>OY751104.1:2510000-5010000 GCA_963564075.1 Eupithecia subfuscata
AGGAGGTTGACAGACTCGATCACATCGAGGAAAACTTCATTTTTCCTGTACTTTATGCCTTCAGACCTCCAGGAGACGGCATTGGTGACTGCCATGGGGATGCGTGGCTGCATTTCAAGCTTATGGCCTTCCTGGGTTATATACTCCTGCAGGATTTTACTATCAGTGGTCTGAGGGTACCCAAAATCAAGCAATTCATCCATCAGCTCGTAAATAACCACGAAGTTATCGCGGATACTCTCTTCTTCCAGTTCTTTGAAGTACTCAGTCATGACTTCGACGATTTTGTACAAAAATACAAAAACTAGTGCTATGTTAGCGTTTTTCTTCGTCGTTGAGACAATGTACAAGTTGTTGGTCTTGATATAGGCGAAGGTGCACTCGCTGGTCTGGAGCAAGGGAGTCAACATTCCTTCTTCCTCTTTATCCATGAGAAGCGGCATAAACTTGTCGATGATAGCCAGGTCTACATCTCCTCGGTAGTTCCTCGATATGAGGACTTTGCCTTTCACATCTAATATATAAATACCGGAACACGACATTTTTATGCTGAAACAACCAACGCAGAGATTAGATATCTTAGTGGAAGCGAGTCAACATTGAAATTGAAGCACTTCGTATGACCGAGACCGAGAAATAGTTAGTAATTCTAATAATTCTTACCTTCATAAATTCAAATCGATATTAAATTAGATAAGAAACAGAAAACTCGACATAATCACAGAAAGTTATTTGATGATTCTGATGACGTTATGTACGTGATGGATGGAGCGGAGCTGTGAGAATTTGACAAATGAAATTAAGAAAGAAATTTTATTGAATGAAGTTGGTTTTGTTCAGAATTCATGAATTTTAGCCATAATAGGATAAAAATAGGACTTCACGCAAAGTTAAACAGAGACAAACTATTTATTTTTCATGCTTCGCTAATAATTTGACATTCACCGTTTGATGAATGACAGCTCAAATGACAGTGTGACATTGACTGACAATATTTTCAACTTCTTGTGTTAAAGCTTCTGAACAATGCACAATGCTTACATCATCGTAGACGTCATTTTTGTCGAGCCATCCAGTGCTGCCGTTGTAGCCAAGTTTTTTGCTGTATCTAACTAACAGTACTCAGCCTCTAAACCAGCGCTCTAAAACTGTTTAATATGTTACAGGGGTTTGAAGATTTTGACCCTAACCTCAAGCACCATTTTGTTTTTTTTTTCTAAATCGGCACTCACCATATTAAAAATGTTCTATAAAATAATGTCATAAAGCGTCACGTTTCTGAGTTATATAAAACTAGACGATCGCCTCGCGGTTTCACCCGCGTAGTTCCCGTTCCCGTGGGAATTCCGGGATAAAATATATCCTATGTCACTCCCTGAAAAGTAAGCTTCCTAACGGTGAAAGAATTTTTCAAATCGGTCCAGTAGTTTCGGAGCCTATTCAATTCATACAAACAAACAAACAAACAAAAAATCAAACCTTTCCTCTTTATAATATTAGTATAGATAGTATAGACAAATAAAAATAACCATATTTTTTCTATTTAAGTGAATATCTCAGAAACCTGACGCTTCAGGACATTAAGTCAAAGAACATTTTTTATTGGTTTGAGTGTCTTCTATCCTATATAACTTTTACTGTGCACGACGATTTATGGCCACCTTCCATACAAAAATCTGCATATTCCTTTGAAATTTTTGTATGGAGGTAGTTGAAATAAATCAATACATTTATATTTATCCGAGGTTAGATGCTGCTGATATTAACAGCAAACTTAATCATTTCAATCGTATCCTAACAAACCTGTATGACAAGCATGCCCGGTTAGGAAACATCTCTGCTCCATGGCATACAAACAAAATTAAAATTGAGCTTCGTAATAAGCTTCCAGCCAAAGCTAGGTATAAGCGAAAACCCACTACTGAAAACAAAGAACTCTTCATCAGGTCTCGTAATCATTGCAATAAGGTGTGTAGGACAACGCCGTCGCATTCGCAAATCTGTTGAAAATAATGACCCCGCCCAGGTTTGCAAATTTCTCAAGTCATTGGGGGTTGGTAAATCGCGGCTTAATAACCCATCTAAAAACTTGGACATTAATGCTCTTAACTTAGCCATAATTTTTCTGCCTGTTCTAAGACGGTAGTCTTAAATATAGGCATGGAAGATTTCACGCATCACTGGTTATATCACTAGTGAAAAAATAAATCACGTGCCACATCAGTTACATGCATCGAAACCGTGAGTTACTTATAACGCGAGCGTGATTTTTCACGCGGGCTAAGCTACATTACAATTCGCAGAATTCTATCGTGCGAAAGAGACAAAGCTACAGCATTTGAGTTAGAGCGACTGTAGCGACACCGTGCCACTAGCTAGAAGAGGGAATTCGTTTAAGTGAAATTGCATCTTATTCTCAACACCGTTAGGCTTTAATTTATCTGAAGTATTTTTAAAACTTGCTTACTGCTTAGATAAATAACGCTCCGTTACAAAAACTTCATTATGAAAATGAGTCTTATTTTAAAGAAGTTAAGGTGCTCATTTAAGTAGGTACTTGAAATTTATAATACCAGTGAAATCACGTTGTGAGAGTTTCACTCACTTTGTAATCTTTACTTGTTGCTGCTGCACGTGCACGCCGCGTTTTGAGTCGCGTGTTATTTAAAACTAAGTTCACCTGAGATTGTCTGTTAATACAGAAATAAAGTGGTCGACCTAGTGATTTATAATTACTTAAACATAGACAGTCCCAAGCCTGTCGAAGTGTGAGGGAAAGTTCATTGAAGAAAACACGTTTTATTGTCAAAAAAACATCGCCGATGAGCTAAGCGATAACTTCTGTATCATATCACTATCACTGCGACATGTAACAGGCGGAAAAAATGCACCCACTGTGATAATAATCATCACTAATGAATGAAATATAACGACCGTGATTTATAACGCGTGATATAACCGTGACAGAAAAAAATAACTTCGCGACGTGATAGTGAAATAAAAGTAGCTATAACTTCCATGCCTACTTAAATAACAAACATTAAACTCTTTTTCGTCATTATCTATTCCTGACTTCTCTTCTTTCTTGATTGGCGACATTACTGATTCTGACGTTAAGAAGAGCATTTCCTCCATTTCTTCTATTGCTGTCGGTACCGATGGCATTAGTAAGAAAATGATCCTCCCCATCCTTGATGATATTGTTCACTTGTTTACCTATCTTCTAAACTTTTCAATCAGTAGTAGCACATTTCCCAGCACATGGGAAGATTCTGAAGTCAACCCAATATAAAAAAAATGTAAACCTTCTTCCGTCCCATTTCTATCTTGCCTTTCTTATCTAAGGTTCTTGAACCATTGGCGGATACAGGGGGGGGGGCCATGGGGGCCATGGCCCCCCCCAAAAGACCTGGGAATTCTATACTTTCGACTCTATTTTTCGAGTCAATTTAGGTGCAATTTATTTAGGTTTAGGTTCACACGGCATACCTACTCATCGGTAGGTTAGCTATGTACCTTTATTAGGAAACATAAATATATCCTGAATTTTTACTTGTCAGTACCACCACGTACACTTGCACCAGCAACATAAATTCCTTAAAAATGTAAACTTTTACATTCTTGGGTTGAATTTCTAAAAAGCTGAACACGTAATTTTCCATCAAGCAATAGGCAAAATATCTACCAATTTTCATGTTTCTGAGTAACGGAATTCCTATAAGTATGTACTACAAAGGATAAATTTACAAAAATACTGAAGCACGTCTTATTTATTTACCGACCGAAAAACTAAATACCTAAAATCCCTAGGTATCAAATTTTACTGGCTTAACTTCAAGTTAAATCGAAAACTAAACTAGAAACTACTATTTTATCCCCTTAGAGCAGCTATTCTCAAAGTGTGCTCCGGGCCTCTGTGGGGGCTCCGCGACAATACTGGTCATATAAAAAAATGAAGGTTCACTACCTAAACATGGTTGTGGAGAAAATTATACATTATATAATATTATATTAAGTTATATGACAGTCAATAATCATATCAATTTTAGCGCGGAGGAATACTGCGTACTGCGGAATTGTTTTTGCAGTTCTTAATTTCATTAAGACCCGTTTAGCCATTTAGGCGTGAAAAATAAGAACGTATCAACACCTAACAGTCGCTAGAAATGACGCAAAATTTTAGCGACTCGCTACACTCGCCGATATTTTTGCCTTGGCTTTCTTCTCTTCCACAAATTTTCCCACCGCCGCTAGAGTCTCAATAATTGTCGCAGCTCGCTCCACTCGTCGGCGCTGTTAAATCGTATTTGCTTTCTTTGCTTTCACAAATTTCCCAATCGTCTCTAAAAGTCTTTAAAATTTTCGCGGCTCGCTCCGCTCGCCGTTTTTATGTCAACTCTGCTTTCGTTTCTCTCACAAACTTTGCAATCGTCGCTAAAAAAACATGAAAATTTCGAGGGTCGCTCCGCTTGCCTATTTTGTATGTATACTCTTTACTTTCACAAGTGTCCCAATCGGCGCTAAAATTCTCAAATTTTTGAGGCTCGCTCCGCTCGCCGCACCGTTTTTATATAGTCTTTTCTACATTTTCACTTACAAATTTCCTAAATTTCGCTAAAATATGTTTATAAATTTCGAGTCTCCTGCTGCTCGCCGTTTTTATATCATCTTTTCTCTCGCAAATTTCCCAATCGTGTCGCTAAGACTTTAAAATTTCCGAGGCTCGCTTCATTCGCCGTTATTATCGTCTTTTCTTCCTTTTCTCTTAAAATTTTTCCAATCGTCACTAAAATATCTTTAAAAATTTCGAGGCTCGCTCCGCTCGCCTATTTTATATGTTTAATCGTTTCTTTTACTAATATAAGTCCCTAAATAGTCTTTAAGATTTTCGAAGTTCGCTCCGCTCTCCATTTTTTTCATTTAGGCAACGAAGTTAATTTTAGGTCTCTGTCAAATATTTCGATGTCCAAAGGGTTTAAGAACCGCTATCTCATAGAATGGTATGCGCGTGACTCGATGATTTATTTTGTAAAAAAAATATTATATGTACTTATTATATTTTATAAAATATTTTGATATTATAAAATATTTTGCAAAAAATAAAGTTTTTATTAGCGTAAAAACTTAATTTTTTGTTTACCTGTAATTTTAACCTTTTCTCCAAACTTTGTCAAAATGGCCCCCCCCAAAATGAGATCCTGGATCCGCCCTTGTCTTGAACGACTTGTACACCAACAACTTAGTTTTTTTCTAAATACCAATAACCTTCTTAACCCTTTCCAGTCTGGTTTCCGTCCAGGCCATAGTAACAAATCAGCTCTCGTCAAGATTACTAACGACATTCGAGATGGTATCTGAAACGGATCAACAACCGTACTAGCCCTTCTAGAATTTTAGTAGCGCCTGTATCATCGTCGATTATGAATGACATTTTATTAGATTTCCTTTGCTCTCTAAACGTTTCTCCAAATGTAATTCACTGGCTCTGTACCTGACCTGTTCGGTCGCCGGCAACGCATACTTAAGCTTTGACGATAACGTTTCCTTGCCCGTGTACCACAGGGCGGTGTTTTATCTCCTCTTCTTTTCGCTATCTTCATTAATTCTATTTTCAAATAACTCTCTTCTTCCTACCTTTACGCAGATGACTTGCAAATATACACCCAGGCTCCAGTAGACCGACTAAGTGAATTCAATTCGTTTATTAAACCAGACCTAACATTACGTCTAGGATCGTGTTTGAGACACCTACTTGCTAAGTAGAATAGATTTTTTGTGAAGCCACCCAATCAATAACAATTTGAACGTTATTCTTGCTTGGAGCAACGCGCTTTTTAATAAAAAATTGGTTGTCTGTAAAGTCGGTTTACTGACGATAGTTGAACGTGACAACGCAGACGCATCGCTCACTCAAGTAGGAGAGAGACGGATGTCAAGCGCTCTCGCTTGCACTTCAAGCCTTACATAGAACGCCTCAGAGCGAGGTAACGCCGCATGACGTCATAGCGAGGTAACGCCGCATGACGTCATGTTTTTTCGTGCGTGCAGCCGGCTCTATCGAATTATAAGACGTTGTCACGTCAAAAAATATAGATCAATAACAATTTGAATGAAAATTATAATGAATAATGTATAGGTACTTAATGATTATGTTAATGTAATGTTCTTGTACATTAAGTTAAACAATACTTACAATAAATACTATAATACTTACATAAATATAACCTACAAACAATACCTACCTATAATAAATACTTAATGAAAAAATAGATCAATAACAATTTGAACGTTATTCTTGCTTGGAGCAACGCGCTTTTTTTCGATCTTGGGGCTGACGTTCATCTGCCTACACGATCTTTGATTGTAATTCGTGCATCGTCTCTCTCTAGTCTCAATTTAAATTCATGTTCATTCCTTCCTTCCGAATTTTTTCGTTCTATACTCCAGCTAAATTCAGTGTGAAATAATTGTAAACAAATCGCCCAAACCCGACCTAAAATTCCCAACGTTGCCGTGTATTTGCTTTCATTCACAACTCACATTCCTCGTCAATCGATGTCCTTACTTACTTCAATAAATAATGCTAATGTAACTCAGCTCAAGGCATGTAAATGTGAATTGAAGTTTATTCACTGTGATTTGTTTGTAAACATCTTAATCGAATTTGGCAGATTTCTTCGATTTTCGTTCGTCAAAGGTTCATCCCGAATGCATTCGGTGTTCGTTCTTTTCATTCAGTGCTGCCAGATGAGGAGATTCCTTGCAGATTCCGGGGTTCAGGAAACAAACAAGATAGGGTACGAATAACAGTAAATTATATTATATCCAAAATTATCGACTTTGACAAGACTTGAACCCGAAACCTTGTCTCAATAAGGCAGGGAATGCGCTACCGATTGCGCTACGAGAAAACATGGGTTCATAGAAAATGTTTTATTAAATTTTATGGAAAACGACTGTTCTGGTATATTAATTCCTTGCAAAATATTTAAATTTCGCGGGAGTCTGTAGGGCTATTCAGACTCTCCGCTACCGAATCAAGTTGATTTGCGTGAAATTCAATTCTTTTAGCGACTTTGTCGCTAGAAATAGGGGATTATGTGAATGTCTAGCGGACAAAATTCTAAATTTTTTGGCGACTTCCAACGACTTTTAGAAGGGTTAATATGACGCTGGAAGGGCTTAATTATAATAATAGGCTAGGGTTACTTATGTTAATGTATCTTATTTCCAAGTTGTTACGCTGGAAACTCCGAAAGAAGCAAGGCATTAAGGGAATTCTGAACATTCGGTGCAAGGTTAAGAATGAGTGAGACCGAGAATTACGTAAGTAGAAAATCTACAGTTTCAACAAAAATACTTATTAATCCCATAAAGAGAGTACAAAGGAAATGCCGAAGATTATTCATATAACGGTAACAACCCGGACGCTCTACTTTGAGCTATGAAGACAGATTGTGCAGGTTTGTTGTTTTGCATTTGATCGGTGTGGCCACCTATTTACAAAACAGAAAAGTAAATTACGTTTATTTACAATTTGTGTATAAGACGTATTTTATATTCATGAAAAAGGTAGATTGGGGTACATCACCATAGCCGTAACAAATAATGCTGGATAATTATCACAGCATCATCTACCTTCAAGCTCAATCGAGTTTGTGTTATGTGTAGGTACTATACTAGGTAACTGATACACTTTATACATTATGGGTAGGTACTACATACATAGATATTTATTTTATTACACATAGAAAACACCCGATACAGATATCTACAGGTCGGACAAACATTTGTCCCAAGGCGTGAATCGAACCCGCAACCTCCTGCGTTGCAGGCGGACCTCCGCCCGCTGCGCCACAGAGGTCGTCAACGAGTAGGAATAAAACAAACAACTACGGAGGAATAGAACTATCTACTTAAGTCGATACTTCGGTTTAAGCGTCACTGAGAGGTTAGCGATATCTGGCGGATTTCCTGGAACGATTCTTTCCATATCTAGAGGAATTTTTAAAACTGGCTAGGGACTTCTCATTTCGTCGAACGGCAACACTCTGACTAAGGCAAATGCAATGGTCCTGCTGAGCGAGCAGTGGTCACACTCTGGCCCACGGAATTAAAGTAAGGGGAAATGGTAAGTGGGCGTGGCACGCGTGCTACAAGTACGCGCTGGTATGCTTACTCTACCCCAGTCGGGTTCTAACATCGCGTGGAGTAGCTAGTCTCGCAACCAATTCATTTTTTCCGTAATCATGCCGTATTGTTCGATTTTAGAGTGTAAAAATGATAGTAGGAGAAAAAATCTTCAAAATGGAGGTGTCTCGTACCATCGGGGAGAACGGTTTTTATTGTTTTGTAATAAAATCTTATTTTATTTCAATTTGTCAATAATTTAATAGAAGGGTTAGTCAAAATCAACCTTATGCAATTAAGATAAAGTTGATTTTGGATTGATTCTATTCTTCGCTACTCAATTAGTGATGTAGTCAAGTCGGATGTTGATTTTGTCGATTGATATCGATACAAGAAATTCAATTTTAATTTCTAATTTTAATGTTAATGTTAAATAAGTGATTAGTATTATTATGTAAAATAATTATTTATTTAGTATTTAGATTACAAGTCACTTAATGACATCATTAGGTCCTCTAACCTTTATCTTAAATATTTGTAGGTTTCCCAAAGATACAAACGTCAAAGAGAAATGGATAGATGCAACGGGTAGAGTTAATTGGATGCCAACCAAATTAAGCACGATATGCTCTGAACACTTTTTGGAAGTCGATTTCAAAATATCAAATAAAAGATATAGATATACAATTACGAAACATACAGCGCTTATATCACTGAAAATCATATAGATATAAAATTACGAAACATACAGCGCTTGTATCACTGAAAATCGTTAAGTTTAAATATATAAATGTTCACATACACCATTTACTAAAATTAAACATAAAACTTTCCAAACACCAGTTTCCTAATAAATACGTTTTATTTCAGGGGCATAAGCAACATACATTTATTTTTACCTGCCTGTCTGTGTCTATTTATAAATGGTTTAAAATATACAGCTCTTTGTGTGCCAAGTAAGTAAATAAACTACCAACAAGTTCAATTTTTTGCGAATTGAACAAAAAATCGGGTATCTATCGATATCGATAATGTACTTCAATGTGCTACCTGGTGCAGCTCTAATCGAGTAGCAGTCGATGGTCGACCTATCACGCGAATGTCAATCTTAAGTCTGAGGAAATTAAGTTTATAATTGCGACCACTGAAAATACCGCCATCTATGGTCAAGTAGCGGAATTAACTTGTCAATCGAATGTTTGGTTACTATAGACCGTAAATACGTTCTGATGCTGAAGTAAAATAAATCTTATCTGTAGAAGTCAAGGTTTATTTCCAAATCAGTGACGTTGGCTAGTTTTGACTAAACTTAAACTACCAATCAAACGAATTGTTTCTTTGTAATGCATTATATGATTACTGGTTTATTTGTGTGAGTTTGGCGACACCGGTGCCCTTAGTAATTTTGTTGCATTGTCCTTCCACTCTAACTTCCATTTCCGTGCTCTGGCCCGTAGCTCTGGCCACACCGGCCACACACACACCTCCCATAGAGTATAATATAATGTTCCTTGACACACACACAACCTCAGATTAATAGGTTTCTCTTTCTACGCACACAACACACACAGTCAGTAATTCATTCAATCAATCAATCAATTTCCCTTTCCCATGGCAATGGCGGCCTCTGTGAACTGCGAAGGTTTTGCTTGCTTTTTTAGTTTTTTGCATTGATAAAAACAATGCACTTTTATTTGACCAAATTCAAAAGTTCTAACTGTTTTAAGTCGTAGTTGTACATGTAACGTATGGTTCTTTGCGTCAGATAGAATACATTCCATGAAAAAAAATGACCACGGATTTGGCCAGACAAAGAAACCCTATCGTTTATTTGGACATAAATATAGACGGAGAGCAAGGTAAACCTTCTAATTCTTACTCATTTAAGCATAATAACTGCGTAATTTGCTTTCGGAGGCCTAAGATTGTAGAATGTATCGTGCTGTGTTGTCATGCTGTAATTTAGGGCTGCAGGCGCAGGCGTCATAATGTGTTATTAGTTTACGTACGAGCAGAAAATTCTGAAGAGCTATCCAATCCAACTTATTCACCCCTAGTTACTGATGCTGAAAAGATGTAAAGAAAAAAAATATTGGTTTCAGCATTCAGTAGGTAGGTACTAAAATCGAAAAGTCAAAATTCCATTCAATTTTGGCTAGGTACCTACCTATCGTTTTATTTGCTACCTAACATTTGTATGTGTAAATAAATCTTCAAATTTATTTATCAACTGTTCATTAACCACATAAATTTAATAAATTTTATTCGTCATATGTCATCAACATTTCTAATACCTACATGAAATCTACAAGACCAACGTGTCGTATAGCGATTTGATACATGGTTCATAAACATGCAAAATTATATTTCCAAACCTCAACTGGATGGGGGAATACCTGTGGATAAATTTGTCCATACTAATAATATTATGAATTCGAAAGTGTCCATTTGTTACCTTTTTACGCCTAAAGGGCAGAACGAATTTCAATGAAATATGGCAGAGAGGTAAAAAATGGCTACTTGAAACACATAGGCTACTTAAAAAGCGCAAGTGAAGCTGCTGTCAGCAGCTAGATGTGTTTGTTAAAATATGGGGCACTCTGTAGTTGACGGGACTCCAAATTAGGAAATAAAAACATAAGATATTTGACACTGCTGAGCTTTTAAGAAAACTATGTATGGTTGGACACAACTGCAACAGTTTTACATTTTGTTTTCATTGTATTCTAGTAATTATTTTAACAAGGTCAGTTGTCAAGTAGTAGAGTTTTAAACATTAGAACAGTAATAATAATAAATATGGAAAAAATGCTACTACACTGACTGATCATTGATACTTTTTATAAAGGTTTAAAGAACTTTAACACTTTTTATTGAGTTGCCTGTGAATTGATAATGGTTAATTTTATTTTACATGACATATATATATCCATGACAAAATGTTCATAATATTAAGTGTACAAACATGCATAAAGCTTACACAACATGTTTGTTTAACAATTATTTGTTTTACAGCTGGCCGAATTGTTATAAGACTCAGAAAAGATGTCGTGCCAAAAACTGCAGAAAACTTCCGAGCTCTTTGCACGGGAGAACGAGGCATTGGCAGTCATGGGAAGCCGTTGCATTACAAGGGGGTCCGGTTTCACAGAGGTAGTTCTTTTAGTTAACAATCACTTGTTGTGTCTAACAGAAGCTATACAAGCAATTATATTTGACTGTTCGTCAGCTCTTCATTTCTAGAATCTCTGTCTCCGTTCACAAATCCATTCTGACATCAACCTCTGATTATTATTCACGCCATTTAAGTAGTAGAAGAGTTTATAAAATATCTGGCCCATCTGTTAAAACTAGCTTCGCGCAACGTTTTGGTGAATGCTTAAGGACTTTTATATATAACACAGCTGCTAAGCACTGTAATATTAAAGATAAATCACTTTTAGAAGCCAAACGCTCTATTAACAATTGGCTACAAACCCTCTCCTACGACTCTACCGAAAAATTACTTAGAATACTATGTTGAAAGGCGCTTTTACTATTTCATGCTTGTTTTATTTTTGTGTTTTCATCAATGTTTCTTTTAATCACATCTACATGAGATACTAGATTTATACATTTTGTTTATTTTATATGATTTAGTTTAGAGGATTAGAGTTTACTAAAGTTTACTAACTGTCAACACGGCAAAATAACAAGCGAAGAAGAAATCACCAAGTTTAAGGAATACCTAAACTCCTCCATATCGAAAAATCAAATGTTCGCCGATACCACTATCCCAGTCCAGAAATATTATGATAACTTAATCAAAATTATCACCTCAAGCTTGCAAAACGCCCGAGCAGCACAAAACCCAAAAAAAGTCCACAAAATACTTTCAGAGCATACATTAAAACTTTTTAAAAGAAGGCAAGACCTGCAAAAAAGTCCAAATAAAACCAGAGCAACAAGAAACGAAATCTCGGCGCTCTACAAGCTTGTCAACAAATACATAAAAAAAGACTACGCTAACTACAGATACAATACTATTGAAAAACACCTACGCCAAACTGGTAGCATGAAAAAAGCATACAAAGAGCTGAAACCAAATAAAACTTGGATCGAAGAGCTAAAACGAGGCGAAATAACCAAAAACAACCGCTGCGACATCATCAGCATAGCGACAGAGTTCTACAGAGATCTCTACAGCTCAAAAGAGCCAGAAGACACCAGCCACGAGAACCAAAAAAACAGTAGCGACGGTCACATACTAAAAAGTCCCCGAATAGAAGAAAACGACGTCATCGAGGCATTGAACAAACTGAAACCAGACAAAAGCCCGGGCTCGGACAACATAGTAAATGAGACTCTAAAGATAGCTGCTCCAATACTAGCTACACCCTTTACCAACTTATTCAACTCTATCCTCGAATCTGGACAGACACCCATCCAATGGTCTGAGTCTAACATAATTCTGTTATATAAAAAAGGCGACCCGAACGACATTGGGAACTACAGACCTATAAGTCTGCTGCCGAGTACATATAAGCTATTTTCTACAATCTTGACCAAAAAAATCAGCTCTACATTAGAAACAATACAACCCGTCGAACAGGCAGGATTCAGAAAAGGCTTCTCTACTATCGACCACATTCACACACTCGAGCTTCTCATCGAGAAATACCAAGAGAGAAGCAGACCATTGTACATGGCATATATCGATTACAAAAAAGCATTTGACATGGTGTCACACAACTATATCTGGGAAACTCTTGCAGCACAAAATGTGGAAAACGAATATATAAGAGTAATCAAAAGCATATACAGGAAGAGCAAAAGTAGAGTCAAACTAGAATCAGCTGGTCCTTGGTTCCCTGCAAAGAGAGGCGTAAGACAGGGGGACCCACTGTCACCTATACTATTTATAGCCACATTAGAGTCGATAATAAGCAAGCTTGACTGGAATGAATGCGGTATAAAAGTAAAAACGAAGAACTTAAGCCACCTACGATTTGCCGACGATTTGGTGCTGTTTTCAGAGAAAGGAAAAGAACTACAGCACATGGTAGAGTCACTGAACAAAGCTAGCAAGCTCGCCGGGCTAGAGATGAACCTCTCTAAAACTATGGTAATGACCAACAGCACCAAGGTACAAATATACGTCGATAAAGAGCCTCTCCAGTACACCGATAAATACATTTACCTAGGCAAGCAAATAAGCTTCGACAGACTAAACAATTACCACGAGATTGAGCGCAGATCCCAGTTAACATGGAACAAATACTGGAGCTTGAAAGAAATATTTAAAAGCAACATGCCAATCAAACTGAAGACTAAGGTTATGAATTCTTGCCTTATACCATGCCTGACCTATGCTTGTCAGACATGGAAGTTTAACAAAAACGTCATAAATAAAATTATAACGTGCCAACGAGGAATGGAGAGGAGTATGCTAAACATAAAAAGAATAAATAAAATAAGGCATACAAAAATACGTAACATCACAAAAGCAACAGACGGTTTAGCACAAGCTCTTGCTTTAAAATGGAAGTGGGCCGGACACATAGCACGCTTGCAAGATCGAAGGTGGACTAGAAGAGTTACAGAATGGAGGGGGCCAGCAGGCACAAGAAAGAAAGGGAGACCTTGCAACAGATGGGAAGATGAAATTAAACGAACAGCGGGCCCAAACTGGATACAAACAGCACAATCCAGAGATAACTGGCTCAACTTGGAGGAGGCCTTTACCTGCAGAGGGGTTCCTACAGAATAACTACACTATAATAATTATAAACGTGTCTAAAAATCTTGTTAAAAACTGTAACTACTAACTAAAAATAATAAACTATTAAATAATAAAAAAAAATTGATACTAACAATATTCAGTAACTTTGTAAACTAGCAATTTCTGGAAGAAATAAAAGGCTTTTTTATTTTATTTATTTATTTAGTTTAGAGGATGATTTAGTTTAGTTTATAAATCTCATTCTTCTTCTCATATTCCGTATTACATTTTATTTTCCAAGTAGTCCGAAATTTCGTTAAGTTAAGTCAAATTACTGGTTTCCACGATACAGGCTTTGCCTAGTGTGGAGACCGCAGGAAAATTTCTGTAAGATTGTTATTACTAAATAAATATATTTTTCATTTTTCATATTTTTTCATATTCTGGCAGCTTTTACTAGCTAATGTTGTATAGAATTTCTTAGTCCATCTCAGTGTACTTTAGATATTTATCCAGCCTTATTTTTAAAGACTGAGGTGGCATTGATCTCATAGCTCTAGCTTGCAAGATCTTTTTCAAAAATCTAGCTTAAGTTGTAAATATGAAAATGTTAGTTAAAAAAATAATGCTGGAAAATCCATGTAGCGTCATCTAGCCCCGGATGTAAGCTGGGGTTATTGGATACCAGATAAATAATCATCATTGTAATCATTTATCAGCCCTACTCTCTCTCTCTACTCTTGTAAAGCCTGTCTTGTGAAGATATGTATCCAAGTCTCTACCCCTACGGCGGCAGTAGGGCAGTAGGGCCCACAGCCGCGATTTTGAAGCGCGTCTTGTGTCGCGCGATTTGTTGCAGTTTTGTAGCGTTATTCCTTGCACCTTCATTTCCTTGCATTATGGCATGCATCCTAATACAAAATTTTCCGTGAGCAAAATCGCAGATGCGGAAACGCGTCGTCCAACTTCTATCGCGTCGATAACATCGCAACAGTGTGTAAGATCGAATGTGTCTTAGTACAAAATGTACTACAAACAAATATCGCAACAAATCGCACGACACAAGACGCGCTTCAAAATTGCGGGCGTGGGGTACAGGCTTTATTCTCCAGTGTCAGAGGTTAAATATTTTACCAACGTTACATAGAAAACACCAAGACAGGTTCCACATTAGAAGAGTATTACTTAACCAATGCTCATTTGCGTAGACGACCTCAGTGGCGCAGCGGGCGAAGGTCCGCCTGCGACGCGGGAGGTTGCGGGTTCGATTCCCGCCTCGGGATAAATGTTTGTACGATCTATAGATATTTGTTCAGGGTGTTATGGATGTTTTCTATGTATAATAAAAAATATCTATGTATGTAGTGTATTGTATTAAATATATCAGTTATCTAGTACCTACCCATAACACAAGCTTGCTTAGCTTGGGGCTAGATAATGCTGTGTGAATTGTCCTGCATTATTTATTTATTATTTATTTTTTATGTTTCAGTGGTATCACAGTTCATGGTTCAATCGGGTGACCTGATATACGGTGATGGAAGTGGAGGGGAGAGTATTTATGGACCTACCTTCCCCGATGAAAACTTCAGATTGCTTGTAAGTTATGTCATTTTGTAGTTCTTTTAATTTTAAGTTGTTGTTCCTGTACTTTACTATAGCTTGGATGAAGGAAAATACTCGGGTGCTTTTTATGCAGGGATTCAATTCAAGCATGTTTCTTTTTTATTACTGTAAAAGGCAGTAGTAATGATGTTCCTGTAGAATAACCAAAGATTATAACAACTGCACTGTAAGTGTCAACCATAAAAAAGTTAAAAAAGTACATTAGATACTATGTAAGAAAAACACATTTCTCTGCAAGTGAATGTATAATCATTTTCTTCGAGAAATAAATATCTGTAACCATAAGTGTTTCAATTAAATAGCTCCATAGATAAGAGTGGTAAATGTCACACAGTTAGTCAAACAATAAAGTTCACAGTCATAAAAAACAGAATTAACAAGGGTTGATCATTTAGGGCTTGACATCCAGTGCCTCTCCATACCGCAATGCTTGAAAACGAAAGTTTTGAATCAGTGCGTCCTACCCGTCATGACCTACGGTGCTGAGACGTGGACACTCACGGTAGGGCTGGTCCACCAGTTCAAAGTCGCTCAGCGAGCTATGGAAAGAGCTATGCTCGGAGTCTCTGAAGGATAGAATTCGTAACGAATACATCCGACAGAGAACCAAACTTATCGACATAGCTCAAAGAATTAGCAAGCTGAAGTGGCAGTGGGCCGGCCATATCTCGCGAAGAACCGACAACCGCTGGGGTAAACGTGTTCTTGAGTGGAGACCACGACTCGGCAAACGTAGTGTAGGACGCCCTCCGACCAGGTGGGATGACGATCTGCGAAAGACTGCAGGCAGATGCTGGATGCGGCAAGCTGAAGACAGGGTTGGTTACGCTGCTGAAGCGCTATGGCGCTCATTAGGGGAGGCCTATGTCCAGCAGTGGACTAATATTGGCTGATGATGATGATGATCCAGTGCCTTTGCAGGTTACTGCAATGTCTATCAGCCAGAACCCATAGCAGACTGTTGGTGCTGCGCAGCATTCAGAGTTTTATAGATATTATTTTATTTTTTAATAGATACATATTATTTTATCACGGGCGAAGGTCCGCCTGCGACGCAGGAGGTTGCGGGTTCGATTCCCGCCTTGGGACAAATGTTTGTACGATCTGCGATTTGTTCCGGGTGTTCTGGGTATTTTCTATGTATCATAAACAATATCTATGTATGTAATGTATTATATTATGTATATCAGTCATCTAGTACCCATAACACGAGCTCTGCTTAGCTTGGGGCTAGATGATGCTGTGTGGATTGTCCAGCATTATTCATACAGCATTATCTGAGACTTGACGCTAAGGAAGTGAGTTTTAGGGTTTGTTTACAAATATTCCAAGTCGAGTTTGGCTAGTATATCTTTTTATACGGAATTTACATTACGAGTACTTGTCGATTTGTAATCCTTCCTTCAAAAAATATTGTTTACAATAATATCTGAAACTCGACGCCAAGCAAGTGAGTTTTAGTTTTTGGGTTGTGGTTTGTTTACAAACATTCCTCATCGAGTTTGGCTGGTGTATATAATCGAATTGAAATGTTTGATCCTTTCAGCACTTGCCGGGTGTCCTAAGCATGGCCAATAAAGGATGCAAGCACACAAATGGATCTCAATTCTGCATAACTACTGTATTGTGCCCACATTTAGGTAATTATCAGAAATAATTTAAAACTGTACCTATTTCCCTTTGTGAGAATAACTATATCATTTGGAATTATATTTTTTTTTCCCACTGAGAATAACTATAGCGGTTTACTTTTAATTTCTAAGAAATCGAATAATATCGCAAAAATTTTCGACTTCGACGGGACTTGAACCCGCGTCCTCCCCTCAGTACGGGGATGTGATAACCACCGGTTTACTTTTATTAAACAATGCTATCAATGATTTTTTTCTTCTGGTCCTGTTACTGGAGAAACATTGGGTATTTTGCTTTTACTAGCAATTCGCGCCGGTTTCGCCCTCGCTGAACCGGCAGAAGTCACCTTTAAACGTTTCCATAAAAACAACGCGTGCGAAACCGCGGGGCGCAGCTAGTCCGTAATAAATTCATTGATATCATTATATTGTTAAAATGTAAACCGTCTTATAAATCCAAGCAGTGTTGAGCTTATCGCACACAGACAGATGCAGCCAGGCCGACTTTTTGTTTTAATGTGTACAGTCCGGCCAAATTCAAGATTTGCGAAAATTTACCCCCTTAACGCATTCACCGCCCAACCTCGGCGGCGGAGAGACCCGCAGGGACGCGCCCATAATCCCCACGTGGGCATGCGGGTTGTTGATCGTAGTAAGGTAGTAGAATTATTCTGCAGGAGGCGAATAAAACATTTTTTATTACTATAATGTACTCTTTGCTTGTAGATGGCACAAACGTGGTTTTCGGCGAAGTGCTCGCCGGGCTGGGGATCGTTGAAGAGATGCAGCGCTACGGAAACCTTGAGAATGGACGCCCGTCGGTGGTATGTTGGTAAATTGAACATTATTATGTTTTATTACATTTGTAGACGGTTGGCGCAAGGTTCGTCGTACTTATAAAAACACTGACATTTTAAGTTCACGGTTTATTAATGACTAGACGATCGCCTCGCGGTTTCACCTGCGTAGTTCCCGTTCCCGTGGGAATTCCGGGATAAAATATAGCCTATGTAGTCCCTGAAAAGTAAGCTTCCTAACGGTAACAGAATTTTTCAAATCGGTCCATTAGTTTCGGAGCCTATTCAACAAACAAACAAACAATCAAATCTTTCCTCTTTTTAATATTACTATAGATCAAGACAAAAAAGTTAGAATTTATTTCGCCCACGGCTTCGGCTGTTCACCTGACCCGAGACAACCAAATCGATTCTCTCTACTGTCTACGCGCCGCTTTTACATTTTATGAAACACTAGCTGCTCCCCGCGGCTTCGCCCCCGTGGTAATTAATGTTTCCAACTTTATTAATTTTTTCTTTCATAAGAACCTTCTCCTGACAATAACAAACACAACAAAAAAAGAATTAGCGAAATTGGTCCAGCCATTCACGCGTCATGCCGTGACCAAGGAAAACGGGTTTCATTTTTATATATATAGACTAGCTTCTGCCCGCCGCTTCGCACGCGTTGATTCTATAAACGTTTGAAGGTGATTTTTATCCCATGGGAACTGATTTATGGGATCAAAAGTATCCAGTATTAGAATTACCTGTATGCAAAATTTCAGCCCGATCCGTTTAGTAGTTTTGACGTGAAGAGGTAACAAACATCCATCCATCCATCTATCCATCTATCCATCTATCCATCCGTCCATCCATCTATCGATCTATCCATCCATCCATCTATCCATCATAGTTCAGCCGTTTAAGCGTGGAAAGGTAACAAAGTGTTACTATCGAATTTATAAGAATACTAGCTTCTGCCCGCGGCTTCGCACGCTTATTTTCGGTATATTGTAGCCTATTATCTAAGTTAGGCTTTGCTCTAAACGCACGCCAAATTTCATATTGATCTGTTGTCGTTTTGGAGATCCTAGGTAACGAAAAATGAGATTTCACAAACTTTCGGCTTCGGATTAGTATGGATAGGGTTTGGTTAATTATTTATTTCTATACTAGCGGCTGTCCGCGGGTGTTAAATTTTATGTTATTCGAGTTTTTTACCACGGGGATCCCGTGAGTACCTACTGAAGATCTAGGCCTAGTTTGACAACCAAACCCATTAATTTCCTTAACCGTAACACAAGCTAGACGGGATGAAGTCAAGATGATGCTATGTGAATTATCCAGCATTATTATTTATTTATTTCTAGGAATGCATAATACAAGACTGCGGTGAGATAACGACAGATGCGTGGGACGCTGGCTGCCGAGACGGCACGGCAGACACTCTTCCGGAGCACCCCTTGGACTGCAGGCGACCCTTAATCGTGCGTATACTTCTATCCTCATCAGCGTATGTTAGTCCACAGCTAGACATAGGCCTCCCCTTATAAGCGCCATAGCGCCCTGTCTTCAGCTAGGCGCATCCAGCATCTGCGTGCAGTCTTTCGCAGTCATTTCTATATCATCATCAAACGTTTTCCATCTGTAAAGAAGAGTAGACCTCCCTGAGTTCTTGGTAAATCTTATGTTTCTATACCTAACTAGTTTCTGGTCGCGGCGTCGCACGTTTCGTTTCCGGGATTAAAAGTTGCCTACATTATGCTAATCCAAATCAATATGGATCTCTTTAATGCTCTATGAAATCGGTTTGAGGTTATTTTACTATCCTGTGGAAACTGATATATGGGATAAAACAAAAGAAAATTACAATCAAATAATAGAAATAAAGCCGCGGGCATACTTCTTATATATAAAATTCTCGTGTCACAATGTTCGTTCCCGTACTCCTCCGAAACGGCTTGACTGATTCTCATGAAATTTTGTGAGCATATTGAGTAGGTCTGAGAATCGGCCAACATCTATTTTTCATACCCCTAAGTGATAATTTTAAATTTCCACGCGGGCGTAGCCGCGGGGCGCGGCTAGTAATATATATAAATCACGTGTCACGTTGTTTGTCCGCGATGGACTCCTAAACTATTTAACCGATTTTAAATATTACCGATTTTACCGATTTTAATAAATTAAATTTGCACACCGTGTGCAGTTCGATCCAACTTGAAAGATAGGATAGCTTATTCAGGGAAGGTTTAAAAGGTGAGAGCGGTACGAAGTTCGCCGCCTCAGCTAGTATTATAAATGCGAAAGTTTCTGTGAATGTTTGTCATCACGTATCTCCGTTACTACTTAACTGATTTAGGTGAAATTTGGTGCGTAGATAGTTTAGGTTCTAGAATAACACATAGGCTAATCAAATTTTGTACCTTTTTAACCCTTTTTAATCAAAAATTATACTCTGAGAGAGTTAAAAAGGGTGGCAATGTTTCCATGGACAATTATTATTCCTTGGTTCGATTAATTAAAAACTCGGTATAAATCACACTATCAAATCACATCACACTAATATTATAAATGCGAAAGTTTGGATGGATGGATGGATGTTTGTTACCTCTTCACGCCAAAAGTACTAAACGGATCGGGCTGAAATTTTGCATACGGGTAATTCCAATCGCGGAATCAAATATAGGCTACTTTTGATCCCATAAATCAGTTCCCATAGGATAGAAATCACCTTTAAGCGTTGCCATAGAAACAACGCGTGCGAAGCCGCGGGCAGAATCTAGTAAACTATAAAGTAAATATTGAATCACGTATTTTTTTTAACAAAACTTCCCCTGGGGGTGAGCAATAAATTAATGAAATTTTTATTATTTACGAATGTTTGTTTCAGCCGGAGCAGCTTACAGCAGCTATAAAGACGTTGAAGTCAATCGGCAATATGTATTTCGGCGCGCGCCGCTACAAGACAGCTATAAGGAAGTACCACAAATGCCTGAGATTCATCGACCACGCTAACACTGTGATATATAACGCCAAGAGTGGCGGAGAACTGAATGCTTGTAAGTATCATCCTCACCTCAACCGCCTATAATGGTCCACTGCTGGACGCAGGCCTCCCCCTGATAAGCGACTTATCTCATGGGGGGTAATGCCCATAATCCCCACGCTGGGCATGCGGGTTGGGGATCGCAGTTCGGTGATAGAATTGTTCTGCAGGGGGCGCTGCTGCCCGCCCCCGGTGGATATCGTGTATATCATGTATATTATATCAGGAATATCATCATAGTGAGGATATTCCTGATATAATATTTGGAGACTAAGACTAGAAGTAGCAAAGTTTCGAACCTAATAAGCGAATTTTGTTCTTTTGTGAGTAATGTTATTTTTTTTTTAATGCAAATTGATGTTTTATTTAGTTGGAAACCTGCAATTGATTATTTAACTGTATAAAACGTCCTCAATTTAATAGTTTAATATGCCATAATTACGTTTTAGACGAATGTACGACGTTCGAAAGCCAAAGTACGAGATTTTTAGCTGCTTAGTACGAGGAAAAAAATTCTACGCTTGGCAACCCTGGTTTACATTCTGCTCCAACCGACGCGGCGACGCTCAGTACTCGCCGAGCGCCTGGAGGAGAAATACGTTTTTTTTTTTAATTCTTTTTTGTATTCGATATCTTTTTAAATATCGAACATAATGTATCGCAAAAAGAGACAGCGCGGCCGCTGTAATTATTTCGATGTCTGCCATTGCCGAAACTTGAAAGCGAAGTGAGTGGTAGGGGCAGTATGTAAACACACACTCCTCTCGATCCTGCTGCAGCAGTATTTAGGGAATTATCGCCGCATCGCGAGGGGCAGCGGCAGGGGCTGAATGTAAATGAGGTATAATACCTACCTATTGTAGAACAAATAATCAGATTCACTATACGACTACTGGATGCAGGCCTGAATCCAGTAGTGGACCAACACAGGCTGTTGAGGTTTAGGTATGAAAATAAATTATTCTCTGATTCAGTCTTTTCTACACTGAATAAATGTTTGGAAATGATTTCAGTGCGCGAAACGGCCAGTACCTGCATAACCCAATGCTATTTGAACCTGGCGACTTGCTATATGAAGACTGAAGATTATAAAACAAGTGGGAAATGGTGTGATATGGTGAGTTATTTTATTCAATCACATGTCTCTTTAAGTTAAATATAAGTTTGGGTATATAGGGTGCCACGGAAAGGGTGTATTAAACCGAAAGAGGGTGATTCTGTACCCCGAGGGGATCAACTTGTGACTAACCATTTTTTATTGTTACTATTTTTTTTTGCTAAATGTGAAGTGAAATCATACTTTTCATTGGCAGGTCCTTAACACAGACTCCAGTAACGAGAAGGCTCTGTACCGGCGCGGCCAGGCCAATTTCGCCCTAAAAAACTACGATGCTGCGCTTTCCGACCTCCGGCAAGCGGATCGGCTGACCCCGAACAACAGAGCGGTCCTCAATCTCTTAGAACAAGTAAAGACTTCTAACAAAAACTACAATGACGTGCAAAAGCAGCGGCTGTCGAAGTTTTTTCGTGAGCAAAAAGAATGTGTCGCGATCGGTAATGACTGAGCTCAAGTTGAAAGTAGTTATACGTAGAATTATATGACGGATTTAAATTGTATATTAAATATACACCCTACTAATATTATAAAGCCGAAAGTTTGAGAAAAGATTTTTTGTTACCTAGGATCTCCAAAACTACTGAACAGATCAAGATGAAATTTGGCGTACGTTTAGAGCAAAGCCTGACGTAGATAATAGGCTACCGTCGAGACCCCTAACTTCGCCTGGTTTTTGACACATTTTCGTCTCATGCTCTCAAATTACAGAGTATTTTAGTTTTCATTGATTATAAAACGTTTCTACTTAATTAAAGCTATAATGATAGGTCATCAATACTTGATATAATGCAGTAAAACTGATTGAAATAACGATTCAAATGTCATAGGCGAAGTTTCGGCATTGTTTCCGATCTTCGCCTATCTAGTTTCTGTCAGTGAAAAAGATACTTATTAGTTTATTGGTCTGACTGATTCAAAGTCTGGAAAATGGACAACCAAAATTAAACTTTATGACTACTGTAATAGAGTTGTTTTTATAAAAATAAGGTAGTAGGCGAAGTTTGGTGTCAGCCTGAAGTTGTTTCCATACATTTCCGAAGTTTAACCTAGGGTTGTCACAGCTCAAGAAAAAGTGGATGTAGAAAAAATTGAGTGACTACCGAGTGGAAAGATTTGGGGGAGGCCTTTGCCCAGCAGTGGGACAAACCAGGCTAGATAAAAAAAAAAAAAAAAAGAAAAAATTATATTTATTAGGTCACATTCTTAAGTAGGAGTAGGTAACTTTCTTTTTAACCAAGACTTATTATAACTTTTTATTCTTATAACTTAAAACTAGCATTTGGCTTTTTCTTTGTATGACTTTTCAATCTTTTAATAATCCAGTTCAGGAACGATAAAGCAACCTTTTTTTACAAATTTGGGAATTTCAATTTTCTGTAAGACATTTTCCCAGGAGTATAGTTCCTCATCTTTGATGAGCGGCCATCTCCCACTAACCATCACTCCTTCAGGATTTTTTGAGATTATTTCACCCGGATATTTAGAATATTCCCACCTCACAATAACGTGATCGCCAATATTGTAGGACCGTGTCTTGTTATCATCATTACAGTTCTGAAAACTGAACTCTTCAACCTGTGCTAATTTTAATTGGTAGTTATGACTAACACTAGTGGTTATGACTAATTCTTCACATTTTGGAGCAATAGCTTCGGGTTGCTTTTCACTGACTGGTTTTTCTCCATAACCGCTCTGAGAGATAGCCGCGGCCAGCGTGACTGGTAACTGGTCACTAACAGTTTCTTCTCTGCTACTGCAACTCTGAGAAATAGCTTCAGACGAAATGACTGGCGACTTGTCACCAAGTGGTCCCGATAATATTAGTTGGTCATCGATAAGTTGGTATCCAGTGCAGCCGCTTTGGCGTTCGAATTTGAGTTTCGCCAAAGGTAAGTCATCTTCGGAATGTTCATCTTCGGAAAGATCCATTTGATCGCCTGCTAAAATCAAGTCTTCAGTGGAGGAAGCCAAGCTCATTTCTTCGTCACTGCACTCTGTCGAAGAGTCTTTTCGGTCAAGGCGACTTCTCCTGGCTTTTTTTGTCTTGTTTTTTTTTGTTTGCTTTTTCAAGACACCAGAAGGTCCAAAAGGTGAAGGTCCAACATGATCAACAGAGGATGTTGCTTCAAGAGGTTTTGTTAGTCGATTTTTTTCTATTAATACTGCAGTATCTTTAAAGTCTTCACTTATGACGGATTTACCGGGAGGAACACTAAGTTTCTTGTTACGAACTTTTTTCATAGGATCTGGAGCACGATTTTCCTTCAGAAATTGCAACAGCGCGCAATCTATGCTGTATTCTGATGGTTTCTTGGAGTCGGGTAGTTTTTGGATGACTTTGTCCGGATTAAACGGATAAATACCGGTAGCTTTAAAGGCGCTTTCAATATTATTTGTTTTTCCTTCAAGGGCGTGCATTAAACATTTCAGTAATTCCGGAAAATGAGCCTTACTGATTGTAGCTTCTCGTGGATTTTTTATTTTATAGTCCATAAGTTTTGCTCTCCATAGTTTTTTCAGGGGACCAAAATAGCAAACATCGAGGGGCTGTGTCAAGTGTGACGAGTTTGGCGGTAGAAATACAAATCTTATGTCATTTGCTTCACACATTGTCACTATCTTGTGGTTTATATGTGACCCTAAATTATCTCCAATCAATATTTTTGATCCCGTTTTGTTTTTAGCCCAAGGCAAAACAATCGTCTCGAACCAATCTTCAAAGATTGTGCTGTCGAACCAACCTGATCTTGAGCGATTGTACCTAGCTCCTTTTGGTCCGTTTATTCTCCATTGTTGGTACAGATGTTCAGCTTTGTACCCAACATACGGTGGTAAGCATTCACCTCCTGCTGTAATTGCAAACATAATGGAAATTGCTCCTTTTGTGTGGTTCAAAACTCTTTCAGGGTATTTTATGCCTCTGCGAAATAAGCATTTATATGCACCGGGATTGTCACTCAGATTTGTTTCATCATAGTTTAGAACATTTTCCTTAGGTATGCCATCTAAAGATTTTTGCAAATTTTCAAAGTAATCATTCATCTCATCAGTGCTTTTCTCAGCTCGGCTTCTTTTGATGTTTTGTGTTGAGCGTTGGGTCAGTTCACTTTTGTGCCGTTTTATAAATGAATATGCCCATTTTTTTCCCGGTAATTTATCATCAAAAACTGCTGTTCTTCCATTCGTCTCTAAATACAACTGCACTACTATTCTTAAATCCAACAAATTCAGAGGACTGCCGTAGTCACCAGCAGCAATTAGCACTTTTATTAAGTCTTTTTCTTCTTCTATTGTAAGGCGTGTTGGACAACCTGGACTTTTTAGATGTTTAGCATGCAATTTATCCAAAAGCGTTCGTCGTGGAATGCCAAACCTTTTTTCTGCTTCGTAAGAAGACATTTTTTTCTCTTTTAATAACTCGATGGCAAGAGCCACCATTTCTGGGTTGTGCTTCGTTGTGTAATTTCTCTTCTTTTTTTGTGCTTGCTTTTTTTTTTGTTTAGCCATTATGAAAACCTGTAAAATATAAAAGCCTATAAATAATAGTAGGTACAGTACATTTAATTATAGCACTGTTTGTATTAATTTCCAAACAAAGTGGTAAAGAGAATAACGTTTTCTCAATTTACTATTTAAATATTGCACTTACGGCAAAACTACCGAGAATGACTGTAGTAGAGAATCATTAGCTGTACACTATAGCATTATTTAATTATAACATTGTTTTTTAGATGCTCATGTCCGACCCTCTCCATTTCCACTGTGCGTCGTGGTAAAAAGTGACAACCCTAGGGGTAGGCGATGTTTGGCAACAACATGGCCGCAACGGTTCCATTTCACAATTTCTATTGTTCGTAAACTACATAACCTATCATAAAAATAATTACTTCGTCTGAAAGAGGGGTAAAAACTGGTTAAAATACATATAAATGTCAATCTTACGTGTTGGATATGATTCACAAAAACTAAAGTTTCACCCGCGTTTCATAAACCTCGACGTTCCGGTTGCCGAAAAATTGGTGTGTGTCAGAAGTAAAGTGAAGTTAGCCACATTTTGATCGCAAAAATGTTGCTAGGAATAAAAATGTTACGTATTTGGTAGTTTAAACAATTGGTATTGTTATAAATTTTCGGTATATTTAAAGTTTCTTGAAAATAGGCGAAGATAGGTGTCACAGGCGAGGTTAGGGGTTTCGACGGTACTTATTATACCGAAAATACGCGTGCGAAGGCGCGGGCAGAAGCTAGTAATATATAAATATATTATATAATATAGCCTTTCGGCTTGGAAAGGGTTATGGCGGCGGTGCGTAAATTCTCTATAGAAAATGGAGTGTTGATGTTTTAAATTTTCAATTTAATAAATAAATGCATTAAAATCAAAATCAAAAGTTCATGTAAAACCAAAAGAAGGAAGCCTTTTTTAAGAAAATGTAAAAAGTAATATGGTGACTTTATTATGTTAAAGCTTGAAGAAGTAACAAACATCCATCCATCCAAACTTTTGCATTAGTGTGATGAGAAAGTTAAGATACATGGGATTTTTAACCGACCTCGAAAAAAAGAGCGAGTTTATTTTCGGCTGTATGTATTTTATTTATGTAATGCTCACTGATTTCTCAGTCAATTTGTGGATTTATTAAAGTGATTCGTTTGGTTTTGTATAGAGAATGATCTCAGATGTCCCATAAAAACTTAACATTGCTATTTTTGTTCCACAGAACTTCGAAACAGCGCTACTTTATAAGAATTCGAAGTCGTTTCATAGTTTTTTTTTTAAATTGGTAACGCCTCAGAGCGAGGTAACGCCTCAGAGCAAGGTAACGCCTCAGAGCGAGGTAACGCCGCATGAGTCATGTTTTTTCGTGCGTGCAGCCGGCTCTATAGAATTATAAGACGTTGTCACGTCAAAACAATCTCTTTTGATAGTTTTATTTTCATATTATTATGAATCACAAGTGATTGTATGATCACAAGAGAATCACTTGTGATAGTTTTATTTTGAATACTTATTATTCAAAAATGAACTAATTAATCAGGGTGGAAATAGCTGGACATATTGTATGTAGAGTCGAACAATCAGTTCTTTTAAATTGAACGGTGGTGGTAGTAGTTGTTGTTATTAAAATTATTGCAGAGTCTCCAACTAACTACTCAACAACTACTCGCAAGTGATTGTTTTGTATAAAAAAAACGATGAAACAACTTCGAATTCTCTTATAGTAGCGCTGTTTTGTGGCATTCACAATCTTCTTAGATTACGTTTTACGATTTTTCTGATACTGTGAAAATCTATCAGTACCTTGTGTATCATTGTACCATGAAAATAATTAAGTTACAATGTTTTTTAATGATTCTGCAGCTAATAATATTAATTACAATCCTTAGGCATTAGATTACCTAATATTTTTAAATACCTTTATAACGAGCAAATATTGATAATGATAGTTAAATTATAAAAAATACTTAGGCCAGTGTAAGTTTATGTAAATGAAAGTGTATAGAAGTTATGTAAACCTAAACTATGTATTTTTAAGTCTTAGATATAAGTTCAATCTGTAATTACATTTTTGATGGTGATCAGATAAGATTTTTTTACCCGTTGATATTTGGTTCCAATGTAAATAAACAATAAAAACCGGTTACTTCTCCCTTGCAGGGCAGAGATATGTAAAAAAACCCAATTGCTTGGTGTAAAAATGGCGTTAAAAGAACATAACATGGTTATGTCACCTACCTACCATAATATGTATTTTTTATATCACCAAGGTGGCTAATAGTTAAGCGGCCCGCTTGATGGAAAGCGGTTATCGCAGCCTATGGACGCCTGCAACATCAGAGAGAGAGAGATAGATAGATAGTTTATTTTACTCAAAAAAACATAAGTAGGTGCAAGTACATAATTTTAGGCAAATGGCAACACAGATAACAACTTATTTACTAGTTAGGTACTTATATTAACAGAGTTAGTGGTCAAGGGTAAAATGGGTTCCTGCCTCAGCATGTTGCAGTATTAAAGCATTTGCCCGATAATGGGCTGGTTTTCAGGCAGGGAGATTACACGCGCGTGGCCAACCCTGTGTTCAAAATTCCATTGGTTTTTATACACATTTATTTATTTTATTTTATTTTAACAATATATATATATATAATAGTACTGAAGGCTAATTAAAAATTTCCACAAAAACCGACTGAATATAATACTAAACAAAGTTACAGGACGACTACTGAAGGTTAAAATATTACCTATCTAAAAGTTTGTTTACAGATGGTCAGAAAATCCTACCAATTTTGGTTTGATAAATGCCTTAAGAAAATAATTAAGAAGATGAAACAAAAAATCTACCACTCACTATTCTTTTTAGTTTAGTGGGAGAATTAGTGAAAATATCAATATCAACCTCTCTGGAAAGAACGTTAAAACATCTGCATGACCTTATCAAAAATGTGTGCCTGTAGTACATCCGCCTCTATATCATTTTACAATCCTTGCATTGTGTTTATTCAAAAATGTTTTATTAGAATCTTTAGTTGGCACTGCCATACAGGGTGGCACCTTGTATAAAGCCAAGGTCAAAGGTACGATTCTATTGGCGCGGAGCGGTGAGAAACTGACCAATCAAATCAAAATACAATCGTCTCTCGCTTTCTGATTGGGCGATTCCGTAAATGTGAAAACAGAAATCAAGTCGTCTTGACAAGGACTCCATGTGACACAAAATTTAAAGAAATTTTTGAAAGCACAATATGAAGGATCATTTTTAGTGCTGCCAGAATGACACCATTGTTGTCAGCATGTGATATAATGCTATGTGATTACAAAAATTACAAAAAATTACAATATGTCCTGCGTTGGTACTGCCATTAATTTGCTTCTGCGTCGTGAACACTTTCCTTTATATCCTAAGACTTCCTACTACATTTAAATAATAGTCGACGCCATAAAGACCCTGCGTTGGTAACTAACATTTCGATTTTGAAGAAAATTGACTACCAACCAATAAACTGTAAATGCAATCGCAATGTTTAAGTCCTGCGTTGTTAACTCTTTCTGATATTAAGAAAGTAGGTTGTCCACCTACCATTCTACCACTCCGGAACCGTGGTCCCACTGAGATGTCCCACTGGTGGTACAAAACTTTTTCGTGGACATCGCAGTGGGACCACGGTTCCGTCACTCATTCTACGAATAAAATGCAATCGCTCGCTATGTCGTCTGGTCCTGCGTTGATATTTCGTTAGATCGTTTCCGATCTGGAATGAAAATCGATCTACTAATCAATAAACAATACAATGTATGCAATCGCAATGTTATTTAGTCCTACGTTGGTAAGTTTTACTGATGAAGGAATATCGACTACCAGTGAATAATAAAGTAAAAGTTGACCTTTTCCAATACATCATTTTCAGTCGCCATTACATTGACAATGAATTTAATCGGTTCTGTGATATTGGTGAACGAAGACAGTTTTTAATTAATTTTGATTTTTAAAAATTTCGTTGCGTGTACCTGTGGCATTTGATGTTTGTTATTTATTTATGATGTGGTCTGTCCCCGCATCCTCTAATTGTAAGATGAAGTTCTTGAAATGCACCATCTCGTTCTTAAACTCGGGCTCAATGTCCTCGGAATAATGTTCACAAAATCTTGTACAAGCCTCTTCAATTTCATCGTTGGACTTTATCAAGAAATCTTAGAAATCCAAACAGAATTAATTTCTTGATAAGCTTCTAGTCGCCGTGACAGTTCTGCATGCAGTATATCTTATATACAGGCATATAATAAAAAAAATCAATTGCTATTTTTAACTTCTCTCTTCCCCTGAGCACAACTTCTGCAGATCCGTCATCGTAATGCCTTTTCTTCTTCGCACACGCTGATTTTCGTCACTATATTCGGTATCAGTTTTCTCATTTGTTTTCATCTCATCCTCACCTCGACCTCAACAGCCTGTATTGATCCACTGCTGGACGTAGGACTCCCTCTGTTAAGCGCCTTGTTGACTTTTATCTCATGGGTGTAATGCCTATAATCCCCACGCTGGGCATGGGGGTCGGGGATCGCAGTTCGGTGGTAGAATTGTTCTGCAGGGGGCGCTGCTGCCCGCCCCCGGTGGATATCCCTTAGTCGCCTCTTACGACACCCGCGGGAAGAGTTGGGGTGGTGCATATTCTAAGCCGCACCACACAGCTGTGCTTCATCTCGTAGTCGTCAAATAATTCTCGCTGTGAAATCAGAAAATCTAAAAGCGATTTTAAAATATCGACTGCCGTTCCTTGTTCAATAGTTTTAAAGATACACTGACTCCATTGATTCGATCAAGTATGGCAATTGTTCATTAAATATCTCATCTATTTCATAAATAGGTTCCGGCTTGTTTTGTTTTACAAGCAACAACAGTTGCGGCTTCTTAACCCTTCAATGCATGATTTTTACTAACGCCTTGAAAAAAAAGTATCTTGTAAAAATGTACCTACATGCTAATGCAGGGAAACATAGGAAAAAATAAAAAAAGTTTTTTATTTACTATTTTATTAAAAAACCTTATGTTGCAGATATACAACACTATGCACTTACTAGACAATAATTACATATGAAAATCTTTGAAACACTGCTTGGATTTAGTAAGGCAAAGGGCTACTCCACACTTCTCACACTTTGTTTGTGTGTATCCCTTACACCTAGGCATTTTGCACCTGCTACTAACACAGTCATCGGGCCAGTGTCCAACATTATCAGTCCTTATGTCCTTGGGTGGAACATGCTGAACAGGCCCTCGCCTTTTTTTGGCTTGAATTTCGTTTTCAACGCTGTTGCTGGTGCTGGGCCTTCCTCGCTTGTTGCAGAGTGCGGCTGCATCATCGATATTGGCTAGCACCTCGGCTAGTTCCAGTCTATAGTGACATAATACCAGTCTATAGCGACATAATCCCTTCGGTTAAGTCTTCGTTCGCCAGGCGCTTTCGGTCTTTCTCCTTCCCATATATTTATCGTCGCTTGCTAATGCACTGTCAACTCCTATCGTGTTCTCTATATGGTGTTAAGGAGAAGGTTCGAAGGTGGCTCCTTACATTGGACTATGACGCCACTGAGGAACTTTTACTAATTCGACGCTGATTTCTGCTTAAATCACAGTTTTTCTTATTTTTCTCCACTACCGCTTAAACCTACGTCCCCCCACCTCAAGCCCCCCCCCCCCTCCCCTGTCCCTCACCATCCCGCTCTTAAGTCGTGTTGTGTCCTTGTCATTATCGAAATCATGTCATCCAGTTTTCAATTCATGTCTTATTTTATACTTCAACACTAATATTTTAAATGTACATGTTAATTCTACTTCAATTTTATTTTTTATGTCTATCAGTAGTATGTTTTTATATTGTATCTTTTGTAGAGTGAACTGCTGCCCTGTTTATGCAGTCAATTTATATAAGTAATTCTATTTGTAATTCGGCCTCCCGCGATACAGGTTCTGAACCTAGTGCGGGGACCACCAGTAAACTGTATAAGCTTTTTGTAAAGGTAAATAAATGAATTTTGTATTTTGTATTTTTGTTTTGTATAAATTTGGAATTGACGACGGAGCTTCATTTCTTTTCAAATCTTTATAAACAAGCCATGAATTGTAGTGCCCAGGCTGTAGATTCCTTGTTTAGCAAGATGGGTTACTAGTGGCACTGAGGTGTAAAAATTATCAAAATATACAATATGGTTTATATGCCTTGGGACACCTCTGACTAGCCGGATAACTACATTTCCTACTGGCCCAAAATCTGGCTCATCTTGGAAGCGCTCATTTTCTTGGCCAGTGTAAATTTCAAATTTATGAGCATATCCTTTTACACTGCACATGACATATAATTTGAAACCCCACTTGTGTGGTTTATTTGGTAAATATTGTTTCATAAAGTGTGCTACCTTTGTGGCACACATCTGCTCATCGATGGACAGTCTTTGCTCCATTGGAACTGATGCAAACTTTTCATTCAGATGGCTAATCATGGGCCTTATCTTATGGAGCCTATCATGTTGTGGGTGGTTTATTGGTAAATGATTTTCATTATTATTGAAATGCAAGAATCTGCGAATGGTTTCGAATCTATTCACAGTCATTATCTTTTTGATTGGTTCAAAACCCACAGTATTAGACCAGTAAAGCAGAACATTGGGATATTTTATAACAGACATGTATACCAATACTGCAAGAAACTTTCTTAGTTCAGCTTCAGTCAAACTCAATGGTTTTGTCACATTTTTTTGAACAGAGTAGAGATTAGACTCTTCCACGATCCTCTCAAGTATTTCTGAAGTTACAAAATGTGAAAAAATACTATAAGGAGTACCAGTAGCCACTTGGTCCCTCAGTTCTGGTGGGTATGTGGTGCTGCCAAGAAAAGCAGTCTGGTCAGAGTTCAAAACGAACTTTTTTGCCTTCCAAACAAGGCCTCTCATAGTTGCTCTTCGACCGAATGAAAAATGGTGTTGCCACTTGATAAAAAATATTACTCTGATAGTAGTATTTCTACAACAATATGCGTTGCGCTCCTAATAATGATTTTGAGGCCGTTTTAGTAGTATGTTGCAGTTTTACGTCACTATGCATTAAAGGGTTTAAGTGATTCATCAAAATGTATCGTACCTACGGTGCAATAACGTCACTTATGCAAGTGATGTAATTTTTCAGGAGAGGCGTTTGAAAATTCAACTTCCTATTACAATAGATAGTTCGTCTCGACTAAAAAAATAAGATGATAATACCTAAACTACATCTATAAACGTTATTTTAAAATAAAAGCAAACATCTCACTACTTACTATTTTAAAAATATACACGTTTAAAAATTACTACCCTCGCAGAAGTGACGATAAGACACTAGAAAATAATTAACCGGTCAATTATGTCAAAACAAATAAAACACGAAATCATACATATCTAAAACAATATTTATTAAAGTAGCAAATAAGTGTAACAAAATTTCTTAATTCTACAAACTAACTTTTTTATTAATCAGACTTTTTTATAACAGAGATCTTCTTACTATTAATTAGGCCAAGGTTTGTGTTCAATCAATGATTGGGTATGGCATTTGAGAATTATTATCATTACGCATTAATCAATAATTGTTTTACTTATATCTAATAGAAATTTGGTAAACGCTCTTAAAAAACTTTTCCAGGTTAACCTGGGGCGTTCGACGTTGTCATTAGAATCATACATAGAACTTTACTATTAATTAGGTTTTTTAATCACAGTCATTGTACCCATAGTATTTAAATCTTATTAATTAATAATCAACAGTAAATACAAATTATTTTACTTATCTTAATACAAAAACATAACTGTTTACTCTTAACTTTAGTCACTTGTACATTCACAGGAAAATAAGTGAGTTTTTAACGCTGCGGTTAAATAAAGTTCCCTGTAAGTGTAAATGTGGCCTTGTAGCATATAAGGCAATTAAAACAATTACATGAGATCATTGTAAAAACTTTCATATCTCGTATCTCGGCACGAGATTAGCCGCCAATAATTGCAATAAATCACGTTTTGTGCGTTCTGTAATTGGTATTTTTGATGTGTAAGCTTGCTTTAAAGTAATTTCATCTATTCTTCGAATGCCTCTATTGCCGCGTAATTTTTTGGGTTGAACAATATCTTTTACCTCCTCCCAATTTTCAGTTTTGTAAGTGGTTCGATATTGGTAATTTTCAGAATTCTTGGTAAATTTAATACTTTTGATGTCACCGGTCTTGATAACACCACCATTAACATTTTTCGCCGTATTAAAGTTCATGTTCTCCTCAAGTGATTTCAAATCGAAGAAATCATTATAGTTCATTTCATTGACCACAAACGGTTTGCCAGTCTTTTTGGCCCCACGAATTAGGGAAATATATTGGTCGGGAACATAAATACATCCAGCGTTATTGGCTCTAGTAACAGATTTTTCTATTACTGAGTGAGCTGCATCACCTTCGTTCTGCGTGTGGCCTCGAATCAAGAAGTTGTGTTGAATGGAGTTAATATTTAAGCGACTCACTGCATACTGGTACATTGCAAAAACAAATCTATTTTTCTGCTGACCACAGCAATTGTCAGAATAAATAATGACATCGCAGCCTGGTTTCTCAAATGCAATCTGCTCCAGGTATTTATTATTATTCATTCATTTATTTCAGACTATAGACAAGTTATAGATCTTATTTAACTTATTCTACGGTCCATAGTAATATATACCTTAAAACTAACATACATAAAATATAAAAAAACTTAATTAATAACACATTGTGATTACGGCGTCGACGTGTAGATGACGCAATCAGGGTGTCAGCTGACGACGGTGCACGGCGGTGTCCCCTTGCAGGCGGCCAGTGAACCTTCGGAACTTGACACCCTTCGGCCAAAACTCTGCGCTTAAGTAGGTCGATAGATGTTGAGTTGGAACTCTCACCACAAATGAATTGAAGCATGAATTGAAGACGTAGAGCTGGGTAGTTGGTACTTCCGCTCGGAAACCAGAGTTCAGATCTTTCGGCCCAGTACCGCACTGGTTGCGGCTAGTGGGCTTACGGCTCTTGCGAACTACCACGGTGAATCCCTCCGCGTCACAGGGCCCCTTCCCAGGAGCTGGCGCAGGCGCAGCACTACGTGATGGTTCACAGGGCTGCTTCTTTTTCCCCTTCCTTTTAGACCGCACCGCAAGCTGCGGGTGCACAGCGGGTGCGGCGCAGCTCGGAGCGTCGGGTGCGGCGGTGGCGGCGACGACGGTGGCGTATGCGCGCGGGGGGGAAGGCGCGCGCGCACGTGTCGGTCCCTCTAATTCTAATTCTAATTCTGTTTGGGGGGAACTGAGATCTGCACGGACATCTCGCATGGGAGTGTATTGTGCATTATCCCCCTGCCTAAACAGGCCCTAACCAGCCCAGCTCCTTCAAGTACCGGAGCAGGACTTTTGGTGACTGACAGCTTCGTTTCAGCTTCTCTGTGGGTGTAGACGAGGTTGACTCCTCAATGAGACCCTTCAGCCCCGTCTTGTGTCTGGCTTCCTCTGTGGCCGTGCAGTGTAATATGACGTGTTCCACAGTCTCTTCTTCTTGGAAGCAGCCACGACACAAGCTGCTGTCTGTGGCTCCAGTCTTGAACAGATGATGGTTCAGCTCGCAATGACCTGTGATGATACCCACCATTGTTCTCAGGTCCTCGCGGCTCATCTTGAGCATCGTGTTTGTGGTTTTCCTGTCTATGGAGGTCCCTCACGCGGTGACGCGGGGAGCGGGCGGGGCGACCGCAAAGTATTGGCGGTGTTGTTAGCCGCGGCCGGCGACACGTCGAATATCGCTGATTCGAACGATGACGCCGACATACTCTGCGCTCCGCGATGCACGTTGACGTGCGAAGCCTCTGGTGACCTAGTTACCGTGGCAGCACGCAATGATGCAACCTCGGAGCGAAGGCCACTGATGGTAACTTCGGACGCCGCCAACTTCATTTTCACTTCAACCACTAGCTTTGAGATTAGTGACATCCTTCAGCAGTCTGGTCACATCGACGTGGTCGAACGTCACGGGGGGCAGCTTGTGCAGCTCCTTCGCGACGAAGTCAGGTACGTCGTCCGGGTCCGTACACTTGAACAGCGTGATGACGTCCTGAATACTTTTCTCCCTGCCATCCCTGCGTCGAGAGGGCATCTGGTCCATTTTTCCTAGCGTCTGGAAGATCAGCGCCTTGCCCCTACAAATGTCCTCTTCATTGAAGTTGGATTTGCAGATCTGCAGGATGCTGACCTCGTCCATGGTGTCGATGGCATTCTGGATGAACGCCAGAAACTCGTTGGCGATAAGGGATTTCGCACTCATCGCGTTCGCGGGCAGCGGCGTAAGCCGCGCGTGTCACGAATTAAAATATTCGAGACGGTGCTAGAGCGAGGCACGACCGTTTCCGAGCGCGCATCACACTGCACTGCACTTTATACACACACGACCCTATTTCGATGGCTCCTCTATTGCCCAACCCTTCATGACAAAAATAACAGGTTGTTGTTTGCTCGTTTGCATTAGACATTGTTAAATTATAACAATTAAGTCTTGATTTGTAGTAAAAAGAGCTCGATTTGCCAACGGGGCATGGTAACACCGCTTGTAAGTCATAGGTGAATACAGTTGTGTTGTTGTCAAGTTCAAGACATCTTTTCATATCCCTGTCTTTCTCATCTCTACTTAAGTGTTTTTCTTCCTGATGTAAGTTGAAGCTGTCACGTAATTTATTTTTTACTTCAAACCTTATTTTTTGCGTGGCATCGATGTTGCCATACATTGCAAAAGATAAGGCATGAAATAGACAGGAACCATCACCAGGCATTCGAACGACGCGATGTGGACGTGCGGTACCGTCATCAAAAATTAAAATCTCCATCTGAAAAATCTCAATCGCTCGGAACTAGCAGATTACTACGGAGGACACGGGGACAGTAGTTTTGCACGAAAAACATTTCTACGCGTTTCTACGCTCCGCTCATAATCTTCTCCAGCCACTTCTGACAATCCAGCATAGCCGAAGTCTAAATTGTTTTTACAGGATGAGCACTGTACTCCATCACTAAAATGTTCCTTACAGGCAGCGCACTTCTTATGTAGGTACGAATGCGAGCGCGTAATTATGTTAACTGTACTTTATTCGTTCCAAAGTTTTCATAGATGTTGGTCGTAATTAAAAAAAAACAGGATAAACAGGATTTACTGAAAGAAATGGGATATACTGACTCAAATAAGTGTGTGTATGTGTCTTGTAGGTCATCATTCTTTGGGTTTCATCTCATCACATCAATATCGGATTAATGGATGAACGATGAGTACAGATTCATGGATAAATACGTCGTAGTGCTCACACAAATCGGATCCTGAAAATCGTAATCTTTTGACAGGGCCACCCGTAAAACCTCCGAAAACGCCCCTCAGTTTCACACCTTGATATATCTCAAATGTGTATGGATACATTTCTCCAACAGCAATCAATTCACAAGCTGACCCATAAGTGTTCCTTCGGAGCATATGTCTGAAGTATTTTGTTTTACTGTGGAATGGATTGCCAGAATGTTTGCATGTGAAAACTTGCATGCCATCCCAATTTAAGATCACGTACGAAGCTACTTCAAACCTTATTTCTTGCGTGGCATCGATGTTGCCATACATTGCAAAAGATAAGGCATGAAATAGACAGGAACCATCAGCAGGCATTCGAACGACGCGATGTGGACGTGCGGTACCGTCATCAAAAATTAAAATCTCCATCAGAAAAATCTCAATCGCTCGGAACTAGCAGATTACTACGGAGGACACGGGACAGTAGTTTTGCACGAAAAACATTTCTACGCGTTTCTACGCTCCGCTCATAATCTTCTCCAGCCACTTCTGACAATCCAGCACAGCCGAAGTCTAAATTGTTTTTACAGGATGAGCACTGTACTCCATCACTAAAATGTTACTTACAGGCAGCGCACTTCATATGTAGGTGCGTTGCAGATTGACGAGATACGTTAACAATAACGAAGAAATTATGTGTATTGCGCGTGGCCGGAGACGTTTTCGGTGCGAGAGCGTGCGCGCGACCGATCGGTACGAATGCGAGCGCGTAATTATGTTAACTGTATTTTATTCGTTCCAAAGTTTTCATAGATGTTGGTTGTAATTAAAAAAAAACAGGAAAAACAGGATTTACTGAAAAAAATGAGATATACGTATAGTGTGTGTATGTGTTTTGTAGGTCGTCATTCTTTGGGTTTCATCTCATCACATCGATATCGGATTAATGGATGAACGATGAGTACAGATTCATGGATAAGTACGTCGTAGTGCTCACACAAATAGGATCCTGAAAAACGTAATCTTTTGACAGGGCCACCCGTAGAACCTCCGATAACGCCCCTCAGTTTCCCACCTTGATATATATCAAATGTGTATGGATACATTCCTTCAGCAGCAATCAATTCACAAGCTGACCCATAAGTGTTCCTTCGGAGCATATGTCAGAAGTATTTTGTTTTACTGTGGAATGGATTGCCAGAATGTTTGCATGTGAAAACTTGCATGCTATCCCAATTTAAGATCACGTACGAAGCTACTTCAAACCTTATTTCTTGCGTGGCATCGATGTTGCCATAGGGTGATGGAACCAGTAAATGACACTTTAAGGCATACGTGTCAATCGATTTCAAATAACTTTTTTTTTGAGAACGATATTAAATCAGGTTTTAGTTTAAACTGTAGGTGTTTTTATCGGGAAAGATGTGGCTGTAATAAGATTTTCAGAAAAGCTACATGATAGATATAATGAGGTCAAAACCAAAATAACTCAAAATCTCCAGTAATGAACACCGAAAATTCAGTAATGAACCCCCATTGAATGACACTACCCAATTATGAACATCCAGTATTTGACTCTTACCCGGTAAATAACACCTAGTAATTGACATGGTTTGTCAATTTATAAACCAAATATTAAGGTAGTAAAGGCTGTAGAAATAAATAAAAAACATGAAAAAAGTAAGAAATTATATTAAATAAAAGCTATACTACTACTTGATCGAAGGTACGTCACACATTTTTGTGCAATCAAGTCTTTAATAAGCCGTTAAAAATTCAAAACAGTCAAAAACAACCTAATTATAAATACAGTCTCAATCATCAGTAGGAAATATTTTCCTCCGCGTACAGCTTCCATTGCCCTCCCCATCTGCTCCGGCGTGTATACCTTTCTAAGAGCCATCTAGAAAAAAATCAGTGAGAACCAGTTAATGACACTTGTTACCCAATGATCGACATGTTGTTCTTTACTGGTACTAATGTTTCAATCGGTGTATTTCAAATATATACTTAATTAGCAAAAAATTTAGAGCTAAGTTTGCTTAGCAACCAAAAAAATCGACAAAAGCGTAAGAATGAACAGCTGTCGATATTAGGAGTAAGTCACATTCTCAGTACCAGTAATGAACATCCGGTCTAAAATAAACAAAATAGTGTCCCGGTGCAAGACTCATTATAAAATTATATCTACATTCTTTTAACTTTACATAAAATCAAACCAAAATACAATAATATTTATATTGATGAAATTGTAAGCATAATTGTGTACTCACGTTCTTATCGATTTGATGAAGCAATTCGCATTTATTTTTGAGAACGGCCCGGCGACACGTTCACTCCTCCATGGTTTTTGTAACGAACTGTCAGATTGACGTGACGGATTAAAAAATGACAGCCGGAAGTGAGTTCTTTATGATTTAGTGTAGCCATGTGGTAAATTAAATTAACAAGGCTTATTCCAAACAAACAAAAAAAAAGTGTCGATCACTGGCGCTTGTCGATTACTGGTTCCATCACCCTACATTGCAAAAGATAAGGCATGAAATAGACAGGAACCATCACCAGGTATTCGAACGACGCGATGTGGACGTGCGGTACCGTCATCAAAAATTAAAATATCCATCTGAAAAACTTCAATCGCTCAGGACTAGCAGATTACCACGGAGGATACACGCGGAGACAGTAGTTTAGCACGAAAACATTTCTACACTTTTCTACGCTCCGCTCATAATTTTCTCCAGCCACTTCTGACAATCCAGCATAGCCGAAGTCTAAATTGTTTTTACAGGATGAGCACTTTACTCCATCACTAAAATGTTCCTTACAGGCAGCGCACTTCATATGTAGGTGCGTTGCAGATTGACGAGATACGTTAACAATAACGAAGAAATTATGTGTATTGCGCGTGGCCGGAGACGTTTTCGGTGCGAGAGCGTGCGCGCGACCGATCGGTACGAATGCGAGCGCGTAATTATGTTAACTGTATTTTATTCGTTCCAAAGTTTTCATAGATGTTGGTTGTAATTAAAAAAAAACAGGAAAAACAGGATTTACTGAAAAAAATGGGATATACGTATAGTGTGTGTGTGTATGTGTTTTGTAGGTCGTCATTCTTTGGGTTTCATCTCATCACATCAATATCGGATTAATGGATGAACGACGAGTACAGATTCATGGATAAATACGTCGTAGTGCTCACACAAATCGGATCCTGAAAATCGTAATCTTTTGACAGGGCCACCCGTAGAACCTCCGAAAACGCCCCGCAGTTTCCACTTTGATATACCGTCGTTCGGGGTTACTATGTGCCACATTTAGAGGTTTTTTCATTTTAACAAAAAAAAAAATACAGGTATTTCAGTATTAATAAATAAAATCATATTGGTAATATATTTATTTATGAGTTCTGAATAACAAAAATTAAGAAACAATAATACTTAGTCTAAGAAAACATAATATTGTTGGCATATTCTCACCTGCTTATTTGGGGTGAAAATGTGCCACGCTACATTTCTCTGTATATCTCTTAAAACAGTAGGAATGGCACATTGTCACCTATAGCTAATCAAAAAATGTGCATCTAGTGCTCTATTACACAGATAAAAAATATGTGTTGCCATACCAAAAAATATAATTATTTTTGGTAGAAATAAATTATTCTAACTCTACCAATTCGGTAATACTGTACAAACCTCTTTTTGATACCAGAACTGGTTCGTTTATTGCCTGAATTATCTCTGAGTTGTCGTACCAAATTATATCAGGCTTGGAATGCCATTTCCATATGTTATGCCCAGCTTTTTGCATGGCAGACACAAGAGCCGATTTAGGTAACTTTCTCAATATTTTTCCAGGATAAACGTTTCCATCATATTTAACAAGAACGTTACTTCCTTCCTCAACATCTAATGATTTGTTACCGTCTTCCTCATTTTCTTTCAAACTGTTCACTATGCTGCTATTATTTTCTTTCTCATTTTCTCCCCGTACTTCTTCGTCATTTAAATCGCACCAGTTAGTACTGCAGTCACTTTCTTGGAATGATATATTTGACGACGCACTTGTACTGTCATCGTCTGAACGATGATATTTTCTTTTTCTTCGATTTAACAACATATTTGCCTTTTAATTTAGCAGGTCCTTTCGCTGATTTTTTAAGTCTCGGCAGAGATTTCTTAGGTTTACGTTTTTGTGGTCCCCCAAAAGATGTACCTGGTTGCGGCTCGATGTTTCTTACTGCTGTCAAAGTGCCATGAGATTGCTCCCCATGTTTTGTATCTGCCATTGACTGATCCGTTTGGATTGAAGATGAGTGGATAGTCCCAATTATACTTTCTATTTCGCGTTGAGTAGATGATGGGGAGATAGTAGGGGCTACTATTCTTGTCTCCTGGTTGGAATCTACATTCTCGATGTTCCTTGATGTTCCCGATGCCTCCATAACAAATTCTGAAGATTGATCAGAATCCGAAAGAAGAGGAGACAAAATGATATCTCGACTTGTTGTTTCTTCTTCTACTAAATCTGCAGCTGTAATAATTCTTGTCTCCTGGTTGGAATCTATATTCTCGATGTTCCTTAATGTTCCCGATGCCTCCATAACAACTTCTGAAGATTGACCAGAATCCGAAAGAAGAGGAGACAAAATGATATTTCGACCTGTTGTTTCTTCTTCTACTAAATCTGCAGCTGTAATACTTTTACCCGGGGGAACGTTTACGCGTCTCCTTCTTCGATTAGCCCTTGTTTCAGTGACTTGCACTCTTGTAGATCTTAAATTCTCCAGAAAGCTCTCCCCTAATAATTCACGAACTGGGACAGTAGCCTCCAGCTGCTGATTTGGCATTCTTTGCAATACAGGATCTCGGTTTAAGGGGAACAAACCACACTTTCTGAAACCAGATTTTAAATTTTGCGAAGGGTTGGCTTCCATTTCTTGGATCATTTGTTTTAAGAGCATCGGGAACTGGTCTTTCGGCACACTGGAGCTTCTACTATTACGTGTATTATTTTTCCATTCGTTTAATATCTTCCTCCATGCGATTTTCATAGGTCAAAAATATGCTACGTCTAGTGGTTGAAGTAAGTGCGTAGCATTTGGAGGCAGAGCAATAAACGCAATATTGTTGGCTTCACATAAAGAGATAACGTGCGGGCTTATGTGCGAGCTGAGATTGTCTCCAATCAAAACTTTTTTACCGGTTTGTTTTTTAAGTATAGGCAGCATCGTGTATTCAAACCAATCCTCAAAACAACGTGCGTCAAACCAACCAGATTTGGTACGATTGTATCTTGCTTGTGGAGGACCATTTTCTGCCCACGTCCCCCACATATTCTCAGCTTTATATACTACGTATACTGGGGCTAATTCGCCAGCTGCGTTTCCGCAGATCATTATCGACGTTGCTGCCTTAGAAGAGTTTTTAATGGTCTCGGGATACTTCGTCCCTCTTCTAGTCAGAACTTTTACTGAGCCTGGGTCATCAACCATGCAAGTTTCGTCATAATTCCAAATGTTAGAGTCAGGGACATTTTCGGTTTCTTTTTCGTAGTTATCGAAAAACTCGTTAACAACAGCTTCGTTTATTTCTGCTCGACCATGGGTTATATTCCTAGCCACTCGATTGGACAACAGTGACTTGTGACGCTTTAAAAACGAATAAACCCACTCCTTGCCTGGCAAATTGTTAGCAAACTTCGGCACCTTTCTACCTTGTTTCTCCAAATACGATTTAGCAACGCAGCGTAGCTCTAGTGTTGTTATTGGAAATCCAAAGGCTGATAATGCAGTTATGTGAGATATCAAAGCAAGTTCTTCTTCCTCACTAAATACAGTTTGACCTCCGTGTTTTAATGGTGCTTTGTTTTTTAATTTTGATGCTAAAGTGTTTCTGTGAATGCCATATTTTTCGGATGCGGCCCGCCTTGAGATTTTACCTGATTTAATTTCATCTAAAATTTTTTTTAATGTTTCTTCTGTATAGTTTTTATAAGACCTGCATCCAATAGGCCTTTTATAATCTCGTGGCATGTTTCCAGTTCTGAAATAAATGAATTAAGTATACCGTTTAAGAATTTTTGTGAATGGTAGCATTTTATCATCGCCCTTCTAGCAACACTATGGTGGCACATTTTCACCTGCGAAATTGAGTTTTATTCTTAACACACCTGTTTTAATCTGATAACCAAAACATTTTGAATATGATTTAAATGCATTTTAATAAGGATTAATAGTACTATAAACTCAACATACCTTGATAACGATACGTGTGGTAGTTTTTATTGCATCACCAAAAGTTTACACCTAACCTCAAAACGTGACAAACCGGTTCTCTACTTCAATCACAGATAATGTCAAAAAAGTTGCCAGGATCATTAAAAAAAAAATAGATAATTATTACGAAACTATCCAAAAATCTAATTTTGAACGAAACATGTGTTGTTAGTCTCAGTTCTAGTGAAAATTGGCCAAAATGTATTAACTGACCCTCATTGCACATTTTCACCTGCCAGGCACATAGTCACCACGAACGACGGTATCTCAAATGTGTATGGATACATTTCTCCAACAGCAATCAATTCACAAGCTGACCCATAAGTGTTCCTTCGGAACATATGTCTGAAGTATTTTGTTTTACTGTGGAATGGATTGCCAGAATGTTTGCATGTGAAAACTTGCATACTATCCCAATTTAAGATCACGTACGAAGCTACTTCAAACCTTATTTCTTGCGTGGCATCGATGTTGCCATACACTGCAAAAGATAAGGCATGAAATAGACAGGAACCATCACCAGGCATTCGAACGACGCGATGTGGACGTGCGGTACCGTCATCAAAAATTAAAATCTCCATCAGAAAAATCTCAATCGCTCGGAACTAGCAGATTACTACGGAGGACACGGGGACAGTAGTTTAACGAAGAAATTATGTGTATTGCGCGTGGCCGGAGACGTTTTCGGTGCGAGAGCGTGCGCGCGACCGATCGGTACGAATGCGAGCGCGTAATTATGTTAACTGTACTTTATTCGTTCCAAAGTTTTCATAGATGTTGGTTGTAATTAAAAAAAAAAACAGGAAAAACAGGATTTACTGAAAAAAATGAGATATACGTATAGTGTGTGTATGTGTTTTGTAGGTCGTCATTCTTTGGGTTTCATCTCATCACATCGATATCGGATTAATGGATGAACGATGAGTACAGATTCATGGATAAGTACGTCGTAGTGCTCACACAAATAGGATCCTGAAAAACGTAATCTTTTGACAGGGCCACCCGTAGAACCTCCGAAAACGCCCCTCAGTTTCCCACCTTGATATATCTCAAATGTGTATGGATACCTTTCTTCAGCAGCAATCAATTCACAAGCTGACCCATAAGTGAGGGGGCTAAAAACAAAGGCGTCACTGTCCAAGACTGTTTTTTGGCGAAAAGTAGCAAAAACTATTTTTCGTATCTTATTAAAACCTATTCAAAAAACGCAATTTATGATTGTTTTTGTTCACAATAACACATCATCAATACGATAACGTATCTCACTGTCGAGCTCGTACTAACGTCCAGTTACCGACCTCACAGCGAACCGTGTTCTTGGCAGAGTTGACCCAGACCACAATACAGGCTTCTACTACCAGATCAGATAGCATCATCTAGCGCGTTCGAATTCCTGATAACTAACACTTGATCAGACTTACTACTTATCGGTAGCACGGCCATACGACTATCACATATTGACACATGTTTTGTTACTAAAACAATCACACGATTCGTTACCAGATAACACTTTAAAAAAGGTAATATAAATTAAATTTATAATTAGACATATTCTTAATGTACATTTTATAATACGCATTAAATTATCTTTTCTGAAAAGTGTTACATTGAATACTATAATATTTATTGTGTTTCATTAGTAACTACTGTTAATGAATATACTTATATAATAATGACGACATCTGTGGCGCGGTGGGCGAAGGTCCGCCTGCAACGCAGGAGGTTGCGGGTTCGATTCCCGCCTCGGGACAAATATTTGTACGATCTGCAGATATTTGTTCAGGGTGTTCTGGTCGTTTTCTATGTATAATAAAAAATATCTATCAATGTACTCGTATATTATTATGTATATCAGTTATCTAGTACCCATAACACAAGCTCTGCTTACCTTGGGGCTAGATAATGCTGTGTGAATTGTCCAGCATTATTTATTTATTTATTTATTTAATATAGAGGTACATATTACGTAAAAACGCACAGAATTAGCCATGTCGACAAGATTTCATTAAATAAATTGTATAATAATTGCCTGCGGAGAGACAGAGATGATCAGTTTTATATAACTTATCAGGTAGCTCTTAATTTTTTGTTATTGATTATTGACCCTAAATGAAGACAAAAAAAAATCAATAGTTTATTTAATTTTGTAGGAGCTATATAATAATAATAATAAATAATAATAAACGTTTATTCCAGAAAAGTCTTAAAACTAACATAACATTGTTTTAGACTTAGTTACCCAGTCTTAGTTTCAACACCTCGCTCTAACTAAGTGTATAAGCTCTATCTTTGTCTTCATTACCTATCCTGTTCATGATATCTTCGCTCAATTCGTTTTTAAAAGTTTTCCAGATAGACGCGACACGGACACCGTTTACAGCTAAAAGAACGAAAAAGCCACGCAGGCGTGGTCCTGTCAAAAAAGCGTTAGCTTCTGACATGGCTCTTTCGTATTCAATCTCGTCGTCTGCAAGAGCAACAGTTTTAGCAGCTTCCTGAAAAGTTGTACCCTTGGTGATATATTTAAATAAGTATTTAACTACGGTGCGTTGCGTCGACACTTCCAAGTTGATATGAGCATCGAACTTTAGCAGAAGGCTCGCATTGTAAGGGACAACCCACGTATCGTTGACTTGTACTTCTTTATTGCGGTATTTGATATTTGCTATGTTTTTACTATTTCTACGCAAGTTAACAAAACCTTTATCATCACAAAAAGTTACATCTGTTTCGCGTTTAGGAAAATATCTTGAACATTTCATTTTGTCGCTATCCCAGCAAGGTAAATCAGATCTATGCGATGGGGCACAGGGACCGTGAACCCGCGAACCTCCATACAATCTTTTCTCGAAAATTTCCGTGAATAATTTTCCCTATACTGGCGAAAATGTTTATTTCTCGCTTCCGATGCCTCTTCAGAAAGTTGACCGATTGGCAACAAAGCATGCTCTACAACACTTGGTGCATGCATCAATATTTTATGGACAGTAGGAGACATCGGTTGCCATGGATACAAATCCACGTAAAATTTGGCTGTATCCATTGTGTATTTGGCAAATTTTTCTGTGTCTACATCGAACCCTGTTGAGATCACTTCCAAAATCACTCTAAATCTCTGTATCAACTCTATGCTTATCCCAGTGATGTCAGCTGCTACTTCTATGTCGTTGAAAAATCGCCGGGAAGTGTTGCCATCGTTTGTGTTTCCATAACCAGCTTTTGGGATGTCTACAAGTAATCCCATCCTTTCTTGAAAACTCTTCTGTGTGTTAGCTGTTGTATTGTTTGTTGTAGCCAATTATTGTGTTTTTCAAGGAATCTATTTTCGGTATTCTTACAAGCCTGCCAGTAACGTTTGTAGACAATTTTGAAGTTGTTCAGAACCTTTCAAAATTCTTTTAGTTTTGTAGGGGGGCACTTGGTTATAGTCACTAATTTCTCTTCCAGATCGGTCAATTTACGATGAAAAGATTTCTCAGTGCTTGCTCTGACGATATCATGCAAATCCTTTCGAGTAAAAGTTCTTAATGTGCCGCCAGAACCTGGAAACAAAATTTACGATTTTAATAGACATAAAACTGCTGATACAATAAAAAAAAATTAAATTACTGTGGACATTTCGGGGAAACTTTATTTAGCGATACTAAAAGTAGAGGCTCTATAGTTTCATAAAATATATGTAGCTTGCTGTACAAATGAGTACAAACCATTTAAAAATACTAATTAAACTGAGTTAGGTAAAAAAAACACTTGTCCATTCAGTGTACTATGTTCATTACTATATTTTATAAAAAAAAGGGATAATTAGTATTAAAAATCGATTATATATGTTGTACATACCTTGTTCTTGAATATTCATGATAGTTTTTTCCTCAAAAACACTTCACTCATTCAAAATATTACTGTGAAATGTGATCAAAAAATACGTTGCCGAGAACTGAGACGAGCGTATTAACGAAATGCTAAGTTCCGACTGACACTACGTTGAGCAGGTCAACTATTTGTGGGTAGTAAAACCGGATTGCGATGCGGAATTTATGTACCTGATCGGGGATATCCTTTACCTGTTTATTATAAACAATAGTAAATTTTTGGCCATGTTTTTAGATCAAATACACCACTGTGCGTCACCTTCGGTGGCTTCTGGTATATCCGCTCTCACAAACTTATCAATATCTGAATTATGAACAGGGCCGCCACCTTCAACCCTAAAACAAATGTGAGCGTGCGGCAGACCTCGCTTTTGAAATTCTATTACGTGTATAATGTAAACGATTTTGCCGAACCAAGCACCGGTTCTGAGATCTTTTAACAATTCGGTTAACTTTAAATTGAAAACTCTAGCGCAGACAAGGGGATTGTTGAGACTACTGTTAATTTGAGTGGACTGTTGAATTTCGGGCCATTTGGGATTGCATGTGAACGTTAAGAAAAACGATGGGTTGCCCAATCTAGAGACCAAAGCGATCGCATCGCTGTATTTACCCTTCATGTATCGCGGGCCAGCCGTAAAAGAACTCGGCACATAAACGCGGCCCGGAAGGAACCCCTCCCCCTGAATCGTTTCATCCTCGCGAATCTGTTGCGCGACTTCGATGCTCATTTCAACTTCTTGAAGCGGAGCTGACCTCAAGGCACTATCCGATTTTTTCTTTTGAAAATTTTCAATAAAACGTAACCGCTCCTCTGATATTCTGCAGTACATATCCACTAACCATTCTTCGGACAGCCTGCCTAATTGCGAAAACCGTGGCTCTGACAAAAGTAGACACCGAACGTATTTCACTTGTGATAGTTTATGCTGAAGATTATCTAATTTGTTTGGGTACCAACCTGCATTGCCTTCGGGATAAAGTAGTGGATATTGAAAGCTTTCATAACATGGGTGCATTATATCGACAGTGTGCGGTTTCTTACCCCCCACTTTCCACACGGCTATGCAACGCGGTATAAAAGCCTCTGTTTCGGTACTAATTATAGCGGCAACCTCCTTACCAGGGGCAAAATCTCGTAAAAGGTTATTGTCTGTCGAGTCGGAGGTCTGTTGAAATTTAATGTGAGCCTGATCGGAAGTGTGGTCGTTTAATTTTTTAAATAATCTGATAGAGGGATTTTTTAACTCTAAAAAAAATCTTATAGATGTAATAACTTCCTTATCGAGGCTCCTTTGAGCAGCTAAATTTTCACGTTCAGCCGGATCGTGAATGTACAGTCCTAAATTATTTACGCTATCTGTATATGCCAGGTCAAAAACTCTGTGATAAATTCGCCCTTGTATTTTGAGAAGAGATATTTCATCTTGGTGTTGGTACCCATGAGAAACGCCTAAGGCACTGAAGGCAAATACATTATTATACGCTCGCGGCCTACTGACAAACGACGGATTCGAATAAAACTCCTCGGTTAACGGCGATCCGCAACACCATTGTTTTCTCGTTCTTTCTTCTTCAAATAGATTTTTTCTTCAAATAGTTTTTCCACAATTAGAGGGTCCACATATTATGCATCGAATATTATTGGGAAAAAGTATACTATGCTTTATGTAAGAAGACTTTTTTTCTTTTGCAGTAATATTATCAACTTCTAAAGAAACTTGTTGCTTAATTACCTTCATGCTTATAACTGACCCTTCAAGCATATGTGTCGACTTATTTATAGCGTGTTCATCTAACCAATAATTGGGTATTTATTACAATTCTTTAAATAAAAGAATAATCGTTAAAATAAAACTGATTTAATAGAGAATATTATTTACTATCAATAAACATACAAATAATACAATATTACTTACTTTAATACAACAATTTAACATGTAATCTTTTATTTTAACATTTTTATTTTAAATAATATTATTATAATTTGTTTTATTGTGATGTGCTTAAATATTTTGGTGTATAGAATTATAGTGCCCCCATGGTAAAGTGTGTATTTGATCTGGAAGGATTTCTCTTTTGTCATCATTTCTATTCAATACAAGTTTATCAATTTCTTGCGAATATAAAGTATGCTTAATTGATTTTATTATATTCATTTTACATACTAAGTTTTTATCATTATATAAGCTTTCAACATACTGAGCTATGTTTAATTTTGATGTTACAGCTTTTGATACGCCTTTAGCTTTCATAATTTTTAATTTTACTGAAACAAGACTATACAATTTAGCCCTCAATCCAACAAATTCAGCAATTACATCGCCACCAAGTTCGTCTTTGAATAAGCCAGGTATTTTTGCATTTAGTTTTGGCATAGCATACGGATTTTCATTTGTAAAATTGCTTGTGTCAAATTCAACTAGATCATCTTTCATATCTTTATAAAAATCCACAGTATTTACTAAATAAAGCAGACTGTCAGTATCCGTGTAACAAAGTTTTATATCTTCACCATATTTTCTTTTCATCACATCATAATGAAATTTATATAAATGCTGTTTTGCATATTCTAATACAGTAAATCCAATATAAATAGGTCTATCTAGAAATATTTTTTCACGATTTAACTGGACAGCAATAAAATTATCATTAAAAATCAAAATATTTTTTACATTTGGTTTTGTAATCAGCTTTTTTGCTCCAAGGTGCTTATTTGTTTTGTTGCATTAATCATCCCAATTTGTAACTAACTTTACATCAACTTGTTTACGTCTGTTTTCGATAGTCTTGCCGAATATAGCATTATTCAAAAGCTTAAAAAAGTCCTTTTGAAATGCTGATGTTGAAGCTTGTCGCAATCGAGTGTTTAAATCGATATATCTTTGTAAGAAGTTATCTTGTCGAAAACTCAATATGCGATAAATCTTAAGTAAGACAAGCCCATTCTTAATACATTCTTTTAAATGAACGTAATGTATCACATATTTGTTTTTATCATAAAGACTTGCAATCAGCTTTGGTGTCTTGCCTCCTGGAGGAATAAGCTTTTCAGGAGCAAAGGGTAAGTCACTGTGTAAATCATGTAAGTGATCAGGGTAAGCCAAGTCTACTTCTAAAATGTAACCGTAATTAGCATTTTCAGGAATATTCATAACATTGAATTTATCCACTTCATCAATTGACAGAAACTTGAATTCGGATATGGGCATTTTTTTAGTCATAGCATATCCATAAAGATTGTTACAGTCAAGGTATACCAAATACTGTATCTGTTTTGTATCATCAAAATTTGGTAGATACTTATTGTTAGCTGTGGCATGCCTATATGAGCATTGTGCTAAGCCTCCACGTATGCCTTTTTCCAAAAATTGGTATATTTCTAAATCACTAATTAATTCCAATTCTACATTCGTATACATCAACATGGCATCCCAACTCAAACTTGGTGATGTTATATAATAAACAGGATCAAGTTTGTAAAATTGTAAGCATAAATTTCTAAAGTTCTCAAACACATCACATAAGAGCAATACGTCGCATTTAATATACAAGTCTGTATATTCACCAAGAGAATGAATATTAAAATTTTGCCATATAATTTTAGCCCGATCATATTCTTCATCTGATATATTTTCCATTTTTAGCGTACTTTGAAAAAAAGATTTATCAGGCAGCTTTGTTTCTTCATATTTTGACCATGATGTCATATATTCATATGGGTAAATACCTTTTTCTCTTAATAAATTACATTGAAACTCGTCACTAAATTGGGATGAAAGATGTGTAAAGTCTTTTTCTGTTAGATTTTTACACAATGTATCTAAACTAGTACTTAAAAAATGAAAAGAATCAATAAATTTAATTTGTATCGGACGAGCACAATCATTTGTTTTAATAAATTTGGTAATAGTTAAGTAGGATTCTTTTGTCTTAGGTATGATATTAATAGCACCATCATATTTTGTTAACTCGGTAATAAATATATGTGAGTCATACCCTGAAAGATTGTGAAACACCACTGGTATGAATGGACACACTCTATGCATCAAATTACAGTGTGAATGAGCTGGCCCTCGATAATTGCCTGTAATATGATCATGGTCACGGACCTTATCGTCGAATAACATTTGGTTACATATGTGACACGATGCGGCACGCTTATAGTCTTGTTCTTGCTCTTCAGTTAATGGGTTCAATAGAACTGTAGTGCATAGAATATTATGAATATACTTGACTTCCCTCAACAAACATTTCATGAATTCTTCAACACAGTCTTGCCCTCTATATGACACTAATTTGTTTAAAGACTTGTCATGAGAACAACACACGTAATATGAAAAACATGAAGGTATGTGTACTTTGTTCAGTTTGGTTTTTTCAGTTTTAGACTCAACACAATTCATTAATAAACACTCAAAGTCAGCGTAAATAACGAAGTTTACTTTTTGCTGTCTTTCATAATGTTTAAATTTAAGAAAACTATTTTTTTCGGGTAATATTGTTAGCACATTAGAACAATCATGATTTTTACGTTTTGTTTCGGACGGAAAAAACTGTAAACAGGTATCACATAACAGCATTTTGTTATGATTTAATGATACCTGTTTACGAACTAAGCGTACCAGATCCTTGATCAGACAATAATGTGATCGGCCTTTACTTTCCACGAATAATAAGTTAAAGTGATTTGCCTTTTTCTTAATCGTTCTGTACAAAGGACCTGTTATAGCATAGTTATCGTCTAATCCGTATATGTTTACACTAATTTGGTCATTATTCTTTTCAAATAATTTAATATCGTTAATTGAGGGTGGAAAAGATAAACCTTCTACATTTAAAACTTTCGAGTAATGCGGATAAGAGGTTACTCTGCATACATTTTTTGTAGCTGGAAACAAGCCTGCCACTATACTCCATAAGAAACAATTATCATCAGAGTTCTTTACATTAATGCAGCTTTTAGTATTTTTTATAACTGCAGGTAATTCAATATAACTCCCGCCTTTCATGGGAGAATATTTGTTTATATTTAATTCCAAGTGGTTTATGGAGATAAAAGACCACCCAGACTCACAATGTTCAAATTCAGACAATTTATGTTTTAATTTATCAATTATTCTAGAATAAAACTCATTTATATCAGTACTCTGGAAAATAGTTTCATATTTAGTATTGAATGATTTTAATTGTTGCTCATTGGATTTCAATAATACAAAATTAGCAAACAATTCGAAATTCATTTTAATACAATGATTTTTTATTATTGAGGTATCAATCAATTTGCAAATAACTTGTTTATTATCCTGCAGAAACGCCTCAACTGTGAGGTACTCGACTTTCTGCGAGGGGTTTAAACGATAAGTCATTATTCTATTTCTGAATGCACTAGCAATTATATCAACATTCTCATATTCAGATTTAAGTAAACAATTTGATTTGTGTAAATTCGTTCTTAAATGATATTTATATCGATATCTTGGTAAATCAATACGACAATGTTCACAGTGCAAAGAAATGGGGTCTGAAAAAAATAAAATACTTGGTGTTATAACATAGGTAATACCTTTATTTTATTAATAATACGAGTAATAATGTAGGTACCTAATACAATGTTACCTACTCTCAATAAAACTAAGTGATACATTGGAGATTACATACAAGTTTTTCATTGCTGATTACATAAATGCGTAAATAGGTTGATTGCATGGTTTCCAAAAATTTAATAAAACTGACTGATGAAATTTGGTGGACAGTTTTTAAAGTCCTTTCTAGTCGCTGCCATCAATTCTCGTATAATACGCCAAGTCTCACTATCCACATTAATTTTGTTTTTAATAGTGACTACTGAATGACGCCATCTATTAACTGGCTGTACATTCTCGATCTCATCAGTTTTAAATAATTTAAACTCGATAAAATGAGATCCTGTTTTAGCCTCATCACTTTGCCTCGAATAACCGTTTGCCAATCGCCTCGTATAATACGAATACACTGGGGTAGGTTTTTTACCTTTAGCTTTTGGTTCAATGTCATCGTCATCGTCGCTATCACTGCCAAACAGATCACGTGCTGTTGGCTTCGCAATAGTTGGAACAGGTCTCACTTTCGGTTTTTTGGCCTTCGATGGTCCTGCAATGGCAGGTTCAGTTGTTGATGACCGCTTCTTCGATTTTTCTCTTACTTCAAAATTATCCACCGATTCGTCCCCGGAAGGAAACAGAAGATCCGCAGTGGTGAGGTTTTGATGCTTCGACCTGTAAAGAAAAACGAAAGTATGAGTTTATGTATGAATAGTTACCAAGTACTAGTTACTAGAGCAGTATTTTGAATGATAAGAATAATCGAGTACGTTGATTTATTATTATTGTATTATTATTATTATTGATATAATTTATTCATTTTTCAATAAAAGTCAATCATTATAGGAGAAAACATATGAACATCTGAATAGTTGAATGATGAGTACAAAGAAGAGGCTTTATTGATTATTAAAATGAGCGAATTAACTTTCTGTAAATAGTCGAAAATTAATATGTACAAAACTTATGTACCTAGTAGTAGTTATTTACGAATGACTGAATAGTTGAATAATAAGACAAATTAATTTAATCAAGTAGGTAGGTAGGTACTTACATTTTAAAATAATAAAATGATTTAGGTCGTTGGTGATTCACTTGCTCTGCTTGTCCTCGGGGAAAGTGTTGTGTGGGATGATCCAATAAGGATGCGCTTAAATACTATCCGATCCACGTGATGGTTTTCCATATTTGGGAACGCATAGATGCACAATAAGAAAAATGCAAACGTACCGTAAAAAAGTTAATATGATATTTTTGTTTTGATGATTGGAACATTGCTTTATACCGTGACTTGCCTCGCTATAAATGAATAATTAACAAATACATCTGTACACCAATATACCTTAATAGCAGTACCCCGTTTGAAAATGCCGAAACATGTGTTTGTTTATTTCATAAGGGGAATCGGTATGTAAAATGTTGACGGTCTACTACTAACGGTTCCTGATACACAGTGCATTTTTTGATTCAGATTCGACCCCTTTTTGGGCCCTAATTTTCATAATTCCCTTCTTAGTACACCCCTACACCCTAAAAGGAATAAACACTTTAAATTTCAAGTCTCTAAGACCAGAGGTTTATGTTATGCGTTGCCTGCCAGTGAGGCAGTTATTCCTTTATAATATACGTACTTACCTATAATATCGTAAGAGAATTCACAAAAGTAAACTAAATTAGGAAAATAGCTTGTGTTATTGATATCAGATCATTGATATAAGTACCTACCTACTTATTTAGTATATTCACATAAACCAAGACTCGGTTCAAATAATTATGTGCAAATCATACAAACATTAAACCAACCCCATCGCATCTTAAAACGAAGATACGACACTACTAATACCTATGACCGTCTGTTATGATTAATTAAAATGACTACCTGTAGATTGTTTGCAACAGTCTGAAGTTAGCTCAATTGTTTCAATTATATACTAGTTCTAATTTATTTCTATTAATTGATGGAAATTTGGTTTTGTCAATAAAGATTATGTAGTATTAAAATTTAATATCATCATCATCATCATCATCAACCTATATTAGTCCACTGCTAGACATAGGCCTCCGTTAAGGAAAGTTAATTATAATCAAATACTATAGGTACACCAGGCTATAGGTAAAAGTGATAGAAAATAAATGTCGACTAAGTGACGGGCAACAGCTAGTATTAGTATAATGGGGTTTCTATAAGGTACAGTACGGATAGCTATTGAAATTATAAACTGATGAAGTCTTGATAGTAACAAAACCTTTTGTAAACTTTCGGTGGAGTGGATGAGTAGCCAACTGAGACGCTTGCAGTCGCGGGTTTGATTTAATAGATATTATGTTTGCGTGATCTGTTTCTATCTGAGTATTCGATTAATGTAGGTAGTAGTAGTTCATAGGTAACTGGGTAACGAATAATGTAAGCACATTACTAGCTTTTCTGCACAGTTGAGTAAAATCTAATCATAATAGGAATCGAGTAGGTACCTAGGCGTCAAGATCAGATAGGCTACAGTAGGTAAGCCAGGTATGTGTTAAAGCGGTGTCGTATCTCACTGACATTCCTTTGAGTAGTAACTATTTATTAAGGTTTTTTGTTATTATAGTGCGTAACCCCACACTAAGGGTAATTTCAAAGAAATCAAATATATCGCAAAAATTTTCGACTTCGACGGGACTTGAACCCGCGTCCTCCCCTCAGTACGGGGATGTGATAACCAACTACACCACGAAGTCAAGTGACGTGGGAGTCGAAAATCTCTGCGACTTCATACGGTCTCTAGCGCCGTTAGCTCCACCTACAGGGGAAACATTGAAGTTTATCCAATCCTGTTCAAAGACTAAAGTTACATTTAGTTCGTTTTGACGAGAGGTGTCGCGTAGCTTAATTCTAAGGTTTTTTGTTATTATAGTGCGTAACCCCACACTAAGGGTAATTTCAAAGAAATCAAATATATCGCAAAAATTTTCGACTTCGACGGGACTTGAACCCGCGTCCTCCCCTCAGTACGGGGATGTGATAACCAACTACACCACGAAGTCAAGTGACGTGGGAGTCGAAAATCTCTGCGACTTCATACGGTCTCTAGCGCCGTTAGCTCCACCTACAGGGGAAACATTGAAGTTTATCCAATCCTGTTCAAAGACTAAAGTTACATTTAGTTCGTTTTGACGAGAGGTGTCGCGTAGCTTAATTCTAAGGTTTTTTGTTATTATAGTGCGTAACCCCACACTAAGGGTAATTTCAAAGAAATCAAATATATCGCAAAAATTTTCGACTTCGACGGGACTTGAACCCGCGTCCTCCCCTCAGTACGGGGATGTGATAACCAACTACACCACGAAGTCAAGTGACGTGGGAGTCGAAAATCTCTGCGACTTCATACGGTCTCTAGCGCCGTTAGCTCCACCTACAGGGGAAACATTGAAGTTTATCCAATCCTGTTCAAAGACTAAAGTTACATTTAGTTCGTTTTGACGAGAGGTGTCGCGTAGCTTAATTCTAAGGTTTATTTAAATTTTTGCGATATATTTGATTTCTTTGAACTATTTATTATATCTGTAACATTAAGGTTGTCGCAGATCAGAGGCGCACAACTACCACCCAGCACAAAAATGTGCATACAAATATAGGCTTAAACCCGTTCATAATTAGATACATTTTACAGTGACAAAATGGCTTACCACAAAAACATCAAACGAGTGGTCCGCGAGCTGTCTGTCATCTAATGCGGTCAATATAAAATACATCTAAGAATTACGAGTTAAAGCCCATATTCGAATGCATATTTTGAGCTGCGCTGGAGCGGTGCTTCTCAGATGTGCGACAAGCTTTACCTAGTAAAATCAGCATTTTCTTATGACTTTAAATTTTGAACCTTATGTAGAACAATTAGATAAAGGAGCAGGCCTATATATTTCGGAAAAAAATAAAATCAAACACTTTGTAATCGATAACAGCACGACAAGCCTGCCTCTTCCTACAACAATATTTCCCAGAGATGTCGGTGAGTACTTATCAATAACATTCCTACTACTCTGTATTTTATTCAGTTTATCAACACCAATTTATTATGTTACTATTTTGAATTTTATGCTACCTATATTCATAATTACTTAAAACATTTCTTTTTTCAGGAATCGGGGGACTTATTCAATTTCGTGGGCGCCGATGAAACAGGACCGTACCGCCGAAATGATGATCGCCGGAAGCGATCTGTTAGCGATGTCTTGTCCACCAACTACACATTTATTAAGAGACCAATGCAAGGATATAAACTGATTCGTGTAGAAATATACGATGCAAAAATGTTTGAAACATCAGATGATACAATTTGTAAATGTAAAGCCGAATTATGTGCTCAACACGTTGTCAAAAGTATCTTATTTGATGATATTTATATAACAACTAGAGACCTCATATCTAAAATACAAAAATTAATTGATCAATAATTTTTCTGATTTTTCTTACTAATAATTACCTACCTATATAATAGCATTATGTTGTGGATTATTATGTCCTTAGTATCTGTTTCGCATATTATGATTAAACTGAATAATTAAATGAATGATTAAAATTTGTGCATTTTTATTCTTATAACCTATGTATGTATTTATTCGATTCATTCTTGTAAAAAGAAATAGTAGGTAGGTAATTGAAGAGGTGCAAACTTGCATTCCTCTGTCTAAATAAGGAACTCACTATAGCAATTGGCAGGTACGGCTACTATGTAGGTGTGAGTAGGTATCAATGTTCTCAATTCAATTAGACAACTCGATCGATTCATTATCTTTAAACAGTTGATTCAAGATCTAACTGAATCGATTTCAATATCTATTCAGTCGATTTTAAAAACCAATTCTATCGATTTAAAATCATTAATTCAATGATAAAATTAAGAAAGCTGGATCGATCATTCATGAATGATTGATCCAGCTTTCTTAATTTTATACTACTGATATACAAGCTCTAGTTTTTTAAGCACACGATGCTTATGGCAGCTTGGGGAGGAATGTCACGATCCTAGAATAAAGGAAATCATTCAGAAAGACTTCCTGGTTGATGACCTCTTAACCGTAAGCAACGATTCCAATGAATTATTGTACATTAAACAAGAGGTAGAAAATGCGTTAAGAGTAGGCTGCTTTAATTTGCGCAAATACCGCTCTAACCTACCCTCTATACTTATAAATAAAAATGAAGACAAGCAAAGCAATCTAACTATAAGTTCATCCTCTCATACATTAGGTGTAGGATGGAATCCCAACACAGATGTAATCCATTTTCCATGCCACTATAAAAATAGAACCGAAGTTCCAACATAACGAACAATATTATCTGATTCATGTAAAATATTTGATCCTTTCGGCTTATTAAGCTTAATAACAATTACACCTAAACTTCTAATACAAAAACTATGGCTTGAAAAAATTGACTGGGACGTACCAGTTCCTGATCAAATAATACATCAGTGGAATAATTTTGCAACAAATTTAAAACAAATTCACTCATTAAGCATTCCTAGGCATGTATTATGTAGGTCACCCGTTCATGCAGAGCTACATATCTTTTGTGACGCCTCGCTCAGCGCAATGGCCTCCACGGTGTACGTAAAATCCGTAGACGAGCAAAGCAACATCACAGTTCGACTTTTGTGTGCCAAGGCAAGAGTAGCTTCAGTAAAGCCAACCACCATCCCTCGTTTGGAACTGTCTGCATGCCTACTTGGCGCTCGGCTTGCGGACGCCGTATGTCGCGCTTCGCGATGTGTCATTGAACGCAAGATTTTCTGGACAGACTCCACTATCGCCTTATCTTGGCTGGGCATGAGATATGATAAATTAAAAACATTTGTAGCGAACAGAGTCAGCGCTACTTTAGAACTTACAGAACAAAGTGAATGGCGTCATGTTCCCACCGATCAGAACCCAGCAGACCTGGCCACTCGAAGTCTGGATGCTAGTAAAGTCAAAGATTGTAATTTATGGTGGAACGGACCAGTATTTTTGCGAGAGCCTGAATCTACATGGCCCTCAGCACTCACAAGTAAAAGTATATTATCAGTAGATCACTTACCTGAAATAAAAGTGAATGTTAGTACATGCGATGAGGTAGGTACAAAGTCAACTTTGATCGATTTTGATAGATATTCTAGTCTTTGTTTCTTGCAACGCACCATTGCGTACATAATTAGATTTATAAAAAATTGTAGAGACAAATCTAACAAACACACTGGTATTTTACAGCCTGAAGAACTCAACAATTCTCTCAAGAGTCTAGTAAAATTGTCACAAGAGGAATCCTTTCCAAAGGAGTTGAAAATTCTTCTCTCTCACAAACCACTCAACTCAAAGAGTCATATTGTGTCATTGAGCCCTTTTTTAGAAAATAATACTAATATAATTAGAGTAGGTGGACGGTTGGAAAATTCTATCTACCCATACAACAAACGACATCCCATGCTTATCCCTGCAAAACATAAATTAGCCAAATTATTATTTCAACAGGAACATCTCCGACTTCTTCACGCTGGTCCTCAACTTCTATTGTCCGCGATTAGAGAGTCAATTTGGCCCATCGCTGGCAGAGATCTTGCCCGCACTACAGCTAGGCAGTGTGTTGTATGTAGGAAAGTCAACGGAAACACCTCTTCTCCCATAATGGGAATGTTACCAAAGCAAAGAATAAATCCTGGATTCGCATTCGATGCTACAGGCCTGGACATGGCAGGTCCATATCTCATCACAGATAGAAAAGGTAGAGGCTGCAAGATAAGCAAATGTTATTTGTGCATTTTTGTTTGTTTTAGATACAAATGTGTCCATCTGGAGGCAGTCAGTGAATTGTCCAAGGATGCCTTTGTCTTGTCATTTCGTCGTTTTATTTCTCGCAGAGGACGCCCTTCTGAAATTTTCTGCGACAATGGACGCAATTTTGTTGCCGCTTCGAAAGAAATTGGTGAATTTCTCTCTTCTCATGCTGATGATATTACGAGCTTCTCTTCCGGCGAGGGTATAAAATTTAATTTTCAGCCGGCTTATGCTCCTCACTTCGGAGGTCTATGGGAATCAGCAGTAAAATCAGCTAAAAGTGTGGCAAAACGTATTTTTAGTAATACTCACCTAACTTTCGAAGAATTAGCAACACTTTTCAGTCAAATAGAAGCTGTCCTCAACAGTAGACCTATTTGTCCCTTATCCTCCTCACCTAATGACCTTAATCCCTTAACACCCGGACACTTTCTAATAGGTAGGGCACTAATGTCGCTTCCATCGCCAGATCTGCATGATGTAAATAGCAACAGGCGGAACCGATTCCAGCGGCTAGAGCAGCTAAGACAGCACTTTTGGAGACGCTGGCAAACTGAATACTTGGCAGAGCTTCAGGAGAAGCACAAACGGCGCACTCAGAGCAAACCCATGCAAGAAGGAGACTTGGTGCTGTTGAAAGTAGAAAATACACAACCGATGCAGTGGAGGCTGGGGCGTATTATTTCCATTTTTCCGGGAAAGGATGGTGTGGCGCGCGTAGCGGATGTCAAAACCACCACGGGTACCTATCGAATGGTGGATTCACTCTTTATAATAAATGTATATGTGTGACCAGGTTCCTTATCGTGGGAAGGTGATTGAATTGAAATACTGTTTTGTGTTATCTGACTCCAAATGTAATAAATTAATCGTAAAAATACAGGACTTTGATTTAGGTTGACCGCGGCTTGTTACAATGCAATTTTTATTATAAAGATGGTGTCTCTCGTAGGGCGAGAGGGGCTAGTGTTGGTTCGACGGCTCCGTGCGTGACGTCTGACAATTGTCACCTATTATCCGTCACAGCTGAGCTGATGTCACTGTCAGTCATTCATTTAGGTGTTGCCTGAACATGCTCCGGGGCCTTGGGAGCCTTAGGTTCCACTTCGTCTTCCGTAGGCTCCAGAAGAGGGCTGAGGTACTTAATACCTCTGTATCCAATTTTTATTGATTTTATTGATTTAACCATGTTCCTTATCGTGGGAAGGTGATTGAATTGAAATACTGGTTTGTGTTATCTGACTCCAAATGTAATAAATTAATCGTAAAAATACAGGACTTTGATTTAGGTTGACCGCGGCTTGTTACAATGCAATTTTTATTATAAAGAACAACAACTTATAACAAGAGTGGTGATTGACTAGGGTAGGTAGGCTACATCACCTTGAAATTAATTATTACAAAATTATTAATTAATTAACTAGATAAAAATCTAGAGAGAAACGTGACTTCCGTCTTTAGCAGTTATAGTTTGTCGAATGCGGGCAGCGACGCCCGCCAGGGGTATTTATGTTGAGCACGCACACACTTACAAGTGGTGTCATGCCGGTGCCTGGCACAAGATCGTTCGATAGCTCTTGGCCAATGAGAGGCTCGGGAGGCCGTAACGCACCATAAAAGGCAATGGTTTTGTGAACGATTTAAGTACAGTCTATTTTGTTAGGGGCGAGTCCATTACAATATAGGTGCTATGACGGCACCGAAATTGGTTATGAAGTGTTGTTTTGGGAAAGGTGAAATTATTACGTTACAGATGTCATCTTCTGGTTCGACAATCATATGTCATCTTCGGGTACGACAATGATGTCGCCATCTTCCGGTTCGACAATCGTCATCATCCGGTACGACAATGATGTCGCCATCTTCCGGTTCGACAATCGTCATCATCCGGTACGGCAATGATGTCATCTTCCGGTTCGACAATGATGTCATCTTCCGGTTCGACAATGATGTCATCTTTCGGTACGACAAGTAATTGCTAAAAACGTCACAAACTTTATTTTCCACTATTTTTTTTTCGTTGAAGGTTTTCACTGTCACCCACGTCTGCCCACGCGCTACTTTTTTAATAGTCTAACTATTCATACACCTTATCCAAAAAAAAATTAGCTGCGGTTTTTTGCGGTTTTAGAACTTATGAGAAAAAATGTGATAGGAGTCGGAGCAGGAATTTTGTTATCTTTCGTGGTTTACCACAGAGACTGTGTTCATATGAACAGCATGGACATATCTGTATATTTTATCGTTAAATCATTTTGCGTGAGAATGTAAGTGATGTAGGTACCCATTCAGTATTGCAGAATAGTATACAACGTGTATCAAAACATGTGTACTATCCGAAAGGGGGGGAATTTCCACCCCCCCGGGGAACAACTTTTGTTCAACGACTTTTCGAATTTCGATTGCTATCTCTGAAAAAAACTGCGACAAAGTTTCAACATGAACAGCTGATTTTTTACGAAGTGACAACCCTAAAGTCAGCTGTTTCTTGCACTTGGGACTATGACCTCTGTATGGTCCTCAGAAGCAGGCGCCTAAATTTGATTGGCGGTCGGACTTTGCCAAACGGTTGTCAATCGCCAATCATAGAACAAATTATACCTTTGAGAACCACTCTCTTTCGCTAATTGGCTGTCGGCATCTATCAAACCACACCCCCACGCCAACTTAAATACATCATTATCTCCCCCCACACCTGATCACCATTGGGGTCTGAACGCCCCCCCCCCCCCTTTCGGATAGTACACATGTTTTGATACATGTTGTATAAAGCGAGGTAAAAATTATTCCAGCCATTCACATTAGTGTTACTTCAAGTCATTCAGCTGTAGGTACTAAACGAGATTTCATACTTCCCTACAGCGAGGGTGTCAGAACCCTGGAATCAATGTCCAAAGTTTTAGAGGAAAAATTTAATGTCTCTGGAAGCAACCTTTGTTTTATAATAAATAAGTGACATACAAAGGCACATTTTTCCTACGTTTAACAAGCGCTGGGCTATGGCATTTCGGAAAAAAGAAGATTTTATATAGAAGAATAGCACTTGGACTCAGGGTATTCGTTGACATTACCGGACTCCGATCAATATTCTACACCATGCATGTCAAACTCAATGTCATTGGTGGGCCAAAGGCATAAAGACCGTACAATCAGTGGGCCGCAAAACAGACCCATAAAGAAAAAAATGCGTGTATAGAATGGTAATCGTTTAATTAATAACTATAATAATAGAAAAATATTACAATCTTTTTCCAGAAATTTGACACCTTTTATCTTTCACTAAATTACCTATTTGAGGGGTAATTTTATCTGCGGAAATGATTTTTAAAACTGCATCCAAGTGTGCATCAGTCAATCGTGACCTCGTGGGAGATTTATTTCCTTTCATTAGGGAAAATAATTGCTCACACTTGTAGGTGCTTCCAAACATAGATATTACGTTGCACGCAAATTGCCGTATCTTTTGGTATTGTTCAGGTAAGTTCTTGTAAAAGTTGAGTGCTCCAACACTGTCAAATTTTTGTTTTAAATGGTTCTGACATTTAATTTCTATAACTTCCATCTGCAAGTGAGTGGGAACTTTATCGATGTCGATAGTAAAGAGCCCACTAAACAATGAAAAATTATCATCTTGGAGCTTAAAATCTTGAAAACGCCTTTAAAATTCTGCCTGCAGATTTCTCATTTTATCGGTATATTTTTTATACGAAATTAGGACACAATTTGTACTTTCTTGAAAGGCCTTACAAGTCGGAAAATGCGAGGGATTATCAACTTCCAACTGTTTTTCCCATAGCAATAACTTGCACTTGAAAGCTTTCACGTGATCATGCATCTCTGTTATAATTTGATTTGGTCCTTGCAATTTTGTGTTTAATTCCGATAAGTGCTTTGTGATGTCTACCATAAAGGACAGATCTTGCAAAAAAATATTATCGGATAGTAAATGGACATCTTGACGTTTCATTTCCATAAAAAGAAGTATTTCGTCTTTAAGTTTCCAAAATCGATCGAGAACCATAGAACACGAAAGCCACCGCACCTCCGTATAATAAGGTAAACCAGTGTATTCACTTTCCAGATCACGTAAAAACGCACTAAATTGTCGCTGATTCAAGCCATGTGACCTTATAAAATTTATCATTTTTTTCACTGCTTTCAAAACGCTCTCCAGCTTTATCACTTTTGAGCATAAAACTTCTTGGTGAATTATACAATGAATATGATGAAAATCTGGTTTGTCATTGCACGTTTCTGTGATCTTTGTCTGTAATAATTTAATGAAACCATTATTTACTCCTGTCATGGAAGGAGCTCCATCTGTTGCAACAGAAGACAATTTTGACATATCTAAATTATATTTTTGCAGAAGCTTATGAACAGCATTGAATATATCCTCCCCAGTTGTTGTGTCATGCAAAGGTACTAATTCCAGTAACTCCTCATAAACGTTGATTTCATTATCTACAGCACGAAGAAAAACAGCAAGCTGAGCCGTACACATCTGTACTTTCGTCACAGGCTATAGAAAATGCAGTAAAAGTATCTGATTTTGTTTTTATCTGATCACTTATATTGCCAGCCAACTCGGTAACTCTTTCAGCGACAGTATTCCGAGACAAAGATATGCTTTGAAAAGCCTTCACACTTCCGGGACAAACAATTTCTGCGGCTTTAACGAGACACTCTTTTAAAAATTCTCCTTCAACAAACGGCTTCGAGTGTTTTGCGATCATTTCTGCTAACACGTAGCTTGCTTGAACAGCAGATTCATTTTCTTGCTTTGGACGCGTAAACATAAGCTGTTGATTCTTCAATCGTGCTTTTAAGTCGTTTAATTTTTCATTTCTAATTGTTCCCGTGTATTGGTCATACGTTGTTTTGTGTTGATCATAGTGACGTTTAATATTATATATTTTTGGGACACTGACTGTACTATTACAAATCAAGCATATAATTTTGTCCTTTACTTCACAGCAAAAAAACTCCAACTCCCAGTTTGGTTGAAAAATACGATGGTCATCTGTGATTTTTCTCTTACTTCTCTTACTTGGTTTTGAAAGAGACATTTGAACAGCTTAATCTGAAACCAATTACAACACCTTCTGTTAGAACCACAACAGTCACGACAATAAAATTATAAGCGGGCATGAGCAACGTGAAAAAATTGTCTCTAGTCGTTTTTTCATGAAAACATCACAGTTACCAAAATTAATCTTATTAATAAAGGTAGGTGTAAGTACCTAAATTGAATTTAGGTACCTACCTATACCTAACTCATGCCATAATATAATATCACTCCTTGTTTACTTGGAAATCGTCCAAAAATATGGTAAATGTAAATAAGTATGTGTAAGTACCTACTTACATAATATACGTAAAAAGTCACTCACCTCTCCCTCAATACGGCCTGTAATTCCTCAAGACGTAAGCACTGATCTCTTGTTAAAAACAACGCCAAAATTATTTTAATTGGTGAAACTAATCCAGAGAAAGGAACATTGTAATTTCGAATATCGCGAAAAGAAACAGAACGGCACACGTGTTATATTCTCTAGCACACTCATTCACTCTGTCTGCTGCCTGCCGAAGTGCCGACCGCCCATCCCATGTGCAAGAGGGGCGCGCGCGGGTGGCGCGGGCGACTGAAGACAGCCGAGCTTTACCGACCGATGATCTTGCCGTGCCCCTGCCGGGCGGTCGTCATTCCAGAGCGCGCTTTTCAAATAAATATTTTTGCAACGCGGTCGCGGGCCGCATCAGGAGGCTGTTCCTTCAAATTAGATCGGGCCGCAGGCAAACTCGTAGAGGGCCGCATGCGGGCGCCGCATGTTTGACATGACTGTTCTACACCATCAACTTCTGGCCAACGAGAAAGACCGTGCGTAGCTTATGAATACTCCTCAGAATCTAACAAGAAGAAGAAAAACACTTCTACTAAAAGAATATGGATGGACTACGGGCTGTGGGTGAAAATACAGAAGCACATCTTGTCGAATCATTAAGGAACACCAACAACCAAAAAAAATTATGGAACTCAGAACAGACAAAAATGCTTTCAGATCCGGAAGCATTGAGTGAATTTTAGATTTGGATTCAACAAAAGCACAATTTAAGTACTTTAGATTGAGAAGCTTGACAAACGAACGAAATTGTAGTATGTTCCCGGCATACTACAAAATACAGTTACGGACAGCTATCGGAAGATGCACAAGAGTCGCGCAACAAAGACTACAGAAACATGCGACTACATCATGCCAGAAAATGTTCTCGAACAGCTACAAATGAAGATGTCTTATAACTCTATTGTACACGTCAGATCCGTATATAACAAGTTAAAGAAAACCACACGTAAAAAATGTCAAAGAAGAGGCACTAAGTCTTCTGAAAGCGGCACCACTTGCAACTGACCTTGACATATCGTCGCCTTGGTACAACAGGGTTCTATATGTTAAAACAAAAAAATTTCAGGAGAGCTAATTACAATCTGCGTGGATAAGAATTATATCTTGTAAGCTTCCAAATGTTTCTAACTATCCAGGGCACCATATATGTGTGTATTGTGAACTAAATCCAACTTATTATTGATTGATATCTAATTTCTAGTGATTAATATTTATGATTCCAATTATTGCAGGTTCTACATGATGGTCCAATTTTACTACTACAACCATAAAAACTTAAAGGTTCTATGTAACATAGAACCTTGTGATCTTAAGTTTGAATGAACATAGAACTTCTTTGAGTATTTTAGTTAATATAAACAACACATTTCTTATTAATGAGTAATTATTTATTTAAACAATTTAATAATAAATGAACACAGTGGTCTCCTCTTCTACTTATACTATTTTTTAAATAATACTCTTTTCATAATACTATTAATGTTCTTCAATCTGATTAGATGTGAATGTGACTGCCCTCAGCAAAGTATTGAAGTAATCTTGATCATTCTTAGGCATTCAATAAAAAAAAATATTGCCTTTATTTTGTTTGGAGGTAGTGATAAGCGCACAGCAACATGACGTGGTTCTGGAATATCTCGAGGAAAATAAATAACTTGATTCCTGAAGTTTCGTCGTGGTCGATTCACATTTTTAAGTAAACTGGCTGTCAACCATTCTGTCATTGTGTGGCTTGTTTTATACAGGGTGTTAGTGTAAACAGTCTTATCCTTGAAATCAGAAGTTCAGAATATTGAGCAGAGTCCAAAACCGATGAAAAAACTAAACTTTTTTTTTTACATAATTTTGAAAAAAAAAAAATCCTCGTCATACTTAAAAGCATTTCACCCTACACCCCTATAACTACGCCGCGTCCGCGCCGCTCGCTCGCGGTCGGCTCGCACTCGTCGTCAGTCACAGCCCGCCTGCTTTGTCGGTTTCAAACAAAGACGCCGCTCACGCGCCGACTTAAAAGCGCCCCCTACGCGCCGCCCGCTCGCGGCCGGCGCGCACTCGTCAGTCACAGCCCGCCTGCTAGGTAGTGAGCACGTCACGACGCGTTCCGTGCTAATTTGTGATGTGCCGATTTCGCGTATTGTGTTAAGTAGAGAAGTGACGATGTCGTTCACAAATGAACAGTGGACTGAAATGGTGCGACTTTATGCTATCGCTGGTGACAACATGAACTTGGCTCGTACGATGCAGAGCGGTTCCCAGAACAACGTGTGCCAAGCCGGGAAACGATCCTAGCGGCTACACAAAGGCTACGTGCCTACGTAAGTACTAAATACCTACCTACTTTAGCCTACTTACTGGCAAATGTGTTAGAGTAGCTATTTTTGCCTGTCATAAGCCAGGAAAAGTATGAAGGGAAAGTTCCATCACAAGTTGTAGGTACCTACGATTCGAGTGGTTTCGATACCTACACCACCGGCCGGCTACAGGCGAGAGCGGGCGGCGCGGCGTGATAAGGTCACTAGGGTGTCCATGAAATCACGTAGGATAGCAGAGAAATGAATTATGAAATTCCATCGAAACTAATTGACTTTTATTATATTGGGATTCTCATTGAACACTGCCTTCAGAATCGCAATCAAAGCTCTTGCTAAGTACATCATTTCCTGATTTACCAGCAAAAGTTTCATTCCATAAAGCGCAGTATATTGTTTTATCTCTACTCAAATGAGCAGTCAAATTATAGACATTCAGTTAAGTTTGCTTCGATAAAAGAAGCAACTTATTTCTGCTCTAGGACATGAAATTATATTTTGTAGATCAAAACATAATACTGGAATCTCATTTTGCTATCTATCTTTATTTCTTTCATGTCGCATAGCATTTTTTTCAGCATCATGAGTTTCATACTCCTGCTTTAATTCATCAGATAAGGTGCTCTCATGGCTAGCCATTTTGAATTCTTCACAAAGGTCGCATCTATCCTTTTTTGGATGGTGGAAAGACAAATTATACTCTTCATTGAAAATTTTTGTATATATTGACTTAACTGGTTGATTGGTTAAATCTTTGCAAAATTCCAAATACAAGTCATACATCTTGCTTATGCTCAATAGAGGATCCAGATATTGTCTCCTGCTAGTAGCTCGACAGTAATGTGAATCCACTGTTGGAAATGAGTCAATATGTTTTCGTACTAAGTCTTTCTGTGTATCGGAAATGTGTCTGTGATTGTTGTGCCTGCCTCTTTTATCAGACGAAGCAGTTCCAGTTAACTTATCTTTTCTATCATGGACACCATAAACAATTTCAGAGAAATATCAAATTTTTGTCTAAAATCATCAGCCCGTACAAAGCATTCATTCTCTTACATAAAAACTAGACTTCTTGGTGCTCCGTCAATCTTTTTTTTTTTAAATAGAACCTTCTTGGTGATGTTTTATGAAGGTTGATTCTTCCCTTCACGGTAGAATGCGAACTGTTTCGTTGCGGGTTAGATAGAGATTTAAAAAAAAAATATGGTATTGGCGCTAAATCTCTAGAATTCTCTTCATTCCAAATCACAAAATTGTTTTATTTTCTCGCAATCGAAGTGAAAAGTATTTAGAATTTGACTTTTGGACTCAAGTTCATGTCTGTACGGTTCGTACAATAAGTACCTACGTAAACGCAAAGTCAGCATTCACGTAACCTCGACCGATCGCGGGGCGACATGCAGTGACGCCGCCGCACCAGTCCACATTAACATCGCGGCTCATTAACATGTCTTTCCCATCAATTATTATTAAAGTATTTTAAGTGTTGCAATAAATCGTATTCAGTGTAAATCAAACCAAACTCTTTTTCTTTGATGTCCCCAACATCAATGGTCCTTCGAGCCTCCTAGGGCAGGGCCTACCGCGAAATTGTGATTTTTCGTGAATTGTGCCTAAACTGGATTGCCAAGGTCACAGCCTACAACTGTGACCGTAGGTGAGATAGCAGTCTTCGGTGAGTCAGTACAATCTCTATCCATAAAAAGCTATCATGTCGACCAAAATGGAAGAACTTTTGGCTACTCAAAGCAACATCATTGGAGCGATGGATCAACTCCTGACTAACTTCAAAAAAGACGGTGCTGATCGGAAAACTCAGCAATACATCAAGAAAAAGCTGAGCTCTCTCGAGGCATACTGGCAGGAGTTTCAATCCAACCATATAAAATTGTGCGAATGTAATGATAAAACGCATGAATATTTTGTAGGTGACGCTTATCAACGTACTTCAGGTTTTTACATTGAAACACGTGCATACATACAAAAGTACTTATCCCCTGACACTAAGGCAGAGGAAAAATCGCTTCTGCGTCCCCCTACACCCCTAGCAACAGGGGGGCAAGTATTTTCACGTCCCGGGACGCCAGAAGCAAGGCCGCAGCCACCGTCGTCCGAATTCCAGAATCCGCGCAGCAGCAGCGGGCAAGGAACCAGCAGCAAGCTGGATGAGATGTTGAGGAAGCAGCTAAGTAATTTCAAGGCATTCTCTAGGACGATCAAAGCAATCAGCGTCGACGACATCACTAGCAAGTGGGAACTCGAAGATGCTCTACGGGCAGTGCAGTCCCGCTGGTCCGTAGTAGATTCCCTACATTGGGAAATCGATAGCGAGCTCTACGAAGAAAACTACGAGTACGAGCAAAGCTACGGTAGGTATGAACAGCAGTTCAACCAAATAAAAAAATCTCTCAACGAGAAAATGTGGTCTGAATGTCATCGGGAAAGATCGACGCCACAGATGGATATACCCACCTTCAACGGGAACTACCAGCAGTGGGTCTCCTTCAAGGATTTATTTGTAGAGGCGATACATAATAATCGGTCTCTATCGAATGCCCAAAAAATGCAGTTCCTTAAAAGCAAACTGAAGGGTGAGAGTGAAAAATTGGTACAGCATTTACCAATCAGCTCCGAAAACTACGAGGTAAGCTGGGAAATTCTCACAAACCGTTATAATAATCAAAAGCTGATCTTCAACAGCTACATGAATACCTTAACAGGCCTGCCTACATTGCAGCAGCAATCGGCAGCAGCCATTAAAAAAGTCTATGATACCGCTAACGAGTGTCTAAACGCGATTAAGGCCCTAGGAGTTGACACAAGTACCTGGGACCCCATCATCGTGTACCTCATCACCAACAAGCTGGATGCCGACACGCATACCGACTACAACGAGTCATTAAAAAATCATAGAGACTTACCTACTCTTAAAGATCTACTTGAATTTTTGGAACTCAAATTTACGTCTCTAGAAGCATCTAAGCGTAAAGGCGATTCCAAACAACAACAGCAAGAGCCATCGACCGGCAAGAAAACGCCATTTTTAAAATCATTTACAAGTAACAAAAAAAATGATCAAAATTCTAATAACAAAAATTCTGGTAACGAAGTACCTAAATGCGCAGTATGTAATTCACCTAAGTTACATGGAATATTTAGTTGCGAAACATTCCTTGAAATGAATCCCCACATGAGACAGAAAACCGTCGAAAAGCTATCCTTATGTAAAAGATGCCTAAAGTCACATCGCAATAACAAGTGTTTTTCTAGCAAGAATTGCCGCGAGTGCGACGGAGAACACAATACCTTACTACACAACGCTACAAGCGGTCGCGTTACATCTCAAATGGTGCAACCGAGTGAAGCGAAGAGTTCTCAGCAGAGTCAGCAGACAGGTAGTGCACATGTTTTACAGGGGGAGGCGGGGGAAATTCTTTTGGCAACAGCGTTGGTCAACGTTACCAAGGCCGATGGTACTTACCAAACTTTACGAGCATTGATCGATCAAGGTTCGCAAACATCCTTGATTTCAGAAAATGCGGCTCAAATTTTGGGAATAAAGCGTCAAAGATGCAAAGGTATTATTTTTGGAGTAGGTGCTAAAGAAATGATTTGTAAAGGGACAATTGGTATCTCGATCTCTTCATGTCATTCGGACTATGAACTCGACATCGAAGTTTTCATCATGAAGCATGTAGTCAACAACTTGCCAAATCAAACGTTCATGGAACCATCGTGGCCTCATTTGGAAAACATTCAGTTGGCAGATCCAGAGTTTTTCAGGAGTCGTTCCGTAGACCTATTACTAGGCGCAGACGTTTACTCCGAGGTGATCATGAGTGGTATCATCAGAGAAAATCCATCCATGCCAATAGCTCAGCAGACGCGTTTTGGCTGGATATTATGTGGCAGCGCAAATGTCACAAAATCATTCCACTGCAACGTGGTTCAAACCGACGATAGTGACCTTAGTCGATTTTGGTCCATTGAAGATGTCGTCGATCAAGATAACATGTCAACAGAAGATCTACAGTGCCTACAGCTGTTCAAAGAAACGACCGAACGTCAAGCAGATGGTCGATACGTCGTTCGTTTACCGCTACATTCCGACGCTGATGAAAAGCTAGGAAGATCAAAAACAAAGGCATTGGCCCAATTCTATCAAGTTGAACACAAAAATAATAAAGATAAAAACATCGCAATTGCATATAAAACATTCATGAACGAGTACCTAGAGTTAGGTCACATGTATGTGGCGGCAAGTACCGGGAACAAGATACCTACCTACTATTTGCCTCATCACTGTGTACGCCGTAGTGACTCTACAACAACTGCATTAAGGGTCGTTTTCAATGCATCGGGAGTTACATCATCGGGCTACAGTTTAAACAACGTGATGTATCGCGGCCCTAATTTACAAAAAGACCTCTTATCTCTTGTCTTAAAGTGGAGGCAATATAAATATGCCTATACCGCCGACATAGAAAAAATGTTTCGTCAAATTTGGGTCCACGAAGATCACCATCGATATCAAACGGTGGTTTATCGAAATTTGACAAACGAATTAATTAAGGATTATTCCTTAGCTACTGTTTCCTACGGAACAAAAGCAGCGCCTTTCCTCGCGATGATGACACTCAAACAGCTCGCAAGTGATGAAAGGCGACAGTATCCTACAGCAGCAAAGGTTCTTGAAGACCAGTTCTACATGGACGACTTACTGAGTGGATCTCACAGCATAGAGTCTGCACAGAAACTCAAAATTGATTTGATTGCACTTTTAAAGGCGGGAGGTTTTCATCTACGCAAGTGGGCCTCTAACGAAGAATCATTACAAGAAAAAAATAACAAAGACACAGTGCCTCAAGAAACCTTCGACTTCCGCCACCAGGAGTCGACGAAAGCATTAGGACTTACCTGGAAAGCGGCGAAAGATGTATTCACCTTCACGTGCAAGATGTCACCGAAATCGTCTTCAAAACCTTCCAAAAGAAATCTCCTTTCCGAAATATCGAAAGTCTTCGATCCGCTTGGCTGGTTATCTCCAGTTGTGATCCAGTTGAAACTTCTATTTCAAGATGTTTGGACTTCGGAACTACAATGGGACGAACAAGTACCCGAAGATGTCTACAAACAATGGATCAAGATCAGGGAAGATATCGATAACATCGAGCAAGTCAGAGTACCAAGATGGATAGGAAGTGGAGAGTGCGATACGATTCAGCTTCATGGATTCTGCGACGCCTCCTCAAAAGCATTTGCAGCAGTGGTTTACGCACGGATTCTAAAGCAAGATGGTACAACAATCACGCTTCTTGCAGGAAAAACGAAGGTGAATCCAATTAAAAGTAAAATAAGTTTGCCAAGATTGGAACTTAGTGGGGCACAGCTATTGGCCAATCTTATGACCAAAGTAACAGAGAGCCTAACCGGTCACAAAATAGAGCTATACGGTTGGTGTGACTCGACAGCAGTACTTGGTTGGCTAGGCGGAGAACCAAGCAAATGGAAACCCTTTGTCGCCAATAGGGTCATAAAGATAAAGGAGGTCATGCCTCTAAAATGCTGGCGTTATGTAAAATCTAACGAAAACCCAGCTGATTGCGCTAGCCGTGGTCTATCAGCCACTCAACTTCAAAGTCACAAGCTTTGGTGGAACGGACCTGCCTGGCTATCGTCCTTCAAAAATGATGATGAAAAAATCATATACAAAACCGACTTAGAAAAGAAGGTTAAACAATCAGTCAACATTACACAAGTAGATAGTGCAAGTTCAAACATTGTACAACAATTAATCTGCAAGCATAGCAGTTTCACGCGTGTAGCGCGCGTCCTTGCTTGGATAATGCGCTGGACAACAAATAAAGCTCGCTATAGTAAACAACTCTATTTAACTACAGATGAGATTCGTGCTGCCCAATATAAAATCATAAAATGCGTTCAGAGCACTGAATTCACGGAGGACATCATGAGTCTCAAAAATAAAAAATCTGTTAATCAAAAAAGCAGACTTTTAAACATGAATCCATTCTTAGATAAAGATGGCATGCTCAGAGTGGGAGGTCGCCTCAGACACTCTAATATTAGTGATGAGATGAAACATCCACTAATTATACCACATTGCAGCCACTTCACTGATATTCTCATCGAACACGCTCACAAACACACTTTTCACGGAGGAGCTCGTTTGACGTTATCCTGGTTAAGACAGGAATATTGGATCGTAGGGGGCAATCGCGCTGTCAAAAAACGACTACAGCAATGCGTCATCTGCAAACGACACAACCCAGTCCTACAACATCAAATAATGGCGGATCTACCTTCGTCAAGGACAAAAAATCCTTCAAGGCCATTTTATCGTACTGGCTGTGATTTTACGGGATTTATCGATGTAAAATCTAGTAAAGGACGGGGAATTAAATCAACAAAAGGATATGTGTCAGTTTTTGTGTGTATGGTGACAAAAGCCATTCACCTTGAACTTGTTTCGGACTTATCATCGTCAGCGTTTTTGGCAGCTTTGAGAAGGTTTTCAGCAAGAAGAGGTACCCCGCGCCACATATACTGCGACAACGGTACAAACTTCGTTGGAGCAAATAAAGTTCTTAACAAAGAATTTGTGGAATTAAAATCAATATATACAGAAGAGTTCCAAAATGAAGTAAATGAGATGAAAATCGAATTCCACTTTTTGGCACCTTCATGGCCTTCAGCAGGGGGTCTGTGGGAGTCAGGAGTGAAGAGCTTAAAACATCACTTACGCCGAGTAGTTGGAGAACAAAAACTTACGTTTGAGGAATTTACAACTCTTCTCACGCAGTTAGAAGCATGTTTAAACTCCCGACCTTTGTGCGCCCTGAGTGAAGATACTGACGACATCAACTATCTTACTCCATCTCATTTCCTCGCGAGCGGTCCAGTTTTAACAATCTATGAAACAGAGCATGATCAGAGAACAAGGTGGCACCTAACACAAAAAATCTTCCAAGACATATGGAAGAGATGGCGTACAGAATACCTCACGCAGCTACTGGCCAGAAGCAAGTGGAGAGAAGCACGGCCTAACATAAAACTCGATGATATCGTTATCATTCATGACGCGAATCTGCCCGCAGGCAGATGGGTTTTGGGCCGCGTGATCGAGCTCCATCCTGGCAAGGATAATCATGTCCGTGTAGTCAGCATCAAAACAAAAAGCGGGATCCTCAAAAGGCCAGTCGTCAAGGTTTCCATCCTGCCGATAAATAATGAAAGCGTGCCAGCAGCACCTTCCGTTTTGGAGGAAAAGGCAGACGTTTGCTCAGCAGAACCAGCCCCAAAAAAAAGGAAGAAAACAAACATTATGACGTCATGCATCAACATAATGACAATGATATTCTTCCTTACTATGTTGTGTGTAACGACTACAGTCCACGGCGCTTACAACGTCACATCAGTTCAAAGTAACAACAGCATTTACTTTGACAAAGTTTCAGACATGCGAATAGTACAAGACAAGTGGAAACTCATTGTTTACTACAACATGGAGCCGTACTGGAAGGGTTTACAACTACTTTCGGCCTACAACAAACATCTCGGCGAGTTATGCTCACAATTCACGGAACGAAAATCCCATTGTGACATAATAGTACTCCAGCTACGTCACGGATTCGCAGAATTGGAATATAACAATCACATACTGCAGTATGGCGATAAGCGCTCTCGATCGAAACGAGGCCTTATAGACGGAGTGGGGAACATCGCGAATAGCTTGTTCGGTGTTTTAGACAGCCGTTTCGCACAACAATACGAAGCCGACATTTCCAAGCTTAGAGAAAACCAAAAGCATTTGGCTATTCTATGGAAAAATCAAACCTCAGTGATAGAAGCAGAGAACAGTTTGCTTAAAAGGATTGAAACCTCGATAGAAAAACAGCATGAGAGGTTCATTCATCACATAAATGAGTTAGAAGAGTCAGAACTCAAATTAAATGACGCGACTGTCAAGATAGAGACCGTTGAAGAATTCATCATGTCCAGCATAATTGCCAACAACATCTACATAAGTCTCAAGAACATCCAAGACGCTTTGCTCGATACTATCACAAACTCGCATGAATTCAACTTCCATCTACTTACACCAAGGCAGCTTCGTGAAGAACTCAGCATCATTTCCGGACAGCTGTCCAAGGATTTATCTTTGCCTAGCAACAACATTCAAAATGATTTGACAAAGGTTTACAAGATACTTCGAGTTAGAGCTTGCATGACTTCGCAGTACTTCATCTTCGAAATACAAATTCCTTTGGTGAACAGAGACAACTATGAGCTATTCAAGACCTACTCAGTTCCGCGGCAAGTGGGGGACGCAATGGTAAGCGTTACAGCGAAAGCGGCTTATTTTGCAATAAACCTACAAAAGGATACCTACTTACCAATTTCGGAGCATGAATTGTACCAAAAATGCACTAATTTTGAAGAAAATCTACGCCTATGTGACCTTCAGAAGCCGGTGTACCAGAAAGCTAATGGGGACAATCTTTGTGTCAAAGATCATCAAAAAGATCAATGTAAAACCTCTATAAGCACGTGTCAATCTACTTACACGGAACTTATCTATGTAAACACATTCATGCTCACCTGTTGCGGTCAATGCACCGTAAGATTTATCTGTGGCTACCAAGTAACACAGGAACAATTATCAGGTGTGAGTATAATCGCACTAGGTAACGGCTGCGTCATCAAGGGCGAGACCTTCACAATTACGTCACACGAACAACACTCCAACAAAATGAGCATTGAGCCAGACATATTATATCCTATAGAGATCGCACCAGTCAATGCCATTATAAATCTGACGATACCGATCAGCCACATAGAAGAGAGCAGCAGCGACTTCAAGGAATCGATCGAGCGCATAGATCAGCGCATCGCAGAGATGAAGGCGGCGACGGATCATCTGGAGGAAGGCGACAGTGAGATCTCATCTCACGACGTACACCACTACGTAGCTATATATGCGGTTGCAGCAGCAGCGGCGGTTGCGGGCGCGGTCGCCTGGTGTCGATCGCGCCGCACCGCCGCCGCCTCCCCGGCCGCGGCCGGCGTCAGCGCGGAGCGGGCCACGCTCGTGTCGCGCGCGCCGCCCGCGCTCTCCGGGGGCGCACAGCCCGTACCACGGGCGCGTGCGGCATCCCCTAGGCATGGTGTCAGTGTCAGTGATCAGTGTAGTGTTGTGTGTGAGGACAGTGTAAATGTGCCTAAACCTAGTATTAAAAAACAATATAGTGTTAAGTGTGAGAAATCTACAACGCCTTCTTTTAGCACGATTAAGTTTTTAAGCGATAGTGATTAAGTTCGGTATCCGACTGCGTTTATAGTTATACGATCATACGTTTACTAACAAAGCATTGTTTAGTTAAGTTTATCACCATGTATCACGACACATTTTCGCTAATTAACCTAAACATCTCAGCTGACGCACTTCATCTCGCCCCCCGGAATATGTACGGTTCGTACAATAAGTACCTACGTAAACGCAAAGTCAGCATTCACGTAACCTCGACCGATCGCGGGGCGACATGCAGTGACGCCGCCGCACCAGTCCACATTAACATCGCGGCTCATTAACATGTCTTTCCCATCAATTATTATTAAAGTATTTTAAGTGTTGCAATAAATCGTATTCAGTGTAAATCAAACCAAACTCTTTTTCTTTGATGTCCCCAACATCATATTATATTTTTTATTACAATGTAACCACATCGCAATTGAAAAATATGGTAAAAAATATACTTCCGACATGTAAATAATTATCTTTTACCTAAGTGTAAAGTTATGGACTAGTAAATGAAAAACAAAATTAGGTTTATATTAGTTTACAATCGGTACAAAGAAAATTACAATCAAATAGTAGAAACATTAGACTAGTATTTATAAATGAAACAATTGAACAAATTGCAGACTAATTTTAGAGAGAATAATTTTTGTAACATGATAACCGCTTACGCCATTCATTCTTCAATCACCCCATCTTTCAATTGTCCATCTCAGTCACTTTCTCGTATATTCCATGTCTTTTACATCCTTCAATCATCCATCGCATTCAGTTCAATGTATATTCCATCTCCTTTCATCCCTCAATCTCAAATCTCACTCGTGCTGCTCGCTGCGTCGGTTAGCGATGGATAGATTTTCATGTGAGTGATAATCTATCCAACACTCTCCGATACACAACGGTACCTGGCACAGTAGGCATATTGTCCTGACCAGGGTCCGTTTCTTGAGCATCTTGCACCGGGCACACGAAAACTTCCTGCGCACTGCAGAGTTCGGAAATTTCTCCGTGGGCACCACAAAATGCTTTCCCGGTTGGAGCCGAAGAGACGGGTTCAACATAGGTGGCAGCGGAACTCGAGCTTTCCCGAATCGGGCAAACAACCCTTCGGCTACACCACGCCGAAAATCACGGTGCGAGCACATTTTATATGCGGGGTTTTTCGTGTAAATGATGAAGGCATTCAATAGGCTGGTGTTCACCAACCTTCTGAATACCTTCATGTACCACTTTTGGCATCTCTGTTGGAATTCATAGAACGCAAAACGTATCTATAGTCCAATTCAGAATCTTAGATAATTTATGTAAACAAAGGTGTTATGTTTCGAAATAGAAGTTCATAGAAGATTACTCAATTTTTCTAAATACTTATGATAGGGTTTATTTTCTAATCAATATCCATAGAATGGAAAATAGCAATGGTTTTGTGCTACATATTATATTTTAGTTCATTTGTTTAACAAAGTTATAAAATGATAAAGAAATATTAGCAGAAAATATTTTATGACACTGGTATTACCGGAGTAAAATGGGCGTAAATCACAGAGGTTCGAAACAATTTTCGCATTTTGTCGTTAGACGCCATTTTATTTCGTGTTTGCATTGTATGTATTGTAATTTCATTCGCCTCTCGTCCACTGAAGTCGAATGTGTTCCTTTTTCGCTGCTCGTGTGCAATTGTGCGTTGTTGAGTTTTTGTTTTGTTTTCGTTTTGACATTATCGTTGTCTGTTATTGTTATCAGTTTTTGTTATGTTTTAAACCTTGTTGTTGTTGTTGTGCTTGTATTGTTGTTGTTGTTGTGTCACACAACCGACGGCGGAGATGCCGGGTCCATCGACATCGTCAACAAGTGACTATCTGACGCCATAAAAAAAAACGTCCCAAGAAATCTATGAGTTCTACAGAAAAATTTATGGTGATGAATGTATACAAAAATACATATAAAAATTGGCCACAGGGTAAAGTCTGGTCTGGATAATAAATAATTACTTATATTATGTATTATAGCTCCGCAAGTAAACCAACATTGAACTTATAAATACCTCTCATATCAATCACGATGCACTGAGCGATGGACGTAGTGTTATGATAGGGATATGATGATATGATATGACGTAGATTCTGAGATGTCAGAATAATGTAATATTTTTTAAGCAATAAAAATATGTAATTATTTATATTGTTTTATTTGTATTTCCTTACGGTCACAGGGAACCGAGGCCGCGACAATGCCGCATCCACAGGTAGGGTATCTTTCGTATCGCACAAGCAAAACCGCGCGCCATCACTACTAATAGTGATCCATGGTAAAAAAATGATTTCTACCCCTGACTTGTCATTATGACAGTGACATATCATGACATTTCTTTGTTTACATAAATTATCTAAGATTCTGAATTGGACTATAATGTAGATACGAAACCCCTAGACATTTCGTTATAGCAATCGCTCCCTAAGTAAGATTCAGTGTTGCCAGATCGAATTTGACAAAATCAGTAGAAAGTCGCGTAAAAAATCAGTAGCTTGAAGAAAAATTCAGTAGATTTTGAAAAAACTTCAAATTTCTAGCTTTTGACACGAGAAATGCGTGGTAGGTATCTGTAAGATTTTTTTAAAAATCGGTTCATCCGCTAGGAAACTATAATTATAGTTCCCTATCGGATGAACCGATTTTGATTCATTTTTTTTTTTGTATGTTTGTCCAGTGTGTGTGTTTCACTTTTCAATGATGGCATTCATCAAAGTACCAAAGTTTCAAAGTAAAATATTCATGGCTTTCGAATTTCAAGAAATTATGTGTTTTAAGTAGGTTTGTAATAAACTTTTTACATTGATAATGAAAACATTGATCAAAGCAACTCATCAGCTTGGAATTCGCCGAGATTTGTTCATTTCCAAGGGCACTGATCAGGTTTTTTGGGGTAGGTAACTAGGTAGTGTACCATGGTGTTCCGTTGTTCCTTTCAAGAAAAACAAACCATGTTCATCACAGAAAGAGGGATGCTAGGTGTCTATTTTTTTTTTAATTTCAATTTACCTGATAAAACCTGATCAGTGCCCTTGGAAATGAACAAATCTTGCCATAAACCAAGCTGACTCGAGAATCGTATGAACACCAAGTGAAATTGAATTTTTAATTTCTTTTGTTGTTACAAGGCCTTGGCCTTGAATCTCTCTCAGGAAAAGCTGGTTGATTTCTCGAATTTTACAAAATAAATCAGTGGCTCTTCAAAAATCAAGCAGATCTATCTACTCGTAGGAAGTGTAATAATCCATTTACAAGATCTACTGCTAAATCAGTAGATCTGGCAACAAAAGTTTATCGAAGAACGAACGGACCGACCAATCAATTCGAAAAGAATAAAAAAAGATAGGAACACACAGCAGATGTTTACAGGAAGTGGAAGAAACGAACGAGCAAAACAAACTCTAATTATTATTTTGTCAGTATTGTGACGAACCTTTCAAGTAATTTTAGATATAATTCACACTAAAGTAAGAGCACATGCAATCTTAGAAGATTGCTCTTATTCGCACGTAGTATGAAAACGCCCTTTCCCATTCGTCTCACGTCGTCGACATAGCATGTGCTCTTACTTTAGTGTGAATTATATCTAAAATTTCTTCAGGTTATGGGCCGTCTCATACCTGGGATATGAAATTTGTGTAAAATTCTGGTGTAAAATCAAAAAAAGTTTTCAAAAAAAAATAAAAAGGTTCCGTAAAAATAAAACAAAACTAGTCTTGAAGTCGCGTCGCGTAGTCCGTTTTCTTTCAGCAATACAAAAATGTCCGTACAACATCACGGGACGATAGAAAAATTGACTGGAAGAGAAAATTATGCCACATGGTGTTTTGCGACAAAGGCATTTCTGCAACTTGAAGAGCTGTGGGAGTGTGTCAGTGTGGGAGGCTCCGACACCACGAAGGATACAAAGGCTAAGTCCAAATTAATCTTACTAATTGATCCCACCCTATTTGTCCACATAGAAGAGGCTAACACAGCCAAAGAGGTGTGGGACAATCTGTCCAGGGCTTTCCAAGATTCAGGCCTTACCCGAAAAGTAGGCCTATTGAGAGATTTAATAAACACCACGTTAGAAAGTAGCTCCAATATTGAGGACTATGTAAATAAAATTATGTGTACTGCACACCGGCTCAGAAATATCAATTATAAAGTTGACGATGAGTGGCTAGGGACATTGATGCTGGCGGGCTTACCAGATGTTTATAAGCCCATGATAATGGCCATGGAGAGTTCCGGAGTAACAATATGCGCTGATTCAATAAAAACAAAGTTGTTACAAGAGGTTAAAATTCCAGAAAACAGTGCATTTTACTCAAACTCAAGTAAAAATCAGTCTAAAAATAAACAACCACAGAAATCTGGGTCAAAGGGCCCTAGATGTTTTAATTGCAACAAAATTGGACATATTAGCAAAAATTGTTGGCACAAGAAACCAAAAAATCAAAGTGATGGCTCCGCTTCAAACAATCATTCCACTGATGATGACAAAAATGGTTTTGTTGCAGCTTTTTCAGCAACTACGACGAACAACTCATTGAACTGGTACATTGACTCCGGTGCTTCAATGCATATGACAATGCACAGAAATTGGTTGGATGATGAGACTTCACCTCCTGTTTCAAACATCAGAATTGCTGATAATAAAGTGCTCCAAGTTAAAAGCTGTGGTAATGTGACTATCAGAGTACCAGATGTCCAAGGAAATCAGAAGATACAGGTGAGAAATGTTCTCTATGTACCTGAGTTGTCTACTAATCTGATATAAGCAAAATGATAAAAAATGGTTGCCAAATAGAGTTTAATCAACTTGGTTGTAAGATAATAAATCAAAGTGGATACCAAGTAGCCCAGGCCCAATTAATGAATGATATGTATAGACTGATAATTTCCAAAGATGAAGAATGCCATGCCATGCCAGCTATTGTGGAAGACACCTATCTGTGGCACCAAAGAATGGGACATTTAAATATAACCGATGTAAATAAAATGTCACAATGTACAACCGGTGTGAAATTGTCTCCGAAGAAAGAAAATGTTACATTCATAAGTTGCATAGAAGGAAAACAAACAAGACAGCCATTTCCAAATGATGGCTCCCGGGCAAGGTGCCAGGTACTTTGTTACTTTCATAGATGATTTCTCAAGAAAAGTTTTTGTATATCCGATAAAAAGCAAAGATGAGGTGCTGTCAAAATTCATTTAATTTAATATTGAATTTAATTAATAGAGTGGAAAATGAATTAGATAAAAAAAATAAAGAAACTGAGGAGTGACAATGGCAAAGAATATAGGAACAATAATTTTGACAAATTTTTGAAAAAAAATGGAATCTTGCAACAATCCAGTAATCCATACACACCAGAACAAAATGGTCTGAGCGAAAGAATGAACAGAACTCTTATTGAACGTGCCAAATGTATGATCTTAAATGCTCAGTTACAGATAGAGTACTGGGGCGAAGCAGTAGTCACGGCGGCGCACATAATCAACCGATCACCTACGAAAGCGCTTCCCAGAAGAAAAATGGTCAAACAAAAAACCAGATTTAAGCCATATTATGAGAGTTTTTGGATGCAAGGCCATGGTGTTAATACCTAAAGAACATCGGCGCAAGCTTGATGCAAAATCACATGAGTTGATTTTTGTTGGATACTGTGATGGGATAAAGGGCTACCGTTTCTTAGACCCTAAAAGCAAGAAAGCTAACAAGTAGAGAAGCTATATTTTTTGAAGCCACCGTGAAACGAAACAATGTAAATGAGTCACTAAAAACAGATGAAAAAGAATAAAATGCTAAAAATAGTGTAAAAAGCACTGAAAAAAAAATTCAAGAAAAATTTCAAATGAATGATCTTGGAGAATCTAAATACTGTATTGGTTATAAAATCACTCGAAGCACCGCTGGAATTGCTCCAGACCAAATACTCTACATTGAAAAGATTCTTGCACGATTCAACATGAGTGATTGTAAGTCTGTACCTACACCCTGTGATCCTAATTTACAGTTGAAGACTGCTAAAAGTGATGAAGAAATCCAAGATAACATTCCATACCAAGAAGTGATTGGATGTCTACTGTATCTATCACAAGGAACAAGACCAGATATTGCTTATGCAGTAAATACATTGAGCAGATTCAATAATAAACCAACGGCTCAGCATTGGATAGTCGTGAAGAGAATATTGAGATACCTAAAAGGAACAATATCAATGAAACTAAAATTCATGAAAAATAAAGATAATATTGTTGGTTATTGCGACGCCGACTGGGCAACCGACACAGAAAACAGAAGATCCTGCTCGGGATATATTTTTATTTTTCAGGGTGCCGCCATAAGTTGGTGGTCAAAAAGACAATCAACAATTGCCTTATCTAGCACTGAGGCAGAGTCTTGAGAGATGTCTTTGGCCACAGCAACACAAGAAGCCATATGACTCAAACAATTGGAAGAAGATTTTTGGCCAAGTTTATCAGGTATACCATTTACCTTGTACTGTGATAATCAGAGTGCTATTAGCATTTCAGGTAATGAAGTATACCATGCACGCAGCAAGCACATCGATGTCCGATACCACTTCGTGAGGGAAAGGATTGCTAACAAGCAAATCTCCGTCCACTACACGAGCACACAAGACATGGTGGCTGACGCTCTCACAAAAGAGCTACATCGACCGAAGAACGAAACGTTCATCAGTGCCATGGGTTTGCGTTCAGAGGAGGGTGTTGGAATTCATAGAACGCAAAACGTATCTTATGTAGATACGAAACCCCTAGACATTTCGTTATAGCAATCGCTCCCTAAGTAAGATTGCTCTTATCGTACGTAGTATGAAAACGCCCCTTCCCATTCGTCTCACGTCGACATAGCATGTGCTCTTACTTTGGTGTGAATTATATCTAAAATAAACTCTGAAATAGTATCCCGGGTCTTTCATTTCTTCAATCTCTTACGCTCGCACAGAAACGTGGACAATTTCTGGTCTTTAAGATCCACGCCCCCCATATATTTGTTGTAATCCCTCACCGAGACTGGTTTCTCCCTGGCCACTCCAGCACGCCTTCCTGGTACCATCTGATGGTCATGGTACGTAGACATAACGGTGACAAGCTTTACGTCTTTCCACGTGACAAGAGCTATGTCACCGCTATGTCTGGCGTGCCATTCTCCCCGCGCAACCTGGTTCTGTTCCAATTTTTTAACTCCTGCGGGACGTTCTTGTGGGTACGGCTCATAGTGCCGGGTTATTCCCATCTAATCATATGATCAGATTGTGGTTGCATCTGATCAAATAAAAAGTTCCCGATGGATCATTGATCAGATGCAACTGCTTTTTTGAATTAAATTTTGTGCCAACGGATCATAATTATATATTTTGGCGTGTAATATTACTATGCACTAACAACCTTTATACTACACCTGCTCGGAAAGTTGCCTATTCCTTTTCCATTTATAGAATAGAAAGTATGTCTTTGCAGGCCTATAGGAAACCGGGAGGAAAAATTCTATGGAATTTCATTTCTCACGTGTTTTAGCGGGAGGAAAAAGTGTATGGAAATCCATTTCTAACGTGTTATTTTTTTTTAATTTCCTAAAAGATCGGCCGGTAGCTATGGTTATTTTCGTTCGGTCAAACGACAAAATGTTTTTACTCCAAGGCCTCCTCCGATTTCCGAACAATATTTTGAAAAAAGAACCCAAAGGCTGGCGCGGTCAATGAGGTTCTACCAACATCATTGGGCGCGGTAAGTTCTTCTAAATTTGAATTTGGTTTACGCAATTTTATTATTTCTACAGAATGTCGTCGAGTGATAGTGAAAGTTTTATGACACCTCCAGAAATAAATGAAACTGCTCAAACAGTGATTGAGAACCTATTGCCCGAGAAATCCAGAAATAAATACAAGACTTATGAAGATTTTGTGTCTTGGAAAAACGAGAAAAAATCAAGTTCTTTTTCTGAAAATGTTTTGCTGTCCTACTTCAGTGAAAAAGCGAAAAATACAAGCCAAGTACCTTGTGGTCGTTGTATTCTATGTTGAAAAGTACGATTTTGGTACGAAACGACATCAATATCATGGACTACAAAAAACTGACAGCATTTTTGAAAAGAAAATCCGAAGGATTTCGTAGTAAGAAATCAAAAGTGTTTACCACAAAAGATTAAATAGTTTCTTGCAAAATGCTTCAGATGACCAATATTTGTTGATGAAGGTAAATTATGATCACAAAATTGTGTTTTGATTCAGTACTTTATCATATAGGGTCAAAACCTACTGTGGTTTTCATGTTTTATAAATTTTACAGGTTATTTTGATTTTGGGAGTAAATGGAGCCTGTCGATCGCAAGAAATAGTAGATATAACAATGGAAAATGTAGAACTAAACGAGAAATTCATAATTGTCAAGATCCCAAATACTAAAACCAAAATACAGCGATCATTTGTGATAACGGACTTATTTTATGAGATTGTGAAGAAATATACGAAACTTCGCCCACATGACCTGAAGAGCAATCGCTTTTTAGTACAATACAGAAACAAGAAATGTACAAAACGATTGGTTGGGAAAAATAAAGTCAGTATTGTTGCAAAAGAAATAGCTTCTTATCTAAATTAACCTAATCCACACGAATACACTGGACACTGCTTTCGCAGAACATCTGCTACTATACTGGCAGATACTGGTGCCGATTTAACCACAATCAAACGCCATGGTGGTTGGAAATCGTCCACTGTTGCCGAAGGCTATATCGAAAATTCGGTTGAAAATAAAATTCAAATAAATAGCCGAATAACTGAATCCATAACTGCTCATCAAGAAATATCTCTTCAGCCATCGACGAGCGCGGCGGCGGCGGTGCCATCGGCACCAGTTCGCTCGCCAGAGTCGCCAGTTCCATCCTCGAGTGCTGTGCCAGTTATATCAGCTGCCTTGTCACAAACCTCGCGGACTAACATAAATCTCCCGGGAAAAAATATATTACATTGAGTTTCAATAACTGTAATAATTTTAATATAAATTTCAATTAATAATTAATTCTGCTTTTTATTTTCCTCGAAGGTGTAGTATAAAGCACTATTTCCCGAAACGCTGGAAAACAACACGGGTAGTTCCTATACCAAAAGGTGAGCCGGGAAATGATGTAACGGGATTTAGACCGGTGGCGATTCTTTCGACGGTGGCAAAGGTGTTCGAATCAGCGGTGCAGCGCTGTATGCAGGAGCAGGTTGTGGCTAGTCTGTCTGACGCGCAGCACGGGTTCCGTCCAGGACGAAGCACCGCCAGCAACCTCCTGGACTCCCTAACCTACATGCTTCCGCACGTCGACGCAGGGGTGCAAGTCGACGCCGCCTACTTCGACTTCAGAAAAGCATTCGACTTGGTCGACAATGACATACTGCTTCAGAAGTTGGCGACGATCGGCTGCACTACCAAATTACTGCAGTTTTTTAGAAGTTACATGAGGGACAGGCAGCAGTATGTCGACTACGCAGGGTGCAAGTCCGAGGCTTACGCTACAAAAACTGGTGTGAGTCAGGGTAGTAATCTCGGCCCGCTCCAGTTCATCATAATGATTAACGACCTTCCGGCGGTGGTCAAGGACGCCAAATGCTTACTCTTCGCGGATGATCTGAAACTGCTGTTGCCGATCAAAGAGCAAGGAGACTGCGAACGCCTGCAACGCGATGTGGACAGAGTGGGGGAGTGGACTCACAGTAACAAACTGCAGTTTAACAATAGTAAATGCTCAGTGATCACGTTCAGTAGAGCAAATACACCACTCCACTACAACTACCAAATGAACGATTCGAGACTGGAGAGAGTAAGCTCCGTAAGGTATCTAGGGGTTCACCTAGATGTAGAGCTGAACTTCCGAGTACACATTACCAACGTGTGCAAGAAGGCGTTCAAAACTCTCGGGTTTGTTCTTCGGCAAACAAACAGCTTCACCAATTTGAGAGCAATAACCACTTGAACGTCCAGTGGCACATAAGTACCACAAACGTTTACCCCAACTTACGTCCATGGTACAAAATGGCCACACGACGTCTACCTCCGATTTTTAATGATTTTAGTTATTACCTGTGGCTCTTGTGTGCCTAGTCTCTGGTTTAACGAAAGCGGAAATAGTGACCGAACGAACTAAACCACGTCTCAAATTACATTTTTAAAAACTTTGTGTCTGTCAACAAAATGAAAACAGGTGTAATGATTTTAAGCTCGGAACGAAAGTATGTTTACGTTATTTATGTCGTAAATCCTTCTGTTTTATTGTATATTTCTATGATTGTTATACATGTATTTTTTCTAGATAAATCACTGGTTTTAATGGTATATGAACATCATACTTATTATTCCTCTAAAATTTATAAATTTTGAAAAAACTATCGCCGAGTACCGTTTGTGTTTCAAAATGGCCAGTGTTTTTTTATTATTTAATTTATAAATATGGTGAAAGTTTAATGATTAGGTAGATTAATCAAGTTTATTCTCTATACATTAACGTAAGTTATGTTTTTTATTGTTTTAAAATTACTCTAATACTTTTTTTTTGGCAAATTTTTTTATCGTTGAAGTCCAGCGGCGTTATAAACGCGCTGGCGCTCGGACGTAAGTTGCCCTAGACAACCGCGGCGCTGGACGTTCAAGTGGCTAAGAGCTCTATATGACGCTTTGGTTCGAAGCCATCTGGAGTTCAACGCCGTGATATAGCGTTATGGTGGAGCGCATTCAGAACAAGTTTACCCGATACCTATACCTAAAGCTCTACGGCGTATACCCTTACTACCCGCTTATGTATCCAACACTGTTTGTTATAGGCATGGTTGGATACAACAAGCTGGAGGTAAGGCGGGACGCAGCGCTTGCTATTTATATGGTAAAGGTTCTTCGGGGGATCATTCATAATCCGAGCATTTTGGAAGGGATGAGGCTGAACGTTCCAGAGGAATTCGTGCAACGGAGGAGGCGTCCCACCCTATTTGCTCTGCCTCGGGGGAGAACCAATCTTCTAAACAAAGCTCCCATGACGAGCTGCATTCGCACACTCAATTTGCTTGCAGAGAAGATAGACGTGTTTGACTGCTCCTTGAACGAGTTGACAAAGGCATTATTGTTTATTTTATGTTTTTAATGTCGTGGGACCTATTTATGATTAATTAATTGTTATTTACTTATTATCTTATGTGTACGTGAGTGATTTCGAATCCAATTTAATTTAATTAATTAATTAAGTACCATTATTTTTACTATTGTTTTTAATTAATTTGTATTGTTTTATGTTATTAGTAGAATTTTTAATTTATTATCGTAAGAATAACCAATAGTGACTATTTCAAATTAGTATTAATTAGTATCACCTAGATGACTGTAACCATATGGTTCGGAATAAATAAGTACCCTATCGCATTAGGTGTGCCTGTAATGATAGGTGTACAATATTTTTAATAAATAAATAAATTATCACTCGGCAGAAAGTGCGATTCCTACCTCGTGTGTTTTAAGGCCCTCGGCTGCGCCTCGGGCCCAAAACGACACACTCGGTAGGAGTTGATCACTTTCTCGGCTTGGTGTAAAATGCACTATTTTCTGTACCTATGACTTCTTTGTATTTATTAACTATCTATTTTTATAGTTCCTGTTGGTTTTTTTTAGTTGTTGTTTGTTTAGTTTTTTTTATTTTTCTCAACCCAACAGGAACCATCTTGTTGGAAAAATGAGTTGCGGTTGTATCCAATCTGGTTTCGCATTTCTGCAGCCAAAAAAGTCTTGAGCATATTGCAATACCGATCGGACTTAACGGTCTGGGTGCGGCCACGGCCATCTTCAAAAAATAAGGGCCGATAATTCCTTGTATGGCATCCCAAACGACAACTTCCGGCGAGTGTATGTATGTGATGCAGTTCTAGCGGAATGTCGGAAGCCCAGTATCCGCAATTTTGTTCATTCACGTGGCCGTTAATTTGAAAATTCGATTCATCGGAGAACCCTATGTTATTGAAAGTTCTAAAACGATTTTTATCGTCCTACAGAATTCGACTCGTTAGGAGGATCATCGGGCTTCATGTCTTGAACAATAACAATTATGTAGGGATGAAAATGCAAATCTTTGCGAATAATGCGATGAACCGTAGATTTCATCAAATTCAGAGAAGCTGTGCACTGCCGCCGGCTAAACATGCCCGCCAGGTGTTAGGAGACCACTCCTCGCCCCCCGCTATCTGTATTTGGCGCGTAACGGTCAAACCAAAAACGAAAAACAATGAGACCGTTTATTTGAATTCAATTTAATTTATACACACATTTGACAACATATTTTGTTTAAATTAATAATAAGTAGGTAGGTATGTATTTGCGGTGCTCTGACAGGGCGTAGGTAACCTACCTGTAAGCTTAACTACTAAGACCTAAGCATGCAACCTACATTATATGTAGGTATGTACCGGTAAGCAAATAAATAAAATTTTAAAAATGATCTCAGCCAGATGCAGAAACAAGTTATTCTAAACGTTTTATGTAGGGGAGAGCGGCGGTTTATGTAGGGTGTAGGACACTGAGCCACAATAGATAAATAGTACAGTACTCCGACTCCATACTAGAGCGCCCGAATCGACGCACGCACACATAAGCGTCATTTACACGGCCGCTAACCAACACTAGTCATTTTTCAACTTCCTGCTAATGCTAAAAGGTAAAATAAATATTGCTTTTTTTATTAGTCTTTACCACGTTTTAGGGTTCCGTACCCGCAGTATAAGAAATGCAACTAACGAATATTAAATATTGATGTATCACTAAGTATATATTTTTTTCTCTGAAATTTTCCCTACCAACTTATTTTGCGGTCAAAATGTATTCGATATTAAATATAGAAGACCTAATTTTGGTACGGAACCCTAAATGTGCGAAGTCGGCACGCACTTGGCCTTCGTTTTCTTGTTTGTCTCTTCGGAGGTGGGTGATGGACAAATGATAGGTAGGTATGTATTTAATGGTTCTACTATGTATTTAATGTAGTATGTATGAAGGTATAAATAAGCTTTAAGGGCCCTTTTCATGTCATGCGTTTTTGCGCCCTCCTGCGGTTCTCGACCGCGTGCGTGTGAAAACACGTTTTACTTTTTGTAGGCACCAACCCTAGCGCTTCGCTTAACTGCAGGCATAAAGTTCAAGGAGACGGCTGAGTCATTGTACTGTACTATTTATCTATTGTGACTGACCTCTAAACAAGTTTGGAGCTCAGCGATACTTACATTATGGGGTGGCAGATGCAGAAGTTGTATTAAAAGGGGGCATAGGCGTCGATCGACAAAAGAATCTGTTGGCCCGCCAAAACTCGAACCCAATTTTTAAATAAGTAATGACCTTTTCATTTATTTTGCCAATTTGTGCTAAATAATTTAAAATTATAAGTAGGTATTTACCAATCTTATCTATTAATATATTTGAAAATGATTCATCGGCATCGACCAAAGTATTCGCCGGGAGGAGGCAGCGAATGAATTGATCATCGAACAATTTATTCGCCGGTCGCAGCATCTTTGAATTTATACTCGCTTTGAACAAAACGCTCATGAATTTGCTGACGTGGTTTCTGCATAAAAATTCACAAAAGTACCTAACTACTTCTTTAGTATAAAAATAAATTGGTAGTAACCTAATGGTTAGTAACAATTTATTTTTAAAAACAGGAAAGTAATTTACAATGTTTCTAGGTTGTTTAATAAACCGCTCCTTGGCTACTCGAACTAGGTAGATAGGTACGAGTATTTTAAAATTTGCATACCCACTTGTAGGTAATTTAAAATGTCGTTCTAGGTTAGTAAGTTTTATCAAGACACTGGGGTTGTACAGTTGGAGTAGGTATGTTACTTGGTACAGGTTCCATAAGCCTTACAAATTATCTACGTAGGTAAGTGCCGTAAAACGAACACTAAATAAACCAATCGTCGCTGTAAAGACCATTGATGATGGGTTCTCCTTTATCTTCTATCTATCAGATAACAATAATATTCGTCAACGGTATCGTACTTCAGAAAGTAGCAGGTCGATCGTGTCGTTTCTGTGTTTGTGTGCGTAGCTGCACACAAACACAGCAAGGACACGATCGATCGTCTGTTATTCGAGGGGATTGGGAAAGAGAGGGGGAAGCGCGACGCGCGTCTTTCCGGCCACAATAGATAAATATACAGTACAATGACTCAGCCGTCTCCTTGAACATAATACCTACAGTTGAGCGGAGTGCTAGGGTTGGTACACACAAAGAGTAAAACGTGTTTTGACACGCACGCGGTCGAGAACCGCACGCGGGTGCAAAAACGCATGACAGGAAAATATAATGTATACATATTACATTAAATACATAGCAGAATTTCCCATAAATTTTTAATGATAGTACCTACTTACCTAACAAACAAGAAAGCGAAGGTCAAGCGCGGCACTGGCACTGGATAGATTTGTCTTGCGAAGCATAGTTGGCGGCCATGTAAATGACGCTTATGTGTGCGTGCGTCGATTCGGGCGCTCTAGTATGGAGTCTGAGTACTGTATATTTATCTATTGTGGTCCGGCCGCCATTTGCAAAGCGTCACCCACCCCAACCAGCCAGCCCGCCCGACCGCGCCGCCGCCAATGCGCAATGCGGCATACCATTCGTAGCGCTCCGAGCGAGCTTCACGTCCGCCGACAACCTTATCTGTGAAGAAAAGTGCAGTGTTGTGTGGGCTATAACGCCTATGCGTCAACAAATTAATATTCGTGTTATTGTATAAGACAGTTGCTGACATTAAGCAACCAAGTCAGTTCATCTACGAGTTAACTTGAACCAGAGTGTTCCACGTTCTTTTATTGATTACTTGTAATAATCCCACGTTCTGTCCGTGGATAATGTTGTGCATATGTGCCTTGTGTTGTGTTATCATGAGCAAATTAAGACTGGTTGCTCGCATCAAGCAGCCACGTCACTTCATCTACGAGTTAACTTGACCCTGAGTGGTCCTCGTTTTTTTGTTTGTGAATAAATTCCCACGTTGTTTCCGTGATGTTTTGGGGATCCTTGTGTTTGTGTGCGTAGCTGCACACAAACACAGCAAGGACACGATCGATCGTCTATTTTTCGAGGGGATCGGGGAAGAGAGGGAGAAGCGCGACGCGCGTCCCTCCGGCCGCCATTTGCAAAGCGTCACCCACCCCAACCAGCCAGCCCGCCCGACCGCGCCGCCGCCAATGCGCAAGCAATGCGGCATACCATTCGTAGCGCTCCAAGCGAGCTTCACGTCCGCCGACAACCTTATCTGTGAAAAAAAGTGAAGTGTTGAGTGGGCTATAACGCCTATGCGTCAACAAATTAATATTCGTGTTATTCTATAAGACAGTTGCTGACATTAAGCAACCAAGTCAGTTCATCTACGAGTTAACTTGAGAGTGTTCCACGTTATTTTATTGATTACGTGAATGATTGTAATAATCCCACGTTCTGTCCGTGGATAAAGTTGTGCATATGTGCCTTGTGTTGTGTTATCATGAGCAAATTAAGACTGGTTGCTCGCATCAAGCAGCCATGTCACTTCATCTACGAGTTAACTTGACCCTGAGTGGTTCTCGTTTTTTTTGTTTGTGAATAAATTCCCACGTTGTTTCCGTGATGTTTTGGGGATCCTTGTGTTATGACGTGTGTTTTTATGGTCACATTATGACTGTTGCTGAACATTAAACAACCAAGTCAGTTCATCTACTAGTTAACTTGAACCAGAGTGTTCCACGTTCTTTTATTGATTACGTGAATTAATGTAATAATCCCACGTTCTGTCCGTGGATAAAGTTGTGCATATGTGCCTTGTGTTGTGTTATCATGAGCAAATTAAGACTGGTTGCTCGCATCAAGCAGCCACGTCACTTCATCTACGAGTTAACTTGACCCTGAGTGGTCCTCGTTTTTTTTTGTTTGTGAATAAATTCCCACGTTGTTTCCGTGATGTTTTGGGGATCCTTGTGTTATGACGTGTGTTTTCATGATCACATTATGACTGTTGCTGAACATTAAACAACCAAGTCAGTTCATCTACTAGTTAACTTGAACCAGAGTGTTCCACGTTCTTCTATTGATTACGTGAATTAATGTAATAATCCCACGTTCTGTCCGTGGATAAAGTTGTGCATTATGTGCCTTGTGTTGTGTTATCATGAGCACATTAAGACTGGTTGCTCGCATCAAGCAGCCATGTCACTTCATCTACGAGTTAACTTGACCCTGAGTGGTCCTCGTTTTTTTGTTTGTAAATAAATTCCCACGTTGTTTCCGTGATGTTTTGGGAATCCTTGTGTTATGACTTATGACGTGTGTTTTCATGATCACATTATGACTTGCTGACATTAAGCAACCAAGTCAGTTCATCTACAATACATTACAAAAATGCTTTATTGTACACTATAAAAATAACATTACAAGGAGACATTAAATAAGACAAGTACAATGGGCGGCCTTATCGCTTACAAGTTAACTTGAAACTGAGTATTCAACGTTTTTTTATAGATTGCGTGAAATAATAAATTAATCCCACGTTCTGTCCGTGAGGACCCCTCGTTTTGCATATTTTATCCTTGTGTTGTATTATCATGACCACATTATGACTGTTGCTCGCATCAATCAGCCACGTCAGTTCAGTCAGGAGGATGAATGTAGCTGGGTTTTGTTAACCGAGGTATTCATCTGAATCCTACAATTCTTGGAAGTGACGAGGGTGTGGCGGTGCCGTCCACGACTGTTGCCAGCCAGGTCGAAACGCTGAAATCTGCGATCTGCACTGCACCGTCCTCGCCCAGTAGAATGTTACCGGCCTTGATATCTATGTGAAAAGAATGCCTGGCTCAGCTATCGTCTTCGACGGTATAAAATAGGATTCCTTACAAGACAAAAAACATTTTTTTTATAAAACTGCCAAAAAATAGCGACTTGAGACGAGCTTAATTTTGAGTTACGATTAATAATCAGAATTCTGTAGCAGACGGAAAAACCACCACTAAAACCCACAACCGTAGTACAAACGTGAAAAGAAACATTTGAAGCAATAGTATTTACGATGACTAAATAGTTACCTACTAATAGTAACCTGCGTGAAAAAATAAAATAATCCCACGTTCTGTCCGTGAGGACCCCTCGTTTTGCATAATTTTATCCTTGTGTTGTATTATCACGCCCACATTATGACTGTTGCTCGCATTAAGCAGCCACGTCACTTCATCTACGAATTAACTTGAAACTGAGTACTCCCCGTTCTTTTATAGATTGCGTGAAAAAATAAAATAATCCCACGTTCTGTCCGTGAGGGGTGCTTTGCATATTTTATCCTTGTGTTTTGTTATCATGACCACATTAAGACTGGTTGCTCGCATCAAGCAACCACGTCAGTTTATCTACGAGTTAATTTGAACCTGTCCTGTCGGCGGTCTTGACGTAGTAAAACTGTTAACTAGCAAGAAGAAAGTAACGGTTTTCAATTAAAATTAATTTGAACCTGAGTGTTCATCGATATCCACATTAAATTCTTAAATAAAATATGACTAAATGGATTCTCACGTTCTGTCCTTGTGGTTATATCTTCGATTTGAGTACCTACATGAAAAAATGGAAAGTAAGATTAAGATTTTTCACATTTAGTTTGAAATACTTGAAAGTATAATAAGTTTTTTATCCAGTAACTATATCTCGCGGCTCCGTTTCGATTGGTACGTTTACTACTTTCCGTCTACCGTGTGGCGTTTGTGCTTTTAATACGCTGGTAAACTATTTTATAGTTTATCTTGAGTTAAACTACAGTCATGGACTTATTTAGAGAAACGCTTCATCAATCGAAAAAAGACTGAAATATGTACTATTGAAATAAACTACTATATAATAAAAATTCTTAGTACAAACTGGCCACATATTCAATATGAAATAAGAATTACTTCAATAGTCTTTTGTTTCAAGGTTTCATTTGTTTTTTCCTTTATTTGTAATTTTAACTAATGTATTGGAATAAAGTTGCTGACGTGTGTGTATTCATTTCGTAAAATAGTGTCTTTTTCCATTTGTTTTTTCAACAACGTATCGCAATAGCTTACACACACTTCAATGAATACCCCAAGGGACAATGCCGGATCTTAGCGTAGCTCAGGTTTTCAAAGCTGTTACTTTAATTTTAAAAAGTCACAGTTTAAAGAAGTGATTCAGACATAGCGAGTTTCTAAATTCACTATCTTTCGAACTGTTAGACGTTATCGGCAGACTGGAGAGTACAATAATAAAGATATCTATAAGTAAGTATCACAATGTGAACCAGGCAGACCAAAGGGTTGTTTTTTTTTTAATATGTAGGTACTAAGGTGAATAGTACCTACTTGTCGTGCGAGCTGCAGCGCCGGCGCGCGCGCCGGCGCGCGCGCCGGCGCTGCAGCTTGTCACGAAACCCGCCTGGGACCGCGCCTGGATCCAAGGACTGTAAGGAAAAGACTGCCGCCATTAAAACTCTGAGCCTCTACCGGAGATGTGAGTCAGTGCCTGCCTGTTGATAACAGTAAGGAAACAGCACCTGCTGAACAAAAAGAGGAAGTTCTTACTCCTATGTGTCTCATAATAAAAAAAGATTGGGAAGAACAATGGGCCATGATCCAATACTCAATATATTTATTGTTGTCATTACATTGGTAGGTAGGTAGGTAATTCTCTTTAAGTAAGTATCACAATTAGAACCCTGTTGGGCGTAACAACAAGTAGAAGGCAGACCGAGGTTGTTTTTTTTTTAAATATGTGTGTAGGTACTAAGGTGAGTAGTAACTACTTGTCTAAATAAATAAAAATTATAAAGTTGCCAAGTAAAATAGTTAATATTAGTAGGACTAAGACAACACGTGTACTGTTAAAAAATATGGTTATGATGGTACGCAAAAAAGTTAAGAATACTTATATTAGATTGTTGTTCAAATTATTCAAATTAGATTTAGTAATTTTTATTACTAAGGAAAATATAATCATCAAGCTGTGGATTGCAATTTTTTAAGTAACTTAACTAAGATTTCGGGGGAGGTCACGACCCCCGTGACCCCCTCCCCCGAGGGACCGCGCCTGGATCCAAGGACTGTAAGGAAAAGACTGCCGCCATTAAAACTCTGAGCCTCTACCGGAGATGTGAGTCAGTGCCTGTTGATAACAGTAAGGAAACAGCACCTGCTGAACAAAAAGAGAAAGAGATAAAAAAAATAAACGAAGTTGTGAATGAAATTCTTACTCCTATGTGTCTCTTAATAAAGAAAGATTGGGAAGAGCAATGGGCGAGCACAATTTGGGTTATTTTGGGCTAAGTTTTGGAGGAATTTTTATACGCAATTCCCAATTTCGATTGCGCCTCTATTGTCTAGTCCTTCATGCCAAAAATAACGTGATGTAGTCTTACTTTTCATGTCTGTTATCTGAAAATTAAAAATAAATAAACATAAGTGAACTATGAATATAAAACTATTTTTTTTTTTTACTATTATCTAGCATACATATTTAAATACACTAGAATAACATTACAATCTAGCCATAGGTTTGACTAATGGGTAATTTTGTTTTAACTTAATTTTATAAAAACATATCACTAAGAACGTGTCCATCGGCACCTTTCTTATTGTCTCTATTTACGCTTTTAAAGAACACACGAACTAAGACACTTGGTTCGTGTGTTCTTTAAAATTAGCACTTATGCACTTTAACTATAACTATCACTACACTAACTCAAAAGGTTTAGTTCTTTTGAGCCTTCTCACTATGTCCGTGTTGTCGAGGAGCTGGATAGCCTCGACGTTCACATGATGATGAAGCCTCTGTTCATGAGCCTCTGCGTATTTTTGTATTATTCTATCGACGAATTCAATCTTCAGGTCCCGATGAAGATCGCCATTTCTTACATACCAGGGAGCATTAACGATTGCCCTGAGTACTTTATTCTGGAATCTTTGTATAATTGCTACATTAGTCTTTTTGGTACAGCCCCAGAGCTGTATGCCATAGGTCCAAATTGGCATAAGGACTTGTTTATATAATAAAACTTTATGTTGTACTGCTAGAGTAGAATTTCTTCCAATTAGCCAGTGCATCTTTTTGTAGCGAATCTCTAGCTCTTCTTTTTTCTTTTTGACGTGAGCTTTCCAGCGTAGCTTGCCGTCAAGGGTCATGCCTAAATATTTTGCTGTGTTAGCATAAGGTACTACGACTCCGTTGATGAATACGGGATGATAGTCTTCTCTTTTATTTGTGAAATTGATATGAATAGATTTAGATTCATTTAGTTTGATACGCCAGGTTTTTTTCCAGTTGTGTATTTTATATAAAACTATGAACATAAAATTTAAACTAGACTTTAAAGTTAAAAAAAGTTTTAGTTAGGTACCGTGAAATTATAGCAGTTAAGCTTCGATCTGTAAAAGAATGCTGACGATTCTCCTATCGGAACTGGCATAACTGCTTGTAAGTCATAAATTGCGACTACTACATTACTTCCTGTTTCCGTACACAATCTTATATCGTCTGACTTCTCTTTCCGGCTTAGATTTTTTTGTTTTAATTGTTCTTTCTTGGAAGTTCTGCTCTAGTTTTGTTTTACCTTCCTCATCCGCATTTTTATACGACTCACAAAGATCGCATTGGTCTTTCTTTGAACAGAAAAAAGCAATATTGAACTCGGTATTGAATATACGAGCGTATGCATCGTAAGTGGCTGCTTATTTATTTGCAGATGCCCTCTCCGACCGCCCGACTCCTTGTACAGACGATGAAGTTGAGCAATAGTTAAACCACCATCGATGAATTCTTGAGAAGTATCGCTCTTTGGTAGTGGGTTTCCACTCTTGAAATAGAATTTATATGCAAACGAACCGATACTTTAATCTCATCATCCATCTGAGCTTGTTTGCCGTGTTTGCCTCTTTTATCCTGTGGAATAATGCCTACATCGCTTACTTTGGCATCAATAACTGTGCGTACAGTTCTTTCCGCAATTCCTAAAGTGTTCAAAAGGAACGTCTTGAACACACGTATACTCTTACCATCTTTAATAAAATAGAACCCACAATTGGCTTCTCATGGTCTCTCTGCATCGGTTCTTATACGTCGGCAAGCAGGTATCAAAGGTGTGATGCAGGAGCTTAAAAAATCTCTGTCTTTGTAAGCATCCTAAGTCCCAATAAGACTTAAATATTTGAAGTCTTAATTCTTCGGGGACTTTGTTAGAACAAGAAAGTCTACATTTATTTGTGCACGGTGGTTTCATGTTTTTAGCGTTAACAGTCTTGCCAGAACTGGATTCATACTCATTGCCTGTATTCTTCAGCATCTTCTTTTGATTTCTCTTCCAAAGACATGGATTTCTTGCCTTTTTTTTCCTTTTTTAGGGTTCCGTACCTCAAAAAGAAAAAGGAACCCTTATAGGATCACTTTGATGTCCGTCTGTCTGTCTTTCTGTCCGTCTGTCAACCATCTTTTCTCAGGAACGCGTGGACGTATCGAGTTGAAGGAAGGTCTTATAGCACAAGTAAAGGAAAAAATCCGAAAACCATAAATTCGTAATTTATTCACTAAAAAAATTACTTTTAATGCTCACCATGAACCAAAACCTGTAGGGTACTTCTCGTTTACCTAGAATCATAAAATTTTGGTAAGAAGCAAGGTCATATAGCAAAAATAATGATAAAAATCTGAAAACCGTCAATTTGTAGTTTATTAACTAAAAAAATAAGTTTTGATTCTCTCCCTCGACAAAAATATACAGGGTGCCTACTTCATGTTGACCTAGAATCATAATATTTGGCAAGAAACAAGGTCTTACAACTAAACGGAACCCTTAGTGCGCGAGTCCGACTCGCACTTGACGTTTTATTTAGATTTACCTCGTTTGTGTCAACTATCATTTTAAGCCTTCTTCTAAGATCAAAGATATCTTTGGATAAGATTTCCACAGTGGCTTTGGTGCACAAAAAGTGAGAAATGTCGTTGTATAATACATTTTGGCTTACCTGACTTCAGAGTTCGATAATCGTGAAACCAGAGAACACAGTCAAACTGTTGTTCTCTGTAAATAAAATACAAATGATTAGTATAAATATCTAACATTAAAAACTAAACGTTAAATAACTTTGTATTGATATGATCGATTTCACTTATGTATTGACTAACTTGGCTGGACATAAATTTAATCTCACTTAAATATAAATATTACTTAATTAAGTATCTATGTAATATTTATATTTACACCCATCGAAAGTGACACTGGGTACAAAAACCCCTACCTCAGAGCATTTGTTCAGACAAATTCTTATTAAGGACGCTTTAGTATCATCACTGACCTGCTGCCAAAAAATATCCCACAGGTGTTTTCCAGTTTTCCGACATAGAAACAAGCATAAATACCAAGACTTGCGTTGCTACTAATTCATCTTGTTCTTCTACAGGACAGTCTCCAAAATTGACATTAGGATACTTTTTCTGCTTGAACAACTTTAGCTTCCTCAACGCCGATAACTGAATTAGAGACGAGATCTTTAAAAATAATGCCATATATCACCAATAAGTAGTCGCGTGTTATATTTATTACTCTTGCTAGATCTTTAAGTTTACTTTTGTCTTCCATCAATCACATTATTTTTACCTACAACCGGTTTTGAAATGGAACATCTGCATGTTTTAGTCTATAAAAAATTAAAAAGATAACAATCTATGATTATAATGGCGTGCATATTTATGAAAAATTATTTCTATAAAGCATTCCGATGGAAAATACCTTTGTTCCGCGTGTGGAAATTGGTGAAAACGTAAATCTTAGTTGTTATAATTATGATGATGATAATATTATAAAGAGGAAAGATTTGATTCTTTGTTTGTTTGTTTATTTTTTACGTTCGCGCGCGACCTGCAGTGCCTCCTGCTGCTGACCTGCATGGCGCCGCACGTCGCCTACGCGGACCAGGGCTTCGTGCTCGACAAATACTACAAGATAAACAAGTGGCCGAATTTCTGGCAATGAGGTTCAGATACCTCACCACTTGGGTTGTGGTACGTAACACACGCTCAAAGCGTTCTTGCAGCTCTTGGGAGAAAGCTTGTTAGTAAAAACTATAAAATAACACTTGTATACTCACATTTCATAAAAAAAATATTTACCGTTACGTTTTAGTAATCTCGATTTTATTTCGTATTTACATAAATTCCTTGCTTTTCACAATGTTCACAATGCCAACGTCGAGAAAATAAAGAAGTTAACATTGATTTCCTTAGATTTCTAAATAATTTCCGTATTTATCTATACTAATATTAAAAAGAGGAAAGATTTGATTCTTTGTTTATTTTTTACGTTTGCGCGCGACCTGCAGTGCCTCCTGCTGACCTGCATGGCGCCGCACGTCGCCTATGCGGACCAGGGCTTCGTGCTCGACAAATACTACAAGATAAACAAGTGGCCGAATTTCTGGCAATGAGGTTCAGATACCTCACCACTTGGGTTGTGGTACGTAACACACGCTCAAAGCGTTCTTGCAGCTCTTGGGAGAAAGCTTGTTAGTAAAAACTGGAACCCAACGACCGCAAGACTAATTTTTTACTCCAATGACACAATTTACGTTGCAGTTCCGCAAGAGTTACAACAGTTCAATTTTTTTTTTGTATCATATCGAAGGACTGCTATAAGCAAAATACTGTTTTATGCTGGCAGCCCCAATTTATGATACTTGGCCCTTATTTTAAATCGTATTTTCATCCTTAATTTTTATCATTTATCGCTTAATTAATAATCGATTTTTTATGTACAATGATTCTAACATGATTTGATAAACAAGTTCAAAGCTTTTGTTCAAGATAACACATACTCTGGCAAAGTGTTCTTGATAAACCATGTCCCAATCCCTCGACAGTTTTTATACAATAGCCAGGAATGCCGACCACTTTTTACGAAAAGAACACAAGGAGACACGGGAAACAATTTCTACTTCCCAAAAAGAGATGTCGCCAATAGTGGATGCCTACGAATTCAAACATCAAAATAAACAAAACTGATAAACCTAGTGCTCCATCCAGAACACAAGGAGACACGGAAAACAAGTGGCCGAATTTCTGGCAATGAGGTTGAGATACCTCACCACTTGGGTTGTGGTACGTAACACACGCTCAAAGCGTTCTTGCAGCTCTTGAGAGAAAGCTTGTTAGTAAAAACTATAAAATAACACTTGTAAACTCACATTTCATAAAAAAAAATATTTACCGTTAGGTTTTAGTAATCTCGATTTTATTTCGTATTTACATAAATTCCTTGCTTTTCACAATGTTCACAATGCAAACGTCGAGAAAATAAAGAAGTTAACATTGATTTCCTCGGATTTCTAAATAATTTCCGTATTTATCTATACTAATATTAGCTATTACCTACAATAAATCAAATCAACCGCTCAAAGCTTGCATAGCTTGCAATGAACTTAAAAGATTAGGTAATCTTTGGAATATTGGAAAAGCTTTGTTGCAAAATGCCAAATCAAAATCAAAAAATCAAAATCAAAAACTCATTATTTCCATAAATACAATAAATGTACACTTAGAAAAGGTCAAAATATAAAAGTAAACATTGACACGGAAATAAAGTGATATTTTTGATTTCTGTCGCTTCGATATGTAGACTAAAGTAAAGAAGCGACGAAGAAACCTTTAGCCTGTTATTTGTTATTTTTCGAGTTGGAGCAAAACCCGTCCCAAGCTTTTTTATCCTCTAGATAATCTGATATTTTATAGTAAGCCTTTTTGCACAGCAAGGTTTTGACAATTTGTTTGAATTTATTTATTGATATTTTTTGCAACTCACTTGGAGTTTTGTTGTAGAAGCGTATACATTGCCCTTTAAAAGATGCATTTATCTTGTGTAGCCTAGTTGTGGGCACAGCGAGTTTATTCTTATTTCTAGTATTTATATTATGTATGTCGCTATTTTTAGGGAATTGATTGATATTTCTATGAGTGTACAACAAGTTTTCATAAATGTATTGACATGGTACTGTCATTATGTTTATTTCTTTGAATTTATCACGCAGGGATTCTCTGGGACCCATATTATAGATTGCACGAACAGCTCTCTTCTGCAGCACAAATACGGTGTTAATATCTGCAGCGTTCCCCCACAGCAGAATGCCATAAGACATAACACTATGGAAGTAGCTGAAATAGACTAGTCTAGAAGTATCAACGTCTGTAAGATGACGGATTTTTTTGACTGCATACGCTGCAGAGCTAAGTCTCTTTGCTAGCTTATCTATGTGTAGGCCCCATTGAAGTTTACTATCTAAGATTATTCCTAAGAATACTGTACTGTTTACAATTTCTAATGTTTCTCCTTTTACATTTACATCACCCTTAACTTGTTTTACATTAGGTGGAGTAAATTTTATATATTTTGTTTTGGTTTCGTAAAGCAAAAGATTATTGACACTAAACCAATGTAGGTACTACTTTTGAGATTGCATTATTCACATCGTCGAAATTTATGTTTTGTCGTTTCATTTTAAAAATTTATGAAGTATCATCAGCAAACAACACAATCTCGTGATTATTCTTAACAAGATGTGGTAGGTCGTTAATATAAACTAAAAATAGGAAAGGACCGAGGATAGAGCCCTGCGGTACACCCATTGTAACTACAGACCCCGAAGACCGTTTCCCATTAATGTCAACTCTTTGTATCCTATCACTCAAGTAAGATGTAAGAAGATCCAAAGAGGTGTCTCTTATTCCATAGTGATGTAGTTTCCTGATTAATGTTTCATGGTGTACGCAATCGAATGCTTTTGACAAGTCGCAAAAAACACCTAAAGCATCTTGCGACTTCTCCCAAGCATCAAAAATATGCGATACTAACTCTACACCGGCATCAGTAGTTGACCTGCCCCGAGTAAACCCGAATTGCTTACCATGTAGCAGGTCATTGCCATTAAAATGCCTAAGCAATTGATGTGAAATCAGTTTTTCAAAAACTTTGCTGAAGTTGGCAGTACTGATATTGGTCTAAAGTTAGTGGGGCCGGAGGACCTACTACCCGATTTAAAAAGTGGGATTACTTAACTACATTTCATTAGATCAGGAAATACGCCACAATCAATAGATTCATTGAATATAAAAGCTAGATCTGGTGCAATCGTATCAATTAAAGGTTTAATAATTTTAACGGAAATGCCCCAGAGATCTGCAGTTTTCTTTATATTTAAAAGTTTGAAGGCTTTTTTAATATCTTTTTCATCGACATAGTTGAAATTAAGTTTATTTTCGCATTTAGGTACATTTTCTATGAGTAATGACTCAGCGATTAATTGAGAAGAGTTTAGACACTTCGTAGTAGAGATTGGAATGTCAGTAAAAAAGTTTTCAAAAGCTTGGGCTACTTCAATGTCATTTTTGATTGTGCAATCATTTATCTTTAAATTGTAATCATTAACGTAGGTACTGACCTTTAGCACTGAGAATGATAAGGTGATAGTGTGTGCTTCCCGCACACATCGACCTGTGGTATAGTGCAAAAAAGTACATGCTGCCAAATCTGGAGAATTATTGCACCAGTTATATTAACCTACCTCTCCTACGGAGGAAAAAAAATTCTAGGACATGTTATATCCTATTATTATTCATATTATATCTTGCAAAAGTAAAAGCAAACATACAAAAATATCTATTCTATTCAAAATCTGGAGAAACATTGCACCAGTTACTACCTCTCCTACGGAGGAAAAAAAATCACAATGGAAAACGCACATGCATCCTGATACACACAGGTGTTCAACATTATCATAAGACGCCTGCTGTGTCAACAGTGCCACCACTGCAATCTCGCAAGCTGCTTCCCGCACACATCGGCCTATGGTATAGTGCAAAGAAGTACAATATGCTGCCAAATCTGGAGAAACATTGCACCAGTTATATTAACCTACCTCTCCTACGAAGGAAAAAAAATTCTGACGGAAGAGCAAGTTTTAGGAGCGTGAGAGAAAGGAAGCGCGATTCGTAAGAGATCTCTACGAACCGAGTACCAAGCTCCAGGCCTCAAAGTTCCGCTTCCGAGTCTGAGTCACCAATCACTGGGTCAAAGATGGTGCCAAATCGACAAGCGGAGATCGAGCGAAGGATCTTCTAGAATTCAAGGATCGTGCGTAGCGTACGGCTCCATAGTTTGAAGCCATGCCGAAGCTGTCACACGAGAGCCCGAGAAAAAATATGAATTAAACCTAACCTCTTGGGTTACAAAGCGGAAAAATTCATAATAATATTAGCCTACCTTTCCGCAGGCGAAAAAGAATGTATGAGACGAGATAGGTCTCATTTGATAGCTATTACAACAGACAATAAATATGACATATTATAATAGGACATGTTATATCCTATTATTATTCATATTATATCTTGCAAAAGTAAAAGCAAACATACAAAAATATCTATGCTATTCTATTCAAAATCTGGAGAAACATTGCACCAGCTACTACCTCTCCTACGGAGGAAAAAAAATTCACAATGGAAAACGCACATCCATCCTGATACACACAGGTGTTCAACATTATCATAAGACGCCTGCTGTGTCAACAGTGCCACCACTGCAATCTCGCAAGCTGCTTCCCGCACACATCGACCTGTGGTATAGTGCAAAGAAGTACATGCTGCCAAATCTGGAGCAACATTGCACCAGTCATAGAGTAAAAACTCGCTGCTGTCTCAGCAGAGGGATAGTGTCATTCAACAATTTGACAATTTGTGTAACCAAAATCTGATCCATGTGTGTTTTGACAGCACGTAAATACAGTGCCCTCACTCACACATTCGTATGATTGAATGTTGCAAGTGAATAGCATTTTCCCTAAAAAATTGGGTAACTCAAGCAAAGTTCACATAAAGAAAATACTTCATTGTTTTTATCACCTACCTTTTTATTTTTGATATAACATTATTTCAATTTTCTGGAGGCGTCAATAGTTTATTGTCAAATAGAAAAAATCTATTTTTAATTTTACGAAATATCAGCCGGTACCTATGGTTACTACCATTCTACCTAGGTCAAACGACAAAAAGGTTTTACTCCAAGTCTGCAAAATAAGATCGGCTCCGATTATTTTCGGAACAATAATTTAAAATAGACGGTCAAGTACGTGTTCGGCCACGTGCAGTGTAAGTAGTTGCACGGTTCATGGCCTATCTAAACCAACTTATTTACCTGTTTTACACATACCTACCAAAGTACATTTTTTAAGTTGATTAGGATGACTATTAGGGACTCAACTAGTAAAGCATACTAAAGCTGTGTAGTTTTCCTTTTAAAATCACTCCACCTACTACTAGCATTTTTTTCACAAATAATAATGCCCAACTTAGACAAATTACAGCATTCTAGTACTAATAGACTCTGGACTAAGCTGCGGACGGATCGCGAACGTGGTGAACTATAAGGGTTCCTTGTTGACTACGGAACCCTAAAAAGAACATGTGCACGTGCAAGTATTGCTACAGTTATGGTGATGGGATGGATTTCAATTTTAAATTTGAGTTTATTGCATTTGCTCCCCTTGGAGCCGAGAGAGGTCTAGGTCCGTGCGGTGTCGAGGTTTTCCGGAATTTTTAAAAATATCTGAGCGTCTGGTCAAAGCGGCGGCGCGGGACCCGAGAGCTGGTGAGTATTTGGCGCAGCGCACCAGCATTGCCATACAGCGGGGCAATGCAACCAGCGTAACGGGGACGCGACGACTGGTATTGATATCGATAAGTTGAGCTGCCTCTAGATTGTTTGCTACAGGCTGCAGTTAGCTCAATTGTTTCAATTGTAAATACTAGTTCTAATTGTTTCCATTCATTGATTGTAATTTTCTTTGTAAAATAGTAATTTGAGTTTACATCTTGAATCTACTCAGAATATCGTCGAGTGACTGAAAATTCTAAAACTGTGATATTCCGCGTAGTTTGATTCCTAAGTCCTAACTTGAGGGAATTCCACCCTCTCCTCTATTATTTTTATATACCTAAGTACTAAGTAACAAAACCTGGGTATTTTTTTCCCAGTGCATAGCAACATTTTAACGAAAATGGTGGATGAAATTTTTAAATTTATTTATGAGTTTTGATGACTGTTTTAGGCAAAATTACAAACGGAATATTAGTACTTACCGGTGGAATGAGATATTTGCGGTATTATTTTTCCGGTTACTGGTGTTTAAACATCCTTGCACCGCACAACACATCATTTTTATATTTTTATGTGAGAGCTGCTTTCCGTCTCATTTGAAGTATTGTACTAATGGCTCAAAATGAAGATTGCGACGATCCGTCGCAATTTTTTAGACTTACCTCGTTTGTGTCAACTATCATTCTAAGTCTTCTTCTTCTAAGATTTTCGTCGCCAGGAGTAGTGAAATACTGCCGTTTGCGAGCCGCGCTCTTATTTGGTTCAGGGCTGCCTCCCCCTACTCCTCAGTTTCAATATGTTCAAACGAAAGTTGAGTTCTGCAACGATCTAGAAAAGGATACAACTAAGGGACGAGAAAACTACGAAATATCTTAAAATAGCGCAGGTACTTAACGCATTCACTGCCCAGCCACGGAGGGCGCGGCTTCACAGTAGCGCTGACCTACATCTGCGTCTTGGGCCATGAAAAGGTATTTTGGTAATGCAGGAAATTGGATAGGGGAGTTTAGTGGACATATAAAGACTAACTTAACGTGAAAGCTTAAATAGGAGATTGTAAAGATTTATCCAGTTTTGTCATAGTACAACACCTTGGAACTGTGAAAAAAGATCCTTCTTAGTCAACGCAATCAAAAGTGACAGCCGTTTACGTTTAAACTTAGCAAAGAGCTAGCGCAAATAAAGAGGAATAGCCGAAAACCATAAATTATTTAAAGTTACATAGGTAATTACAAAAAATATTTTTTGATGTTCGCAATAAAACCTATACGCCTAGTAAGCCTTTAAAATACTTCCCGTTGACCTAGAATCATGAAATTTGGCAAGAATCAAGGTCACAGCACAAGGAAATGTATTTTTATCTTTAAGTAAAGAGAAATAACCGAAAACCGTTCATTTTAGCAAAATCACCAAAAAAAACGCAGTGTGTCTGTGTAAATTCACAATTGGCTCACAAATATATGTTTCCAGTATAAATGAAAGCGGGTTAACTTTGAACCTAGTTTGTGTTGGAAGAACACCAACGTTTCATCCCTTAACAAGGGACTTCATTAGGGTAAATATAAGTTTGTTCGGAACCCTCGCACAAGTCCTATTCGTACTTGACTTGTTTTTATTTAATCTGTCCAAGGTTTCTATGCTCTCTGGTGGTTTCATTCACATGATCGTTCACGAAGGTAGTTGGGTGTGCCCGCATCTCGCCCGCATGAAAAATGCCCACCCGATAGTGAAACAGAATAGCTATCGCTTGCGTGCGTCGGCCGCATGTCATCGGCATCGACAGTGTCGGTTGCGGAGAATTGTAATCGGACCCCAGAACAGTCTAGTATGTAGCCATCGGTTAAAACTATCATGAAACATTTGAGTAAGCTCTTATATGTATTTGTGCAACGATTATGATTTTTTTTTAATTTGTAGTTGCTTGACTTGTCTGCGTATATGTATGTGCCGTCACATACTACCACCGCATTTTGAGTGTTATTGAATACGCCGTTTGGCACCAGTAAGTTGTGCTGCAATGTGTCTTCCCGACGATTTCGAAGTACAAAATCCTGAATTAAAATGTCCGTAACTTTGGCCATTGAATATTCAACACTTAGACGGGGGCTATTCAAAAAGCTAGCTATCCGGTCATCCGAGTCACCATTGCGCAGTTTTATAAGTAGCGCCACCAGACCGAACTCGTCCTTTTTTGTTTTGCGAGTAAGAAGTACTTCAGCAAGAATGTCCGAATAGCTCTCCTTGGATAGACCAAACCAATATTTGAAAAGATGGTCGTCCAAAGACATTATTAAAATTAATTTGGTTGGTTCGATTACTTGCCAGCAAAAAGAAAATATGTTCGATGTGGACGACAGCTGTGAATGGCAAGGAACATGCGTTTTGATGAAGTGTTGCCCAACTATTGCAGTTTAAATGTTCTGTGCAAATCGGCCCACTTGGGGGCACGTAAGAGTGATGGTCAATTACAAGTTTGGACGCAGATCATCTGAAACTTTCTGCAGCTTGCCATTGTTGCAACCAGAAAAAATGCATCGAAATGAAGAGTTTCCGCTGCGCTTAAAACCAGGCAACTCAATTTGACTCGAATTGGCTCTGGTTCTGGAATCTAATGATCCTTGAGCGTTCTCTATTATAACGACGTCGTCGTCCAATGCTTCATGCATGCTGTGATCTATTAAAAAAATTTAACATTGGCGCCGTTGGTGTCGTCGCTATCACCTCCATAATCGGTATCATTACATCTTTGACAGAGCTGTGACTGACTCGAGGAGGCACTCCTAACGACTTGTTTCTTTTTCGGTAAAGTTTGTTATTGACATTTCTGTAAATCGGAAGTTTTTTACTAAATCCATACCAGCGTCCTTCAAGTTACTCAGAGTGTCTCTGAATATTTTTGGAACCGGTAGCGTTACATCTGATGTTTTTTTTTTTTTCAAACTTTTCCATCTCAATATGACATGCATTCTGCGCAAAATCCGACTGACACACATGCATATCTTCTCTTTTCATCAAGTTAAAGCTTGTCAGCACCAAAATTGCTCTACAAATTTTTTGTTTGACACATCGCCACACTGTTTCTCCGTTTTATTTTTTCTTTTCACATAGTATTTGTAACCGCCTCGAAGAAGTACCACCTGCCAACCAACTGCAGCAAACCCCAATTTGATGTTATTACATCAAATTGGGGTTTGCTGCAGTTGGTTGATGATGGTAATTGCGACATTATATATACATCTATTTTTATGAAATTAAGGTGGTGGAGAGGTGTGGAAAAATTTACATACCTAGCGATATTTTTCTTATGATGAATGACAACTATGTCAGATCAGATGCCAATTTTTTTATTTTTCTTCTTCATGCTCCGCGTCATTCTCCGACAATGTGCTAAAAATCTCTTTGGTAGCATGAAAAAATAAGTAATTGTCTTTATGCGTTAAAAAGATCATTGCGTTTGAAGGCTGAATGTACTTTCTCTTGATTAGGTATAAAACCTCATACAAATTTACGGTGGGGACAAACGGCTCCCGAAAATCATATTTTTTTATCAGGTGCCCTTACTTCCCATTTGGGATATGGCTAAATGGGGAGAACCAGTGACCTAATCTTACTTTGCATTTCTGGATGCCACTCGTTAAAATAATCATTTATTTCTTCATTGTCAGCTTCATCTTCGTAATTTACAGAAGTTTCGGCTATTCTCCTGGTACTTTGTCATCTGCTCTAATCTGAAATGATAGATACTTAATATAAATTGGGCAGTACGATCTTACCCGATATTGTTATGTTACCTACATTTTTTAAAGTGCAGGATCCCGGGATTTTATACCTATTTATGATTCCAATTTCACCAACATTTTTATAATGGATGGAAGCGGCTCAGCGACCTTATGCCCTTATATATTTTAGATTGATGATGATGATGATGATGATGTGATGGGTATGAGGGTATGAGGAGTGGGTAAACTTATTTATAATAAACCCATAATTAAGCCTACGTAGGTATAGGCACAGGGGCCCTATTACAATTCTCCGCAACCGACACTGTCGAACCCAATGACATGCGGCCGACGCACGCAAGTGATAGCTATTCTGTTTCTCTGTCGGGTGGGCATTTTTCATTCGGGCGAGATCCGGGCACACCCAACTACCTTCGTGAACGATCATGTGAATGAAGCCACAGAGAGCATAGAAATGACTTGACTAGACTTCTTTGTTGATGGCTGAGAGCATAGTAGCATAGTAGTAGCAATACTTGCACGTGCGCAACGTGCTAGTATTGCTACAGTTATGGTGATGGGATGGATTGCAATTTTAAATTTGAGTTTATTGCATTTGCTCCCCTTGGAGCCGAGAGAGGTCTAGGTCCGTGCGGTATCGAGGTTTTCCGGAATTTTAAAAATATCTGAGCGTCTGGTCAAGGCGGCGGCGCGGGACCCGAGAGCTGGAGAGTATTTGGCGAAGCGCACCAGCATTGCCATACAGCGGGGCAATGCAACCAGCGTAACGGGGACGCGACGACTAGTATTGATATCGATAAGTTGAGCTGCCTCTAGATTGTTTGCTATAGACTGCAGTTAGCTCAATTGTTTCAATTGTAAATACTAGTTCTAATTGTTTCCATTCATTGATTGTAATTTTCTTTGTAAAATAGTAATTTGAGTTTACATCTTGAATCTACTCAGAATATCGTCGAGTGACTGAAAATTCTAAAACTGTGATATTCCGCGTAGTTTGATTCCTAAGTCCTAACTTGAGGGAATTCCACCCTCTCCTCTATTATTTTTATATACCTAAGTACTAAGTAACAAAACCTGGGTATTTTTTTCCCAGTGCATAGCAACATTTTAACGAAAATGGTGGATGAAATTTTTAAATTTATTTATGAGTTTTGATGACTGTTTTAGGCAAAATTACAAACGGAATATTAGTACTTACCGGTGGAATGAGATATTTGCGGTATTATTTTTCCGGTTACTGGTGTTTAAACATCCTTGCACCGCACAACACATCATTTTTATATTTTTATGTGAGAGCTGCTTTCCGTCTCATTTGAAGTATTGTACTAACGGCTCAAAATGAAGATTGCGACGATCCGTCGCAATTTTTTAGACTTACCTCGTTTGTGTCAACTATCATAAGTCTTCTTCTTCTAAGTCACCAGTTATATTAACCTACCTCTCCTACGGAGGAAAAAAAATTCTGACGGAAGAGCAAGTTTTAGGAGTTATGCTGTACAGATCCGGAATTGTTCAAATCTATGAACCTGCCACTCGCTATAAAATTTTTTAAAAGAGCAGTAATTTTGCTTCAAAAATGCAGATTGGCTGACGAAGCAGATCGAAAAATCCAAGAGAAATTACTCAAAAGTTATACATGAATTTATGATGTGCAATCTCTCACGGCACAACTTGTATGCACCATTTTTAAAAATAACTATAAAAGCGTTAAAATTATGCGTCAGCCCTGAAAAATAGCACCCGAGTACTGAAGTACATACATTAAGTATGTATTTTACGTTTTTTAAGGTCAATATTGAAAATCAATGAACGGCAGATTCAAAATTAACATGTATTTACATTAGGTACCTACATAACAATATTATGTAGGTTGTTACCTACAAACATCCATCCATCCATCCTTATAATCTAAATAATTGGTTTAGTCCAGGAGCTGGCTCAGTTTTTTAAATAGTTGAATTAAAGGCCTTCATCATATTGTCATTAGGCTTTAAATTGACACACCTCGTTGCATGACGTTTTATAGCCTGCTGTGCTAGAAAATTCCCTTCTATGGTATTTCTGATAAGGCGGTTTCTCTACTTGGTTTTGATGTTGTTGATCTCACAAAATTTCCTTTCACATTCGGCATTTGAATTGGGTAGTGCCAAAATATCTAAGATAAATTTGGCAACTAGTGAACTTTCGTTTTTGTCTTTGTCGTATTTGTCTTTCATACACTGTATTCATATGATACAGTGTTCAGTGAAAAGAGTAAAATTACAGTAAATCTATTGTAATTACAGTGGATCTGGATACACTGTCAATCACTGTCACTATCATTTAGCCCGATAGCAGTTTCTTTTTTGTAGATCCCAGACTTTAATGATTTTATCATTTTCTCAGTTGGTTTAAAATGAACGCAACTGGTGCTGTTACGTCGAATGGTTTGTTGCGCTTACATGTTGCCTCTTATAGTCCTGGTTATTAATCTATTTCGTTTCTTGGTTTTGGTGTCGTTAATTGGGCTAAACATTCTCTCGCATTCTGCGTTGGAGTTTGGAAGACCCAAGATGTTCAGCATGTATTTTCCGATCGACCGGAACTCGTCCTACTGTTTCAACTGAAAAGCAACATTAGCCCAGTAATGCCCAAATTATAATTTTATCGATTTTTGTTCTTTTTCTCATTAAATTTTGTTAAGAGATGAGTTCTTATGTAAATGATACAAAAAAAAAAATTCCAGCTATATTAGAAGTATGACAAAAAACCCGTGTCCAAATGCGCACGCATATCTAAGAATCGCACTTGTTCCTGCCTAGCCTAGCTGTCCAGCAGTGGTTTTACATAGGGTGATGATTTATTTATGAAAGAAAGAAAGAAATAAATCTTTATTATGTCTAAATAACTTACATATTGCTATGAATAATGTTTAGTTTTAGGGTCACTGGTGGTATTGGGAAAAACAAGAGACAAACCTACGTTGCATTTTGCGCATTCAGTTCTCCCAGCCGATTTCTTCATTGTGCAGTAGGGCCTGCGCATCTTCTCCTGATAAGTACACTTCTGCACGAAGTGATCCGTCCTATCATACCGCGATACACTTGCGAATGAGGAGCTGGTTCTTGGTCTTCCTGTGATTCCAAAAATGGCTCCAGGTCCCTATCAATCCATGTCCTTGCTGTTCTGCCATTGAGGTCATCAAAACGACGTATTCCGTCAGGCGCGTGGTTTGGAAAACGTACCTCTGCATCGGCTAGCAGCTGGCGAGCATTCAAATTCTCTGCCCTTCCTCCACCATCTTCGTCCCCGGTCTTCATTCGTCAAAACACCTGGATCGGGCGGGGCAATGAAAATTGATTCCGGTATTGGACCTTCATCATCTTCATAATAATAATAATATAATAATAATAATAACGTTTATTGGAAAAGATTAAGACTTAAAATTATTACATCGTTGATCCCCAAACTAGGATAAACCTGTATCTTGGGGATCTCCTTCCATGGGTTTTTTACATTATACATATCAAGCAAACGTTATACATATTTAAGTAAGAACAAGTGTGTAATTATATACACCAGTCTCGTAAGAGTTTGGGCAACAGGAGACCCCTTGAGTGTGTGTGTATGTGCGTGTGTGACGTGTGCGTGTGTTTGTGATTGGTGCTCCTGAGGACACCGGTCTCTTAAGAGTCCGGGCAACAGGAGACACCATTTGTGTGTATTGTGTGTGTGCATGTTGTGCGTGTGTAGTGTGAGTGTGTGTTTGTGAGATGTGCTCCTGAGAACGCCGAACTCTTAGGAGCCCGTGAACAGGAGCTACATAGATGAGTGTTATGTACATTAATCTAAGTATTTTAACATAAATACAATAGTGTAGGTAATTTACAATTTCATCCTCACATAAAATATCTTGAACATCATTCACGTTGCATCTTCCCATAAACTGATCGCAATCAAAGCGTTTGAAAGCTAAACCATCACCCATGCATCACCCACAATAAAGCTATGGCAAGTGCTTAGCGTGCGCATATAGACACAGCAAGTTTAGAGTTAAATAAACCGGCGAACTGAAAGTTGATCAGTGTTTTACTATAACCAAGTCTTAGCTGAATGTGTTTTGAGTAATATGAAACGAAAACAAGCTTGCTATGTACATTTGTTTCGATAAAACGTAACTTACTCTCTCCTGGGATCCGATTATGAAAATTTGTGATAAAAAACCGCGAATAAGTCAAAAACAACCTAAAATAGTAACGAGACACTGACGTTTTCTGAAAGTTTAAAGATTTGCCAGGACATTTTAATCAGCTTTTCAGAAAAAAAACGAGTAAATGTTACCATAACATGCATAAGAATTTACCCATATTTTCGTGTCCATATGCGCACGCTGGGCATTACTGGGTTGGTATTAAAAATTGTAGGCTTTGCTCGATTAATGTCCAAAATACAAAAGGTCCAACACTAATTTTGTCCATCACAAATTTAAAAATTGTGGCGACTGTGACTGAAAGGGTGTGTATAAGTATAATTGCACCCAGAGCCATATGTTAACAACAAAAGGTTGGACATTTTTATAAATGGACATTTCCAGACTATTTGTCATTGATGACGCTGTGTGACTTCTTCATCTAGTGTGTATGATCACAGTGTGATTTTCATCATTATTCATTTATTTTCTTAGTAAACACAATGACAAAGGTCATCTTGAGACTTTTTATCATAGCTCTGGGTATCAGTCCCCTGGAGCTCGCACGACTCGAGTCGTTTTCGATGTGATCTGGAAAAAAGCAAAATAATGTAAAAGAAGACATTATATTACTAAACTGTACCTACTCAGTTATTTTCGGCGAAAACTACATAAAATCTCTAGGTTGTAACGCATAGACCAATGGCCGATCTTCGCCCACAAACGGACCCCGAACAACGCCATGACCGACAACGTCATGGTGTTCGGTATCCCGGTGGAGGAGCTCTCGGCTGTGGCGGCCAGGAAAAACAAGCTAAAATATAGACTGGCCTATCTGCACCTCACCGTCAGAGCCCCCAGAGCGTCGGACGTTAAGACCCCGATTGTGGCGCCGCCCGCTGCCCCGCAGACACCCTGCGCTAGCGCGGGCGTGCCTGGAGCTGTGGGCGACGCCACCATGGGGGTTAACGCTGACCCTAGTACAGGTGAGAGGGAACTCTCCGAGGAAGCCATCGACAAGCTCCTAGATGACGTGGGTGATGTGATGAGTTAGGAGGCCTTTCAGGCCTAAATCTACTCTCACCTGCGCCTGAAATGGAAATGGAGCTCTCTGTGGCATCCCCGGCGGGCACCCTTCCACCGCACTAATAATGTAGATGTAAGGCTGTCAAGCTGTCATCTACTTCCCCCTATACCCCCCTTTTTGCTTCTGACTTATAATGTCTGTTAAAAACAAGGTATCAAAACAAACTCACGACAATCCCACATGTGGGATACCAAATAACCAAAATCTCATCTCTCAAGATAATCACAATAACTCGAATACTCGAACCATTATAACTCAAAATAGGTTAGACGAAATCAATACAATCTCAGTAGTCCAAGCCAATATCCAACACAGCGTCACAGGGTTCGCCTCGCTAAGAAGAACCCTGGAAGAACAACCGCACACCATTGCACTGGTCCAGGAGCCCTACATCGTCCGGGGAAGGGTATGTTTCACTTCCCTACCGGGCACTGTATTCACCTCCCCAGTTAACAATAAGACTAGAACGCTAATATACATACCAAAAAATATGAAAGCTTCACTGGTTACACACCTGTGCACGGATGATCTCACCGTGGTGCAGCTGGAAACCGGACTGGAAGGAAAGCTGAAAATCATTTTAATTGCCTCGGCATATCTAGACTGCAACGTGGAGGTACCGCCGGAAGAACTAGAGGTACTACTCCATTATTGCAACACTCAGGGTATGGAATGCATACTGGGCTGTGATGCTAACGCACACAGCACCGTATGGGGTTCCCCAGATACCAACAAAAGAGGTAAGGATATCCTCGACTTTGTACTACGATACAACCTAAACATTATAAACAGAGGCTCTGAACCGACGTTCGTAACGTCCTGGGCTCAGACCATTATAGACCTAACAATGGCTACCAATGCCATTGCAGAGTACATCCAAAACTGGCACGTAGCGACACAAGAAGCATCATGTGCAGACCACAGGCGGATAAGATTTCAACTGTTGACAGGAGAAATCCTTCCACGCACATACAGAAATCCAAAGAAGACTGACACCGCATTATTCGCGGAAACCCTAAACAGAAAACTGGACGCTAAGGCGAGACCTGATCCCGGACCTCGGCTAACTCCAGAGGATATTAAATATACGCTGACCGAACTGACGGCACATTTAACCACCAGTTACGAAGAAGCGAGTCCCTTGATAACCGAAAGCAACAAGATTGCTCATCGAAAAGACAAATGGTGGAACAAAGAACTAACCAAACTCAGAAAGAAAGCACGTCATCACTTTAATAGGGCGATGAACACTAAGAATGACCAAGACTGGTCCAACTATAAAGAAGTTAGACAAGAATACAAACGAAAGATTCAAAGTAGCCGAAACAACTCATGGAAACGCTACAGCAACTCCATAGCCACTTAGAGCGAAACAGCTCGCCTCAACAAAATTCTATCCAAGGATACGTCCACTAAACTCGGCTCCCTAAAAAAGCCAGATGGATCATACACAAAAACCGAGCGGGAACAGCTCGAGTTACTGTTGAAAACACACTTCCCAGATTGCAAACTGGAGGAGAACACTGGATAAGAAGCAAGAAATCAGCAAAAACCCCATAACAACGACTTGCAAACCAAATAGTAACAGAAGAAGCGCTGGACTGGGCGGTTAGAAGCTTTAAACCGTACAAAGCAGCTGGCACTGACGGTATCTTCCCCGCCCTTCTGCAGTGGAATCTTACGAGAATCACACCAATGTTAGCTTCTATATTCAGAAGCTGCATCGCATGGAAATACATCCCTCGTGCCTGGAGGGAGGTCAAAGTAATCTTTCTACCTAAACCTGGCAAAACAGATTACACCCAGCCAAAGTCATTCAGACCAATAAGCTTAAGCTCGTTCCTACTGAAGACACTAGAAAGACTATGCGACAAGTTCATCAGAAGTGGGCCGCTACTTAGAAACCCAGTGAACAAAAATCAACACGCCTATCAATCAGGTAAATCCACTGAAACAGCTCTACACCAAGTCGTCCACAAGATTGAAGGTGCGCTTGAAAGTAAACAATCGTGCCTGGTCACCTTCATAGATATAGAAGGTGCCTTTGACAAAACAACGTTCCCGTCAATTGAAAACGCTCTGCGTAAGCAAGGAGTGGATCAAAACCTGAATCAGTGGATAACTGAAATGCTATCTAGCAGAGCAACCAAAATCGAGAGTTCAGAATCCCTGGGGCAAGCAGCCCAATGCAGGGTGACGCGGGGTTGCCCGCAGGGCGGGGTCCTTGCACCGCTCCTGTGGATACTGGTCGCGAACGAACTCCTGGACTTGCTGAACAAAAATGGTATTCTAACGATCGCATATGCAGACGACCTGGCAATCATGATATCGGGGCTTTTCGAAACAACTCTTTGCGAAAAGATCCAAAAAGCGCTACGGATTGTGGAAACATGGTGCACCAAACACAGTCTGTCAGTGAACCCGAACAAAACAGAACTAGTACTCTTCACTCGCAAAACTAAACTACCAAGACTAGAACTACCCTCGCTGCTAGGCACAACATTGACACTAAGCAAGGAAGTCAAATACCTCGGCATATGGCTAGACAGTAAACTACTGTGGGGCAAGCAACTAGACCATATCATAACAAAAGCCACAAACGTTTTATGGCAATGCACCCGAGCGGTGGGCAAGGACTGGGGCCTAAAGCCCAAGCTATGTCTGTGGCTGTATACAGTCATGGTGCGCCCGGTGCTAACGTACGGTGCAATAGTATGGTGGCCTGGAACAAACTTAGTCACCACCATTAACAAACTGCAGCAAGTTCAAAGACTGGCCTTCACACTCATCTGCGCATGTAGGAAATCAAACCCATCTGCTGCGCTGGACATAATTCTAGGACTAACGCCCTTGCATGTTCACATGCAGCAGGAAGCAATGGCGGCGTCTCTAAGAATTAAATCAACCGACCAATGGAAAGGTGAATCAGGTCTAACAAACCACTGCAGAATATTAAGTAAAGCTATTGCTGCAATTCCAGAAGCGGCGAATGGTACTAACAGAATAGCGTCTACCTATTTAACCGATAAGACCTACGCAACAATGCACGAAGAGAACGCAGTAGTGAACAGCTCACAAGACGTTACCACATATACCATCTACACTGATGGGGCCAAGAACAAAACAGGAGCTGGCTGCGGCTACTTCTGTCCTGAAACCGGACTCTCAAGAGCCCAACCACTAAACTCAGCCACCACGGCATTCCAGGCAACACTGGGACTCCAACTGGCGGCAAATCACATGCTCCTGGAAACAACCATCAAAGAGTCGACCTGCCAGATGCAGCTAGTCTTCAAGACAGACAGCGCTGCACTCATAAACGCACTCAATAGGACAGACACAAGATCAAAATCAATTGTAGAATGTCACAGCGCTCTACAAAGTCTCTCTGAGCAAAGGAAAGTCAGCATAGTATGGACGGAGAGCCGATCCGACCCAGGTAACATAAATGCAGACAGACTAGCAAAGGAAGGAGCGAGACAGACCCCAACAAAACAGGACATCATTCTGTCAAACCCACCCACAGCAGAAGTAAGAAACAGACTAAAATTACACTCGGAAAAAGAACATCAAAAACTATGGGAGCGGCGAACAGACTGCAAACATACTAAATCAATATTCCCCTCCAAAGATAGGAAAACCACAAACACATTGCTCAAGATGAGCCGCGAGGATCTAAGAACAATGGTGGCCATCATCACAGGTCACTGTGAACTGAACCATCATCTTCTCAAAACTGGAGCCATGGACAGCAGCCTGTGTCGCGGCTGCTTCCAGGAAGAAGAGACTGTGGAACATGTAGTAGTACACTGCACAGCCACAGAGGACGCCAGACGAAAGACTGAAGACTCTCATAGAGGAATCAATCCCGACCACGCCTACAGAAAAGCTGAAACGAAGCTGTAAATCACCAAAAGTCCTGCTCCGATATTTTAAAGAGCTGGGCTGGTCAGGGCCTGATTAGGCAGGGGGACAATGCACAATACACTCCTATGCGAGATGTCAGTGCAGATCCCAGTTCCCCCATTCAGAATTAGAATTAGGTTGTAACTTTGCAAACTACAGTGGTGCTACACTCAATTTCCCTTTACTGTAACAAAATATATCTTTCTTTTAAAGATTTTTTTTTCCCAAAACAGCTGTAATCTGCTGACTGTATGGTGAATTTTGAGTGTCTAGCATTATTACGTTCATTTTGAAACACAGTAAAATTCTTCATGAACTATTAGAGAACTCTGTCTTTGAAATTAAAAATCATGATAACCTTGTCTTAGCAAGCTCCTCACCTCACCTAAACAGCCTATATTAGTCCACTGCTGGATGCAGGCCTTCCCCTGATAACCGCCTTACTGATTATTATATCAGGGGTGCCCATAATCCCTACGCTGGGCATGCGGGTTGGAGATCGCAGTTCGTTGGTAGAATTGTTCTGCTGGAGGCGCTGCTGCCCGCTCCCGGTTGATATCCCTTAGTCGCCTCTAACGACACCCGCCGCGGGAAGAATTGGGGTGATGTAAATTCTACACCGCTTAGCGAGCTAATCCACATTAAAACCTAATTGTAAAAAGTGCGTGAAAGGTGTTATGAGAACTTGTTATTGCTCAAGTGTCTATTCTCAACATACCATTCCTGATAGTTTGTGTCTCAGTCCTCTTCTTCCTCTTCAACGGGAGGGCACAGCCTTGGTCCTCTTCCGGATACTCAGCACGATTACCCAATTGCATGCTGTGATTGGGACGTCTTCTTTTAATTCTCTTAATTTGACAGTGCTTAAGAAGAAAAGCATCTTGAATGCTTTTTTTATTCGAAGCATAAAAAGATTGGTGACATTTTTTAATTTCATTCATTGTTAGGCTTGCACATTCAAGTTTTGGGTTTTTATGAGAACATATCAGTCTCGTAGGTAAACCAGGCGAAGAATATCTGTAAAAAAAACTTACTAAGAACACGTGATGCATTATCTGTGCAAAGTAAAGGGTGAAAGCAAATGCATGAATGTGGGTGATGAACACTTTCGTCATGTGTAACTTTGTCTAACCTTCATTCATATACGTTTCTTGATTCAAAAATGGTATAGAAGCATAGAATGAAAAAAAAAATTTTTTTTGGCACATGAACATGTTTCTAGGTAAAAAAACATTGCAAGTAAATACGTCGTTTTGATGCGTGGCGTGGCACATCACTAATCTGTCTCTTTTGGCATTATTAACTGTCCAGTTTTCTGGGTTTCGTGTTCGTTTCCGACCTCTGCCCGGTATTGCTGGTTCGACAAAGACTTCCATTATCATAAATTTTTCACACTTTAGCACCAGAAATCACTAAAAAGTCAAAAACATTATTTTATGTGCACCTTGCGAACCACAGAAATCGCCATCTTTTTTCCAGAATTTCAAGCGTTCTGATTGGCTGTTACGTCACCTAGCTTTCTTTGAAAGTGACTTGCTTCACATAGCTGTATTTGATCCCAACTTGATTTTTTTAACGGAAATAGAAAGCGTTTAGCTGCATTTATTCCTTAAGGCTCGTTTACGCCGAGGCAACAACGTGCAACAGTGCCGCATGCTACATATTGTGGCATGCGGCACCTTGTGGCATGCTACAAATAGAAAGCATTTGCGGCATATGTGGCATACGGCAGCCTATTTTACGCCGAGGCAACATCGTGCCTGGATATCGTGCTGTTTGCTTGGAGTGACTGGTCTACTTGTTTGATCGAGGGGATACATACACCATAGAATATGGCTGATCAAGTAACTTTAGCAGCAGCTTATTTAGTACTACTAAGCCATGCAGCTAAACAACAGAAGAAGAAACGTTGGTGGAAAAGAAGACTACTTCAGAATGGCCCACGGACTAGTTTACTAACAAAAATTAAGGCAGACGATGGTGCCTTATTTAAAAATTTTACCAGAATGTCAACTGAGGACTTTGAACATTTACTACAACTAATTGCACCATATAAGAGAGGACACCAACTACCAAGATAGCATTTCACCGATAATGCGCCTTCTAATCACATTAAGATTTTTAGCCACCGGTGATTCATACAAGTCTCTAATGTACTTATTTCAAGTATCATGTTCTACAATTTCCCTCATTGTACCAGAAGTATGCGAGGCTATTTCAAAAGTATTGGAAGATCACATAAAGGTAATTAATTGATATAAGTATAAGTACTTACCTAGTCATTTAGTGTGGATACCTAAAGGTTGTAAATAAAATAATTTATCTGTTTAGTCAGCATAGATATTTAATGTGTCAACTATTACAAACTGAGATGAGATAGTATTTATTCAGTACTATTTAACCTGAAATTCATGGTTTTGCATTTGCCTAAAATGTTAAATATTGTAGGAGACTACTTGATTGATCAAGGTATTCCACCAAAACAGATTGACTTTCATCATCCCTATTTCTATCTATTGGCTCATGTTGAGTAGCCAATTCTATTGGTGATGGCTCAGATACCAGTATTGTATGTTGATTGTCATATGGAGACTGAATATTAGTATTAAGATCAATATCTGGTGTCGATACTGTTGTTGGTGGCGATGATATTGATGCCTCATGTGTAATCTGTTGACTATCATATGCTCCCAAGGCTGCTTTAAATAATACATTATTAATCATATGTTTGACATATATCTGAGATTTAGATGAAAGCTTTCTCAGTTCATTGCCAACATGTTCTCCATATGTACTACAATCATCCCTTTTAATAGAACTTTTCATGACATTGTATGCTTCCTCAGCTCTTCTTTCATTTTCTGTTTGAGGTACTGTATTTAAAGACCTTTTTTTCTTTTTTCTTGTTTGATCTCCATATATACCATCTTGAGACGTTGATGAGGGAGTGCTTGGTGGCCCCATATTCGTTGATGTGGAGGGAGTGCTATGTTGCATATCTGCTTCAATGTTTTGAGATAAATTTCCTTGTAGACTCATAAATGAATGCGGATCTATATCAATATTTTCCTCAATATTGGTATCATTCTGAAAGAAAATTGATATTTTTTTTAGGTACCAAGGGATGAAGAAGAATGGAAAACAGTAGCCCGAAATTTCGAAATAAAGTGGAACTTTGCTCACTGTATAGGATCCGTCGATGGTAAACATGTACTGATCATATGTCCTGCCAATACCGGAACTGAATATTTCAACTACAAAAAAACATTTAGTATTGTTCTTATGGCAATTGTGGATGCGAACTATTGTTTTCATTATGTTCATAATGGGTGTCAGGGTCGCATATCGGATGGCGGCGTGTACAAGAATACTTCATTTTACAAAGAACTACAAGAAAACAGATTAAAAATACCTCACCCAGAACCACTACCTGGGAGGGAAAAATTGACTCCATATGTTTTAGTAGCTGATGATGCATTTGCACTAACTACTAACTGCATGAAGCCATATGCTGGCCAACTCTCTCAATCACCAGAAAGAATATTTAACTATCGACTTTCAAGAGTATACGGTAATGACTTCTATTTTTAGGGTTTTTGGAAAACCGATGCAACTAAAAGTGGAAAATGTGGAAAAGATTACCAAGGCATGTACATATGTACACGGTCGGAATAATGACTTCTATTTTTAGGGTTTTTGGAAAACCGATGCAACTAAAAGTGGAAAATGTGGAAAAGATTACCAAGGCATGTACATATGTACACAACTATTTAAGAAAAAGTAAAACTTCAAGACCACTTTACACTCCTCCGGGAAGTTTTGATACAGAGGACTTAGAAAATGGAGTTATTGTTAATGGCACTTGGAGATCCATTACTTGCAATGACACAGGATTAACAGATTTACAAAGAGTTCCTCGAAGACCTCCAATTGACGCTAAGCTTGTTCGAGAAGAATTTAAGGAATATTTTATGACACCACAAGGAAAAGTGGAATGGCAGGACATATATCAGTAAAGTTTTTAAATTACAGTTTTGTTTTCTCATAGCAATGCTTATTATGATGATTGTCACAAAAACTTGATGATTAAATAATTATAGGTACCTATCTAGTAAAAAATAAATGGAGTAAAACATAAGTACCTACATGATTGTCTATTAATTTATTTTTTATGGAACTTTTATTCCTGCTAAGTGCCTACTTAATAACGTAGTAAGTATCAGTACTTTCTTTGGTAGATCCAGAACCGCTTTTTTTATTGGTGAGACGATTGTGTTCCCTGTGGAATGCACTTCTGAGGTTCTTTATTTTCTTTTTGACAGAATCTTCATCTGAATTGTATTTTTTTGCAAGACCAAGTAGATCATCACGTTTCACTCTATTATTTTTATAATTTGAATTGCGGACATCCCATAACACTTCACTCTTTCTATAATCCTCAATAAAGTCTAAATATTTTTCGTTCCTCCACTCCATGACCGATAATTCTAACTTTCCAAAACAAAAACATAACCTAAAAACTGTTTTGACGCACGAAAAATGTCGCATGGAATCCATTGTGCCCGGATACAAGTTACGACAGTCTGCCACATGACGCAAGGTGTTGCCATGCCGCACGGTTCTTGCCACAATGTGCGACATTTTTGACTTTGTAGCATGCGGCCTTGTGGAATGCCGCAATGCCGCACAGACAAATAGCATAATATAATAATATAATATAGCCTGTACAATAAATCGGTAGATATTTTTTAATTTGATGGGTATGCTCCGGAAATGTTGTCCCATAGAGAAAAATTCAATAACCGGTAGCTAAAGCTATATTTACATTATCCTTGAGTGTCAAGACTATGGTTTGTCCACTTCGTCCCGAACCATGCGCGAAGCCGTGGGCACAAGCTGAATAATAATATTTTTTTAACTCACTGTCATTTGGATGAACCTCTGATATTCATAATTATCTCTCGGCAAATGAGTCGCAGCATATGTAGATACGTATGTATCTCGTAGTATTCGTCTGTGAGTCGCAGGTCCATTGGAAGTCTTATTGTTGGCAACAATATTGATTTCCATTATTCCTGGTAGCCATTGAGTACATGGTAGCAGACAGTGTGGCCCCGGGGGGGCGTTCATCTTTGGAATGTCTTGAAAAATATAACAGGTTCTCAATTTTTTTCAATGGCACTGAGAGACTGATTGTGCGACTATTTGGGATAAAGATAGCAGCTTTCAATGCGAACGAGTGCAAGACGATCGATATGCGCACGCATCCTATTGAATACTTATGGAAGCGCCAAGGCGCGTATAGGCTATAGATTAATAATTTATTAATTTTCCTCTTTAACGAGGTTATGACTCCGTTCACAACTTTTCGCGTTAGCGAAAACTTTAGCGAAAACTAACCAAGTCGTACCACCAGGTAAGAACAAGACAGCAGTATGCATTCTTTGGCACGAAGGAGAATGTGGAAGGAAAGTATTGCTAGTTATATGTAACTATAACTAACATAATTTAATAATAATGACTTTTATTCGTGGTCGAATATGCCAGTCGCAATACCAAACTCCCTGTTTATATAGTGTGGTATTGCGTAAAGTGAGAAAGCGGCCAATTTGAGCAATTGTTGTGATTTAAATTCATTCAGGAGAACAAAACATGAAATAAAAATTCAAACCTGTTTATTATTAAAGTGTCTATCCGTATCGTTCTTCAAAATAGCGTACATAGTCTGAGCAACCGCCCAGCCGTGGTTGAAGTTATGGTAGGGCACATTTCTATAATTCTTCATCACAGTCAACGTAAATCTGGTCAGTATCATGCTATCAAATTGCTTCATTCCAAATAGATCGTCAAACATTATTATCAATGCTTGACACTTCTTCTTGGCATTCAGCGAGTAAGGATCCAGGTAATAATCGTCCAAGATATGATCTACCTTGTGCGGTTCCAAGGCGAGGAGGTCTTTTACCTCGTGGTCTCCACATGCGTTGTGGTAGCTCAACACTTCAAGCGCCACCTTGTACATTTGTTCGTTACGGGCAATAGTCTCATATAATTTAGCGTGGTGCAGCGCTAAGCCGAAGAACGATTGAAAAACATCAAAGGCAATGTCATTGCAGTGGAAGCAACTTGCATTCCGCTTGTTCACCATCTGTACCACACCTATAATTTCTCCATCTACTTTGACGGGCATGCACAAGATGCTGGTGGTCTTATATCCGGTAGCTTCGTCCATTTCTCTGAAAAATCCAAAAAATCTAACTGTATCAATGATAACTATACTTTTATCGTCTTCATTATTTTACTCTGCCGAATCAAGTCTGTTGCTATTACTGATAATGTCTGCACTCAAGTTGCAAAATGCGTAGAACCATAAAAAAAACACGAATACAAACTGAAATAGCTATGCAAGCAACCAACCTGTTGAACCGGTAATCCTTGTACGCGTCCGGTATATTCATTAGCTCCCCAGTCGTGGCGACCAGCCCAGCGATATGTTGCTGAAGTTAGCAGAGCATCTTCCAGCAGAGCATAAATAAATTAGAGTTATGTTCGCATGCAGGTGAGTTCTATGTCACAGTCTAGGTATATAAAAAAATAATTTAAATAATTAGTACCTAATATTTATTTAACGTAGGTATATAAAAAAATAGTTTAATACATAATATATTCACTAATATAATTCGTGTTCCTACGTGCTGGTGGTGGTAGGTCGCCACCCTGCCGGGCCTGCTGCAAGCGGCAGCAGCGCACTGCAAAAAAATCATTTCTTGAATATCGATGTCACAGTCTAGGTATATAAAAAAATAATTTAAATAATTAGTACCTAATATTTATTTAACGTAGGTATATAAAAAAATAGTTTAATACATAATATATTCACTAATATAATTCGTGTTCCTACGTGCTGGTGGTGGTAGGTCGCCACCCTGCCGGGCCTGCTGCAAGCGGCAGCAGCGCACTGCAAAAAAAGCATTTCTTGAACATCGATGTCACAGTCTAGGTATATAAAAAAATAATTTAAATAATTAGTACCTAATATTTATTTAACGTAGGTATATAAAAAAATAGTTTAATACATAATATATTCACTAATATAATTCGTGTTCCTACGTGCTGGTGGTGGTAGGTCGCCACCCTGCCGGACCTGCTGCAAGCGGCAGCAGCGCACTGCAAAAAAAGCATTTCTTGAACATTGATGTCACAGTCTAGGTATATAAAAAAATAATTTAAATAATTAGTACCTAATATTTATTTAACGTAGGTATATAAAAATAGTTTAATACATAATATATTCACTAATATAATTCGTGTTCCTACGTGCTGGTGGTGGTAGGTCGCCACCCTGCCGGGCCTGCTGCAAGCGGCAGCAGCGCACTGCAAAAAAAGCATTTCTTGAACATCATCTGTTACGACACTCGCGGGAAGAGTTGGGGTGGTGTAAATTCTAAGCCTGCACCACACAGCCAAGCGACACCTCTAAGCATAGAGTCAAATCTGAATAGACGCCCCAGGACGTCATCAATCCTATAAAGTTCATTGCTACACGCTTCCCCAAGCCAGTTTTTGCCATAATCGAAACGAGGCTTGGCAAGCGGGTCAGCGATTGCAGTGATCTAATCACGTTACTTCCTACGAATATTATAAGAACGAAATCCTACTAATATTATAAGAACAAAATCCTACTAATATTATAAAAGTGAAATTTTGTAAAATGTGAGATTTTTGTTACTAGGATCTCCATAACTACTGAACAGCTCAAGATGAAATTTGGCATACACTTGAACGTCGCCTTACACAATAGGCTACTGATTATACCGAAATTACGCGTGCGAAGCCGCGGGCATAAGCCTAGTACAAATATAAATGGTTTGTTCCGCCCCGACAACCAAACTTGACAACTGGTTGTCTACGTGGAAGAAATTTTCCGCGGGGACAACCAGTTACATGGGCGGAATTTTATTTTCATTACACAACTGTGCTAGATAATAATAATAGTCTTAAAAAAATGCCAACACTATGTACTACGAAAGTAATATTGTGAGCCACAATGATTTTGAAATTAGGTAAACTATCCTTCGACTCACCAAACAAGTTGAGGGAGACCTCGCTTAGATTACGTCGGTAGAAGTGTCCATTTCCGCTGTAAGTCTCCTGGCCCACCGTGGCGAACCACCGCCTGAAATTACTTTCAAGCGGCGGCTCACCAAACTGTTGTAACTGCAACAACAAAAAAGCGTGAAGATTTTTCTCCCGTTTATAATTAATAAGTAAATAGATAAATAATGCTGGACATTTCACACAGCATTATCTAGCCCCAAGCTAAGCAGAGCTTGTCTTATGGGTACTAGATAACTACAATACACTACATAGATAAATATTTTTTATTATACATAGAAAACATCCAGAACGCCCTGGACAAATGTCTGCTTATTTTAAGCTTACCGATGCTCGTCATCCATCCCCAGCAACGGCGGATAATATGTCTGCATCTGCCTTCTCTGGGTTCAGCTAAAACAAAAAGGTCATTGGGCACCGAAGTATGGAAACTATACCCACGGCGGACACAAACGCCATCTATTGTATGGATTACTATACGTTTATACTTTTCCAGTGACATGGTCTCATCACTGTGGGGTATGGGAATCTCTCAAAAACTATATATTTAAAAAAACGCTCAAAAGTTAAGGAAATCTTTAAGGAATTATTATTTTATCTTATTTGTCAGTTGCGCGCGGTGCGTTGTGCGGATTGCACGTGCATTTGTAGCTTAACAGCGTCGCGTTATACTATCTTACCTATAGCGAGAACTTACTAATGATGGGCGAGGTCGATCCTCGACCTCCGTCCAGGAGAAACTCCTTTGGGATTCTAACGGTGAATGAGTGCATGGATAGTGATGTGATAGAATCCGAGAGTGTGGTGCAAGTTCATGCGGAGCCGGCGCCGGCCGTAGGCCGCGCGGGCCACATTTCGCCGATTGTTAGTATTCAGCGACCGCCGAAAAGATCGAAGTCAAGAAATGATTTTGCGATTGGCAGTGGAAATGAAGTTGAAGAGGAAGAATTCAATCTAGTTCAGCATAAGAAGAACAAAACAAGGAGGTCGAACCGTGTGTTATGTGAATCATCACCATCAGTTAAACAATATAGCGGACCACAATGTTTTGAGGTTTGTCTTTCCTCTTATCAACTGCTGCCTAAGCAGATAGGATTGGCGAAGTTATTAAGAGCGGAGAATATTAATAATGTTAAAAATGATGAATGCTTTCAAATGTGAGTTTGAGATTGTCGCAGTGAAACGGTTAAAAAGAGCGTCAGATAGTGGAGACTGGGTATTGAGTGAAACTGTGAGATTTGTATTCAAGGGACCATTGCTGCCCGAGTATATTTATGGGTACGGCTGTAGGTTCAAAGTGGAACCGTTTACCTTTCCAGTTACGCAATGCTCTGTATGTTGGAAGTTTGGTCACTTAACACGATCGTGCCCTACTAAGAAAGCCGTATGTCCCAAGTGTGGCAAGAATCATGCTAACTGTGAGGTGACTAAATTCAGATGCATTAATTGTAAGGGAGAACATATGACTTTTGATAAATCATGCCCAGTATTCCTAAAGGAAAGAGAAAGGGCCATTATGAGTAAAGATAATATTACCTATAAAAACGCAGTGTCGAAATACATCGAAAAAAATAATTTAAATAATTAGTACCTAATATTTATTTAACGTAGGTATATAAAAAAATAGTTTAATACATAATATATTCACTAATATAATTCGTGTTCCTACGTGCTGGTGGTGGTAGGTCGCCACCCTGCCGGGCCTGCTGCAAGCGGCAGCAGCGCACTGCAAAAAAAGCATTTCTTGAACATCGATGTCACAGTCTAGGATTATAAAAAAATAATTTAAATAATTAGTACCTAATATTTATTTAACGTAGGTATATAAAAAAATAGTTTAATACATAATAATATATTCACTAATATAATTCGTGTTCCTACGTGCTGGTGGTGGTAGGTCGCCACCCTGCCGGACCTGCTGCAAGCGGCAGCAGCGCACTGCAAAAAAAGCATTTCTTGAACATTGATGTCACAGTCTAGGTATATAAAAAAATAATTTAAATAATTAGTACCTAATATTTATTTAACGTAGGTATATAAAAATAGTTTAATACATAATATATTCACTAATATAATTCGTGTTCCTACGTGCTGGTGGTGGTAGGTCGCCACCCTGCCGGCCCTGCTGCAAGCGGCAGCAGCGCACTGCAAAAAAAGCATTTCTTGAACATCATCTGTTACGACACTCGCGGGAAGAGTTGGGGTGGTGTAAATTCTAAGCCTGCACCACACAGCCAAGCGACACCTCTAAGCATAGAGTCAAATCTGAATAGACGCCCCAGGACGTCATCAATCCTATAAAGTTCATTGCTACACGCTTCCCCAAGCCAGTTTTTGCCATAATCGAAACGAGGCTTGGCAAGCGGGTCAGCGATTGCAGTGATCTAATCACGTTACTTCCTACGAATATTATAAGAACGAAATCCTACTAATATTATAAGAACAAAATCCTACTAATATTATAAAAGTGAAATTTTGTAAAATGTGAGATTTTTGTTACTAGGATCTCCATAACTACTGAACAGCTCAAGATGAAATTTGGCATACACTTGAACGTCGCCTTACACAATAGGCTACTGATTATACCGAAATTACGCGTGCGAAGCCGCGGGCATAAGCCTAGTACAAATATAAATGGTTTGTTCCGCCCCGACAACCAAACTTGACAACTGGTTGTCTACGTGGAAGAAATTTTCCGCGGGGACAACCAGTTACATGGGCGGAATTTTATTTTCATTACACAACTGTGCTAGATAATAATAATAGTCTTAAAAAAATGCCAACACTATGTACTACGAAAGTAATATTGTGAGCCACAATGATTTTGAAATTAGGTAAACTATCCTTCGACTCACCAAACAAGTTGAGGGAGACCTCGCTTAGATTACGTCGGTAGAAGTGTCCATTTCCGCTGTAAATCTCCTGGCCCACCGTGGCGAACCACCGCCTGAAATTACTTTCAAGCGGCGGCTCACCAAACTGTTGTAACTGCAACAACAAAAAAGCGTGAAGATTTTTCTCTCGTTTATAATAAATAAGTAAATAGATAAATAATGCTGGACATTTCACACAGCATTATCTAGCCCCAAGCTAAGCAGAGCTTGTCTTATGGGTACTAGATAACTACAATACACTACATAGATATATATTTTTTATTATACATAGAAAACATCCAGAACGCCCTGGACAAATGTCTGCTTATTTTAAGCTTACCGATGCTCGTCATCCATCCCCAGCAACGGCGGATAATATGTCTGCATCTGCCTTCTCTGGGTTCAGCTAAAACAAAAAGGTCATTGGGCACCGATGTATGGAAACTATACCCACGGCGGACACAAACGCCATCTATTGTATGGATTACTATACGTTTATACTTTTCCAGTGACATGGTCTCATCACTGTGGGGTATGGGAATCTCTCAAAAACTATATATTTAAAAAAACGCTCAAAAGTTAAGGAAATCTTTAAGGAATTATTATTTTATCTTATTTGTCAGTTGCGCGCGGTGCGTTGTGCGGATTGCACGTGCATTTGTAGCTTAACAGCGTCGCGTTATACTATCTTACCTATAGCGAGAACTTACTAATGATGGGCGAGGTCGATCCTCGACCTCCGTCCAGGAGAAACTCCTTTGGGATTCTAACGGTGAATGAGTGCATGGATAGTGATGTGATAGAATCCGAGAGTGTGGTGCAAGTTCATGCGGAGCCGGCGCCGGCCGTAGGCCGCGCGGGCCACATTTCGCCGATTGTTAGTATTCAGCGACCGCCGAAAAGATCGAAGTCAAGAAATGATTTTGCGATTGGCAGTGGAAATGAAGTTGAAGAGGAAGAATTCAATCTAGTTCAGCATAAGAAGAACAAAACAAGGAGGTCGAACCGTGTGTTATGTGAATCATCACCATCAGTTAAACAATATAGCGGACCACAATGTTTTGAGGTTTGTCTTTCCTCTTATCAACTGCTGCCTAAGCAGATAGGATTGGCGAAGTTATTAAGAGCGGAGAATATTAATAATGTTAAAAATGATGAATGCTTTCAAATGTGAGTTTGAGATTGTCGCAGTGAAACGGTTAAAAAGAGCGTCAGATAGTGGAGACTGGGTATTGAGTGAAACTGTGAGATTTGTATTCAAGGGACCATTGCTGCCCGAGTATATTTATGGGTACGGCTGTAGGTTCAAAGTGGAACCGTTTACCTTTCCAGTTACGCAATGCTCTGTATGTTGGAAGTTTGGTCACTTAACACGATCGTGCCCTACTAAGAAAGCCGTATGTCCCAAGTGTGGCAAGAATCATGCTAACTGTGAGGTGACTAAATTCAGATGCATTAATTGTAAGGGAGAACATATGACTTTTGATAAATCATGCCCAGTATTCCTAAAGGAAAGAGAAAGGGCCATTATGAGTAAAGATAATATTACCTATAAAAACGCAGTGTCGAAATACATCGAAAAAAATAATTTAAATAATTAGTACCTAATATTTATTTAACGTAGGTATATAAAAAAATAGTTTAATACATAATATATTCACTAATATAATTCGTGTTCCTACGTGCTGGTGGTGGTAGGTCGCCACCCTGCCGGGCCTGCTGCAAGCGGCAGCAGCGCACTGCAAAAAAAGCATTTCTTGAACATCGATGTCACAGTCTAGGATTATAAAAAAATAATTTAAATAATTAGTACCTAATATTTATTTAACGTAGGTATATAAAAAAATAGTTTAATACATAATAATATATTCACTAATATAATTCGTGTTCCTACGTGCTGGTGGTGGTAGGTCGCCACCCTGCCGGACCTGCTGCAAGCGGCAGCAGCGCACTGCAAAAAAAGCATTTCTTGAACATTGATGTCACAGTCTAGGTATATAAAAAAATAATTTAAATAATTAGTACCTAATATTTATTTAACGTAGGTATATAAAAATAGTTTAATACATAATATATTCACTAATATAATTCGTGTTCCTACGTGCTGGTGGTGGTAGGTCGCCACCCTGCCGGCCCTGCTGCAAGCGGCAGCAGCGCACTGCAAAAAAAGCATTTCTTGAACATCATCTGTTACGACACTCGCGGGAAGAGTTGGGGTGGTGTAAATTCTAAGCCTGCACCACACAGCCAAGCGACACCTCTAAGCATAGAGTCAAATCTGAATAGACGCCCCAGGACGTCATCAATCCTATAAAGTTCATTGCTACACGCTTCCCCAAGCCAGTTTTTGCCATAATCGAAACGAGGCTTGGCAAGCGGGTCAGCGATTGCAGTGATCTAATCACGTTACTTCCTACGAATATTATAAGAACGAAATCCTACTAATATTATAAGAACAAAATCCTACTAATATTATAAAAGTGAAATTTTGTAAAATGTGAGATTTTTGTTACTAGGATCTCCATAACTACTGAACAGCTCAAGATGAAATTTGGCATACACTTGAACGTCGCCTTACACAATAGGCTACTGATTATACCGAAATTACGCGTGCGAAGCCGCGGGCATAAGCCTAGTACAAATATAAATGGTTTGTTCCGCCCCGACAACCAAACTTGACAACTGGTTGTCTACGTGGAAGAAATTTTCCGCGGGGACAACCAGTTACATGGGCGGAATTTTATTTTCATTACACAACTGTGCTAGATAATAATAATAGTCTTAAAAAAATGCCAACACTATGTACTACGAAAGTAATATTGTGAGCCACAATGATTTTGAAATTAGGTAAACTATCCTTCGACTCACCAAACAAGTTGAGGGAGACCTCGCTTAGATTACGTCGGTAGAAGTGTCCATTTCCGCTGTAAGTCTCCTGGCCCACCGTGGCGAACCACCGCCTGAAATTACTTTCAAGCGGCGGCTCACCAAACTGTTGTAACTGCAACAACAAAAAAGCGTGAAGATTTTTCTCCCGTTTATAATTAATAAGTAAATAGATAAATAATGCTGGACATTTCACACAGCATTATCTAGCCCCAAGCTAAGCAGAGCTTGTCTTATGGGTACTAGATAACTACAATACACTACATAGATAAATATTTTTTATTATACATAGAAAACATCCAGAACGCCCTGGACAAATGTCTGCTTATTTTAAGCTTACCGATGCTCGTCATCCATCCCCAGCAACGGCGGATAATATGTCTGCATCTGCCTTCTCTGGGTTCAGCTAAAACAAAAAGGTCATTGGGCACCGAAGTATGGAAACTATACCCACGGCGGACACAAACGCCATCTATTGTATGGATTACTATACGTTTATACTTTTCCAGTGACATGGTCTCATCACTGTGGGGTATGGGAATCTCTCAAAAACTATATATTTAAAAAAACGCTCAAAAGTTAAGGAAATCTTTAAGGAATTATTATTTTATCTTATTTGTCAGTTGCGCGCGGTGCGTTGTGCGGATTGCACGTGCATTTGTAGCTTAACAGCGTCGCGTTATACTATCTTACCTATAGCGAGAACTTACTAATGATGGGCGAGGTCGATCCTCGACCTCCGTCCAGGAGAAACTCCTTTGGGATTCTAACGGTGAATGAGTGCATGGATAGTGATGTGATAGAATCCGAGAGTGTGGTGCAAGTTCATGCGGAGCCGGCGCCGGCCGTAGGCCGCGCGGGCCACATTTCGCCGATTGTTAGTATTCAGCGACCGCCGAAAAGATCGAAGTCAAGAAATGATTTTGCGATTGGCAGTGGAAATGAAGTTGAAGAGGAAGAATTCAATCTAGTTCAGCATAAGAAGAACAAAACAAGGAGGTCGAACCGTGTATTATGTGAGTCATCACCATCAGTTAAACAATATAGCGGACCACAATGTTTTGAGGTTTGTCTTTCCTCTTATCAACTGCTGCCTAAGCAGATAGGATTGGCGAAGTTATTAAAAGCGGAGAATATTAATAATGTTAAAAATGATGAATGCTTTCAAATGTGAGTTTGAGATTGTCGCAGTGAAACGGTTAAAAAGAGCGTCAGATAGTGGAGACTGGGTATTGAGTGAAACTGTGAGATTTGCATTCAAGGGACCATTGCTGCCCGAGTATATTTATGGGTACGGCTGTAGGTTCAAAGTGGAACCGTTTACCTTTCCAGTTACGCAATGCTCTGTATGCTGGAAGTTTGGTCACTTAACACGATCGTGCCCTACTAAGAAAGCCGTATGTCCCAAGTGTGGCAAGAATCATGCTAACTGTGAGGTGACTAAATTCAGATGCATTAATTGTAAGGGAGAACATATGACTTTTGATAAATCATGCCCAGTATTCTAAAGGAAAGAGAAAGGGCCATTATGAGTAAAGATAATATTACCTATAAAAACGCAGTGTCGAAATACATCGAAAAGAAGAGATATGAATCAAGGATAGATAAAGTATTCGAATTTGGTGATCAACCAAGGACTTATGAATTTACTAAACCCGGTCTGTCATATAGCCAAAGTTTAGGTTTGAAGTTGACGCAAAGTCAAGTACGAAATCAAGACCTTCAGGAATGCAGTAATAGTATAGAAAAAAGTGATAATGAATCCATGGAAGATAGTTGTGAAGAAAATGTGCAGAGTAAGAATACTACAAATAAGAACGGAAGGAAAAGCAGAAGTAGAAAAACCAAACAAAAGAAAAGTGATTTGGGGAACACCGAAAAGGCAACAGAAGAGGAACAGCGTGATCAGGGTTATATCAGTAGAATAATAACAAAAGCTGAAAAAAATTTTTGTTCAAAAGATAGCTTGGAAGGGAAAGTTCGTATGGTGTTGCAGTTCATACTGGAGGAGGTCATGGCACTTATTGTTAAGACAATGAGTAATGGAGAGGCTCTTAGTAAACTCATTAGCCTTTTCCATGATGGATAGCACCACCATCACCAATAACCGAACCCCCAGGGCATCGGGCCCTGTGCCTTCCGCTGCGCAGTTTATTAACATTGCGCAATGGAATGCACAGAGTCTGATGCCTAAAAAACTTGAATTGGAAGCACTATTGTCTCAGGAAAGAATAGGTATTTGCATAGTTAGTGAAACGTGGCTCAATGAAGAAATTAGCTAATTATAAATAATAATTATAACATCTATAGAAAAGATAGGCTAGATTCATATGGGGGTGTGGCGCTCATAACCCATAAATCAATTAAAACGCATCTACATAATATCAATCATACAAATACAGGAATTAGATAATATGTTTAAAAATTCTAAATTGTAGGTATCTAGATTATGTAGCATCTGTCTATTGTCCTTCGTCGATAAGAACTTCGCAATGCGACTGGGAGAGTGTTTTTTCAATGTTTACTCAAAAATCAATAGTCGCCGGCGACTTCAATGGACAGCATTCCAATTGGTCATCCAAGACAGATACTAGAGGGTTGCAACTATTTGACGCTTCTATAGAAAATAGTTTTGTATCTGCTAATAACGGGGACTTCACACGGGTTAAATTAGTGAATGGGCATCTACAAGAATCTGCCCCAGACATCACTTTCGTGACCTCGGACATAGCGGTATACTTCAATTAGCATGTAACTCGCGAAAACTTAGGTAGTGACCACCTTATAATAAAATATTCACTTTGTTATCAGGGTACGCGCCGTTCGGTTACGCGTCGTAATATGAAGAAAGCTGATTGGTCATTATATCATGAAACCCTAAAAGTTTGCTTTACTGATCGTATTTGTGAATCGAATTTACAATCTTGTTATGACTCATTGAAAGCCCACTCCCAATACACCTACCTCTCATGCCATAGATGTCAATTTAGCCCTTTAATGAGAGAGAAAACCTAAGTCTGCCAGTCCTGAAATGGCCGGAAGTATTTGGCAGACTGCGTCAAAGATGCCAACTTTTGCGGCAGACTGCTTCAATGCAGGATTTGAACCCACAACCTCCGTATTTACAGCTTGCAGGAACTAAAACACGGAATCGAGGCAGATGCCATAATATGTATGACCTAGGATCTAGTTACATAGGTATAGGTACGTGTAAAAAATAACTTACATCCTTAATATTTTTATCATTATTTCCCCCACTTTCAGACGATGTTAAAGCTTTCAGCATTTTAATTTGCGCATTTAATTTGGCCCTATGGCCAATTACAGGTATCAATTCTTTAATGTCGCTTTCTGAGAGCATTTGTAACGTTTCTATGTCGATACCTTGTTCTAAAAATATGAGAAAATATGAAAAAATAAGTAACACGGTAGCTACATCTAATGTAGTATTAAAGACACGTGAACGTGAATTAATCTATACTTAAATTATTTAGGTAGGAAGGTATTTTCTTACCTTAAAATTTACTTATGTAGATCTCCAGGCCCCATTCCCGAAGGTAGTCTCCGAGAGTGTCTGATGGAGGTTCCACTTCCATTTTTGAATATTTTAATAACTTGACATACATCCACTTTTAGTTTGCACATAGATTCTTAACAAACATACGTAGTTTTTGTTTCAATGGCTTTAACAATGAGAAATACGAGACGATCACGAGACGAGCTGTACCACAACACAAGACAAACGTTTATATATAATATCATTGAGACAAACTGTACGAATTGAGCAAAATGGCCGACCGGACACGAATAAACAGGTCGCTCGCGCGGTGGTGCTGGGGGCATTTGTACATTGCCGAGTTTTCAAAAAAATCATCTTCAATTTCTGAACTTTCTGCAGCTCCAATTTGGTTCTAGTTTCGTTATCAGCACTTTTCTTTTCGTTACCACAACTTGAGCTTTTTGAGACCGAGTAGCAGTTGCAGGTGACTGTACCTATGCTTAGCGGAGAAGGCACTTGATCGTCAACGCCTTGATCGTCAATGCATTGACGGTGAAGTTGTTCAAAGTTACCAAAAGTGATGGGTCGTGGTAATGGCACAAGTGATGATATAGCCAATGGCAAAATTGATGGAGATGCGGAGTTTATTAAAGAAGACCAAGGTTTCCAAGAAAGTGGACGATAGAACCACATTCAACTCTTCATCGTCCTCATCCAAATCAAGAATGTTCAACTTAATCAGCGACGATGGTAATGATGGAGGTGCCAAGCTGTTGTCCGATGCATTAAGAGAAATGTTTATTTCACAGTAACCAAACTTTTGGTTACAAATATCCAATATATAGTCACTTGCGAACTAAGACTTACACTATACCATATTTGGCTATCCAAATCAGGTTTTGCTAGTTGCGTTGAGATACCTACAGATCAACTCTTTTGTCAAAAGTAACGTTACTATTTTGATTATATTTAGTTATAGTTTCTCTATAAGTGAATTTGTAAATTCTTAAGAGAAAAAATAAACATCTCAAACCTCAAAATGGTTTACAATAAATTCGTAACTTCAGATGGGCCAATAACAAAGGCCACGCGGGCCGCATGCGCAGATTGAGTATAGCTGTTAGATGTTGTCATTAAATAGGGTAGAGCTATAAATGCTACCAAGTCCATGAGTTCATTGTTCTCTTGTACACTACTTTAAAAAAGCATTACCCTCATTCATGTTCCTAGAAATCATTTTTGTAGTCTATTTCGTCCCACTACGCCTTCAAACCCCGCAAATCTTACAAATAAATAATTTATTTTTATTATCATATTATGTTTGTGTTTATTTATATAATACTAGCGACCCGCCCCGGCTTCGCACGGGTGCAATAAAATACTACTATTACTATTATTATACATTATAAACCTTCCTCTTCAATCACTCTATCTATTAAAAAAACCTCATCAAAATCCGTTGCGTAGTTTTAAAGATTAAGCATACATAGGGACAGAGAAAGCGACTTTGTTTTATACTATGTAGTGATTATCATATTTGTTTGTATAATATATCTAACTGTACCTTCTAAGTAATGTTAGTTAATCTTATTATAGTATGACTGTGTAAATAGTAGTCATCACCATCATCAACCTATACTAGTCCGCATTACTTTAAATAATTGTATTGTCTACCACTTTTATAGGTCTGCAGATGGTTTTTTTTAAAGATATTTTATACATGTGGTGTCATTTTATTTTGATTTGTTAGGTGTTTTGATTTGTTGTTAATGATCATTGTATGCAATAAATTATAAATAACATGTAAGTACATAAAAGCAAGTCTAATACGAAATTACTCACTGATGTCAATATCTTCTACGATTTCTTTCAAATAAGCAAAACAGCGTTTTTTTGTCAACTCTATAATTTTTGGCCTTGATATTCGCCAATTTTCCAATAGTTTTTGGTCACTTTCAGGGCAAAGGCATTTGAAATCTTTTCAAAGCTGTAAGCAACAAAATGACAGTGTTATTTAATTACTAATGCATACATATTTAACTTTAAACTTAACCCTTAAATGAATGATTATTCATGTTTTAAGGTTTTTTGTTATTATAGTGCGTAACCCCACACTAAGGGTAATTTCTAAGAAATCAAATAATATCGCAAAAATTTTCGACTTCGACGGGACGAACTAAATGTAACTTTAGTCTTTGAACAGGATTGGATAAACTTTAATGTTTCCCCTGTAGGAGGAGCTAACGGCGCTAGAGACCGTAGGAAGTCGCAGAGATTTTCGACTCCCACGTCACTTGACTTCGTGGTGTAGTTGGTTATCACATCCCCGTACTGAGGGGAGGACGCGGGTTCAAGTCCCGTCGAAGTCGAAAATTTTTGCGATATTATTTGATTTCTTATTAATGTTTTCTTTAAATAATTGTTGAGTGTAATTGTGAGACTCAAAAAAAGTAATAAGAATATTTTTTAAATAAAATATTTATTTATACCAAAAAACAGGTATGTAGACAATTGGCAACAGTATGCATGTACTGCTGGATTTATTGCGGGATGGAGTGAAAGAAAGAGCGTTTTTCAGTTACTCTGTGCGAAATCTCAATGCTTTTTGCAATTTTTCTGGCTTTCTCTATTGTTAGTGACTCTTGTTGCAGTATCTTTCCTGCATTTTTCTGTTAGTTATTCCAATAACAAACATGTCGCAAATAAGTTGTTCTTTCAGCGTTTCAAAATCACATCTCCACATTGCCATTTTATGCAGTTAATTTTGTGACATATTCTTCAATTGACTCTTCTTCTGACTGTTTTATTGTGAAGAAGTTATATCTCTGTAGAGTGATATTTTGTGCGGATGGAATTTATCACTAAATTTTTTTGAATAACTTTCTCGAGAGTTATTGATGCATCTTTTCTGACCCAAATGTGTTGAATACTTCTAAACAATCATCTCCAATTAGACTTAGAAAAATGGCTATTTGACGGCTTACCGATTCTCTGTCAATCGTACATATCGATCGTATCGTTCGATTCGAGCTTCCATAATCGCCATGCAGTCGGCATCGCTGCTAGATCTGAATTCAGTCATTCCTGACTTCATACAATTAGTATATTTTAGCGCGGGGGTTGAGCGGAATGCGGGCGGCGGTCACTGGCTAGAAAAATAGACGGGCGCTCTATTCTCGCCAGCGTTGGCTGCCAGCGCTGGCTTGGCTTGAAAAACTGTTTACCCGCTCGAGGCGCGGAATCACCAAGCCGATTACGCACCTCGCTTGACGCGCGGTTTGGCGCGAAACCAAGCGAGCGCTCCGCCCTGCCGATAAGTGGCTACTAGCCCGTTCTTTACAATGGGACTCGTTGAGTATTTGTGCTCTATGGAAAGAGGATGAATGAAGCTTGCCAGTACCTTAACTCTTATCTATGATCGAGGTGGGAATATTTTCAACAACATAGAGTAAAAATTACGTCAGCTGATAATGAGCGGAATGTTTTGGATTATAGCCTGTAGTTCAAAATTTATTATCATCTATTTACATTTTCTGGTCTCTGTAGATAGTTCGTAGTATAGCCTATCGAAATAAAATAAACTAGGTAGGTGGTCTTCTAGCAAAATGTTATTCTAATCGTAATTCTACAATGTATGATTTTTCTTGAACTCGCGTTATTTGACGCTTGGATTCAGAGTACAAAATCGAATGTTTGCAATGATTTACCATAGAAATAAATAGATTATTGTAAACCCTTACATTTTAAGAGTCTAAAAACAAAACACAAAGATTTCATTAATTTTGAGTACACAAAATGCAAAGAACCAGGACGATTCGTTTTAGGCGGAGAGTTTGTCACAATTCATGTCTGTTTTGCTTAGATTTTTATACTAAATGGTAATAAATGAATTCGTCTAAAGTATTATCTGTTTATTTCCCTTTCCAATGATGTATTACACTACCAGTAACATTCCTAGAATTGTCAATAAAAACTACTACAAAAAATATCTCAAAAACTTAAGCACAAAATGTGTCAGTTTACGACAGCGACAAACTAGCGCAAATAGTTTTTTTTTTTTTTTATTTATTTGAGGGCTTTATCGCTTAGCGATAACATCGCCCAATAACATAAGGAAAACGAAGATACAAAGAAAAAATTAAACAAAATAAAACTTATTGTTTAACTAAACCTAACTCTAATAACCTAATCAGAGACACGATGTCTTCACAAGAAGGGTCGGATAATAGGCTGTTTATATAACCTATATCCAACGCGCGATATTTATCAAAACATGTGGATCTGAAAGTTGCGTTCCGAACACATTCCACTAATATATGCTGAATGTCCTCGATAACACCACACTCCTCACAATTTGGCGAAGTGACTTTTTTCATGAGAAAAGCAAATTTGTTCGAAGGGATATGTCCGGAGCGCAGTCTAAGAATAGATTTTAAATAATTTCTATTAAACAAGGTGGTATCAATCCATGGACGTTGAGATATCGAAGGTTGGATGGTTCTGTACCAGATTCCCTTCTCCCGAGATCTCTCGTCAAAGTACTCTTGCCAAACATCTGAACACTGATTTTTAACTAAATTAATAAAATCTGTAAAAAGAGGTAACTGGTTTACTGGAATACCATCCCCGATCGCCTGCTTTGCGAGTAGATCCACATCATCATTTTCTTTCAACTGGATGTGAGAAGGAATCCATTGGAGACACACCTTCTTATTATGTAATTTCAGCTTTAGAATTGATTCCAATATCTGATAGGCAATCGGTATTCCTCTCACTTGAGAGGTACATCGAGCCAAGTGTTGCAAAGCGCTTTTAGAGTCAGTCAGTATGACAAATTTATCGAAATCAATTGAATTAATGAATGACAAAGCTTCCGCTATGGCAATTAATTCTATATGCATTATGGATGTGTTGGAATCAATTCTAAACTTACCACTACATTCAAGATAAGGGTCTAAGAAAGCAGCCCCGCCTTTATCATCGTCTTTTGATCCATCGGTGAAAATTTTATAAAAGTTGTTATACTGTTGATTGATATGATTAGTGGTTATCCGTTTTAAAACATCACTAATAAACGTTCTTTTAGCGCAATCTATCAACGGAATTGAATCGAAGATAACATCGCGTAATTCAATGTTACTTACCCAAGTTTCTAAAGAGAACATTTAAAAATAAGGACAGCTGTGGATTGTTATAGCCTTTAGTTCGGTAAAGGTAGAAATAAGTAAAGGGAGTTTCTTATTGGTCCAATAAAGAGATTTACTAACGGACTCCAGTTCTTGTACTATATTTATCGTGGTGTTATTAGATACTGATCTTGATCTGAACCAAAATTTTCCGGCGAGAAATTTTCTACGTACTCGAAGTGGTGGTAGGCATAGATCGTTTTCCATTGCATGGATAGGGGTACTTCTAATATACCCACCTATGACGCGCAACGCTTGATTTTGAATCCTATCTAGCTTTAATAAGTTTGTTCGACAACTGTTATCGTATAAAAATGAAACGTAGTCAATCCTACTCCTAATTATAGAAATATATAAGTGTCTTAAATGTTTTTGATGAATTCCCCAGCCCGGACCAGATAAAACTTTTAATAAATTGATATACTTAGACACTTTTTGAATAGTTTCATTGATGTGTTTACCCCATCGAAGTGACCCGTCTAGCCATAAGCCCAAATACTTCACGTGATTAACTATTAATAATGGGCTATTATTAATTCTAAAATCAATAGGGGATCTAAACCCTCCTTTCTTAAACACACATACTTTGGATTTAGAGGAAGAAATCGCAAGACCTAAATTATTAAATAAACAATTAAGTTGGCTACAAGATAACTGAAGTTCTCTCATAGCCGGTTCCACACTACTATGAGTATAATACAAAACAAAATCGTCAGCATATTGAGAGATTTCTACACCTTGAATTTCCTTACAAATATCTATAGTCGCGGCGTTAAAAAGAAGTGGAGAAAGCGGGTCCCCTTGAGCTAGACCCCGACCAGTGGTTCTGACCAAAACAGACCCGTCTACTTTTATGTGTAATTCTCTAATTTTTAAATATGACCATAAATAAGAACAAATCCTAGAGCCCACTCCAAGACGATCCAGGATAGCTAATAAACAGATAACGTCAACATTGTTGTAGGCGTTATCTACGTCAATAAAACATGCTGCCGTAATAGAATTTTTTGAAAAACCTATTTGTATATGTGATACTAAGCGTGAAAGATTATCAAAACACGAGCGTCCCTTGCGAAATCCAACCATATTGTTTGAAAATAGATTTGATTTTTCGAGGTACCACTCCAATCTTTTATTAAGGATTGAGTGAAATATTTTACAAACACAAGATATAAGCGAGATCGGCCTTAATGATGAATTTGAATTGGGGTCTTTGCCAGGTTTTGGTATCGGAATAATATTAACCTGTCGCCACTGAGTAGGTATAAAACTAGAAGAATAAAATAAGTTGTATAAGTTGACCAGAACGCTCCTACCTATCTTGGGGAGGTGAAGTATCATGGAAAATGATATTTCATCAATACCCGGTGCAGTATCGGATTTTTTCATGGAATTTTCTAGTTCTTGAACTGTAATTTGTGATTCTAATTTAAGGTTTGATGAATTAAATTGCGGGGTAGGTGCGCATGCAAAATCTGGCGTAAGGTCATTAAGTAATCTCTCGGCCTTATCCTTATCTATACTGTGATTAAACTTAGAATGGTGTCCTTTAACCCATCGCATTTTGCGCCACATGTCTGACGACGAAGTGGTTTGATCGATGGACGAGCAAAATTCCTGCCACGATTTACTTTTAGCCTGTCTTATTAATTTTTGAGCAATACGTACCTTATCCTGCCAAGTTTCTAGGTTTCTGGGAGTTGGAGATCGTCTTAAATTTGCCAACGCTAGACGTCTTTCTGCTACTGCTTTCGAAAGTTCAGAGTTCCAATATGGTTTTGGCTTAAACTTGTCGCATACGTGTTGAGGGATTTTTATAAATGGAATAAATTTATTAGCTGCACTTTGAATTATTTGTTCAAACATATTATAGCATTCCTGAGGATCTGTAGTAAAACTGAATTCGGTAAAAGAACTTTCTAAAAATAGAGTATAAGATTTCCAATCACATTTTTTAAAGTTTCTTTTATTGACAAAGTTTTTGCAAATTGTTAAATTAATTACTAATTGAATGATAAGATGGTCGCTTCCGAGTGATTCATTACTCACATTCCAAGAAAATTGCGTATTAATGTCTGTAGAAGCAAATGAGACATCTGGGGACGATTGTTGTAACACTCCATTCACAAGTCTGACCCTGGTAGGTTGACCGTTATTTAGATAGCTAAAATTATGTTCAAACATGGAGTCAAAAATCTGATGTCCTTTTTGATCAGTTTTGTAGGACCAGGCCAAGTGATGTGCGTTAAAGTCGCCTAAAATTAATGATTTTCTACCTACCAAAGAAAAAACGAAGTCCCAATCATTTTGTGTAGTGTGTACCGAGGAGGGACAATATACAGATAAAATGTTCTCAATATGCTGACAATTTAAAATCTTAACGTGTAAAAGTTCAATACCTACGTTAGGACAATTTGTAACGCAAGCAAAACTTCTGACAGATTTATGTGTTAAAATAGCTACACCACCATACGCGTCCGGTCTATCTAATCTATATGTATTGTATCCGTTAATTGTAAAATAACTGTCAGGTTCAAGCCAGGTTTCACTCAAAACTGCTATGTGAACCTTTTCTTGATATAATAATGCTTCGAGAGATAGTGACTTTGGGCGCAAACTTTGACAATTCCATTGTACGATTTTGACGTTAACGCTGTTAATGGCGTTAACCATACTTAGTTAACATACTAAGAAGGGAGCCAGCCGAAACTCCGCTGACCACGTTAGCAAATATCCATTCTCCCAAGATTGATACCACCTGTTGTATTTTAACCTCCAATGAATCCCTACCTATTACAATTGTATATAGCTTTGTAAGTAAGCGCATGAAAGTAAGGTCTTTAACACTCTCACTACCACGTTGGGGGCGCGGGGAGGGATTTCTTGCGGTATAGCACGGCTCGTTGTCCGAAACCTCCGATTCAACATTAATCTCCGTCTCCATAGGGTCCATGGCAGGGGAAGGCGCGGGGTTGGGAGGGCGTTTTTGAAGTTTCCGTTGAGCTTGTGCCTTCTTACGGCTAATTACCGGTGTAAATGAGGTCTCCTCCGTGGCAGTAAACAGTTCAGACATTAACTTAACCTTCCGCGCCGGCTTTTCACTGACTTGATGAACAGGGTTTGATTCGGGTACACGCGGGATCTGCTGCGGTCTACGGACCTCAGGGAGCGGTGGGCCGGGGGAAAAACTCCTCTCTGGGACTGGGGAGGGAGGGACGTACATCTCTAGGGCCTTGCGATATGTACAGTTGTACTCAGACATAAGTTCTCTCAGTCGCCTCTCCTTTTTAAATACTGGACAGATCTTTTGCATGGGCATATGGGAACCAGTACAATTTATGCACCGGAAGTCAGTTACTTCGCAAGTCTCGTGGTTCTTGGTGCATTTAGGGCATATCATCTTTTTAGACGGGCATAATAGGCGTGTATGACCGAACTTCCAGCAACGGGAACACTGGGTCGTAGGGAAGACATAGGACGCGACCTTTACTCGCATACCGTAGATTAGTACATAAGTAGGTACTAAGGTTCCTCGGAACGCCAATCGAATGGTTTCGCATTTCTCCCATCCAGAAGCAATATCATTGTCATTGAATTTTCTTTGGTTGAGGCGTCTCGCCGATACGATTTCATATTGACTCGTTATATTTTTCATAATCTCCGCTTCAGACACTTCCAGATCAATGTTTCTAATTAGGCCATATGAAAGACCTACCTCCGACGACTTGTGACATCTCCATTCAAGGTCAGCGAATGTTTTGGATTGGATGAGTAACTCCGCTGCCTCCTCCTCCTCAAAAGTTATCATTATCTTCTGATGATGTATGTACTTCACATCGCTTATTCCATTAATATTATTATCGCGTAGAAGTTTGGCCAAAGCAAACTGCTTGGGCAAGCCAGAGAGATAGACCAATAGATGAGGCGGCCGGTGGCCGGGAACCTTTTATTGTGACGTCATCAGCGTTCGGGGTTAGAGAATGCGATAAATAAAGCACACATAAAACAACACATAAAAAAACATTCAAATATTTTTTTCAAACATACTTAGTAGGTACCAATACCTACTTAAATTAAAAAAAACAATTATCATACGGTTTGGTTTGTTATGTGGTCTAAGAGCACTCCACATAAGAGTTATTTTATTACATAGTTTTCAGTCATAATTTTTGGTATGAATCATCATCATCATCTGGCTATAATAGTCCACATCTGGACTAACAATTTTTTTGGAAAATACATAGTTTTCAGTCATAATTTTAGGTAGGAATCATCATCATCAGGCTATAATAGTCCACAACTGGACTAACATTTTTTTTTGGAAAATACATAGTTTTCTGTCATTACTTTAGGTATAAATCATCAGGCTATACTAGTCCACTGCTGGACATATATTTTCCTTAATTGCCACCAAAATCTTAGTTAGGTTTCGTGTGGTAATCTTTGAAGCAGCCCTCTATGCACAGAGCCACATCACACACATCGCAACGCACTGATGTACGGGAAGTGCGATTGTGCATAGAGCACCACTTACATCTGCGGTAGTGGCTGCCACACTTCTCTGGATAGTGTCCACCTTCCAACAACGTGCGCCTGTTGCTGTTGCTGGCAATGGTCACGTTGCTCCTCGGACCCCACCCAGTTTTATGTTTGGCCAGTATTTCCTCCACCAAAATTTGGGGGTGTGTACGCGCCTTCATGGTTGGGTTTTCGGTACAAAAAATTACCCAGGAGTTCATGATTGACACATTAAGCATTCTCCTGAATAATTTTTTGTACCAAACTAAAATTATGCACCTTTCCATGGGGAAAGCGGACAAAAGTTGGTCTTTTTTGTCCACTCCCCCCATGGCCAGGTTGTAGTCTAGGACCACTTTAGGCTTGTACCTAAACTTGCCAAACTTTTGTATTCCGGATATCTCTACCTTATGATATGTAGATATCATAGACACTACGTGCACATCTCGCCAAACCACGATTGATAAATCGGTGGTTTGAGAGTATGCGACTTCGCCAGGGCGCATCTGGGTTTTGCTCATCTTAAGAGAATTTGGGATAAACTCTCGGTTAAGCCGCACAGTCCTGGTGTCGGTTTGCTGTCGCTTCAAAAGTCGTGACAGTAGGGGCGAATTATAAAAGTTGTCCATTATTACGACGTGTCCTTGCCCTAGTAATGGACGTACTATTTTAGCCGTGGCCCCCTCCGCGCAGGGGCAAAATCTTGGCGATATAATCTAAAATGTTTGTTACGCGCTTCTGCGGCTTCTGCCTCGTCTTCGTCTTGTGATAGCTGCCCAATAGGCAACAATGCGTTTTATATGAATTAACATATGAGCGGGCAGTATCCAAAGCATATTTGTCGTATTTTTCCGAATCTATTGTATGTCCACTCCAAATCGTTTCCAGTATGACCTTAAGTCTATATATTAGGTCATAACTTAAGCCTGTTATGTCAGATGCCAATTTCGGGTCTTCAAAAAATCTTCTACTCGTATTACCATCATTGGTATTTCCAAAATTAGCTTTTGAAATGTCCACCAATAATCCAGTTTTAGTTTTTCAACATCTTTTCTGGATTTCGAGTTTTTTTTCGTGTTCCAATTTTTTTTCGTTTTCTGTCTTCCTATCTCTGTACTTCTTTACTGGCAATTTATAAGCCAAATGGAGAATACTTTCAAATAGACAAATTCGAGCGTGTAAAATTGAAAGCCCAAACTCGATAGCCTCCTCGGAACTTATTTAATTTAGATTATCAATCTCATTGAAGTCCTTAGAAGTTGCACCACAAATGTAGCATCGACTTGTAGATTTCGTGCCAGTGGCCGCGTTGCACACCTTGCCGTCCACCATTGTCATGATGAAGACATGAGAGATTGAGTACTTCTTTCCATTCATGTTAACCTCTGTAGCGCTTAGCGAAGTAGCAGAATTTTTCACAAAGTTGATTTCTTCTTCCGTCACATCGGTATTTTCTTTAACAAAACGAAATCTTATAGGGCGGCAAAATCGCGGAGAAAAAGGGGTTGGGTTTTCCCATACAAGCTTTTCACCTGTTTTTTGAAATTTATTTTAAGCTCTCTCGTTCTTGCTCTTTCAATGTTGTTAGAACCTCTTCTAGGAATATAGATAAACGGCTAACTGTATGGTCAACCAAAGGTTGTAAATCGGTTTCAGCGTAGGTACTCGTTAGCCTGCATGATTCTGGGGGCGGATAACATTCTTGTTTCGCTTTCTGTAACAGGGACCCCAGGAAAGAACTTCTTTTTAGTATTTCTTACTATTTCGTATTGTCGACGAGTTAGATCGGCTTCTACAAACATTGACAATGCTTGTATTGGAGTAAGTGAACATGTTTTTTCTCTTGTTGACTTAGAAAAAGCCTTTTTATATTTTGATGCTCGAGTTGGAGTACTGGTGATTTCTTTAAGTATTTTGGAAGCATCCCGTTTTCCAGATTTCCGCAACTCAGCCTGAGCAGCATTAATGATAACATGTTGTGCCACAACAGACCGAATCTCTTCAGTTTTCCTCCTCTTGGATCTTTCACTTGATTCGTTAAATAACTTAGATGGTCGTCCTGGTCGATTTAGTGAAATGACAGGTATCTCAAACGTTCCTTCTAGCTATGAATGATAATTTTTGAGAAATACGTATTCTTCTTATGTGCTTTTAGCCATCTTTGTTTAATTTGTGATTTAAAGCGTGCAAAATTACGTTTCAGGCTCTCGATTTGATCTTCTGTGCAACCTTCACACGACAATAGATGACCTCTAAAGGATTCGAGTTTTTCTTCTAAATTAGGCAAATTATAGCTCTGCACACGATCAAACAAATATTTACGGGTCACTAGTCTTACTCCCGAAGTACCTTGTGAACCCAAAACAAAGATACATTTTTTTGTATATTACTCATAATAAGTTCAAAATACCAAAACATTACTAATCCGCGCTTATCCGCGGCAGTTTTTTTTTTATTTTTTACTACTCAAAGCTTCAAATTTTCATTTATATAAAGAATTATAGCAGGATCTGACTTGATAGTATAACAAATAAACGATTTAATAAATTTTTGAGGAGGTAGCTTCCGCTTGTTTCCCTTCTGCAACAATTCTTTGAACAGAACGTTCAGAAACACATGAAAAAAAATATGTATAAATGTAACCGTGAAATTAGATTAGGTAGGTAAATTTATAAAGTTTGCATAGCATTATAATTATAATTCATCATTACCTATACACAACCACATTTTTTTTAACCACATATTAGACATAATACATTTCGTTATCCCCACGGGTAATATTTACGTGTAATGTTGACAACACTCACCAGTCATTGCCGCCACCCTTGCATTTACGGATTTTAATGGTATAATCGGTTCGTTCTTTTCACATTCTTGTGTACAAAACGAATGTACTTTTATAACTACTTCTCTTGTACCACTTTTTATCACTTTAGGCATGATGATAGCACAGTAGTTAGCAAAATATTCGCAACGATGATTACTATGAACTCGGAAGTGTCAAAGTGAATTTTCAAGATGGCCGTTTTAGTTCCTCAAATCGCCACCGCCAACTTATACTTGTGTTACTGTACGTCATTATTTTGAGAATGTTGCCATAAACAAAAGAAAATAGTTCCGATTCAAGACTTTTTTGCCAAGCTATAGTTTTATTTGATTCTAGGCAACTGAGTTACTTTTTTAAATTTAGTCGATGTAGGTCTAGGTGATAACTGTTTCTAAACAGGATTTTGTTTGTCGGAAGTATTAATGACTGAAGTTGTGCATTACCGTTTTTTACTGAAATTATAGCTGTGGTATAATCAATTTTTTGTTTTTATTCCGTCTGCATAGTAATCTCCCTCTTGGTAGTTGCTTATGAGGTTGACCACTTGTTCGCATTTGGGGCCTATTTTAGTGTAGAACTTAATGTCGTCCCTAATGGGTATGTATATTTGCTTGGTCTGTACGAAGTACCATATTCTTAATATCTATCTTACAGTTTAGGGGGCCTAGAAAGTCTAACCCTAGTAATCCCACAAAATCTGAATCGAAGTTAAATATCAAGAATTTATTATATTTATATATTTACATTTTCTCTTGGTAGTAAATAAACTTTCAATCCATGCAATGCTTCGTTATGGATGACAAATACTTTTGTCGCCACAGAGTTATATATATCTTCCCTATCAATCAAACAGCTGTTGCGTTTTCGGCTGGTGTACTTAAACTTTAAATGCTTTAGTACTTTTTGAAGTATGGTAATTGACAGGTTTGGTAAGTTAAGTCCTCATTTACAGCTCATCTCATTTACAGCAGCGCAGATCCTGAAATATTAAAATTATTTTGTATAATAGGAAATTGTAAGACTTATCCTATCATAACACTACGCCCATCGCTCAGTGCATCGTGATTTATTTATAAGTTCAATGTTGGCTAACTTGCGTAGCTATAATACATATAATTATTTATTATCCACTCAGAATTGCAATAAAAATCATTTCTTTATGAGAATTTGGCTCGGTTATATTTAAAATATATACTAATAATACCCCCCTTGTTTGGTGGGAAGCATGTTCAGCAGTGTACATTATGTATGAGTGGTGAAATATAGGTAGGATTCTTAATACTGTGTAGACATTGCCCTTACAAACAATGGTTCAGTGGGTAGGGGCAAGTGCGGAACATGTGGACACTTTCCAGAATTTGGAATAAAACATTTTTTATATCGGAATTACTTAAGTTTTATTTATGTTTAGTATATCACATGTCTTAAGAAATAATCAGCCTTTCTTAAACTCAAATTCTAGTCTCAATATCACTTATACTTACGAAAATAATCAACTTTTTTTAAAAACACCATATTTGTCCAGAGGTACAACAGGCGATTGTACCTATGTACAGTGAAATTGTACCTGAGGACGGTGTTGTACCTAGGGACGGTTCACATTAATTAGACAATAGAAAATAAAAAAACAATTATAGACTTCTAGAAACAACTTCAAACTAACGTAAATAAACTCTGTTATACTTATTTGTATGCATTACGACAGTCTTCATACAAGTTTTGAGTAGATTCATCACTATCGTCATCATTGTCTAATACGAAGCATGCCATGCAAACGAAACCTTCACCCTCATCATCAGACTCAAAGTTTTCTCTGTGTGACTTCGGAACACAATAAATATGATAGCTATGATTGCAAAAACTACATTTGAGCATTTGGTTTTTGTCTTTGGAATAAGTTTTACACTTTATACATCTAACAAACGATAAGTTCTCTTGATGAATTATTTTAATATTTTTTTCGCCAGATTTCTCAGTGTTTTCATTCAAAAGCGCTTTGGAAGGACCAGGTTCAGAAAGATTATTAGCCAGCAGAGGAGTTGGTTGACCTTTAGAGCAACTAGGGTCAACTTTGGAGGAACCAGATTGTGCAATAGCTTTAGCAGCAACTATTTTTTGAGTAGCTTTTGCGTTTTTTTTCGTGTCCGTTTTCAGACCTGCTATTTTCTTCTTTTCAGCTTTTTTTAATGATTCACTTAGAATTTCATCTTTTTCTGGCGTGTCAGTTAAAATTCTGGTTCTTCCGGGCTTTTTTCCACGCCGAGCTCCCTTTCGAGGACCAGCTTTTTGAAATGGGCGGACGGTTTCGGGCGTTATTTGTGGATCTATAATCTTCAGTGGAGTTCGGAATATAGGTTGTTCTGGTATCAGCCGATCATCCTTCAGGATCGGCAAAACTGGTTCTGTGATGGCCTGAATAACAGAATGTCCAACTAGTTCGTTTCGATCCAAGGTATCTGGGTAAGTTTGGCTGGAAATCTGGTCAACCGGTTGTTGTAAATCCTCAGTCCTAGTGACTTCAATAGCAGACTGTTCTTGATTTTCGGACGGGTTCCCAGTTAAGTTTTGGCTTGGGTCTGGACGATCAGTTACATATGAGCATAAGAAATCTTCGTCTGAAAATATGTTTCTATTGTATGGATAAATACCTGAAACCTCGAAGCCTTTTACGATGTTTTTTGGTGTAAACGAGACTCCATATGCTTCGCCAGCTATTTCTGCTACATCGTAAATAGTAATAGGTTTACCAGGATTATTGAGCATCCATCTGTCGGCTGCTTGGCTGTATTGGCTTTTAAATGGTCCAAAAACCGTGCGATCTAGTGGTTGCAAATGATTGGATGTATGTGGAGGCAAAGTCAATAAGACAATTCCATTCTCTCTGGCTTTGTCAATTATCTCAATGGAGATATGAGTCTCGTGATTGTCCATTGTTAAGAGAACTGGATTTTCTCTCGTTGGTTTAGCGAATTTAATAAAGTGATCCAAGAACTTTTTAAAAATCGGTTCTGTTGACCACCCTGATTGGTTAGCCACACCCAAAGAACCAGGTGGAGCTCCTTTCAACATGTTGTCTTTGTAGAAAACCCGTGGGAATATGAACACAGGAGGTACAGCGTTTCCAACCGCATTTATGCAACCTATCATTGTGGTATTCACTCCACGTTCTCCTGAAGTCATCTTTCCTAGCTGGCGAATCTCTTTAGGAGCCAATACTTTCCCTGGCTTGTGAACAGTGGAGATCCCAGTCTCATCAACATTATAAATCGATCCTGGTAGAAAGTTGTATCGTGTCACGACCGATTCTAAGTTGTTGAAGAAATCATTCACGTTTACCCTGTTAAAGCTAGTTGCTCTCGCTATGCTCGTAGGTTCAGGTTTGCGAAGAGATAATTCCGGGAAACGAAGTCGAAAATTACGGAGCCACCCGATTCCTGCCATTTTGTGCTTTTCCCAGTTAGCAGGCACATTTGTTTTCTGTTTAGAAACAGCGTATTGATAAGCCAGCTCTCTACATTGTTTTGAATTTAAACCCATGTGTAGAAATGCAGCTTTTCTTAAATATTTGGACAGCAAAATTTCTTCTTCCGGGTCAAATACCTTTCTTACATCATTTTTCAATAGCTGAATGCTATTCCTCAAATCATTGCCTTTATGTAACTTTAAGTATTTAAAAATGGTTGACTTTGGTAGTTTATACCTTTCAGCTACTTTTCTTATGGAACTGCCACTTCTAGCTTCCTTTACGGCTGCTGTAAGTGTATCAGAGCATATTCCTTTTCTTTTTTGACCAGTTTTACTGCGAGGCACTGAAAATATTAAACAAAACGGCTGATCAGGTTTCGTAAGTAAACATAATGACGCTTTTGTACCTGTGGACAGTCCACAGGTACACTCATATTATTGTCCACAGGTACAAATTCAGACATAAAAAATAAAACTGATCTAACTTTGAGGATAAAACAGACCTACAGGCAAGGGAAAATCACTAACTAAGCAATAAATAACACAGATCATACTGCAAACACGATCAAACCGATATCGTAAGTATTTTCACGGTAAATATCATTTAAATAAAGCAAAATAACTTACTTTTTGGCGCAAAAAACTTTCATAGCCGGCATACAAACAACCACACAGAAAACAAAGATGGCGACACGTCAAAACTGTCAACCATAGACAAAGCTTTACGGTCGCGTTCAAATTAGAATTTTAGGGTTGCTAGTTTCGTCGGAAACAATTGTGTCCACAGGTACAAGCGTCCATAGGAACAGCACTTGCCCCTACCTAATAAATAAGCAACTAAACTCTTACTTTTGCTACAGTAGGAATCTCATTTCTATAATTCCGTGGAGGTTACGATGACATAGCTCCTCCCTCCTTAAGATGGAGGCGTACCGTAGGCTGCGACTGGAGCTGGACTTCTTCAGCTTCGGGATGCTTCCTTAAGTTGTGCGCCGACTTTGGTTTCTACCAAAACATGTATGCGGCTGCTGCTATTGCTGGTGAGAGTAGGATGATATATAGACTGATGAGGGCCAGCTAGGTGTGCTGGAGAGGATGATGAAGTTTTCGTCTGGTATTTTGATGCCTTTGGCTTGCTGCATGACGTTTTTCAGGATGTCTAGCTCAATATCTTCTAGGTCGAGTTTTATGGGTAGAGTCTTCGGAGGCTGATGTGTACGTGGTAGTGGAATGGTTTCCTGTATGTTTACCTGTATCTTTGATGGGTCATAATGATAATTCAGGGCGAAGTCGTTTTTAAGTTTAGTTTCTAAGAAAACATAAAGGGGTTTTCTTGAACCATTCTATGAACGATTTTTGAATGGAGGGGGGTACATACTAATATCATCACCTTTCCACCAATTTTAAGAATTGAGACCTGGCGTCTTCACGGACGGGTTCATGATGGTGGGCAGATCCTGCAGTTCACACAGCGTCAGTGAATTACCAATATCCCTGTATATTTATAATCTAGAATCGGGTTACATCACAAGATCACTCTATTGCGAGTTTTTTGTGACTACTAACGGACGAGTAGTACTGTAGCAACGATTTGAATATATCCACAATACGACAAAGTGGCGTTATAGTTGAATGCGCATCACTGCTAAACCGAAAGGATTATAGGAGCTCGTTTGTAAAACTTATTACGCAAATCAGATGAATAAAGGCAGGTTAACACTTTTAAAGAGCAGTATTTTTCTGCAATAGTTATATTAGCTCTTGCTATACTCGTAGCACCTAATTACAACAGTTGTATAAAATGGTGTAGCAAACGATTACATCGTCACGTCATTTTTGCTCTATGAGCTGAAAGAGCAAAAGTCTGTTGTCAAACGCTTCTATATAACACGATGTCACCGCTAACACCTTAATAACTCGTGTACACGTCTTTTAGTGATATAAGCTTAGATTATTGGACTTCTTTGTTAGTTGGGTGATGCTGTGTGGATCGTTCAGCATTATTTATTTATTTACCTATTTTGAAGGCAAACCAAATATATCAACCGGCAAATATATCATACACAAGACGTGATATAATGTTGTTTGATGATATTTACCGCAGCCGCGGCGGAATGCGAGGGTGTCGCGTACGTGGAGCAGATCAGGTCAGTGTTGGCGGTGGAGGACCGCCGCGGGCACCACAGCCACTTGTACGGAAGGACTTCTCTGAAATTATAATCGATATAAAATCATAGGGAATTACAATCAGTATAATACTTTATATCAATCTAAAGCATATAATAGCAATCTTTGTAGGGTAAAGCTCTCCTTTGCCATTCCTTCTCTAGTTTTATGTTTTATACGTATGTTTAATTTAGTGCAATTAAGAATGAAGCAGAGTAACTAATATGTATCATAATTTCCACATTAAGACAGAATAGGCCGCCTGTGGAGGGGTCAACTGGTGACTCATGCACATGTCCATTTAAGGTCCCTGAGACTTGAATTACCTCAAACCGGCATAAATATGTGGTGAAAATAGGCCGCATATCAGCGGGTTAGCGACCGAGTTGAGCGGCGCGAAGCTCTGGATTAGCGTGGCCACCGCAGACATGGTCTGCGTCATCGGGAAGGGGTGGAACACCAGGAGCATGTTGAAAACTACTTATGGTAACCAGCAGTAGATGTACACTGAAACGACGATGCGGCTGGTTGGATGGAGGCAATTACTGTTATATATTAATGTTATATATTAATTTTGTCATAGCAAGTTCCCAACATAATCAGACTTTACTTTAGGGTAAAGCTCTCCTTTGCCATTCCTTCTCTAGTTTTATGTTTTATACGTATGTTTAATTTAGTGCAATTAAGAATTAAGCAGAGTAACTAATAAGTATCATAATTTCCACATTAAGACACAATAGGCCGCCTGTGGAGGGTCAACTGGTGACTCATGCACAGATCTTTCTCCATTTATGAGCAGATCACATGCTATTCGTGGAGGCTCATTAATATTAATAAACAAATTAATCAAATTCAAAGACCGTAAGGACATAATATGCTTATCCGTTGAAAGCCACATTGAAGTAGCATGTGTAGAGTTGGAGCAAATTATTGTAGTAAGCGTATACAGCCCACCATCAGCTTCTTTTGAAATTTTTGAAAATGTTATGGAGGACATTTTATTTAAATTATCAAAATCAAATAAAACTATAATGGTATGTGGAGATTTTAATGTTGACCTTTTAGTAGTTTACTCCCTCAGTACTAGATTGACTAATTTATTTAATTCTTATAATCTAAGGCCATTATTTATGGAACCTACTAGAATAACTGAAACCTCAGCAAAATGTATAGATAATGTATTTGTTTGCCAAAATGTATAGATAATGTAATTGTTACTAAGAAAATAATAAGTAATTTAAAATCAGACCACTCAGGTCAACTAATAAAACTAGAAACTCAAGTAAAAGACAATAATTGTAAAAAGAGATTAACTTACATACCTGTGACCACCAGTCGATTTGAACGGTTGAAATTGGACTGGGATTCTAAACCATCAACGAATCACTCACATAACAACCCAAATGAGTCATATTGCAGTTTTTTTAACAAATTCACCAATGCGTTCAATTCAATATTCACACCCAAATCGATTATGGTCTCAGACAAACTTAGCTTTAGTGAATGGGCAACAGTAGGTATACATAAAAGTAGACAAAAGTTGTATGAACTGTATAATGAAAAGAAATACAATTTTAGCCAGGAGTTCAAAGAAAAAGTAAAAAGTTACTCAAAAATATTTAGAAAAGTTTGTCATATAGCAAAATCAAATTATATTAGCTCGAAAATTAGAAATAGTGAAAATGTAATAAAATCAACTTGGAAAATAATAAAAAGTGAGACTGGAAAGGTCAGTACATACATTAATGATTACAATTTAAAAATTAATGATTGCTCAATCAAAAATGATGTCGAAGTAGCCCAAGCATTTGAAAACTTTTTTACTGAAATTCCAATCTCTACTACAAAGTGTTTAAACTCTTCTCAAGTAATTGCCGAGTCATTACTGATAAAAAATGTATCTGAATGCAAAAATAAATTTAATTTCATCCATGTTGATGAAAAAGATATTAAAAAAGCCTTTAAACTTTTAAATATAAAGAAAACTGCAGATCTCTGGGGCATTTCCGTTACCATTATTAAACCATTGATTGACACCATTGCAACAGATCTAGCTTTAATATTTAATGAATCTATTGACTGTGGCGTATTTCCTGATCTAATGAAATGTAGTAAAATAATCCCACTCTTTAAATCGGGTAGTAGGTCTGACCCCACTAACTTTAGACCAATATCAGTACTGCCTACATTCAGCAAAGTTTTTGAAAAACTTATTTTACATCAATTGCTTAGGCATTTCAATGGCAATGACCTGCTGCATTGTAAGCAATTCGTCTTTACTCGCGGCAGGTCAACTACTGATGCCGGTGTAGAGTTAGTATCGCATATTTTTGATGCTTGGGAGAAGTCGCAAGACGCTTTAGGCGTTTTTTGCGACTTGTCAAAAGCGTTCGATTGCGTACACCATGAAACATTAATCAGGAAACTACATCACTATGGAATAAGAAACATCTCTCTGGATCTTCTTACATCTTATTTGAGTGATAGGATACAAAGAGTTGACATTAATGGGAAACGGTCTTCGGGGTCTGTAGTTACAATGGGTGTACCGCAGGGTTCTATCCTCGGTCCTTTCCTATTCTTAGTTTATATTAACGACCTGCCTCATCTTGTCAAGAATAATCACGAGATTGTATTGTTTGCTGATGATACTTCATTAATTTTTAAAATGATGCGACAAAACACAAATTTCGACGATGTGAATAATGCAATCTCAAAAGTAGTTCATTGGTTTAGTGTCAATAATCTTTTGCTAAACGAAACCAAAACAAAATGTATTAGATTTATTCTACCTAATGTTAAACAAGTGAAGGCTGATGTAAACGTTAAAGGAGAAACTTTAGAAATAGTAGAGAGTACCGTATTCTTAGGAATCACCTTAGATAATAAACTTCAATGGGGCCCACACATAGATAAGCTATCGAAGAGACTCAGTTCTGCAGCGTATACAGTCAAAAAAATCCGTCATCTTACAGACGTGGATACATCTAGACTTGTTTATTTCAGCTGCTTCCATAGTATTATGTCTTATGGTATACTGCTGTGGGGGAACGCTGCAGATATTAACACCGTATTTGTGCTGCAGAAGAGGGCTGTTCGGGCTATCTATAACATGGGTCCTAGAGAATCTCTACGTGATAAATTCAAAGAAATAAACATAATGACAGTACCATGTCAATATATCTATGAAAACTTATTGTACACTCATAAAAATATAAATCGGTTCCCTAAAAATAGCGATAAACATAATTTTAATACCAGAAATAAACATAAACTCGCTGTGCCCACAACTAGGCTACACAAAATAAATGTATCTTTTAAAGGGCAATGTATACGCTTCTACAACAAAACTCCTAGTGAGTTGCAAAAATTATCAGTAAATAAATTCAAACAAATTGTTAAAACCTTGCTGTGCAAAAAAGCTTACTATAAAATATCTGATTATCTAGAGGACAAAAAAGCTTGGGACGGGTTTTGCTCCAACTCGAAAAATAACAACTAACAGGCTAAAGGTTTCTTCGTCGCTTCTTTACTTTAGTCTACATACCGAAGCGACAGAAATCAAAAAATATCACTTTATTTCCGTGTAAGTGATTAGTTTTATATTTTGACCTTTTCTAAGTGTACATTTATTGTATTTATGGAAATAAAGAGTTTTTGATTTTGATTTTGATTTTACACCTACTTGAGAGCTTAAGAGCTCACTTAGTTAAGACGGGTCAGAGTTTTAAAACAATATTTGCGGATTTGAATATGCCGATGGCCGTATTTGTTCTCAAAATGTAGAAATAGCACGTGTTATGGTCACGGTACTATATGTAGATTTCGTGATGTTACCTCAGGCCACTGAAAGTTTACTAGGAATGAACTTTTTAGATGACGCTGGCATGGTGTTAAATTTCGATGAAAATGTTTGTTATATGAGGTACGATAAGACGCCTTACCCCATTCTTTTCGAGAACAAGCAATCGGTGCTAAGTTGTTCGTCTGTGGGCCTCCGCGAGGATGAAGGAGCACATTTGAATGTGGGTGACCGGGCGAAGCTGTCGGACCTCCTGAATGTCAATGAGGACATTTTCGCTCCAGGGGGAGGACCAACACAGTACGCCATACATCATATAGATACAGGCGATGCGTCGCCAGTCGCTTGCCCACCTTATAGAGCAACACCAGCCAGAAAAGAAACAATAAGGAAAGAAATAGAAAAGATGCTAGAAGAAGATATAATTGAAGAGGCTGAGTGCGAGTGGGCTGCACCTGTGGTCTTGGTACCGAAGAAGAATGGTGAAACTCGTTTCTACGCAGAAACAACTTCCTATAATCTACGTAGTTTACAGGCAGTTGAATAGTGTCACGCGTACGGATAAGTACCCACTTCCGGTAATTGATGAGCTACTGCAGAGCACCAAAGCAGGTTGTGTGATGTCCACCATCGATCTCAAAGCTGGATATTGGCAGATATTGGTAGCACCTGAAGATCGTCATAAAACTACTTTCACGTCGCCTTTTGGGAACTTTTCTTTTAAGCGCCTTCTATTTGGACTTAAAAACGCGCCTTCCACCTTCCAAAGACTGATTGATAGGATGCGGTCTGGCTTAAAAGATGTTTGTGTATTAGCTTACCTTGATGATCTACTTGTTATATCACCGAATCTGGACCAGCACTTGAAGGATTTGCAGCAAGTATTTGAACGTCTTCGTCTATTCAATCTGACGGCGAACCGAGCTAAGTGTGTCTTTGCTAGAGACCGGGTTACGTACCTGGGACACGTCGTATCTTCTCGGGGAATTGAGGCTGATCTCACAAAAGTAGAAGCCGTGCTAAGAATGCAGCCTCCCACGAACGTAAAGGAGTTGAGAACTTTCCTTCAAACCTGCGCCTGGTTCCGTAAGTTTATTGAGAATTTGTCAGACATAGCCCGTTCTTTAACGAACCTAACCAAGAATGACAGACGCTGGGTCTGGGGGGAGAATGCATTCGAAGAACTAAAGTCACGCCTTTCTACTAGTCCCATTCTACGCCAACCAGACTTTAAACAACCATTTGTGTTGCGAACTGATGCCAGCGCTTATGCTTTAGGTGCCGTATTGATGCAAGGGGAGAGTCCGAAAGAAGAAGGCCAATCGAATATGCCAGCAGATTGTTGACCTCCGCCGAACGCAATTATCATACCACCGAAAGAGAAGCGTTAGCAGTGGTTTGGGCGTTAGAAAAGTTTAGAGCATATGTAGAGGGATAGCGTGTACGCGTAGCAACTGATCACCAACCGTTGAAATGGCTCTTGTCCTTGAAGACACCCAGTGGTTGTTTGGCCCGTTGGGCAATGAAGATCCAGACATATGATCTTGATGTCGAATACACCCCGGGTAGAGTAAACGTCGTTGCTGATACGCTCAGCCGTCCTGTGAATAAGGACTCTGAGGAGCCGAGTACCGGCCCCTGCAGTATTTGCCCGGTGGTTATTGATCTTCCCCAGCGACGACCAGAAGACATTCGAGAAGCTCATTTGAATGATCCCGAGTTGAATAAAATAATACAGGATTTTGAAGATAAGGAGAATCCTGCGGCAGCCATCCGTTGGACTGATAGAGGTTACTATTTATTGGCCCAAGGCATTCTGTTTCGATGCGATCCGGACTGGGAGTCAGAAGAGCCCCAGTTAGTAGTACCTGATGCGCTAAAGAACGACCTTATGAAAGAACTACACGATGCTCCAACCGCAGGACACTTAGGTGTCGAGCGCACCATAAGGAAGATAAAGGAAAGGTACTATTTTAAGAATATGAGAGCCTTCGTTGGACAATATCTGAAGTCTTGTGACCTTTGTCAGAAATATAAGGCCACTAACTTGAAGCCTGCCCGCCTACTGCAAACGCCCGTGCCTTAGCAGCGATTCGAAGTACTCGCCATGGATCTGTTTGGTCCACTACCCGAAGGAGCTGCTGGAGAAAAGTGGATTTTGCTCGTTGAAGATACGGCCAGCCGTTGGGTAGAGCTTTTTGCGCTTCAGGATGCGACCACAGAGTCGTGCGCAAAGGCACTAATAGAAGAAGTTTTCATGCGCTACGGGTCGGGTTGCCTCGTCGAGTGTTATCTGACAACGGGAGTCAGTTCGTTTCTGCGGTCATGCAGAAGGCTATGTTAGTCTTAGGTGCAGAACAATCCCAGATCCCCGTGTATCACCCTGAAGCAAACCCTGCTGAACGCAAGAACCGCGAGATGAAACAGCTTCTTTCTATTATGGTTGGAGAGGAGCATCGGCAGTGACCAACCGTACTCCCCATGGTACGGTTTTCGCTTAACAGCGCTTATAATCAGGGTACAGGACATTCGGCAGCGTATCTAACATTCGCTCGCGAGCTACGTTCCCCCATAGCGGTACACACTGATATCCGAGCAATAGTTGAGCAACAAAACTATGTACCGCAAATAACTCCTTACCTAAAAGAATTTAAAAGATTGTTGGTAAATGTAAAGGAGCGTATCGAGGACCAACAGGACACTCGCAAGGTTCAGGGAGACCTTCACCGAAGAACAGCCCCTCCGTACGAAGAAGGCGACTTAGTCCTCGTCGAGACGCACATGGCGAGCAATGCGACAAAAGGGTTTACTAGTAAGTTTGCCCCGAGAAGGGAGGGCCCTTATCGTATCTCTAAGGTCGTAGGACCAACCTCTTTTGTCGTTGTTGACAGTACTGGCCAAGTAAAAGGGAAGTACCATACCAGTGCTCTTACACCATATATAGGGACGACGTCTGTAATTGTACACCCACGCCGTCGTGGCAGACCTGCCAAGCCACAGACGAGTCGTACCTGTGACTTGGAGGGGGAGGTTATAGCGAGCGACCCTATTCCTCTGCCGGCTTCTGCGTCGGTAGGCGGGGCTTCCCCCCGCCCCTCCGCTCGGGTGCGTGCGCGACGTCACGAACGCAATCAGTCGTAAGCAATCACCAGAGAGAGCGCACGTCGCCTCGCCCGCGCACACGATACCTATTTTGTTATTCTGTCTATTTGTGAGTCCTATTGGTGTTATAAATTAATATACGGGTGTTAATCGAACGTTTCGTCTTTAGCTCAAATCCTATCCCTATATACTGTGCTTTTACTAAACAAATATCTATTAGACAACGACGTCAACATAGCAGCATAAAAATCTATTTGGTACCTACATAGATATAATCTTTTGTAATATTACTCTATAGTGTACGGGTGTTCAGTGTAGGTAGGTATTCATTATACCCGTACCAGTTAGTTGTTTTTAGGGTTTCGAGATCGAGTTCGAAACCCTTATAATCTTGCTTGTTTTGTCCTTTTTCCCCTCTTTAATATCTCGGCAGCTATCAACTTGAAGTTTAAAATAATAATACATTTCGTGCGCCTGTACAGATTTAAAGAAAACATGAAAATGTTCCAAATGGTAATGTCGAAATTCTAAAAGATACCTACAGGGTCATGTGTGTATCAAATGAAAGGAGCTATCGAATAAATTGTAAAACAGGACTACTCGCATATTAATGCATTACAGCAAAATGCTGAATTTACTCCTTTCATCTTAGTTTATTTGTTTTAATAAACGTGGTATTATTCTAGCTTTATTTTGTGTATTTTCTGAATTAAGTCAATAAAAATAATTTTCTATTATTTTTATTCTAAGGTAACAGTTTGTACATTTTAATATAGTTATTAAAATTTCTGTAGGATTCATACTTTTAGAAATATTTAGAAAAAAGTAAAAAAATTATCCATTATTCATCACTGTCAAATCCTAACACGTCCCGAGCCGATGTTTTTAGAAGTGCCGGGGCGAGGCCCCTTTTGTTTTTTTATGCTGCTGTTGTTGGTGGTAGTGGCGGCGGTGGTGCGGGTGTTGGTGGGAGTAGTTGCGGTGATGGTGGTGGTGGTGATGACGGTGTGTATCCTTTCCTTGTTTTGCGTGCGGGTTCTGCAGGATTAAATGGTCTTGTAAAACAACGGTCCTCGGGAGTGCTATTGAATATAAACAGTGCTGACCAACGCTTCTACACGGTAGGCTACGCAGATGACCGTGCGATACTCATATCGGGACACTTTGCCAGCGTGGTGTGTAACATTATGTGTACGCTCGCACAGATGCAACGATTGCCGTTCTCAGGGATTGTAAACCTGCGACCATTCTTTTGACTTTGAATTTCATTACTTGCTCTATATCCATAGCGATTGGAGAGCCAATGCCGAGTAGAATACAAAAACATGTCTTAATCTTAATCGTCAAAGCTACGGCTGACACCTAAAAAAGATTGTGGTACACTACTAAAACACCAAGAGGTTTCGATTGCGGCGATTAGGACGCGAATTCCATAGAGACAATTGTATTTAATAACCTTATTCTATACATGATGAATATGATGATCAAAAAATCATCGCAGACGAATTTCGACATATAGGTTTGTGATTAAATTTTTGAAAGTGATAGCTTTTTATTTCGGACTCTCAATATTCAAATTTATAGGAAGATCACGCCGACGTGTTCCTGTATTCACCATGTAAAATACAGGAAGAGAAACCAGCCAGCTATAACAGAAATACGAATTTATTGGGAACGGGTACAGTGTTTGTCTAATCGACAGATCGTAGGAAGAGGTCGATTATAGTTCAAATCGAGTTATATAGTTCGGTACAGCGCCTCCAGTTGCGGCTGTGCGAACTACGTAACAAGCAAAGGATTTAACTTGGTAATGTTTACTTGGAACCTGATGGGTATGCAGCGCATTCGTTAAGACACAGATGGCGCAAAACTAAACAAGGATTTCAATGACTTTCATGAACTCTACTGCTTATTATCTAACTTGTGTTTTCCTAAAATTAGGATAAAAACCTGGGATAGGTCCTGGATTAAGATATAGCTGCAAATCTCAACGCAGGTTGCGTCATTTATACTATAGTGAGAAAACAGTTATAAATAAACGCAAAAATCGGTCATACTCTCGCATACTTAAAAATTGTATTAAAAGATCTCAACATAAAATACATAATAAATAGTAAAAATAAACGTAGAGCGACATAGACTGTCATTAAAAAAGCAACGCCAAATAAACATAGGCTTGACGATAATATTAATACAATTTTAAATAACGAACAAATAGTTTCTGAACCCATTGACATTGCCAACATTTTTATTAAATATTATATTAATTTGACAAACAACTTGACATCTTCTGAATCCCGTACATTTATCAATAATTTAAAAACTAAATTGAATGTTGTCAATGTTTTTACTACCGATGACTGAAAATGAAGTTAAAATTGAAGTTTTGGCTTTAAAAAACAGTAAGTCGTATGATGGAATCAACACAAAAATCATAAAAGAAAGTATTAACGAAATAGTAGCTTCGGACTTTATATCTATCTTTTTGTTTCTCGTTGCGGTTAGTTTCGCTACGCTCGGTTCCCGCTATGCACTGATCTTTAAATACCTACCAAAAAGTGCCGCTTTGCTCTGAATTTCTCAGTGCTACCTTTAACAATGAAAGGTACAATTCGATAGAAAAGTGTTTCTAAAGTATACTCTTAAAGCTAGCCTGGGTCTGCATAGTTTGAGGAAAAAAGTTCGATTAAAAAATATAAAAATATGGAACATAAATCAACTCAAAATAATGAGATAAAAACTAGCCAAGAAAATATTTTTTAATTAAGAGATCAAATGACACGTATCAAAATATCATTTAAACAGTTTGTAACAAGAGAATCACGTCATGTACTTGCACATATTAAAATAAAACATATTATTAATCAAATGACACGATTCAAAATAACATTTAGAAAATAAACAGTTTTTAACACTAGAATCACTTGTGCTTGCACATAATAAAAAAAAATATGATGTAAATAATCATCAATTGTAATAAACAGTCTGATTAAAATCAGCCAAAAAATAATTGAGTAAGAGATCAAATGACACCTTTTTCAAAATAACATTTACAAATTAAACAGTTTTTAACACGAGAATCACTTGCGCTTGTTTATATTAAAATACAACATGTAAATAATCAACAATCGTAAAATAAAATAGACTATAAATCAACGAAAAATATTACTAACAACAACTAAACGTAACGCAACATCGATGAAACAAACAACGATCCTAAAATAATTCACAAAAGTTCAAATTAACATTTACAAATAAAACAGTTTCCAACATTAACTATGGTTTAAATTACAATAAAACATGCAAATACATAATAAACATTTGTACTATTAAATAAATAATTATAAAAAATAAGATGACAGTTATAAATCAACACAATATATCAGACAAAGATTGTAGCTACAGATTGGTATTAATTGTTTTTTTAACATGTTTTTTTGCAAAAAGGACGTAATGTGTAATTTATTTACCAAAACCTTCCTTAAACCCTTAAATGCATGATTTTAACTTTTTAACCAAATTAAATTTATTTGGACGTAAGATTAGCTCTATAATAAGGAAAAAATATTTAAAAACATATATTTATAAAAATACTTTATTTATTTAGAAAAAATGGGTTGGTGTAAATTTACATCATTATGTAATCAGACTAACCTACTGAGAACAAAATGTGCAGTGAGATAATAAACTTATTCATTGTGGTATTTGCTGAAACAATTGTTGTTTTTGTTGAGCCAAAGATTAATATTACATTTGGAACAGTGTATAGTTGAATATCCCTTACAATTGGGGTATTTGCAACGCAAGGATCCCCCTACCAAAGGTCAATGATCTTGCCCATCCCTGCGAACTTCTTTTGGTGGGGCAACTGCTACAGCACTTCTATTTTTTTTGGCCTGGATTTCATTTTCTCGAAGACTAGAACTTGGACGACCTCTTTTTTCTTTTGCTGCTCCCATGTTACAAAGGACGAAGGCCAGTTCATTTCTAAAAGTACCTAAATTGAGAATATCTTTCTTAGGTACATTTTTAGCATTTTTTTTATATATTATCCATGCATTTATCACTGCCAGGTCTAAAAGATGATAAAAATACGAATATACCATTTTCTTGACTTGATCCATATTCTGTACCTTCCCAGAAAACTGTCCATAAGGTCTACGCCTCCCATGTGGGCATTGTATTCACTTATGATCTTCGGGCATGGAATTTGTATCTTCTCTTTTTTTTCTTGTCATATCTAGATACATTATTCAAAGGCAAAGCACCTACATAAGATGACGGTAATGTGACAACTTTGTTGTCTTTCCATGCTACTACACTCACCTTGAAATGTTGTCACTCTTTCTTCATGTGCACCTTTGGGAGTAGATTTATTCATAAATTGCTTTTTATCAGGTAATTTTGAATAAAGTATTCTATTTTGTTGAACTGTCCCCACTGAAAGGATTCCTTGAGTTGCCAAATAGAACACCAAGGGCACAGAAGTATAAAAATTGTCGAAATAGACAATGTGGCCAACTTGTCTTGGTATACCTCGAGCTAAACGCAAGACAATATCGCTGGTTGAGCCCAGATCTGGTTCATTCTCAGGTTTGTTGGTAAGGTCCTGCCCAGCATAAACCTCAAAGTTGTGTGCAAATCCTTGTAAGCTGCACAAAACATACAGTTTAAACCCCCACTTATGAGGCTTGTTGGGCAAGTACTGTTTGAGAATGTGTGCAACTTTAGTTGCACACATTTGTTCATCTATGGACAGGCGTTGGTCCATAGGTACTGATGAAAATTTTGAATTCAATTCATCAATAACAGGGCGTATCTTGAATAGGCGATCATGGCCTGGATCACCAATTGCCTTGTGGTGGTCATTGTTATTGAAGTGCAATATTTTTTTCAATTGTTCAAACCTGTTATTAGACATCACCGAATAAATTGGTTCATAGCCATATTTTGGAGACCAGTATTATATTGGGAAAATGTTGTATAAGTATTCCAAAAAACTTTCTCAAGTCTGATAAATTGGTTGCAGTTGTATTTGCTGGATTTTTTTGTGTGGCATACAGGTTTGTTTCTTCCACTATCCTTGCCATGAAATCTTCTGAGAAAAAGTAGTTGAAGCATGCATAATGGAGTATCTAATGGTGACAACTCTGGTCCTAGGTCTGAATTGCCTTTGAATGTAATTTTGGACTCATCAAATTCTGTTCTTTTTTTTCCGATCAATTTTCGTTTATCTAATAATGCTGATAATATGTGTCCTGTAGGGTCACTATTGTCCACAACATGGTTATCCATTACCTCATTTTCAACCAAGGGTGGGTCACTTTCGTGGTTTTGTGTGTCCTCCTCATCACTTTCTAACATGTTCAGTAACTCGTCTCTGTCATAAGTTCCAGGCACATTTTCTTCCTCTTCATCAGACTTCTCCATGTCATCTTCCGACAGCCACCCACCTTCCAAAGATGCTAGATAATGTTCAATATCTCTGTCATTCATTTTGCTAGATATCAACACCTGGAAAGATAAACGAAATCAAATAAAACAATAGTATTTTACTAACTTTCATACAAGCTAAATGAACGTCATCACATGATGATGTAAATTTACATCAAAACAATATTGAGTTTGTTTCTTCATATTTTTCTATTTGTGGAGTTAAAAAGCAAACCGTGATTTGTCACAAAAAATAAAAAAAACACTTTGTGATGGAATTCGACTGTCAATGTCAAACTGCGTCATCTGCCATCTCTCGTTTTGAGCAAAAAGTTACTGCTCCCCTGTAAAAACGCTCTCAAAAAGTACCGTAAGATGCAAAATAAGTTTTCTCCTTTATGACTTTTTATGCAGATCGTGTTTTCTCCATTCAACCAATCACTCATTTTCAAGCGCCATTTTGTTTGTGGAGCAGTCATGTTTTGCATGTCAAAGTCAATTTACTGACCGATTTGTTTTCGCTCGCTTTCGCTTTTACGAAACGAAAAAATTACAATTTATTCATAAAATCTGGAAAAATGGACGAAGTGGATGAGGAAACTGTAGAAGTTCGGACAGTAAACAATGGATCCCGAAAAAGAAGAGTGACAGGAGGAAAGCGAGCTGCGAAGAAAAAGGCAAAGTACTCTGCACCCAGGATATCGTTGTATTATCCTTGCCGGCACAACACCAAACAATTTCAGTGCTGTAAAATAACTCCAAATGATGTTAATTCAATGCGCAAGGAATTGTACAGTGAACCAGATAAATTACGTCAAGATTCAATGATAGCATCGTTAGTTACGACCACCTCCATCAAAAGGCGAAGGCCTAGACCTGTGCAATGTAATAAGAGAAAAAAATCAGGGTCGCTGCATGCGTACAGCACTAAATTTTACCTGATTCATGGACTTGATAGAGTACCTGTCTGCAAGAAGTTCTTCATGAGCTTAACTCGATTCAATCGCACAAGATTAGCTAATGTGACTAAAAGTGTTTACAGTGGCAAGCCGATTGAAGAACACAGAGGAGGTGACAGAGTAAGCTATAAGAATACGGAAAAGAAAAATTCTGTAAGAGATTTTATTGGAAAATTGAAAGGAACTGAAAGCCATTTTATCAGGAATAAATCAAAAAGGATATATTTAAATTGTGATCTTTCCATGTCTAAGTTACACAAGATTTATAACTCCAAACACCCTGAAAACTTGAAAGTTAAATACTCAATGTTTAGACTCATCTTTGTGACTGAATACAATATTGGTTTCCGATCTCCAGCCTCTGATGTCTGCAGCTATTGCACTCTTTTAACTAACCAAATCAAAAGAGCAACTGATCTTGCACAAAAAACCTCCCGGATGATTGAAAAACGAATTCACAAGAAGCGGGCAAATGCTTTTTACCAACTTTTAAAAGCTGATGTCCCAGACTCAAAAACTTTGTGCTTTGATTTACAGCAGATTCAGCCACTCCCCAAAACTCAAATTCAAGAAGCTTATTATGCTAGACAAATTGGTTTTTATGTTTTATGCATTGTGGACACCAAAGCTAGTCAACCAGATTTTTATACTTGGACTGAAGAGCAGGCTGGGAAAGGGAGTGCAGAAGTGTCTTCAGCTTTATTGCAGCATCTGGAAAAAATGGACCTAACGAATACTAAACTATTACGTTTGTTTAGTGATGGCTGTATTTCACAAAATAAAAACAATATTGTACTCCGGACACTAATGCACTTCTTACACAAGAGACCTGATTTGGAAATAGTATTCATCACACCTGTTCGTGGCCACAGTTTTCTCCCCGCTGACCGTGTCTTCGGTAGGGTAGAGCATTTGCTGAGAGTGCAACCAACAATTCTGTCCAAAGATCAGTATTATGAAATATACAAACAAGTTGGTACAGTTCACATACTAGGAGTGGATTGGAAACTTCTGGACACAAAGTCGCTGAATTCACTTTACAAAGATCTGCCTATGATAAGTGAAATGAAAAAAATTCACATTAAACACAATCAAGATCCAGCCAAAACACAAGTTTTGGTAAAGGCATCAAAATACTTCAATTACATTGATGATACTGAATCATTTCTAAACCTGGTAAAGAGAGGAGTGAATAGAAGTCGTCTGAATAGGTTTATTATTAAAGAAATGCATTTGAGTCATGGAATCACACAAGAGAAGAAAGATGATGTGAATAAATTACTAACGAATATGTTTGGAGAATGGCAATCCTTGGATGATGAGTATTTTCAGTGGTATAAGCAAATAATTCTCAGTACACCTGGGATAGAGAGCCAAAATGAGCCTATTTGTGATTGTTTGGAAGCAGAACCTGCTATACACATATAATTTGTATTAAATATCTAAATAAAAGAACATTATCATAGCTAAATTTCTTGTGTTATTTATAATATTCACATACAACTTTCCTTTACAGATAAAAACAAAACATGATTAGTCCATACTAAGTTTATGCATAACATGTCATGTCCAGTCTATTCATGCAAAAAATGATTAGTCCAAATTTAATTTTAAAAAATAACATGTAATTTGTTTGTAAGGCTATTACAGAAAATCAAGAAAGGGTATTAGGATTGCCTAAATTTAAGAATAATAATATAGAGATTTAGTTCAAATGAGGAAAAAATAGAAAATTTACTTTTTGTCTCATAGCTATTGTTTACATTACAAGGACAAATCAGGTTTTGTTTTCTTGCTCCTCATTTATGAACAAAATTATATACATAAATCAAAATACTGACCTCAAATCCATCAATTACGAATAAACTGAGAAGTAACCGTGAGAATTTTATACCACTTTTTTCCAATCACATAAGCCGAAATCTTCACCGAGCAAACTAGCGCGTAATGATATTTTGAAATGACATTTGACAGCTGACATTGAAGAATGAACTTTCTTTTTCGTTCGGAAACGATACTATGGTTCCTTAAAAGTTGCCATGTACAAAAAATATAATCCAAATACCGAAGAAGGAAGCGACAAAAATTACATTGAATTGGTTGATGGAAATTTCCATCACAATGCATTTATGGGTAAATGCTATTTCGGGGGCGAAGCCCTAAAAATTTGCCTATTGTTTAAGTTAGGCTAAGTTCTAACTGTATGCCATATTTCATTTTGATCTGTTCAGTACCTAGTATATATGTATAGTATAGTATGATAGGATAGAATGTGCTAAATAAATGTTTTAGGGTTTCATACATGTTGGCCATCCTCGATTTTGAAAATTACCCGATAGTTGCAAGTTGTAATGCATGCCATACTCACTCTTTGTAAACTGGAAGTTGCGTGTTAAGCCCAAACACTGATGGTAGGGAATTTCGTCTCGAAGTAGTACCGGGTGGCGCACGATTCCAGCATGCAAATCCGTCATAAATTCGTGGGCACCACATCCCGTTCGCTATAACAAAATATATATAATTATAATCGTATGCTGTATGCTGTAATTGTATGATTATTATTTTGACTGTGGCAAAACATCAAGCTAGTAATGTAAGTACACCTGCGATAGGTAGTGGCAGTAGGGTAAACTCAGTGAGTGCGAGATAATTGATAAGTTATTGACGTCGTGAACGTTAGTGAACAAAGTCTTCGTTTCAGGTCTGGCCAAAATGGCATTTTTGTCAGTATGTCCGTACTCCTCTACAGGTCGTATTTTACAACCGATCGGTACGAAACTTTGTGTACAGATTCTATGATTTTATAGAATTTTATTGTCGTCGGGATTTTTTGATTAAAGGTGTACTTCCTTCAAAAAAAGGCAAAAAGGGGGCTTTAGAATATCTCGGCTTTAAGACATTTGATTTCGATGATTATATTTTTTATTGAAAGGTTGTTGTTTATAATTCTTCTCATAAAAAATTGGTAAAGATCTGATCAGGATTTTTGGCATGATGAGCAGAATAGCTTCGCAAGATGCAGTATAATGCAAGAGAATACACAGTACAGCGCCACCTATTAGAACATCTTTGTAACACGTTGTACTTACCTTCTACGTAGCACGGCCACTTGCCAGTTTGTGCAAGTAAAAAATCTTATAGATGTCGCTAAAGCTACTGAACTTTTTTGATATAATATGAGATTTGATTTGGAAGATTATTTTTAAATTTTAGTAGGTAAGTACCTACTCTACTTTAAGTTATTTTCATAAAAATTTGGTGAAGATCTGATGAGAATTACGTGATAAGCAGCGCCACCTATTAGAACATCTTAGAGATATCTACTGAACTTCTGTAAATAAACTAACAATTTTATGTGAATAAACTAACAATTTGCAAGCTTCAAAAAGGTTATTGAATAAACTAAAAAAGTTTTTTTACTATTTACAAACAACTCATATTGATTTACTTGGTTTAATCGTGGAATAGAACAATTTTGGGCTGATGGATCAACGCCATCTATTGATACCTAGGTACAGAATTTCGAGCTTTGCTGAGGAACGTAACTTAGGTACTTTGTATGGACAATTGGTATAATGGTTGATGTGTTTGTGCAACATTTCGTTCAAAAATTCAATGCACACCACACTAGCGTAAATCAATATTTAGGTACCTACCTACTTATAAGGGTTTTTCTGATTTTTGGATATACCTACCTGGGTATCTACTTAGGTAGGTAAAGTGTAGATACACTACCTACCTACCCATAGGATTTTTCTTACAAGGCGTCAAAAAGTAAGAGGCACCGATAATTACATAGAAATTAGGTACTTACCTATAATACTTATGACAAGATTAGCACCATTATAGGAAGGCTGGTGCCTACCTATGCTGGTGCTTACTCTGATAAGTAAGCACTTTTGCTCCGTGATACATAAGATGCTTTCATACTGGCATGGTGATTTGCAAGGAGTCACCGCCGAAAAACATGGTTGAAAGGGTAACCATTTCGACTATTTTCAAAATATACCTACCGAACCTACCTACCAAAATATCCCGTTTTAAATTACTTAAATGCATTAATAAATAAATTAATTGTTGAAAAAAGTTAGTGTTCGCGACGTCTACTGTTCGTAGAACTACTAGTTATAGTTAGGTAAATAAGAAATGAGAGAAATATTTATAGTTTTAGATAGAAGTACAAATGCGTGGTAGTGAAAAATAGTTTGTAGATTTGGAGTTTTGTTCGATAAAGATATAATATATTAATTAATACTAATAGTAATCAGTACGAGTATCAGAAAAATAGTCACTAAAAATATTGAGCAATGTAAATTTGGACTCCTACGTGATAAACATAATTAACGATATTTCTACTTGTACAAAACATAAATAACTTATAGTTTACTTTTTCTGCTGACACTATCTTTTTTTATTTCGAGCGCTGTGGAAGCATTTTGGTGCTTAAAATTCTAAAAATAATATGGGTATTAATAACTTGGAGCCCGGAGGAAAGCATTCTTGGAGCGCGGTGGAACTACCCAAAATGCATAGGGTGTCAAGCAGCCATCGTTTAGTTTTCTCCAATTGTGGCCTCTGATCTACGTTTTAGTGAAATTCATATTCGATTCAATTCATTGATTCCATCGTAGGTACATATTTATACACTTGATGTCGTTGAAGTCTAATGTAATGAATAATGCTAATTAAACCTAATTAATAATTCAATTATGTATGACACACACAAGATTACTGAGAGGGAAGAAAACACCATAAGGGATTGTAAGCAGAAGAAAAAAAACTTGAGAGGTGTCAAGGGACACCCGGATGGAACGAAGTTCCTTTTCAATGCGAAATAGAAAGATGAAACGAAAATAACTGCCTTGCTTTCTCTAAGAGAGAGAGAGAGACAGACAGAGAAACACGCGCACGCCGCACGGCTTACAACTATAGCAAAAAGTGTCGTTACAACTTTTGGTCTAAAAAGTGTGGTTACAACTTTTGGTCTTAATTTTTTCCGTCTAGCCCCCTTTCGCAACGCGCGATAAGGAACTTCGTTCCAAAAACATCTATTTTGTTTCAGATACAGATTTTGTGCCAGTTAGTTTCGTTCCATCCGGGTGTCCCTTGACACCTCTCAAGGTTTTTGTTTGTTATTTATAGGTTTAGCCTAAACCGTTTAGGTTATGATAAGATTGACATTTAAAGTAAAAGTCACATTAACAAGAAATATGATTCAAATAAGTTTTAATATAAAAAAAAACGTGTATACAAAATTGAGCTCTGTCGAGTAATGATACCTGCTTCAAAATTGAGTTGCAAAATTCCACCCGAACAAACATAGTTACATAGGTACATTGCAACTACGTAATAACGCAAATATGAGCAAAAACTTAGATCTTTTTCCCTGCGATCGATCGAATTTGAGTGATAAGGTTTAGGTAGCAATAAACTCAGTGAGTGCGAGATAATTAATAACTTATTATAGTTAAGTAAATAAGAAATAAGAGAAATATTTATAGTTTTAGATAGAAGTACAAATGCGTGGTAGTGAAAAATAGTTTGTACTTCGCTACTCAATTAGTGATGTAGTCAAGTCAAGTCGGATGTTGATTTTATCGATTGATATCGATACAAGAAATTCAATTTTAATTTCTGATTTTCATGGTAACCTTATTTCTAATTCCGTAATTCCTAATTTCTAATTCCGTGGTACTGAAGAGCGCGGTCGCGACGCGACCGTCGTTGCTCGCGCCTGCCGAGCGCCCCGCGCGTCTCTTTCCCCCCTCGCACTTCCTCGCGCGCAATGAATGGACAACGTAAGTACATGTGTGTAACGTTAGGTAAGTGATAGGTAATCTCCGAAAGGTCAAGCCGAGGACATGCACTGAAATAATTATAACTACCTTTCTGTAACATTTATCCTCATTTGAATCTCCTCCAAGTCATTTTTTTTCTTAAGGTTGTTTATTTCCTGAAACAAGAAGTTAATACTTAATTCATTTCATTTCAAGCCTTTTATTCAGAAAAAATATTTACATTTTGTTACTTAATACTATTGTTTTGTTACGACATCGAAATTTTGTCTGTTTGCCCTCTTTCGGCATAGGCCTCCTCCAACCCCTTCCACTTGACTCTATCTCCCTGAAACAAGAAGTTAATACTTAATATTATATAATAATTAAGTATACTTAAATTAGACTTGCAGCAAAGCTGGTGTATAAAGATAGAGATATTCATATCATCATTACATCACAGTCACCACTGTGTTAGTAAGTAGTAAATAACTGTAACATACTAAATGCATATCTACTACAAAATGTTACAAATAAAGATGTTCTTATTCTTATTCACTGCTGTATATAAACCTCTTAGAATTGATTATATTTGACAGCTTAATGGATAGCAAAAACTGCTATCATAAATAAATAAGGGTATCATTTAAACGATCAGCAGATTAAAGAGGTTTTGGGCAGCCGAAAAATTGATTTTGCAAGCAGAAAAAATATTTTGAGCCGCAGCTAATGGTCGGCAAAAATGACTGAATTGATCAGCAACTAATGTGACAGTGGGCAGCCAAAAAATTTATGTCACAGTAAATTAAATATTTGTGCAGCCATATACTAGTGAAGCAGCAGCAAATCGTGATTCGTATCTAATGAAATTTTGGCATGCCTTTAAAATGATATTGCAGCAATATATGAATGAAAAAGATCAGCAAATCCTGGTTCAGATTTTATTTTGTTTTGGCGAGCTGTCAAATTAATTTTGGTTTGCTAATCTTAATACACCCTTTATTATTATTAATCTTCTGTAGCTATCTATCTACATGTTGTCTCTGAGCTCCTCCTCAACGGCTGGACCGATTTTGATGACATTTAATTTAATGGTGTGTTTGAGTGGGTCACTGGATGGTCTAGATTTACAACTTGACCCGGGAGGTGGCGCTGTACCCGGCCGGGTTCTAGGATTTTTGACTGGGAAATATCTGTCGGAAATACGTAGGTCATAGATAATGTTCCTAATGGCTTTGCTCGCTGAGAGAGGCGGTTCGCTCAAAACCATCCATGCCTTGCTACCTGTGCAGTCACCTGGCCGCCGCCGCCGCGCCACCGCCCCGCCGCGCCGCCGCCCCGGCTTCGCGGAATCGGTAGGAAGGAGGAGGTTGTGGGTTCGATTCCCGCCAAGAGACAAATGTTTGTAGATAAATCGTACTTAGGTATAAATAGGACATAGGTATCTTTAACGATATAAATCTTTGGGAGTACTTAACTCGTTAAAAACTGGTTATAGAAATGAAATGGAAAGAAATAAAAACCTACTTAACCAGGTGGGTATCTACCTATAAGTACCTTCCTAATGCTGGACAATTCACACAGCATTATCTAGCACCAAGCAAAGCAGAGCTTGTATTATACCTAGGTAGGTAGGTACGGTACGGCTAGATAACTGATATAAGTACCTACTTACTTACTTAAGTAAGTAGGTACTTACTTAAGTAAGTAAGTAGGTACTGATATACTTACTTATTTTAATATGTACTAACTTTTGTGAAAAACAAATGTACTAATAGGTAGGTCAGTACACTGAAATCCAGAATGTCTGAATGAGTGAGTCAAATTGCCGACGACACCCGCAAACTACCTACCTACCTACCTACCCAATGAGTCGTGAAAAATAGTGTTATTGCTTGCCAAATTGTTTTATGTAGGTACTGATGGTGCAATAAAGTCGTAATCAATCTATCTAATTGTTATTATTTTCATTTATTGTGCAATCAAATTGAATAGACTTTTGTGAAAAATTAAAGGTCCTGTCCTATCCTTTTGGATTAAAATTAAAGGCCTATAATCGAATATGTGTCTAGGTACCTATTTCTAAAAAGTGTATACCTAATCTATGACAACAAGGCTACCGAGAAAAAAGTGTTAAGTACCTATCTCTTTTTCTCCCACATTAGTTGCAAACACTACTTTCGGTAGTACCTATAGATAATCAACAAAACACAAAGGATCCTCTGTTAAATCCTCTGAAAATTGCTATTGTCTACTTTGTAGGTAGGTACGGTTCATGAGATACCTACAGTCATACCTAGATGTAAGTTAAGTAAAATTCAAGAGATTGGGTCCAATTAGGTCCATCCACCTCAGTCATAGCATAGATAGACCGGTCACCGCCGCCGGCGTTTGTGTTCCACGTGCATATTGTTGTCTCGGTCGCACTTTGGTCTAGCTACGTCTTTCCATCTTTGTTGTTCATTTCATTAGGTAGGTAAGTATTTCGTGTAGGAACGAAAACACCACTGCGCGGCGACGAGCACTCACACTAACTCACGGCAAACGAAAGTAAGTGTGAGTGCTCGTCGCCTGCGCCACGGTAATAATAATATTACCGTGACTGCGCACCCTTCCGCGTCCCTTTGACCCATTAAAATAAGGTACCTACCACTGCGCAGCCACGCGCGTACTTCCGAGAGTTCATTTATATAGATTTGCGCGTAGGTAATAGGTATGTAGGTAAGGTACCTTACCTTACCTACATACCTATTACCTATCTTATACCTATCTCGTTTGTACGTACCTATGTCACTACCGGTGTCACACACGGACATACACGACCAATAACAATCAAGGGTTCCTTCAATTGCTAACAACAACGCGAGGTAAGGTACCCTACCTACCTACCTATCTCCTACGTGCGTTTGTATGTCACTGTCGTGCCGGTGTTACAAATAGAGGACAGACATGACCAACAACGAACAAGGGTCCTCAGCATCTTGATACCTTCTTACAAAAACAACAATGCTAGGTAAGGTAGAAATAGGTACCTTACCTACCTACCTCGTATGTGCCTCTGTATCGACTCGACTATCAAAACCCCACCTTCTTTCACGCATTCACCGCCCAGCCGCGGCGGTGCGACTCGCAGGGGCGCGCGCCGCCGCGCCGCCACACGAGGGTCGAAGGGTCGTCTGCTTCTTGGGCCATGAAAGTGTTTAGCGACTACCTAGGTATGCTTTTTTCAATAAAATCGCGGTAATATAATTTTTTAGTTGACCATACATTTAAAAGCAAACCCATTGATTATGGCTTATACCTATTTTTTTTTTCAGCTTAACGATTTTCTTATTCGGCTGACCAAAACATTAATTTTGCTGCTCAAAAAATCACTTTTTGGCTGATCAAAAATAATTGTATAATCCTGCAGATCATAACAATTAATTCTGCTGATCAAAACATTAATTTCGCCGATCAAACAGCTATTTATTTTCTGACCAAAAATAACTTAGTTGCCGACCAAGTGTTGCTGGTGGTTTTTATTTTACAGCCGATCAAAACTTAAAATGCTGCTCAAGTAGTTTAAAGCTGACTTTTCCAGCTGATCAAATATTTAAAATAAATACCAATAAATTTACTCCCAATAAATAATACCTACTCTTGAGCATGCGCTTATTTTTCACAATAAGTTACTTTCAAAACACTTCTAGTGCTCTCATCCGAGGCCAGAAAATCATTTTTAGCAGTCTTTGGCGGCCTGCGTCTGGTGTCAGGAAGCTTGTAAGACATAGGTGTCTTTCCCATTATATAAGATAGATATCAAATAGGTAGGTATAATATGGTTTTGGATAAAATAGTTTACTAAAGTCTTGCAATGGATAAGGAACATAATATTAGTACAAACATTTTTCCATTGCTCCACAGTCTTATGGAGCCCTAACGCCTTGAGTGCGCATTGAAGACGCATTTCATTGTGGGTCCGACATTAGGGTTGTCAACTTTTATTAGATGAAATAGAGTATATCTGATTCTAAAGGAGGTAAATAATGAGTACAGATCTATAAAAAAGAGTATCATTTATTTTATATTTTTAAAAAGGTATTTTTTGTACTTTTGCAGCACTTAGCAATAAAAGTTTTCATTGTTTTTAAAAGAATTGTACGACTCCAAACATCGGTCGGTTTTCAGTACTTTACATAGGTATGCTTGATTTGCGCACTCCGATATTTTCAGTTGCTTCTCGTAATGAAGCTTTTGGATAGGCCCCGAAAAACCCCAAAATGGCAATGGTGGTGAACTCATCTATTTTTGTTGTTATTTTTCTTTTAGACAACCATCTTGCCTTAAATTTTTTATTAATTTTTCAAAAATATTGCGATTCGGTACATCGCGGTCAGGAACGCTAGTTCCTGATGCCACGTTTTTCTTTGTTTAAAAAGTATCTAAAAAACGTGCACTGTATAAAAAGATAAGTTAGCTATTGACAAGGTAGAGATCCCTCGCGTCTACATTACAAGTTTCGAACTTAGTTAGAGCGAGGTGTTGAAACTAAGACTGGGTAACTAAGTCTAAAACAATGTAATGTTAGTTTTAAGACTTTTTCTGAAATAAACGTTTATTATTATTATTATTACTTCAACGCATTATTTGGGATTCGTTGGTTGAGGAAGTATGCTTCAATTTATTCTACTTTTTGCGTATTTGACAATGCCATGATAGGACAAATAAGATAATGCAATGACTGATATAAAAGTCCGTACTCGTGAGAGCATGGAGTTCCTGAACTTCTTAATCGCTACAGTATTAATACTTCTTCAATGTGCAATTAGAATTTATTAAAATGTTTGTTGTAGGAATTTTGCTTTGTCCTGCCTGTTGTATGAGAATACATTTTATCAAATTTGACTAACTCAGATTTTTTTCATTCGATACAATAAAATGATTCTTAGGTACAAAGTACTGAGTCGATTGGCATAAAAAAAATATACCTACTTGATTCATTTTAAGGCGCTACTCACACTTGACCAAAAAAATGTTGATGCCAAAATATTCTTCTCCAAAATGAGCTGATGTTTCAAAAGAAACTGGACCTGTATCTCCTCTGGTTATGGGTGCCCCCTTACTGTCCCAGTTAAAAAAAACACTGCAAAGATCAGGAGCTCATTGTTATTCAATTTCAATGAAGCTCTGTTCCTATCTTCCCGCCACTTCACCTTCATGACCAAAAAGACTCTCTTAGTCTAAGATCCGGCTGCAGAATTAGTACATTCATCGAGTATGAGCTAAAAACCAATTTTTTACGCACATCTGTGTTAAGGAGAATTATACAGGGTGGCACATTTATATCGGTCAGTATGGGAAAGTCAGAAACTATGACATACGTAGATCTCTTCTTAGGAACCATGTCATCGATTTTAGTAACAAGAAAAAACTTGAACTCAGCTCGGACTCAGTTAATATAGTAAACATTGAGGCAAAAAGAGTATTCTAACGTACTCTATAAGTGTTATAGATTATAGAATACGCCTACATGATATAGAGTACAATACTCTATTTAAGAGTACGGTTGGCAACCCTACCCGACATCCCAGTGGCCCGGCAAACTCGCCCGAGGCGAACATGTTGTGTGTGGATATATAGTCCACCAAGTATTTTATTTGCTCGGGATTGCTTCGGAGACTGTAATTAATTAATTAATTAATTAAGTACGTAATTGTTAGTACATGGATATGACGTATTGTATGAAAGAAATATTTAGTTTACGTAGGTTCTAAGCTTTGAAAAGACTGTCGAAACTTCGCGGCGAAGATCTGCTTTCAGCATTTTGTAAAATAATGTGCACTATACATTATGGTATCTGCAGGTAAGCTTCTTTGATAAAAATGCGATACTTGAATCACTCGCTTTTTTCTAGAGACACTATTCGGCAAAATGTTTTTTGAGCTCGCCATAATTTCTACCTTTCCTCACTGTGGTGAAAAAACTGAAAGAAAAATTCAATTTTCGCGCGGGAGACCATGGGTAATTAATGACACTGACATAGGATAAGATATGACGAAAATTGTCGGAAACGTCAAGTCAATGTCATTTTACTTTTATACTGTATTTCACGCAAAGAATGAGCTTTTTACAACCTTTTATGTTTTATCTGTGATTTCGCTCCCGTTGCTTGTCTACGAATAAACTGTTTTTTAGGGTTTGTTTCGAGAAACGGTGTGCTCGGATAATAGAAAGAATAGGAAGACAAGAAACTTTCTTCTCTAGTCTAGTGTAGAGTAGAGATGAAAACGCCGTGCTGGTGGTTGAGAAGTCGGCGGTCGGTCTGGACGTACCATGGAAATGTCGTTAGGTCGAGGTCGTTGTCCTTTTTGGACAAAAAACATTTTCTACATACTAAAGATAAAACGAATAAGTAAATAATTCATTTCCATCAATATTATATATAACGGAGAGGGATCCGGAGGCCTGCCGTCCGGAACGTCAGACATGTCTCGAAGTCCAAATCAAATATTCCAACGTGTTGTCCAGGTGTTTATTAGTTAATCAGAATCACTTCACTAGGTATAGACCCAATTTCACCATACTATGTTAAGTATTTAATGTCTTGTTAAATCAATTAACGGACTGTCAATGTTACCGAGTGTCTCACCACGCGCTAATGGGTGTTTAACTGTCGTAACAAGACGTTAAATCTAATCACTGGTCTAGAGGTTCGTTAATATTAACAAACTGTCAGATAGGAATTTACATACTGTCAATCCATAAACAAAGCTAGACACGGAGAAGTTAATTATGGACGCATTTAATTTTAATTTCGGAAGTGATGTTTTCAGTTTCAGTTGAGTTTTTATAAAATAGCACGCTTTTCGAAGGCTTTGGGTGCTTTAGACTGCACACATGTACGCATTCGTTCACCTGGTGGGGAAAACGCAGAGTTTTTTAGAAATCGAAAAGGATACATGTCCATAAATGTGCAAGTGATTGGCAGTGCAGACCTGGAAATTTTAGATTTGGTAGCAAGGTGGCCCGGTAGCAGTCAAGATCAGACTATTTGGAATGCCTCATACAGAAATGCTGTGTTTGAAAGTGGCCGGTATGGTGATACAGTATTATTGGCTGATAGTGGTTATATGAATCGGCCCTATATCATGATGCCACTAGATAATCCAACAACACCAGAGGAAGTACTCTACAATGAATCTCAAATAAGGAGCAGGAATCCTATTGAACGCCTGTTTGGGGTATGGAAACGTAGATTCCCTGTGCTGGCAGTGGGCATGCAAATACAGTTAAATAGCTGTCTGCCTGTTATCGTTGCTACAGGAGTACTGCATAACCTTTTAATTAACTTAAAGGAATCATTACCAGCAGATGACCCTGAACTTGACCTTCCAGCACCATGGGAACAATTGTTATATCAAGGCCTTATCAGGGAACAAAGAAGTAATGTTGAAATGACAAGAGACATCAATCCTGTGCGAAGACAGCTAATAAACAATTATTTTAAGAGTTTGCATGCGAGTGCATCACTGGCTACATAATTATAGCATTGCTTTAAATAAGTATTTAGCATTTTCTTAAAGGAATGGCTAACACAATAAATTAAACAAGTAATTTGAAATTTTATTTTATTTATCCCATAAAATTATAATAAACATACCTTACCTTAAAAACCTAACTTAAAATTAAACATTATTCTACATAGTCTTTGGTAACAGAATAAAACAATTACAACTAATATATACACTTCTATCTATTTATTAAATATCTAAGCCAACATTATTCTATTTTGGATTAGGTACATTACTTATTCATAATCCGCAGCCGGATTTCTAGGCATCAATTTTAATTCTGCTTGTAATTTTGCAGTTTTAATTTTCTCATGAAGTAACTGCTCTTCCTTTATTTTACCTTCTGTTTTTGTGTTTTTTTTTTCATTATTTCAAGGATATCCAGCTTAGTTTGCAGCACCTTATCCTGCTAAGAAGTCTTAGGCCTTCTCCTACGAAGCCATGTTGATGGAGTGTCCGCCCTTTCAACAGAAAGTTTATTGGACACTTTCGTTCTTAATGAAGCTGGTGTCCAGCTCTGCCAGACCTTTTTTCTGTACCCTGAAAAAAAAAATGAGTTTTAGCTGCATGAAATACTTCCTCTTAGCAGATAAAATATTAAACAAAAACAGTATTCCTAAGTATTTTTAGTATGACTGTGTTGCTGGATCAACTGTCTGATAACATCCGACTAATATGCAAGTCTCTGGATACTCCTACCAATCCACAATGAATACAGGTGGTAGGTACCTACCTCTGGTGGTTTGTTTTCATCGGCAAACTCAGATATTTGAGATTGTCCAGGGACACAAATATCTGCAATGTTATTCTGAAACAAATAAAAATACATATATTTTACAGTCAATAATTACAAGCTTGTGGCATTATTAGTCATTTCATTCATCACATCTTTCATTGAATTAAGCTACACATTATGAAAAAAAAAACCCTAATTATGATGTCCGTTAACCAACATAAATTTATGTTAGTTATTATTTGACATCTCAATTAGAGTCCTGATAGGCGTCAAGATAGGCGAAACTTACCTGTGTTTCAATCACTTCGATTGTTTCTAAATTAGATGATAATCCTTGGTCTAGAAACTAGACATCGGAATCATAGGGATTATCTAATCCGTCTAATGTTGGACCAAGTAGAATCTCCACTTGTCCTTGTCACGGTCCAAGCGGTGGAACATCAGGATTTCCTCCTCCTGCATCTAACCTGTGGGATGGGGTGCAGATTCATGAGCTCGCGTGCGGGGTGCGCTCCATGCTCGGCGCACACGCGACACCGGTGCACCGTCTGCTCGACGTCGCGCGACATGCCCGCCCTGAACATGACGTCACGAGCGTAACAGATTAATATGGAAATGGGATGTTAAAGAAATGTGAAATGTATGTCTAGTATAATAGTTTTAGCAATTTAGATTATCTGTTTAATTGTTATTTTTACGTAATAAAATCATTACCGTATAACTTTGATAAGCATCGATAATTCTTTATCGTTAATAACTTATTTTTGCGACTATTATAAATATGTGGAATATTATTTATTCAATTTTTGATATCATTATTTTGTTCTGAAAATATTGTTTAGTAATAAGAAAATTGTAAATTGTGGTAATGACTCTTCGCGCCATAAGCGGTTTGAGTTAACGCCCACCGCAGGGTTTTGTAACGATTTGTTGGTCTAACGATACGATCCAAAAGCAAGGCAGCGCCCACTTTTGGATCGGCAGCCTACCCAGACAGAACTAAAAGCTAAGTATTGTTCATGTTTCTTGTGACTAGTAATGTATGTGTATAACCTTAAAATGTTCTTGAGTAATGTTTCTTTCTCTTCATACTTTGTGTCCTAACCAGATTGTTTTATTGAATATAAGAGTATTCATGTTCCAAGTTGTGCTTCTTTTCTTTAATACCCTCAATAGCAACCCTATTAGGATTTCTAGTATCATTTGTAGTAACTTTGTTGAAAATAGATATCAAGGTAGGTTTATCCTGGATTCTATTAATTTTTATAACGAGTAGAGTCTTCTAAATCTATCATCAGAAGCGGGACAATGTACATTATGTGCCTTACTAATGTAATTTTTTTTTTTTTTTTAGATGGATTTGTCTTTAATGCAAGACCTTCTTCGAGCCATCAAAGATGCTGTTTCCGGCGGCGGCCGAAAAGATGATGACGTTGCCCTGCCGATTTTCGACCCGACCACGTGTGACCTGGGCGCCGAGGCATGGTGCAACAACATCGAGGCTCTCGCGAACGAATTTGGCTGGAGCAGCATCGCAACCGCCGCTAAGGCAGGTAAGGCTCTCAAAGGGTCTGCTCTGTTGTGGTTCGAGACATGGGACCCTGCAGAGGGCCGTTCATCGCTTTGTACCCCGAGAAAAAGAATCTTGCAGAGAAACTACAAAAAGCAGTTTTGTACACCTCCGATTCTGCAGATTCATGTTGCGAATACGCTAGGGAAAAGATTAGGTTATTACGTAATACTAAAATAGCATTTAGTGAGTCGCAATTAGTCGAATTAGTATGTGGCAGTATAACTGATATAAATGTAAAAATGGCATCATTTAACAACAGTGTAAAAACTACTTCCGAGTTGATTGCACTTTTTACGTCGTACGTAAAAACTAAAAAACGTCCTTTGGAGCAAAGCGGTAGGGATTCTAGGGACTCTTCAGGGCCCAAACGTGCTAAAAATGATACACGCCCAAATGATATTAAGTGTTTTAACTGTGGCAAATTAGGTCATACTCGGCTACAATGTCGTTTTAATAATGCTGAGGGTAGTGCTCAAGCGAACAACTCACTATCGCGAGAGCAGAAACCCGTTGAGCCTAAAAAATACTGCACCTACTGCAAAAAAGCCGGACACACGGACTCCATTTGTAGGTACAAACCTCAAAGTGCTAATAAATCTGGCACAACCGAAAAAGAGGTTAATTTTTTAGAAAAACCGACCTCGAACTAACTAAAGTTTGCATTAACGACGTTTACATAGATTGTCTTATCGACACTGGTGCCAATTGTAGCATAATTAAGGAGTCTATAGCAAAACGTCTTAGTTGCGACATTACTCCGCATTCTTTTCGCGTGACTGGGATAGGAGAGGGTAGTTTGCAGGGATTTGCTAAAATTAAAGTACCAGTTCGATTTCAAGATTTATGTATTCATTTATGTATTTTTGTTGTTAGGGATACAGATTGCAATTATGATTTGATTATAGGCAGAGACTGTGTTCGCTACCCTGATTTAGAAATAGTAACAGATTCTCAAGGTTCACGTCTTGTACGAAAATATTCGCCTAAATCGAGCCTGGAAATAAATTCTTTGGGCATTGAGGCTATTTCTGATCCGTTTTCTGAACTTTCAACAGCTATAGCTCATTTAGACACAGATCTACAAGGTAAAATTGAAGCCATTTTTCAAAAATACAATTCTGTTTTAAAACCTGTAGGTAATGTACGAACCGGTGAGTTAACCATTAAATTAAAAAAAGAAGGGGTAGTTTATTATAGACCTTACCGACTAGCCCCGGTAGAAAGAGAAAAGGTTAAATTAATAATACAAGATTAATTAGACAAAAAAATCATTGAGGAAAGTCGTTCATCTTTTGCTGGCCCTGTGATTTTGGTAAAAAAAAGTGACGGCACTGATAGAATGTGCATTGATTACAGGGCCTTAAATAAGCTAGTAGAAAAAGATAGATACCCTCTCCCTCTTATAGAGGATCAAATTGATAAGCTGGGTAATTCTAAGTATTTTATTTCTATAGATATGAAAAATGGCTTCCATCAAATCCCTGTTTCAAAAGATTCGAGAAAATATTTAGCTTTTGTGACCCCTGACGCTCAGTACCAGTGGGTTAAAATGCCTTTTGGGATTTGCACAGGGCCTTCAGTGTTTCAGAGAGCTATTTCCAGGGCTGTTGAACATCTAAAATTTTTACTAGTTTATATGGACGACATTCTAATTCCATTCAATACAATTGAGCAAGGTCTTGACTATTTAGAACAAACAATCTCGACACTTTCCTTAACCGGGTTTACAATAAACTTAAAAAAAATGTAAATTCTTTGTAGACAATATTGAGTACCTGGGTAGACACATATCTTCTGAGGGTGTGAGACCAAGTGATTCGAAGATCGTAGCACTAGCCAATTCTCCTATACTAGGCATGTGTCGTTCGTTATTCACAAAGATCCATATCAATCACGACCCGTTAAGAAAATGATCCGTTTCATATGACCGGATCATTTGAATGACTGTTTTTGCCGGCGGATCATCGGCTCACTTCGATGTTTCGTTTCATTTCGATCTTTTCGATTTTGTGACTGATTGCCTGTGCGAGATCGGGTCGTTTCGTTGCGTGTCGTCGCATCGTTTCGTTACTGACTGATTTGGTTCTGTGGTGGATCTTCTCGAATTCTCGGTCTAGGTATATCATTCATGATCCAATTATCATTAAATTATGGTAGGTAAATATTTGACCTGAATTGAGATAGGTAGTTACCTACTTATAACGTCTCAAGTTAGAATCTTCTAGTAGGTAGGTATATCTTCGTTAGTATATCTTCCTCACAGGAGGTAGAAAGATGTGTAAATACCTACCTATCTTGCGTGCCTCCAACAACCGTCGTTTTATTATACCTAGGTAGGTGCGTCTAAAATGGTCAAATTGCGAGATACCTACTAGGTAGGTACTAGATACTGAGCTATAAAAAAACTCAAGCAAGTAGGTAATGTTGTCCGACATAAAAAATATAACTCCTTAGGTACCTACTCAATTAGGTACCTGGGTACCTACTACCTAGTATTGAGTGAGAATTTAATTTAGGCAATTGAATAGGTAAGCTACTAATTTGAGGTGAGGTTTGTCTGTGTCGAATGCCTAGTTACCTACCTAGGTAAGTACCTACAATAACACCGTCGTTCGTCTGATGCTTTTCTTATAAATTTCATCTTCCTAAAGGATTCCAAGGCTACTAAAAATGGATTGATTGATGCGACGGCTTTGAGGAAAGCTACTTTAGAAATAATAAGGACTACCTACCTACCTACCTAGGTACTTACTTACCAAAACTTTACAAAGCTTATCCGACTATTGCTAGACCATTTCAATCAGCTTTCATTTCACTTTGATTTAATACCTACCTATGCTTGATATTTTTATGAACTTGTGCGAAGCCGGGGCGGGATTCCTTGTTGGTAAATAATTTACATAGAGGTACTTACCTAACCTACCTAGGTAGTAGGTACGTACAGTAGGTACCTACCTACATACCTACCTACTTAGATGCCCAAGTACTTACATGTACCTACCTACTCGAAAAATAATAGCCTCCTCTCTCGGGCTATCGGGTAAATCGATTATGATTATTATTCGTCTGTCAGTATAAAATCGATTTGGTTGCTAACTGGTTTTCGAATGGAATGTAAATATTTTGGTAAATAGTTAAAACATTTGGAAGGAAGGTCTATAAAATTAAAGTTTCAAGTAAATTGGAACAAAAGTATCAAGTATCAGTAGTAATATTTTTACTACTATAGGAAGAAAACAGTTGTGTACAACACGCAGAAATCAACTTGGCACCTGGTGCCAAGTAAACTTCACTTCAAGGCACGAGGTGCCTAGTTAACTTCTGCGTGTTACACGTAATGTTTGGTTAGGAATAAAGGAATGAATACCTAAGTACCATACTGCGACAACAGACTCTATTACGTTACCTTAAGGTATCTACTTTTAATCAGGCTGTGAGTAGATGAGACAGGCCACAGAATGTGTCCTATCCTACTCGCACGCACCACTTACGGCCTCGCGAGAGCAAGACGCAGCGGATCTTCGCGTTATGTCGCGGCGCGCGTCTCAGTCGTTCACAATGAACCGAACGTAGAAATGAACGGGTCTTTTCGTCGAGACTGTTCGGAACAATCACGCGCGGCCCGTGATCCGAATCATATGAGCCGTTCGTTCATGATCGACACAATCCTATCCTATACCCAACAATGTTAAGCAAGTTCGACAATTTATGGGTCTATCTAGTTATTTTCGTAAGTTTGTGCCCGACTTTGCCTCAAAAACTGCTTGTATTAGTAGGTTAACCAAAACAAATCAAAAATGGCAGTGGGGTTCTGAACAAAATGCGGCCCGAAAATATGTAATAGATCATTTAATTTCGAAACCATTATTAACCATTTTTGACCCTGAACTTCCAACTGAGCTACACACCGATGGTCTCTATTGGCTACGGAGCCATATTATTACAAAGGGTTGCTGGAGTCAATAAAGTGGTGGCTTACTTAAGTAAACGAACAAGTCCAGCAGAGTCTAGGTATAGTTCTTATGACCTTGAAACTTTAGCTATATATAATGCTCTAAAACACTTTAGGGTATATCTTCTTGGTATTAACTTTACAATCATCACTGATTGCAACGCGGTTAAATCAACTATGTCCAAGAAAGATTTGTCCCCAAGAGTAGCTCGCTGGTGGACGTTTATGCAAGACTTTCAGGTTGAAATTAGGTACAAGAAAGGAAAATTTATTAGCCATGTTGATTTTTTAAGCCGCAATCCGGTCGAATGCCCAGCCAGGTCTAGGAAATTATTCCTTGAGATAAATTAAATAGATGTGTCAAACGACCCCGGTAGTTCACAGTCATGGTTGAAAAATGCTCAGCTCAACGACCCCGAGACTCAGAACCTCGTCTCACAATTAGAAATAGGTGAATTAGATTCTAATCAATATTTAATGAAAAATGATTTGTTACATTATAAAATCAATCCCAATGCTGAGCCAAGGATGTTTGTTGCAAAAGGATATCGGTTAAGCATATTAAAATTATTCCACGATGAAAACTGTCATGTCGGTTTTGAAAAAGTCTTTCTCAAAATTCAAAAGTACTTTTGGTTTCCTTCAATGGCTGCTTTTGTAAAAAAATATATTTATCATTGTTTAATTTGTACAAGGAAGGGCCACTCTGGTCCCAAGCAAGGCTATCTACACCCAATATACAAAACGGCTGTACCATTTCATACCATTCATTTGGATTGTACTGGACCTTTTTCACTAAGCAATGAAGGTTATAGACATATCCTATTACTAGTTGATGGCTTCACCAAGTTCTGTTTATTAAAGCCACTTAAAACTTTAAATTCTCAAGAATGAATTCCTATCATAAGAGAAACTGTTACATTATTTGGTACACCATCATTAGTTGTCACAGATCGTGGAACCAATTTTAGCTCTAACCAAATCCAGACCCTGTTTAGAGAATTAAATAGTGAACACCACATGATAGCGACTGGTACACCCAGCAGCAATGGGCAAGTTGAACGTTACGTAGCAACAGTAATTAATATGTTATGTACTATGGTTAACGATTCGTCAGATTGGCCAAACGAACTCTGGAAGGTACAACAGTCTATCAATACGAATATCCAGAAATAAATAAATAAATAATGTTGGACAATTCACACAGCATTATCTAGCCCCAAGCTAAGCAGAGCTTGTGTTATGGGTACTAGATAACTGATATACTTAATACAATACACTACATAGATAGATATTTTTAATTATACATAGAAAACATCCAGAACGCCCTGGACAAATGTCTGCAGATCGTACAAACATTTGTCCCGAGGCGGGAATCGAACCTACGGGGTTCTCACCTTTACGCTTGCTGATCGGCGTAGAAGCTAATATACCTGTTGTGCAAGCCCGTCTTAATGAAGTTCTTGACAATGATAGCTTGGAATCGGATATAGATGTACGTTCTGATCGAGAACTTGCTAGGCAACGGTTACAGGTAATATAAAAAAAAATTAAAGAACGATTTGATTCAGTTAGACGAAATAATAAGAATTATAATGTAAGTGACTTAGTATATGTTAGTCAGAACCATAGGCGTAACGACAAATTAGCACCAAAATTCAAGGGCCCTTATGAGATTCTTTCTATTAATTCCAATGATCGTTATGCTCTAAAAGGCTTAGGTACTTTAAGAAATATAGTTATAGCAAAAGAGAAATTACGGTTTTGGCCGGGAGAATGGGTGGAAGAGAACGCTGTTGTTGAAAATGCCATGATTTTGTGATTTTTACTACTTGTTTGTGTTCACATTTACTTAGATAAATAAGAACCTATAGACTGTTGTAAGTACTTAAACTCAGGTAAATAAGTATGTAAGTAAAATTATGAATTATTACTTTCCTACAGTTGGTAAATGTAAAAATGATGCTATAATCTCAACGGGCACATGATCCGGGCCAAAAAAAATAATAATAATAACAATAATGTATCTACGTATATTTGATTACTACTTGTATATCGCTGTGTGGCCTCTTGCTGGATGCTAATCATCCCATCGACAGCGGATGGATGTGAGAAGCATAATCGGTAGTTGGCTAACGCTGTGGGCTTCGAGGCTCTGCTGATTATCCCATTGGCAGCGGATGGATGTGATCAGCATGGAAAAGTAGTCGCCCTAGCTGCTCTAGCCTCCAATTCCGGGTACTGACGCTCCATTCCTGGCAGCAGGTGGAGGTTACGGCAGTACATACAGAGCAATTGGCCAGTAAAAAAACTAATAAAGAAAACAAAATGAGATAGTCAGACATCATTTAATGAACAACATTAAAACCTACTAGTGTACATACATACTTATTATACCTACCTTCCTTAGATCTATCTGGTTTATGTGTTATATAATTATAGTAAAATAAAAATGTTCCCTTGGTACTTGGTGAAATCTTGTTAGTGTGTATTATCTTGTAATAATGTATTTGTTAAAATTAATAGTAATTTTTCTGTTAATTTATTTAAGAACTTGTTAAATAGGAGGTATTTAACAGTACGTTAAGTACCAATTATTAAAGAAGTTATATTGTAGTACTTAGTACTAGTTTAGTAAGTTGAAATGTATAATAGAGTACCTAAACTAGGTAGAGCTACTTCGGGACGAAGTATAGGTCAAGATTGGCCGTAACAGATTAATATGGAAAATCGTGTTAAAGAAATGTGAAATGTATGTCTAAAATAGTTTTAGAAATTTAGATTATCTGTTTAATTGTTATTTTTACGTAATAAAATCATTACCGTATAACTTTGATAAGCATCGATAATTCTTTATCGTTAATAACTTATTTTTGCGACTATTATAAATATGTGGAATATTATTTATTCAATTTTTGATATCATTATTTTGTTCTGAAAATATTGTTTAGTAATAAGAAAATTGTAAATTGTGGTAATGACTCTTCGCGCCAAAAGCGGTTTGAGGTAACGCCCACCGCAGGGTTTTGTAACGATTTGTTGGTCTTTAAATACGATCCAAAAGCAAGGCAGCGCCCACTTTTGGATCGGCAGCCTACCCAGACAGAACTAAAAGCTAAGTATTGTTCATGTTTCTTGTGACTAGCAATGTATGTGTATAAACCTTAAAATGTTCTTGAGTAATGTTTCTTTCTCTTCATAATTTGTGTCCTAACCAGATTGTTTTATTGAATATAAGAGTATTCATGTTCCAAGTTGTGCTTCTTTTCTTTAATACCCTCAATAGCAACCCTATTAGGATTTCTAGTATCATTTGTAGTAACTTTGTTGAAAATAGATATCAAGGTAGGTTTATCCTGGATTCTATTAATTTTTATAACGAGTAGAGTCTTCTAAATCTATCAAGCGCGTCGCTTACACCTGTCAATGCCCAGGTGCCCTTCGTGGACACGCGACAGCATTTTTTTCCTTTATCCGCTAGGAATAAAAACTAAGTTATTGAAGAATGTTACCCCGTTCGCGTATTCGAAGCATTCCCGACCGCTCTAATATTGTCGCACGCGTTCATCCGTTCGAAACTTATTATCAGGCCAGCCATGAATGTAATCAATCAATAATCTAGATTCGTTGTCATTATTCGTATATTCTTTTGATAATTTTTTTTTGACGACCTCAGTGGCGCAGCGGGCGCGAGTCCGCCTGCGACGCACGAGGTTGCGGTTTCGATTCCCGCCTCGGAACAAATTTGTTTACGATCTGTTTGTTCCGTTGGTCTGGGTGTTATCTATATACAGGGTGTCCCAGATGTCGACGTCAAGCCGGGAGCGGGTGACAGGCAGAGTCGAAATAGTGAAAAAAAAAATCTAAGTTTTGTTTTTTTTTAATTATAGGTATTTATTAAATTTCGGTAAAATCTACACCCTGTGATAGTGTTTTTACTCTCATTCCTACAATTTTTAACTTTTTTAAATTATTTTTTTAATTATGTAATCCTGAATAATGCTTCTGTAAATTCTTGCCTAAAATTTTAAGCTAATTGCCCCACCTTGGAAGAAAATGACACTATTTGCCCAACTAAGTATTTAAAGTGAAATCTTTAGCCCACTTTAACTGCCTGTACTGAAAAAAAAATGTACTACGCCAGTTTGGCAAGTACCTTTAAAAGTTGGCGCATTTAATAAGGATTCCAAAATGGTATAACTCTTGCTAGTAATCTAGCAAGTTTCTTTGTGTTTTTTTATGTAAAGAAATCCAGTTTGCATTTTTTTTCTTAATAAAGCCGAACGTCCAAACCACGTCCGTAACCTATCTACGAGTAAGATAGTTTTGTTTGCAGTGGATGTTCGAATTAACTGTTTTAAGTTTTAAATTAAACATCAATTTTTGGGTTCATAGATTTATTTATTACATAAGACTTATTTATTATTTATTACATAAGACTTATTTATAACAAATGTTCAAACTGCTTTCCTTGAGCCGCAATACATGCTCTACATCTTTTTAGAAAAGATCGGAGTATCAGACGGGCGAATCGTCCGTTATTGACGAACTCAACTGCTTCCATTATTTTTTGCCGTAGCTCAGCTACATTTTCAATTCGCTTTGAGTAGACCTTTTCTTTCACCGCTCCCCAGTAAAAAAAATCGAGTGGGTTCAAGTCTGGTGAACGGTCTGGCCATGAGATAGGACCAGACCGCCCTATCCATCTGCCCGGGTATTCCTCATCAAGATGTTCTCTAACTGAGCGGGCATAGTGCGCCGGGCAGCCGTCTTGCTGGAACCACATCTCTCTGTAGATGTTTAATGGTACGTCCTCCAATAAATTTGGTAAATGATTTAATAAAAAATCCAAATAAACTTCGCCACTCAAAATCTCTGGCAGCTTGAAAGGTCCAATTATTTTACCATTTAAAATTCCGGTCCACATGTTTATTTTGAAACGATATTGTGCTCTATCCTGTCTCCTCAAATGTGGATTTTCTACATGCCACTCGTGTAGGTTGTGCAGATTCATGTAACCATCTTTTTTAAATGTCGACTCATCGGACCATAAAATTTTCTCTAAGAATTGCGGATCTTCCTGGTGTTTTTGTATCATCATTTGACAGAAGGCAACTCTTGGAGGATAATCCCGGGGTAGTAAGGATTGTACTCGCTGTACGTGGTACGGGTGTAATTGGTTTTTTTTCAGGATTCGGTGGACTATACTTTTGGGTACTCCTGTGTTTGCTTCAATTGTACGCACTGAAGTACTTGGGTCTTCTTCGACTGCTTCTAGGACGATGTCCTCGCGAGGAAAGGGAATTCTTCCTTCACGACGTACTTGGTTTGGGAATCGGCCCTCTGAGAATAATCGGTGCACATTTGTAAAAACTCGATGACCCGGATAACGAGTACCATTTGGGTATCTCTCACGATACAGTCTAGCTGCAGCACTAGCATTGCCTCTGCATTCACCATAAATGATATGCATGTTGGCATATTCCTGTGTGGTATACACAGACATGATGGCACTACGCAATCACTCGATAGTCCAGGGGAAAGCAAGAGTCGTCAAAAGAGAAACTTAGTAGTTCAAGTCCAAATCACAAGCAATCAAGTCCAATAAATGAAGCAATGGTAGGTACGAAAACAACACAAACGAATACGGAAAGATGCGCTGTAAGCGAAGGAGCGTAACGTACTGCTTTGTTTTGTGGGTGCAGTGATGATGGACAAAGGCGACTATGGTCTCGCTCGCACTAGTCTAATGCTGTAATCTCTCCGTCTCCCTCGTAACTAAAAGTGGCGTCACTATCTGTGTGGCTCACACTTCGTAGAATTTCTCTCTCCGTCTCTCTCTATCACATTGAAACTAAAATTGAGGAAATCCTCTCGAACACTAGAATCATTTTAATAAGAAAAATTTGTTCATTACTTTTTTGGGTTTCTTTACATAAAAAAAAAACAAAGAAACTTGCTAGATTACTAGCAAGAGTTATACCATTTTGGAATCCTTATTAAATGCGCCAACTTTTAAAGGTACTTGCCAAACTGGCGTAGTACATTTTTTTTTCAGTACAGGCAGTTAAAGTGGGCTAAAGATTTCACTTTAAATACTTAGTTGGGCAAATAGTGTCATTTTCTTCCAAGGTGGGGCAATTAGCTTAAAATTTTAGGCAAGAATTTACAGAAGCATTATTCAGGATTACATAATAAAAAATATTTAAAAAAAGTTAAAAATTGTAGGAATGAGAGTAAAAACACTATCACAGGGTGTAGATTTTACCGAAATTTAATAAATACCTATAATTAAAAAAAAAAACAAAACTTAGATTTTTTTTTTTTTTTTTCACTATTTCGACTCTGCCTGTCACCCGCTCCCGGCTTGACGTTGACTTCTGGGACACCCTGTATATCATAATAAAAAAATATATCTATATAGATAGATAGATATACAGGGTGGAATTTTGTAATGCCACCTGGAGGGAAAGTACTCGTAATACTGTAGATAGAAAATTTTACTCAAAGAAAACATTCCTTTAATTTTGAAAAGAAAGAAAACTGCATTCAAAGATTTTCGAAAATTCGCTTGCCACACCCGGGAATCGAACCGACTAAAATCTGTAAAAATTACACCCTGTATTTTTATTGCATAGATCGGTCGGGTCAATTATAAGGATGAAATCTCTCTAACAAACTTAATAAATTAAATGAAAGGAAAACCATGAAATCTTAAATTATTTTAATTATTTACAATAAAAGTCAACTAACTACTAATTAGTTGCTCAAAATGGGCTCCATTTTCTTGGATACACAAATTTATTCTTCTTATGTATTCATTTCTAGTAACTTTTAATAACGTGTTGTGGTGAATATTATAAATCGTATTCTGAACTTCAACTCTCAACTCGTTTACATTCGCATAAGATTTCATGTAAATTCGATTTTTTACATAAATCCCCACAAAAAATATCTAAAGGGGTGAGATCTGGTGATCTCGCAGGCCATCTGATTGTGCCGTTAGTACCAATCCAGGTATTAAAATGGTTATTAATGTAGGCAGTAGTGATTCTGCTGTTATGGGCTGGAGCACCATCTTGCTGTAGAATTATTTGGTTTCGCTCCGCCTCGGGGAAACCATTTAACTCATTTCTTAAGAGATCCAGTATTTCAAGGTAGAAGAGTCTGCATTAAGTACAAACACGTGCAAATTTCAATAGTCTTATTTAAATATCAATTCGTCATTTTAATGGATAAATGACGTCAATGATAATTATTAATTACTGACACAAGTAAACAGATGGATCTTTAAGTTAAAGTGCTTAACTTGACCCATTCAATTTATAATTTAAGATTTCATGGTTTTCCTTTCATTTAATTTATTGAGGTTAAAGAATCTTTATTTCTCATAAAAACTATTAAGTTTGTTAGAGAGATTTCATCCTTATTATTGACCCTAACGATCTATGCAATAAGAGTACAGGGTGTAATTTTTACAGATTTCAGTCGGTTCGATTCCCGGGTGTGGCAAGCGAATTTTCGAAAATCTTTGAATGCAGTTTTCTTTCTTTTCAAAAATAAAGGAATGTTTTCTTTTAGTATAATTTCCTATCTACAGTATTAAGAGGACTTTCCCTCCAGGTAGCATTACAAAATTCCACCCTGTATATCATTTATTCATAAAGAAAAAACATTACATAGGTTGGTTAGTAATGCCTTAAAGCCTATGTTAGGTTTGTCTAGGCAAAGAGTTCTCATCTATTTTACTTAGGAATTCTTATTACTACTGTTGGTTAACATTGTAATTTAACTTGCCTTAATATACATTGTAGGCAAATCGCTTATTTAAGTATAAAATATCCTAGCTCTTATATAAACCATCTACAATGATAGCAGTCTTTAGCATGCATGCATTCACTTATCAACGACCGGAATGTTGCTACAGGTTCATTCATCCAGCGTGAAGCTCGCCGCTTATCGCCGCTTATGACCAACTACAGGGTACTATGTATACTGTTGGGAGACTGGAAGACGAAAATAGGCAACAGTATAAAAGTCGGCGCAAATCAGCGCTCGCCCTTATTCTGCTGCGCGCCTTCGTGGAGTCAACACCTCGTCACAGTGCCCTATTGCTTGTCATTTTGTTTGTCGTTTGTTTTCGTAAATTCCTAAGTAAATGTTTTTGTGTTTGTAACCGTTATTTTCTTTTTAAAAAATTAAATCTAATCGAAAGTCTAATATCAGAAATTGGGATAACGTAATTTTCACGCTCTTTGTTTCTTTGGGGAAAATACAAAAACAAGCGAGATGTCCGGCCGTGATCGACGTCGCTCACGACAATCTGATAGTCGAGAGCGACACCGACGCGATAGGTATCGAGATCGTACTCCTGAGGGCGGGCTTAGGCGCACGATGGAGGCGATGCTGGAGAGGTTAACTGCATTCACAGTGCAGTGTGATGCGCGCTCGGAAACGGTCGTGCCTCGCTCTTGCACCGTCTCGAACGCCGCTGCCCGCGAACGCGATGAGTGCGAAATCCCTTATCGCCAACGAGTTTCTGGCGTTCATCCAGAATGCCATCGACACCATGGACGAGGTCAGCATCCTGCAGATCTGCAAATCCAACTTCAATGAAGAGGACATTTGTAGGGGCAAGGCGCTGATCTTCCAGACGCTAGGAAAAATGGACCAGATGCCCTCTCGACGCAGGGATGGCAGGGAGAAAAGTATTCATGACGTCATCACGCTGTTCAAGTGTACGGACCCGGACGACGTGCCTGACTTCGTCGCGAAGGAGCTGCAGAAGCTGCCCCCGGTGACGTTCGACCACGTCGATGTGACCAGACTGCTGAAGGATGTCACTAATCTCAAAGCTAGTCTGGTTGAAGTGAAAATGAAGTTGGAGGCGTCCGAAGTTACCATCAGTGACCTTCGCTGCGAGGTAGCATCATTGCGTGCTGCCACGGTAACTAGGTCACAAGAGGCTTCGCACGTCAACGTGCATCGCGGAGCGCAAAGTATGTCGGCGTCATCGTTCGAGTCAGCGATATTGGACGTGTCGCCGGCCGCGGCTGACAACACCGCCAATACTTTGCGGTCGCCCCGCCCGCTCCCCGCGTCACCGCGTGAGGGACCGACACGTGCGCGCGCGCCTTCCCCCCCGCGCGCATACGCCACCGTCGTCGCCGCCACCGCCGCACCCGACGCTGCGAGCTGCGCCGCATCCGCTGTGCACCCGCAGCTTGCGGTGCGGTTAAAAAGGAAGGGGAAAAAGAAGCAGCCCTGTGAACCATCACGTAGTGCTGCGCCTGAGCCAGCTCCTGGGAAGGGGCCCTGTGACGCGGAGGGATTCACCGTGGTAGTTCGCAAGAGCCGTAAGCCCACTAGCCGCAACCAGTGCGGTACTGGGCCGAAAGATCTGAACTCTGGTTTCCGAGCGGAAGTACCAACTACCCAGCTCTACGTCTCACGCGTCCACTACAGTGTGGAGACCAAGGCTGTGGAGGAGTACCTAAAAATGAAGACTGGACTCTCGATGCGCGTCGAGAAGCTGGAGTCTCGCCATAATGTCAGCTTCAATTCATTTGTGGTGAGAGTTCCAACTCAACATCTATCGACCTACTTAAGCGCAGAGTTTTGGCCGAAGGGTGTCAAGTTCCGAAGGTTCACTGGCCGCCTGCAAGGTGACACCGCCGTGCACCGTCGTCAGCTGACACCCTGATTGCGTCATCTACACGTCGACGCCGTAATCACAATGTGTTATTAATTAAGTTTTTTATATTTTATGTATGTTAGTTTTAAGGTAAATATTACTATGGACCGTAGAATAAGTTAAATAAGATCTATAACTTTCCTATAGTCTGAAATAAATGAATTAATAATAAATAATAATTGGAGGAGCGGTCTGCTGCGCGACCCGCCCGGTCTCGCGAGCGACGCACACCGCCTTTGTCCGGCGGTACCCCTCGGACATCGCCGCCGTCGCGGCGTCAGTGTTTTCCCCAAGTGCAAAAAGATTCGCCGGCTGCTGCACCTGGGCGTGCCGTGTCACCGTCGCCGTCGCGATCAGCTCCAGTCACACGTGTGTCTGACCGGCTGCCTATCGTCGCATCACCGCCACGTAGTGAAATTCGTAGTGATAAGGTGCATTCTGATCTAGGTCAGGACGATAGTGGAGTGGATGCGTCATCGTTGGTCGCGATGCCGTCGACACTCACGGATTGCATTATTGATGCGTTTCGTTCCATTGGAAACACGGCAAGGTCAAGCCAAGCTTACTATATTTCGAATATTGATCCTGTCCTACACAATATCGACGATTGGTGTGCCGAAGTGGACCGTGCATGTGCTGTAAACAATTGGAATTCCCACGAATGCCTTTCGCGGGTAGGCAATTGTTTGAAGGGCGAGGCGCGTACATGGTTAAGTGAGTGGGTAACGAACGACCGTACGTGGGCTAATTTTAAGAAGGAGTTCAAACTTTTGTGTCCTAAAACACCTGATATTGCTGGTATTCTTTTCGAGGTTATGAACACGAATTCTGACAATTATCCCACGTACGCGGATTATGTTCGTCGTTCTTTGCTTCGTTTACGCATTGTGCGAGGACTAAGTGATGAACTGATTTCTGCGATTGTTATCCGAGGAATCACCGACCCGCAACTTCGAGCTTCAGCCACCAACGCTAAACTTGCACCTAACGGTTTGGTCGAGTTTTTCTCGATATATGTGAAACCTGCACCATCAAGAACATCGCAAAAACAGGACTCGTCTGCTAAAGCTAAGGTAGATGTAAACCCCTCTCGGAAGCGTAAGTTTCAAGATAATAAGTGCTTCTTTTGTGGTACTCCTGGGCATAGGCAGTCCTCTTGTCCTAAAAAGCCTAAAGCCGAGTCAGGTGAAGGTTCTAGTAACGTACCCAGTGTGGACCGAAAAGTCGAGCCTACCGTAGCTAAGAAGGATGTATGTTCTTACTGCAAAAAGCCTGGTCATAAGGTGGAAACATGTTACGCGAAACAAAAAGCGGAATCACGTAATAAAAATAACGTAAATTTTTGTCGTGAAGGTGAGTCATCCCGAAATATTGATGTTGTGGTAGCGGTTGTTCAGGGAATACCTACTGACGTACTAATTGATAGTGGTTCCACCATTTCACTTATCTCTTCGTCCCTTGTTAAGCACTTTACATGCGCCATGATGAAACCTACCTTTCGTGTACTAAAATGATTAGGTAGTCAGGAGATAGAAAGTACATCGTGTGTGACTTTGCCTATCGAGTTTGATGGGTTGACGTTGGAGGTGGACCTATTTGTAGTAGGTTCTGAATATATGAACACACCCGTCATTGTAGGTACGGACGTGCTCAATAGGGAGGGTGTCTGTTATGTCCGAACTCGTGAGTTTCAAAGAATTACTAGGGAGGTAGTTGACACTGACAGAGTGATGACTGTTCAATCTGATTCGACGGTCGCGATTAATACGCCTCTTGTTGGTGAGGACTTGGATAGGCTTTTGGGTATAGTTGACGAGTTTTCCGATCATCTCATCGTAGGAACTGCCACATCAACTGTTACAGCGGGTAGTATGTCAATCAAATTGAACAGTGATACTCCAGTAAATTACCGGCCTTATCGTCTGTCTCAGGCCGAAACTCTTAGGGTCCGCGACATTGTAAAAGACTTATTGGACAAAGGGATTATAGAAGAGTCAGATTCTGAGTACGCAAGTCCCATCCTTCTCGTAAAAAAGAAGGATGGTTCGGATAGGATGTGCGTGGACTACCGCAAATTGAATGAACTTACTGTCAAGTGTCGATTCCCGCTTCCTAGGATAGATGACCACATAGATCGTTTAGGTCAAAGTAAGTTTTTTACGAGCTTGGATATGGCAACAGGATTTCACCAGATTCCACTTGAAAAGGACTCTGTGCATCTCACGGGTTTTGTTAGGCCAGAGGCTCATTATCACTACTTGAAAATGCCATATGGTCTTACCAATGCGCCTGTAGTCTACCAGCGAATAATTTCGAAAACCTTGCGCGAATTTATTGACTCTGGTGAAATCCTGGTGTACATAGACGATGTACTCATCCTATCTAAATCCTTGGATCGGAGATTCGAACTATTACAACAGGTACTATCTGTCCTAACCAAAGCTGGATTTTCTATAAATTTGCGAAAGTGTTCTTTTCTTACAACGGAGATAGAATACTTAGGCCGTCAGATTAGTCAGGGACAGGTTGTAACGGTCCAGTTTATGCTGGTTCGTTTAATTTGCAAATATAGAAATAATTAACACATTTTGATATAGCTTATAACACTAAAAATATATTCTGAGTTGTAATTGAGTTCAAACGCCTTGCTGGAAGTATAACAACCTTTTTAAATCATGTTCCGCAAAACAGATTTGAAATTTTGAGTATTCTAGGAAAACAAATGGGCTTCTTGATAGTCGGGACAGGGATGTCAGTGGGCAGAGAACGGAAGTTTTGAAGGAAAGTGAAAATTTGGGGTTTTTCTTTCTAGGTTTTACAGGAATAGTGGGAATTGTGAATTCTTTTGACGGGATGCTAGGTCGGCTCAGCCATCGAGCGAGACCAGGGAGGACTTCTAGGAATGGATTGCAAATTTCTATCAATCAGATTCAGGTTACGTAAACCCACACTTTTCATTTCTAATATTTCTCCGTATTGTAGACGGATGGTGTTACATTCTAGAGCCGACTATTCTAATTTATTATTATATTTATCAAACACACTTGACGATGCTGCAATGCTCTTGAGTAGTGTTGGCGACATTCTTGTGTTGTAATACCTGGAATTAGCCAGGCGAAACTCCTGTGTTGTAATACCTGGAATTAGCCGAACGTTTATTAAATCTATTGTTTTGACCTACGGTTGGACTGGAATGTGGTTCCACACGTTTACTCCTTAGGACTCCCCGCGTGGACTAGGGTAGGATGAGGTAGGCTCCCTAGCCTACCTCATCCTACCCTAGTCCACCCTAGTCCCTTTTAGTGAGGTAGGATGTATTTGGATCGCTTGAGATCATTCCCCATCAAACTCTCCTGAGTTAGCGATTTACATACGCTTTGCTTTTAAATGTCTGGTTACTTCTAAGTACGGGAAGGGCGAGGGCCTTCTGTTTTCGACTTTCCCCGAGGAGATGAAAAGATAAACATCGTAGTGGGGCATCTAACCAGATAAATTTGGCTTATACCTATACGGGATAAAGCAAAGTTCTCCGGTATCCGCATAGGAGTGGTAGAGTAACCGAACAAGATCACATTGCCAAGATATTATAGGTTCTTCGCTTACTATGTAATTTTAGTTGTTTCAGAGCATGGGTGTATCATGGTTTGAGTCGACCATGAAAGAGGGGTGCTATACTACTGTACCAGAATTGAAGAATCGATAACTTAAGTAGTTTTAACGTTTATTTCATTTGTCTTAAGCTTCTAAAAGAATCTGAGTTACTACATCACAATGTATGAGTCCTACCGCTAACTAGACGATCATTGGCCACTTTAAATCACAATTTTAATACAAAACTTATTGTAAAAATACTTAGTTTTATTGATAGATAATCACTATTGATCAGGTAGGGTAGGGTACGATATTTCCGAGCGTTACAAGGTGAGACCTAGTCAAGAAAAGGTTAGGGCGTTTATGAGACAGCTGAGCCAAAGAACGTCAAGCAAATCAGACAGTTTATGGGGCTGGCCAGCTATTTAAGGAAATATATTCCTGGGTTTGCACAAAAATCAGCTTGTATTGCTGCCTTGACACGTAAGGGGGTAGAATTTAACTGGGGTGAAGAGCAACGGTCAGCTCGTAAAGAAATCGTTGACCACCTTACTAGTGAGCCTGTGCTAGCAATATACGATCCGTCGCTACCGACTGAAGTACATACCAGATGCGAGTTCGATTGGTTACGGGGCTGTTCTATTTCAAGTACACGAGGGCAACAATAAGCGAGTGGTCGCTTATTTCTCCAAACTAACACATGGTGCGGAGCCTAAATACCACTCGTATGAGCTGGAAACCCTCGCGGTCGTTAGAGCCTTGGAACACTTTCGTCACTACCTTGTGGGTATACGATTCACCGTGGTCACTGATTGCAATGCTTTAAAACTTACTCAAAGAAAGAAAGACTTACTTCCGAGGGTGGCACGGTGGTGGATATACCTGCAGGATTTTGACTTCGAGCTCAGCTATAGGAAGGGTGCATTGTTGGCTCACGCTGACTACCTCAGCCCTAATCCTGTCATGCCCGTAATTGGGCACAGAGTGCGCAGGCTTCGGATGAAGAGACCCAGTCTCTTATTCAAAAGTTAAATGATGGGCAGTTAGACGCAAACCGTTATCTTGTTAGGAATGATCTCCTTTACGCGAAATACGCACCATCAGGTGAGGCGACGAGACTGTTATGCTTCATACCAAAAGGGCATAGGCTTAGCTTACTTCGCATTTTCCATGATGAACATGGGCATCAGAGTCTTGATAAGACTGTTGCATTGATTACCAAGCACTTTTGGTTTCCTGGTTTACGGGGTTTCGCTAGAAAATACATAGAACACTGCTTAGTGTGTTTATCCCAAAAGAAGGTAGCTAGGGCCCCTTTCCAGCCAATTCACTCTTGGGAAAAACCAGACGTCCCTTTTGATACTGTCCATATGGACGCCCTGGGCCCTTTGGTAGAGACGGATGGCTTTCGCCATGTTTTGATAATTGTTGATGCCTTCAGCAAGTTTTGCTTACTTTACCCAATGTACCGGCAAGATGCATAGTTCATAGTTCATAGTTCTTTATTAATAACAGAAAATGTTACATGTCAGGGTATCATAATATATAAATTTCTTATCTAAGTATGAAATACAATTTTACAATTGTACCTACTTATACACAACATGAAAAGTAATTTAGCTTTAGCATACTAAAGGCAATCAACAGATCAAAAATAAATAAATAACAACATTCAATAGAATTCATACTACAAATATTATTTTGAGCTTAAGAACTCATCGTAGCTATAAAACGTTTGCTCGATAAGCCAACGTTTTAGGCGACGTTTAAAAATAACATTGCCTGCAGCCACCTTAATCGAGTCCGGTAACTTGTTGTATACTTGCGGACCCATAATATGAGTCAGCTTCGACGACTTAGTCGGGGACCGCGCTAGTGACACCAGTCTGTGCTGGTTACGAGTGCGGTATGCGAAGTCGCCGTGCGTCGCGTAGGATCCGAGGTTGCTCCTCACATACACCGCTACCTGCGAGATGGCTATGCAGGGCAGTGTAAGGATGCCCAGGCTCTTAAAGTTGATGTTGATGCTAGCGAACTTAAACGCCACGTTACATATGCGATCTCCCTGTTTGGTACGCCTAAGTTAATTGTGGGAGACAGGGGTCGTATGTTCCAAAGTGCTGAATTCCACAACTGGGTCAGAGAGTTAGGTTGCGAGGTACACCTTATTACCCCTGAAATGCACCAGTCTAACGGGCAAGCGGAGCGCTACTGCCGAACTGTGCTCAATATGATCAGGATAGAGTGCAATTATCATCAGGAAGAATGGCCGAGGGTAATGTGGAAGTTACAATTAATTCTAAACATTGCGAAGCACAAAACCACCCAACGGTCGCCACTCAACCTTCTGGTGGGTGTGGAGGCCACTACGCCCATTATTAGGAACCTAGTGCGGGATGTGGCCCTGGAGGCTTCGAACCCTAACCGAGAGGCGTTACGTGAAATTAGCAGGCAGAGGACGGCTGAACGACTCAGACAGAATCAATTGGATCAAGACACTTACGTTAATCGGCGCAGGAAGTCACCGCGTGATTTTAACTTAAATTCTCTTGTGTTTGTAAGGAAGCAGGCGCAATCAACCGGTAAGCTCGACTCTGGCATGCGTGGGCCATGTCATGTCACGAAGGTGCTGTCCCACGGTCGGTACGAGCTCCAACTTTTGGCTGGCTCTTATGGCAAGTCGACGCAAGCGGCAGCGGTGTTCATGGTTCCGTGGCGCGGGGAGTGGACTCCTGATGTCTGTGCTGCTTTCTTTGGTGAGTGCGGTTGTCTGAAATGCGGTGCACGCGTGCCTGTATTTGAGCGATCGCTCAGGACATCTCAGCGAACGTCGGGCTTCCTGTCCTGGTGTGTGAGTTACTCTCCTCGGAGATATTGCTAACGTCGGGCCTATGTCTCACACACATTCCATTGGGATAGCACTTGGGTATAGCTAACGTCGGGCTTCCTACCCTCGTGTAATGAGATATGCTAACGGCGTGCCTATGCCTCGCCCCAATGGCTTTCTTTTATTTTTTTTTCATTTTCTAAACTCTGTTTTGCTGTCCTGGTTTATTTGTTGTGTTTATATGTTTGAGGTTACACACCACACCACACACAAACACATCGCACGTAATCACACGTATTTGAACGCCTGCGTTCATGTATGTGTGTATTTTCTGTTCTCCTCAGATGCAGACACCGATGACGATGAGAGAGATGAGTGTGGTCGCGCCGCTGCTGCTGTCGTACTGCCAGAGCCAATGATTGAAGGACGAGACGAAGCCCTTGACAGCTCCAACCAGAGGCACCAATTGTGAGCCACAACCTGGTCCATCAGGGCTGCAGGCACTAGTTGCTCCACCACAGACGGGCATGTCGATGCCGTTCCTGGAGACGGACCGGGAGGACTAAGAAAGAGTCCGTGGCGGACTCCAGTCAGGGTCGCCGTGTTGGGAGACTGGAAGACGAAAATAGGCAACAGTATAAAAGTCGGCGCAAATCAGCGCTCGCCCTTATTCTGCTGCGCGCCGTCGTGGAGTCAACACCTCGTCACAGTGGCCTATTGCTTGTCATTTTGTTTGTCGTTTGTTTTCGTAAATTCCTAAGTAAATGTTTTTGTGTATGTAATCGTTATTTTCTTTTAAAAAAAATTAAATCTAATCGAAAGTCTAATAATACATATAATGTATTAAATATATCAGTTATCTAGTACCCATAACACAAGCTTTGAGTAGCTTACTTTGGGGCTAGATGTACGAAGGAGGCTATGGCCAGACTCCCCATTCATAGGCCCAAAGCCTTGAACACCTCGGATGAGATTCTCATAGAGAAGGAGGGTGAGGTGAGGAGAGGGGTTGTAGATACTCTAGCTGTGATTGGACTTCTACGGTCTCTCCTAGAGGCGCCCCCTTACACAGAGGTGCATCAGGAAGGAAGCTCAATGAGAATACATTTCCACTATCATTGTGGGATCTACTCAGGTTTCTGTCAGAGGAAATGCCCAATTAATGAAGGAAGGGGACCCTCCTATGTGCGAGGATACTCTTCCCAGAGGATGAAGAAGTGGTGGAAGTCATGTATACTTACAGCTGCAGTAGTAGGAGGAGAGTACCCTGTACCGGAATGGATACCTCGTGCCAGGCTCATGGTGGGAGAGGCAGACTTAAGGGGATAATAGAGAGGGAGTTATGTTGACCTGTATATTGATCTTTATAAAAAAAAAAAAAAATGTACCTACAGTATTATTTGGCGACCGACTAACCACCACACTGTCTGTCACACTGGTGTGAAGGATTTTATTTATTAACTTTATATCTTCTTTCACAGAATAGCCGTTACGCCAACGATCTTCTGCAAACTTACTTCAACAACAATCAGTAATAATGTACCTCCATGCTCAATGAAGACAAGAACGGGGTCGAGTCTGGAACCTCTCAGCATATCCCCTTCCACCAGCGACCTGCTGCATCGAAGCAATGAACATGTTACTAGTGCCCGAGACAGTTGTAACGTAATCATAGGATCTTTGACTCGTGCGGAGCGCTCCATCAGAAGGTAGCCTTCGTTTTCAGTTTCAAGTGAATTCCTAATAATTTTATTCATAATTCATTTGTGATTTACAATTTAACTTACACTTAGTTACAACCAGAAGTCCACGAGTCGGTACAGAGCGCTGCATCGATAGTGAAAAATTTTAAACTTTTTAATTAAAAGTAAAACGTTTATTTGAAATTGACGCAGACAAATTTATAATAATGAATCCATAGAGTCTGAACCAGTTAGGAACTGTGTTGCAGGAGCCCGTGGCTTTTCACATCTTGTAAAGGTACCTACATGTTCCTTGTGTCCATAGATACAAAAGAAAAGTACGGTGGAATACATAGTACTTCTTGTATTCCCTCGAAAATATAATGTTTATTGGACAACCTCGGGATCATTATCTATAAAACTGCTAAAGAATCATTCAAATCGATTCATGTGTGGCGCCACCCCCGCGATCGCACCACAAGCCTGTTTCCGGTTCCTCCCGGCTACGGCCGGAGAGCTGAGAGGTGAGGCGCGGGCTGCGCGGGCGGCGGCGCGCGACCCGCGCGCCGCGAGCGCCCGACGCCAGTGGCCAGCCGATCATTCTACTCAACGCCCACGTCTGAGCTCCGCTAGATTTCCCGCGCAATCAGCAAAAACCGCTACCTACTCTGTACGCGTCGCGGTCCACTGACTTTTGTAAAAAGTGTCCGTGCTTCCTTTTGATTTGTGGATTAAACCTACCTAACTAGAACCAAGCAGTCTATCATTCCATGGTTAGGATCCCACATTGGTGACCCCGAGTTCGCACAAGATGGCGGACGAACACGAACGTGAAAAAACGGAAGATACGGAAATGTTTGAGGATGCCCCCGGAGTGCCGATGGTTGGCCGCGTGGCCGTGCGTTTGCCGCCCTTTTGGCCCGACGACCCCGAAGTTTGGTTCGCGCAGGCCGAGGCTCAATTTCAAATATCTCGAGTGAAAGAAGATTCGACAAAATTTTACCACGTGATTTCGCAACTGGAGCAGAAGTACATAAAGGAAATAAAAGATATTGTCAAGAACCCTCCGGCTACTGGTAAATACGACAAATTGAGACAAGAGCTGACGAAGAGACTGTCAATTTCTCGACAACATCAAATCACCCAATTGCTTTCCCACGAAGAATTGGGCGATAGAAAGCCGTCGCAGTTTCTCCGCCATTTGCGAACATTGGCCGCCGAACACATAACCGAAGAATTCTTGCGCAGTTTGTGGTCCAGCCGCCTGCCGCCCCACGTGCAAGCGATCATAATGTCCCAGACCGGAAGCCTAGAAGAAGTAGCCGAGCTCGCGGACAAAATATGCGAAGTAACGCCAACTCATATGCAGATCGCCAGTACAAGTGCCGCAGCCGTAACTTCTAATGTCGATGGCCTTATAAAGCGCATAGATGAAATGATAACCTCACGCATTACGACCGCACTAAATCAGCACGTGGCCCAACTGAACGTGAAATCCCACGGCCGTTCTCCAACACAACGCCGTGGTCGATCGAGATCAAGAAGCCGAGCCAGAACACCGGGCGTTTGTTGGTACCATGATATTTTCGGCGCGGAGGCTAAGAAGTGTACATCACCATGTAGCTACAAGAAGCCGGAAAACCCCAGCGGCAGTTCTTAGAAGCGACGAACGACTGTCACAGTGCAACAAGTCGCCTTTTCATCGTCGATAAAAAATCAAAGGTGCAGTTCTTGGTAGATACCGGCTCCGACCTATGTGTACTGCCCCGCCGTTTTCTTCGACAACAAAAACAAGCCTCGGAATACAAACTGAGCGCAGCGAATGGAAGCGTCATAAATACCTACGGGACCCTACAGATGCATATGGACCTTGGGTTGAGGCGTGACTTCTCCTGGAACTTCGTAGTCGCTGATGTGGAAAAGCCCATAATAGGAGCGGACTTCATCGCACACTACGGTCTGCTAGTTGACTGCAAACACAAACGCATACTCGATGGCATAACCTCACTGTATTCACCGGCAATGTTGAAAGTATGCGACCAAGCCAGCGTCAAGGCGATATCAGGTAATAGCGAATATCATAACCTATTAAAAAAATTCCCTGACCTCATCAAGCCCCCCGGCGTGCACCGAATAGTCAAACACTCCACTGTGCATTACATAAATACAACACCTGGCCCTCCAGTCTTTTGCAGACCTCGTCGTTTGGCACCAGACCGCCTCAAGATAGCCAGAGAGCAGTTCGAAGACATGGTTCGAGACGGCACGGCACGGCCGTCAGACTCACCATGGGCGTCAGCGCTACACCTCGCGCCGAAAAAAGGCGGATGGAGGCCTTGCGGGGACTACCGAGCACTGAACGCACGTACGCTGCCTGACAGGTACCCTATCCCTCATATTGAAGATTATGCACACAGACTGGCTGGATGCGGCGTATTTTCAAAAATCGATTTAGTAAAGGCTTACAACCAAATACCAGTAGCTCCCGAAGACGTACCTAAGACTGCCATCACATCCCCCATGGGATTAATAGAGTTTCCGTTCATGAATTTCGGATTACGTAATGCGGCCCAGACGTTCCAGCGGTTCCTGGATGAAGTACTGAGGGGTTTGGACTGTTGTTTTTCCTATATTGACGACATCCTAATATATTCCAGAAGCAAAGATGAGCACCTAGAGCACCTAGAGAGTGTTTTCAAGAGGCTGCAGCAATACGGCCTCCTTATCAATGAAGCGAAATGTGACTTTGGCCGAAACGAGGTAACTTTCCTTGGATTTTGTATATCTCAGCAAGGCACACGTCCACTAGATGACAAGATAAAATCTATAAAGGAGTTCGAGCCTCCTAAGACCATCAACGGCCTGCGCCGATTTCTCGGGATGCTGAACTTCTACCGGCGTTTCATACCACGTGCTGCAGCTGATCAGGCCCCTTTGCACGACATGTTGGCGGGAGCGAAAGTCAAGGGTTCAGACCCATTGTCCTGGACGGCAGAGCTACTCAAAGTTTTCGAACAATGTAAGGACAGTATAATCCGATCGACCCTCCTAGCACACCCTGTACCGAACGCACCGCTTGCCCTCGTGACAGACGCGTCTGCCACAGCCTTGGGCGCGGTACTACAACAACAGATCGAAGAGGAATGGCAGCCTTTAGCTTTCTTTTCTAAGAAGTTGAACAAGTCGCAGCAGTTTACAGCGCCTACGACCGAGAACTCCTCGCAATCTATGAAAGCGTAAAACACTTTCGCTACATGGTAGAAGGGAGACATTTTGTCATATATACAGACCATAAACCAATTACTTTCGCATTCCAGCAAAACAAACAGAAGTGCTCGCCGAGGCAATACAACCACCTTGACTTCGTGTCGCAATTCACCACGGATATAAAGCACATATCGGGGAAATGCAACATTACCGCTGACACATTATCTCGCATCGAGTCTGTAACATCACCTCCGAGCCTGGAACAAATCTCCCTCGCACAACAAGATGATGCAGAGCTCCGAAGCCTTATCACGAACAAATCATCATCATTGAAGCTGGAACAAGTACCCGTACCAGGTACAAACATAACCTTATACTGTGATATGTCTCTTTCGAGGCCTCGACCTTTCGTAACCGAGGAGCTGCGTCGTAAGATTTTCAACACCATACATTCAATGATCCATCCCGGAGCGAAAACAACCACAAAGCTGGTAACTGACAGATTCGTTTGGCCCTCAGTTCGACAGGATTGCCGTGCCTGGGTAAAAACGTGCGAAGCTTGCCAGAAATCGAAGATACAAAGACATACCTCCTCACCTCTTGGAAATTTTTCACTTCCGAAATCACGTTTCAGTCACGTCCACATTGACTTGATCGGTCCGCTTCCATCATCTCACGATTTCAAGTATTGTTTGACAGCAGTTGATAGATACACGCGTTGGCCTGAAGTACAACCGCTGCAGAACATAACAGCCGAGACCGTGGCCAAAGCATTTTACGAGACATGGATCTCTCGATTCGGTTGTTCTCAAACCCTCACGACAGACCGAGGCCGACAATTCACAAGTAACCTTTTTAAAGCTCTTACAGATCTATGCGGAATCCAGTTATGCCACACAACCGCGTACCATCCCGCAGCTAATGGAATGGTCGAGAGGTTCCACCGCACTTTGAAAGCCGCGATCATAGCCCACGGCGAGCGGAGTTGGACGGATGTACTGCCCGTGATTCTGCTTGGGATGAGAACAGCCTGGAAAGAAGATATGCAATGCTCTGTGGCAGAAATGGTATACGGTGAGCCCCTACGCATACCGGGTGAGTTTTTCCAAGCATCACACAAAAGAGCACTCACACCGCCAGACTTCATCACAGAGCTACGCCAATACATGTCGAACCTACAGCCACCAGCAGCTTCACGACATTCCACGAAATCTGTGTTTGTACACGAAGACCTCAAATCGTGCCAACACGTTTTCATTCGAAAAGACGCCCTACGAGGCGCTCTAGAGCCACCATATACCGGACCATACCGCGTTACAAGCAGGACAAACAAAACCATCACAGTAGAAATAAACAAAAAGCCAGTATCAGTCTCTATTGATCGAACAAAACCAGCATATACTACAGTAGAACCAGGCACGAACACATCAATGCCGAATCGGATAACTCTCGAAAACCCTGATGGTCAACGCCCGGAAAAAACAACTAAATCCGGCCGCAAAGTCAGATTTCCTAATTATTTTTCAGTTCATTTCGCAGGTCTTACAGTCTCCGAAGGGGGTGATGTGGCGCCACCCCCGCGATCGCACCACAAGCCTGTTTCCGGTTCCTCCCGGCTACGGCCGGAGAGCTGAGGGGTGAGGCGCGGGCTGCGCGGGCGGCGGCGCGCGCGAGCGCCCGACGCCAGTGGCCAGCCGATCATTCTACGCAACGCCCACGTCTGAGCTCCGCTAGATTTCCCGCGCAATCAGCAAAAACCGCTACCTACTCTGTACGCGTCGCGGTCCACTGACTTTTGTAAAAAGTGTCCGTGCTTCCTTTTGATTTGTGGATTAAACCTACCTAACTAGAACCAAGCAGTCTATCATTCCATGGTTAGGATCCCACACATGAATGACGGACAAACCGACGATCATCTACGAATAATTAGTGTTCGAAAAGTTGAAACGATTGGTACTTAGCGTAAGATCCTACAAGGCGATTATAGTAATGTAACAAAATTTATAAATGCCTCTTATCTATAAACTTTTTCTTTCAGAAATCAACGACCAACGACAAACGCCCTCCAGGCTAGGCGCAGAGCGGTCCTAGAGCAGAAAATGTGGACGCACAAATTTCAAGGTCGGCCGCCCTGGCCGACCATATCGCTGCGTCCGCCACCCTCTGCGCCTATCCCGATACCCGGGAGAGGCGATGGCCTCCGGCGCAGGGCTGAGCTGGAGGACGCCGTCGAAGACGGGCAGTTTCGGCGGAGGAGGAACGCGGGGCCGTGTTAGGTAGGCATAACTAACATGGCCCCGCAGAATAAATTAATTTGTACATAAATTGAGTTTCTTTTATTTCAAGCAATCCTAGAGCTTGGTAGGTACCTAGTAGGTACTAGGTAGGTATCCAAGAAGTAGGTAGAGTAAGCCTCGACGAAATAGAGAAGTGTATCTAGGTAGGTATGTATATCTGTGTGTGTCAGCTGTGGCCACAATACGTACCAAGCTCCTGAATGGATGAACCACAGAACACTATAATTGTGTATTACACACACACACACACGTGTGTTTGTGTGTAATACAAGTATCGACATACCTACCTAAATATAGCACCAATGACAATATACATACAGGTAGGTACATAAGTCGGATGTGAAATGTATGTTCATCAGGAATGTGCATGGAAATAGGTAAGTAGGTACCTACCTAGGCTTACAAACTTAACAAGACAAATTAGAAAGTGAAGAGAATAATATAATTTACTTTACTTACCTAGGTAGGTACGTAGAAATGTAAATATTTTTGTATATACTTACTTCAGTCATGCAATAAAACAGTTCGACTAAAATCCCACAAAAGGACAACTAGGTAGTTATTTTGATTACGAGGAGGTAGAATACCTTTGTTTGTATATTACCGCTCTGAGAGTAAACAACTCCTAAGCCGATAATTCTAAGAACTTTTGCAAGTTGCTAATCCTAAAACAATAGGCGGTAAAAGTAGTCGTACAAACAAAGTAGACCGTACTTAACACCAATGTCCCACAATGTAGGTACCTACCTAGGTAGGTACCTACATTGTGGGATTATGGTTTTGTAGCATGTCCTATTCTCAATGAAATATGGAAATGATTTATGTTAGTAAAATAAATAGGTAGGTACCTACCTGACTATACTAAACACACCTAGGTCTGTGCCTAGGTAGTTAGATCGGAACCGACGCGACACGGCAAAAATATCTAGTAGGTACAGTTCATAATTTATAGGTAACATAGAAGTAGGTACTGCCTACTTACTTATTATGAACTGGCCCCCAATTAAAGTAGCGAATGGCAATGGGGATAATTTTGGCAGCCTTAATGGTATCTAAATGCTATAAAACTTGAATAGGGGAAACTTTTTGGCTTAAATATTCCTCCTTTCAAGTTTCAAAAGATTTGGACAGCAGCGCTAAGGCTGCCAAAATGATCCCCATTGTTGCGTTCCCCATTGGCATTTGCTACTGTAATTGGTGGGCTGGATTGGTTAGTTACTGTTCCATGGATATCGCTGTATTCGATGGATATCCAAACGCTTAGCCGCAAGTTTTCGCTATTTACTTGAAATCCACGTTACAAATAAATACAGTGTATGATAAATCAAGTTTTACCTATAAATTCTGAAAGAAACTACGAAAACCAAGAAAACACCTACGGTGTGTTATGTTACTATGAGACCGCACACCCGATCTGAAACATAACATATGCCGCTCCGAAAAATAAAATTAAAGCATCTGCCAGCGCCTTGGCTCACAGATCACATTAAACATGTTATCCATCGCAAGAATGTAGCCAAGTTTAAAGTTAAATGTTGTCCCTCTGATGCAAATGTTGCTAAATATATTGAGCGGAGGAATCTGTGTAACAAGGTGTGTAGGGACGCCCAGCGCCGTTTTATCCACAACTCTGTCCAAAATCAAGACCCTTCTAAAGTTTGGAAGTTTCTGCGAACACTAGGGGTTGGCAAATCACCTAACGATACACTTCCTAAAGATATAGATGTTGATTCCTTAAATCGACACTTCTCCTCGTCTTCCCAATTTGATGGGGCAACTAAATCGAACACTCTGTGGGCTCTTTCTCAGTCACCAACCCCTGTCACTTCACCCTTTTTTCTAAGTCAGTTTACCGATTGTGATGTTAGGAGAAGCGTCATGTCGATCACATCAAATGCAGTCGGCGATGACAACATAAGTCGTAATATGCTGCTGCCCATTCTCGACGATGTCATTCACGTCCTTGTCCACATCCTTAACCACTCCATTTCCACCAGCACTTTCCCAAGCAGTTGGAAAAATGCTCAGATTATCCCTCTCCCTAAAAAATCCAGACCCTCCTGCTTTTCCGATTTCCGACCTATTTCTATTCTTCCTTTTCTCTCTAAGGTGCTAGAGCGTCTGGTACACAATCAACTCAGCCGATTTCTCTCCAGCAACTCCCTTTTAAATCCTCTGCAATCTGGTTTCCGTCATGGTCACAGCACTATGACAGCTCTCACCAAAATTACGGATGACATTCGCCGGGGCATGGACGGCGGGCTGGTGACTGTGTTGTCGTTGCTTGACTTTAGTAACGCTTTCAACAATGTCGACTTTGACATTCTTCTTGCAGTGCTTCATTCTCTTAACATATCTCCAATGGTTACTGACTGGTTTCATAGTTATCTGTTTGGTCGCCGGCAACGCATCCGCCTTGATGATGAATTCTCATCTTGGTCCGATGTTACCGCTGGTGTTCCACAGGGCGGCGTACTTTCTCCTCTTCTTTTTGCAATTTTTATTAACTCTATATCCAAATCGTTGTCCAGTTCTTACCACCTTTACGCTGACGATCTCCAGATTTACCAACAAGCTCCAATTTTAGGCCTAACGTCCGCTATTAACATCATAAATGATGATCTCTCGCGCATCCTTGCGTGGAGTAAAGCACACGGTCTTCTGGTGAACCCCAGGAAGACGCAAGTCATCATCGTAGGCAGCTCAAGGACGATAGCTAATATTGATATGACGGCCTTGTGTCCTATATCTTTTGATGGTGTGTCAATTCCAGTTAGTAAATCCGTCAAAAACCTGGGTCTGATTCTTGACAATGAATTGTCCTGGCGTCCGCAATTGGCTGAACTTAGCCGAAAAATGTTCGCATCGGCTGGCTCACTGCGGCGACTGCGAAATTTCCTCCCGACTTCCACTAAGGTTACACTTGCCCAGTCCCTTTTGCTCCCCTTTCTCGATTACGCCGACGCTTGTTATCCGGACCTCACTGAAGACCAATTAAACAAGCTTGAGCGCCTCCAAAATTTCAGCATCAGGTTCATATTTGGCCTTCGCAAATATGACCACGTTTCCGAATATCGCGCTAAACTCAAGTGGTTGCCCATCCGACTTCGCAGGAATACTCACATACTATCTCTCTTGTACAGTATATTGTTCTATCCTCCCAGCCCTTCCTATCTCAAGGAGCGCTTTGAATTCCTTTCAAACTCTCACTCTCTCTCTCTGCGTTCCTCTGAAACACTCATCTTAAAAGTCCCTGCTCACACTACCACTTTCTACGACAAATCTTTCACTGTACAAGCTACCCGTCTATGGAATGCTCTCCCCCTGGACATCAGACGTGCCAAATCACTCCCTCTCTTTAAAAAACTGCTTCATCAGCATTATCTGTCCTTGCAAAGTTAAACAACTTTATTTTATGTTTATGTAAGTGTATTATATTGTTTGTAGACTATATGTAGGTATTATAGTATGTAGTGTAAGTATTAGTATTATTATTATTATTTTCGCGTGCCACCGTCTATTTTGTTCTTACATGTCCAGTCCATCCCAAGGTTGCCTGGAAGAGATCGCTCATAGCGATAAGGCCGCCTTTGTACTTCGTCTACTCTTAGCATTTATTTCTGTATTGTTATCTGTCTTTGTGTGGTACAATAAAGTATTATCTATCTATCTATCTATCTATATGCGTGAATCCGAACTTGCGCAGCGACTAACAAAAAACACCCCCGGCGTGACTCAGCACAGCCGTAACGCGTATGTTCGAACCAAACATCTGTGCGGCTGCACACCACAGGTGTGTGAGAGGTTAGTCTGAATGTTACGCATAAGGTATGATTTCCGCAGTCAACGTGTTAAGAAGGTTGCTATTCTTTTAGCATGGCGTTCGAACTCATTTACAGCTCAGAATATATTTTTAGTGTTACAAGCTTTATCAAAATGTGTTAATTATTTCTATATTTGCAAATTAAACGAACCAGCATAAACTGGACCGTTACAGCCTGCACTTTTCTGCACCAGCTACGCAAGTCCGTGCAACCCCTGATCAAGCGTTGATCAGGGCTTGCTAGTATTCAACACAATCAAAGTTAAATTTGAATTTTTTGCTAAGTTTTAATTACCAAAAAACGATACAATTGAAAAAAAAAGTCGTCAAAAAATTTTTTTTTCTATAAAAATATATTTTAAAGAAATGTATGCTCAGTCAATTCGAAACATTTGCAGGAAAATTGATGAATTTTTAGCAAAAGGACTGGAGTTTGTTGAAAACTTATACTTAGAAGTTAATATTAATAAGTATAACCCATTAAGCGCATCCAGCTTTAATACCTCTACCGCGATGTCTGATGACTAAACGGGCCTATAACAATATAAATAATAAAGATAATTTATGTTTCTTATGGTCGATTATGGCAGCCCTGTTTCCTGCTAAATATAACATTAACCAAACGTCTTCATGTCCTGACTTTGATAACGTATTGAACACCAAAAATATGATTTTTCCTGTAGGATTCTCCGGCATAATTTTTTTTGAGAAATAATAACATGTATCGATTACAAAAATATAACATTGTTAGGTTTAAAGAACTTTATTTCTCATACAAACACAGGGTTTACATAGGCGAGGGTCTTAAGAGAGCCGAGGACGGTAATCATCAATACACACGTGTATCATACGACGTTTTTCAACACACTTGTGAATAAAATAACAATAAAAACTTATTTTATTTAGTAGACAAAAATTAATCAGTATTCTCCTATGCGCGCGCATTGCGATCGGCCAGAGACTAAAGGGATGAAGTTTTGGAACGAAGTTCCTTATCGCGCGTTGTGAAAAGTTGTGAAGGGGGCTAGACGGAAAAAATTGTATTTTCGTTACAATTTTTTCCGTCTAGCCCCCTTTCACAACGCGTTGGAACGACACATTTTGATCACAGAACAAATATATCCTAACATTTGTTGGAAAGTAAACACAATATTAAGTCAGTGTCAAAGTGTAGAACTGTCACTTTAGCGTTTATGATAGGCAGCTGTCATCGCGAATGACATTAGGTTTGCACAAAAAATTGGTTGTCTGTAAAGTCGGTTGATTGTCGATAGTTGAACGTGACAACGTCTTATGAAAATACTGATGGAATGGTAGCATTTGATACTCGATCAAAACATGTAAATGTACTATAGTATAGCAGCTGTCCACGCAGACGCATCGCTCACTCAAGTACGAGAGAGACGGATGTCGAGCGCTTTCGCTTGCACTTCAAGCCTTACATGGAACGCCTCAGAGCGAGGTAACGCCGCATGACGTCATGTTTTTTCGTGCGTGCAGCCGGCTCTATCGAATTATAAGACGTTGTCACGTCAAAATTAGAATCGCTCACGCCCAGTAATCATCCTACAAAAATCACTAGCTCTACGGAATCATGTTTAATCTGTGGTGCAAGTTTAGAAGATGACGTGTAGCGCCTCCCTCACCCCCGTTCTTCACCCCCGTTAAATACAAGCAGCAGCCATTTTATAAAAAGCGGCCATTACGGTTTATTGTGTTGATGTTCAGTGCTCGCGTCGATTAATTTCCGCACATTTTACTCCACTTATTCAGTAATAACCATAACGCTACTCAACTAAACAAAATGTTTCGCAAGTGTTGTGTTCTTAAATGTGATAGCCAACGACAGGACGTTAAATTACATAGATTTCTTATTAATAAGGTGGTACGCGATCAGTGGCTGAGATGTATCAATTGTGAAAAGCTTGCAAGGATGGACAATTTGCTAAACAAAGTATTTGTTTGTAATAAACACTTTGAAAAACGGTTTATTTCAACAAATCATCGTTTATGACTTGGGACATATGGAACTTGGTTTACAGAAATGGAAATTACGTCTGGAAACCCTTCCAGCAGTTCCTGTTCTGAATTAGGTATGAAAACATACCTTTCTGAAATGTTATTTATCTAAATTTTTCAGTTCCATGAAATAAAAAGCAAACCCTTTTAATTTTCAGTACAAAATCAAATACCAATGTACAGCAGTGATCATAGCTATTCGAGGAAGCGTCCTCACTGTGAACATACTTACTGCACTTCTTCAGACGGTGTCTGAGTACCAATTCCAGGCATGTAATTCTTCTTTAAATAAAAGTAGCAGAAGTTTTATTATTCTGTGGTAACAGTGATAAAGTAAAATCCTTAACATTTTTTTCAATTCAATAAGTTGATTACAATAATAATCATGTTTTGATGTGTAAACCTTGTAAACCTACGTTTTCCTAATGCTCAACTGCCTGTTGCTTTTGAAAGGTAGAGGCCTCTAATTGCAAAAGTAAACTAAATGAAAAAGTTGAATTTTAAATATTGATAAAAATCATGTTTTATTTTTTTACAGACCATGACCAACCATCAACTTCTAGCTAGGCCCCTACGTGGACATCCACCTCAAACTCTTTGGATAAGAATGGTAAAAAATATATCAGCAATTCAGCTCGTGAGCGTTATAATAAATCAGTTAAATTTTAATATTAAATGTATTGTTTTAAATGTATTAACTACGAGACATAAAGTAAAGCTGCGTGCTCAGTTTCGTAAGTAGTAATTGGTTATACTTTTTGATACGCTATGTATAAAAAATTCATATTGTGTAATTATACCTATTTTTTGACAGTTTTATTTACCACCAGCTTCTGACCGGGCTTTGCACGCAATTTACCAGGACAAAAAGTAGCCTTTGTTACTCTCCCATCTTCTCAACTAACTCTATGCCAAAAATCAAGTTGATTGGTTGCTTAGTAGGGAAAACAAACAAATTTATAATATTAGTAAGTCTTACATCAGATATTAAGGGCATATTTTTTTTCAGCTCTATATCCTAACGGGGAGCCAGTAAGCCGGACACTGAAAACTACAGCTGAATTTATTTCATTTATGGATGATTTATTCGATAGTGTGAATGGAGCTGCCATCATTGATAAGAAAAAGAAATCGAAATGTATCCGTAGGGCTGTCACCTCAAAATCAAGACATAAAAGTTTTTGGACAGATGCAATTAAAAAATTATGTAATATAAAATTTATTACTAAGGACAAAAAATATAAAAGTGTTCCATCACTGAAAAATTGGGTTGCTACTCTGAAAAGTTTCAGAAGGGTCTGGAAATATTTAAGCCAGAAGAAAAATATTAAAATAATGAGACCTCACTACTTCAATTCTGACCCAATAGAAAACTTTTTAACTTCTGCCTTTGTGGCCAAAAAGCAACCTCCGCGGTGCTTCAGATGCAAGCAGGTGGGGCATTTCATAAAGGACTGTCCGAAGTCCACTAAAAAGAAGAATGGACAGGAGCGGCTCACACCGGAGAAAGCTGCAACGAAGACCAGTCTGCTGACGGCGCTCTCTGTGAACATTGACAGTGACTCGTGGTACATTGATAGCGGTGCCACGGGGCATATGTGTCATGATAGGAAAGTTATGTGAGACTTTTCAAGTGATGGACGGTTGGAGGTAAAAATTGCGAATGGTGAGAAACTTTATACGGCAGGACAGGGATCAGTTCAAGTGCAAATGAAAAAATAACACTGTAAAGACAATAAGTGATGTTCATTTAGTACCTAATTTAACTACCAACTTACTGTCAGTTAGTGCCATGGTAAAGAAAGGTTATAAAGTGGTGTTTTGTTCTAAAGGCTGTCGAGTTCTGGATGATAACAAAGTAGTGGCTACTGCCAGTTTATGCAATGGAGTTTATCAGTTAGATGCAAAAGAAACAATGACTTGCAATTTGGTAGGAGATGTTTCTAGGGGTGTTTCGTACTTTTTTAAGAACAAAGCAACTCAACCAATAGATTTAATTTAAAAAAAAAATCTATAACTCATTAGTGAGTTATAGCAATGAAAAAGTCAGAGTTTGATTATGGGTGTCATTCTGTGCCTAATTGCGGTGACCATAGAGCCACTTTATGAGCAGGTGTTGAAAAAATATTTAAACTAACCTCTGGGACCTAAAATAAGTTATAACTAAATATTTTCTATACTTAACTAAATATTGTTTATCTAAATATTATCTATGTAGTGATATTATTTAAATACTAAACATTATAACAACTAGTAGGTACTTAGTGTTACATTTATTCACAAAGAAAATTATACTAGTATTTACAATTGAAACAATTGAGCTAACTGCCGACTGTTGCAAACAGTCTACAGATAGCTCAACTGATCCATATCAACACCAGTCGGAAGCGTCCCCAAGACGCTGGCTGCATTGCCACGCTGTATGGCAATGCTGATACGCTGTGCCAGATATTCACCAGCTCTCGGGTCACGCGTCGCTTCGACCAGACGCTCAGATAGTTTTTTGAAAACCCGAAGAGCCTCGGTACCCCACGGACCTAGGGTCTCGACTCCAAGGGGAGCAAATGTGTAGGCTCTGTCGAGACCTGCATATTTGCGCCTCTTGAGATCTTCGGCCAAATTTGCCGCCGCACCCGCCCCCACGGATGTCCTCGGAAGATGGGAAGGCGCAAGTGTGTCGACGCATGTAGCGTCCCACACAATGGGCCTCCCCAACTCCCATGGGACTAGTGTCATACCGTCGGGCCTCTTACCATCGTCACGCAACAGACCATTCGGTTCGAGAATAGCTGGTACGTTAGCGGTGACAAAGGCCCGCCGGATGATTAAGGCTAGCGTGGCGAGATATCCGACCGGCGGCCCTAGTGCACGATAATCCGTGATGACCAAGCTGTTCGACAGCAGTACCGCACTGGCATTGATGAGGCGCGCAACACCTTGCACCCAACCGGAGACATGATGCGATACGGAAAGTTACGGGATCCAATAAAGTACCAGTGTTATATGAAGGAAATGCTTGCAAACTTACTTAGTTAATTATGAAATAGGTATGTCTTTTTTTTTTGTAACTAAATATTAAATAGGTAAGTATTTTTATTCGTGTTTTGTTACAGAGTATGTACATGTAATTTAAGTTTATTTTTAAAGGCATTCAGATTACCACATTCTTTTATGTTGTTTGGCAGATTGTTAAATAATGTAGCTCCCTCTGATAATATTGTTTTTTTACCATAATTAGTTCGTGTTTTAGCTACTTGTAATTTTATTTATGAAATGGTATTTATTTTCTTTAAGGCTTAATTTAATGTTTGATTGAATGGAGTTTGAAGATTTTGTTTTATTAAAATGCATGTATTATTAATGTAAAGTTTCTCTATATTGAAAATATTTGTTTTACTGTATAATTCCTTAGTCGGCCTAAGATAGTCATAATGGTATAAATACTTTAATTACTTTGTTTTGGGTTCTTTGAAGGGGTGTTAAATTTGCAGTAGCAGCCATTCCCCAAATTTCTATCAAATACTCTATGTGTGATTTAGCGAGAGAATTGTAAATAATGTTACGTACTGTTTTTGGTATACATTTTGAAACTTTGTATAGAGCTCCTAGTAAGGATTTTAGTTTTGCTTTTACGTGATCAATATGGTTTTTCCATGTCAGCTTGTCATCGATCCACAAACCTAAATATTTTTCTACATGAGATTGCTGAATTATATCATTATTTATAACTAATGGAGGAAAATAAGGTATTTGTTTATTTTTAGCACTACAGATCATGAACGAAGTCTTTGATGTATTGCGAACGATTATGAAGCGTATACAGAGCTGGGCAAACTACACAAGTTGTCAGTGACTGACCGTCAGGAACCATCAGCGAAACGGAAATCAACGAGAGAAAATGCGAAAAAGAATAATAACTGCGTGGAAAGTCGTTTGTAATCAAAAGAGAAACAAATAAAGGTTTGAGACTGATCAAATAAAGGTATTGGACATAAGTGATACAAGTACAGTCAGCTGCACAGACATGTATACACTTCCAAGGTTTGACTTTTATTTTACTCGGAACTTTTCAAATAAAAGGACATGCAAACGTTTTTCGTACAAAGTAGTCATCGTACTTCGCCAGAATGCGGTACCTACATAAATTATCACAATTACTGTACACTTACTATTTAGTCAAATTGAAAACTTGGGAGTGTATACATATTTTTGCAGCCGACTGTACATCAAGCGAGAACAGTAATCTGGAAAGTGAGAGTGACTCGAATGTGGTGCTACGAGCGCAGTATTTAGCGAAGGACTTATACGACCCTAGTCTGTCAGATACTGAAGGTGTTATTCATAAGATATCTAAGGCATTATGTGAGAGTTAGAGCCAATACATTTAAAATGCTTATAAATAGATTTTGAATAAAATGATACTTTGGCCGAATACTTTGTTTGATTCCACAATGTAGGCGACAATGTAGGGTAAGACGTTAATGAAGTAAAACACGTGAAAATATCATGAAATTATATTCATTGCATACTTATTATAATCGAACTTACAAAACTACATAATCTTCTTTAAAAATATTACATGGTAGAAGTCATACTATAATATTTTGAACACCATTTTTCAAACATATCATATTTTTGAGAGCATACTCTTTTTTATGAAATAAAATTATCTGCTAGAAAGAATTCACTTTGAAGGGTTTTTAAATTAGGGAAGTCTTTATTTCCTAGACCGAACACTGAACAATTTTCACGTTATTCTTGAATCCATTCTATTTTACAGTTCCTTTTACATAAATAACTTTATCATCTAAAAAAACTTTTTTTTTAAATAGTTTTTGAAAGGGATAAGGAGGTTTAAATAAGAATTTTTGATTAAATTTAGAAATATCCAATGCAAACTCCTTTAAAAGAAAAGTTATTTTTCATATCTCTAAATGAACCTGAACGTCAACAATTAACAAATCTTTTCTCAAAACCTTAGATTTAGAGCAACGCGACACCTCTCGTCAAACGAACTAAACGTAACTTTAGTCTTTGAACAGGATTGGACTAACTTCAATGTTTCCCCTGTAGGTGGAGCTAACGGCGCTTGAGTCCGTAGAAAGTCGCAAAGATTTTCGACTCCCACGTCACTTGACTTCGTGGTGTAGATGGTTATCACATTCCCGTACTGAGGGGAGGACGCGGGATCAAGTCCCGTCGAAGTCGAAATTTTTTGCGATATTATTCGATTTCTTCGAAATTATCCAGAGTGCGAGGCTTACGCACTATAATAACAAAAACCTTAAATCTTTTCTCGTTCTTTTTTATTTATTAACAATATTGGTTAGAGGTATGTATTCAATGATGCAGTCGTTTAGAATGAGACAATAGGCCGAAGTTCTATTCTAGGTTCTAGGTTTCATACTTTTTTAAATATTGTTCGCCGAAAAAATTACCGTATAGCACTATTTGTATGATGCACTGAACTGTCATTCAGTGACATGATAGATGTCAAACGCTAGCTACTATGTTAAATAGAAGCCTCTGATGGCAGTAAAGTCAATTTGTTAAGAATAAAATGCTTACGTTTCGAATAATACTTGCCAGGTATCGTATAAATCAGGTGCGATTACGAAGGGTTATACTAAACCCTGGACACTCGAAGTACCAACAGGGGAAAGCAGACTAGAGGCACGCCATTAATGGTAGAAACAGCAGAAACTATACCTCAAATTATGTTGTAGAAAGCTAACAAGCAACAACTCCCAAAAACGAAGGATAAGAAGAAGGACCTCCTAAATTTTAGTAAAATCGAAAATACTAGAATAGCTACACGCATAGTATGCAAGCCTACCGCCAACCAACGAAGTAGCTAATGATTCTGAGTTAGAGTAAATAATTTTAACCTACATCATTATTAACTGTGCCCGTAAATAAATATATAAATAACACTTAATACATAATAAATAATGCTGGACAATCAACACAGCATCACCTAGCCCCAAGCTAAGCAAAGCTTGTGTTATGGGTACTAGATGACTGATGTACATAATATTATATATAGAAAATACCCAGAACACCGGGTACAAATATTAGCAGATCGTACAAACATTTGTCCCAAGACCGGAATCGAACCCGCAACCTCCTGCGCAGCAGGCGGACCTTCACCCGCCGCGCCACATCAGTCGTCGATGAAATGAAAGTTTATAGTTTTTTTTGGTGGAAGCAGAATGCTTGATTGCAGATTTTTGTTAAAATTTTGTATATTTTACGTTCATAGAAAATGAACGTAAAATATACAAAATTTTAACTATTCTTATTACCTACATTACTTATTTTAACAAATTTCACCTGATTGTGTTTTACTAGAAGTCTTTAGTCCTCAAACCGATAAAAATTAAGAGTTTTGCTCAACTTCAAATACTTTCTATATCTAGCTAAAATCAACTACTTGATAAACGTAATTTTTTTAGGAAGAGGAATAATTAAATAATCGCACTTATCTAGACAGATTTTAACCTCAAGGTAATTTTTTGAAGAGAAAGAACTGATTAACTAACATGGTAAAGTAGATAACTAAACCTTATTTTTAAAACCTCGTTGAGAAAAAACTTATCGTAGTTTTTGTCGAAAAAAAAAACACTAGATCGTCATTTTCTCGCGATTTTGGTTGTGTTTATTATCTAATTCTCCACCTACATCAAAAATATTCAAGGATTAAAAAGTAAATTATTAGAGTTGGAATTGGACATGAACTCTTTTCATATTGACATCATCTGCTTAACAAAACACTGGCTGTATAGCTATGAGCTCATGTTCAATTTCAGTAACCACCAGGTTGGTAGCTTTTTTTGCAGATCACATGCTATTAGCTATTCGTGGAGGCTTATTAATATTACTAAACAAATTCATGAAATTCAAAGACCGTAAGGAAATAATATGCTTATCCCTTAAAAGTCACATCGAAGTAGCATGTGTAGAGTTGGAGCAAATTATTGTAGTAAGTGCAGCCCACCATCATCTTCTTTTGAAATATTTGAAAATGTTATGGCGGACATTTTATTTAAATTATCAATATCAAATAATACTATAATAGTATGTGGAGACTTTAATGTTGACCTTTTAGAAGTTTACTCCCTCAGTACTAGATTGATTAATATATTTAATTCTTATAATCTAAGGCCATTATTTATGGAATAACTGAAACCTCAGCAATAATCACTCATAACAACCCAAATTATTGCAGTTTTTTTAACAAATTTACTAATGCGTTCAATTCAATATGCTAACCCGTTCGTTCATGGCTCAAGACGCAGACGATGAGACGAGACTCTCGATCATGGTGTGGCGGCGGCGCGCCCCTGTGGGTCGCACCGCCGAGGCTGGGCAGTGAATGCGATACACTAACCCGTTCATGGCCCAAGACGCAGACGAGACTCTCGATCATGGTGTGGCGGCGGCGCGCCCCTGTGGGTCGCACCGCCGAGGCTGGGCAGTGAATGCGTTAATATCAATACCCAAATCGATTATGGTCTCAGAAAAACTTAACGTGAACTTAGTGAGTGGGCAAAAGTGGGTATACATTTAAGTAGACAAAAGTTGTATGAACTGTAGTGTATATATTTTTAGGTTGATTTACAAATAACTTAATAATGCTTAATATTACTATAATATAAAAATGAAACCCGTTTCGCGTTGTCACGGCATCACGCGTGAACGGCTGGACCGATTTCGCTAATTCTTTCTTTGTTGTGTTTGTTATTGTCAGGAGAAGGTTCTTATGAAAGAAAAAATTAAGAAAGTTGGAAACATAAATTTCCACGGGGGCGAAGCCGCGGGGCGCAGCTAGTATTACTATAAAAACTATGGATCATACGGTTATTTTAAGTGAAATATAAAAAATATATTCGATTTAATACTACCAAAACTGAAATAATTTAGCAAGTTACTGCAGTAATAACAAGCGACAAGGTACTGCATGTGTTTTTAGTAAGTAAACTCTGATCTCATAGCAGCGGGAACCAATCCGAATCCCTAAAATATTGTTTTAAAATAAAATTGGGAAATGCCAAGTTACAAAGGAAAATACTCCTACAAATATATAAGCACGATTCTATTAAGAAAAAATTATAAATACAATAATTAAAATCAAAAAATTAAAAGCTTACCTTAACCCTTTGCCTGGCAGAGGCAAAATACTTGCCACCATAGATTTATTTTTATTACTTCCGAATAAGTAGGTCAATAGGGAACTGACCTAATTAAATTCAAGGACAGTAAGCCAAGCCATGAAAAAAAAAAAACCTATCAATCAAAACTGACAGGTGTCAGAGATATGTCATCAGTTTCCCGAAAAATTTGGATTATTCGCGGCTGTTTACGAATCGCAAAAAATCTTGGTGTTCCTATGGTGTTTTTGGTAAGTAATTTATGGTGACTTTTTTGCTATAGTATCATTCTTGAAGGAGAGCTTATTATTTTAGAAAAGCAGTGCTTACTTTCTTCAAAAAATTCAAAAGTTATGTCGGCAACATATTTGCCACTACCAATGTAGGTCCAACCCATGGCGGCAATATGATTGCCACTGCCAGTTTGGTCGATTTCGTAAAATTTAAATTTCACCGTTTTTTCAGGACCATGAGCGGAAATTACAGGAACCTAGCACCTGATGAAATAGAGAGCGCCTTAGAGCACCTTTTTGGTTTCACCGATGGGACAAGATCCGAAGACGAACAGGAAGATTCTGACGTTGAAGATTTGGGGCCCTCTCCGTCGGCAGGTGATTTTGACCCCAACAACTCATCAATTTTTCCGGAACTCGCCGCTCCTAACTTATTATCTACCCTTGAACCACTTTCACCACAGCCTGGTCCATCCAATAACCACACTCATGTCCGTATACCTTCAGTGCCTCGTCCGGAATCACCGCCTCAACAGGATGAATTTCAACAACAACAAGAAACCTATGGAGGAGTCATAATTGACGACACAGATTTAGATGATTCTGACTGTGATGAAAGTGAATGGAAAAAAGGAGCATGGCCCCAGGATCCATACCTTGCTTTTTTTGATGCCGAGACGATAGCGCCGGTATGTGACATGAGTAATCGGAGTAACCCCCTGTCATACTTTGAACTGTTTTTTGATTCAGAAGCTATAGATATAATTGTAACAGAAACCAATCGCTTTGCATCCCAGCATGGTGACCTAAATTGGGCTCCAGTATCGGAAATGGAAATCAAAGCTTTGCTAGGTATGCTCGTTCAAATGGGAATCCACAAACTACCAAGTTTTGAAGACTATTGGTCTACTGACCCACTGTTACATGTGGTTGAAATTGCGGAGACCATGACGTTGAAGAAATTTCAAAAGATAATGAAATACTTACATCTAAATGATAACAGGAATATGCCTGGTAGGGATGACGAGAACTATGACAAGCTATATAAAGTACGACCGCTGCTAGAACACATCAATAGGAAATGTCAGACAGCTGCCATAAGCACCAACTCACAATCCATCGACGAAAGCATGGTGAAGTTCAAGGGAAGGTCAACTCTAAAACAATACATGCCAATGAAACCTATCAAAAGAGGATTCAAAACTACCCTCATTTAGAAGGTGTCGTAAGTGCAGTAACGCAACAAATAATAAACGATCCAGAATCCAATGTGAAAAATGTCGGGTACCCCTGTGCGCATTCCCCTGTTTCAAAGACTACCATAAGAAACCCCAATAATGTAAATACGTAAAGTGGATACTAATTATAAGCGTTATTTATGAAGTTTGACCCCAATATCCTTAGTGATTTATGACTAGCCTAGAGTGATAGTGGCAACTATGTTGCCATCATGTTTTTTTATATAAGAGGTATATAAAAAAAAAATTTGGTCTCTGAATTTATAATAAAAAGCATATACGATTTCATATATATATAAGTTTTATTCTGATATCTCCAGCGGTTCGTTTTGCCAGTCAAAGGGACAGAAATATACAATAAAATTATTTTATATTGTTTTATTAACCTTTAATTAAAATAAGTGCTTATAAACATATTTATTGCTTTAGCAGATTAAATGAATAAGATCTGACTGGAATCAACACCATAAGGCTGGTAGCAGACGGGTGCGGACGCACAAAATAAAAATTCCATAATGGTTGGAATGTGCTCAACATGGTTGACCAATGCTCCACCTCATGTTCGTGTCATTGAATTAGGATTTCCTGTACCTGGGCATTCTTTTCTCCCAGCAGATAGGGTATTCGGAAATATAGAAAGAGAGTTAAAAAAGAGGTTATTCTCGGTCCAGCTGAGTTTAAAGAAGTCTTTAACAACTATGGTAAAGTGGTTGAGTTCAACAAGTATTTTGACTGGAAATCTGCGCTTAACTCAGTGATAAAACCACCTGGGACATGGCATTTCCAGTTTGCTGCCTGCAAACGATTTTTCATAAAGAAATATAGATCGAATAAGATATTTATAAAAGGTAAAATTCACTACAACTCGGAATTTACGCCATTGAAATCAATATTGAAAAAGAACAAATCAATCAAATATGTCATGCCAGCTCCATGTGAAAAGGGACATAATAATAATAATAATAAATAATGCTGGACAATTCACACACAGCTAGCCCCAAAGTAAGCAGAGCTTGTGTTATGGGTGCTAGATAACTGATATACTTAATACAATACATTACATACGAGTAGATAGACATTTTTTATTATACATAGAAAACATCCAGAACGCCCCGGACAAATGTCTCTCAATGTCTACGTAAATATGATACTTCGCGTGTTCTTTATTCAAAAGTAATGACAATATTTCTGCGCATGTTTAAGAAAAATAAGTTATACGGTTATAATAATTTTATATTTTAGGATATTTGCAGCAAAACCTCATCGGCTACCACAACTTCCTTGACAAGCTTGCAAACAGAACAATTAGAGTATCCGTCCGCTACAGAAAGGTAATTATGTTGTTGTTGAACTGCTTTAATTATTTTAAATCATGGTTGATATAAAATCATATAAGAAGATTATATGTATTCACAACCACAAAAGTTTTAAGAGTCAATTTTAGTCAGGTTTTTTTTTCAGGAAACCCAATTTTGCAAAAACAATGCTCTGTACACACTAATTGATGAAGATAAATCTCCACCCAGTAGCAGAAACGATCTTTAATTTTTAATGAGGACTTTAAACGCTAATCTTTCCTTTAACGGTTACACAAAAGAAAATTTTACCAAATTTTAATCTTCCATTACGTTTAACTAATGAAACGTCAAACCAGCCATTTACATAGATTTTGCGTTTCACGTAATGACATTAGCGTCCATTAGCACCTAATGAGCCATCACTTTTGACAGTTGATCTTTGAAATTTTAATTGGACGAAAATCATCCATTACAGCGCTAATTAATTAATTTCATCAGTGTTTCAATGCATTTCTGAGACCAAATATGTCTTTATCAAGTTATCATTGTCTGACACATAAGAAGATTCACGACGCCACATTCCAGATCATGTCAATTTATTTTCAAAACACGATGGAGAGGAATTTCGTGTATGGTACAGAATTTCCAAGGATGCAGTTCTTCAAATTACAAACATTCTTAATTTAAAACCAGTGACCCGAAGAAATAAAGCTACTAATGACCTGACACAGCTTTTGATTTGTTTGAGGTTCTTTGCTACAGGATCTTTCTAGCAAGTGCTAGGTGATCTAATCAATATACACAAATCAACAGTTCGTCGCATCAATATTTATATTAAAATGCCAGACAGGGAAGAGCTTCGTAGAGTTGCAGAAGGTTTTTATTAAATTAAAGGATTCCCGCGTGTTGCAGGAGCTTTGGACTGTGCACACCTTAAGATAATAAGTTGAGGGGGTGCACTACCTGAACTGTATCGGTGTAGGAAGCAGAGACGGTGCAGTGAATGCGATATACCTACTAAACTAAACTAACACATTCTTGGCCAAAGACGCAATTGTTAGTCTCCTCATCCGTGTAGCGGCGGCGCTCCCCTGTGAGTCGCACCGCCAAGGCTGGGCAGTGAGTGCGTTAAGGGCTAAGTATAAATTTTAGACGCCACAATATTTATTTGTATAACTTATCATCATTTTCACATTTTTTTCTTAAAATAAATCATTTACAAGGCTTCTGCTGATCTTGGTTTTTCGATTTTCTTCTGAACCATTGAAAATTTAATTAATACATTATTAAGTATGAAGTTAAAGATAAGAAGGCCAGTAAATTTTTGTATGCCGAAGTGACTGCCGAAATGAAGACTACGCACCTATTATTCTTCGCAAGTTTCCTCCGAGGAGTAACTCTTGAAGGTGGAGTTTCCAAAATACTGTTGGTATCTTGTTGGTCTTGAGCTGAAATATTTACAAATCTTTACTTTCGCATACACACAGACCAGATATTATCTATACATACGATAAAACCATTGCAATATGACAAAAATACAAAAAATATCCCACTATTTATTTACTACCACCATGTATACATTTACTCACTGTGTAAGGTTAGTCAACATTGTTTTCTCTTCCGGAGTATAATTTGCTCCACGTTTTCGTTTTATAATTTGTTTTGCCGACATTTTTTGTTAAGCACCAAAGATTTTTTAAAAAGAAAATAACACGCGCAATTCGCCACAAAACAAGGCATCCTGCTAGTAAACATAAAGTAACAGACAACCATTCAATTTGACACGGACGACTGTTGACATGACAATGACAACTCGTACTAGCGTGCGTTTTGTTAAGCAACATTGGTAAAGATCGTAGACCGAGAATCTGGGCTTACCGTAAAGATCTAATAACGAAACGCAATTATCACTATTTTCGTTGGTTTCTGTTTTTTCATAATGGCAGCTTTGTTCAAATGTAAAAGTAAATGTCGTCTTTAGTTAATGGACCACTAATGTTACTGCGAAAGCATTTGTGCAACATCATTAAAATAAAGATTTCAAATTTTTAAATTCATTAATCATTTAAATTCAAAATTTTAGATCATTTAAATTCAAAATTTTAGAACTAATGCCGCATTTAAGTAATGACGTGTTAATGGAGAGTTTTGTGCAACTGGGTGTTAGACACTTACTGTCCAATAGAAAACTGTCAAAGTCTGAACGCTGCAAGCTGGCTAGAGTTGTCATAACACACCTTGTCAATAAAACCCAAGGAGGTGTATTGACACCTGACCTGTTCAAATAAAAACGTGGGCGGAATATGCAATTGAATTTTTTCCCGAGGATGACATAACCTTCTATTTTTTCACTATTGCACCAACAAATTCTGACTCTACGAATCCAGAATGTGGCAGTAGACAGCTCCCTTCTAAGTCGAGACGGCATTATGGATGTTTTTGGATCGATGGATTAACTATCGAAAAGTATTAAGAGAAAACAATTCTATAACCTGCAATAGGAGAAAAGATTCGGGTACAAGCACTTCGTCGGATAACCTGTCATCGCGTGCGTCTGTAAATTTGTGAATAATTATAAAGTTTTTTTTTCATATCTAATAAGTAAAGTCGACTTAGGAATCTCACCAGTGCACTCTGGTGAGATTCCTAAGTCGAATAAGTAAGGTGTGTGTCGCAGTAAAGGTGTTGAATGGTACCTACACTGCAGTGTAGGTACTATTCAACTTTACTGCGATTACCAATCCACCTGCCAAATGTGGTTATAATAGGAGTTCCCTCCAGCTTTTAAGAGCAATGGCCGCTTATGAGGGTCATGGCCACGTGGTTCGACCGGATGGTTCGATCAATCGGACTACGTGAACTTTTTGTTGATGTGAAATTCCTACCTCTGTTTATAACATTATTAAATTGCTAGCTTCTGCCTGCGGCTTTGCCCGCGTGGTACCCGGATAAAAAGTAGCTATGGTCTTCCCCAGAATACAATCTATCTCCTTGCATTCATCAAGATCAGTTAAAACGTTTAGCCGTGAAAACGTAACAAGCAAACAAACCAACTATAGGAGAATGATAAATTAAAAGGAAAATCAGAATCAAATGCGTTTATTTTCTCATGGCTTATTCCAACATTGTAACTTTACATCTACTAAATAGAAAATGTACGACTATTTTATTCTCTTCGCTTCAATCTTTTATAAGCTAGTGCAAAGAAGCGAAAAAGAAATCACAAGCTGGTTAACTCAATATCGCGTATCGACTAGAACAACTAAGAACAGCAAGACAATAACGTACCTTAGCTTAACTGCCACAGCTGACGGGCACTCACTATTACAATTTCACACATTAGTGTGTTCCGAGCGGACGACCGCTCCGTTCAAACGCTCCAACAAGACTGCCAGTTTCTACCTACCTCAAATAATAATTTACATCTGACAGTTACTCTGGAAGTCTAGTATCAACAACTAAGTATCAACAAGATTGTAACATTGCTTTTAAAACTATCTGAACATTTTATAACAATATTAAGAGCTGTTTACGATAAAAAAACATTTGTCGTAAATAACTTCGTCACAATATTAGCTTAGTTTAAATAAATCATTATCTAAATTGCATTGTTATTCCGTACAAAAGAAACAGACAGACAAAAAGAGACACTTTCACATTTATAATATTGGTATGGAGTATGGATGAATATGTAACATGTATTATATTTCAACAGCTCTTGATCTAGGCCCAGAAAACCAGAATATCTTAAAAATTGCTGAAGATTTCCAGGGTCCCGAAATAACGGAATACTTAATAGATGCCTGGAATAAAAGCAGAAAGGAACGGCTTGTTGTCTTAGCAAATGGCACTACAACCGCTGAATACATTAGTAGATTTCAAGTTTAAAAACCACTGGTGCCTTCATCACCACCGGTACCTTTATCACCACCCGATATGCTGCCTCTACCTAATGAGCCAAGGAGCCGAAGCCGCTCCCCAAGAAGACCACCTAGTCGGAGGGCCACTAGGAGTCCACAACCTCATCGCAGACGCCGCCTTAACAGGCCTTTTCGGTTAAATCAAAGCCTGATTGAAACTTTAAGCGAGAATGGCAGGTACTGGCAGATAGCATAGTAAGGGCTGCTAAAATTATAGCAGCAGCAATTACTACTGATGTTCTGCCAGTAGTAATTGAGCCGACTGAGGAATAAAGCCATTTTTAAGTTATGATCAGGCTTATCAGCATTAGAAGTAGACCGGGCTTGCAATTAGGTACTACATCCGCCAATGTCCCCCAAAACTACCACCACCTTAGTTCCCATAATTGTCGATTGTTTATTTTATGTCTAGCATGTAAGTCTAATTGTTTTGTGTATTATTCGGATTAGTTTTAAAGGTACACGTGATTACACTTATCTTTATGAGATTTTAGTTAATCTTCATTACTTCTTAATATCTTCTTAATATTTATCACATGTGAGTTTATTTTCAAAAAACCCAAACCAAAGCCAAGACATATTATTTTTAGGCCCATTCGGGATATTTCAATCGAGCTTTTTAGTAATGATTTAAATTCAATAAATTGGAAACTGATCGGTTCTGGTACGAATGTTGACATTATGGTTCAAGATTTTAGTGATGCAGTTACGTTATTATTTGATCTCCATGCTCCTTTTAAGAAAATAATTATAAAAGACAGGCCATGCCCATGGCTAACCGACAATGTGAGGCTTATGATGCGTCTTCGAGACGAAGCTCTGGCCAGACACCGTAATACATAAATAGAGAGTCATAAAGTATATTATAAGGAACTTAAGAAGCAAGTTAACTTTGCACTAAATAGTGAAAAGAGAGCCTTTTTTAGACAACATATTAATTGTCACATTAATAACTCTAAGGCTTTATGGAAAAATCTGAAATCTAAAATTCTACCCCCAAAATCGAGTAAACTGCCAGTTCATTTCGATAACCCTAATGTAATTAACGAACATTTTTTGAATATACCCGGAAATGCAACTGTCAATATGTCTACCATTACGTATTTCAAATTAAATAGATATAGTGAGTCTTGTTTTTCTCTGCAACCTACCGATTCAGTATGTGTCCAAAAATATTTAAGGCAAATTAAATCAAATGCTTCAGGTGTAGACAAAATATCCCTCGATATGTTAACATTGACACTCCCTCAAAGCCTTGATACATTAACTTCGATTATTAATACACAATACATTTGCTCAGCAGTATTTCCCAATGCTTGGAAAACTGCCATAATTAAACCTATACCTAAAGTTCAAAATCCACTTGAAATTAATAATTTAAGACCCATCAGCCTCCTTCCTTGCCTATCTAAGATATTAGAGAAGGTAGTATGTTCCCAGCTTAGTGATTATCTGGAAGAGCATAATATCCTACCCGAGTTACAATCAGGTTTCAGAAAAAACAGAGGCACCAATACGGCTCTACTCGATGTCACGGACAATATTATTGAAGCTCAAGATAGAGGAATGGGAACGATACTTGTCCTGTTAGATTTTTCTCGTGCGTTTGACGCAATCAATACCGTACTTCTTCTATCTAAACTTACTTATTATGGATTTGACGATCAAACTATTAGATGGTTTAGTTCCTATCTTAAAGATCGGGAGCAATACGTTGAGATTGCTAGAGACACCAATACGGCAAATCTATTAATTTCTGAGTGGAAATCCGTTAATTTCTGAGACGCGGGTTGTAAATAGGGGCGTGCCACAGGGGTCAATCCTTGGACCATTACTCTTTATTCTCTACAGTGCCGATGTTACTAACTGTGTTCAACACTGTAGGTTTCATATCTATGCGGACGACATACAAATTTATCTGTCCTTCAAACCAGAACAAATACGGACTGCTGAATCTCGAATCAATGAAGACCTGGCACGGATATAAGAATGGGCGCAATCGAACTCTTTGCTCTTGAATGCAAATAAAACGAAGTACATGATTTTTGGCACAAAAGGTCAGGTTCATAAAATAAGTCTGCAAGTCCCGATGCTGGTCATTGACAGTGTTAAAATTGAGCGAGTGACAGAGGCACGAAATCTGGGTCTGATTGTTGATGAACAGTTGAAGTTTGAACGCCATGTTTCAGAAATAGCAAGGAACTGTTTCTATAGGTTAAAGATTTTATACAAAATCAGAAATTACTTAAGCACTGATATCAGAGTAAGGTTGGTTGACTCTCTTGTGCTATCCAGGTTCAATTATGTAGATGCGGTTTATGGGCCGCGGCTTCTCTGCAGAACCTCCAACCTTGTACAGAGAGTCCAAAATGCCTGCGCACGCTATTGCTTCAACGTACCTCCGCGTAGTCATATAACACCATTTCTAAATCAGCACCGTATTCTAAACATGAAAAATAGGAGAGATCTTCATCTTGCGACTCTAATGTTCGGAGTGGTAAAAACCGGCAAACCTAAGTATCTATACGATAAATTCGAATAGGCTAGAGACCACAACAGAAACCCGCCTCGCGCGTGCTCCTTCGTGCTGCGAACTCCGCGACACAGTACAGCTGCTTTTCACGGCAGCTTTCGATTCTGCTCTACTAAGTGCTATACGATAATTAAGCATTATATATTATATTTAGTATTTATATCAGCTCTATTCGCGGTAGCGAATCGCGAATAGCGTCTGCCTGGATCTCTAGGTTTTTGTAAGTTTTTAAGTAGTTATTAGATATGTACCTAGTTTAGAATTGTCCATAAGCACACATCTACTCTACACTTGAAATTTTATTTGTTTTTATTATTATTTTTTGTCATTATTTTCTATGGCTTGGGTATAGTTTTCGTTTCTTATAAATTTTAAACCGATCGTACGTCATCACCACTTTGGTGCATGCTGAAAATCAGCGTTGTGGGTTACTATTATACTCACAACATTCAGCTGAGCATGGACCTTTTCTGATAGCGCAGTACACTTGGCACCGATCTCACCATATTTCCATTACATTTTTTTTTTTTTTTTTTTTAAAGAAAAGCATGATAGTTTTAGTTGTCCTCGTTTTTTGATTTCCTTTAATTTATCCGTGTAATATCTAAGCTACCTACTTGTTATCATATTGTGTACTGTTATATCAGAATAAACGTATTTCATTTCATTTCATATTAAATAGTAATAAAGATTAACATAAAGATACCCTACGTATTGTATAACTCACCCAGCGTAACTATTTGCTAAAATATATCTTATATTTTATCGCAATTTTTTTGTATTAAAAAAAAAAATTGCGATTTCAAGATATAATTCGATTTCTTAGAAATTAGAAATTATCCAGAGTGCGAGGCTTACGCACTATAATAACAAAAACGTTATTATGTATTCTGTTTTTGTATCTGAGCATTACCAGTACCGTTGACTATACTTTGACATATCTAACCGAGCTTCAATTCGACCTCATTAATTTATAGGAATATAGGGTCTATTTTTTATTAACAGGTAGTAGTAACAGGAACAGTGAAAAGAAACGGAGACTTCCTTACGACAATATTTTTTTCGGGACATTGCCCCAAAATTCCGGACATTACTTATGTACAACGCAAGATAAATGCATCTTTTATAGGGCAATGTATACGCTTCTACAACAAAACTCCAAGTGAGTTGCAAAAATTATCAATAAATAAATTCAAACAAATTGTCAAACATATCCTTCGTAAAAAGGCTTACTGCAAAATATCAGATTATCTAAAGGATAGAAATGCTTGGGACGAGTTTTGCTCCAGCTCGAAAAATAACAATAAACGGGCTAAAGGTTTTTTCGTCGCATCTTTACTTTAGTCTACATACCGAAGCGACAGAAATCAAAAATGTCACTTTATTTCCGTGTCAGTGTTTAATTTTGTAATTTGACCTTTTCCAAGGGACATTTACTGTGTTTATGGAAATTAAGAGTTTTGACTTTCATATTGCGCACTCAACAGACCGAGGTACAGGAGTGAAAGTAACCTGGGCGGTGGTCGAATCTCCCCACGCTGCACAGGCATGCGACCACCGGCTAGTTTTTTTTTTAATTTACAAGAATAGATAACGAAATGGGTAGCCCCTTTACCGTAAACATCTACTTAGAGGCCGCCGTACGCGTTTTGTGGAAACTATGTATATGCTCTCGCCCGCGCAAGACGACGTTTTTTAAGATTTTTACTGTTTAAGTGTGTTACTAAACATGTGATCCGCCCATTATTTTAATAAAACCATTACGCACATTTTGAAATAAACTTTTTTAAAGACCTTAAGAAATACCTTTCGTTTTTAAAATTATTAATCCTCTATCTCCGTCCAAAATACGTATAGAGAATGCTAAAATGATAAAAATGTCTGTTTTATTATTTAAAAGATGGCCGGAATATATTTTACAATTATATACTTGAACTTTAGAAATCTCAAGAAACGTGATCGAGAGCGAGCTAAAGCAGATATTTACTTCAAAACGTGTACGGCTTCTTAAACAAAGATTGTGTTTGATTGTTTTAAGATCAACTACACTTGCGATCTTTAAACTGGAATCGCTTCAAGGGTTGTTCAAGACTAATTTTTACAATTTCTTTGCAGTGAACTATGAGTTAAGTTATGTTTTCCTTTACGCAGGATTTATTGGCGACGATAATGTCCGCTGCCACACCGCAGCAGTGACTAGACAGTACCGACAGACGTCTTCCATGTCGGCATTCCCACACTAGACTGGCCAGCTCTTATTCCTGACTTGAACCCAATCTGGCATATGTGGGACGAGCTAAAACAGCGGATACGAGGGAGAAATCCAGCTAATCCAGCTCCGGCGCCGATAGAAGCCGATAGATGCAACTTCGACCTATTGCAATAATTCCCAAAATTAAGGTAGCCAATTTAATTAATTTTAAATCTTCTTGATATCACTTGAATGGTAACAAAATTACCTTTCAAATGATATACCACAATCTATAGTTCATTGTACATAAATTGTAAAAAAATTGTTTTGATCAACTCGCGCGATGAAGCGATTCCATTTTAAAGCTCGCAAATGTAGTTATTTACAAAACGTTCTCCAAAAGAAAATTTTGTGGTTGTAGTGACTCTATGTTATGTTATGTCTAGTCGCAAACTTTAGGTAAACATAGACCAAAGTAGTTGGTTACACGAATAACATTATTTTCTAATGTGCCTAAGTAATGTCCGGAATTTTGGGGCAGAAAAAATATTTTCGGAAGGAAGTCTCCGATTCTTTTCACTGTTCCTCGAAGTTTAGGTAAATAAGCACTACCTATTCCTATCACTGGTGATAAGGTAGGTAGTTTTAAACTTGTCCCTATGCACACATCTACTGTACCCTTGAAATTTTATTTGTTTTATTATTATTATTTTTTGTCATTATTTTCGATAATTTGGGTATAGTTTTCGTTTCTGATATATTTGTAACCTAGTTTTAAGTTTAAGATCCATGATTATATACATATTTATGATGATGATGATAAACTTTATTAGGTAACGACATGCCTTATCCTTGTTGAATACATTAACCTATTAGTTTTAACAGAGTATTTTATAGTACCCAACGCAGTAGGTAGTTTTAGCCAAATACTGTAGGTTGACCGACCATTAGGTACCTAAAAATGGGTAAAAACTTGGTTAAAAATTTAACTTTTGCTTTTGATGCCCGACATCTTTTCCTAGTTTCCGATTTTACATCGTAAAAGTATTTTTTAAATACATAATTAAGTACACTAAGCAACTAATTTCTTTTATTTATTACCTACTCATAAATTTGCAAAAATACTCTGCGAAATTCGCTTAATCATTTCGTTCGTTCGCACTTTTACTAAAAATGACTGCTTGACCTAAAAACCCTACAGATGACTAGCGAATCACACTTTTTATATACAAATTTAGTACCGTTGGAAAGGTTACAAACCAGAGAATTAACTTGGGGTAGAATAAATTTCAAACACCGTAGTTTTTTTTATTATTTTAGGATAAAAAATTACGTAAAGTTATTTTTTTGAGTAAGTTTTTTTTAAAAGCTTATATTTTATTTTTCGATCCTAGTTTGAGAGAAGTTCTGACGTATTTTAATCACAACTGTTTATGACTACCAACAAATATAAAAAAATACTGCATTGAAAGGAAAAAAAAGTTACGAATGCTTGAAGGTCAAATTTTGGAAAAATTTCAACAAAGTATAAAAATTGACATATCACCAAAACTATAAAACTTAAGTAAGGGAAAGTAAAGTCCAATAATTAGCAAAATTGACCTCTTCTATTTGCGAATTCGCTATGGCGGGTTGAGTTCCAGTCACCCATGTCTTCGATATCTATATCGGTAAAGTGGATCACTTTGATCACTTCCGTGCCTCGTACCTATTTTATTTCATGTTTGATGCATCATTAACGCTTACACAGCAAACGGTTCACACACATCGGGATTTTAGACTTCGTTTGGCTCGCAGTCTAATAGATGGATCGCAGGCAAAAAAGAACCACTACTATTATTTTCAGGAACAGACAAGGTGGACATTTTGAAGTACCTGCTGAAATCACACACTCTTCTGTGACAGACTACCCAGAAGACCAAGAAATTTCCTAGATGCCGATTTAGCAGCACGAAAAATACTCAAAAACGATCACGGATCATTTGTGATGTCTGTAAAGTAGCTTTATATGCCAGACGGTGCTTCAAAAGCAAATTCATATTGCTCCAGAGGAAAGAGAGGTTTTGGACTGTACTCGTAGCAGCTCTAGTACCTCCTCTTTCTTAATCATAACGGGTTAAGGTCAAATAATTACCACCAACACTTAATAAACGTAAACGGGCGATGGTAAAATGATTACCAGCGAGTTTTCACGTACTTTTAATTATATATTTTTTTGATTTTCATTATTAATGTTTAGAAGAGTCCTTACCTAATAAACGTTTAAGTATTATCACGAAACCTGTTTTTTCAAAAAAAATTATCTTCGCCCTATCAAGAAGAAAAATAATGTTGTTATAAGACTGTCATGTCATGTTAGATGGCCGGGATCGCATTTAATCCATTAATTTACAAAATTAATTAAATAAATTGATAATAATAAATTGCAGCCAGCGTCTTAGGGACGCTTCCGACCGGTATTGATATGGATCAGTTGAGCTACCTGTAGACTGATTGCAACAGTTAGCTCAATTGTTTCAATTGTAAATACTAGTATAGTTTTCTTTGTAAATAAAGACATTTACAAAAAATACTCAATTGGCAGTTTCAACTTTCAAGTATGTTTTTAATTTGATTAAAATTATTAATTTTACGATATATTTTTGTTTTGAGATACTATGTTACTTAAGAGGAATTATTATTTTTTTGTCCATTCTTTCGATTGGTATCATAAAAATACGGGGTGTTTTTTTTTCACATACGGTACGATTCCCAGACGAAGTAGGTAAGTAATTTTTTGAAAATCTTTGAATGCAGTACCTATTACTAAATTTTATAATAAAATAAAGCCTCCGTCCACCAAACTATCCTATCTACAATATTTGAGGTACTTTCCCTTCGGTATATACCGGGTGGCACAAAATGTCGACGCACAAAATGCAACTAATCCGAAATTTTATGCCTCTGCCAATTCTGTTTTGTTTATGTATATCTATGGTGTTACTTGTTCAAGCTATTCATACGTACTTGACGCACGAAATGCAACAAAAGGTTTATGTATTTTTTTCGCCGGGTAGCAGAACGCACGAAATGCGACTTACTTGGTTGTTTACTACACAATGTCGACGCACGAAATGCAACTAATCCATACGAAGATCTCTTCTTAGGAACCATGTCATCGATTTTAGTAACAAGAAAAACTGCTTTCATACATTTAAAAACAACTTGTACTAATAATGTATAATAGAGGAGCTAAACCAGATGCTGGACGGCCTAGCCTCAGCCTCGCGACGCATCGGTCTTGGCATGAATTTGGATAAAACCAAAGTCATGATCAATGGCCTCATTGATCCAGGACCGGTCGTCGTTCATGGCCACCCTCTCGAAATTGTTTCCGAGTATACTTACCTTGGGCAAATTCTGCAATTAGGTAAAAATAATTTTGAGAAGGAGGCCAAGAGGAGGATCCAGCTAGGCTGGGAAGCGTTTGGGAAACTACGTCGAGTCTTCTCGTCATCCATACCGCAATGCTTGAAAACGAAAGTTTTCAATCAGTGCGTCCTACCCGTCATGACCTACGGCGCTGAGACGTGGACACTCACGGTAGGGCTGCTCCACCAGTTCAAAGTCGCTCAGCGAGCTATGGAAAGAGCTATGCTCGGAGTCTCTCTGAAGGATAGAATTCGTAACGAATACATCCGACAGAGAACCAAAGTTATCGACATAGCCCAAAGAATTAGCAAGCTGAAGAGGCAGTGGGCCGGCCATATCTCGCGAAGAACCGACAACCGCTGGGGTAAACGAGTTCTTGAGTGGAGACCACGACTCGGCAAACGTAGTGTAGGACGCCCTCCGGCCAGGTGGGATGACGATCTGCGAAAGACTGCAGGCAGATGCTGGATGCGGCAAGCTGAAGACAGAGCGCTATGGCGCTCATTAGGGGAAGCCTATGTCCAGCAGTGGACTAATATAGGCTGATGATGATGATGATGATGACTAAGAATGTACAAACACCAAAGATGTTCTAATAATAGTAATTTTGTGGATGTGGAATTAAACACACTGATCGCAGTGTGTTCGGATCCCTCGAACACCATAATGTTGACAGCGAGTCCACATTAATTTTAACATTATTTTTATGTGTTTCTCTGTGTAGTATGGAAAATGCGTTTTACAAACATTGAGCAGTTAGAATTATTAAGTTATTAAGCAGTTAGGCTAGTTAACTTATACTGTAAAACAGTGTATGTAACAAGTTGTGACACCAGCAAAGAGCTACAAACAACCATAGAGACAATTTTACGCACCTAAACGTGTTGAATGTTGTATTGAATTCATTACTTAGCAATATACCTACCATTTGACGACGAGGTTACTAACAAATAAAAATGGCGAGTTTTCACGGTAATTTAGGCGTTTTCGACTACAAATTAAATAAATGGCAAGTGTTTTTCGGAAAACTGACAAAAAAGCTAGTGATTGTACTCAACAAACATTTCACGCCAAAATGGTCAACATTCGCCGACAGGGCGAAGTTTTATGAAGCGATGAAGTCCGATGGCGAAACCATTGAAGAATGGGCAGCACGGCTGCGAGGGCTAGCCGTTTTCTGCGACTTTGGCACAGAACTGGACACGCTACGGCGGGACCGTTTCGAGCTAGGTCTTAGGACAGGACACGAGCGTGATAAACTTTTTGAATGAGACTCAAAAACCTTGACGCTAGTGCAGGCGTTGGAGGTCGCGCAAAAGGCATCGTGCGCGCGGCAGGCACGCACAGCATGCGTGAGCGCTGGGGCCAGTTCCGTTGTTGTGAAGGAGGAGCCGGTTTTTACGTCACGAAAGGCTGACGAGGGCTGTAATCAGTCGCGTTGTGTGTGTGGTATGAAGAACAACTCGGCAGATACGTGTAGATGTAAGAACTACAAATGGTCGGTCAGGGCACGGGCAGCGGAACTGGTGGCGGAAGAGAAACTGGCCGCACTCAAGCGTAAAGAACTCCAAATAGAAGCGGACCTCGTCTAGAAGAGACTGGCTGTTGACCTAGCAGCACTAGAAGACGAGGAAAGGAGTATACATGAAGATGATGACCTACCGGAACACAGCAAGAGAGTCGAGCAGTGGCTGCAGACAACTGAAGGGGAGAAAAGTGACACTATTCCAAGAACTGAGAAGAACATCCGATTCAACGTCAGGAACGCATCGACTACACCGGTCAAGACGAAGAGTTCTGCCAACATCAACGCATTAGCTGACGCGATCGAGAAGCTAGCAAGGCCAAGGATGAAATGCCCAGACCTGCACATCGTTTCCGGTTCACCGAACGAGTGGTTGTCCTTCAAAGGCGCCTTCAAAGACTCTACGAAGACATACAAGCTGACACCGGCTGAGAACATCCAAAGGCTACGAAGCAGCCTTAAAGGGGAAGCAAGGGAGCTAGTTGCTTCACTCCTGTACACCGCAAGCGATCCAGAAATAATCATGAAGAGTGCTTCGGAAGACCACAGATCATCATCGACTGGGCCAGTGCTTCGGAAGACCACAGATCATCATCGACTGGGCCATTGATGACCTTCGAAGACTACCGAAACCCGGACCATCTGCAATAGAACTGAACTCATTCGCCGTCAAACTTCAGAACGTGGTTTGCGTGTTGAGCAACATCGGAAACCGAGGTTGTACAATCCAATGCTGGCGAGAGAAACACTGGACAAGCTGAGCCCGCACATTCGCTCACGCTGGTGTGACTACGCATCCGAACAAGAAGGAACGATCGAGCCAGAGATCGTATTGCTGTCACACTTTCTTATGCGCGAAACTGACCGAGCCCTACGGTTCAGCTATGCACCACCGACCAGCAAGAAGGAGCACACGCCGAAACCGAACACAGCATTCAAGAAGAAGACGAACGCCGTGTACAACATTACAGAAGAAGTCACTGAAGCTGAAGAAAAATGCTCATGCTGCGAGAAGGTACACACGTTGACGGATTGCCCCAAATATAAAGCGATGACAATTGACGAGCGATGGGAACACGTGAAGAAGAACTAACTGTGCTTCAAACGTGTAGTTAAGAAGCATCGACGCACCAACTGCAAGGCGACATCATGTGGAGTTAACCAATGTTCGCGTCTGCACCATAAAACTCTACACCAAGAGAAGAAGGAAGACAGTTCCGAGTCCGAGCCCAACCGAAGTGGTCTTGACAGTGACCACCGCTGCCTCAAATAACAAGGCAGTATTGCTGAAGATGTGTCCAGTCACCGTCGTCGGTCCACGGGGGGAGATCGAAACACTCGCTCTCTTGGATGAAGGGGCCACAGTCACTCTGATTGATGAGAAGTTGGCGCGGACTATCGGAGCCAAGGGACCTTCACTGCCACTACGGATGCGTGGAGTCAACACTACACAACGCGAGGATGAAAGCCAACTTATCACCGTACAACTGAAGAGCAAGAATAGCAAGCTACATTCACTTCGGGCACGCACCATCAAGAACATGAAGCTGCTGCAACAATCCGTTCCTGCGACGCTGTTGGATCAAGATCATCTGAGAGACTTTAGACGAGACGAAGTATGCTACGAGTCATCACATCCTGGGATCAAATTTTTTCACCAAGAACATGGAATCACATTTGGATATCTCGTAGCCATCTTTAAAATCCATTGATTTGATGTCAATATTTGCGCAAGAGAATATGCATGCCGAAGAGTTAGATACTTCATTAGACACTTCTTTGGAAACAATGGAAGCCAGTTCGCATTCAGATGTTGCTACAAATACTCCAGTGCGCAGAAAGCAATTTGAAGATCTATCTAACAAGCAGAAAAGGCGACTTTCATCACTTCGAAACCACTCCGAAGAAGAATTGCTGTCTGCTTTAGTAAATAGATTGAAAGACAATGAAAATATTATTTTGGCTGAGGTCATTGACTGTCTCTATAAAGATGATGAAAAGACTAAAAATATTCACAGTTTCATGTTCAAAAACCATCGCAAAGATGTATACCGCAAGATGAAGCACTGCCACTTGTAACTGCTCTAAAACTTACAAAATGGCAATATTTAACATTAAGAAAATCATTGTCAGGAGATAAAACAGTGCCTTTATTGTCTTATAAAAAAAAAATCGAAGCTAAAAAATCGTGCTATCCTAAAGATATTTCAATTTCAGAAACAGGTGTCCGGATTAAGCTTCAATCGATACTGGATTTGACGGTGAAGAAAATATTTGGTGATTGGTCATCATCACTTTGATTCCGGTTCCATCAAATTAATAAGCAAGTGGGGCTGTGATGGGTCTTCATCGCACAGCACTTATTAACAAAAAGTCAACACGGAATTTTCAGACTCCTCAGTATTTATGACAAGCTTTGTGCCTTTGCGCCTTATGTGCGATGATGTGGTAATTTGGCAAAATCCACGTCCATCATCAACGAATTACTGCAGGCCGGTTATGTTCGGATTCGTCAAGAAAACAAAAGAATTGTATACAGCAAAACACAGCAGATATGGCTGATGAAATAGCTAACCTCACACCAACTGAAATATGTAAGCCATATTTATTATTTATCATGCATGCACAACACAACAACAACACACATAAATTTTACCAAGAAAACCGTTTATGACTCTTTTTATCATAAGCGTACTTCAAATCGTACCAAAATATATTTCATCAATTAAATGTATGTGCAATTCATTTTACTTTTGAACATACTTACCCACATTATTATTATTTTTTCATTTACTTGCAGATGACATGGAAGTTTGTCATGATCAACACATGACGATGATCGATGGAAAAGTTTCACAGCTTTATCAGAAACCTCATCCCATGCGAATTGCAATGTTTGTCATGCAAAACCAAAAGAGATGAACAATTAAAGCTTGGTTTTGAACAAACCAGTTGCTGAAAATATGTATAAATATGGTTCATCTTCGTTGCATATGTGGTTGAGGTCTATGGAATGTATACTGCACATAATATGTGCAGTATACATTCCATATATATGTATGATATTATCATACAACATGGACTTCAAAAAATGGGCTACAAGGGGTGAAGATAAACTACTACAAAAGACCAAAAAAGAATTAACTCAGCAAGAATTTTTTCAGCGCACTGGATTGTTAGTGAACATTGTCAAACAAGGCTTTGGTACCACTAATGATGGCAACACAGCTCGAAGATTTTTTAGGGACTGTGAAAATTTGCAGAAATAACGGGAGTGGATATTAATTTGATAAAACGATTTGCAGTAATCCTACAAGTCCATATCGTGTGGTAAAAATATAAATATACCGAATTTTAAAAAATACTGCAAAGAGATAGCTGAATTATATATACAATTATATCCGTGGTATTATATGCCGTCAAGTATACATAAAACTGTTAATACATGGAGCAAAAATATGTCAGCATTTCAGTTTCACACCTGTGGGAATGCTGTCTGAAGAAGCATCTGAAGCTCGCAATAAGGATTTCAGAAACATCAGGGAACGACATTCCCGCAAATAAGGGCGGAAAGAGACAAATACCGATATCAGGCCACTAATACCTTGGATATCAGGCCACTAAAACCTAATACCAATAATTGTCACGAATTATTTCAATTTCGAGACTCACAGCGCCACCTAGCTCTGAGCGAAGTCATTAGATTGGTGGGCATCCTAGCGCAGACAGATATTTCAGCCATTGTTTCCTTCACCGAGGGCGACATCTATTATCGAGGGATTGAACGAAATCACGGATGTTGCCTAGATATTCTAAAGCGCTACCTAGTTAGGTCAGCTAAAAGAATGAAGGGATGCCGGAATTCGATGGAAACTCAACGTGAAAAGGGGAAACAATGAGGCAGTCAGGTTTTCACAGCACAGCGTCGGGAAAAATATGCTTGCGGTGACATCTTGCGAGGAGTAGCGAAAGCTCACACTGGGAGCTCGATAAAGAGCGACGTACAGCGGGTCATTTAATCGTCGGCTTCGGAAACGTTCGATCGTACAAAATCAATTAATTTATCTCTGGACCAAAATAGTGAAATATGTGTTGTTCTCGGAATCATGTTATGGAAAAGTTCACAGGCTTCGTGGGCAGTCCCAATTCGCGAGGAAGAAACCGAATAATTTCCAAACAGGACTACCTCGCCAGAGAAAAAATGATCGCACGACGAAAAACGCCGCGCGCGAAGGGACAGGTGTGCGGTAGCCCAGATGCTAGAACATTCGATCTTGGTTGCCGGAAGTGAAAGAAGTGATCGCAGCTCGAGTGAAGACCGTCTAGAAGTTTCGAAGACGAAGGTTATATATCGGACCGCTCACAAGCGGAGAGACATTCTGGAAGTGATAAAGACGGGGGTGAGACTGGACTCGGAGGATTTTCAAGTTGGATTTGGTGGAACGATCCGCGCCGCCCACGCCGATAATTCCTACTTCTCGACACGTCCGCGAATTTCCCGCCGCAACCCAAGAGGAGGTTTCATCCAGGAGTCGGCGCAGAGGACTGTAACAAACCCCGAGGAAGGCTAGGCGAGCGTCGGAGTCCCCAGGACATTTTTAACCGGGCGCAGGCCCCGAGAGGAGAGGAGAAAACGGGAGACGAATTGCCCAGGGTGAGCTGAACTACAGCTCCGACGGGCAGGCGATCCAGCAACGGCGAGGCGAAGGCGTTCAGCGCAAAGGCCGCGAGGGCGAAAGGCGACGGGAGCAGAGTCCTGTATCCTGAGCGTCGACGTGGCGACGATCGCGGGAACCCCAGCCACTGCGCACGTCGGAAACCAAGGTGTGTTCTTTCCAGTCATTTGGGGATCGGTGCCCCTGTCTCTTCCAGAATCCTAGTGTGTGTTTGTATTGGCTATATTTCGGTTTAGGTAAAATTTTGTTGTTAGGATTGCTTTCTTTGGATAGAATAGTGAAACGCTCGAATCGCAGAATCCTCTGTTAGGTAGACTGTATCGGCAATCGTTGCTAGTCCACATCATTTTGCCCCTGGAAGCTTCACTTCCAAAGGTTACTCTACGAGTCGGACCTGTTAGTGCTGGCCGGACCGAAGTAGGCAACAGGAGCGGGTGGAGGCGCTTCTCGCACCCATTACCTGCCTGTTTAGTTGAGCAGATCTTCGGCTTTATCCGTGGACACCTTTGGCCTAGCATAAGGTTAGGTGGAGTTGCCCGTAAGAACTGTGAATCAATTTTGGTCATGGCATTATAGAATCAATTTTGACCTTGTTAATAGAACTTTGTATCCTTTTTTTTTCTTAGAACATTTGTTTATAAATTTTGTATCCATTTTCCAGATAGTATTTGAAAGAAACCAATGTGTAACCTTTGTTTATAAATTCTGTATCCTTTTTTTTCTTAGAACATTTGTTTATAAATTTTGTATCCATTTTTTTTTCTGAAAGACAACATCAGAGGCTCGTTGTGAGTTTCAAGTTAGCTATAAGTTGTGAATCCACGAGGTAAATCTTTGCCATGTATAGAGCTAAACGTAAGATCTTCGCTAATAGAATAAGACTGATATATTTGCATGTAAATTGTGTTATTTGCTGAATATAAGGTATCCATATTTATGCTTGTTTTCTTCCATAAAGGTAGTTCCCTGGTTAGGTAGGTAGGAGTAAAACTTATCACGGTCCGCTCAAATTTAGGCTAGCCCGGCGGAGAAGGAACCCGTGACAATCCATCAGTTCCTCATCAGTTCCGATCCTTATACAATTAACATTAGACCAAAATCCACATTAGACCACCCCTTTTTAAATTCTCAGGGAAATGTTCCTATTCATTATATTCAAGACCGTGGACGCGGCATGAATTTTAGAAGCAATGTAACGCAACTCGAGCCCCTTCAGGGCTTTAGTTATAACTTAACTCCGCCGAAGAAGGATCAATATGCTTTAGAGGCGTGCAGGGAAGTGTTTGGTGTTGAACTCGTCAACAAATTAGAGAATACATTACATCGCAGTGCGATAAGTTATGATTTAATGCTAGCAGATTTGCTCGCTTATGAGGTTTAGCATGCACCTTCACTAAAAGATGATGTATATAAGATGGTGCTTGGTACAGTTCGAAAAGACCTTTCATCATTATACGGAGCTATAATCCCACTAACTATGGGTGCTGTTCCTAACAGGTTTGACTTTCCTGGTTCCAAGTCGCCTGGCCTTCCTTACAAACTCGGAGGTTACAAGACCAAGACTGACGTCCTTAACGATGGACACCTTCACCACATTAACAACATGTGGCAAGACATTGGACACGGATACAATCGAAGACTTGCTGATGTTTGTTAATTTGCTAGAGCTCAGATTGCTAAAACGGGTAAAGATAATATACGTGCTACCTGGGGTTATCCCTTCGCCGTTTATCTAGAGGAGGCCCGTTTCTTCTATCCTATGCAAGACCAGATTAAAGCGCGGAATCACGATCTACCCGTAGCTTATGGTTTCGAGACAGCTAATGGTGGCATTGCAGAACTAAATGCCATGTTGGATAGAACATCAGGTGATATTCTCTGCACCGATTGGAAATCTTTTGACAAACGTGTCCCACCCTGGTTACTTTGTCAGGTTTTTGTTCTTGTTAAAGAGTGTTTTGACTTCACAAAAGTTAAGGATGTTGGCGGCAATGTTTGGGATGTTGATCCTTTATATACTGAACGGCGCTGGAAGAAGATGGTTGATTACTTCCTTGAGACGCCTGTGAGAACGTGCAAAGGTGACCGGTACCTTGTACTCGGCGTTGTACCCTCTGGCTCGTGTTGGACCAACATTATTGACACTAACATTAACATTATCATCTCAAGATATATGGTGTATCAGACAACCGGTTCTTTTCCCAAGGATGAAATTTACCTTGGTGATGATGGAGTCCAAATTGTGGCTCCTGGTGTGAATATAAATGACATGGCCGCCGTGGCTCTTAAAGCCTTCGGTATGGAGCTCAACATGTCGAAAAGTTATGTTACTACGCGCAAAGATAATGTGCATTTCTTAGGATACTTCAATTTATATGGGTATCCCTTCAAGCCTCACGACTTTCTTATCGCTTCGTTTATCAATCCTGAACATACACGCAAAACCACCGTAGATGCCTGCGCTGCTGCGTTAGGACAGATGTGGAGTAGTTTCGATCCAGTTTACGCTACACTGTGGAAGGATGTCATTGATAAACTTGCAATTCGCGAGGGCATCACGTATGCAACGGTAGAGAAGCATCTCCAAACGAATAGCTTTCGCCACAAATACTTACTTACATGGCAAGGAACAAAATGGAACATTTCCCTGATGTTGATGATCTCACAATAGAGGATGAGCCAATTCTACAAGAAGAATCATCTGAGCATGAAGATGTACCTCTCACGTGGCACGAGGCCATAATATGGCCTGTCAAAAAATACCGTTGAGTGGCAAGCGACCATATTATGGCCGATCGTAAAGGTTTTTTTTGAGGCGTTATTGTGGGTAATTGGGATCAACCTAAGAGCCAAGTCAATAGTTCCATGGAGCCATACCAACTTCAAGCCGATGTCAAGCCATAAACCTGACCAAGTTTAGAAGAAAGAAAAAAAGAAAACCGAGAGAACAAATTGGTCTTTGACGCGCGCTGCAACCGTTACTTGTGTCTGTGCACGAACAGTGAAATCTCCAAATCTAAGGAAGGAAATAGTGGTAATTGTGTTATTTTGATAGATGCAATTTTTTTTTCTAACCTAATTTTTTTATTGTTTGTTGAGGAGCTAGAGAGCGTTTATATTTACATGTAGAATTACATTGCATGACCTTGCGGAAACAGTTTCCAATTTTTTTCCCCATTTTGTAACTTTATTTCTGCATGCGGTGGTGGTATAGGAACCGTGCACGCGTAGGCCCTAGCATGTGCAGGGGGCGGAGAGAAGGGCGTGGTGGAGGTGCACCTGCTGCTGCAGCGTCTGATGCATCGGCTGCTGCAGCGCTTGTTGCATTGGCTGCTGCACCGCCTGCATCTGCACCTGCACGCCGGGGTCGAGGCCCCCGCGTCAGAGGTGGCAGAGCCGGAGTGGGCCAGCGCCGGCCCATTGCTACTGGAGAGTACGTAATTGTTTCTAAGCTTTATCTTTCTGTATCTATTACAATTTTAATAAACTTATAATGTACATTATAATATACATATTTAATTTATAGTAGGTATATAATTATTTAAATATAATTTAAAAAAGTATAAGTAATTTATAATTATATAATTTATAAATTACTTATATAATGTTAATAATAATAATAAAATATAATGTTAATAAAACTATCAGTGCTAAAAATAAATGTAATTTATAATATTAACAATTAATGTAATGTACGCAGCATGAACATCGGGATGATCGAGGATCTACCCCAGGGCGTCCCGCTAGAAACGCCCCTTCACGCCAAACGTGGGCGCACTTTGGCGTTGAATGACTATCAACCATCGTAAGTTATAAACCATAAAAATGCCGGAACACTCATAAAATAAGAAGTTAATCGTACATACACAAGTGTATATTTTGTTCTAATTCTTGGGCGTCAACAAGCTCTGGGGCGGTCGGGGATCAGGCGCTGGCGTTGGAACCCCAGCCGTAAGTAGTTATGTTATGCATAATCAACGAAAGTGACTCATGGTATTTTTAGTTTTACATCTGTTTCATTTCAGCCTGTCTGTCTCATCTCAACTCAAGTGTATATTTTGTTCTAGATTTGGCCCCTCTGAAACGGAAAACACACAAAATGTATCTTCAGTACTCGAGCCGTAAGTATTTGTTTTCCATATTCAGTGAAAATGACTAATGGTGTGTGTGTTACTCATGATTATTTTTTTGTTTTATACTTGTATCTATTGAAATAGCGTCGGTTCGGAATGTACCATCACCACCACACCGCGTACCATCGCCGGCCGAGTAAGTATAATATTCTCTGGACAAGAGAGGACGTTTCTGCTGTGTCTAGCTTTGAATAAAACTTTTAATTAAAATCATCAATTGTTTCAGGTTCTACGAAGTTGGCAGTCGCCAGACCCGCCACCTGCACCGTGCGTTGAGGGACGACGAAATTGGCGGTTTTATCAACTCCGGTCAGTAGTTTTTCTTTGCACTGATTAATTTTTATGAATGTTTCTGTTGGTTGGTCACTAATAGTCTGTTGTTTTTCTCTGCATAGGAAGAGAAGATGACGTTTGTAGTGACTCCGGAGATGATGATGAGACACGCCCGTTCGTCCCTCGCAGCCTTCGTCTGTTTGTCGTCGCGGACGAAGATACGGTGCAGGAGGCTGAAGCGGCGATGGTTGTGAACCCGTTTGGAGTGAATGTGGTGAATGAGATGAGTGTGGAAGGCGAGATGAATGAGATTATGGAAGGGGAGATGAATGAGATTGTGGAAGGGGAGATGAATGAGATTGTGGAAGGGGAGATGAATGGGCCACTATTGCTTCTGGAGTTCGACTGTCGGGAGTTTTCAATTCCGTTCATTTCCCCGGAACTGAGAAGGGAAGTATTTGTTGGCCGCCACGGCCCCACCATTAGCTTACAGCGACTCCCTACGATGCATTCGTGCAGATCTGGGATAGGCCAGTGATGGAGGACATTGCGTGCCAAACAAATATTTATGCGCAGCAGTACGCCGCGCACCTGCTCAACTGCGGGGAAATGATGCCGCAAAGTCGCATAGTGGATTGGAAAGATACCGACGCAGACGAACTTTACATTTATTTCGCATTAGTCATGGCAATGGGTATCTCAGTAAAATCTAATTTGTCACACTACTGGTCAACAGACAAAAACATTTTTTCCACCCCAGGCTTCTCCACTTACATGCCCGTTGGCCAGATGTCTCCACTTTACTGACAACACCAACACTCCTCCCAACCTCACCCGTTCTGAAGCCAAAATCTCGAAAATCAAGCCCATTGTCGACCACTTGAATGCGAAATTTCAAGCCTTATACGGCTTGGGGCAAAACATTGCTCTAGACGACTCCCTGACCCAATGGAAGGGGTGGCTCGACATTAAGCAGTATATCCCGAACAAGGCTTCGGCAGTCGGGATCAAGACGTACGAGGTCTGTGATTCCCATTCGGGATATCCGTGGAGGTTCGAAGTCCATTCGGGCGGTATGTCTGAAACCCCAGAAGGTATCATCTCCGGTAGTATACCGAATTTGGGTCTGCGGTTATTACAGGGGCTAGACAACCGTGGCCATACGGTATGGATGGATAACTTCTATAACTCACCTGCCCTGGCCCGCATCCTGAAGACGAGGGGATTCGACTGCGTAGGTACATTGCGAACAAACCGGCAGTTTGTTCCCGAGCAAATCGTGAACCTCAAGAAGTCCGATATGAGGGTAGGCCAAGTGTGCGGATATACATCTGGAGATGTGGATGTCATGGTATGGCGGGATCAGAATAGAGTGGCCATGATCTCGACATACCATGGCAACGCAGTATCCGACGCGAAGCCCATCCTGATCAAGGACTATAATGCCTGCATGGGGAGTGTGGACAAAAAGGATCAGATGGTCTCGATGGACCTACTAGAGCGTAAACGTACGCAAGTATGGTACAAAAAGTTGTTCAAGCGTTCCAATTTTACATGTTAGCATTTTAAACGCTTTTATCACTCATAAGCACAACGCCAGGGTCACTCACAGGGCGTTCAGGATGGAGCTGGTGATAGGACTCCTGCAACGTCACCATCATAGACAAGTGGCTCCGCTTGCGACAGTACGTGGGGTACCGAAGTTTTCAGCTGAGGTACAAGCTCACTTCCCGGTGGATTTTCCCCAGGGCTCCGGAGATAGACCAACCAAGCAGAGGCGGCTTTGTGTCGTTTGTAAGGAAAAGCGCACCCATATCATGTGCAACGCTTGCAACGTGGCTCTGTGCTTCAACCTAAAATCCAGGTCCACTTGCTACATGACGTACCATACCTAAAAATTTACTGACATACTGACAAGGTTTTTAACTGACTGACAGTTGGTGCTTTTCATTGAATGTTGTATGATTGTTTGTATGTATGTTTGAATGCATGTTTGTATGTATGATTTTATGTTTGTTTGTATGTTTGAATGCATGTTTGTATGTATGTGTTCTTGTATGTATGTTTGTATCAATAACACCTTATTTCATATTTGTTAAAATTTACACTTGTCTAAGTGCTTACTATGTAAGCCCGAAGAAATAAAGTTTGTATCGAGACCACCTTATTTCTTATTTGATATTAATTTTCACTGTAAAATTTACTTGTCCAGGAGCTTTTTTTTTTTGCAAGTCTAAAGATATAAAATTTGTATCAATAACACCTTATTTCTTATTTAATATAAATTTACTGTGTAAAATTTTACATGTGCTTATTTCGTAAGCCTAAAGAAATAAAGCTATTGATTGAATCTGATTTTACATGTGCTTATTTCGTAAGCCAAAAGAAATAAAGTTATTGATTGAATCTGAAATCTGCATGTATGTTTATATGCATGTTTGCATGTATGTTTGTGTGTTTTTGTATGTATGTTTGAATGCATGTTTGTATGTATGATTGTATGCATGTTTGTTTGTATGTTTGAATGCATGTTTGTATGTATGAGTTCTTGTATGTATGTTTGTTACAATAACACCTTTTTTGTTATTTGTTAGAATGTACACTTGTCTAAGTGCTTACTATGTAAGCCTAAAGAAATAAAGTTTGTATCGAGACCACCTTATTTCTTATTTGATATTAATTTACAGTATAAAATTTACTTGTCCAAGAGCTTTTTTTTGAAATCTGTGTGCGTGTTTGTTATAAGTATGTTTGTTTATGTGTGTTTTTATGGAAGTATGTTTGTTTGACCAAAATGAACAAAATTTTGTAATATGTTTGTATTAGGCATATTTATTTCGTAACTTTTCGTGTCATAGGAAAAAAAATTGAAAGGCGCAAACCTTTCTAAATGTACTACCTGTGTGTTAAAATTGGAATCTGTAATGTATGTTGATGGCCAAACTTAGTAGTTTGTTGGTATTACACATATGTCATACGGTAACAAAAACCAAGGTGAAAACAAGAACTCTTATTAAAAAAACAACTATGTTTTAAAATCTAAAAATGTATCTACCTAAAATTATATGTATGTATACAGGTACCTAAGCTATTGTGCTATTATTTTGTTCCATTTTTTATTGATGTAATGAAGTAACATTATTCGAATATCACTATTACAGTACCAATCAAGCGTGTTTAGCCAATTAAACCACGTTATAATTTTCTTTTTGTTTTTAACTCCTGCCGTTTTTAAACGGGCAGAGATACGAAGTAAATGTTTTCGAAGCTAAAGCAAAGTATTATGCCTTCTATAATCCCAACATGGTTTGGTTTTAACATCTCTGCCCGTTTACGAAAAAAATAAAATAAACATTTTTCTTCATACAAAAAAAACGTAACATTTTTTTTCTTGGTAACGGGCAGGTATATCAAAAAAACGTATTCTATAAAACAGGTTTTTAATGGTTATGATTTTGTAAACATTACCCACTTGAGTATATATTCAGTATTTCAGTATTTTATTTATTGCATTCATACGATCAGGTCTTAGTGATTAGGTGAGTTTAAGTCAAGTTTACAGTATGTACCCATTTAGGGTGTTGCAATGGAAAACTGGCAGGTTTCGTGCCTTTCAAATATAGATGAACTATGTGCTACCTTTACTAACTTATAATTTAATTTGCGCGTCGCTAAAAGAATCTTTGAAGAAGTCGTCAAGTTCGTAAAAACATTTTTTTATTAGCATCTCTTTCAGTTTGCTTTCGAACTTGTTATTTTTCAAAATTTTAAAATTGCGCGTCGCTAAAAGAATCTTTGAAGAAGTCGTCAAGTTCGTAAAAACATTTTTTTATTAGCATCTCTTTCAGTTTGCTTTCGAACTTGTTATTTTTCAAAATTTTAAAATTATAGACAATTATGAAGAAGTATAAGAAAGTCTTCTCTGGTTTCAGCTTTCCCAAGGCACCAGACATTACAAAAAAATGGATCAATGCAACTGGGAGACAAAATTGGTTTCCTTCAAAAACAAGCAGAATTTGCTCAGAGCACTTTATGAACCAATATTTTCTAATAAAAAAAAGTGGAAACAAATACATTGTTGACATAGCTATACCGACTCTAAAAATTGTTGTGTTTTCAGGTAATTATGGTACTTGTATTCATGACGTCTTATTTTAATTAATTACCTTTATTTATGTAACGAATAGGTTCGTAAACCGAGGTGGCTAACGCCCCCCTAGGCAAGAACGCCCGTAGGAAACTACGGAGGCTGAGACAGAAGCGGGAACAACAGGCGGCTTAACGCCCCCCTAGGCAAGAACGCCCGTAGGAAACTACGGAGGCTGAGACAGAAGCGGGAACAACAGGCGGCTTCGAGTACCGAAAGTACCGAAACCACTGTTAGGAGCGCTGAAGGTCCCAGCTTCTTCTACAAGCAGAGGCAAAATGCTAAGTCTGAATCCAAACCGCACGCCCCGCCGGCGAAATCTACGAGCTGGCTCGTGGAGGCAACCGGGTCTGGTGTCGGTCGAGGTAAGGAGAAGAAGACTGCTAACAGCAAACGCTTCAATCGCGAGAAGCGTGCAGCCACAGCGATCACCCGATCAGCCCAGGCCCCTGCCGCGGCTCCGATCCAAGCTCCGGCCAAGATCCAAGTAGAGCCAGGCAAGAGGACGCGACTGGACGATACTGTGTCCCCGAGAGGGGAACACAAGAAGCTAAAGCTCGACTGCACACCTCTGACCCCCGCCGCCAGCTATGCTGAAATCGCGCAAAGCAACCTCGGCGTAGCGGTGGTGAAGACCGACAACCAACCACTAACGGAGGAGCAGGCAAATGTACTGAAAAAGTACCTGAATTGCCGGTTCCTGGACGAGATCCGGACATTAGCTTCACCCCCCGCTTCCTGGGCAGACCCATCTACACTGATGGGGCCCTAAAGCTGTGGTGTGCCGATGTGCCGTCCTCTGAGTGGCTGACCGACGCCATCGAGCAGCTACCGAACACAAACCAAACAAACCAACGCCCAAATCTTGCGGTCGTAAAGCAGAGTGAGCTGACGAAGAAGGTACGCGCAGCCATCTTCTTCCCCGAGTGCATATTCTCCCTGGAAGACACTAGTCTGATACTGGGGAAGCAGAACAAGTGGGCGCAGGTTCACCAATGGACCGTCTACACCCACCAGAGACAAGCCGACGACATGCTCTTTGTGACGGTAGGGATCCCGGAAACCCTTATCCCTATCATCATGGAGAATGGTCGCCGGTTGGCGTACACACTGGGGAGCGTCTACATACGCTTCTACGGTGCAGATGGGAAGCTCCAAGACGTCCCCCCAGGCAAACTGCAGAAAAGCCAACCGGAAGGACCGGAAGGAGAACAAGCCCGGTTCCAGTAGGACAGCTGTGCCCAAAAGCCCCGATCCACCGGTGCCCCCACCTCCCCCGCACTCATCGTCCAAACCGTCGTGCCCGGAATCGATGGAAGCGATGTGTGGGGAGATGAGCGAGGACCTGGTTCTGGCCTCAGACGAGGATGACGCAGAGAAGAAGAAGGAAGGGATGGGAAACCAGAATGATGGCGTCCCAAAACCCCTCCTCTTATAACGTCATCCAAACCAACCTCCAGCACAGTCTCACTGCTACGGCTAACCTGCGCAGAGTGCTGGGGGCCCAAGCAACGAGACCATAGCCCTGATTCAGGAGCCGTGGATCAGGGCAGGGTGTGTGTGTGGTCTCAACAATCTGAACGGTAAGATCATATATGACAACACTTGCATTAAACCGCGCACGTGCATTTATGTACCACGCAATATTACTGTTGTACCCTTAACCGAGTTCTGTTCCAGAGACCTGACGACTGTCAGGCTCCAGGGCGTTTTCGATGGGGAGGCCGAAGACGTAGTGTTCGCGTCAGCCTACATGCCCGGCGACGAGGTCGTGCCCACGACTAACTCTACGGATTTGGTAAGACAATGCGAACTAAATAACTCGAATCTAAAAATTTCAACAGACACGAACGCGCACGAAGGGTATCAGACGAGGTCTCCTCTTCCGACCACAGGTGGATCAGATACGAACTAACGCTCAACAAAACGATTCCAGCACCCATGCGCAACCCGCGCAAAACAAACAAGGTACTGTTCATAAACTCTCTGCAGCAGCACCTAGGTGAGGGTGGACCGGAATTAAACATCAACAACACTGCAGAGATCGAAACAGCAGTACAACACGTCACGCAGAGCCTCACCAAGAGCTTCGAGGAATCCTGCCCCCTCACCGTCGTCAGTGAAACTGATCCAGGAAGGAAGGGCTGGTCCTGGCGACTAGAGGAGCTCAAGTGTAGAGTACGTAAGTCTTTCAACAGAGCCATGAACACGTACGACGACTCCGACTGGAACTCATACAAAAAGGCTCAGGCCGACTACAAAAAATAGCTACGTCGTAGAAGTCGTCTCAAATGGAAAAACTTTTGCAACAACATAGAATCAAACTCTGAAGCGAACCGAATTAGAAAAATTTTAGCGGCGGAACCGAACCGTGAGATTGGTTTGCTTTAGTTTGAATTGAACACGTACACAAAAACGACAGCAGAAACACATGAACTTCTTTTACAAACACACTTCCCAGGGTGTCTCATAGATGGTGAAACAGAGTGGCACAACACCAATCTAGACACGCCCTCGGCGACAGACTGGGCAGTAGCAAGCTCAGTGGTAACCGGGGATAAGGTAAACTGGGCCATCAATACATTCAAACCATACAAGTCGCCAGGTATGGATGAGATATTCCTTGGCCTCCTACGCTGGGGTGTGGCAAACATAAGCGGTGCGCTGACGTCTATTTTCAAAGCCTGCCTGGCCTTCCGCTACGTGCCGCTTATGTGGAGAGAGGTAAGGGTCCTATTCATACCCAAACCATGAAAAAGCGACTATATTGAAGCAAAATCCTACAGGCCGATCAGTCTCACCTCATTCTTACTCAAGACCCTAGAGAGGTTATGCGATCGATACATAAGGGACAACTTACTCACAATAGAACCACTACACCCACAACAACACGCCTACAGCTCAGGCAAATCAACAGAATCTGCGCACAGTAGTTAGTAGATTAGAACAAGACATCTCAAACAAATCGCTCTGTCTCGCAGCCTTCAAATATATCGAAGGGGCTTTTGACAAGACAAACTTTGACAGCATTAATACATCTCTTCTAAAGCACGGAGTGGAGCCAACGCTGGTGAATTGGATCATTAGCATGCTCAAGCTGAGGGCAGTACGCATCGACGTACACGGGGGGACCAGGAGAGTTGTGGCAAGGGGATGTCCACAGGGCGGCGTCTTGTCACCGCTCCTGTGGAACCTAGTAGCTAATGACCTAATCACCAAGCTTAACGACCAACGCTTCTTCACGGTAGGCTATGCGGACGACCTTGCGATACTTATATCGGGACACTTTGCCAGCGTGGCGTGTAACATTATGAGTAACGCACTAAAAGTCGTTGAAAACTGGTGCATAGACTATGGACTTACCGTGAACCCAAACAAAACAGAACTAGTAATGTTCACCAACAAGCGTAAACTAGGAACCTACCAGCTCCCGTTCCTGTTTGATCGCAGCTAACACTATCCAACACAGTCAAGTACCTAGGTATAACTCTAGACAATAAACTAAATTGGGCAACACATTTAGAAAACAAGATAAAGAAAGCCACCATCTCATTCTGGCAGTGCCGATGAATGCTAGGAAGAACATGGGGTCCCAGCCCAAAGATTACCCTATGGCTCTACAACCCTGTAATCAGGCCCTCGCTGACTTACGGTGTCCTAGTTTGGTGGCCAAGAACAAACCAAAGCACTACCATAAACAAACTGCAGAAGTTCCAGAGACTAGCCTGCGTAGCGACTACAGGGTGTATGAGAACTGCCCCCACTGCAGCACTCGAAGCCTTGATAGGCCTATCGCCACTGCACCTACATGTGCAACAAGAGGCAGCCGCAGCAGCTTATAGACTCTGGGCGTTAAGTTTATGGGACCACTAGAGCACAACATACCACTATTATAGACGAGTACGCACGGAGTAATCCCATGCTACTCTCAATTTACGATAGGGTACCCAAAAAACACATACACTCAAAAAGCTTCACCATACAAATGCACGAAGAGCCAAGTGATAGCTCAAACATATACGAAGTAAGAATATACACATATGGCTCTAAAATGAAAACAGGTACCAGGGCGGGAACGTTCTCGGAGGAACTCAACATACACAAGACAACAGCACTGGGTGCCCACAACTCCAGGCGGAATGTGTAGGTATAATCCACGCTGCTACCGCGGTGCTACAAAGAAAGGTAACTGCCCAAAATATCAGGATCCTCTCGGACAGCGCAGCCGTACTACAGGCCCTGGACAAGAGAGAACACAACTCGGGACTCACCCTACAATGCCACCACCTGTTAGAACAAGTAAGTGAGTCCAATAGAGTCACCCTACAGTGGATAAAAGGACACAGCGGATCGAGAGGAAATGACGAAGCTGATTCACTAGCAAGGAGGGGTTCGGAGCGGCAACCGACAGGGCTCGAACCAATCATCCCCCTGCCATTCAGTCAAGTCCGCTCATGGATCCGTCAACGTACAACCAAACAACACCAAGACTACTGGGCAAGTATGCCAGATTGCAGACAGTCGAAGGAGGCCTTCCCGGCTCTAAACCCGAGATACTCCCGAAAACTCCTCAATCTGAAGCGTGACAAGCTCCGACAAATCGTCGCTATTGTCACAGGACACTGCATGCTTAACAAACACCTATTTAATCTGGGTATCACGGACAGCCCCCTATGCAGGGGGTGCATGAACGCAGAGGAGACGAGGCCGCGCATGTGCTTGTAGAGTGCGATAGCCTGGCTTCTCAACGACTACAATACCTCGGGACACCGAGGACGCCTAGGGAGGCATGCACCGGCATTAGCGAGCTGCTGGCTTTCCTGGAGGACATCGGGTGGTTAGATTAGCAGCCCCCACCCGACACGCAAAAAGGGCCCACCTGTGGCCTAGTTGCGGAAACCAGTCCAGTAACAAGTAGGTTCGTAAAATCTTAATCTAATGAAACTACTAATTAAATACTAATTAAAAACTACAGGCACAAAATCGCTCAGCAAATTCCTCAACGCCAAAGGGACATAAGCGAAAACTTGATTCAGAAAACTTTCAGCCGGTTTCTAGAACGCAGATCATCTTCATAATTAACTAATCAATGTTCAAATAAAGTTTATCTTATCTTATCAAATCTCTTTTCAATTGTCATTTGGATCGCTAGAACGTTGATTACGAACTATGTTATTGATCAGAGATTAGTTGACAAGCCTGTTAAATAATTGAAGCAAAACTTCAAAATGGATTTCTGGAACGCTAATTATGAATTTTTCTATGGTGAAGCGCTTGTCAAATCAATGATCAACTAATTTGTGATTTTTCTCTAATTAGCTGAATTAATTAATGCAATTTACCGTTTTTAACTAAGTTCTACACCAGTTACAACTGAAAAATCAACAGGTGGAGTACCAAAAGTGGTTTTATTGTATTGTACAATACATAAAGATCGTTTGATAACAAAAGAATATACTTGTAAACTAAAATAACCTCTAATATATCAGAATGCCGCTTTCGGATTTAACAGTGAGCAGCATCAGTGAATCTGATGAGGGAAATACGCCTGGACCATCAAGGACGTTTAGGGCTAGAGTAGAGCCATTCGAAGAATTTACGGAAGTTGAATTCAAGATGCGTTATAGAGTCACAATGGCTGTGGTTCTGTATTTGGTGTGGTGACACTTATTGGAGACTCCATAAAGCCACTTACGTTGCAGAGTTGTTTTGTTTTTTTCCAATGTGTAATCAGCATTTGTACATTTATTTTCTATTATTGACCTATAAGTAAGAATAAACACTTAGTACCTATTAGGGTCTCCCAAAAAAATCGAAGTGATTTTTTTTCAACGCATACCCTCTAATTTTTTTCGTTTGGTCCTGAAATGACTACAAAATAAATTTCACGTCATTCGGATAAGAATTAATTATTAAGGTTAAATAAAAAAGGTTTATTATTTTTTGCTTTTCAGTTTTTTCGGTGGTTTAATTTTTTTGTTTAAATTTTATAGATTACTAGATCGATAAATCAATCGATCACGGGAACATAACCATAATCGCAAAAAAAACAACTTATGGTGATTTTCGTCATGAACGTTTACGAACAAAAAATACGAAACGGGAAAATACGAGTGGATAAAACAGCGATTACTGGACAAACAAAAATACGTACAAACATTTGGTGAACTCGTGGAAAATCACAAACAAAGTAATAAACAAATTTAGACATTTGCAAAACTTGAACGTAAAAGTTTCGATCGCATGAACAACACGTGGAAAAAATGGCGCCTACGTTGGAACAAGCGCAGTTACTCATGGTGCTCGAAGATTGTGCCAAAAACTTCCAAGCACAACAGACGAACCTAAAAAAATTACCGAAAACTAGGCTGACAAGAGGTTTTGTATCGAGGCTCAGTTACAAATCATTGAAGATCATTGCCAGCGTTTCAAATCTTGTCATCAAGAACTGGTAAAGAAAGATAACTCCGAAGGAAGTCAAAGGAACCTTACCGTACTTACTAAATGAAGAGTTTTACAAATATGAAGACCTTTGCAAAGTATTACAAGGTGATTTGTAAGACATGCTCATAAAAATCAAGGAATGTTCAGCAATCGACACCAGTTCATTAAACACAAGTGGTGTCGCGAAGGCGAAGAAATATTCTCAGTACCTACCTAGGTAGTAGGTAGGTTGATAAAGATTTTAGCTGACTAGCTACAAGACCGGTGGATTCGCCATCATAGCTCGAGGAACCAGAGCACACTCTCCAACCTTCCCATGGTCCTACCAACCTTGCGGTTATACGGACCGAAACTATGAGAAAAGAGTCACTCGGGTAACTCTAGACTCTACAAATCCTACGCACTTTGTCCCGTACACTCTCCCCCTTCTGGGGCATGCCACATCACATCACAGACTTCATTGCCGGGCTGCTCCTCCCCAGCTCGGTGCTGCTCTGTGACCCCCCCCCCCACCCCTTTGCGAATGTGTGTCTTCCTCCTCGGCGCGCCTAATACGGTGCCATGTTTTGGCGAATTGCCTGAGCTTAGAAAAGTTGTCTTCGTTACTAACCAGGTCTGCGTGGTATATTGGTCCCTCATGTCCGCCCTCTCTAACTGTACCCCCAAGTAAAATATCCCGCTCTGCCGCGTATAAGGGACATTCCCACAAGATGTGGTCCCGCGTTTTCCCCAAGTGTCCGCAACTACAGGCTGCTGTGTCGCTAAGTCTCATGTCGCTTAAACGTTTCCGGAAGCAGCCGTGTCCAGTAAGTATTTGCGACACTTCGTATTCCGGTTCTACCCAGTGCGCCACCATGCGCTCTCCCACGTCCGGGAAGAACTGGAACAGCTCGCGTCCCTTGTCCTCGGACTCCCAACGAGCCTGCCAAGTGGCTATGGATTCCTCATCGACCCGTCGCCTAAGCCGCCCGTGCACCTATCTAGGCTCGCCCTCGGTCACTGCCAGTTTGCGGCCAGCGCGGGCTAGCAGCAGGTCATCCGGCAGAACCCCCGCCAGAACCGGCAACGCAGCAGTGCTACACGACCTGCAGGCCTTCGTCAGTAAAACCAACGAGGGCCGCTGGGTCCTGAGTAGCACACTGCGGACCGCGTGGACGGAGGATCTGTGGGACCATATCCTGGCCGCGTACGTGACCATCGCCTCGTACGTCCCCCTATAGAGCACCTTTAGTGCCCGGTGCCGAACTCCCCACTTATTAGCTGTTATTCGTGACATTTTCCCAAAACACCGACTTGCCCTTTCGCCTATAGACGCTGCGTGGGGCGCAAAAGATTGGGTGGTGTCAATAATGACACCCAACACCTTGGCTTCGGTAACAGCGCGGATCGACGTGCCAGACGCGTTGGTCCTGAGCAGGGGTGGCCGTTGTAGACGCCCTTTCAGGGTCATGGTCTGGGACTTGGCGATAGCGAATGAGAGCCTGCTACGCGCTCCCCATTCTTCCACCAGTCCCAGAACGGCCGCTCCTTTCGCTTCCAATTCTCTCCGAGCATCCCCTGCTACCAACACCGTAACGTCGTCCGCGTATGCCATGAATTCTACCTCAGCTGGCACCGGTAGCCGGAGCAAGTCGTCTAATAGAACGTTCGACAGCGTGGGGCCTAGCACCGAACCCTGAGGGCACCCTATAGTGGAAGTCTTCCACACCGCGCGGTTACCCTCGATCATGGCCACCCTGCGATTGGAGAAGTAGCTCGCCAACACCCGGTAGATGTTTGGCGGGCAGCTTCCCCGTTTCGCCTTTACTATGATCATGGGCCACCACGCGTTGTCGAAGGCTCCCGATATGTCAAGGAAGATGGCCTGCAAATATTTCGCCCGACAGTTCCTCACAGCGTCCATGATTATGCCTAGGGCGGAAGTCGTGGACCGGCCCGCCATGAACCCGTGCTGGCTCGGGGAGATTCCGAGAGTGAGCTGAGGAAGACTCCACAGCATCACTCTCTCCAGGACTTTGCCGAGCACAGGCAAGAGGGTGATCGGACGGTAGGCTTTGGGGTCCATCAGAGGCTTACCATTACCCTTCGGAAGGACTAGTAGGCGGCCGTCTTCCCAGATCGAGGGAAAAGTGCCCTCCGATATACATCGGTTGATGACGTGGGTGAATTCGGCTTTTGCAGCCCACCACACGTGTTTGAGCATTTTTCCCTCAATACCGTCCATTCCCGGGGTCGTGTTTCGCAACGACAAGATGATGCGCTGGAGCGAGGTCTGATCGATAGGCGGGGAGGCCTCACCTGACGGAATCAGGGCAGCCGCGACTCTGACCTGCCGGTGATAATCAGTGTCGTTGGTAGGGTCATCATCCGGACACAGCGCCGACATCAGCGTAGTCATGGACTCGCCAACGTCCCTAGTGGTCGAACCTAGGTATTGGACCCCGTTCACGACATTCACCGGTGGTCGCACACGGCCACACGCCTCTCTGTAGGCGAGGCCCCATGGGTCCTGATTTCCGGTGTCAGCCAGTTTACGGAAGTGGTCCAGTTCAGCAGAAGCCATCGCCTGCCTGTAGGCCGCTCTGGCTTTGTGGAACTGTTCCCTGGCCTCTTCCTCAATCCTCCCCTCCACCCTTCTGTACCTTTGCCAGGTACGGCGCGCTTTGAGCTTTGAACCAGAGCACAGGTGGAATAGCCATCATAGTTCCATGAACGAGAGATAGTTCCATGAACGAGAGCACAGTGGGATTAGCCATCATAACACGGTCCGATGGAATAACCATCAAAGCCAGATGAATTAGTCATCACATCCAGATGGAACAGCTAAGTATCATGTCAGAAGAATTATGCCTTGGAACTGGTGGTGGAACAACCACCTCATTGTTGCATGACCTTATTTCAGTACTCCTTTAATTACTTTTTTAATGTTTATCACATACATACCTACGTATATTACATATTCGTCATAATCCATCTAATAATTGAGGTATCTGGCGACAAGTGACAGTCAATTTAGCTCAATGCAAGTGCATCTACCAAAGATTGTGCTTCCTAGCTTCAACGGAACGTATGAAGGATGGCCAACAATGATTTATTCATTTCCTTGTTGCACAACAACACAAGCAAGTCCCAGTGAAGTAAGTACAAAAATTACATTATCTCAAAAATTACGTATTTTATTAGTTGCAGGATACCGTTTTCAGCATGCTGAACGAGGTAAACAAGGTCAAACTCAAGCTCTCAGCTTAGGAACAGAGGTCGAGACTGAACAATATTGAGATCAAGAGAGTCCCCATCAAAGATGAAAATTTACAAAAACCCAGATAAATTACATATCTAGGGTTCATTATGCACAATTGGAAGGAAAAACTGATAATCGTCAGTTTTATAAACAGATATATAACAAGAACACTTCATTGGAGCTGCGCGTACCGATAAACTTATTACTATGGTAATGGGCTTCTCAAAGCCTTCTAACAGAGTCTACATTACCTAATGACCATCTCAATGCGGACTAGAAAAAGCTAATCACCCTGACAAAGAATACTGCCCTAAATTTGTCTGGGTTAAGCATGGAAAAATCCACGTCCGTCGGGATGATTTCTCGAAAGTTATCATCATTATAAACGAAAATGATTTAAACAAAATTGTTTGACATGTTGGCAACCGAGTATCCTGTCCATGACGTCTAGTGCTGTTGGTAGCGACTGCATAAGTAAAAAGATGATCATCCCGATTCTTGATGAAATACTTCCTAAAATTACTTACCTTTTTAACTACTCCATGGACACTGAAACCTTCCCAAGTGTATGGAAGGAGGCTCAGGTCACCCCTCTTCCTAAAAAGCCCAATCCTTCTTTTTCTGAGTTTCGTCCTATATCTATTCTCCCTTTCCTCTCTAAAGCCTTAGAGCGCCTTGTGCACCAACAGCTGAGCGTTTTTCTTAATTACAATAATCTTTTGAATCCCTTTCAGTCCGGTTTTCGTCCAGGCCATAGTACTGTCTCTGCTCTTATCAAAATTACCGACGATATCAGACATGGCATGGACGACGGATTTGTAACTATTCTGTCACTCCTAGACTTCAGCAACGCGTTCAACAACGTTGACTTTGACATTCTTCTAGCTCTCCTCTGCTCTTTTAACATATCGCCCTCAGTGATTGGCTGGTTTCGAAACTACCTGAGTGGACGCCGGAAACGCATTCGCGTTGACGATTCCTTTTCAACATGGTGTCAATTGGATGCCGGTGTTCCTCAGGGCGGCGTTTTATCTCCTCTTTGCAATCTTCATCAACTCTATCTCTAAACATCTATCTTCTCCCTACCACCTCTATGCAGATGATTTGCAAATCTACACGCAAGCCCCGGTGGAATAGCTTGGTGAAGCCATTGCAGATTTGAATAAGGAACTTGATAATATCAACAGTTGGAGCAAATCATTTGGGCTCAAGGTTAACCCTAGTAAAACCCAAGTGATCATCATAGGTAGCTCTAGGATGACTGCTCGTATCGACTGGCCTCACCTACCAAAAGTCATTTTTAATGGGGTTGCTATAGAGATCAGCGAAACGGTAAAAAATCTGGGGTTACTTATAGACAGGCAGTTATCGTGGGGTCCACAACTGGCAGCGGTATCCAGAAAGACTTTTGGTACAGGAGCTTCTTTAAAGCGATTGCATAACTTTCTTCCTACTTGCACCAAAATTGCGCTTGCACAATCCTTATTGCTCCCTCTCCTAGACTACGCAGATGCCAGTTATTCGGATTTAACTGAAGACCAACTCAACAAGCTTGAGCGTCTTCAGAACTACTCCATTAGATTTATATTCGGCCTGCGTAAATTTGACCACATCTCAGAGTACCGCAACAGGCTCATGTGGCTGCCCATTCGTCTTCGCCGGAATGCTCATGTCCTTCATCTCCTTTACTCCGTTCTTTTTGTTCCATCAACACCATCTTATCTAAAAGACCGTTTTGAATTTCTCCATCTGTCCCATTCACGATCCCTCCGTTCTTCTGATAATCTTCTTTTAAAAATTCCTTCGCACACTTCCCAGTTTTATGGTGATTCCTTCACGTTGCAGGCCACCAGACTCTGGAACGCCCTTCCTGTTTCTATCCGACAAGCTAAATCCCTTCCCGTCTTCAAAAGTATGGTTCATCAACACTATCTGTCCACTCTTGATAAGTCTTCCTGATATTCTTTATTTATTTTGTTATTTATTCAATTTTTTTGTGTCTATTTGCTCTCTTTTATCTCTCTATTATTAATAAACGATTTCATTTCTGATTTCTATAGCTCCTACTTGATTGTTTAATACTTAGTACATCGTCAATAACGCCACCGTCAGCTTCAATACGTACCGATCCTATACATCTAAAGGTTGCCTGGAAGAGATCGCTGTTAGCGATAAGGCCGCCGATTGTGCCATATTCTATAAATTGTTCTGTGTATTGATGGTGCAATAAAGATATAATCTATCTATCTATCTATCAACCCCAATGCAGGATGCAGTATCAATTTTCGTAAACGTAAATCATTTTTACACGCTTTTTATTAGCTTCACCTGTATGTTTGTATGTTTGTTTGTAACCGACTTCTTTGGGCGCGATTTTGACCCACTTTAAACGGCCAGATTTCGTTCAAACTTTGTAGATTTATTGAGGACCGATGACAATACACTAATTTGATAAAATTATTCCATTTTTCAATTTGCAAAATATGATTTTTGTTAATTTATATAATTTTCATCTATAGTCGATAAGGTAAGAAAATTTTCTATAATTTTTCTCTACAGTCGATAAGGCAGGACTCGATGTTAATTTTTATTTCCAATAATTATCTTTAGCCGTTTTCTCTAATATTGATTAACAACATCATCAACAACACAAACAATAACATTATCGTAACAACAGGTCAAACCCCATGTAACAGAGAAGCATTCGATGAAATGATTCGATTACGAAGTAACACGTAGTAAGACTTGTCGATATCACTTGTTCGGCAATGAACTTATACCATTAAGTTTCACTGTATAGATTGACAATTGAAAATAATTACAGTTACTTATATGTAGGTATCACGGAATTAATAGTCGATTAGAAAAAATAAAAAGTTTGGAAAATCCAAAAGTGCACGACTCATAATGTTCATTTAATTATTAAATAAAAAAAAAAAACAAAAAAACAAAAAAAAAAACAAAAAAACAAAAAAAAAAAAATGTACATAATTATAGATATAGATATATCACCATCCATGTTAATTTTACATGGATATATATCGATATACAATCTTGTAGTTGTAGTTTTTTATTAATTATAATTAAACGACACTTAATTAATTATCCATTCCCATTCGATGATCTACAATTGTCGATTAGAATTAAAAACAAAATCTAACTCAAATAATTGTTTTTTTTATAAGTTACAGTGTTTCCCGAGTTTCATACATGACGGACAGGAAATTTTTTTGACCTGTTTTGATATTTTTTTCCGTTTCTATTGCTCTAAATTAATTTTTAGCAAGTATAGAATTAATCTCCGTTAAATTATCTCGACAATAGTATGCAAAATATCTTGATTCCTTTAACTAACAAGGCTATAATACTAAAAATAGTTGCCAGAATAAGGCGAAAAAATTTTTTCGATCGTAAAGCACTCTCTGATGCTTCGCATCATGAGTCGTGCAATAGTTTAAAATTAAAAAAACAAGCTATTATAAATAATCCAAACTAAAAAGTAGAAAATTAATAATAGTTTAAAAAACTAAAAAACACGCTTTTTATAGAAAACCGAACTAAAAAATAGAAAATAAATTTTAATGAATTTAAATTAAGAAAATAGTGTTAAAAATTTCAATGAATATAAGTTAATAATAGTGTGAATAAAAAAAATTATTTTATTTTAAAAAAAGCGTGGGCCATTGACTGGTTGTCTTTATTTGCAATCTTTACTATTTCGTCTTGTTAAGTGTCGTATTAAGTGTAAAGTCTTCTGAGCACCATCATGTACATACCCACTAGATCTGTAGAGAGGCCAGAAACTGCAGGAGAAGCCGTGATAAATGTGATTTGAGGCTACGGATGGGCTTTAATATAAAAACCGAAGGAACAACGGTAGCGCACTGATAATACTACAAAATGTCGTGCTGTTCGGACGTGCACTCTCGTGTTTTTGTTGTATCGTTGCGATAAGTACCTTAATGTAGTTGAAATACTGAATATCTCAATACCTTGGTTAATTGATTTTCCTTTGTTTGTGTAAAATCCTTTTAGGTTATGAAAATTGTGTTTCTTTTAAATGAATGGGCTTTTTATTGCTATAAATACTTTTATTAATCACCTTACAAAACACAAATTACTTAATTAAACATATATAAAACACAAATTACTTAATTAATATATAGAGAACATCAATTAAACTGGCAGCCTTGCAGATAGGTTGATATTATAGAAGAAAATTATATGTAGTAATATTTTGCCTTGCCAAAATTAATGCTTCTATAAAGCAAATAGGTAATTTTTTGTGATATTATTTGATTTCTTAGAAATTACCTAGAGTGTGAGGGCTCACGCACTATAATAACAAAAACCTAAGACTCAGTATGTCACAATGTGTCCACTTGCAAACTACCAACCATAGATTTCACTCTATTTGATGGAAAAGGTTTCACAAAACTCAGCCCATGAGTTGGTCATGGCTGTTGTCGATAACAACAGGTCGTTGTCAGTAGCGTAAAAAGTAGTGTTAAACTCAGGCAATTATAATGATAATTCTAATTTCGTGTTATTTTAACATTGATAAAAAATGAGCTTTTAATCTATGTTAATTTGAAAATGGAATGCCATTAAGCATACCTATGACACTTTCTGAAATTTTTGACAACGAAAAATTAAAAGTGCGCGAGTTGCCAAGAAATATAGTTTTTATAAAAATAAATAAGAAATAGATAGTATCTTTGTTTATTTTCGCTTTTTCCATAAAATACCGTTTTTTAGGCCTGTCCTATATTTTAATAGCTTATTTTGAAAAATACTATATTTCCTTGAAAAAATGTTGGTAACCCTAAGCAACCCATCGATATTGGGATATGCTATTAAAAACTATTCTTACTAAGAAGTTAAATCAGTATACATGTAGAGCTGATAGATGCAACTTGACCTATCAAGTTGTATCTACAATAAGCTTATAGCTAAAACTTGACCTATCAAGTTGTATCTTTAAGCTCTACATGTTTTATAAATTCCTCCATCATTGGAAGAACATCTAAATTCGAAAATGTAGATGTCCTTCAAACGATGGAGAAAATTTTGAGCTTCTTCGAAAAGCGTGGTATAGCATTGAGGAGAAGACTCCTGAATCCAGTTGGCAAATTTCTACGAAAGTGAGCAATGTTGTCCTGTACCACTTAAGGCAATCCTAATAATAATAAGTGCGAGAGTGTGTAAATATGTTTTATTTACCAGAGAGCGATACTCCCTGCCGTCATACTGTGCAAACTCGTACGGTCATTTTAGTGTTTCAAGCCTTGTAATTTAAACCTACCTTACCTTACCTATCCTAATAAACATAATGTTTTTATAATTTTATAATTATGTGTTTAGATAGGAATCACTGTCTGTTTTTTTTTTTCTTCGCTATTGTTCTGCTTACAATCCCTTATGGTGTTTCCTTCTCTCTCAAAAATCTTGTGTGTGTCATAATTGAATATTATGTTTAATTAGCAATAATAGTAAATTAGATTTCAACGACATCAAGTGTGTAAATATGTACCTACGGTGGAATAAATGAATTGAATTTAATGAATTATGACTTCTTTATCCTAATCTAAGTTTTCTAAGGTTTAAATAGAGTTACGCCCAGTTGCACCAAACTCTTCATTAACACGTCATTACTTAAATGAAAGAAAGAAGAAAGAAAATACATTTATTTGGACTATGCATAACACAACACATTACAATTATATATATACATACAATGAACATACAGGATTATAGAGAAAGGAAACAACAAAATAAGAGAAAAAACAGATACAAATTAGTGGTAGTGTTAAGTACATAGGCCAAAAAGGTCCCTGTCTCAGCATTATGCCGCTACAAGCCGAAGCTAGTAGCGGCGCTGGTTTTCAGACAGGTCCTAGTGTGGCAGCAATGCAAAGAAACAGAATACAAAGAGTAGGTACACAGGTTACAAGCAAGATACGAAAAAAGAGAGGAAGAAAAAAGGATAAAATAAATTATAATAAATGAGTAAAACCTCTATGGAGATATGGAAATAAGATACAGAGAAAGAAACGTAAATGTAAAAAAATTATAAATAAGAAAGGAATAACAACACAAACAAACAAAAATAACATAAAAGAAAAAGAAAAAAATAGCTCTGGACAGAAATTTGTCAAACCAGATGCAGAGCCATAAGACAAGAAGTTGAAGTTGATGTTTACATGCATGACACGTAAAACGTCAATTCTGCTGGCTGACACTCTTCGCGAGAGTTGAGTGAGAAAGTAAATAAATAATGTGACAAGATTCGGTTTCCAGGTTGTGGCTTCTAATGTGACGTTTTATTTTTGTACGGGAAGGTCAGTTAAACTTATTAATACGTTGGATACATAGGTACATGGTTTTTACACGCAAAAGTACAAACAGAATAAAATAAAGTAATGAGTAATGGATGAGTTGGAGTGGGCAGTGGACTGAACAAGACATCAACAAAGTGAATAAAGATCCCAAAAGTGTCCCAAGACTATTCCCACTCTGCACACTAGCCAACCCCTATCTCACACTGGTCGTATGAAGAGACTAAGGCAAGTGAATCTACTTAATATAAACTTGATTTAATTTCAACTATTGTTGCAAGAGATAACCTATATATGTATACAATATAATGATATTATTTTAGGGTACGCATACAGCTGGAGGGTGAAGGGAGGGAGGGAGGACAGATTTGCTGCCTAGTCATAATTCGGCATTAGTTCTAATGAAATCTTTATTTAAGGCGCTACCCCGACCCAAATCAGCGCCAATACCTATTTTATATAATAATTATGTTAAACGAAGGAATTTTAAAAAATCGAGTGGCCAGTTTGTGATTCCTATCATAAGCTTTTTTTAATGCCTCTATAAATGTTTTAATTTGTATAGTGTAGGAAGAGATGCGAAGTTGCTCTTTTTGGCCACCATGGTGGCAAAAAAGAAATAAAGCTTAAAGTATACAAAATAAAACTTTTACAGGGGCATTAAAAAAAAGCCTTTGATAGGAATCACAAACTGGCCAATCAATTTTTTCAAATTCCTTCGTTTAACATAATAATTAAATAAAATAGGTGGTGGCGCTGATTTGGGTCGGGGTAGCGCCTTAAAGATGTTGCACAAAAGCTTTCGCAGTAACTTTAGTGGTCCATTAACTAAAGATGGCCTTTAACAAAGCTGCCATTATGAAAAAACAGAAACGAACGAAAATAGTGATAATTGCGTTTCGTTGAATTAGATCTTTACGGTAGTAAGCCTAGATTCTCGGTCAACGATTTTTACCAATTTTGCTTAACAAAACGCATGCTTGTACGAGTTGTCATTGTCAACAGTGGCCCGTGTCAAATTGAATGGTTGTCTGTTACTTTATGTTTACTAGCGGGATGCCTTGTTTTGTGGCGAATTGCGCGTGTTATTTACTTTTTATAAAATCTGTGTAACTTAACAAAAAATGTCGGCAAAACTAATTATAAAACGAGAATGTGGAGCAAATTTTACTCCAGAAGAAAAAAACAATGACTGACCTTTCACAGTGAGTAAATACATACATGGTGGTAGTAAATAAATAGTTGGTATTTTTTGTAGGTTTGTCATATTGTAACGGTCCAGATTATGCTGGTTCGTTTAATTTGCAAATATAGAAATAATTAACACATTTTGATATAGCTTGTAACACTAAAAATATATTCTGAACTGTAAATCGGTTCGAACGCTTTGCTGGAAGGATAGCAACCTTCTTAAGTCTTGTACGACAGTTTAGTAATGTTTGAATTTGACTATTCTAGGAAAACAAATGGGTTTCTTGATAGTTGGGACAGGGCTGTCAGGGAGAAGAGATCGTGAGTTTTGAAGTGAAGTGAAAATTTGGGGTTTTTTCTAGGTTTTACAGGAATAGTGGGAATCGTGAGGATACAGACGGGAAGCTAGGTCGGCTCAGCCATCGAGCGAGACCAGGGAGGAATCCTAGGAAAGGATCCCAAATTTCTATCAATCAGATTCAGGTTACGTAAACCCACACTTTTCATTTCTAATAATTCTCCGTATTGTAAACGGATGGTGTTACATCCCAGAACCGACTATTCTAATTTATTATTATATTTATTAAACACATTCTGTTGATGCTGCAATGCTCCTGGGTGTGTTGGTGAACTTCCTGTGTTGCAATACCTTGAATTAACCTGTTTATTAAATCTTTTGTTTTGACCTACGGTTGGACTGGAATGTGGTTCCACACGTTTACTCTTTAGGACTCCCCGCGTGGACTAGGTAAAGGATGAGGTAGGCTAGGGTTTTAGTGAGGTAGGATGTATTTGGATCGCTTGAGATCATTCCCCATCAAACTCTCCTGAGTTAGCGATTTACAAACGCTTTGCTTTTAAATGTCTGGTTACTTCTAAGTACGGGAAGGGCGATGGCCGTCTGTTGTCGACTTTCCCCGAGGAGACGAAAAGATAAACGTCGTAGTGGGGCACCTAACCAGATAAATTTGGCTTATACCTATACGGGATAAAGCAAAGTTCTCCGGTATCCGCATAGGAGTGGTAGAGTAACCAAACAAGGTCACAATGCCGAGATATTATAGGTTCTTCGCTTACTATGTAATTTTAGTTGTTTCAGAGCATGGGTGTATCATGGTTTGAGTCGGCCATGAAGAGGGGTGCTATACTACTGTACCAGGATTGAAGAATCAATAACTTAAGTAGTTTTAACGTTTATTTCATTTTTCTTAAGCTTCTAAAAGAATCTGAGTTACTACATCACAATATATGAGTCCTACCACTAACTAGACGATCATTGGCCACTTTAAATCACAATTTTAATACAAAACTTATAGTAAAATACTTAGTTTTATTGATAGATAATCACTAGTGATCAGGTAGGGTAGGGTACGATATTTCCGAGCGTTACAATTTGGTGCCGTGACCAGGATTCTAAAAATTACTTAAAAACATCAAAAATATAACCAAAATCCTACAAAATTATAAAAACGTGACCAGGATCCTACAAAATTATAAAAATACGACCAGGATCCTAAAAATTACTTAAAAATATAAAAAATGTGACCAAGATTCTAAAAGTTACTTATAAATATCAAAAATATAACAAAAAACCTTCAAAATTACTAACAACAAATCAACAACAAGATAACAACAAAGGTAACAACAAGATAACAACAAAGGTAACAACAATCAACAACAAGGTAACAACAAATCAACAACAAGGTAACAACAAAGGTAACAACAAAGGTAACAACAAATCAACAACAAGGTAACAACAAAGGTAACAACAAATCAACAACAAGGTAACAACAAAGGTAACAACAAATCAACAACAAGGTAACAACAAAGGTAACAACAAATCAACAACAAGGTAACAACAAAGGTAACAAACTAACAACAAACCAACAACAAACTAACAACAAACCAACAACAAACTAACAACAACCAACAACAAATAACAATCAATAACAACAATCAAAATAATAATGAGTACCTATCTATCTAATATGTAGACCCCTTGGAGTCGAGACCCTAGGTCCGTGGGGTACCGAGGCTCTTCGGGTTTTCAAAAAACTATCTGAGCGTCTGGTCGAAGCGACGCGTGACCCGAGAGCTGGTGAATATCTGGCACAGCGTATCAGCATTGCCATACAGCGTGGCAATGCAGCCAGCGTCTTGGGGACGCTTCCGACTGGTGTTGATATGGATCAGTTGAGCTATCTGTAGACTGTTTGCAACAGTCGGCAGTTAGCTCAATTGTTTCAATTGTAAATACTAGTATAATTTTCTTTGTGAATAAATGTGTATCTCCCATAATGTATTAATCCATAAGCATAATCAAAAGTCGCGTAAAATAGTATTGAATAAAATGATCTAATATAGCTATTCGGTTTAGTTAGGTTAGAGTAAATTTAGATGTGAAGTGCGAGTTCGACTCTCGCACAATTTGTTGCAGTGAAATGGAAAGAAGCAAATCAATGCAAGGCAAGTGCTACCGTCTAGACTAGACGTTCGGCAAGTCTACGCAAACTATTGCAAGCGGCCAATGTAGACGAGTTTTCTGTGAAGCTGCCCACACGTTGGTAGCCGTCAGTTCTTGTTGTGCATTCGAACTAAGTGGTCATCACGCAAGAAGTTGAAGTTGAACAACCGATGTTTTGTTTACTTTATTTGATTTTCATTTGATTCGAACCTGTTCGAACAATATGAACGTAGAAGTTGTTGCAGCTGCTGCTATTTATTTGATGAGCACGTATAATTATTACGTCAGTGTATACCGGAAGAGAGTTGTTAAAAGAAAAGACAAAAAAGAAGGTGGTGGATGCTCAGTATTCACAGAAATAGAACAAGGTAAGATGATATTACTAATATGGCTAGATGATGGTGTGCGGATTGTCCAGCAATATTATTTTATTTACCTACCTATCTCAATGATCTTTTTTTTGTAAGTAGGTACCTACCTACCCATAAATTGTTGCAATTTAGTGTACTTACTTCATTTAAATTTATTTTTTCACAGACAAGGTATGGAGAATCAGCTATGTGAACTTCTGAAAGAACCAGAATCAAAGGAATTTCAGAACTTTGTTCGAATGTCTAATGATAGCGATTTTGAATATATACTCTAGAAAATCTCTCCAGTAATCAGCAAAAAAGACACCGACTTCACAGAGTGTATACCAGCTAAAATTCAACTGGCCGTTACATTAAGATATTTAGCAACTGGAGACAGTTACAGAAGCTTACATTATACATTCACTCTTCGCTCGACGGAAAAATAGCAAGGACGTGTACAAGTTCGCTCTCGGCAAAGTTATTGATTTTCCGACCCAAAACGTCTATCAGCCCATCCCTTCATATTGTGTGTGGTGAATAAAACACTGCGAAGAAGCTAAAAAGACTAAACATCTCCCCTGTGAGTCGTGATTTTCCCTGAAATCTGCAGATAAGTTTCACCAAATCTGCAAAGTGACTATTTTACCGGAGATTCATCAGTGGCTGCAAGAATTTGTAAGGCTATTATCAGGTCTCGAGAACACTTAGCCGCCCTTCACTTCTATTATTTATGCTACCTTCCCGCTGAGTCGAAATAGTCACTGTGACCAGCAACTCGACCAAACAGCTACCAAATCAAGTGGATAAACAAGCATTATTTCATACGATTAATTCTCTCCTCGAACGAAAGTACGTATCGAAAACAACCACGTAATGTCGGACAAAGAGTCACCAAAATGTGCCGAGATGCAACTACCAAAAATGTCATTTATGAGCCACGCTAACTCAGATGGTGCGCTGAACAAATTCTCATTCAACTCTACGGAAAACGTCACAAAGCGTCATAAGCGTACAATGCCACTAGATCACTCACCGAATTCTTCCGCCTTTGACTCGGATATGAAGTCTTTGATTACTGAAATCAAAACCCAGCAGGACCAAAAAATTGATGCCATAATATGGCAATCAATAATCACATTTATTGCACTGTATATTGTGATTATTTCACAAAACTCGGTGTCCTGATAATGATTAGAGCACCAGATTTAGGAACTCGAAACAGTTTTGCGAACTTGGCTTCGGGGATTTCAAAGGGGTTGGCAAAATACCTTATATTTCTTAGCCTTTCATCGTAATTTCTGTTCAAAAATAAACACCCGCTTGTTGTAGGTAAAGTTTTAGGTTACACTATTCAAAAATTCACTGTTTATTGGGTAAAACTTGCTTACCTTATCCTTATCTTTTGCACCAACAATTGCCGCTACCACTTATTCCATTGTTGTAGAGATAGAACATAAATTTCCGAATTTGGCGCTTCGGAAAAACATTTGCGCGGGAAAGAGCCCTGCCTGCTAACTTGGCCTTTCAAAACCTTTGATTTTATGTCATTGCGCCTATCTAATTATTTCTTTGAATTTTTACCACTCTTTCTTACAAAGCTAGGCGGCGTTTTTCTCAAATATTATAAAAATGACAAAAAAATCAAAATTACATGAACTGCCGCCATACCAACTATATTTAGTAAGCAAAATTTTACAGTGTTCTAAACTAAACTGTTTATAGTCGAATTTAGTGTAAATCTGTCACCTAAGTGGTACAACAGAATACGAAAAGCGGCTTCTAAACTAAATTGAGTAACTAAAATCAAGTTTAGTCCTGTCAAATTATAATTAGTATAGTATGCACTAAAATGGCATCATCTGAATAGCACACGTACTAAAATGGTTCTATTTTTAAAATATAGTTTAGTTTAGGCTAGTTCGTGAAATCTGAATAGACACCATTGTCATTTTAATCACACGCGCCGTTATCGCGCGCGGCCACTCAGTAATGCCTGCACACACGCGCCATTTTGCCAAAAACCTCGTTAGCGCACGAAGGGTTATGGGAGATGGCTAATTTTTTCAGCGTCGGATACTCACCCCGTGTATCCGACGATAGCTCGTCCGATACCAAGAGCATCTGCCACTCTATCACACACTTGTGCCAATGGCAGAAGGGGTCTGCCATTTTGGTTCTCGCGTTCAAAATAATCACGCAAGCGAACTGCAAACTCGCGGCATTCACTGTTTAGAACAGTATTTTTCGTTCTTTACGACAGGCAATAGGTAAAAACAACTAACAGATAACAAAAGAACAAATAACAGTAATAACAACAAAACAAAGATAATAACATTAATAACACAGGAATGACAATACGGAAAAACGTAGCGTAAGTAGCGTATACAAGGCGTCAGCATTCGTACCTACTGATGAACAAGATGGCGACCGCCCGGGCCTTCCACGCCTTAGGGGGTGGGGGACGGGGACGTCTCACGGTGTGCTTAGTATAACCATCCTAAATAATATATTGATTATATTTTTTGAAGATAACATATGATTATCTACAACTTTTTAAATAATTAAGTACTTACCTAGTTAAATCACATAGCTTCGATTTTCACATTTTCATAATCAATTCATTATAATCTGTGGTTAAGATGACGCAGTGGATACCCCTACTCTATGGTAAACCAACCCCTACCACCAATAAAGTATGATATTGTCTTGCGTACATATTAACGGAATAAAAATATGGAACTTCATGCGCGTGATCACTACGTTTATGTCAACGTCAATGTCCCGCGTATCAAGTTATGTTTAACAAACTTTAACTCTCTTGCAATGCCAGAGGTTATAAAGGAGGATTGGCTAGCGGAGTCTAATAATGCTTTGACGATGATCTCGTTGCCATTATGTGAGATGAGCTTGACCTTTGCAGTTGGCAAAATAACTTGGGTCGACCGTCCCTGGTTAAATGCTCTAGTATTTTACTGAGGAAACATTGAGTTCCTCGCTCTCCAATGCCCAGTGCATGTTGCTTACTGAGGAAACATTGGGCTTCTCCTTCTCCACGTGCAGCAAAGTATTGTGGCCCCACCACCACCACCCCGAAAGACCATACGTCTATTTTCTCCGAGTAGCATTCCGCGCGGATGACCTGTGTAGGTCGAAATGTGATGAATTCATAATAAAAAAATATCAAAATAATATGGATATTTCATTTACCTTTACAGTATGCTTCAAAACATTAATGAGTGCTTCGCAAACTTCAGGAATTATTATAGATATTATTTGACTAGATATTTTAAATAATAATAATAATAAAAATGTTATTTATTTTCTTCACAAAGGTGGTTGACAATTATAACAAAGGATAGATTAAGATTAGGGATTTTATCAGGTAAATATTGCCAAAACCTGTTTTGTGAAGACTGGTGCCTGAAGTAGGTTCAAAGAACCTGTGTTACAGGTCACCAGGTCTTCACTCCACGGACCTATACAATAGACCTGTACAAAATATAAGTAGGTATTTATATAAATACCAGTTACGATCCAGCTAGGACAAGCTCTGACTGGCCTGAGCCTAGATGAAGCTGGGTGGAACGTCCAGTGTTATTTATCGTTCGTTATACAAGAAGATATAGGTGATCAATTAATATTAATGTTAGAGTGGTATAAACAATAGAACAGTACAAACAGTACAAAAGCCTGCCAGAAGACATGTATGAGTGTGTGAATGAGAGTAATGTGAGTCCTACCAGTCTCTGTAGAGTCTGGGCCACAGGAGATACCAAGGAAGTGAGGAGATTGTGTGGTGTCTGCGAATGTGTGTAATAGTGGAGTGGTCCTGGGTCTCCCGAGAACACCAGACTCATAAGAGCCTGGGCAACAGGAGACACCAGGATAGTGTAGGTACCTAAGTGTGATGAGCGTGTGAAAGAAGACTAGGTGATAAAAACGTGCGTCAAGGGAAGCTTGACAATTTGAATAGGTAGGTTATTTTAAGGAGACAAGTTTATAATATTAGAGTGATTTCATCTTTCCTAGGTCTTCACTCTGCGAAATAAGCAACGTAGGATATTTATTATTTACTCACCTACTCCTTTTTCGAGTGGTTCGCCAATTCTTTCACTCGCTGGTTCCGCATCATGTGTACCATCAGGCTGTGTAGAGCATGTTGTTATATCGAGTCCTTCATCAGGAGCAGACGAAGAACTTTTTTCTGAAACTTGAGCAAATTTGTTAAACATAGATTTATGCATCTATGTATTAACAAAGAGAATTACAATCAAATAATAGAAATAATTTAGAACTAGTATTTACAATTGAAGTAATTGAGCTAACTGCAGACTGTTAAAAATGAATCTACAGCTGAATCTGCAACATACCGCCGAACATAGAAACTCCTCCTTTTTTGAAGCCGGCTAAAAAAACACAGGCCGAAAAAACGCGTGCGAAGCCGCGGGTGGAAGCTAGGACGGCGACAGCGAGGACGAGGAGGTAAACGCTATATACATAGGACTGCGATTCCGAGAAATGCGCGCCTATTTTTTGAAAATTTGGATGAAGAGGTAATTTTAATTATTAAACACTTAATATATAAAACATGAATTTATTAAAAAAGTTCTGATGAGACGGGCCTCGGAGTTTTTGCACGATGCTTTTGGTAACTACGTCGAGACATCTGCTTACTGTTGGCTGGCTTATACCCAACAAATTGTCTTGGCCAACAGCGGCCTGGTAGCTTCCTTGGGCCAAAAACTAGGTACCTACTACTCATAATGTTACTTTAATGGGTCATCTAGTGTCCTGATAATGATTAGAGCACCAGATTTAGGAACTCGAAACAGTTTTGCAAACTTGGCTTCGGGGATTTCAAAGGGGTTGGCAAAATACCTTATATTTCTTAGCCTTTCATCGTAATTTCTGTTCAAAAATAAACACCCGCTTGTTGTAGGTAAAGTTTTAGGTTACACTATTCAAAAATTCACTGTTTATTGGGTAAAACTTGCTTACCTTATCCTTATCTTTTGCACCAACAATTGCCGCTACCACTTATTCCATTGTTGTAGAGATAGAACATAAATTTCCGAATTTCGCGCTTCGGAAAAACATTTGCGCGGGAAAGAGCCCTGCCTGCTAACTTGGCCTTTCAAAACCTTTGATTTTATGTCATTGCGCCTATCTAATTATTTCTTTGAATTTTTACCACTCTTTCTTACAAAGCTAGGCGGCGTTTTTCTCAAATATTATAAAAATGTCAAAAAAATCAAAATTACATGAACTGCCGCCATACCAACTATATTTAGTAGGCAAAATTTTACAGTGTTCTAAACTAAACTGTTTATAGTCGAATTTAGTGTAAATCTGTCACCTAAGTGGTACAACAGAATACGAAAAGCGGCTTCTAAACTAAATTGAGTAACTAAAATCAAGTTTAGTCCTGTCAAATTATAATTAGTATAGTATGCACTAAAATGGCATCATCTGAATAGCACACGTACTAAAATGGTTCTATTTTTAAAATATAGTTTAGTTTAGGCTAGTTCGTGAAATCTGAATAGACACCATTGTCATTTTAATCACACGCGCCGTTATCGCGCGCGGCCACTCAGTAATGCCTGCACACACGCGCCATTTTGCCAAAAACCTCGTTAGCGCACGAAGGGTTATGGGAGATGGCTAATTTTTTCAGCGTCGGATACTCACCCCGTGTATCCGACGATAGCTCGTCCGATACCAAGAGCATCTGCCACTCTATCACACACTTGTGCCAATGGCAGAAGGGGTCTGCCATTTTGGTTCTCGCGTTCAAAATAATCACGCAAGCGAACTGCAAACTCGCGGCATTCACTGTTTAGAACAGTATTTTTCGTTCTTTACGACAGGCAATAGGTAAAAACAACTAACAGATAACAAAAGAACAAATAACAGTAATAACAACAAAACAAAGATAATAACATTAATAACACAGGAATGACAATACGGAAAAACGTAGCGTAAGTAGCGTATACAAGGCGTCAGCATTCGTACCTACTGATGAACAAGATGGCGACCGCCCGGGCCTTCCACGCCTTAGGGGGTGGGGGACGGGGACGTCTCACGGTGTGCTTAGTATAACCATCCTAAATAATATATTGATTATATTTTTTGAAGATAACATATGATTATCTACAACTTTTTAAATAATTAAGTACTTACCTAGTTAAATCACATAGCTTCGATTTTCACATTTTCATAATCAATTCATTATAATCTGTGGTTAAGATGACGCAGTGGATACCCCTACTCTATGGTAAACCAACCCCTACCACCAATAAAGTATGATATTGTCTTGCGTGCATATTAACGGAATAAAAATATGGAACTTCATGCGCGTGATCACTACGTTTATGTCAACGTCAATGTCCCGCGTATCAAGTTATATTTAACAAACTTTAACTCTCTTGCAATGCCAGAGGTTATAAAGGAGGATTGGCTAGCGGAGTCTAATAATGCTTTGACGATGATCTCGTTGCCATTATGTGAGATGAGCTTGACCTTTGCAGTTGGCAAAATAACTTGGGTCGACCGTCCCTGGTTAAATGCTCTAGTATTTTACTGAGGAAACATTGAGTTCCTCGCTCTCCAATCCAAGCAACTAATTCAAAACTCGGCAGGCGATAGTAAGAAACTATGGGTAGCTATCAAAAATATAACTGGACAAAAAAAGACAAGTGATCACTCAGGAAATCTAATTAAATCAGTAAATCCGATAGACGATGTGAACATGTTAACTATTTCTTTAGTAATGTAGGAATAAATTTAGCAGATTCACTCAACGCTAGTAGGCCTACGCCTTGTACATCCTTCTCCCAAGCCTCCCAATGTAAATCATTTGTGCTACTGCCTACTGATGATCATGAAGTTACCCTTGTAGTCCATCTCCTAAAAGACAAATGTGCCACTGGACTGGACCAAATTTCAGCGACATTCAACAAGAGATATTTACCTTATCTCATAACATCCATCACACACCTATGCAATCTTTCTTTCTCCACTGGTATCTTCCCTCTTGCACTAAAGGTAGCCCTAATTAAACCAATACACAAAGCAGGAGATAGAGACTGTGTCAACAACTTTAAGGCCAATATCAATACTTCCAACCCTCTCCAAAATTCTTGAAAGACTGTTAAATAAACGTCTTACTAATTTTCTAGAGAAAAATAATGTCATTTCGCCAGCACAATTTGGCTTCCGTGCTGGTTTATCCACCAGTGATGCTGTACACTCACTAGTCGAATCTATTGTCAATAACCTGGATAATAGGAGGAAGTGTGTCACAATCTTTCTAGACCTGGCCAAGGCGTTTGACACAGTCTCCATCCCCTTACTACTCCTAAAACTGGAAGAGTGTGGCGTAAGAGAAACGTCCCTTAATCTTTTCAAGGACTACCTCGCTAACCGCAGGCAGCGTGTTAAGATTGACACATGGATTAGCGATGAACAGCCAGTAACATTTGGGGTGCCGCAGGGCAGTGTCCGAGGCCCAACGCTCTTTCTCGTCTATATCAATGGACTCTGCAACATGAATCTCCACAACGGCAAGATCGTTACATTTGCCGACGACACTGCCTTATTCTTCCACGGTGACTCCTGGAATGACGCTTTCTCTTCGGCCCAGAAGGGACTTGATATTGTATCGCATTGGCTAAAAAGCAACATACTTACTCTAAATGTCTCCAAATCCAAATATATGACTTTTGCTCTTAAATCCAACCTCTTCCCATCCAATTTCCTATCTTTAACTGCACACGAAAGAGTGGCATGCGCTTCCAACTGCTCCTGTCTCACACTTACTAGGACTGATAAAATTAAGTACCTTGGTGTCACAATCGATCATACTCTCAGCTTCAAGCCGCACATTGATATTCTATCAAGTCGTATGCGGAAACTCATATACATATTCAAAAGCCTTAGGCATGTAGCTGACCGTAAAACTATTAAAACCGTTTACTGCGCACTGTGTAAATCCATAATAGAATATTGCCTGATTACGTGGGGTGGATCTGCTAAAACGCATTTAATAGAGGTGGAGCGAGCACAACGTGTAATCTTGAAAGTTGGGGCTTGTCTTCCTTATCGATATCCAACCGATGATCTCTATAAAGAGTGGGACGTACTCACCGTAAGACAAACATACATACTCCTTACTGTCCTTAAACAACACTCTCGTCAAGAGTATGACCCAGTGCGACTAAAAAATAAACGCAGACAGGGCACGGTTTGTGAGACAGTGACTTTTCATAACTCCCACTCGCATAAATTCTTTGGTTACATGGGGCCATTTGCAAATAACAAAATGAATAAATTTCTAAATAAACACCCTTACCCCAAACATAGAGTAAAAAAAAATCGTAACAAACTGGCTAAAAAAGCAAGACTATAATGTTACAGAAACCTTAAACCCTTATCGTAATTTATAGCACACTAAACTATCTCATTTCACTTAAGTACTTCTCCTTAAAATAACCTACCTATTCAAATTGTCAAGCTTCCCTTGACACACGTTTTTATCACCTAGTCTTCTTTCACACGCTCATCACACTTAGGTACCTACACTATCCTGGTGTCTCCTGTTGCCCAGGCTCTTATGAGTCTGGTGTTCTCGGGAGACCCAGGACCACTCCACTATTACACACATTCGCAGACACCACACAATCTCCTCACTTCCTTGGTATCTCCTGTGGCCCAGACTCTACAGAGACTGGTAGGACTCACATTACTCTCATTCACACACTCATACATGTCTTCTGGCAGGCTTTTGTACTGTTTGTACTGTTCTATTGTTTATACCACTCTAACATTAATATTAATTGATCACCTATATCTTCTTGTATAACGAACGATAAATAACACTGGACGTTCCACCCAGCTTCATCTAGGCTCAGGCCAGTCAGAGCTTGTCCTAGCTGGATCGTAACTGGTATTTATACAGGGTTATTGGTAATTAGACCGGATCCTTTTAGGGGGTGATGGGGGAGGCCATTTGCAACTATTTTGACCCTATATCGTATTATGCAAAAGTTAACCATTTTTGAGATATTCGCAAATTCTTAATTTTTTGGGAAAACCCTGATTTACGTCTTCAAAATTAAATTAAAAAAAAGTGATCATCCAATTCAAATTTTAGTGACTGATTTAGATAGCCTGAAGTCTAATTATTAATAACCACTAACACAATCGTATGAATCTGTACCCATATGGAAGCTAAAGGACATGTTTATAAAAACAAAGTTTATTTTTTTTGTAAAGTCCTTACAAAAACCCCATTTAACAAAAAAATACTCCAGTGAATTTGATCGGCATGTTATTTAAAAAACATCTACACATCTTTAGCTATCCAAAGAGGTATAAATCAATGCACTTTGTAACATAATTGCAGAAAAAAGGATAAACCATAAGCAGGTAGTAACTTCCAATAAATCAAACTATGAATTTTGTAAAACAAACAAAAAATTTATTACTATCAAAACAATTTACTATTTAATTTACAATTTACATTATTAATTTACAATTTACAAATTTTAATTTACAATTTACAATTCGTTTTCAAAATGTCCACCTCTATTCCGTATGCAAAGCCGCATACGATGGCGTAACTCAGTTTTAACAACCCTTGTTGTCAAATTTATTTTCATTTTTTCGGCAGCTCTTATTATTCGGCGTCTTAATTCATCCACTGATGAGATAGGTGACGTCAAATCGTCATAGACTAGGCTCTTCATATGACCCCAAACATAATAATCACATGGGGTAAGGTCGGGACTCCTTGCTGGCCATGGAATACTACCTCCTCTACCAATCCATCGGTTTGGAAAATGCTGATTGAACCATTGACGCACACTAGTCCTGTAGTGAGCGGGGCAGCCATCATGTTGGTAAATCATACCTTGGCGTGTTGCTAATGGTACCTCACTAAGAAGGCCAAAAACTTCGTTTCTTAAAAACTCTTCGTATGTGTCACCATTTAAATAATTAGGCAAGAAATAGGGACCAATTAAATTATCATCAATTATTCCCATCCATACATTAAGTGAGAATCGTCTTTGCGACCCTTGCTCTTTCTTTTTATTGGGATTAAGATCAGCTTTTCTAGACCAAAAATGAATATTATGGTAATTTGTGATTCCATCTTGATCAAACTTTGATTCATCCGTCCATAATATTTTTCTGAAAAAATTAAATTAGTTCTCTATGTCAGCATTTAGCATAAATCTGCAAAATGTTATCCTGTTAGCGGGATCTCCGTCTTCTAATACTTGTACAGGGGTTAAATGGTACGGATAGAGACCTGCTCCATGGACCGTATGCCAAACTTTCCATTGGGTTACACCGAGTCTTTGAGCAACCATGTTAGTTGAAATGGTAGGATCCTCTTCAAAATGACGAATGATTTCTTCTTCGTCCTCCGTTCGATGAACATGCGGTCGGCCGGCGTCACTTCGTCGTCTCTGAACACTGCCAGTCTCTCGAAGTCGCCGATATGTATTATCAAATACACTTTCATGAGGTAACCGGCGCTGAGGAAACCGAGACTGATACTCTGCCCGTGCACGTGTAGAGACACCGTTTGCATAACCATAACAAAACAGTATATCCGCATATTCTTCGTTTGAAAAGTCTCGAGGAGGTGGTAGGATGCGTGGCACTGCAGCCATAATTGTTGATAAATTAAATCTTTTATTACTTCACCGGTTCGAAAAATGCGAGAAGAAAAACTATTAGAATTTCATTTGTCATGCGTTTAGCGGGAGATTTCGGCGGTTATTTTCATTGCAGGTCAAACAACAAAAAGTTTTTACTCCGCCATGATATCAGCCTATTCTGTTTTCGGAACAATAATTCAAAAAAAGAACTAAGTGAAAATCGCGCAAGCAAAGCCCAAGTCCAAGATGTTGGTAAAGCAATGTATCCAAACTTATTCACCAGCTAAGTCATTACATTTACCCGTATTTTTCTGCAATTGTGTTACAAAGTGCATTGATTTATACCTCTTTGGATAGCTAAAGATGTGTAGATGTTTTTTAAATAACATGCCGACCAAATTCACTGGAGTATTTTTTTTTAAATGGGGTTTTTGTAAGGACTTTACAAAAAAAATAAACTTTGTTTTTATAAACATGTCCTTTAGCTTCCATATGGGTACAGATTCATACGATTGTGTTAGTGGTTATTAATAATTAGACTTCAGGCTATCTAAATCAGTCACTAAAATTTGAATTGGATGATCACTTTTTTTTTAATTTAATTTTGAAGACGTAAATCAGGGTTTTCCCAAAAAATTAAGAATTTGCGAATATCTCAAAAATGGTTAACTTTTGCATAATACGATATAGGGTCAAAATAGTTGCAAATGGCCTCCCCCATCACCCCCTAAAAGGATCCGGTCTAATTACCAATAACCCTGTATAAATACCTACTTATATTTTGTACAGGTCTATTGTATAGGTCCGTGGAGTGAAGACCTGGTGACCTGTAACACAGGTTCTTTGAACCTACTTCAGGCACCAGTCTTCACAAAACAGGTTTTGGCAATATTTACCTGATAAAATCCCTAATCTTAATCTATCCTTTGTTATAATTATCAACCACCTTTGTGAAGAAAATAAATAACATTTTTATTATTATTATTATTTAAAATATCTAGTCAAATAATATCTATAATAATTCCTGAAGTTTGCGAAGCACTCATTAATGTTTTGAAGCATACTGTAAAGGTAAATGAAATATCCATATTATTTTGATATTTTTTTATTATGAATTCATCACATTTCGACCTACACAGGTCATCCGCGCGGAATGCTACTCGGAGAAAATAGACGTATGGTCTTTCGGGGTGGTGGTGGTGGGGCCACAATACTTTGCTGCACGTGGAGAAGGAGAAGCCCAATGTTTCCTCAGTAAGCAACATGCACTGGGCATTGGAGAGCGAGGAACTCAATGTTTCCTCAGTAAAATACTAGAGCATTTAACCAGGGACGGTCGACCCAAGTTATTTTGCCAACTGCAAAGGTCAAGCTCATCTCACATAATGGCAACGAGATCATCGTCAAAGCATTATTAGACTCCGCTAGCCAATCCTCCTTTATAACCTCTGGCATTGCAAGAGAGTTAAAGTTTGTTAAATATAACTTGATACGCGGGACATTGACGTTGACATAAACGTAGTGATCACGCGCATGAAGTTCCATATTTTTATTCCGTTAATATGTACGCAAGACAATATCATACTTTATTGGTGGTAGGGGTTGGTTTACCATAGAGTAGGGGTATCCACTGCGTCATCTTAACCACAGATTATAATGAATTGATTATGAAAATGTGAAAATCGAAGCTATGTGATTTAACTAGGTAAGTACTTAATTATTTAAAAAGTTGTAGATAATCATATGTTATCTTCAAAAAATATAATCAATATATTATTTAGGATGGTTATACTAAGCACACCGTGAGACGTCCCCGTCCCCCACCCCCTAAGGCGTGGAAGGCCCGGGCGGTCGCCATCTTGTTCATCAGTAGGTACGAATGCTGACGCCTTGTATACGCTACTTACGCTACGTTTTTCCGTATTGTCATTCCTGTGTTATTAATGTTATTATCTTTGTTTTGTTGTTATTACTGTTATTTGTTCTTTTGTTATCTGTTAGTTGTTTTTACCTATTGCCTGTCGTAAAGAACGAAAAATACTGTTCTAAACAGTGAATGCCGCGAGTTTGCAGTTCGCTTGCGTGATTATTTTGAACGCGAGAACCAAAATGGCAGACCCCTTCTGCCATTGACACAAGTGTGTGATAGAGTGGCAGATGCTCTTGGTATCGGACGAGCTATCGTCGGATACACGGGGTGAGTATCCGACGCTGAAAAAATTAGCCATCTCCCATAACCCTTCGTGCGCTAACGAGGTTTTTCGCAAAATGGCGCGTGTGTGCAGGCATTACTGAGTGGCCGCGCGCGATAACGGCGCGTGTGATTAAAATGACAATGGTGTCTATTCAGATTTCACGAACTAGCCTAAACTAAACTATATTTTAAAAATAGAACCATTTTAGTACGTGTGCTATTCAGATGATGCCATTTTAGTGCATACTATACTAATTATAATTTGACAGGACTAAACTTGATTTTAGTTACTCAATTTAGTTTAGAAGCCGCTTTTCGTATTCTGTTGTACCACTTAGGTGACAGATTTACACTAAATTCGACTATAAACAGTTTAGTTTAGAACACTGTAAAATTTTGCCTACTAAATATAGTTGGTATGGCGGCAGTTCATGTAATTTTGATTTTTTTGACATTTTTATAATATTTGAGAAAAACGCCGCCTAGCTTTGTAAGAAAGAGTGGTAAAAATTCAAAGAAATAATTAGATAGGCGCAATGACATAAAATCAAAGGTTTTGAAAGGCCAAGTTAGCAGGCAGGGCTCTTTCCCGCGCAAATGTTTTTCCGAAGCGCGAAATTCGGAAATTTATGTTCTATCTCTACAACAATGGAATAAGTGGTAGCGGCAATTGTTGGTGCAAAAGATAAGGATAAGGTAAGCAAGTTTTACCCAATAAACAGTGAATTTTTGAATAGTGTAACCTAAAACTTTACCTACAACAAGCGGGTGTTTATTTTTGAACAGAAATTACGATGAAAGGCTAAGAAATATAAGGTATTTTGCCAACCCCTTTGAAATCCCCGAAGCCAAGTTTGCAAAACTGTTTCGAGTTCCTAAATCTGGTGCTCTAATCATTATCAGGACACTAGATGACCCATTAAAGTAACATTATGAGTAGTAGGTACCTAGTTTTTGGCCCAAGGAAGCTACCAGGCCGCTGTTGGCCAAGACAATTTGTTGGGTATAAGCCAGCCAACAGTAAGCAGATGTCTCGACGTAGTTACCAAAAGCATCGTGCAAAAACTCCGAGGCCCGTCTCATCAGAACTTTTTTAATAAATTCATGTTTTATGTATTAAGTGTTTAATAATTAAAATTACCTCTTCATCCAAATTTTCAAAAAATAGGCGCGCATTTCTCGGAATCGCAGTCCTATGTATATAGCGTTTACCTCCTCGTCCTCGCTGTCGCCGTCCTAGCTTCCACCCGCGGCTTCGCACGCGTTTTTTCGGCCTGTGTTTTTTTAGCCGGCTTCAAAAAAGGAGGAGTTTCTATGTTCGGCGGTATGTTGCAGATTCAGCTGTAGATTCATTTTTAACAGTCTGCAGTTAGCTCAATTACTTCAATTGTAAATACTAGTTCTAAATTATTTCTATTATTTGATTGTAATTCTCTTTGTTAATACATAGATGCATAAATCTATGTTTAACAAATTTGCTCAAGTTTCAGAAAAAAGTTCTTCGTCTGCTCCTGATGAAGGACTCGATATAACAACATGCTCTACACAGCCTGATGGTACACATGATGCGGAACCAGCGAGTGAAAGAATTGGCGAACCACTCGAAAAAGGAGTAGGTGAGTAAATAATAAATATCCTACGTTGCTTATTTCGCAGAGTGAAGACCTAGGAAAGATGAAATCACTCTAATATTATAAACTTGTCTCCTTAAAATAACCTACCTATTCAAATTGTCAAGCTTCCCTTGACGCACGTTTTTATCACCTAGTCTTCTTTCACACGCTCATCACACTTAGGTACCTACACTATCCTGGTGTCTCCTGTTGCCCAGGCTCTTATGAGTCTGGTGTTCTCGGGAGACCCAGGACCACTCCACTATTACACACATTCGCAGACACCACACAATCTCCTCACTTCCTTGGTATCTCCTGTGGCCCAGACTCTACAGAGACTGGTAGGACTCACATTACTCTCATTCACACACTCATACATGTCTTCTGGCAGGCTTTTGTACTGTTTGTACTGTTCTATTGTTTATACCACTCTAACATTAATATTAATTGATCACCTATATCTTCTTGTATAACGAACGATAAATAACACTGGACGTTCCACCCAGCTTCATCTAGGCTCAGGCCAGTCAGAGCTTGTCCTAGCTGGATCGTAACTGGTATTTATATAAATACCTACTTATATTTTGTACAGGTCTATTGTATAGGTCCGTGGAGTGAAGACCTGGTGACCTGTAACACAGGTTCTTTGAACCTACTTCAGGCACCAGTCTTCACAAAACAGGTTTTGGCAATATTTACCTGATAAAATCCCTAATCTTAATCTATCCTTTGTTATAATTATCAACCACCTTTGTGAAGAAAATAAATAACATTTTTATTATTATTATTATTTAAAATATCTAGTCAAATAATATCTATAATAATTCCTGAAGTTTGCGAAGCACTCATTAATGTTTTGAAGCATACTGTAAAGGTAAATGAAATATCCATATTATTTTGATATTTTTTTATTATGAATTCATCACATTTCGACCTACACAGGTCATCCGCGCGGAATGCTACTCGGAGAAAATAGACGTATGGTCTTTCGGGGTGGTGGTGGTGGGGCCACAATACTTTGCTGCACGTGGAGAAGGAGAAGCCCAATGTTTCCTCAGTAAGCAACATGCACTGGGCATTGGAGAGCGAGGAACTCAATGTTTCCTCAGTAAAATACTAGAGCATTTAACCAGGGACGGTCGACCCAAGTTATTTTGCCAACTGCAAAGGTCAAGCTCATCTCACATAATGGCAACGAGATCATCGTCAAAGCATTATTAGACTCCGCTAGCCAATCCGCCTTTATAACCTCTGGCATTGCAAGAGAGTTAAAGTTTGTTAAATATAACTTGATACGCGGGACATTGACGTTGACATAAACGTAGTGATCACGCGCATGAAGTTCCATATTTTTATTCCGTTAATATGTACGCAAGACAATATCATACTTTATTGGTGGTAGGGGTTGGTTTACCATAGAGTAGGGGTATCCACTGCGTCATCTTAACCACAGATTATAATGAATTGATTATGAAAATGTGAAAATCGAAGCTATGTGATTTAACTAGGTAAGTACTTAATTATTTAAAAAGTTGTAGATAATCATATGTTATCTTCAAAAAATATAATCAATATATTATTTAGGATGGTTATACTAAGCACACCGTGAGACGTCCCCGTCCCCCACCCCCTAAGGCGTGGAAGGCCCGGGCGGTCGCCATCTTGTTTAAAATTAACTAGGTAAGTACTTAATTATTTAAAAAGTTGTAGATAATCATATGTTATCTTCAAAAAATAAAATCAATATATTATTTAGGATGGTTATACTAAGCACACCGTGAGACGTCCCCGTCCCCCACCCCCTAAGGCGTGGAAGGCCCGGGCGGTCGCCATCTTAATTTAAACATCAGGTACGAGTGCTGACGCCTTGTATACGCTACTTACGCTACGTTTTTCCGTATTGTCATTCCTGTGTTATTAATGTTATTATCTTTGTTTTGTTGTTATTACTGTTATTTGTTATTTTGTTATCTGTTAGTTGTTTTTACCTATTCAGTATTATATTACTGAATAGGTAAAAACGTTAGTTGTTTTTACCTATTCAGTATTATACTTACGACAGGCAGTCGTAAAGAACGAAAAATACTGTTCTAAACAGTGAATGCCGCGAGTTTGCAGTTCGCTTGCGTGATTATTTTGAACGCGAGAACCAAAATGGCAGACCCCTTCTGCCATTGGCACAAGTGTGTGATAGAGTGGCAGATGCTCTTGGTATCGGACGAGCTATCGTCGGATACACGGAGTGAGTATCCGACGCTGAAAAAATTAGCCTATGATGATGCATAAATCTATGTTTAACAAATTTGCTCAAGTTTCAGAAAAAAGTTCTTCGTCTGCTCCTGATGAAGGACTCGATATAACAACATGCTCTACACAGCCTGATGGTACACATGATGCGGAACCAGCGAGTGAAAGAATTGGCGAACCACTCGAAAAAGGAGTAGGTGAGTAAATAATAAATATCCTACGTTGCTTATTTCGCAGAGTGAAGACCTAGGAAAGATGAAATCACTCTAATATTATAAACTTGTCTCCTTAAAATAACCTACCTATTCAAATTGTCAAGCTTCCCTTGACGCACGTTTTTATCACCTAGTCTTCTTTCACACGCTCATCACACTTAGGTACCTACACTATCCTGGTGTCTCCTGTTGCCCAGGCTCTTATGAGTCTGGTGTTCTCGGGAGACCCAGGACCACTCCACTATTACACACATTCGCAGACACCACACAATCTCCTCACTTCCTTGGTATCTCCTGTGGCCCAGACTCTACAGAGACTGGTAGGACTCACATTACTCTCATTCACACACTCATACATGTCTTCTGGCAGGCTTTTGTACTGTTTGTACTGTTCTATTGTTTATACCACTCTAACATTAATATTAATTGATCACCTATATCTTCTTGTATAACGAACGATAAATAACACTGGACGTTCCACCCAGCTTCATCTAGGCTCAGGCCAGTCAGAGCTTGTCCTAGCTGGATCGTAACTGGTATTTATATAAATACCTACTTATATTTTGTACAGGTCTATTGTATAGGTCCGTGGAGTGAAGACCTGGTGACCTGTAACACAGGTTCTTTGAACCTACTTCAGGCACCAGTCTTCACAAAACAGGTTTTGGCAATATTTACCTGATAAAATCCCTAATCTTAATCTATCCTTTGTTATAATTATCAACCACCTTTGTGAAGAAAATAAATAACATTTTTATTATTATTATTATTTAAAATATCTAGTCAAATAATATCTATAATAATTCCTGAAGTTTGCGAAGCACTCATTAATGTTTTGAAGCATACTGTAAAGGTAAATGAAATATCCATATTATTTTGATATTTTTTTATTATGAATTCATCACATTTCGACCTACACAGGTCATCCGCGCGGAATGCTACTCGGAGAAAATAGACGTATGGTCTTTCGGGGTGGTGGTGGTGGGGCCACAATACTTTGCTGCACGTGGAGAAGGAGAAGCCCAATGTTTCCTCAGTAAGCAACATGCACTGGGCATTGGAGAGCGAGGAACTCAATGTTTCCTCAGTAAAATACTAGAGCATTTAACCAGGGACGGTCGACCCAAGTTATTTTGCCAACTGCAAAGGTCAAGCTCATCTCACATAATGGCAACGAGATCATCGTCAAAGCATTATTAGACTCCGCTAGCCAATCCGCCTTTATAACCTCTGGCATTGCAAGAGAGTTAAAGTTTGTTAAATATAACTTGATACGCGGGACATTGACGTTGACATAAACGTAGTGATCACGCGCATGAAGTTCCATATTTTTATTCCGTTAATATGTACGCAAGACAATATCATACTTTATTGGTGGTAGGGGTTGGTTTACCATAGAGTAGGGGTATCCACTGCGTCATCTTAACCACAGATTATAATGAATTGATTATGAAAATGTGAAAATCGAAGCTATGTGATTTAACTAGGTAAGTACTTAATTATTTAAAAAGTTGTAGATAATCATATGTTATCTTCAAAAAATATAATCAATATATTATTTAGGATGGTTATACTAAGCACACCGTGAGACGTCCCCGTCCCCCACCCCCTAAGGCGTGGAAGGCCCGGGCGGTCGCCATCTTGTTTAAAATTAACTAGGTAAGTACTTAATTATTTAAAAAGTTGTAGATAATCATATGTTATCTTCAAAAAATAAAATCAATATATTATTTAGGATGGTTATACTAAGCACACCGTGAGACGTCCCCGTCCCCCACCCCCTAAGGCGTGGAAGGCCCGGGCGGTCGCCATCTTAATTTAAACATCAGGTACGAGTGCTGACGCCTTGTATACGCTACTTACGCTACGTTTTTCCGTATTGTCATTCCTGTGTTATTAATGTTATTATCTTTGTTTTGTTGTTATTACTGTTATTTGTTATTTTGTTATCTGTTAGTTGTTTTTACCTATTCAGTATTATATTACTGAATAGGTAAAAACGTTAGTTGTTTTTACCTATTCAGTATTATACTTACGACAGGCAGTCGTAAAGAACGAAAAATACTGTTCTAAACAGTGAATGCCGCGAGTTTGCAGTTCGCTTGCGTGATTATTTTGAACGCGAGAACCAAAATGGCAGACCCCTTCTGCCATTGGCACAAGTGTGTGATAGAGTGGCAGATGCTCTTGGTATCGGACGAGCTATCGTCGGATACACGGAGTGAGTATCCGACGCTGAAAAAATTAGCCATCTCCCATAATTCTTCGTGCGCTAACGAGGTTTTTCGCAAAATGGCGCGTGTGTGCAGGCATTACTGAGTGGCCGCGCGCGATAACGGCGCGTGTGATTAAAATGACAATATCTCTAAAGTTTTGTAAAGAACTTTGGGTATAACTTATGTTAGCTTTCAGTTTCTATTAAGGTTAATGCAGTCATATTAGTACCAATAATTATTGTGAATTACTGATTTATTTTAGTAGTTCTTTGTAACTTTAATTAGAATACTTCCAGTGTGAAGTTAGTCTTTAGAATTGGTTTAATTTATGTAAATAATTATTTTATTTTTCCTTGTATTTTAATTGATAATTTAGTATTTAAATCACTGCAGCGTTCCCAAGTAAATACTTATTTACATCAGTGATTGTCTAAATCACTGATGTTGTTTGTTCCGGTTGCGCGCAATACTTTACTTGGGAACGAGCCATTGCTAAATACTGGCAGTCGTTGTAAACTCTTTGTAAAGTGAAGTTGTGTTAAAAGTGATAATAAACTCTGTTCAAAGCACTTGTCTTTTCAATACTGGTCCAACAGATCAGAAGTGGTACGTCGTCATCAAGAAAAAAATTGTTCCGAGAGGAACGATCTTGGTGAAACCCTGCGCCTACAAAATACAAGTTAAGTACTAGATTAAGTTTTCGGTATCTTGAAAGTTTACGAATTAACATTACCTAATCTGTGGTTCTTTTTTGTTAACGAAACCAATGATATATTTTTTTCGCCAATACAACGTCATTTTATATTTGCAAAAGTGCAAAGGTAACCCATAATGTAAATCAGCGTAATGATAACTTTATATGGCTTTAAAAATAATTTTAAACCGCCTTCTGTGTGTCCTATTTTGGATTATTCAATTGTTCATTTATTTATTTGCCTACTTGTGGAAAATATTTCGCATTCAAAGAGTTTGCTGAGTAATTTTGAAAAATACATTTTATTATTTTCTTTATCATCTCATTGTGGTAAAAGTACCTACCTACCTACTTCTTTATTTTTGGTTCTCTAAATAATTTTGATAAATAGAGGTTTTTAACCAATGAAGAAATTAATAATTTTGATAAAATACCTAGTCATAAATTTTATGGAACATTTTATAAAATTACAATTTAATGTTTAGTAAATGATTGGGTTTGCAGTTTAATAATGTTCTAAAATTCCTTTTTGTATTTTCCGATGCCGCCGAATTGATAATTTGTCGCTTTAATAGTGATTGAAAAAAAAATACATTTTATTCTTGGTGTATTTATAATTGGTATTGTGTAAAATCATTTTTCAATTCTTGTTTTCTACTATAAATGCTTTAGTAATCAATGAATTTTCTGCTTTCTTATTTTATTTGATAAATTCCCTTTTATTTTGAATGTTTTAAAATAAAATGAATTAAGAATAAATCGAGCAATTTGACGACCGATCTTACACGGCGGGCGAAGGTCCGCCTGCGACGCAAATGGTTGCAGTTTCGAATCCCGCCTTGTTTGTACGATCTACAAATATTGTTTCCGGGATTTCTGGGTATCATAAATGTTTATAAAAAAATCTATCTATGTAATGTATTAGGTTTATCAGTCATCTAGTACACATAGCACAAGATCTGCTTAGATTGGGGTTAGATGGTGCTGTGTGGATTGTCCAGCATTATTTATTTATTTACAAGCTAGCAACTATTGATTCCGTAACGACAAAAAAACGGCTACTTGTTCTTAAATTTATTTGCAGAATCATGAACCCCAGAATATACATGGAAGGACGCCTGCTGTTGCTGCGACGTAAGGCCAGGCGTAGTAGCCTGCAGTCAGCCTCCTGGTGAGCAGCATCGTGCAGCAGGGGGCGCAGTCGCAGCCCAGCCCGTGCTGTAGCTACGGTACGCAGCAGTCGCAGTTCCAACTTAGCCTGCAGTCAGCATCCTGGTGAGCAGCATCGTGCTGCAGGGGGAGCAGTCGCAGCCCAGTCCGCGATGTAGCTACGGTACGCAGCAGTCGCAGTTGCAGCTTAGCCTGCAGTCAGCATCCTGGTGAGCAGCATCGTGCTGCAGGGGGAGCAGCCGCAGCCCAGTCCGTGATGTAGCTACGGTACGCAGCAGTCGCAGTAGCAGCTTAGCCTGCAGTCAGCATCCTGGTGAGCAGCATCGTGCAGCAGGGGGAGCAGTCGCAGCCCAGTCCGCGATGTAGCTCCGGTACGCAGCAGTCGCAGTTGCAGCTGGGTGACCTGATGCAGTAGCGCGCCGAAGGACGCACGGACAGCCCACAATCGAGTACATGACTAGGGCTTAGTTCACAGCAGCCGCAACCCAGCGCCCAATTCCGATGAGTTACGAGTAGCTTGTTAATTCAAACATAGTTCACGGTCATAAAACATCAAGCAAAATTTATTCATATTCATATTTATTTATTGCAATCACTGTGCACATTTTTAGGTCTTAGTATCTAAGTAATGTATATGAGACACAATGGTACCCTAGCAGAGCGTGGCAATAGGTACCGTTGGACCGGGTTTCTATAAGAATCTCTAGTTAGGTTTTAGCAGGAAAATATAATTCTATAACTTATGTTTTTAGTGAATATGTACGTTTTTATAAAATATTGTATAGGTTGCAATATTTTAAACGTGCTCTCGTGAACGGTCACAGTTTTATTGAATTTTTGGGGCCAGTGTTCAATGCGCACCGAGCCCACTGTGGTATTGTTTATTAGGCACAAAATAGAAAAATTACTTTTCAACTTTGAGGGGCTTTGGTAACTACCAAGGCAGTTCAGCCAGACAGTTTACAAACTGTCTGGACCTTTGAACTTTAGTGCTTCTTAAGTATACTTAGAATCACTGGGAATCCAGCAAGATTTTGGATGCCTCAATTTTAGTAAAACAGTTCAGAAAAAAAATGTGGGACGAGTCTGTTTCGTAAGTAAGCCATTTCATAAAACAACATTAGGTATATTAAATAAATTCACTGGTAGTAGTTTGCTGGTACAAACATAGATGATTGGTAAAATATTATTGTGATTATGCAGTTACTTTTTTAGAAGGAACACTTATTTAGAAGGCCCTTCTAGAGGTAGAAATAGTGAATTATGTAACCAGAGTAGTAAGTATGTCACTAGCCAAGTTCAAACTTCTAATGCGTCCAAGAGTCCTGTAAGATCTAAAGGAAATAAAGCACTTTGATATTTGATATTTCATCTTGAGGTAGATAAAGATGATTACAATTTTATATCTTTAAAATATTGCATTAAAAGGCGGATCTAATATTTAATTTTGTTCAATGTGATTGAGATTATTTTGGATTTTGGCAAGTAGTCCTGTTCCTTTGTTCATTACAGCTTTGTTCTCCTAATTATAAAAAAAAAAATACTGGAATTTGTTACAAGTAAGATTTGAGTAAAGATAAAAATAGATTGATTAGGTTATTTACACTAAAAATCAAATCTAATTGATTGGTTATCAAAAACTCTTTATTTCCATAAGAACAATAAATGCACAAAACTTTTAAATCCATCATGGTTACTAACACTAAAGGATATTGGAAAGCTCAACTCAAATCATGGTAAATATACCGTTGTATATTACCATGATGCATGACTTTAGAATAAATTAGAAAAGCTCAAATTATAAAACTAAACAGTGACACGGAAATATTTTGATTTCTGTCGCTTCGATATGTAGAGTAAAGTAAGGAAGCGACGAAGAAACCTTTAGCCTGTAATTTGTTATTTTCCGAGTTGGAGCAAAACCCGTCCCAAGCTTTCTTTTATCCTCTAGATAATCTGATATTTTATAGTAAGCCTTTTGCACAGCAAAGTTTTGACAATTTGTTTGAATTTATTTACTGATAAGTTTTGCACCTCACTAGGAGTTTTGTTGTAAACAACTCTTGTACAGACATGTGTACACATTGCCCTATAAATGATACATTAATTTTGTGTAGCCTAATTTATTCAAACATTTTCATAAATCTGTTGACATGGTGCTGTAGTTGTCATTATGTTTGTTTCTTTGAATTTATCACATAAAAAAAATATTATATGCAGGAAATTAATAGGAATGAAATATGATATTGACACAGTTTGGCTCAAAGTAATTGCATTATGTCACAGTTAAATAAATCTAAATAAAAACAAAATATTTAAAAAAAACTATAGTGACATCATACATAACATATTATTCATTGTGAATAATTTCAAATCAAGTAAAATATTGTTCAATTTACTAAGTAACACATTAAGCAAATAGTAATTAATAGCTTTTTGAGGAAGGCTTGTTACAATGAAGATGGGTGGTACCAGTTGAATCATTTACACTATGATACAATCATCATCATCATCACCATCAGCCTATATTAGTCCACAGCTGGACATAGGTCCCCTAATGAGGCAATGTAATTAGGCTTCATTTTCAACGTAGGTGTATGAAATAATTTGTTTATTATTAATTAATTATACCTACAGAGTGTTATTGCAGTATTCTGCTCTCACAACGAAGAAAAGCACAACTAACAAATTGTAAATGTCGAGTTAAATGGGTCTAAAGTTCATAATGTTTTTCTGAAATTACATTCTTTAAAATATTTTTGGATGCAGTTAGTTGCATATACGGAAGATTTATCTATACATATTTATATTCAATATTTATCTAAATCCATTATTTTAAAATTATGATTTTTCCTTTGAACTAAATAAAAAAAAAAAACTAATTAGAGTACCAGTATAACATCAAAAGGTCATAACTAACCAAATGTAACTTTTGAATCTTGTACTGTTTTAAATATTACAATAAAAGGAGACGTTCTACTCAATCGTCTTTCTTATGTAATATCATTACAATTTATTTTGGAAATTATTTTACTTATTAAAGGTACAATTACATATTATTACGCATATCCAAAAATATTTCAACTACTCACCAAGCAGGAGATTATTTTTGATTTTAATGAAACAAAAATAACATAATAAAATGACACCTACTTGAGCTAGCATTCCTTTTGGTATATTAATAACGTTTCGATTTGGAGGAACTAAAGGGAACTTAAATTACACTTTTAGAAAGAGATTAATTATTATTACACTTAGAAATATAAATGGAAGACTTTTTAACTGATTATGAAATTAATCAACGTTGGTTTAGAATGTTTCTCTATTTTGTGTCAACAATAAATCTGTTAATCTGTATAAGTCGAGTGAGGTCACTAAAATAATCATAAACTGCTAAAGTCTCCCAAAACATTCCTCTATTGGAAGGCATGAGATTAAATGCTTAGCCAGCTTTGTCAAAGTAGCAGAGAATAGCACTTCTCTCAGCCACCTTTTGCAGTGATGGTGGAATGCCATTTTTTTATGTTCTTATTCTTAAGAAAATCTAACTCGAATTGATCGTCTGTGCTGTGGTTGATTTTATACAACAGTGATGTAAATCCTCTTCGAAAAACAGTATCACACATGATGTTCATAATAAGCACGAGGTTTAGAGTGTTGTAGCTTATTTATGTATCGATAAACAGTCAAAATCATAAAAGTCTTGTACAGTCATATTTTTACTTTAGTGTTTGTACCTGTATCGGAGCTTTAGAAAAGTCTCTAAAGTCGTAGACTCGTTTGGTCTTTTTAAAAGAAAGCTCCACTCTGTGGTGGAAGTCATCTGCAGCCATGAATGTGGGGCCGACCTCCAGATATCGCAGTGTGATAGTCTCAAAATTTACTTTGGGAGAGTTTACTAGATGAACCAGATAAGAATGCAGAATCCAATTTTTATTTTGTGCTGCGCAGCTATCCAACCAAAACACTATAAATGCTTAAAGTCTCGATTTTCAAAGGAAAACACTTGGAAGCAACTGATTATAATTCATTTACAGTCTTTAAAAAAATAATGTGAATTTCGACGTTACATGTGCCTTTTAGGCTTCTTGAAGCTCCATGCTAAATTAAGAAACGATTCCATGTACAGTGAAACCTGGTTGAGTGAGACATCAAGGGACCTGCAATGCCGTTTCACTTATAGAGGTATTCCACTTACCCAGTGTCTCAGATATACAGGTATAAATAAATATCTGTCTCATTTACAGAGGGTTCCACGAATAGAGGTGAGTGTTATCTATGTAAATGAGTTTTAATAGAAAAAAATATTATACATAATATTATTGTGAGCAGTACAATTATCCACAAACATTAAAAATTTTCGCTTCTGGGCTTTCATTTCTTGGTTTAAATTCTTCAAAAAATCAGAAAAAATAGTGGATGTCATCCATGCCTTTTTATTATTTTGGTAATTCACAGGCAAAGTTTTAACACCTTTGAAACATCGTGGAGACTTAGATTTTCCGATTAATAGGATAGGCAACTTTTCAGTTCCTGACATGTTAGCACCTAGAAGTATTGTAATGCGCTCTTTACTAAGTTTCCCGCCATGACAAGACTCGCCTTTTAAGGTAAAAGATTTATCGGGTAGACACTTATAAAATAAACCCGCTTCGTCTGCGTTAAAAATATCATCAGTATTTGTGGGTAGAATAAGAATGAGTAAACAAACAATGTTATCTCAGTTACAGAGGTTTATGCATATAAAATTTACTCGCTGTCTCAGTTATAGAGGTAACTATGATGATAAATCGAAAGAACAAATCCCAGATATAGAGGCTTACCTCGTCCCACTAACAGAGGTAATTCAGTGCCAAAGTGTTGGGACCTCAGCATGAGTTCCAATTATGGAGGTTTCTCACTTATCCAGGTCCCACTTAACCAAGTTTCACTGTATATATCTCAGATCGGAAAATACTTTTAGATTGTGTCCTTTTCGTTACAAGGGCAGTATCGAAGACATGAAGGGGCTTCATTTATAATAAGACTATTCTTTCTGGTACTTATGACATTATATATTTTCGTAACATTCATATTGAAAACGTGTAGGTGTTCTAGAATGGATCAGACATTCATTCTAGAAACATTAAGGTGTTTCAGTATTAAACAGATATTTGTTACATTCATTCTGAAAATAAGTAGAGGTTTCAGTATGGATAAGATTTTTGTTACAATCATTCTGAAACCATATAAGTGTTTCAGTATGGATACGATTTTTGATACATCCATTCTGAAAACATGCCAGTTTGGATAAGACTTCTGTTACATTTATATTGAAAACATGTAGGTGTTTTAGAATGAATCAGACATTCATTCTAGAAACATTAAGGTGTTTCAGTATTAAACAGATATTTGTTACATTCATTCTGAAAATATGTAGAGGTTTCAGTATGGATACGATTTTTGATACATCCATTCTGAAAACATGTCGGTTTGGATAAGACTTCTGTTACATTTATATTGAAAACATGTAGGTGTTTTAGAATGGATCAGACATTCATTCTAGAAACATTAAGGTGTTTCAGTATTAAACAGATATTTGTTACATTCATTCTGAAAATAAGTAGAGGTTTCAGTATGGATAAGATTTTTGTTACAATCATTCTGAAACCATATAAGTGTTTCAGTATGGATACGATTTTTGATACATCCATTCTGAAAACATGCCAGTTTGGATAAGACTTCTGTTACATTTATATTGAAAACATGTAGGTGTTTTAGAATGGATCAGACATTCATTCTAGAAACATTAAGGTGTTTCAGTATTAAACAGATATTTGTTACATTCATTCTGAAAATATGTAGAGGCTTCAGTATGGATAACATTTTTGTTACAATCATTCTGAAACCATGTAAGTGTTTCAGTACGGATACGATTTTTGTTACATCCATTCTGAAAACATTTCAGTTTGTATAAGATTTTAGTTACATATAAATTGAAAACGTGTAGGTGTTTAAGAATGGATCAAACATTCATTCTGGAAACATAAGGGTTTTCAGTATTAAACAGATATTTGTTTTATTTTTATTTATTTATTATAATAAGTTCACAAAGCAGTTTACAATCAAATGTATACACTTTATAATATAGTTACAGTAGTGAACCAGATTGTAAACCTAGATGTAAACATAACAAGATTAGAAAAGTGTTGCAAACATAGCCAAACAATTTCCCTAAAAATGTACCTAAAAATTACTGTTATATATAAACTAATACATATTATTTAAAATAGAAAATACGGTTATAACTTTATATAATTTTATTTTGTTACATTCATTCTGAAAATATGTAGAGGTTTCAGTATGGGTAAGATTTTTATTTTCATTTTTTGTTATACCTATGTAATCATTCTGGAAACATGTATAGGTGTTTCAGTATACATAAGTTTTTGTTACACTCATTCTGAAAACGTGTAGGGATTTCAGAAGGGGTTAATGTTGGTTATATAAATGATAATGATCGAGTTGATAATGTAGATAAGGGACTGAAGACATGAAGGAGCTTCACACATTATGTATGGTACTTAGTAGTATTACTGAAAAAAATATGTATGAGGTATTAGTAAGAATAAGTTGTAATTGTTATTAATACTAATGCATTTCCCGAGACGTGAAAATTTCAGGAAAGGCCGACTGTTAGCTTTCAGTTTCTATTAAGGTTAATGCAGTCATATTAGTACCAATAATTATTGTGAATTACTGATTTATTTTAGTAGTTCTTTGTAACTTTAATTAGAATACTTCCGGTGTGAAGTTAGTCTTTAGAATTGGTTTAATTTATGTAAATAATTATTTTATTTTTCCTTGTATTTTAATTGATAATTTAGTATTTAAATCACTGCAGCGTTCCCAAGTAAATACTTATTTACATCAGTGATTGTCTAAATCACTGATGTTGTTTGTTCCGGTTGCGCGCAATACTTTACTTGGGAACGAGCCATTGCTAAATACTGGCAGTCGTTGTAAACTCTTTGTAAAGTGAAGTTGTGTTAAAAGTGATAATAAACTCTGTTCAAAGCACTTGTCTTTTCAATACTGGTCCAACACTTATACCGTTAGAGTCGCTATAAAATAAGCTTCCACGTTACAAATGTTGAGGTCCTGTTTTACTTTGCAATGTTGTAATAATTCAATACGATTCCGCCAAGTTTCGAACGATGTTTGTTCAGTAAACTATTTCTGTCTAAAATCTTCATCAAATACACAATCTATAAACTAAAAACAGGTTATTACTTAAGCCGCGTTTATATTTGTCTGACGTGTTGTGTCGTGACGCATCAGAACGGTATCGGTTTCATACAATTAATATAGGAGCGTTCACATTTGTCTGATACTCTGTGTTGTGACGGCTTCTGATGTGTCGCATCAGAAGCGATCCCGGTCCGCGTCAGATTGGGTGAGGTACGGGGGGCGGGGCAGCGACACGACAGAGCGCCATTTGCTAGTGTGAACGCGCCAGTATTCTGTTGTGACGCGTCGGATTAGGATGGATCTCGAGCTGCTCATTGAATACGTACGGTAATACGATGTAATTTATAATACAAAATGTAAGGAGTATAAAGATCAAGCTATTAGAGCAGCTGTTTGGGAGATAATAGCAGAGAAAATGAAACAACCTCGTAAGTAAAGTGTTTTTATTTAATCATACCGAGTGCTACCTTGTCTAATAGCTTGAATTTGCCATGGAACTTGTCCTTCTAAACTCACAAAATAGTTTTTATATGCTTCGCGAACTTGGACGGCTTCTTGGGACGGAGCAAGCTGCAAGTACAATCTTGTCCGCCATGTACGGTTGTACTTGTAAAGGTCCTTGAAATACTCGAAATCTCGCTCGTAATATTCCGAATAGATTTTCTACTGTGCGGCGAGCATGTGATAAACGGTAATTAAAATTTTTATTTGGATCATTGTTAACTAATTTTACTTTACTGTACGGTTTTAACAAATAAGATTTCAAAGGAAATGCCGCATCTGCTACGTGTAAGGTAAAGGTTCAGTATTTTGGCTTAACGGTTTATTCGGTGGCACATTCAACTCATTAGTTTCAAACATTTTCCCCATTAACGACTCCTGGTATATACCACCATCACTATTTCTACCATATGCCCCTACATCCACCATAATAAATCGGTAATGGGCGTCAACAAGTGCTAGCAAAACAATAGAATGCTCATTTTTATAGTTAAAATAAGTTGAGCCGGCATTTATTGGGCATATCATATATCCGTCCATTGCTCCGAGACAATTAGGGAAATGCCATATTTTTTCAAATCCTGTTGCAATCTCTTTCTATTTTTGTTCTGTAGGTTTGGGCATTACAATAGGTGACAAATTCTTCCATATCGCAGTACATACTTCTTCGACTATGGTTTTTACTGTAGAAACACCCATGCGATAGCTGAACGCCATTGACCTGAATGAGTTTCCAGCTGCCAAAAATCTGTAAAACAAAGCATATGTTTTTTTTTGTTTCAGCGGACAAATGTAAAGATGAATGGACTAAATTGCGAAATGCCTATTTGAATGCAATGAAACGCCGTAAAACTAAAAAAAGTGGGCAGGCTGCTAAGACTAGATATTACACCGTGGAAATATGAAGAGCAGATGAGTTTTTTACAGGTGTATATAGAATCTCGACCTACGATAACAAATCTTGAATCGCCAGTGTCACCACCAAACTCAACAGAATGCCTACCAGATACTCATTCGGAAGGATTCGATGAAGATGCCACTCGATCTCCATTTTATAACCGCTCACCAACACCACAATCGATTCGATCGAATTCTTCACAATCAGCCAGACCTTTACGTAATAAAACAAATTTACAGGAATTATACGATTTGATGAAATCTTCGCATGAGTTACGACTGCAAAAAAATACAAAATAAGCAGCAAGACGAAGAAATGGATGACTATTTTCTGGATGCCAGGAAAAATTCAACATCTAAACCAACGTAATAATGACCGCCGGATTATTGACCGCCGTCAACCACCTCCAAACACCGGAAACACATGGCGCGAACCGCCACCAGAAACCGGTGAGCGAAAGAATCAGAACCAGCAACCCAAGAGCCGTCCACCAAGCCAGCGACGAAGAGAAAAAAAAAAAGAAATGGATGACACTGACTTGTTCTTTCTAAGCATGAGCAAAGCCGTAAAGAAACTTCCTAAACTTGAACAGTCGAAAATAAAATTGGATTTGCACACTGCGATATCACAGGCCGAAATTCGCTTTCTTGAAGCACAAGACCAAATCCGCAGAACACCCATCCATATTACTAGGCAGATTATTTCTCAACCGCAACAACAAGGACAGCAGTCACAAGGTCACCCATCTACATCCACGCCGTCATATCCAAGCACATCAGACTTCTGCACACGTACATCCACAGCACCTATAGAAACATTGGAATCAGAAGAACATAATTCTCGTCTTTCGGAATATTATGTACAATTTTCTGAGGAAAATAATTCATATTAATAAAAATAAAAATCTTACCTTAACCATACTGCTAGTCTTTTTTTTGTAGCAATAGGCTTGCGAAATTTTGTCTGTATTTTCTTGATGTCTTCATCAGTTGGGACATTACGCCTTGAGATGATCAAACTATGCAATCAAACTATGATATTGTTTAAACTGTGCCTTAGACGTTCTAAAATACTGATGAAATCTTTCAGGATCACTCTCAAGCTCTTCAACGAGACTATGAAACTCGCCCTTAGGCTCCCTTTTTCTATTTATTGGATGAATCCAAAATCTCCGTCTCTTTCTTTCTTTTGTCATCATAGTAAGCGCCAACAATTCCAATTCATCTTCAAAATCGGAATCTGAATCGGATGATTCTTGAAATAACATTGTGAACGTGTCAGCTATCCGAGCGCTGAGACCGAACTGAACTAAAAATTGCATCAGAATGCGTCATAACGCGTCATACAAATGTGAACAGTAGCCATCACGTCAGAGAGCGTCACAACACAACACGACACACAGATATGAGCAAGGCTTTACCCATTCATATTTTTTTTTTCAATGTATTTCAACAATTTCTGCACTAAATTTACCAAAACACGAGAAACAAAAACCGTCAATGCCGCGGCACGGTTGCGAGACTGAGAGACGAATTTTGATTAATTAAAATGTTTGTCATTGGTTGGTTTGTTTGCATGCACAGGTGGCGCCATGCCAACCTAGTTCTGTCCCCTACACTTTGTATCAGTTGGTATAGGTTAGAACAGTAAAGATAGACGGATTTTTGACAAAGAATGGTTAAAGTACGTCACAGCTGAACCACACTTTAAAAGTCTGGTCTACACATGAGGTATTTATGAAATCAAACTTTTGAAGTTTGACACACACTTAACGGGATAAAAACACAAATTTATTTAATGGAAGCAATTCATCACTTGCCAAAGTTTTGAAAACAATCGGATTCGCGTATAAAAAGAGCGATAAAAGAAAGACTATAATGGAGCGAACAGATATTGCGCTTGCCCGGGTTCACTTTTTGCGGAAAGCAAAAAATATAAGAGAGGGAGAAAGTGGTTTTTTTGGACAAAACATGGCTCAACGCAAACCACACAGATTCAAGATCGTGGAGAGATGACAAAGCGGAATCTACCACCAAAGTACCCGAAGGCAAAGGACTCATAATTGCTCATGCTGGGACTTCTTCAGTTTTTGTGCCTAATTGCCTTCTGGCATTCAAGTCGATGAAGACGAAAAATTCAAGAAATTGTTTTTGATACTATTAAATAATTTAAACGAGCCGCATGTGATAATCATGGACAACGCTCCGGCTCCACTGAGTGGTACAGTGCAAAAAAAAAACAAACCGCCGACGTCCAGCAACCGAAAAATGGAACTAATCGCATATCTGCAAAGCAAAGGCATAGAAGCCAAAGAGACGATGCTGAAAAATGAATTACTGAAATTAGTTAATATACACAAACCCCGTACGCCAACTCACATTTTAGATGAGATCGCTAAGGAAAAAGGCCATACAGTCATCCGTTTGCCACCATATCACTGTCAATATAACGCGATTGAACTGATATATGAACGATAGGCCCACGTCAAAGGTCACGCAGCCAGAAATAATACTAAACCTCCTTTTACGGCAAATAAAATGCTCACATTACTGCACAATGCCTGCGAAAATGTCACGCCAGAGGACTGGAAAAAAGGGGTTGATAAGTGCAAAAAAATCATACATGAAGATTGGGAGCGCGATATTCGATTTGACAATTTGTTTGATCAGACAAATTAACATTTCATTTCATCATCGTTCGTTAATCGATTTTCTCCACCACTATCCCAACTCTAGAAATGTCAATCTACGATGTAATGTCAATGTCCCGCGTATCAAGCTATATTTAACAAACTTTAGGTAGACCGCTATTGTCCAACAACACCAATGTAGTAGGCATAGCCAATATGGATAGGTCCATTCAACATGCCATTCATTTGGATGTATTCTCATGTGTTTACCCATATAAAGCAAGGGTCAATTTACTGGTAGTGGATCAAATTACATCGAAATTACCCGAATGTCCCATAGACGTATCAAAAATTAAAATGCCAAGAAATATAAGGTTAGCCGATGACTCCTTTCATAGTGTGTTCACACCACAAGTGACATAGACATCTTACTTGGTGCTGATGTATTTTTCCAGGCGCTGTTACCGCAGGATGAGCTGTTGGAGCAGAGACTAGGGAAAGAAGATGCTGCGCAACCCAGACTTGTCGACACCCAATATGTTCTAGGCACAAAGGCATTACTGCTAAACAATTAATGGGGCCCTTACAGGGTAAGGACCCCATTAATTGTACACGGGCTCAGGCCCGTGTAAATAAAAATAGATGTTTCATGAAAGTAGGTATTGATTTTGCCGGTCCAATACTAGCTAAGCAATCAAAAGTGAGAAGTTCAATCACAACTAGAGATGGGTAATGGGTAAAAACCCATTCCACCCACTTGGGTTATAACCGGGTGATTTGGGTTTTAACCCGATTTTAACCCATTTTCACCCGTTCTGCCGGGTGGAAATGGGTGTTGTAATAAATTCATTATGTACCTACATTACATGATAAAATTAATTTATCTAATGGATTGTAGCGTTCTACTAAGCAGCTACAAAATATAAAAAAAGAAGGAATTAAGTTCAGGTATATGTAACTATTTATTTTCAAAAAATCTAAAATTAATCTTAACAGGTATTAAGATATTCTACCACATAATCTTAATCATCTTTGTCTTGTATTGAAAAGACTCAGTTTATTTTTAGGGTTTATTGGATATTTACAATACAGCTTGTAGGTATTAAAACAAGATGTCGCGAGATCGCGGGTAAAGATTGTGCGCGTGCGATCGGCGCTGCGTCTCGTAGGGGAATCACCGTTGCGGGGTGCGGCCGCGGCGGGGGGCGCACCGCGCTCGGCACTGATGTGAAGTTGTCGCGCCTTACGGCGTGAACATACTCCGGGGGGTTGGAAGCTTGTTTCCAACTAGGAATTGGTTATTGTTGGTCTTCAAATGATGACGGTATCAGGTACATGCGGATGACAGCTCGTCTTACGGTTCTTCGATTTGTGTCTACATCGGCAACTCTGCATACTCCGTCCTTGCTTTCGTGCAATTTGCTGACACGGCCCGTTTTCCAGTGGTGTGGAGGTAGGTGGTCCTCTTTTAGTAGGACAAGGTTTTCAATTTGAAGTGGGCTTTGGTCCTTTCTCCATTTTGTAGTTCTGCCATGAAGTCTCTTCGCCATCTCTCCCATAATTGATGACGGACTAGCTCGATGCGCTGGTATCGGCTTGGGCTCGCTGAGTTGACAGGTCGTGATGGTACAGACGTCAACGGGCGGCCGATTAAGAAGTGCCCAGGGGTAAGGGAATTGAGATCAGTATTAGGGTCAGAACAGAAGATAGGGAGAATTAGGACGGGAATTGCGGATTGCCTCTATTTGCGTGAAAAGCGTCGCTAACTCCTCGAACATAAAGGGGGTAATGCTACGCGCTTTAAAAAAAATAATATAACAGAATTTAACGCTTGCCTCCCATATCCCTCCGAAGTGAGGTGAATATGCGGGTGAAAACATAGGTTTTGTTCTCATTGGCAGCGTAATTCAAAGCTGTATGACCGCTGCACTGTGGAATAACTTTACCTAACTCATTGTTTAACGTGCCAGCCAGTTCCACCAACGTTAAACGTTAGGTTCATTGCAAATTTTAGGCTGTATTATTTGGCCACGTATGCGTACACAGACAGCATAATATTTCTTAGTTATGATGATGACGTAGGCCAGGTTTCTGCCACCTAGTGGCCAGAACTTCTCGCGTACAGACGACAGAAGAAGCCGAGAACCTGCATAAAATAGACGTAAGTACTAATTGATTTATTATTTATTATTATTTTAAAAGTGATGTTTAGCACCAATTAGAATATAATGTTTTTATCACATTGAAAATCAGACCGAGGTAATTTACCTCTTTTGGGTCCAAAAATGGACTAAGTGACAATATTTTGTTTTTATAGTGCAAAGGAGTTTCGTTTTAATATTTTTATGATTTACACATTTGAGATTTAATTATTAAAAGTCTAAAGTAAAGACTTGACAATATTTTAATGCAAACGTTTGAAAGCGTTCAAGTTCGTCAACCTTTATTAGATCGGTCAATTTAATATCTGACTTTTTAGAATTATTGTAACAATTACATTTAGGAAATTTTATAGGCGTAGACGAGTATATAAATTATTTTTTATTTAATATCATTAGAATAGTTTTTTTTTTGTTCGATACTTAAATGGACTTTTCATTAGAAGTTTCACTAACGCATAAGGTTTTGGTTTTCGTACAAAGGGTAGTGTGAGGTTGGGTGCCTACTAAACATTCAGCTTGCTTTTCCTTCAGGGATGAAGGACCCTCCCACCACTAAAAAGAAGCCTGCAGGTGCTGCGGATCGATGCTCCTAGAAGCTAAGTATGCAGGATTTTATTTAGTTGGAATATTATTTCCATTGATTATAATAGTAGTAATAAGTAGTATTAAGTATTGTTTTGAGTATTTTATTTTTTATTTATTATAACGTCTCATTACAGTAGGGAATGAGGCGCCAAGCGCCTGCTCAGGGGCTTCCTGCAGCGGCTTCATGACAGAAAATCGGCCGTCGGGTAAGCGACGATTGTTTTTTATCAAATGTGATTCACAAAATTGTTTCTTTATTGAGTAGGTATTTTTATCTGAGGGCAAGACCTCCCAGATTTTTTGGATAGAATTATGGATATCTTGAAGTGATATCATAGAATTGGTTTGCGCAAAGTTGCATTGGATATTAGAATTATAGTGGGATTCCCCAGTTTGACCCGCTACTAGCCATCCTAATAAGCTATCTTGTAAAATAGGTTTATTAGAACCCAACTTTATTTGTTTGGGATTTATTATGTTAAAAAACTGATCTGCACCAAGCAGAATATCGACATTGGAAGGTTCATAGAACAAGGGATCCGCGAGAACAATGTTATCAGGTAAGCCTAATCGCTTCACGTCGACTTGGACCGTAGGTATTGTGCCAGTAATTTTAGGTATCACTAAACAGTTGATATTCGCACTGAACGAATTAACTCGAGACTTTATCAAAATATTACATCTTTCTGACACTTTACACGCAACATTGTTTATTCCTGACACATTGAACGAATTTATTTGTTTTGTTTTTAATCCCATTTTATGTTTCAGATCATCGGTGATGAACGAAGATTGGCTTCCAGTATCCAACAACGCACGGGCTAGGTAAGTACGGTTGGTGTGAGTATTTACGACCTCTTGGCCTGAGAAGACAGCTGATAAGCTAACCGATGCGTCACATGTCGGCGACTCGGTACTTTCAGTGGCTACATTACTAACCGCGTTTTTGTGCAAAAATGTGTTGTGTTTCTCTCGGCAGATGCGGCATAAACCTTTTAACGTGCACTCCTCAGCGCTATGTCCGCTGCGAAGGCAGTTTGAGCATAATTTGTGTTTGGAAACCTCGACAATTCTGTCGTCTATGCCCATGGCTTTGAACTTGTTGCATTGATGCACTTGGTGATTTATCTTTTTACATATAAGACATGCCCTTTTGTTGGAACCTTCCAACGCAGTAAATGTTTTTATGTTTAAGTTATTTTCTTTTTGGTTATTATATGTGTTTTTTGATTCAAAGGTACTGCGGCTGCAGTATGCAGTTTCTAAAACATTAGCGCGATTGTCAAGAAACTGTTTAAATTCTACCAGAGTAGGTATATGCGATAAGTGCCCTTTATACTCCTCCCATTTGCTTGCAGTTCGGGGATCTAATTTTGCAGAGACCAAAAATATAACTAACGGATCCCAACCCGACGTAGGCACTTCAAGAGTATTAAGCGCGTTTAGATTTTTGAACACTAGATCATTTAAATATCTCAATGATTTGAAAGATTCCTTCTGAATAGGTTTGAGGCTCACCAATGCGTTCAAGTGGTTGTTTATTAATATGTTTTTGTTGTTATCACATAAAACCTTCCACGCATAATCGTAATTTTTCGCTGAAAAGTCTATGGATTTTATTACGACACTAGCACTTTCCACTAACGCGTTCCTCAAACAATGAAATTTATTTATCGGTGCGATTGAGCTGTTGTCATTGATAATCGAATCAAAGGTGTCTCGAAACTCGAGCCATTTTGTATAGTTGCCATCAAAGGTAGGCAAATTTATTGTTGGCAGTGTTATTGAATTGTTAGCAGCATGACAACAACTTGATTTTGCAGAACCATGTTCAGAATTTTTATTTTTGGCAGAAAATGCATCAATAATCTCTTGCGCTAAAGCTATTTGAGAATAAAACTCGCTTTCAGTTAAGTCTCTTTGTAAAATCTGCTCATCTAGATTTTCAGACATCTCTTCAATGTCAGTTTGTACAGTGTCAAATTTAGACAATAATTCTTGTAAATGATTTAATCGCAAGGATAGTTCTTTTATTTCTAAACTGGTAAGATCGGCAGATTTAGTTCTATAGTTTTGTATAAAGTTTTTACATAGTGAAAGTCTACTTCTAATCCCTCCACGTTTACGGGATAAAGTTTTTAAGTGTTCTTTGGGATCATTTTTATTTATAGACTCAATATTTATGATTGGAATTGGACTCTTTGATCTTAATGTATTAGATTCATTTTCAGCCATATTGTTTATTTATAACTTTATTTTATCTAGGTAGGTAGGTAGCGTGAACAGTGAGTTAGGTAAAAGTTATTGTAAATAAATTGTGCACTCTGACCGTAAACAATCCAGCAGTCACCAGTTCAAACCACAGCTGCCGCTGAGCCCGCGGCAAGACGAACAGCACAGCACAGCACGGCAGAACACTGCCGCACAGCACAGCACAGCACGCCGCCAGCAACACCAGCTACGTCGAGCAAGACGCAGCCAAGGCGCGACGAGGGTCGAGGATATCAAGCCTGGAATAGTCGGCGAAAGCGTTGAAATAAAATGCTATGATGAGTGCACGAAATGGGTTTTTTCTTCGAAAGTACCTAACCAACTAAAGGGTATTAATAAGTAGCAGAAACGAAATAAAATTAAATGTAAGTTCTGCTTAGTGACAAAGGAAACTTTAACTTTAGTTTACAGTTATTTTTACAAATTATTAACAAAGCAATGTATTTATGTATTTATTTAATTTTGTAGTTTATTATAATAACGAAATAATGTATTATTAACGTATGTAAAGTTATTATCTATTGAAAGAAAGGCTAACGTAAGTACTTTGCAACGTGGGCAAATTCTTCGCTAAAGGTTATGCGAGTTCAAGTTCGGCGCAGAGATAAGGAAGGCTGCACTAATTAGGGTCATAAAACCTCACAATATTTATGCAAAGGAATATTTACGTTACCTAAATAGGCTTGAACAGCATAGAAAAGAATGGCTCACAAAGGCAAAGTGAAGAAGAAATTAGCCAAAAACGATTTTAAAATGGCGGACAAGAAAAATGGACTTTGAAATTAACTTTGTCTGTGCAAATAAATAAGGCAAGGATGGTACGCATATAGCAAGATACCGCCCTTAAAGTGCTTCGAAGTAGCTAGGCATTCACACAGCAAATAGAAGTTGGAAATTAGGAATAGGGAAAGTAAAAGGAATAGGCTTACTTTCTTTGTTCGGCCGGCGCCTTGTCGTTCGCGGGTACCAATCCAATGACACGACTCCTGCACTCCGGTTTCGTTTCCAACGGCATCCAAGTTTCTTGTCCTGTCACGGTCGCCAAGATGTCTTGTATTGAAAAGACTCAGTTTATTTTTAGGGTTTATTGGATATTTACAATACAGCTTGTAGGTATTAAAACAAGATGTCGCGAGATCGCGGGTAAAGATTGTGCGCGTGCGATCGGCACTGCGTCTCGTAGGGGAATCACCGTTGCGGGGTGCGGCCGCGGCGGGGGGCGCACCGCGCTCGGCACTGATGTGAAGTTGTCGCGCCTTACGGCGTGAACAATCTTCATCACTTGATTCGGAAACGAGATGGCAATCTAAAAACTCGAAATTATGTATGCCTGATGTAGATGGTTCGGAGCTGATAGTGCGTGAGGGCGATTTTAAACAAAAAAAAATAGTGGCGCATGTTTCAGTGGAAGACAAGTATGTAAAGTGTTATCGATGTACCTATTGTCATGTGTTATTTTTCTACTATGGGAATACTTATTTTACGTATATACATATATATAAGATACACGAATATTGATGTTGTTGTATTGAATTACTTAAAAATTGGGGTGGCCGGATAAGGAAACTTGGATCTCACATAAAATTTACATGTCGGCCGGGGGGCCGAAAGAGAGTACGAATGGACCCAGAATACTGTTGTCTCATTCTGTTACTTATCAGGATGTTATTAGAGTATAATTGCATCGTGTTGACTAATGTCGACCGAAGGAATCTAAATTTCCTTTTTCGGCCCCCATTTTACTGTTATTCATACGAAATTTTGCCATCGGTTATGTGCGGCCGAAAACGGCATCATGCTTAGAATTGTGGTTTCGTTTTCGGCCAACTTAAATTTTTTCGTATAAATGAGGTGGCCGGATGTTAAAACTACTTTTCCTTTTCGGCCAATTGGCATTAGATAAGATATATTTGGTAAAAATTTGACACTTTTGTAATGGAGAAGAATCGTTTACTTCGAATTTTTTTTTATTATATTTAATTATATTGAGAACCTGGCTAAGAAGTGAGATGGGTCTTTAATTTTTGAAGAAGGTGTTATTGTATCTTCCTTAAATAATAGAACCACCAAGCTCCCGAAGCATGCCTTTGTAGTTTTCCAGCAATGAGGGACGGAATTTAAGGGGATCTGTACCTCCTGTACAACGAGGGCTCCTCTCCTCCTGCCTTCAGAAGATCTGAAGTATTTCAGTCCTCACCGATGGCTTTATTGTTATAATAAGCCGTCTTAACAGTAACTCGATTTTGTCGTGAGCGATAAAAATAATACTAAATAATGCTGGCCAATACAGCATCATTTAACCGCAAGGTAAGCAGAGCTTGTATCATGGATAGGTACTGGTAACTGGCAGTAAGTCGGTATAGTTGCGTTTAAGGGTGGCTCTAGAATCACGATCGTCACTTTGAGTTAAGGACAAGAAGCATTGACAGCATATAAACGGCCATAGAAGTTCTATGTCTCAGCAATGATCTCGGTTCTCCCATCGTGCGTTTTAAGATTCGTCAGGTTCCTAACCAAGCTGCTGAGTGAATACTTTGGACTTGGACCCTCGGTTTCGCTCTATTGCCTTTTTTAAAGCGTGTGTTGGAGCTCCAAAGGCGTCGTACCATCTTCGCATTCCGTTTTTTAAGGTCTTACCTCTGACGAACTCGCTTCGGTGGTTTCTCGTCTTTTTGTCACTGGCCCAAGAGTATCTTCCGAGTGCCAGTGCACTGCTTTTGGCACCTATTAATACCTTCGTTTCTCAGCATTTTGACCAGATTGTGTAGGGTCTTGTGAGTTCGTCAGTGTCTTCGGTTTTTCAAGGCAAAAACCTATCTTCAAACAGCTTCTGGAAATTCTCGGTGCCCACCATTATTTGGATTCGATAAGGTCAGAGTTTGGACATCATCGTACGGTTTTGTTCAAGCTTCAGATTGATGTTTAGAGCATCGAATCAGTCGGTGACCAGATCTGGTACTGAACCTGTTGATAACTAAGACATCTCTGAATTCATGCCGAATAAAATTGAAACATCAAGTCTGCTTCGACCATAGGCTCCGATAAAATTTATGAAAGTCTCGGCATCCCACGGATTCAGGGTCACGAGTCATGACTCCAAAGGAAACAAATTCTGCCAATTTCTGTCAATACCTGCATATTGTGCCCTGAGACGGTTACGAACGCTTTGTGAGACATACGCAGCGGCCCATGGACTCAGGTATAATGTAAAAAAGAGTGAATTGCTTCTATTCAAAGCAGGTACGAAGAGCTACTCTGTGTACCTCCGGTTTCGCTTTACGGTAGTCCTCTCAGTTGGGTCAAAAATTTAAATACCTGGGTCACTGAGGATATATCAGACAATGTGGATGTTGAAAGGGAGCGTAGGGCGTTGTCGGTGAGGTGTAATATGGTGGCTGGCAGATTCGCACGTTGCACAACGCCAGTTAAAATAACACTCTTTAAGGCGTCTTGTACTTCTTTCTACACGTGCAGCCTGTGGGCCAGATATACACAAAAAGCCTACAATGCCTTACAATCGCGTCCAGTACAATAACGGTTTCAGGAGTTGGGGCTGGAGTAGGGGCTGCTGCGGTACTATAGCGCATCAGGGATGTTTGCAGACGCGCACGTTGATGGGTTCCACGCAATCATGTGCAAGCGGGTCTCATCCCTGGTGGAGGCCGCATGCGCTGCAGCTCCAATAGTCTGCTGGTCGCCGTGGCGCAGGACCTCCGCTCCAGTATCATGGGATGATGATGCTGAAACCGGTATCATCGCTGGTGGCTCAATGATCGGTCTAGGCCGTCGGCCATAGTGCTAGGCTTTATTTTATTTGATTTGATTGTGTGTTGTTGCAAGTAGCATGGTGAGATTTCCGACCGGGGGCCCTAGTACACAATAATCCGTGATGACCAAGCTATTCAACAGCAGTATCGCATTAGCATTGATGAGACGCGCAACATTTTGCATCCAACCAAAGACATATTGCGATAAGGAATGTTGCAGGATCTAAAAATGTGCCAGTATTATATGTAGAAAGCTCTTGCATTCAATATTCTGACTCCTATTTGGACCGGCCAGGAGACGGGCACGATCTGCAGAAATTGATCAAGTTTGTAACAGATGATTCCGTGCGATCTGCAGAGCTGGAGCACGTTTGTAAAATCAAATCAAGTTAATAATGTTATATAAAATACATGTTTGAGTATGAGATCATGATGATTCTACAATAGAATATCTCTGTGACATTTTTTCTGATGAAAAAACATGAAAATTATGTCAGTATTTTAGAATTATGTTCCATAAAAACCTTTAAAATTAGCGGCCGAAATTGGGTTCAGGTCCGGTCGAATACTGAATGTTGTGGCCGAAAACTGAAGTTTTACTCATATTCGACTATTTTTTTTTTATAATTGTCTTGCCGCCGCCGCCGCCCGTTGCAGGTTGCAAGATGTAGGTACCTACCTATATTTAATCAATCACGAATGAGCATGTCCAGCAGTAGAAGTCTTTCCACTGAGATGATGATGATAATGAAATATTAATAAAGAATCATAAAAAACTAGGTACTCGATTAGTCTTAATTGTTATTGATTCCTACATAGGTAATTCATTTTCACCCGCTCAAACCACCCAGTGGATGGAATGAATTGGGTGATAACTACGTTTTCACCCACTCATGGGTTATAAATAACATGAAATATTATTATAGAATCATAAAAAACTACTCTATTAGTCTTAATTGTTAATAATTTCTACATAATTCATTTTCACCCGCTCAAACCACCCAGTGGGTGGAATGAATTGGGTGATAACTACGTTTTCACCCACTCATGGGTTTTAACCCGGGTGGTTACCCATCTCTAATCACAACTAAAGGCTACATCTGTGTTTATGAATGTTTTGTAACAAAGGCAATTCATATTGAGTTGGTCTCCAATCTAGAGACAGATACCTTTCTAGCAAGCTTCAAACGGTTCATCTCAAGGCGTAATGTCCCAACTGATGTATTTTGTGATAATGCAGGTAGTTTTAAAGCAAACAGCACTCAGCTGACTGAACTGCATAAATTAAACGCTTTAAAATGTCACCAAACGCAGGTCCAAAGTGCGGCCGCTAGGTTAGGCAGTAAGTTCCATTTAATTCCCTGCTATTCACCCGTATTTGCCAGACTTTGGAAATCCGCAGTTAAAAGTGTAACACATCATTTGAAAAGAGTTCTAGGCTCTCATGTGTTAACATATGAACAACTTTATACTGTACTCGTGCAGATTGAAGTCATCTAGAACTCAAGGCCCCTATGTCATCTGACACTGACTGAGGACCTTTCATACCTTACGCCAGGGCATTTTCTTACTGGTGCTCCATTAAATTGCCTTCCAGAACAAGATGTGACCAATTTACCAGACAATAGACTTACATTTTGGCAAAAATGTACTGCGCTGAAACAACATTTTTGGAGATATTGGTCAAAACAATATTTAAATGTCCTACAAAATCGTCCTAAGTGGAAGGACATTGTACCGAATGTAAAGGTAGGTGATTTGGTTATTCTGCGTGAGCTAGATACTCCGCCAATGACATGGCCTATGGCTATTACTGTAAATAAACGCCTTACAATCAACGTAGGTATTTATACTACATATGTTCAAAAAGCATGATTATTAACGATCACAGTTTTAAATGTATCATTTGTATCTCCTAATTTGTTAGCTTTGATGAATGTTAAAACAAATGGACACTGTTCCTTTGTTATTTCCTATTGTAATATCAATTTAAAAATATACACTCCGTTCAAACAGCTATCGTTAGTATTATAAAGGTTCCAATAAGAAATTTTTTGATTTGATAAGGGTTTATTTAAGATGCTAAACATGTCATGATTTGTTAACGATTTTCCTTGTGTTAGGGGAATATGTTAAAATATAAATTTTATGTTTTATCTTTAACCCGTTCATTCATGCATTCATTCTGGTGTTCGTTCCATTCATTCATCATTCTTTCTCTTTCAATATAAATCGTGAACCACTGCGCACGCAAAAAATTATTTCATTTATTAAATAATAGGTATCAGCAACCCATAATCAAGCTAGGACCATTTCAACCTGTATATAGTAGTATTATATTAATGTACTAATTCTTTTTTAGAAAACGGAATGCACCGCCCTCTCGGCGATCACTTATACCTCCTGCGCGCCGTCGGTTGGGAGACGACGTTATAGCTGAACAGGTCAACTACGGTATGTTAATATTTTTAAATTATTTATTGTATTCTAGCCTATAGACAAAGTAAAAGTCATTATTTACGCCCCAATAAACTGAGCTGGCTACCAATTTTAATCATTTGTTGTGCATGCAGGTAGTGAAGAGGAATTCGACAGCGAGGACGAGGAGGTAAACGCTATATACATAGGACTGCGATTCCGAGAAATGCGCGCCTATTTTTTGAAAATTTGGATGAAGAGGTAATTTTAATTATTAATCATTTAAAATATATGAATAATTTTTAATTAAAATTTTAATACTATTATACATTATTATTTAAAATAGAGTAATAGATAAATATTTGTTTTAATAGGAAGACATTACAAGCACTTTCGCCGAACACCTGGCCACCGTCGTCGCGTTCCTCGCCGCCGCCGCCACCGCCACCACGTTACTCGCCGCCGCCGCCACCGCCGCCACGTTCCTCGCCACCGCCGACACCGTCGCCACGTTCCTCGCCACCGCCGCCACCGTCGTCGCCGCGTTCTTCGCTACCGCCGCCACCGCCTCACAGGCGCCGCCACCGCCACTCGATAAGTTAACTTCGAGTGGCGTGCATTTAGTCAACCTCTGGTGCCACCGACCGAACGCCGGGAACTGTTTGTTCCTCAACAAGACTGTGGTCCGCGCACACCATTCCAAACTCCATATGAGGCATTCACCGCCATATGGAATCTGGAAATAATGGAGTTAATTGTGCGCGAGACCAACATATACGCGCAGGAGGTTGCAGCTGCCATGATGGCAAGTGGCAACATACGCCCAACCAGTAGAATCCGAACTTGGAAAGACACAACGACGGACGAGATCTACACGTATTTCGCTGTGATCATGGCGACCGGGATCACAGTGAAATCGCGTATGAAGGAGTATTGGAACCATGACATTTTAATACTCCTCTATTCTCGTCCGTCATGTCATGTGACAGGTTTTATTTGTTCTCAAAATGCCTGCATTTTGCTGACAATCGAAGTATGAGGCACGAAATGACGAGGTCCCAGGCCAAATTATTCAAGATAAAGCCAATAACTGACCACCTCAACAACAAATTCTCGGAATTGTATGGTTTGTCCCAGAACATAGCTTTGGATGAGTCCCTCACGTAGTGGAAGGGCTGGCCTAACGGGCCTCGAAGGCCAGGGTTATACTGTCTGTATGGAAAATTATTACAACAGTCCAGCCCTAGCGAGGGAACTAAAATCACGACGATTCGACTGCGTCAGCACTCTCCGCACCAACCGGCACTATGTCCCTGCAGAGTTAGCAGCTCTAACAAAAAGGGACCTGGGATTCTCCGGAAGGGGTGTCCAAACCAAGTTTAGCTAGCAAGGGTTTCTTAAGATATTTGAAACTGACTATTGTAAATACATAGTAGTATAGTAAAAATGAGTATTGTAAAAAAAATTATGGTAGGTCTATAAGATTTTTAGTCACGGTAATGTAAATTAGTTCAGGCTTCTTTAATTATTCATAATTTAGTGAGGATATTGTATCTTTTATTAATGATTAGCAATAAACCTATACTGAAAATATTACTCCTATTTTGATTTATCAACAGAAATTAATCTATAATATCGCTCATTGAATGCAAAAGGGTCACAAATCAAAAACCTCTTTTTTTACAGGAGAGCCAAAACAAAATTTCAAACACGATTTTTTGAAAAAAGTAATGTTTTTATTTTTAAATATTATGATATTAATATATCATTTTTTTCTTAATTTTTTGCTCTATCTTTTAAAATAATGACCGTTGTGATAGCTCTCACCCAACCTGATAAAAACCACAAAAGCCCTTTTTGCATTCAAAATTTGAACCAATGTTAAGAGAATTATCTCAAAAAATTAAACAAATTTTAAAATGAAACATGCTTTTTAGATAGTTTTACTAAAGAAATAATAAAAAATCAAAATTAGCCTCTTTGTTAAATTAAAACGTATCTTTTGTAACTGTCTTAAAACGTATCTGTTGCGGACGGTTACCAGGATGAGCCTGGTACGCACTGGGAGAATACCCTACTTGGGTTCGACGTGCGTTGCCTTTTTCCTTCTGTAGCTGGTAGACGCATGCTGCCACGCACCCCTGAATGCGTGTGGTGGTGTGGTACAACGACCTGACCTGACCTTCCTTCCTTCCTAATGGGAGACCTCGCTTCCGAAGAAAATTAAACAGTGAACCAATCTTGAACTTGGTCCAGGTTTCGGCTTGTTTCCTACTTTACTTTTTCTAGCTGATTACTTCTTGCCTCTTCGAAGGCTTAGGTGCGTCGGACTGCCACACTACTCTCTGTCTTCTCACGCGCCGTCAAAGCCCGCGTGAGGGAGGCAGTTTCAGGCTTTTGTCTTTTACTGCGGATATGCCTTATACCGCCCTCGCCTGACGAGGGGCCAATGGGGTGCTTTCTAATCCTTTGGGTAGCCGTTCTCATGTGGAGTCTGGCTGCCTGCGGCTGGTTTTCTGGATTTTCGGTGCAACAAGAAACACAAAACCTACATAAAATCAGTTCGTAACATTTTTACTTTTACAAAAACTACAATATCTTTAAAACTAATTAAACCGATTTACACAATTCAAACTGTAAACTTAGTTTTAAGTTTTATTTTCATTACGAAATCCCAATAAACAAAAAAGAACCATTTCAAATTACGTACATAATAACTTTGGACAAAATAAATGTATATAATAATAATCTATTTTTGAAATATTCCACGTAATTATCCTTACATAAGGGTCTCGTTGCCGAAATTCTCCCCCTCAGCGTCGCACCGTCCTCCAGACTCGGCGATTCTCACGGCACCAACAGCATCACGCCTCTTAATTCTGCCGCGTGGCCACGTGCATCTTGGTAGGGTGTAGTCCATTCACGCCGATCTTGTCCGCCTCTGAAATGACGTCTTCTTTCTTAATGTTGTCAACTGCTTCTCTCAGTTCCTTGTTCGTGCCGACGAAGTTGGTCCCGTTGACCATTTAGATTTTCTTCGGCATTTTGTGCCCTTTTGTCCCATTACGTGCACCAGTGCACGTAATGGGTGGATTACTGTGCATCAGCGTCTCAGGCGGTAAGTTGCCTGTCGGTAGTTCGCCTCTTAGCTCTTCTATCTTCAAGAATTTCGGTCCGGTATACCATCGGTGATCGCCATTCAGTAAATAATTACTCACGAAACAATGCGCATCATAAATTGTTACTTTGGGAGCAAATTTAAAGTGGTGGTGTGCAAAGTTTTCGTCAAAACTAGCAATTTATTTACCTTCCCGTGCGTGATTAAGATAAATTACCTTGGAAAATATAAAAGAATATGAATAAACCTAACAATTTTGAAGTGGTAAACGTTAATCGGTACGATAACTGTATCAACGTTAACTCTAACAAATAAATTTTATTTCAAAGTAATTAAACATTTCTGATAATATTTTTCGTATAAAATGGACAAATTTTGAAAAACATCCAGTTTAGCTGTACATAAATTATTATTACCTTTATAATAATTCAATACAAAAAGTACACATTTATAAATATGGCATTGCTTTATTTCATATTGGAATGCAAAATGTACGTTTTCCAAAATATGGCACTGTTGCACTAAAAATTCTGAATGTACTGACCTGAAATCGGAATGCAAAACGAATGCATTCCAAAAAGTGGCCCCTTTCCACAGAACACTGAACTCGATGTTGGGTGTTTTTTTGAATTGTGGCCGTTTTGTATTAAACTTTGGCAGCGTTTGGTCCGAGTTCTGGGTCACAACTGACAAAATGGCGGTTTTGATCTGAAGTTGGAGCGTAAGTCAGCTCAATGCAAAAAAGGCTGTTGATCAGTTTGGCATCAAAATGAGCGAAAATGACGGGTGTCTTCAGCAAAACGTAAAATATTGTAGTTTTAGTCCCTAATTTTGTAATAAAACGATTTTCAATTTTTTTTGATTTATGGCCGTTTTGCATTCAATGAGCGATATATCTTTTCATGCAATCAATGCAAATATGTAGGTTATTTCATCAGGTTCAAAGGAAATTAATAAAACATAGGGCTTCGCATACAAAAATTCAGAGATTTCATGATTTATAAGCTCGGAGGGATGTCGCCAACCCCTGTCTGAGCATAACCACCATGTGGTTACTCAGATGCGCATGCGCCGCCATCTTGGACACAACTGATTTCAGGATAATATTAGAAAGGAATAGGTATGTACCCACGTAAAGGTCTAAACGAAAGGAACAAAAAAAGAAAGACGACGAGATCTACACGTATTTCTCTGTGATCATGGCGACCGGGATCACAGTGAAATCGCGTATGAAGGAGTATTGGAACCATGACATTTTAATACTCCTCTATTCTCGTCCGTCATGTCATGTGACAGGTTTTATTTGTTATCAAAATGCCTGCATTTTGCTGACAATCGGAGTATGAGGCACGAAATGACGAGGCCCCAGGCCAAATTATTCTATTCAAGATAAAGCCAATAACTGACCACCTCAACACCAAATTCTCGGAATTATATGGTTTGTCCCAGAACATAGCTTTGGATGAGTCCCTCACGTAGTGGAAGGGCTGGCCTAACGGGCCTCGAAGGCCAGGGTTATACTGTCTGTATGGAACATTATTACAACAGTCCAGCCCTAGCGAGGGAACTAAAATCGCGGGGATTCGACTGCGTCGGCACTCTCCGCACCAACCGGCACTATGTCCCTGCAGAGTTAGCAGCTCTAATAAAAAGGGACCTGGGATTCTCCGGAAGGGGTGTACAAACCAAGTTTAGCTAGCAAGGGTTTCTTAAGATATTTGAAACTGAGTATTGTAAATACATAGTAGTATAGTAAAAATGAGTATTGTAAAAAAAATTATGGTAGGTCTATAAGATTTTTAGTCACGGTAATGTAAATTAGTTCAGGCTTCTTTAATTATATGTACATAATTTAGTGAGGATATTGTATCTTTTATTAATAATTAGCAATAAACCTATACTGAAAATATTACTCCTATATTGATTTATCAACAGAAATTAATCTATGATATATCTTTTCATGCAATCAATGCAAATATGTAGGTTATTTCATCAGGTTCATAGGAAATTAATAAAACATAGGGCTTCGCATACAAAAATTCAGATATTTCATGATTTATAAGCTCGGAAGGATGTCGCCAACCCCTAACTGAGCATAACCACCATGTGGTTACTCAGATGCGCATGCGCCGCCATCTTGGACACAACTGATTTCAGGATAATATTAGAAAGGAATAGGTATGTACCCACGTAAAGGTCTAAACGATAGGAACAAAAAGAGAAAGAAAGACAACAGGTCAAGAACAAAATAATTGACAACTTAATGAAAATAACAGCAAAGGTAGGTTAGGTATTCAACTATTCACTGTGTTGGTAGGTAGGTAGGTAGGTACCATGTAACGAAATGCAGTACCTAGCAGGTACAAAGAGGTATCAAATCTATAGTGGTAGGTGGATGAGACCTTATGTGCAACCTACAAGGCACAGCATTAATTTAGCAGGCACAACAAGGGTTCCACTTCAGCTAATGCTACTTTACTTGATGCAAGCGCTGGTTTCTGATGGAACCAGTTTGAGTTGACTTCACGACTGACCAAAGCTAAAACAATAGTGTCTTAATGTGCTGCTACTTCACTAATTTGAGTAGTTACCGCAGAAAAAATGTATGGTTTCTATACGATCTATGTATACCTTATATATAGAAATAATAACAAACAGAAAAACAGACAAAATGACAAAACAGTCAAAGTATCTTTGACTTTTCTTTTTATTTTAGGTATGAGTTCCTCTTTTTACTTTTGATTTTGTTACAGGTGACTCTGGGTATCCTCTGGAGTCCTGGCTTATTACACCAATATTGCACGCTCAAAATGCCGGGGAGCAGCAGTTCATAAATTGGCATTGCCAAGTGAGAAATGGCATAGAGCGCTCTAATGGACACAGTACTTTACTTCTGCAGGTCGCTTCGCTGCCTATTTTTTTGTTATATCCTTCAATATGTTCCAAACTAAAGACTTTTTATGTTTGATTGTAACAACCCTTAAGGAAACACTGCAATTAACGTCCAACCCCCCGGCGGGGCCCGCCTGCAGCTAGCCAACCAGCGCCGGCTGCACCAACCTGGGGGACCCACCTTCCCCCCCCCCGCGCCTCCCAACGCACCCGCATCCAGCACCTCCTTCACTACCCCAAGAGGCACCACCACCACAGCACTACTCGGCAACGGTACAGGACCAGTCCTCCCGAAGAAGTCCTGGAAGTAGCATTGGAGGTACTACAAGAGATTCTCAAGGCCCTAAAAGCGGGAACGAACCCGACCCTGCTTATACTAAGCGGAATAGCGAAGCTGCTTCTCAACTCCAGGTCAGCTAGGCCACACACAAGCGCAGGTAGCACAAGCCAAGTCCGGCGCCCAGAGACCTCAACCAGCCAAGTCCCGGCTAACGAGGCCAGCGGAAGCGAACCTAGAGGGCAAGCACAGAAAACTATGAATCCACAAAGCCGCAGGCAGCCAGGCTCCACCTGGAGAACGGCTACTCGTAGGTCCAGAATGGACCGACCCAACGACCCCTCGTCCTTAGGCGAGGGCGGATGCGCTCCGCAGTAAAAGGCTGAAGCCTGAAACTGCCCCCCCACGCCGGCTTCGCCGGCGTGTGAGAAGACAGAGAGTAGTACCCAAATGTTGTAAAATTAATCTCACCTCCCTCAACCGCTCGATGTGGCATGATCATTACATCCACTACTGGGAATCCCAGCAGGTGTGGATGTAATGATATTAATCCCAGCCTGAGATAGTGATCTGAAAGCGTTTGACCGCCCTCTGTAGTAGATTGTTATTCAATATATTCTTAACACATTGAATCGGTCATTCTGTTTCTCTTCCGACGCCTCTCCTACGTTACATTATGTTAAAAAAAAGGGCAGTTTCAAAAGCCTAGGCAGCGACCGAGCCCTACATTATGCCCCCGAAAAGGCATCAGAAATAGTTTATGCCTGCAGCATTGTATGAAATATAATGAAGCATTTCGGGTCATCATTTATGCACAACTTAAAATACTTATGTTCACAGCAAAGGCTATGTCTATGAGTAATGTCGATACTACCTTGTACAATGTAAATACGTAAACCAACCACAATGAGTGCCACAGATTCACATGCTGAGGCTGGGCTGCTGTGAACGTGTTCGAAATACTCGCACTTTTAACTGGAAACATTGTTTTAACAGGCAAATATTTTTTGCATGCATCCCTGCGGCACCTAATAATAAAAATAAAAATCAAAAACTCTTTATTTCCATAAATACAATAAAAGTACACTTAACATCAATAAATAAAATCAAACAAATTGTCAAAACCTTGCTGTGCAAAAAGGCTTACTATAAAATATCAGATTATCTAGAGGATAAAAAAAGCTTGGGACGGGTTTTGCTCCAACTCGAAAAATGACAAATAACAGGCTAAAGGTTTCTTCGTCGCTTCTTTACTATAATCTACATACTGAAGCGACAGAAATCAATATTAAAATATCGTCCTTGCGACGACAGCGCGACATCTCAAATTATACGATTTTTCGTTTTACTGACATTCTGAATAGCGATCTCGCGTTCTATTACCTCTAAAACCAGGATATTGTTTTCTACATAAACAACAAAGAAAATGAGAGAATGAGACAAAATAGTGCTCTCAGTTTTCATGAAAAATGTGACATCACGAAGATACCAACATTTAGGTGATAAAGGTGAGTTTGTTTTAATAATTTTCTTTTATTCGAAAACGTCGCACGTCATACTTATCACATTGTTCTTGTAAAACTTAAAGCGAAGTTAAAGAGAAATGTTTTTGATGTCACGTTTTTCTTGTAACGTATTCACAGTATCACTACGTCATCTTAGATTGTAACATTGTAGATGATACATGTTATTCTTATACTGAAAATATGTTGTGGGTCATTTGTCGATGTTCTGTTGTTGCAGAATACATATTGATAAAATGTAATGGTATTATATACTTATCTTTTACTATACTTGTCTCACTACGAGTAAACAACATTATAAAACACCTATTATGTTTACAGATGGCGACAAGGTCTAAACTAATATTGCGATTAGCACAAACAAAATGGACGAGGATTTGCCCAGTAGCAACCTAATTGCTCGTAATAATAATAACCCGTTTTCAAAAACTGTTAAAGACGATAAAACTATTGATGACTAACAAACGACACTAACTCATCTCCATAGCAGTGTATCGACGAGTTCATCTTCAAGTACCTCAGTTTTTAGATCTGATCTGAATAGAATAGAATTTTTTTTCTCTCTCCATGATAAAATGGCAGCCATTTTGTTTTCTGTTGCCTCGAAGCACGGGTGCTAGTACTGATTAAAGTATAGCTACCCATGTAGAGGTCTTAGGAAGACGATAGAGGTCTCATTTGATAGCCAATAATGTAGACAATAAAGCAATGTTAACATTGTTGCAATTTCTATTTTATAATAAAAGAAAAGAGAATTTATAAATAAGAAAAAAGTTTTTCTTAACATTTTTTTTTGAAATTATTAGCTCTTTCATAAAATCGAAACTGTCAAGCTACGAGTACATGTTTTTTTGTGACTGAACGATAGTACAGAATGTGTGCTTCAAAATAAGTCTTGCATCTTAGCCCTAAGTAAGATAGTTTAGAAAAATATGTTTATAACATACTGTTACATATGTTTATATCATCTTTATTTTATTTCCAGGAAATGTGCAAAGAAATGACTTCAGGAATGTTCCTTCAGAAATGGTTGCCTTAGGCAATCAAATTAAAAAATTGCAAAAAGCTAAAGATTCGGCAGTGACAAGACTCAAGAAGGCTTTAAAACTTTCGGAAAATATTACTTTCCAAAGAACAATAAAGAAGTTTACAACTGCTGCTGCTTTGTTTACGATATTACAATTCCGAGAAGCAGGGAAAAAACTGACTGGACGGAGATACCAAAAGAATGAAAAAGTAATGGCGTTGGCGTTGTACAGTCGACTGCAAAAATATGTATACACTCCCAAGTTTTCAATTTGGCTAAATAGTAAGTGTACAGTAATTGTGATAATTTATGTACCGTATTCTGACGAAGTACGATGACAACTTTGTACGAAAAACGTGTGCATGTCCTTTTATTTGAAAAGTTCCGAGTAAAATAAAAGTTAAACTTTGGAAGTGTGTACATGTCTGTGCAGCTGACTGTACAAGCAAGGGCCTAGAGCATATAGGTGGTTGAGAAAGATTTTTGTGTTACCATCACCCTTGACACTTAGCCGGATGATATCCAGAGCATCACTAAAACCAGGGGTTAACAAAAATTTATTTGCACAATTAAAGAAAAAAGTAAAAAAAAATGACAGATACGGAAAGATTGTGTACATTGCTGTTTGATGAAATTTCAATATAACCACATTTTGATTATAATCGGAGAAAAGATAATATCACTGGCTTTGTAAACAATGGACAAAGTATTAAAGAACAAATCGCAGATCACGCTCTTGTATTTATGATACGAGGAGTTAAAAAAAAATACAAACAGCCTATTGGATATACTTTTTGTGCAGGGAGCACTTCAAAAATTGACCTAGCCATGCAAATAAAAGAAATGGTCAGAAATTTAAACGCTATTGGCTTTAAAGTAGTAGCAACAGTTTGCGACCAAGGCGCCACAAATGTAGCTGCCATAAATTATCTAATTAATGAAACTCGAGCGGTCGAAGAGTATGTGAAAGATAACACAGAACTCAAAAATAAAATGAAGTGATACCACTATATGATCCTCCTCACCTGATAAAAGGAATTCGAAATAACTTGTTAATAACTTTTTATGGTTGAAACCAATACATTAGGTCTAGATAAACATATTTTGCCCCCATAATTTTTTTTTACGGGCACTAATTTCTGAGTTATTAGCCGTTTTTGGTTTAAAATTTAAAACAGCAGAAAATAAAATAAAAAACAACTGTTATTACTATTATTTGTTTTTTTAAATTTTTTGTTACAAATTAACATTTATTTTTAACCATTTTTATTTATTAACTTTTTTTTATTTTAATTTGCATGGTGGTGCTTTGCTTTGTGGTGCTTGTGGTGAGCAGAAACAACGTATCAATACGTGCGCGTGCTCGCCAGAGGGGCCGTGGGGCTTTTGCTGCTCCTTCGGCCCCTCTGGTGGAGGACGAAGAGGCGCCTGCCCCTGCCCCTGCCCTGCCTGCCCAGCCTGAGCGCAGTCGCCGCGCACGCGGCCAGGTGCGCCGCCAGCGTAGGGCTGGACGCCGGAGGGTGGGAGTGGGCCAGGGCCGGCCGGTTGCGACAGAAGAGTACGTAATTTTATTTCTTAGTCTTATTTTTCTTATTTTTCTGAACATGCGCTTTAACTACTAATGTAATGTCCGCAGAATCCTTCTACACCAGCTGGAAGATCTGACAGAGTGCCCTCCGCTGGAGACACCTCTCCACGCCAAACGGAGGCGCACTCTGCACTTCAGACTTTCCGTAAGTATGCTAATGTGTAATTTTGTGTGTATTTGTGTGTTTGTTTGTTACTAATCTATTTTTTTTCTTACAGTACACCTTCAACATCGTCCGCGCCCACCCCCCTAGCCCCGAAGGCATTTTTGCCTCCGTAAGTATGCTAATGTGTAATTTTGTGTGTATTTGTGTGTTTGTTTGTTACTAATCTATTTTTTTTCTTACAGTACACCTTCAACATCGTCCGCGCCCACCCCCCCAGCCCCGCAGGCATTTTTGCCTCCGTAAGTATGCTAATGTGTAATTTTGTGTGTATTTGTGTGTTTGTTTGTTACTAATCTATTTTTTTTTACACATAGTTCTGAGGCGATGGAGGAGGAGTGGCTGGACGATGTGCCATCCCCGGCCCAGTAAGTATATTTGACTGTTTACAAGGGAGGATACTTTCTGGTGTGATTAGCTGTGATGTTGAATTTAAATTATCTTTTTTTGTTTGTTTGTTTGTTACTAATCAATTTTTTTTTCTTACAGTACACCTTCAAGATCGTCCGCGCCCACCCCCCCAGCCCCGCAGGCATTTTTGCCTCCGCAAGTATGCTAATGTGTAATTTTGTGTGTATTTGTTTGTTTGTTTGTTACTAATCTATTTTTTTTTACACATAGTTCTGAGGCGATGGAGGAGGAGTGGCTGGACGATGTGCCATCCCCGGCCCAGTAAGTATATTTGACTGTTTACAAGGGAGGATACTTTCTGGTGTGATTAGCTGTGATGTTGAATTTAAATTATCTTTTTTTGTTTGTTTGTTTGTTACTAATCAATTTTTTTTTCTTACAGTACACCTTCAAGATCGTCCGCGCCCACCCCCCCAGCCCCGCAGGCATTTTTGCCTCCGTAAGTATGCTTATGTGTAATTTTGTGTGTATTTGTTTGTTTGTTTGTTACTAATCTATTTTTTTTAACACCTAGTTCTGAGGCGATGGAGGAAGAGTGGCTGGACGATGTGCCATCCCCGGCCCAGTAAGTATATTTGACTGTTTACAAGGGAGGATACTTTCTGGTGTGATTAGCTGTGATGTTGAATTTAAATTCTTTTTTTTTTCAGACCCGTCGTAGTTGGAGGGCACCGTCCTCGAAATTTAAACGAGGACGACATTTTCGACGCCCTTCTCAACTACGGTAAGTAGTTTTTTTATATTTTTTGATTAGTTTATTTTATATTTCTAATAGGCTTTTTCCTCAGGAGTGAAGAAGAGAATATATTTTTGTGTCTACTTGGTCTAACAGGCTTTCTTTCCCCCCATAGGCAGTGAAGATGAGGTGGACTCCGACGAGGACCTGGATCAACCCAGGGAGTATGTTCCTCGTCGGCTCCGCCTCTTCCACGAGGTCCAAGCTGATTCGCCGGTCGTAGCCGCTGCTGCGCGCATCGCCGTCGAACCGGCTGCCGCCGAAGCCGTTGTGGAAGGTGAAAGAATGCGAGTATTCGACAATGAATTTCGCTGGGAGAGGATGGAGGTTGCGCAGATGGTGTCGCCACTGTTGAGGCGTAAAGCTTTTGTTTTTCCGCATGGCCCCACGACTGAACCTATCACAAACCCCTACGAGATCTTCGTAAGGATTTGGGATAGCGAAATCATGGAAGAGATTGCCTTACAAACGAACCTTTACGCACAACAGTATGCGAGCCATTTATTAGCGCAAGCCCATTTGTTGCCGAATAGCCGCATTCAAGAATGGAAGGATACAAACGCTGACGAGTTGTATTGTTATTTTGCCCTGGTCATCACAATGGGCATCCTTATCAAAACAAAATTAGAACACTACTGGACAGCAGAGAAAAATATTTTTTGGACCCCTGGCTTCTCCACCATCATGCCCTTCAGGCGCTTCCAACTGCTGTCCAGGTGCCTTCACTTTTCCAACAACACAGACTCCCTTGCACAATTGACCCGTTCTGAAGCCAAAATTCACAAAATTAAGCCCATTGTCGACCACTTAAATTTAAAATTCCAAGGCCTTAAAACTTAGGACAAAATATTGCCTTGGATGAATCCCTGGCTCAATGGAAGGGGTGGCTCGATATCAAGCAGTATATCCCCAACAAGGCCGCCAAAGTTGGAATCAAGACCTACGAGGTCTGCGATTCAAAGTCGGGGTATCTGTGGAGGTTCGAGGTCCACTCGGGCAATGATGAGTCTCGACCAGAAGATACCATCTCCGGTTCAATACCGAACTTGGTCCTGCGGTTGCTACAGGGGCTAAACAACCGCGGCCATACGGTATGGATGGATAACTACTATAACTCACCTGCCCTGGCCCGCATCCTGAGTTTAAGAGGATTCGATTGCGTAGGGACATTGCGAACAAACCGTCAGTTTGTTCCCGAGCAAATCATGGACCTAAGGAAGTCCGATATGGCTGAGGGTCAAATCTGCGGATACACCTCTGGTGATGTCGATGTCATGGTATGGCGGGATCAGAATAAAGTGGCTATGATCTCGACATACCATGGGATGGGCAAGACAGAAGGTAAGCCCAGTCTTATCAGAGACTATAATGTCTGCATGGGGGGCGTGGACAAAAAGGATCAGATGATCTCGATGTTCCCTATGGAGCGAAAACGCACACAGGTATGGTACAAGAAATTCTTCAAGCGTTTATTAAATGTTAGCATTTTAAACGCTTACATAATCAACAAAAGCTTCGCCCAAGCCACTCAACACAGGGCGTTCAGGATGCAGTTGGTGGTTGACATTTTGCAGCGTCACCATAAAAGCCGGCCACGCGTCTCTAACCTGTCAGGAAATGTGATGCCAAAGCTTTCAGCTGAGGCACGTGCACACTTCCCCAAGATATTGCCCTTTCTTCCTGGGTCTAATTCCAACAGGCAGAGGCGTACATGTGTCGTTTGCAAGGTCAAACGAACGATACATACATGCCCCGCATGCAATGTGTCTCTGTGCTTCGATTTCGAGCCCAGGCCCAACTGCTTCTTGAAGTACCATACCTAACCTAACTGACAGACTGACAAACAGACGGACGAGTTTGTCGTATGAATGTGTATGAAAGGTGTGTGTGAGTATTTATTTGTGTGTGAGTATTTATTTTTGAGTGAGTATTTGTAAATGGTATATAAAGGGTGTCTCAGCGCCGATTTTAAACTTTAAACACGAATTTCTCAGAAGTTTGCGGGGCTAGCGGGAGGGGAGTGGTAGCGTTCGGTTGGTAACAAGTGCGGATTTGTTAGTCGCCATGTCGCAGTGGTCTGGCGCGCATCGCGCGTACGCAGTAGAGGCTTACTTTTGCAATGAGTTTTCGTTGAGTGAAGCACAGCGCAAGTTTTGTAATCGCTTTGAAATCCGCCGTATAAGTGACGCCCCGAGTATTCAATTAATTAAGTCGTGGGTAGAAAAGTTTAGAGCAACGGGATGTTTGCTTAACCATTCAATTCGCCCTCGAGATAGACCTGTGCGATCGATTGAAAACATCGACCGCGTCGCCGCTGCGATCGCGGAGCATCCACGACGATCAGTCAGGAAACATGCTGCCTCTTTGAGCCTTCACCGTTCAAGTCTTCAACGAATTTTGGCTTTAGACTTAAAATTACATCCATACAAAATCCAAATAGTTCAAAAAATCAAACCGGAAGACTACAACAGCGAAAAATTTACTGTCAGAAGATGTTAGAATTTTTTTCAGAGGAAAATGTGATCGACAATGTTTACTTTAGTGATGAGTCACATTTTCACCTCGAAGGCTACGTAAATCGTCAAAATTGCCGTTACTGGTCATCAAGCAACCCAAAAGAAAAACATCAGAAAGCATTACACAGCCCGAAAGTTACTGTATGGTGTGCAATATCGGCGACGAAAATCATCGGCCCATTTATCTTTGAGAATGACCGAGGTGTAGCGGTTACAGTGACGAGCGAGCGGTATATTAACATGATCAATAATTTTTTTGTACCTCAGCTGCAAGATGGGGCTATTAACAAGTCAAATGTGTGGTTTCAGCAAGATGGGGCCACAGCCCACACTGCTAGGGTCTCCATGGACACACTAAAAGCTTTTTTTCCTGGTAAAATCATTAGCCGCTTTGGAGACGTATTGTGGCCACCTAGATCTCCTGACTTAACCCCAGCTGACTTTTTTTTATGGGGTTATCTCAAAGGAAGAGTATATGATACCCCTCTTACGAGTTTGGAGCAGTTAAAGGCCAAAATAACTACAGAAGTGCGAGCCATATCAGTTGACGTTTTACGGCGTGTCTCTGCGAATTCGCTTGTCCGCTTTGAAGAGTGCATTCGCCGTGAGGGAAGACATCTTGACGGTGTAATATTTCGTACATAAAATCCGCAACATTACACTATAATTTACAACAATTATAACATTTCTAATACAATTTGTTTTTTTTTTATAATTATTTAAAGTTTAAAATCGGCGCTGAGACACCCTTTACTTGTAAATTGTATATACTTGTAAATTGCTTCAATAACACCAAACGAAGTCTTCTCTTCGTTGTTTAAATTTTTTCAACAACCTAAGTGGTTAACATTTTTTTAAAAATATTTAAATTTCTTCATATCTTTTCATACCTTTGGGTACGGCTGTAATACTATGCTGGTATTAGAATTATGCATTTACCATATTTTTTTTGTTCGAAAAGCAAATTTACAAAAAATGTAAAAAAAAATTACCTCTACCTATTGATGATAATGATGATGATGATCAATGCAATATCATGTATTTTTTCCAAAATAATAATTTAAGTCCAAATATTGTAATGTACCTCTACCTCTACTGATGATGATGATCTAATGTACTGCAACTGTGTAAATGCGTCCGTGGGAGTGTCTCAGAGCAAGCGAAATTCTGCATGTTTGTAAATTTTTCTTGAAATATTTTTGTAGACAAGTACCTATTGTTTTTTATGTATTCTATAGTAAATTTTACGTACTATTTAGAAATGTAAAGATCTAATCTTAAAACTAAATACTTTTTGCTGTAGAAGCAAATTAGTGAAGGTATGTTTTGAGCGCCGCTCTCAACTGGGTTTTTTTATTAGATCAGTTCTCAGAAATGAACAAAGGGAACCAACAGATGTTTACAATACGTCGAAACCATGATCTGAGCTAACTACAAACACATAAATCAACTCAATTGAGCACGGCGTTCGTCATCAAATCCACTTGTAACTTGAGTCTTTTTTTTAGCGTGTCTTAACGCGTGAGAATGTATGATATTTTCAAAGTACTTCTAGTTTAAAATATTTGGTAGGAAACCTGTCCTATTTCATTTTTAATGTAAGGGTAGATTGTCTGATTGTAAAATAAAACAAAAACTGTGCATCTAAATCGTTTTATTCCAACAACATACCTAGTTTTACAAACCTGTACCTCAATTTTCCCTTTCCTTTAACTTTACATGAACATCAGGTAGGTATTTCTAACCAATTTCAGATTATTTACATGCTAAGTGGTAGGAAATTTCATGGAGAATTTTAATATATATACATTTAGGTAGGTAATCTCCATTATCATGGAGAAATCTGCGAAAGAACGCCAACACTCCCACCCGACGCGCGGAACGCGAAAACGTCCCGCCACCCAGCCGACCGTCAACGGCTCATCGCGCGCGCGGCGCCCGACCGCTGAGAGGTTATCAAAACATTTGGAAGCAACTATAAATGGAAAAAAAATAATTGCAAAATGGGACCACATAATTAAATTATACAATGAAAATGCAGCCTACAAAGGATTACGATTAATGCCTAAGCTGACAGAAAATCATGTTTTGCCGAACAAAATTTTTAAAATGAAAGTTAAATGCGCGACACAAATATTTAGCCATTCTGTTGCTGCCCATATGGGATATTTAGCCTGTAAGTTTTTTTAATGACCTACTAGTTTATTTAGGTTTTTTCCAGCTGTGGACTCTAATGAAGCCTGATGGTGATGAGATGACGACCTCTGTGGCGCGGTAGGCGAAGGTCCGCCTGCGGGTTCGATTCCCGCCTCGGGACAAATGTTTGTATGACTACAGATACTTGTTCAGGGCGTTCTGGATGTTTTTCTATGTTTAATAAAAATATCTATCTATGTAGTGTATTGTATTGTATATCAGTTATCTAGTACCCATAACACAAGCTCTGCTTAGCTTGGGGCTGTGTGAATTGACCCAGTTTTTTTAGATTATTTATTTATTTATAATTTAGGGTGTAGGTTACAAAAAAGGGGTACTCCTTGACAAACAATAAACATAGCCGACGCCAATCACTATTATTAAATTACTGTTCTATTTTCAGGCATAGGAAGACTTCCAAAAGAGTGTGAAGAAACAGCCGAAGTAATAGTTTTCTTCGATCAACTATTTGATTCCCAAAATGGAAGTTATGACAATCATAAGAAAAGAAGCGGTAAGCCTCTTCTTGGTGCAGTAACCCCAAGTTCAAGTCACAGAAAGTTGTGGCAAGAGGCAAAAAAAGTGCTTAGGTCAATGAAATTTTCTGGCACAAAGTCGGGCACTGTTCCATCCCTTACTAACTGGGTGCAGACAATTGAAAATACAGAATATATGTTGGATATCTTGGCCAAAAAGTATGGCCTGACATCTGTTTGGATGAGACATTTCAATCAAGATCCTTTGGAAAACTTTTTTGGATGCATTCGAAGTCGAAGGATACCGTAATGTCTCACCGACATGTGCTGGCTTCGAAGTATCTTTTGCATCTCTACTCATAAATAATATGAGTAGCATTCATTCCAAAGGGTCCAACTGTGAAGTGGATACATGCACAATTTTCAAATCCTTAAATAAATTATTTTTTAAAAAACCTGAGATGTCAGACCATACATCTGAAATTGATTTTGATGATATAAATTGTGACCACATCTTTGAGGATTTAGACAAAAAGAGAAGCAACCCAAAAATAAAGGCACAATTAGATTATGTTACCGGGTATGTCTTGAGAAAATTAAAAGTGAAAAAATGTAACATATGTAAGGAATGCCTATTCAGCACCAATAATGATGAAAGCATAATATCAATTAAAGAATATTTTAAAAATAAAAAAATGTTGACATATCCCTCAATGCCCTTAATACAATGCTTTTCACAAAAATGATATCATACAAAATCTAGAGACGTTTACAGTAAATTTGTTTCTGTATAGCTGGTGCAGACACAAATAAAATTCTATGTGGGAACAGGTCCGACTATGATGGCACTGATGTCATACAAAAACTTGCCTATGATTATTGTAAAAAACTAAGTAAATTTGGAAAAAAATAAATTATACAATATGCATTTGTATTTTCTTTAATTTTTCCCACCAGAGAAATGTAGGATTGATATTAAAACAATATTCTATAGGTACAGAGCAAGTGCCTATAGGTAGTAGGTATATGTATGTATAGTATATAGGTAGTATAGTAATTGAAGTTTGCGTAACAGATCACGAGATATCGCTGTATGCTCAAAGCTTTGAATGATGCCTCTATCTCCAGTATATAAGTTACTCTATGGGTATGACGACGGGACTCTGGCCTCCTTCATGAATGAGATGAGAAACTTGATGTCAAATTTCCAATCAGAACAAAACTCTAAATACGAAAAGCTAATAGCCATGGTATATGAATTTCGGATCGCAGTTGATCTATTAACTGCCAAAAACGAGTCGCTGCAGTCCCATGTAAATACGCTCGAGGCTGAAAAAAAGTCAAACCTCCAGTGCATCGCTGCTCTTGAGGTAAAGGTCGATAGCTTCGAGCGTCACGCTAGATCAACTTGCCTTGAGATTCGTAACCTGCCTTTGTCGCAACCGGAAACCAAATCATCGCTACTAGACAGTGTTATCAAGATCGGTAGAGCGCTCAACGTGCCTATGTCTACTTCCGAAGTCAAAGACATCTACAGAATAAATAACACCAGAGACCCGGCCTCAAAAACACTGATAGTTGATTTCACTAGTGTGCTTCTAAAGGAAAATTTCATCTCTAAGTACAGAAGAGACGTGAAAGGTAATAGCCGACTTACAACTGAAAAACTGAGGATTTCGGGACCGGTCAAGCCCATCTTCATATCCGAAAATTTAACCCCAAAATTAAAAAAGATATTTTACTTAGCCAGAGAATACGCTAAAGCCAACGACTATAAATACTGCTGGGTATCTAATGGAAAAATATTCCTGCGCAAGCGAGAGGCTAGCCCCGCGATCAGGGTCAATAGCGAGGCAGACCTCGCTTCGTCCAATATGAAATGACTAGACTCTAAGTCCATCTTGCTCGTAATTGAAAGTATTTATTTCTGGTATTGTTTAATAAATTTCTATTTTTTGTCTACTGAATTGAATAGGCATGTAAACACCTGTTATACAAACACATCCACACACACACTAACACTCTTACACTCTCTCCCCTGAAGCAGCTATCTCTTCTCTGGTTTTCATCAACTTACGATTACAAAATCGGCTTTCGTTAACCATATTGGCCCATGTCATACAATCGACTTTTCAAACGCTACAATGATGTTGTCCACTCTGTACTTTTTTCAATCCAACAATGGATGATCTGGTCAATTTAACTGACAATATTGAAGAAACCTATAACTTGGCAAATGCTTATAATTGCTCTCCTGAAGAATCCTCCAAATACCTCGACTCGGGGAACCTTAAAATATTAATATCAGAAGCTTAAACTGTAATATTGATAACCTGTTGATCTTGTTACATAGAATAAAATCACAGTTAGACGTGGTGATCTTAAGCGAATGTTGGCTCAGTAAGTGTCCCAATCTACCTAATCTCCTTGGATTCCGCTCCTTTTCCTCTAATTTTAAGACACAACATGAAGGCGTAGTTGCCTACGTTCGAGAGAAATTATCGTGTAATGTAAAAACACAATCATTTGTAGACGCAAACTGCTTTCTATTAAAAATTAATAACGACATTTCTATTGTCGCACTATATCGTCCCCCATCTCAGAAAAATATCGACGGATTCCTTAACTGCCTGGATGTTATACTAGATGACTTGAAGAGCTTTCAGACCACCTTAATTGTCGGTGATATTAACATTAACATAGCTACGAACTTCAGTGATCCTAATTCTGACGAATACCTTAACCTAATAGCTTCGCACGCTATGTACCCTGCCTACACTTTACCGACTCGCCTAGATAGTTGCCTGGATCACCTAATAGTAAAATCACCCTTCCCTGTCACTTCGCTCATTCTAGACTCTGTAATAACAGATCATGCCCCTATAATGTTTTGCTTACACACCACGAACCAAACTAAACCTAAATAAATGTTCACCTCTAAATTAAATGTTCCTGAAATCATAAAAACCATAGAAAACTATGATTTTTCTTCGGTTCTAGCTTGTGCTGATCCAAATATTGCGACCGAATCCCTTATAACAATGCTATCGACAATTATCCGCACACACACTAAAACAATAATTTCCAGCAAACAAAACACTCTTAAACCCTGGATTATGCCTGGGCTCCTGAGGTATATACGATATAGGGACAAGCTATACAAAAAACACATGAAAGACAAAAAAAAACAAATCAATCACTAAAATTTCTTTCACGCGCTATCGTAACTTCTGCAACAATTTGTTAAAATCAATAAAGAAGGACTATGAACTTAATGAGCTCCAGAAGGCTAGGAATAACCCAAAGGCTACTTGGGATGTAGTAAGAAAAATTGCTAATTTAAACCGTAAACATTCTAAACAATCAGCAAATAGAGTCAACAATTTCTTTGCTAGCGTAGGTAAAAATCTGGCGTCAAAAATAAATCAACCAACGAATCCGATGACTCATCAATGCCCAAATTTAAATACCGCTCCTAGTGACTCTATGGTTCTCTGGCCTTCTGACAGTCAAGAAATAGAGTGTATTATAGGCAACCTAAAAGATAAGTCTGCTGTTGGATGGGATGGTATCCCAACTTCCGTTGTAAAAGGTGCCAGATCTACTCTTGCGCCTTTACTAACCCATATCTTTAACCTTTGCCTCTCTACCGGTACCTTCCCGTCTGCGTTCAAAAAAGCCATTGTCCACCCGATTTTCAAAAGTGGCGAAAGCCATGATGTAAATAACTACAGACCAATATCAGTCTTGAGTGTCTTTTCAAAGATATTTGAAAAAGTAATCAATCGGAGACTCTCAAATTTTCTTAGTACTAAAAACATCCTAGCCGCAAACCAATATGGATTCAGACGCAACATATCCACTGAAGACGCAGTATCGAACCTCACTACCACGATTGCAAAAAACGTTGACAAAGGTCTACAAACTGTCGGTGTCTTTCTGGATCTTTCGAAAGCTTTTGATACCGTCTCTGTCCCGCTACTTTTAAACAAACTTGAAAACATCGGAATAAGGGGCAGTGTCAAGGAACTATTCGAAAGTTATCTTACTGACCGTCGACAAATGGTGAAGATAAATGATACCTTGAGCGAAGAGGACACAGCCACTTTCGGAGTTCCCCAGGGAAGTGTACTGGGCCCGCAACTTTTTATGATCTACATTAATGACCTTTGCAAACTCTCACTCCCCAACTGCTCAATCTTTAACTATGCAGATGACACTGCCCTGGTCATTTCTGGTCGGACTTGGAAGGAAGCACAAGCATCCGCAGAGCAAGCGTTAAGGACAGTGCTTACTTGGCTCTCTCTAATCTTCTAACCCTTAATATAAACAAAACAAAATGTCCTTCGTTCTCATCTTCTTCTAGATCCCAGCCATTATCTTCCTCTTCGTTTTCTATTCGAGCCCACACTTGCTCCTCTTCTTCCTCCAATGCTGCCTCATCCTGCACCTGCCAGGCTCTTGAACTAACACAGAATATCAAGTACCTCGGTGTCTACCTGGATAGCACCCTCTCTTGGCTCCCTCACGTCCAGTGCACTGTCTCAAGAGTGCGAAAATTGATTTTTGTATTTAAGCAACTTAGAGGTGTTGCGGACTTAGCCTGTCTTAGAACTGTTTATTTCTCCTTAGCACAATCCATCATCTCTTATTGTAATACTGCTTGGGGCGGAGCCATAAAAACTCAAATGCTCAGAGTTGAGAGAGCGCAGAGGGCGATCCTCATGGTGATGATGTCCAAACCTCGCCGATCTCCAACGGGTTTGTTATACGCACAATGTGAGGTTCTAATAGTTAGACAGCTATACATTCTCGCGACTCTACAACGAAAACAGTCAGAACTTATCTATGACCCATATTATGTCCAAAAAAAAAAGTAGTTCTGACATAGTATGTAAAACAGAGCCTCACCATACAGCAGCTACTAGACGACAATATTTCTATTCGAGCCCTTCACTCTATAATAGAGTCAATAAAATACTTAACATCTACCCCCTACCTCGGTACAAAATGAAACAAAAGTGCCTCCAATGGCTTTCGACCCTCTCATATGAAGATACCGAAAATATCCTAAAAAGTCCAAGCTAGATACCCTCCCAATCATATCATGCATGAACCTCCACCAATGCTGGGGACCTCTTGTTGCCTAGACTCTTAAGAGACTGGTGTCCTCAAGAGGCCCAACACATGGTTGCTCTCTTCCACCCACACACTCACCCACACCCAACAATCACTCCCTGGCAGCCCCGTTACCCGGACTCTCAAGAGACCGGTGTCCTCGGGAGCACCTTATACACCGACACACACACACACACACACCCTCACACACACACACACACACACACACATATGCACTAGGCACACACGCACAATATACAACACTACTACCCAGCTCTTAATTAATAATATGATGTCTAGTACTTAATTAATCACTCTTTTACATTTTATAACCCCACACCCCAAAAAAAATCTATTCCCAACAGTCCGCGGTCTGCGAATATTTTTGGAAAATTTAAAAATTTCCCTGTTTTCCTCACATTTGTGGGCATCACGTCCGCTACATGAGGCCTAGTTCGGATTTTTTTCTATTAACGTATTCCCTAATAATGGTATTCCTAAATTACCTTAAAAAAAACGCAATTACATAGGATAGTAGTAGTAGTCCCTAAACATAAATTTTATTTCTGAAATTTATTTTACTGCTAAGTTTGAGCACCTGGGTGTAAAAAAAATGTATTGGAGTTTTATAGCCAATCACATTAAAAAATTACCTACATCATAAGGATTCTACGACGACCCCTGTGGCGCAGCGGGCGAAGGTCTGCCTGCGACGCAGGAGGTTGCGGGTTCGATTCCCGCCTCGGGACAAATGTTTGTACGATCTGCAGACATTTGTCCAGGGCGTTCTGGATGTTTTCTATGTATAATAAAAAATATCTATCTATTTAGTGTATTGTATTAAGTATATCAGTTATCTAGTACCCATAACACAAGCGCTGCTTACCTTGGGGCTAGATAATGCTGTGTGAATTGTCCAGCATTATTTATTTATTTATTTATTATTATTATTCTAAAACAGTAGCATAAGCATCTACTTTGATGGTCAAATTACTGAGCTATAGCTACTAATGTGTAAAAGTAGGCGTTTCATTACAAAATTGCAAAATTATTTGCAGATATTGTTTAGTTTTTATCAGTTAAGTAGAGCTGTCGACCCTAAAATTAGACTTTACTACCTGCTCGGCACATTCAGTTGAATTTTAAGCGAGACAAACTGTGCTTGGGAATATTGCGAGTGAAAGGGTCAACAAATCTCCTTTGTTTGGTAGAATTCGTGTTTGGCTATTGTTTTGTCTCCGTAGTTTTAATATTAGTGCGTATTTCGACGTTCTCGACATCGCATGTGCTCTTGTTTTTCGGATTCTCGGTGACAAAATTCTACATTTGGCATTCTACTGGACTCGATTTGTGCATTTTGATTGTATTTTGTTTGTTTGGTGATAACTGCGACGACTCGGCATTCTACTGGACATTTGTTTTGATATCAACAGGACTGTGTGATGTCACGTGAAATTTATACACCCCAAGAGTATTCTAATATGCATTACATTTACGGACAATGTAGTGGCAACGCAAGTGCTGCCGCAACACTTTATCGGGAGAGATACCCGAATGCGCGTCACCCCGACTATCGCGTATTTACAAGAGTGCACCAAGCATACTCAGAGGGCAGAATACCTGGTATTGGCGTTGGTGGCCCTAGGAGCAGAGGACGATCCAACAATCCTGTAACTGAAGAAATTGTCCTTGACATGGTGGAAGAAGATCCCAGTATTTCGATGCCAGATATCGAACGCCGTACGGGAATATCAAAATCTACAGCACATCGTATTGTGAAAAAATTTAAACTTCATCCTTATCATGTGACACGTGTACAAACATTGCTACCACGCGACTACGACGATTGTTTTCTGCAAAGAAATGTTAACAAGAATTCAAGAAGATCAAGATTTTTTCAGAAAAATTTTATGGAGCCATGAGACTACATGTAAAAGGGATGGGTATCTTAACCTTCATAACTTGCACAGTTGGCAATTGACAAATCCACATTTGATGAGAGAAGATAAATCCCAGTATCAATTTAAAATAAATTACTGGACGGGCATATTAAATGGAAAAATTATAGGCCCTTATGAATTGCCGGGCAACCTAAATGGCAACAATTATTTACAATTTCTTCAAAACCAGTTGCAAATATTAGTTGCAAATATTATTAGAAGATGAGCCACTAGCCATCCGGCAAGGAATGTGGCTCCAGAACGACGGTTGTCCGGCACATTATGCTGTGCAAGTAAGGAATTATCTAAATGATGCCTATCCCAACAGATGGATCGGCCGATTGGGGCCAATATTGTGGCCACCACGGTCCCCAGACCTAAATCCTCTGGATTTTTTTTATTGGGGCTGTTTGAAGGAGCAGGTTTACAAGAAGCCCATAAACTCATTAGAAGAACTTCGACTTCGCGTCGCCGAAGCAGCCAGAATTATATCATCAAAAAATTATAATAACAGATTACAAAGATCTTTTATAAAAAGGTGTAGAGCTTGCATAAGGGCAGGGGGAGCCCAATTTGAACATTTACTATGATTATTTTTATAATAAATACTTTTTGGTCATTGCTTGTTTTATTTTTTTCTGTTGCAATTTTGTAATGAAACGCCTACTTTTACACATTAGTAGCTATAGCTCAGTAATTTTACCATTATAGATACTTATGCTTCTGTTTTAGAATCCTTATGATGTAGGTAATTTTTTAATGTGGTTGGCTATAAAACTCCAATACATTTTTTTTACACCACACGTTCTCAAACTTAGCAGTAAAATAAATTTCAGAAATAAAATTTATGTTTAGGGACTACTAGTTAACTACTATCCTATGTGGTTGCGTTTTTTTAAAGGTAATTTAGGAATACCATTATTAGGGAATACGTTAATAAAAAAAAATTCGAAGTAGGCCTCATGTAGCGGACGTGCGTGATGCCCACAAATGTGAGGAAAACTGGGAAATTTCTAAATTTTCAAAAAAAAATCGTAGACCGCGGACTGTTGGGAGTAGATTTTTTTTTGGGTGTGGGGCTATCTACGTTAACATCAAATTTTGATGTTACCATTTATAAATATTTCTAACACTAGACCTAAAATATAAAGGCACGCAAATATGAAAACTGGTAAGTAGGTCAAGATGCCACAATAGTGTCGAATTGACCCCTTTTATGTTTATTTTAAAGAAATAACTTGTGAATGATGAAATCATTATTGCCACAAACAAATCATAAAGTAATCAAACAGTACATCTGATCAAAATGTGTAAAAAAATGTAGACAAGTCACATTCGATGGTGCACAATTTTATGAAGGAAAATGATAACAAAGGGTTTTTAAATAGGGACGCAGCTGTCAAAATTGGCGGTAACACATATTTAGTCGTGATATTTGAACTCAATCTTTCTAATTCCGTGCATTTCACCATGGAACGCTACACGCTTCAATAACGCGTGGAAATTGTTAAAATTTGTTATCAAAATCGGTTCTCTGTTCGCCTAACGATTCGTGCGTTAAGTTGCCGGTTGTCTGAAATTTATTCATTAAACGACGGATCGTTTAATGAATAACTTTGAGACAACCGTCTCAAACTCTCTCTGCTCTATGCAGACAAACCACAGACAAAATTGAATCCCATTTAAGAAGAAGTCATCCAAAATTAGTCTACTAGGATACACCACCTCCTGCGTCGCAGGCGGACCTTCGCCCACCGCGCCACAGAGGTCGTCAATGTCCATTTTCGCATAGAAAAAGTTTTTCAGTTTCAGAATACTACTCCTCAGTGTCATTAATATAACTCAAAATGGTACATAAAAAGAACACATACAGAATAATTCAGTTACAAAACGAAGAGATCAAGTGCAAGACTTCATAAAATTCATTCAAAATTAATTTCATGTCATAGATTTTGCGATTTTGAAGTAAAAATGTTTAATAGAGCTCGTTTTGTTTTGGAAATGATAGCTACTGCCGAAGCAGAAGATGAACGACGTGAATAAAGAAAGTTTCAAAGTGAGATGCGTGTTCTACTTGGCAATCCACGTCAAAATAGTAGTGCACCAAGTTTGTGAAATTATATCGATTATCTAAAGAAGCTTTTGAGGATTTGTGTGATTTATTGCGGCAACATACGGAATTAAAATCTACACAGAGAGTCTCATTAGAATCAAAGGTTAGTCGTTTGTTTTTAGGTTTGAATTGTTTTGCAGCCCATTGAAACGATTAGGTAAGCTCATCTAAGAATTTTTTGCAGGTGTTATGTGCTCTATTATTCTACGCTCACGGTGATTATCAACGTGTTGTTGGAGAGGCAAACCATTTTTCTCAAGAAGCGATGAGTTCATATATTGAAGAAGTTACTTCCTCCGTGTTGATATAACATCAGTCTACGAACCCTAAGTTTAACTAGAAGGTAGTAAAAGAACCATGGATTTAAATTAAATAAAATGTTTATTTTATGTTTTGAACTAACAAGTTTCGGTTTCTTGAGCTGCTGGTGGTGATGCTGGTAGTAATTGTGAGGGCCCTGCTGTTATTATTTCCTGAGAAACAATGAAGAAAGTTATATGCTGCCTTATAAAAAATATTAAAATAATATTTATTTATTTGAAACACCTACAGACACTTCTATATGGCACAGAGGTGAAACCTTGGGGAAGGACTAGGCTACTTTTCATCATCATTATCATACATACACTGATCAAACTCCTGGCTAACCAGTTTATTAAGATCCTATCACTGTTTTAAAGGATCTAGTATAGGTTCTACTGTGGAAGGAATTGAAAATAAACATGTGAAATCATGTTAGGTATAAAATAAGCAAAACCTGAGTTAAGCCAATTTCAGGCACCTCTTAAAATACCAGTGGCCGCTTGAGGACCAATAATGTTGAGGACTTGGTCCTCAAGATCAGTTAGCTGTATTTTTGATGCCGGCCCACCACCAGTTCCACTCGCACTTTTTACTATTCTCAACGGTTAATGGAGTTGAGCCTACCGCTAGGCCCCGTCGTCGGCTTGCTGAGATCACCGTTCCTATCGAATTAAATGTCACTAATTATATATCATACATTTGTCCACCTTGAAAGATGATGATGATATGGAGAGACAGCGAAGGTCACTGTGCATCATTGGAAACATGATCGCTAGGAAGTTTATTAAAGCCTCGCCTGTTGTGAAAATAACCTTATTTAAGTCGTTTTGTCAGTCGTTTTACACGTGTCAACTCTGGACTACCTATACCAATAGATCGCATGATGTTATAAGAGTGACTTATAATAACATCTTTAGGCATCTTATGGGCCTGAAGCGCTACTGTAGCGCTTCAGAAATGTTCACAGAAGCCCGTGTAGACTCTTTCAATGCCATCCAAAGAAAGAGAATAGCGTCATTCATGTCAAGAGTTGACATGTGTAAAAACGACATTATTGTAAGCCTGTCTGACCGTCTGTTGTTAGAGTGCTACAAGGATCTTTTGGCACGTGGCCGAAATCGGAACTAACACCGCCATCTTGTAAAGCGTCACTTTTGACAGACACTCGAGGGTAATGTTTGTTGTGGTTATTTTGTGCTATTATTTCATTATAAATATCCCGAAATATGCCAAAAGTGATAAAAAGTGGTGTTAGAGAGGTGGTGCTAAAAGTAAAGGAGTTTTTTATGAGAGAAAAGCAATCTAGCGCCCCGATTATTCCATTCGAAAGAGTAAATGAGCGCGTCTCAGCTGCAACGGGTAAGTGTTACCATACCATACATTGTAAGTGTACCCGACCCGATAGTAATATTACCAAGAATACTAATTCATATTTTGTAGGGTTTGTTATGATTATGAAACATTATTTTCTCCGTCAAATTGTTATAAGAAAATAATATGATTTCAGGTATATCTTTACGTACAGTTGCAAGAATTGGAAATTAAGGAAGATTGGCAGAAGCATCATCCAGTAAAATAGTTACACCAAGGAAAAAAAGGAAAACCAGAAAGGATAAAATTGTAATGGATAATTTTGATATTGGCGTTCTTAGGCGAAAGTTCCATGAGTTTTATGCTTGGAGAAAAGAAATACCAACAGTGAAAAATTTGCTACATATACTTAAAGAAGAGATTGGATTCCCAGGCAGTCGAGAAATTCTCAGACAGCATATAAAAAAGATTGGTTTTCGATTCAGAAAAACTAAAAGCAACAGAAAGGTTCTGATGGAACGTAACGACATAACTGCTTGGCGCGCACATTATTTGCAGGTATTTGTACACATACTAGTCTTTAATACTCATTCATAAAGTGTTAGTACTAAGGACAAGTGAAAACATTAAATAAACTGCCACACTTTGACGACCTCGGTGGCGCAGCGGGTGAAGGTCTGCCTGCGACGCGGAAGTTTGCGGGTTCGATTCCCGCCCGGAACAAGTCTTTGTGTGCTCCACAGATATTTGTTCCGGAGGTCTGGGTGTTTCTATATATAATATTATGTATTTATTTAGAAATATATTATGTAGTATATCAGTCTTCTGATTCCCATAGTACAAGCATTTGCTTAGTTTGGGGTCAGATGGATGCTGTGTGAATTTGTCCAGCATTGTTATTATTACACTAATTCACATTATTTTATTTCAGGCTTTAAAGCATAATGACGAGACAGAAAAACTACCAGTTGTCTACTTAGATGAGACATATATTCATTCAGGTCATACAACTGGGAAATGTTGATGACATGAATCACACAAATTTTAAAAAATGGGTTTTAGATAAGTTGGCTCCCAATTTGAACGAGCCCAGTCTAGTTATAATGGACAACGCTTCATACCATAACACAAGTGTCAACAAACCCCCAAACACATGCAGTAGAAATAGTGAAATAATTGGGTGGTTAAGAATAAATAATATTGAACATTCAGAAATATATACACGACCACAACTTTTAGAAATTGTAAATCGAAACAAACCCGAACCAGTGTATGCTGTCGATGCTATTTTAAAAGGACTGGGTCACAAGGTAATTATAGCTTAAATGCTCTACTAGACCCTATAATATTTTAAGAATTGTTATTTATTTTTGCTGCTTTATTTTCTCAGATATTGCGTTTACCGCCGTATCATTGTGACCTCAATCCAATTGAAATGGTCTGGGCATTCATGAAACGAAAAGTAGCTGAGAAGAATATTGGGAAGCCATCCAATGAAATGCCAGAAATGGTACGGAATGCTTTTGATTCCATTACTGTCGATGAATGGCGTAATCATTGCGCCCACGTCAAAAAACTCGAAGAAGAGTATCGAAAAAAAGATACATACAGATACAATTATGCTCTGAGACTGAAGAAAGTAGTGACGATGATGATGATTTTCAAGATGAAGATGATGAAGAACTTAATAGTATGCAACCCCTGGACATAGTTCATGCCGAACATACATAATTATAGCAAAACAATTTGAAAATTATATTTTTTTCCTTAAATTAACATTATTGTAGTTTTATTTTCGTTTACTTTTATTTTCTATACTAATATTACAAAGAGGAAAGATTTGATTGTTTGTTTGTTTGCATTGAATAGGCTCCGAAACTACTGCGAAAACAATTGATGTTATTACTCTTTGCTAAGCACGTTTGAAATAATAACTGTCAGTTGTTTGACATGAATGACAGGACAACGTCTGTTGGGTCAACTTGTCTTTACTAAATTCAATCATCCAAACATTTCTTATGTTCAAATTGAATTACGATGCAGTTTGCCTAAAACTAAGGAGATTTTTATAGCTGGTAACCCTAATATCACACCCACGCGGCCACGCCCTCATCCAAGTGCCAAAAGATCCTTGTAGCACTCTATCGGACACTTACAGACGGTGGGTGAATATTGCCACCTGACGTACTGAGTACTGAACCTAGTACCTAAATTTTATATTTTTAATTTTTAATTTATGATTTTTATTATATTTTGTTTTTTTTTAAATGGATCTTGTGTCTGCAATATAGAATTATTATTATTATTATTATTTGTTGGATAATAGTACTATGTCACCTATCTTCCGTCTCTATCATCCATCGTGCATTATACATATAAACGGAGATGAAAATGTGAAGTGAGCATCGTTTTGTATTGATGCCAACATAACAAGGCAAAACTACAGAAGGTGTAGTTGTAACTATAACGTAAGTAGTAACCACCAATACAGCTCATGGTACCATTAATGAAGGTACATATAGCTATATATATATACATACTATCTGCGTATTTACGTAACTACTGCAGTAACGTCAGGCGATCTAACTATAACTCATGGTAGACACACAGGATTAGAATTACCTGTATGCAAAATTTCAGCCCGATCCTTTCAGTAGTTTTGGCGTGAAAAGGCAACAAACATACAACCATACACACATCCATATATCCAAACTTTCGCATTTATTAAATATAAGTGTGATCATTCAACTTTTTGATGATTATTTCTTAAACAAAATGAGCAACTGAACTGAACACCTACAACTTTCATCAAGAACTCAAGAGTGAGGGAAGATGTTCGATCTATTTGATACAGCACTCAAAAAGCTAGTGAAAAACCGTAACTTCAAGGAGCAAGAAGAGAGAATGCTCCGTGACAGAATCGTGTTAGTAGTTTATGATAAAAATCTTCAGCGGAAGCTACTGGATGTCAATGACTTGACGCTACAGAAAGCAGTGGACCTGTGCAGAGCATCAGAAATGTCACGAGATCAATGCACCCGAATACAGCAAGCGAGCCAGGCAGCAGCGATAGATGCAGTTCAAGGGCCACCAGGACATCCCGTTGCAGACTCGTTTGTGAGTCGTAGAAACAGGAAACTTACAACTTGTACTGATTAAGCCATAGTTACCCATGAAGAGGTCCTAAAAAGATGAAAGAGGTCTCATTTGATAGCTAATATGTAGATAATACACTAATGCTAACATTTTTCCATTTTCTTTTTCATAAAAGACCAAAGAGAAGTAATAAAGAAAAAAAATATTTTTTCTTATTTTTTAATTTCTTTGCTGTTTTCATAAATTGAAACTGTCAAGCTACATTTTTTTTTAAACAATATTACAGAATATTTGCTGAAATAAATCTTATATCTCAGGCCTATTTTTTTATTAGCTTTGGTGGCTTTCGTTTCACTGCGGCCATGATAGGCCTATTGTGATCGCCACTAATGCCCAGTTTCTGAAGATCTAACATAAACTCTCACTAGCTTTTGATTTTCTAAAGATATCCATAGGATAAGCTACACTTAACCGTCGCCGAGTTTCTGAGCATGCAACGAGCCTTTAGTTAGTTATGGAACCGATAACGAGTTCCTTAACTGGTCACTACGTGGTTCTTTTTAAAATTCGATTTATTGCTGTAATTCGTCAATATCACTAGTTTTATTAAAAACATTTGTTGCTTTGGGAGTGAAATGGGTCGTTTTAAAATATTTTACTTATAAAAGTGATAATTTTATAAAGTTTTCTATTAGCTAGATTTTCCCTACGCCTAAGTCAGCTACTACTTTTTTTGGTATGTTGGTTGTCATTGAACTAAAAAAGCTCGATGATGTGTTGAAAGCTCATAAAAATAAGTGCATTACCTATTTGTTTTTGTTTTAGAGGCTAAAAATTTTGAAAGTGTACATAACGACAAAGGGGAGGTAGGGGAGGGATGGGCAGTCGGGAGATATGGGCACCCCCCTTTTATTCTGATCCTGTCACAGATTTTATTTTTTTACTAATTTAGTTGGTTACTTTACCGACTGGCAACACTGCTTATCCATAGACGATCTGTCATTTACGTCAGTTGTTTGACACAGAGACGTTTGAAGGTTATGCGCTCGTAAAAGTGAATATGTTGTTGTGGTTTCGGATCGTAATATAGGGAAAAGTAACGAAAGGTATGTATGTTTTTTATTATTTATCATCATATGCATACACAACTGAAAAGGGACTGATAGAATTAGCAGAACTAGAAAGACAAACAAAGAACAAGGTTAAAATAGAGAGGCAGGAAAAAAAGGTCGGTTCATAAAAATCAGAGAAGAAACAGATTCCTAAACTTCCACCAGAACTAACATTGAATATAGTAAAGAAAAGGCAAATGAGCAGTAGTGATAGTGATGTAGAAAATGATTTACTCGCTGAAAGTTCTGAGGGATCATTTGTTGAAGAAACGTCTGAAGAAGAGTTAGATGAAGATGATGTGATAATGATTGACACAAATTTTAAAACGAATGATTTTGTGCTCGTTAAATTTGATAAAAAAAAGACTGTTGTGCACTATGTCGGCCAAATCGAAGACATTTAGTCATACTACGCTGCGATAAAATTTATGAGGCTGAGTAAGTTAAGAAACACCTTTTTTTTCCTGAAGTAGAGACGTAGCTAGTGTCCCACTAGACAACATCAAAACTAAATTGCCAGCTCCAAAGACATGCAATAAAACCAAACGTGGTAGCTCTACGTACACATTTGATAAACCTTTATGGATTACTAGCTTCAGCCCGCGGCTTCGCACGTGTTGTTTCTATGGAAACCTTTTGAGGTTATTTTTATCCCATGGGAACTGATTTATGGGATTAAAAGTATCCTATGTTTCAGTCCAGGATTAACCTGTATGCAAAATTTCAGCCTGATCCTTTCAGTAGTTTTGGCGTGAAGAGGTAACAAACATCCATCCATACATCCATCCATCAAAACTTTCGCTTTTATAATATACCTAATCTTAGATAAGTTAAGAGGATACTAATTAAGATGTTTTTTGTTTGCTGTTAACTTTTATTTTTTGACTCTATTATGGATATTTAGGCCCGTATTTATAAATCGCTCTTAATACCGATCTCAATAGCGCTCTCAGCTGATACGCTCTCAAGTTGGGGTCAGCAACTTTAGATATACGTAAATAATTAATAGTCCGATATTGAGAGCGTATCAGCCGAGAGCGAACTTAAGATGACGATCTCCAGTTGCATTATCTTGAGATCGTCATCTTAAGATCGCTGTCGCATATTGAACGAACTATTGACCGAATGGGTTTGCGTTCCATTTTTCGTTTTACATTGAATGACAATGTGAAATATTTTGTGTATGGAAATGGCCTCAAAATATTTACAGATTTAACGAAAAAGAAGTAAAATATGTTTTATAACTATAATTTTAATGTTTTTTAATAAATTATCATCAAATATGATATTTAAAACATAATGGTTAATAAACTTGAATATTGTTAATTTACGAAACGGAACGTAAAGCGGGCATAGAAAACATTTCAGGTAGCTTTTGACGAGATCTGTCCCCTGTTTCGGCGTGTTTACATCACTGTTGATTTCTTCCTAATTGATTTCCTTTATTTGCCCTATAATGGCATCCAAAAAACATATTTTTAGCACCGTAGAAAAGAAGGTTTTTACGGACATTATAAAATCGTATGCAAATGTTGTTGAAAATAAAAATACTGACCAGTGGTGCAGATATTGACCCGGACGTAGCCCTTATAGCTCCAGCGTTAATGGTTGAAATTCCTGATGCAATTGATTCGGATGACATCTTTCAAGGTACATATTTTATTATTATCCTACTTATTATGTGGAATAATTTTATTTACTTGTGTTTTATGTCAGTTCATCTATTATAAAATTAAATAAGTATAAGCGTTCCTGGCCATTTAACACAAATACATATAGGTAATTTAACTAATAAATATTACTACAATATTCAATAACTTGTAATTTTATTTCATTTCTGTTATATTATTTATTTTGATAAAATGAAATTACTTTATATTGTATGTAGGCACACTGAAAAGCACACTGGTTTAATATTATATATTTTTTCCAGAGTCTATATCTATAGATATAGACACTACCCAGCCCTTGGATATCCAACGACCATCAACTAATAGTGTGCCTGATCTGTCTCCCGTACCCTCACCTACTACAACTCCTCAGCCTCCTCCTCTGATTGTGACACTACCACCTCCTCCTCCACCACTGCGTACAACTCAACCTCCTCGCATGACAAACAACTCCGCCTCCGTCCAATGTGTCTTCTCCTCTGCCACCACCGTCAACTTCTACATTCTCCCAATTGCGCAGGCTAAACATTTTGGAAACGGAGTACGCGGACAGATTTAATCGGGCTACTGAAATCCATGCCTTGGAGAAGGACTTGCTCGCATACAAGATACGGGAGGCAAAAGCCAAAGCTGAATTAGCCGAATTAATATTACAAAGAGAAGGTAAATACCTAAAAATATATATATTTCAATCATTAAAACTCTTTTACAATTTACATGACTGTTCTTCTGGTTATTATTTGGGTCTAGGGTTGGTTGTTTACAATTTTGAAATAAAATAAAATATGGATTTTTCAAAAATCTTTTAGTGCAACCTAGTTTCTGTCAAGTGACCTTTTGCCATCATTATTTGAATAAATTTGAAGATTACTATTATCAATGTTTCTTTTCCAGGTACTGAGTGAAGTAGTAGGCTAGGCACAATTCATTTAGAGGTATAGTTTACTTTAAATAAAAACGGGTCCATCTGACAAAACCTACTTAGCAAAATGACTAGCTAGCAATACATCAACACTTCATCTTCTCTTCATAGCATTTGAACTACATCGCTAAATTGACTTGGTAGCAAAAAGACTACTTTTTCAAAACAGGTACAGTCATTTACAAAAAGTTGAAATCCTAATCATGTCGTGTTTACTAAATACTGAAATTTTAAGACTTGTTAGAATGAGCAGTGGTTATGGTTTAAATATCATATATATTATAATGTTGCATCCTGATTCGGTTTCTGAAAAGTACTAGGGTTACAGAAGTTTCAAAAAGGTAATTATTAGCTTTCCTTTATGTACGCTAAACTAAATATAATTTCAAGTAAGTATATAGACATTAACTATTACCTCTTAGAAAATCATGTTGCTAACTAGTACTTTTTGAACAAAAAATACGAAATCGGCTACAACGGTGTTAATACTTCATGGTTTCAAACTTCGTAGTTGGAAAACAAGACTGGTCAATTATAAATTAAGAAGGAAGCTGTCATGTTGAAGTATGCTTGAAAGATAACACCGAATATTGTTTCATTGTTATTGATTCATTTGGTTGTAATAGAAGCGTAAGCAGTGAAAGCCAAGAAAATGCCGGATAACCTTAAATTTATTACAAATCAAAAAGGAAAACAAGCACTTCTTCATAACAGCCATAGATATAATTTTGCTAAAAACAATAAAAATGGAAGCTTGTGGAGGTGCGTAAATAAAGGTGAATGTTCCGCTTCAGTGACTTTAAATGACACTAAAGATAAGATAGTACGAAAAAGTTCTCACTGTTGTGCACCTCATCCAGACGACAATAAGAGAGCGTTGATGATGGATTTGTGCCGTCAAGAAGTTTGTAGTAAAATGGAACCGGTTAAGAAAATATTTGAAAGACATGTTCTCATACAGTCGTCAATAAAAGGGTCCGAAAATTTAATAATGCCATCTTACTCGGAAGTGAAAGATAACCTATATAGAGCCCGGAAGAAAACTTTGAATGTGAAAAGAACGGAATTCAAGAAAATACAAGAAGTAGTCATACCCAAAATTATGGCGTCTGATTTTTGGGTAGCAGATGATGGCGGAGATGACAAAATATTGTTGTTTTGCTCCAAGATAGCCAAAAAAACTTTGAAAGTATTACGTAATCAATATTTCTTCAGCGACGGAACATTTAAAAGGTGTCCGAAACAAATTTTTTAATTTTTTTCGATACATGTGGATTTGAATAGTTCTAGTGAGTACACTAATATATTGCCCGTTATATACGCCTTGCTCCCTAACAAGACGGAAGTCACGTACATAAGGCTTTTTACACTCATACGAGATGTACTCAATATTGATATTCGCAATTTCAAATGCGACTATGAAGCAGGTCTTATGAACGCCTTTAAAGCAGTGTTTCCAAGGGCAGTTGTTACGGGCTGTGTTTACCACTACAATCGAGCAGTTTGGAAAAAGGGCCGCGAACTTAAGGTTAAAAATGAAATTATTAGACATACAGCAAATTTGCCTTTATTGTCAATTAAATATATAGACGCTGGCTGGAGAGCAATAATGAATCGAGCTCCAAAAACCGCACGTTATGACAAGTTCATTAAATACTTCAAACGGCAATGGGAAAAATCATTTTCACTCATTTGTTGTGCTACTGAAAGGCATAGAACGAACAATGGCATGGAGAGCTGGCACGGACGCCTTAACGTCCGGATCCCACATAAGGCCACGTTGCTTTTATTTTTGTATATCCTGCGAAAAGAAGCACGCTTGAAAGATATTGCTATCAAGCAGCACTATTTTAACAAATCACGACGGTTGCGTCGCCACATACAATTTGATAAAATGCTCAAAAATGAAATTACATCACTGAAACATGGACACATCAATGAGATGCAGTTCTTAGAAAACATTTTTGAAATTAAAAAGCAAATTCTTCATCAGAACCATTAGAAACATATTTTTTTAAATTTTAGTAAGCCGATTAAATTTTTTTTTATTTAAGGGTAAAAACGACTCTTTCAATGAGGGGTTTAAAACTAATGTTTAAGTATAATTCTTAGTGTAATTTTTATGTTATAAAAACAAGAATAATCTTTTCTTTTTGTTGGTTATTAAACATGTTTTTTCTAAATAAAATGTTTTTGTTACTAACAGTACTTTTGAAAAAGTAGTCTTTTTGCTACCAAGTCAGTTTAGCGATGTCGTTCAAATGCTATGATGAGAAGATGAGGTGCTGACGTATTGCTAGCTAGTCATTTTGCTAAGTAGGTTTTGTCAGATGGACCCATAAAAACACATGTTAAATTTATGTGATAGTTTTATTTTCTGTCTTCAAAATCATTATTGCCCTTGTATTTGGGATTATACAGATGATGCTGGTAACATAGATCTGAATAGGTAGTAAACTTCTTATTGGTAATAGTTTTCTATTAATGTATTCCTAAGCAGAAAGCCTGCCCAAAACAACACATAAATGCATGCGAATGTCGCGCCTAAACCGTAGGTAGGTAGGTAATGTAGGTATCTCAACTCAAGGTTTGACCGCACTTGGAAAATAGGCACTTGAGATGCATCTTGGAAATGCTCTTGAGTGCCGAGTTTGATTTATTAATACGCGCGCACTCAGTTGAGACACTGAACTCAAAACTCTACTTAAGTGTGGTTTATTAATTAGAACAGCATCTTAAGTTTGCCCTCAAGATCGAACTCAGAGGTAAGAGCGATTTATAAATACGGGCCTTAGTGTTTTATAGGACAAGCCCAAGCCTCTCACAGGGGGTGTCCAAACCTCCCTGCCATAAGGAGCATTGGGCACTTGTTTCAGAAATTGTCTCGTAATGTTGAGACTGATTATAATTTTAAGAAAGTTTTGTTCGAAGAATTTTTCTTGAGTAAGTTTTTTTTTAAAGCTTAATATCTTATTTTGCGATCCTATTTTGAAGGAAGTTCTGACGTATTTTAATCACAAATGTTTATGACTACCAAAAAATTTTTTAAAAAATACTGAAGAAAAAAGAAAAGAAGTTACGAATGCTTGAAGGTCAAATTTAGGAAAAATCTCAATGAAGTATAAAAATTGACATATCACCAAAACTATAAAACTTTGGTAAGGGAAAGTAAGGTCCAATAATTCTCTATTTGCGAATTCGCTATGGCGGGTTGAGTTCCAGTTACCCTGTATTTGTATGTCATCTTACCAGGACAGGGTGGACAAAACGGATTTAGTCAATCTTCTTTAAGTTTGTTGTTGAGGTATTAAGTTGATTGATCTCTTTAATTTCGATTAAAAGCCAAGGTTTAAAAAGGGTGATTATAATGTTAAAAACAATTAATAAAACACGATTTATGACTGATTTTGCAGAGGGTATGTCATTTTGAGCGCCTTTCCCCTACTTTGTTGTTTGCACAATTGCACATCCTATCGTGTGCGTGAGAGTAATAATGGATCCTGGAAAGCGTAGCAAAAATTTTACAGAAAGGGGCAAGATGCTCCTTATTCAAATCGCTAAAGCATTTGTTGCAATCAAAACAACAAGAAAACGGACGGGACTTCTGTTGAAGCCAAGAGCAAAACATGGGTAGAACTCACAAGAAAATATAATTCTACGTCGGAAACTGGCCTAAGGACCGAATAACAATTACAAGCCCTATACGACAATTTAAAGAAATAAGCCAGAAAAAATATCAGTGATGATAAGGTAGGTTATTTTGTTTGTAAACTTATGATTTAAACTGTAGGTAGGAATGTAGCATACTTCCACTCATTATTATCTATACCTAAACATATTTCAAAGGCAGTTGAGCCTCGAGTACAAGTCCTCATGTTATCTACATAATAAAAACCTAGTAGGTACTTGCATATTAGACCTACAGTACCTAGTAGGTACTAGGCAGTTGAACCACGAGTACAAGTCCTCATGTTATCTACACAATAAATACCTAGTAGGTACTTGAATATGTAACATGTTTAGTAAGTTTTTTCACTCTACTTTCCTCGCTAATACTCCTATTACATCATAGGATCCCAAAGCGCAATCCGTACCCCAACAGCCATGTACCTCTTCAGCCGACATCTGCGATATAGAAGTCCTGGAAGACAACGTGTTTAGGCTGCTAAAATCTTTAGACCTCAGCAAATCAGCAGAGCCCGACAACATCCCAGCTGTTTTTATTGTAAATTGTGCAAGTAGCTTATCCACTCCACTATCTATTTTATAGCGTAGGTCATTCAACGAAGGCCTTATGCCTACAGGCTGGAAATCTGCTTACATAACACCGATTCAAAAGAAGGGGCCCAGAAATGTGGTTGAGAACTATAGGCCTATCTCAAAGTTAGGCATATTTGCTAAAATCATGGAAAAGATAGATAGATACTCTCAACTTTATCCAACACTTAAACACAGTCTAGACTCGAACCAGCACGGCTTTCTCAGAGGGAGGTCTACCACCTCGAACCTATTGTTATGTTGAGAATTTCTTTCTCACCTCCCTCTCAGGTGGACATTATCTACACTGATTATAGTAAATGCTTTGACCGTATAGATCATTTGATTCTCATGAAGAAATTGCAAAGAATAGGTATCCGCGGCAACCTATATCGGTGGTTTTCGTCATACGTTCGTAACCAGCGTTGCCACCTTGGTGATTTTATCACTAGATCTAGTGATTTTTTGGAGTACGTTAGTGATATTCTGAAGAAAAAATCACTACAAATATATCTGGTGATTTTTAGTGATATTTATCGAATCTCGAAATTTTTTGAAAATACATACTTATTAGCAACGACTTCCCCAATTTATGTGAAAATAGCACAATCCTTTTCTAAGACAGCCGAAACGTAATTAAACCGTAAATCTTTATAGGTTCATGAATTAAACGTTTTTGTTTGGTTATGCAAACCTACCCCCGACTACTGATGAGAATCTATCACGTACCTACTGAACTAGTTTATTTGAGTATGTATTTTAGATAAGTGCTTGCTACTGTTGCTAGGCAGTTCTTGCTAAACTTCGTTCGGGAAAGTAGGTAAGTGATCACATCGAAATCATTCGCGTAAGATTTGTGAAGTATTTCTTAGTTATTTTTCATTTACTATGGACGTGCCAGTAAAAATAAAACGTCAAGTGCGAGTCGGACTCGCGCACTAAGTTACCGTTTAATTGTAAGACCTTGTTGCTTGCCAAATATTATGATTCTAGGTCAACGTAAAGTAGATACCCTGTATATTTTGGTCGAGGGAGGATCAAAAGTTTTTTTTTTAGGTAATAAACTACTTTACGGTTTTAGGATGTTTTCCTTTACTTGTGCTATAAGACTTTGCTGCTCACCAAATTTAATGATTCTAGATCTACGGGAAGTACCCTATAGGTTTTGGGTGCATGTGATTCCCTTGGAAATTTCAAAATTTTCGGGCATAAACGTCTGCAACTTTTGAGTGCGTTGACTTGGAAGTTTAATTTATATCACGGCTTCAAGAAGTTACGGACTTGAGTATTTGATGTTAATTTCAACTCGATACCTCCACGCGTTCCTGAGAAAAGAGGATTGACAGACGGACAGACAGAGACGGACAACAAAGTGATCCTATAAGGGTTCTTTTTTCCTTTTGAGGTACGGAACCCAAAAAAAGACTTTTATTCACAAAAATATTGACAAGAATGGGAAACCTAAGAAATCATGATGTGGTTATGGCCTGTAGCAAACGATACTACTACAGCTTTTTGAAATTTTAATCAAAAAGACATATATACAAGAATTGGTGACATTATGAAACACAGAGTTGTGTGTATAAAAGAAACACAAAAACAAATATCTGTCTAGCTTAATGTCAAAAATTTTGCTATTAGATATCAGTATTATGTTGTGTTTTTAGTTTCTTATTTTCACAAATACATTATTTTGTAGTACCTAGCGTGTAATTTCATTTTAAATTATCTAGTGATTTTTGTCCAAAATATCCCGAAATCTAGCGAGTTTTGAGACCAAATCTAGTGATATTTTTTTCTGCAAGGTGGCAACACTGTTCGTAACCGCTGTCAGACTGTCGTACTCAGCGGGAACTCGTCTTCGCCGATGCGTGTCCCTTCTGGTGTCCCACAAGGATCCTTACTTGGTCCTTTACTTTTTACTATAATGGTCAATGATATATCATCATGTTTCACTTACTCAAAGATTCTGCTATACGCGGATGACATGAAAATCCTTTACCCCGTAAAAAAGGCAGTCGACGCGGCCTGCCTCCAAGATGACCTAGACCGACTTCAAAACTATTGCACGCTCATAAAGCTCGATTTAAATGTTTCCAAATGCTACGTCTGCTCTTTCACCCGTAAACCTAATATCCTTAAATTTAATTATTCATTGCAGAACGCACAATCAACTAGGGTAGCTAAGATAAAAGACCTGGGCGTCACGTTTGATAGCAAACTCTTATTTGACGAACACATTAATGCAATAGTGGACAAGGCATCGAAAGCATTAGGTTTCATCCTTAGAAGTTCGCGCGATTTTTCAAATGTAAAAACTTTTAAGATACTCTACTGTTCTTATGTGCGTAGTCACTTGGAATATGGTTCGCAGGTTTGGAACCCTAGGTATGAAATGTATATCTCTCGCTTGGAGGGCATACAAAAAAGATTCCTACGATATGTGCAGTTTCGTGCAAAAATCTTTTTTCCTGATAATCCGCTAAAGTGTCCATGGTCACAATTGTGACCATAATTTAAAAAGCTAAAGTGTCCATGGTCACAATTGTAACCATAGCTACCTTCAGTCAAAATAAACGAAGAATCTATGAATCTGTTTACTTTATGGCTACTTGACGTGTATGGGTGCGTTGACAGTGAAATTTACAATGACATAAACACCCAACGTGACAGTCCACGAAGGAAAATATTTAAAAAACAAAACTTTGAAATCTTGTTCGGAATTTGACGCGTCATCGTCAGTTGTGCTGTTTATCGTTTTGTTTTCTTTGAACTATTTCGAAGTTAAAAAGGTAAGAGTTTCATTGTAAGTGTGTATTTATCAACGCAGTGATATGTGTTCAGTGTTATTTGAATGAGTTTTGCCGTTTCGTAAATTATCCCATTTATTGGCAAATAATGTTGACTATCTTTGCTTGTTTTCGTCAAGTCAGCGTTTTGTTGCATGATTACTAGTCTGATAAAACTGGGAAAACAATTTGTAATGCAAATAATAAAAGATAATTTCATTACGAAGCTAATGGTAGCCAGATTATATCATTTCGCGTAAGTTGAGCAACATATTTTCATTGATAATTGTGGGTCTTCCCAAAATTTCGGCCGCCATCTTGCACGTATCGGAACACCATCGCGTTAGGATTGAGACACACTGAGCAAATTTTGTAGGAATATTGAGTTGGTTTTTATCAATTGTTATTTTCATCTTACTGTAAATTTGATTTTGTTTGAACAGTAAAATAAATGGTTGGAGTATAGTTTACGGGAAGACAAAAAAGACTTATAAAAAAAATATGTGTTACTTATGCATAAAATTTTCGTCAAAAATTTTATGCATAATTAACATATATTTTTTCTTACGGTATCGTAAAGGGAGTGACTGAAGGGGCAACTTTTGATAAGGTCACTGACCCCAAAGTTCAATGACCTCCGCGCTAGAGGTCAAAATGTGTCGCTCAATTACAAGGCGAAAAAGACTTAGAAAATTTTCAATAGAATTTTTTTATGCATATTTAACCTACATATTTTTTTATAGAATCGTGGAGAGGGTCACTAGGGGTGTAACTTTTCTTAGTGTTATTGACCTCTTAGTTCAATAACCTTGGCGCTATAGATCAAAATGTGTCGCACAATGAATTTTTCATAAATATAAAGGAGTACTCGTTCCAAGTTGTTCCCTTTTGAGTTAACCCGACATGTAGGCGTCCCACCCCCGCGAAGCGGGGGGGTGGTCAACATTAACTTAACTTACTCCTAACGAAGCCCGCCCAAAGGTCACTGACCTCAAAGTTCATGACCTCAAGGTCAAAGGTTAATGACCTCGAAAAAATAGATTTTTCCTTGCGTCCCGTAAACTATACAGCGACCAAACATTTTTCTTAGTCCTGCTTCCTATTAGCACATGTTTATTCAGCTTAGCATATTTTTAGTTTTATTGCTTAGCGTGGTTTGGAATTCTTTTTTATTGCTTAGCTTGGGATGGAGATGTCAGAGTCACAAGATGCAGGCTCCCGTGGTGGCCCCAGCCTCCGACGTGGCCCCGGCTCCCGAGGGGGCCCCGGCAGTAGAGGTGGCCGTGGCTCTCGAGGTGGCCGTGGGTCTCGAGGTGGACCTGGCTCTCGAGGTGGCCGTGGCTCTCGAGGTGGCCGTGGCGCCCGTGGTAGTCGCGGCGTGGTGCGCGTGCTTGCGGAAAAGTAATAATTCTAATAATATTTTTTTTGAATGAAATTAATATAATTTTTCTTAGTAAATAAATAATTATAAATAATTTTCTGTTTTTAAATTTAACTAACTTCCGGCAGGAGGCGCTTCAGGGCCCTCAAGGTATTTTAGAGTATGAATGTATTCACTTATTAATTTTAATAAAAGCGTGAGTTGGAGCAGAGACGGGCGATGAAAGAGCGCGGCCTCTTTTTAATGCCTGACGCGCCGCCAAAAAGAAGCCGGTTCGTATATATACCGCCAACCCCTACACTACCGCCGCTCCCCTCGCTGATCCCGATGTTCTCACCGTCTACGGGGATTCGGTCGGTGACCGGCGAGGAAGCCGACTCCCTGGTCCTGATGCCCGCAGACGTAGAACTCGTAGGATTCACCCCCGGTGAGTATTAAAACATATAGGAATACTAGCTTCTGCCCGCGGCTTCGCACGCGTTGTTTCTATGGAAACGTTTTGAGGTTGTTTCTATCCCATGGGAACTGATTTATGGAATAAAAGGTAGCCTATGTTTGATTCCAGGATTAGAATTACCTGTATGCACAATTTTAGCCCGATCCGTTCAGTAGTTTTGGCGTGAAGAGGTAACAAACATCTATCCATCTATCCAAACTTTCGCATTTATAATATTAGTGTGATATTAATAAAATAAAATATAACAAACCTGAAATTCAGAGCGAATTGAAACATTCCATTTAATTAAATTTATGCATTTTTCTAGAGTCGTCAGCCGTCAGCTCGCCCCAGCCTCAATCGCCAACGGTACACACGCCTGCGCGTCCCGGTACTTACTTACATCATTATATTATTAATATCTGATATCGTCAATCGATACTTTTACTTCATATGAATACTAGCTTCTGCCCGCGGCTTCGCACGCGTTGTTTCTATGGAAACGTTTTGAGGTTCTTTCTATCCCATGGGAACTGATTTATGGGATAAAAAGTGCCGCCTATGTTTGATTCCAGGGTTAGACTTACTTGTATTCAAAATTTCAGCCTGATCCGTTCAGTAGTTTTGGCGTGAAGAGGTAACAAACATCCATCCATCCATACATCTATCCATCCAAACTTTCGCATTTATAATATTAGTGTGATTTAATTGCAGGTTCACCATGCCTATTTGAAGATGACGATATTGTCGACTCTTTGGTCCGGGGCAGTGTGACCAAAGTTAGTAGATTTCTACTTTTTCGGTAGATTTTGAGGAACTTGCAACAGCTGCTAGTAGAAAAAAAAATATCAGTATATTTTGGTAGAATTTGCAATTTTTTGGTATATTGGTAGTATTTTTTCGAAAGAAGATGGCAACTCTCTTCTATAATCTATTCTTTTATGGGAATTCCCCCATTATGTGAATCGGAATCAGTCTATCTCTTTCTAAACACACGTACTCAAAGAACAAACACTCAAAGCCTAGCCGGGGCTTCCCCCGAAGGTAAATAATTGTTCAATCTATTTTCATTCATTATAAATTTATTTCTGTTGTTCATTCGCTATCATAGCATCATCTGTTTCTGGTGTTGTTTGACTTCGTGATGAAACGTAGATATATTCAAGGGTATCGCGCGGAGTGGGAGCAAGATCCCTTATTCAAGCAATGGTTGAATAAATCAAAAACTAATGAAGCGAATGCACACTGTAAAGTCTGTAATTGCGACATGCTCAGTAGAGTGGCTTCTCTGAAGGAACACATGGCTACATCTAAGCATCTAAAAAATATGAAAGGATTTTCTGGAACCTCACAGGTAAGCAGCATCTGAATACTGTCTTACAGCGCGCGCATTTAGATTTGTTTATAAAATAGATTACTATGTATCAGATATTTTATTCATTCGTCTCGTAATAAATGCTACCAAATAGGCAGTGTGTGTTCTTGAGTGGAGACCGCGACTCGGTAAACGTAGTGTAGGACGGCCTCCGGCCAGGTGGGATGACGACTTGCGAAAGACTGCAGGCAGATGCTGGATGCGTCAAGCCGAAGACAGGGCGCTATGGCGCTCATTAGGGGAGGCCTATGTCCAGCAGTGGACTAATATATGTTGATGATGATGATGATGAAATAGGCAGCTTAATTAGGTACGCGCACAAGGCATAACTGGATTACCTTACTATGTGTTTATGCTTAGAGTAATAATAATAAGACGATAATTTGAAGATAATTTCACAAAACATTCCGCTCCACGTTGACGCCAAAAAATAACCAATGTGTGCGTAAGCGGCTCGTGATTACATTAGCCGACACGCACACAAGCGCACAAATAATGTTGCAAGTTATTAACATTTTCCCTATAAATTAGGGAAATTGTAACATTTTGTAAGGAGTAAGTGATAATAATTTTTCTGTTTGATAATTTTTTATTAATTTCATTTATTATCAATGGCACGTTCAGAATTATGTCCTGTGTTAATATTACGTACTCTATGGACGTTTACAGACAGGGTTACAGGTTAAGTCGGGTAGTAAGTATGACAAAAGTAAAATCATGAAACTAAAGAATACAATACAATACAAAAATCCTTAGGCTTCACTTCGTTCGCGCGCGTCTACTGAGGTTCTAAACTTACTTATTCTAACTGCTTATGTTTTTTTCCCAGAGATAATAGCAAAATCTTTTGAATTTGGTTGCCCGCCAGGCATATCATATTGGACCAAAATTAAAACTTATAATCTTTCTTTGTTGTAGATTGATACTATTTTTAAAACAACAACTATTACTGAAGAAGTAAAGAAAGCTGAAATAAGTATCGTTGCGGCCCTCGTAGAAGATAACATACCCTTTCGTGTTATGGATCACGTGAGTGAAGTTATTCCAAAAGCATTTCATGACTCTGAAATTGCCAAAAAGTTTTCATGCAAGAGAACTAAGTCTGCTGCAATTGCCTACAACGTCCTAGAAAAACCTTTGAAGAGAAAATGCTTGCAGACTTACGTTTGGACCGACAAGTTGAAACTGAAACTGAAACTCCGATAAGACCAGTATTTTCTATAATTATTGACGAGAGCACTGACGTGAGCACTACTAAAGTTCTTGCAGCAGCAACTAAATATTATTCAGAGAAATTTCAGTGCCCACAAACAAAATTTTTATGTATGATTGACCTGAAAGGAGAAACTGCGCAAGATTTATTTGATAGTTTAAACAATGCCTTAACGGAACGAAACCTTAATCTAACCAATTTAATAGGGTTTGCTGCCGATACTACTAACGTAATGTTTGGAGAAAGGAATAGCGTGGTATCCAAACTCAGGGAAGTAAATCCGAACTGCATCTTTTTCAAATGTATGTGTCACTCAACAAATCTTTCAGTTAGTTATGCATGCAAGAAGCTGCCTCGTACTATAGAGTTATTCGTCAAAGAAGTGTATACCTATTTTTCACATAGCAGCCAAAGACAGAGAGAACTTGCAGAATTTCAAGAGTTTGTTGACACTCCGACATTATGACATCAGGTGGCTTTCCCTTTATGAATGCATACACAGAATTGTAGAGCAATGGGAAGCATTGAAACTTTTTTTTCACAGCGAGCGTTTTGGAACAAGAAATGCAAATGCTACTTGTGAGTTCCTATTTGACCACCTATGAGACAAAACTTTACATAAATTTTTTGGATTTCATATTGCCAATAACCAATAAATTTAATATCATATTCCAAAGTGAACAAACAGTTGTTCACAATCTTCACACCGATATGCAAAACATGATGTCGTCAATTCTGAGTTGCTATATGAAAATAAATTATGTCAGAACTACCCCGCTTCATTCGATAGATCCAAACGCTAGGATGCATTATGTGCCACTAAAAAATATGTACATAGGTTTAAACGTGGCTATGATAATAAATTCATTAAAAGATGATGTTTCAATGAGACCTAAAATTGATGAATGCCTTGAAAGGTGTCAAACGTTTTTGATTGAATTGAGCAATCAATTTATAAAAAGAATGCCTGTTCAAGATGACCTGTACCAAGATCTATCATTCCTTGATCCTCAAAAGGCTGTGTATGACGACTTTCGAAGCTTGATTGGAGTACTCCAACGGTTCCCCAACTTGGTACCAACTGGAAAGTTACAGGTAGTTGACAATGAATATAGAGAATTAAAATTAGATCAATCAGTTTCTAACTTGTTGTCTTCTTCAAGTTCATCAACTGCAACATTTAACGTTGATAAGTTTTGGAGTGAAGTTGGCAAGATGTGTGATTCGAATAATAAACCGAAGTATGAAAATTTGTCCCGATTTGCAAAACAGATGACAATCCTGCCTGTGTCAAACGCTAAAGTAGAACGAATATTTTCTGATATTAATAGAATTAAAACTCGTGACAGGAACCGTTTTCACAATAAAAATGTAGCTGCAATCATGCATGGGAAAGAAGGTCTTCGACAAATTGAAGATGGTTGCGCAAATTTTGTCCCAGACAAAGATATGCTAAAATTAATGGAAGCTAAAAATCTGTATGATAATATAAATGAAGATTCCTAAGTGATAGTGACTGACGAATTCCTGAAGATAAATTTATTTGATTTGTGTGATTATGATGAAACTCTGATGTTTAATTTTAATTTATTTGATTTTTTTGTTTGATTTGTGTAATTGTGATAAATGAACCTTCATTGAGAATAAAACCTACCTATTGTGACTGAATTCCTGATGTTAAATTGATTGATAACCCAGTTAATTTTATAGTAGATTTTTAGTAGACTCCAGCTTATTATAAGTAGATTTCGGTAATTTTTCACCCTATGTTACAGTAGATTTGTCAATTCAAATCTGGTCACACTGGTCCGGGGTCCCAACGAAGGGAGTGACCTGGACGAGGACGACATTATCGTCAATCCTCACAACCAGGCCATGATTGACGCAGGCATGGAGCAAGCCTACGTTGAGCTGGATGCGGCTGAAGACCAGGCGATTCGAGAGCTGAGTCATGACGAGGCCTTGAGCGACGGCGACGTCACATATTTTAAGTGGTTGCAGGATGTATCTACATTTACCGGAACTAAGGAGCAATTTTTAGGTCCATCAGGCCCTACATTTCCGGTAAATGGAGAAACACCTCTCGCAATTTTGCAGAGGATTTGGGATGTGGAGCTGATGAGCTTCACTGTAGATCAAACAAATAAGTATGCTCGTGACATCTTGTTACAATCGCCCAGCACCAAGGCCAGGATGGCCAGATGGCAGGACACGTCAATTGACGAGATGTGGATTTTCTTCGCCGTTCTCATGGTGCAGAGTCTGGCTCCCCTGCCTGTTGAGAGAGAATATTGGCATCCTCAGTTAGATGTCCTAAAAATACCTCAAATAACAAATATAATGTCTTTTAACAGGTTTATACTTATTAAGAAGTGTCTACATTTTGTGGACAATGCACAAATTGTAGGCACTTCTAATGATGAAAAGCGATTGTCAAAAATTAAGCCTGTTATAGAAGCTCTCAGTGGCAAATTCAAGTCGCTGTACATGCCAGCGCAAGACATTGCGCTGGATGAGTCGTTGTTGCTGTGGAAAGGTAGACTGTCTTTCGCACAGCTCATAGCTACCAAAAGACCCAGGGTAGGGATTAAGAGCTATGAGCTGTGCGAGTCAAAGACAGGCTACCTTTGGGACATGCGTGTCTACACAGGCAAAAAAAACAACTCGGAGCCGGAGAGCGAAGCCGAAAACGAGCCGCAGTCGGCAACCTCTAAAATAGTATTTGATTTAGTTCGTCCATTACTAGGGCGAGGTCACGTCCTAGTAATGGACGATTTCTACAACGCCCCATTGTTGTCGCGTCTGCTGAAACAACAAAAAACGGACACAATGGGGACGTTGAGACTAAACAGGGAGTTCGTGTCGGACTCTCTGAAAATCTCCAAATCTCAGATGCGTCAGGGAGAAGTGGCATTCTCCCAAACCACGGATATGACCATCGTGGTTTGGCGAGATGCCAATATCGTGTCGTTGATTTCGACATTTCACAAAGTGGAAGTGGGTGGCAAGGAAAAATACGGCCGGTATTTTTATAAGCCGCAGGTGGTCCTAGACTACAACCAATCCATGGGGGGAGTGGACAAGAAAGATCAGCTTTTGTCCGCTTTCCTCATGGAAAGGTCAAGGAATTCAGTGTGGTACAAAAAATTATTCAGGCGGCTGCTAAATGTATCCATTATGAGTGCCTGGATAATTTTTTGTCACCACAACACCACCATGCCCATGGCAGAATCCAGCGATCTAAAATAAGTCTCATGAACTGACTGTAACATTACCTGATTCACAAACAATAAATGAATTATGAATTATGCCGGCACGTAAATACCGGCAAGTTTTAGTAGAAGAAATTTTACTAAAATATAAAATTGGTTGGGCTCCCAGTGGAAGTGTGACGGTTGTCTGTCGAACTCCCGTCAAACGTTTGGTGGAAGGTGGACACTACCCTACGAAGTCTCAGTCGAGATTTAAGAGGTGCAAGTGGTGTTATATGCACAGCCGCATAACCCGGACAGCGTATCATTGCGATGTCTGTGATGTGCCGCTGTGCGTAGACCAATGTTTTAAGGAGTTCCACACCAATCCAGAGTAGGGTTTGGTGTGGAACTCCTGAGTAGAGTAGGGTAGTAGTCCCGAATTTCGATCGACAATCGTCACACTTCCAACATCACGTTTCACGTTTTATTTTTCATGCAATATTCACTATCAACAGCCACTTCAACTTTGTGAAACAACTAAAAAAGATCACGTTTGAATCACTATTTTTCATGCAATATTCACTATCAACAGCCACTTCAACTTTGTGAAACAACTAAAAAAGTTCACGTTTGAATCACTATTTTCTATGAGGTACTGCGATTTGGAGATTTTACCGACTAAAAAAGTCCACGTTTGAATCACTATTTTCAAGGCAATATTCGCTCTCAACAGGCATTTTAACGACAAAAAAGTCCACGTTTGAATCACTATTTTCTATGAGGTACTGCGATTTGGAAATTTTAACGACTAAAAAAGTCCACGTTTGAATCACTATTTTCTTTGAGGTACTGCGATTTGGATATTTTAACGACTAAAAAAGTCCACGTTTGAATCACTATTTTCAAGGCAATATTCGCTCTCAACAGGCATTTTAACGACTAAAAAAGTCCACGTTTGAATCACTATTTTCAAGGCAATATTCGCTCTCAACAGGCATTTTAACGACTAAAAAAGGTCCACGTTTGAATCACTATTTTCTATGCAATATTCACTCTCTACAGGCACTTCAACGACTAAAAAGTCCACGTTTGAATCACTATTATCTATGCCATAAAGTTTGAAATCTGTTAACTGTACTTCATTAGTTCACTCGCTCATCAGTTACGACATCCCACTTCAACTTTGTGAAACCACTTAAAAAAAGCTCTCAAGATGAGACCACGACCCTCACTGCTAGGTACAACACTGACTCTGAGCAAGGAGGTCAAATACCTCGGCATATGGCTAGACAGTAAACTACTATGGGGCAAACAACTAGACCATATCATAACAAAAGCCACAAACGTTTTATGGCAATGCACCCGAGCGGTGGGCAAGGACTGGGGCCTTAAGCCCAAGCTATGTCTGTGGCTGTACATACAGCAGGAAGCAATGGCGGCGTCCCTAAGAATTAAATCAACAGACCAATGGAAAGGCGATTCAGGCCTAACAAACCACTGTAGGATACTAAGTAAAGCAATTGCTGCAATTCCAGAGGCGGCAAATGGTACTGACAGAATAGCGTCGATGAGCCGCGAGGACCTGAGAACGATGGGGGGCATCATCACAGGACACTGTGAACTGAACCATCATCTGCTCAAGACTGGAGCCACAGACAGTAGCCTATGTCGCGGCTGCTTCCAGGAAGAAGAGACTGTGGAACATGTAGTGGTTCACTGCACGGCCACAGAGGAGGCCAGAAGGGTAACGGGATTGAAGATTCTCATAGAGGGATCTAACCCGTCCTCACCCACAGAAAAGCTGAAACGAAGCTGTCAATCGCCAAAAGTCCTGCTCCGGTACTTCAAGGAGCTGGGTTGGTTAGGGCCTGGTTAGGCAGGGGGACAATGCACAATACACTCCAAAGCGAGATGTCAGTGCAGATCCCAGTTCCCCCACTCATTAGAATTAGAGACCACGACTCGGCAAACGTAGTGTAGGATGCCTTCCGGCAAGATGGGATGACGACCTGCGAAAAACTGCAGGCAGATGCTGAATGCGGCAAGCTGAAGACAGGGCTAAATACTAAGGAGTTGACCTGTAGTCTGCAGGTAGCTCAAATGTCTCAAATTTTGAATTGTAAATACTAGTTCTAGCAAGTAGGTATTTGATTGTACTATTTGATTGTATTTTTTTTCACATATTGTTTGCAACAGTCTGCAGGTAGCTCAATTGTAAATACTACTTCTAAGTATTTGATTGTCATTTTCTTGTTTTTTTTTATTATTAAATTATTTTTGATACCTACCTGTTTTTTTCTACCTAAATAATAATATAATCTAGGAATGTCCCTATTAACAGTACCTACCGTACTAGTTCACAATACATAAATAGGCGAGCTATTCTGTTTTACTTTATCCATTAGCACTCATAATAACCCTCACCCTTTCTAACATGGGGCCTACGCTGATGACGTCACTAAAAAACGGCCGATGCTACCGCGCCGCGGTCGAGTGCGCTTGGTGTGTCGCTGTCCTAAACTGCCCCATTTTTTGCTGTAGCATTGTGATATTTTTTTGTTGTAGTTCTATTGATAAGTTCTAGGAAGGTTATTGGTAGTATGATACACCGTTGGCAAGGGAAAAAAGCAAAGAACACATTGGATAGATTCATTTATTCAACGTTAGTACAAAAATGTAGGTAAAACAGGCATAAAATGTTACAAAGTCTTCGTTTGTTCCGAAGCGTCCGAGTACTTTGCATTTTTATTACTCTAAATGCATGAAACTTCTGTATGTTTTTTAGTTTTAAGACTATTTAATATCCGCGTACCCACCTAGCGCACAGGCTCGCGCGGCAGCCTCGCGAGCCAAACGCTCGGCTGGTGTGGACGTGCCTCGGCCTGCCTCGGGCGCGCGTTTGCTCGGCCGAGCACGGCTCGGCCCCGAGCCATGTGTTGTCGGTAAACTTGACGCGCTCAAAGGTGCCTCAGTGAGCGCTGTGCGTTAGGTGGGGACGGTTATGTTTTGGCTCGCGCGCGAAGTTACTACCAAGTTTTGTCTCTTGCCGTGTATTTCTTCTATAATTGTGATATTATGGGCAGTCAAGAGGAGTCCATTCGCTTAATACAACTGTACAGCAAGTACAATGCGCTTTGGGACCCCAAAGATCCAAAATATTTGAACAAAAATCAGCGGGAAGACAGTTGGCGGCAAATATCTGCTCAAATTAATATGGCTGTCAAGGAAGTGAAAAACAAAATGGTGTCCTTGTGTGGTTCCTATCGTCGAGAGAAAAGCAGGGAGAAAAAAAGTCGCATAACAGGTTCAGGTATGCATTTTTATACTTAAAAATATGAACTTACAAATTATTTGATAAAATAATTACTTATTATATACTTATTATATACTAATTAAATTGAAGAAAATTTATTTATACAATAAAATATTTAAAATTATGGAAATATTAATTTTATTTTTGTTCTGTTTTAGCCGCTGCAGATGTTTATAATTCGAAGTGGTTTGGATATCCTTATTTCCATTTTCTTAAGGATAAAAATGAAACTGGTGACACTCAGGAAACGATGCCGAATGTAAGATTTTTTAACTACGCATAATAATTTTGAAATGGTATAGAACCATTAGTTATAAAATGTTCTGCCAAGTGCAACCGTATTTCTTTTGCGTTATTAGAACTACGCCTTGGAAACGCTGCAATTGGTGCGAATGTAACTTCATTTATTTCATTTCTCCATTGGCCAGGAATCAGTGCGCCATCAAGTTCTCTGTCAAACAATTCCGGTGAAATAAGATTAGTTGAAGTATTTTTTCGGATGTAGTTGTACAAATATACAGCTGCTAAGACGACCTCTGTTGCTTTATTTGGCTCTAGTAAGATAGGTTTTCTAAAAACGCGAAATATGGCACTTAATATACCAAACGCATTCTCAACGACACGTCTAGCTCGGCTAAGGCGATAATTAAATATTCTTTCTTTAGAACTATTTTCTGGGTTGCCCTCAAATGGTTTCATGGTATATTTGTTGAGTGCAAAGGCTTTATCGGACAAAATAAAATAAGGAACTTTTGTTACATATGGTATTTCCAATATCTTCTCTTTAGGCACGTTCAATTCTTTCTTTTCTAGCTTTTTATACAACGTTGTGTTTTTAAAAACACCACCAGCAGAGATTCGCCCTTTGCTACCAACATTTACATACAAAAAATTGTAGCTAGCATCAACTAATCCAAAAAGCACGATGCTTGGAAATTGTTTGTAATTATCATAATCAGTGCCACTGTTCATCGGTGCCTGCAACATAACATGTTTTCCATCCATCATCGCTCCAATAGCGTGGGGAAAATTCCATTTACTTTCAAATTCTTTTGATATGGAAAGCCACTCTTCTTCTGTAGATGGGATCTGTAAAAAAATTATAGAGTACTGAGCATGACAGGACCCTCCGCTGTTTGAAAGTATTCAGACTAAACGTATTTATGAGCCCCTATGAGTGGTTGTATTAGGTACTATACACCACTCCATATTTGGCCCCTTTTAGTGGTAGTCCGAAGACGTTCAAGCAATGGAGAATCCTGCTAGAAAAATATTAAAGATATCGCTACTAAGGTACTTGAAGGTATTAAATACTACAAACGTTAAACTTTAGCTTCAACGTAATCAATCAGATTAAACGTAGGGTCCTGCCACATTATATACATATTCACACTGCACCACAATTGATCTATTAATTAAAATTATGTTTTCAGGAGGCAATACCGGAATCTTCACACACTTCTGACGTAGAGAGACACACAGAGACTGAAAACGCTCCGACAAAGACGCAATTGCCGGAGGCTAGCATCGAGAAAGCACCACCACAACAACAACAAGACCTAACCTCGGATGCTAGCATGCCTTCACCATCAGAACCTGCTCGTAAAAAAAAAACGACATAATCCGAAGAAAACGCAGCCACACGAAGATTCGGCAGATATCATGCTCGCAGAAGCCTTTGAATACTTGCAAAAGTCTTCGACCGACATCAATGATCCATACTCTTCATTTGGAAGACACATAGCCAACGAGCTAAGAATATAATGATCCGCACACATTAGCGTATGTTAAGAACGCTATCAATAATATAATTTTTGAAGCCGATATAGGGAAATACACACAACAACAAATTAATACAGAATACTATACACAGCAGTACACTAATTCCTCTACAATGGACTCATCTGGCACTTCATCATCAGCATCAAATACCGCTACGTCTTCTGCCATTACACAATCACCTAATGCCAATGTTGGATGCGAAACTATCACTGAATTGTAATTAAAATAAACAATTGATTTTTAAATTTGTCAAATTATTTGTATTTACCTTTACATAATCCCTTAAGGCTTCAATAATAGCGTCACAAACTTCTGGAACTATTCTTGAGATACTCTGCTTCGATACTCGAAATAAATATTGCAAGCTGCTGTAAGAATCTCCGGTTGCTAAAAATCTTAAAGTTATTAACACTCGTTCATTCACAGTGATTGCTTCTCTATATTTTGTATCGCACTTTTTGATTTTATCAGACAACAATGAGCACAAATTTTCGAACTCTTGTACGGACATTCGTGTAAAATTATGTACAGTCTGATCATATACTAAATCTCCAAGTAATCTATTTCCATATTGGTGGCGATGCTCATAAATTTTTCTAATCCAGAAGCGTCTAGGTTTTTTCTTGAGACGTGACTGTTTTCGTTTCTTTAAACAATAAGCAGCTAGGAAAATAGCTGCAGCTGAAAATACACGACTGTCCATTACGAATACTCGTGGACTTATGATGGCTCAGCCTGCCTCGCGAGCCGGCCTCGTGTAAATTGAACAAAACTACTGAGGCTGCCGCGGGAGCCATCGCTCGCGATCCGGACACCGAGGCTGCCGCGCGAGCCTGTGCGCTAGGTGGGTACCCGGCTAATGGTTAGGGTTTACATATTTTTGTATATTTTTGATGTAAACAGATGTAATCATTAGATATTGGACTCCCAACTCCAAGCATCAGATGACTGGAACGGAAAAAAATGGTGCATTTTAGGACACACTGTGTTTAAAATCATGGACGAATTCTTTCAAGATTTCAAGATGTTAACTGAAGATGCTGCTCTGGTTTGGGTTCGTATTCAAGTGCAATTTTGGAGACCCTGTTGCGGACTGTATTGTTTGTGTAAAAACTGTGCTGATAAATATTTGAACTATTCCATTTGTGTGCAGTACGAGGATTATGTGAACCGTAATATGACCTTTCGTGATGTGTACTTTTATCACTTTTGTCAAACGAAATTATACACAATGTTTTGATATGTTTTTTATTAAAATCCATCATCATGCTGTAACGCTCGGAAATATCGTACCCTACCCTACCTGATCACTAGTGATTATCTATCAATAAAACTAAGTATTTTACTATAAGTTTTGTATTAAAATTGTGATTTAAAGTGGCCAATGATCGTGTAGTTAGCGGTAGGACTCATACATTATGATGTAGTAACTCAGATTCTTTTAGAAGCTTAAGACAAATGAAATAAATGTTAAGACTACTTAAGTTATCGATTCTTCAATCCTGGTACAGTAGTATAGCACCCCTCTTTCATGGTCGTCTCAAACCATGATACATCCATGCTCTGAAACAACTGAAATTACATAGTAAGCGAAGAACCTATAATATCTCGGCATTGTGACTTTTTTTGGTTACTTCTGCCTCTCCTGTTGCGGAACCTGAGAACTTTGCTTTATCCCGTATAGGTATAAGCCAAATTTATCTGGTTGGTGCCCCACTGCGAAGTTTATCTTTTCTTCTTCTCGGGGAAAGTCGAAAGCAGACGGCTATCGCCCTTCCCGTACTCAGAGATAACCAGACATTTAAAAGCAAAGCGTTTGTAAATCGCTAACTCAGGAGAGTTTGATGGGGAATGATCTCAAGCGATCCAAATACATCCTACCTCACTAAAACTCTAGCCCACCTAATCCCATACCTAGTCCACGCGGGGAGTCCTAAGAAGTAAACGTGTGGAACCACATTCCAGTCCAACCGTAGGTCAAAACAATAGATTTAATAAACAGGTTATTTCAGAGCATTGCAGCATAGGAAATTGACCAACACACTCAGGAACGTTGCAGTATCGACAGAATGTGTTTAATAAATATAATAATAAATTAGAATAGTCGGTTCTGGGATGTAACACCATCCGTTTACAATACGGAGAATTATTAGAAATGAAAAGTGTGGGTTTACGTAACCTGAATCTGATTGATAGAAATTTGCAATCCATCCTAGAATTCCTCACGATTCCCACTATTCCTGTAAAACCTAGAAAAAACCCCAAATTTTCCCTTTACTTCAAAACTCACGATCTCTTCCCACTGACATCTCAGTACCCACTATCAAGAAGCCCATTTGTTTTCCTAGAATACTCAAAATTTCAAATATTTTTAATATAATTTTGCTCAACATGATAAAAAAAGGTCCCTATTCCTTTAACATGACATTCGAACTCCTTTACAGTCCAGAATATACTTTCAGTGTTACAAACTATATCAAAATGTGTTAATTATTTCTATATTTGCAAATTAAACGAACCAGCATAAACTGGACCGTTACAGCGACCCCAAATCCTTAAGCATTTCCAAAGAAGTAAGGATTTCCTAAAATTTCAAATAATTTACAAATATATTTAGTTTTTTTTTATGATTTTTCTATTTAATTTTATTAAATAGTGCTATTATTGAACTCTTAATTTATTTAAACTTGTAATCACATACATTTTACTGTTTTGTGTATTTAAACCAGGTTTAAAACAATCAATATGGTCCAGCGCCACATTCTTCATCTAATTGTCAAGTTAACTCTATTGCATTATCAATGTTCCACAGACCTTAAGACAATTGCTCCTGGAACATGGTCGTGAATCATGTCATCCCTAATAGAATATCAGTCAACTTATGATAGGATTTCATTATCCACACATAACCCAACTAAAACCAGATCAATTGCCTGTTTTACCTGCTTAATACTTAAATTAGAAACGACCAATAACACAATTTAAATTTACCCCAAAATCCCCACAAAGGCTTTAAATCCCATTCTAAACTTGGAGTTTGTGAAGTGTGCTTAGTTCTGGCCTAATAGGTGGAGTATGAGGTTCTATGAAGCCAGTCCAAGCTGCAATTCAGATCTCAGATTTTTCAATGTAATCTGACAAGATCTCAGTAACCTAACTCCAGAATTATTCCTTCATAGAACCTGTATGTGATGCGCATGTGATTCAAGCCTAATAAACCGTCCCAGATTCCGAAATAAGATTAATTACGAGGGCACACTGCACTCCGATTTTACTGATACTACTAAACATTCATACAAACTCACTGCTTACTCCTCTCGTACAAGTTATGTATATCAATCCCTCTTCCTTCTTACAAACCCCCCGCAAACAATTCAATCACGTCTTGCCCACAGTAGTCAACCTGTACCTGAATCCGTGACACAGAGCCTCCATTATTTTTAGTTAATTTGTTAGTTATTCACGACTCTTTATTAGTATTTTATTAGTTTGTTGCAAATTATTTTGTTTTCATATTTTATTCTCATTCCTTCTGCCGACTATTTTTCCGATGGCCAACCATTTACCTGGACTGACAAATAACTAATTTTTTAACCAAGCTAAATAGCCCAACTTGTTGGATGGTAGGAATATAGACCATATACCCCAAGTCTATGGAACACGTAAGTAGGGTAGACACCTTGGACGAGTGAAATTAGGCCCGTCTAGTTGTTGGACAGAATGTAGACCAACCCTATGTCCATGAACCTATGGTCAAACTCACAGTTCCTGGCCGATTCTAAGGCCTACTGTCACTGTCAAACCTACAAAATCCACCCGCGTTTCCGCACTATATTCTGAGGCAGAATTGTGTCAACCCATGATCATCATCATCAACATCATCAACATCAATGGCCTTTACATCCACAAAGGATGGTTTATGTAACCAAACTATGTTAAAAAGCTAAAAATAAACCGAAGAATAAAGAAGGATTCTGTAATAAATAAGGCCCCGTTCCAACGCAATCGAACCTTCATCATACTGAACCAAAATAAAAATAGAAGGTGGAAATTCTGAAATATTTAAGGTTCCATTCCATTGTAATCGAAGTTAATTTTAAGGCCCCGTTCCAACATAATCGAACGGTACGATATGGTCTCAAAAATATAAAAGGAAGATGTAAATTCTGAAATAAATAAAAAGAACAACGCTATGCTTTAATTTTAGTATTAAATTTAGTTTATTTTAATCGTTTAATTTATTATTATTTTTTTTTTTGTTTAAAGTTCAACGCTATGCTTTAATTTTAGTTTTAAATTAAGTTTATTTTAACAGTTATAATTTTGAGACAATCAATGCTATGCTTTAATTTAAGTATTATTTTAACAGTTATAATTTTGAGACAATCAATGCTATGCTTTAATTTAAGTATTATTTTAACAGTTATAATTTTGAGACAATCAATGCTAATTTTAGTTTATTTTAGATGATGCTGTGTGAATTGTCCAGAATTATTATTATTACTATTATTTATTATTGATTATTGATTATTGATTATTGGTTATTGATTATTGATTATTGATTATTGATTATTGATTATTGATTATTGATTATTGATTATTGATTATTGTTTATTATTATAAACGTTTTAAACGACCCCGAGTGTCAAATCGCGAAATCAATGCTATGCTTTAATTTTAGTTTATTTAAACGGTTTAATTTCCAATCGACCCCGAGTGTCAAAATGCGACCGTTATTCTACCTCGTGTAAAACGGCCTTAATATACCGTGACATTCTACCTACAACGTAGTTCCATATTGACACTGGCAGAGTCGAAGGCAAGCGGCCCCATTAAAAAAGAAGTTGAAGTAATTCGACTTTGACGTTTCGTTCGACATGACATTTGACAAAACCGTAAACAAACAAACATTTTTTCCTTTTCAAGGGTCACCATAATGCACGACAATTTATTGCACGGCTCCATAATGCTCACCCCAATAATCCGTGCCAAAACGGTTTCAATTATCTGGGTGTACAATATCTCGACGCGCAATATCAGTCTATGTAAGCTTGTCACGTGACGATAATGCACAACCACCAAAATCAGAAGCAATGTACACGAATTATTAGGCTGTACAAATTTTGTCACCAATTATTGTGCCGTACAATATCTGGCCGTACATTATTGTCTCCCCTTTTCAAGACACAAAAGACAAAATAACAATTTCGACAAGTTAATTGAGGTTTCTAATGTTTGTTTCCAATCCTATGCGGAAGCCTGTGATTAAAAGAAATTTAGATTCGTCTCCTCGCGCAAGCCGCTGACTCACCGCGCCGCCGCGCTCCGCCACTGACCGACAAGAACAAATGGATTTTCTTTGTTTATCGTGAGTACACCATTTTCTATCAATCCTACGCAAATCAATGTTTACATTGTCAATCCATAGCAAACCAAACCGCAAAATAACCTTTTCGGTAACCTCTGACATTTCAATGTAGACGAACCAAGTCCCTTTTGAAGTCAGAAAATGCCAGATAATGACAAGCAATGCCAATTCGTACGAATGTTTACACATTTTTCCCTTATTTATTTCAGAAATAAACCTTACGACCCCTACGTCAAACTTACCCCTTCATGAGTCAAAACAGACCCAGTCCATCCGCATCGCGTCGTCCAGCGGCGCGCTCCTCCCGGATTCCTTTGCTGAAGCTAGTAGAGCGGCGCGCTCCTCCCGGATTCCTTTGTTGAAGCTAGTAGTGAATGCGCCCATCACCTGGCTAGCTGCCCGATATAGTATTCCGTTTCTCCATTGCCTCGTCCAGTAACACGCCACTCCGGTTCACTTCGTCGAAGCTGGCAGTGAATATGCCTATACCTAGCTAGTCGCTTGATATAGCATGCCGTTACCTCAAGAAAGAATCAAGTAAGTACATTTAATTGACTTCAAGTCTTAGATATTCCTAACTAGTTTATGCCCGCGGCTTCGCACGTGTTGTTTCTATAAACGTTTAAAGGTGATTCCCATCTCATGGGAACTGCTTATGGGATAAAAGTATCCTATGTTTGATTACAGAATTAGAATCACCTGCATGCAAAACCTCAACCCAATCCGTTCAGCAGCCTAGACGTGAAGAGGCAACAAACGTCCATCCATCCAAACCTTCGCATTTATAATATTAATGTGACTAGCTAGACGTAATGTTCTCGAATCCCACGTCTGGGTGTGACAACTGCTCTGCACTCAATCCTCTGTGACGCAGCGGGCGAAAGTCTGCTTGCAATGACAGGAGGTTCGATTCCCGCCTCGAGACAAATATTTATATGATCTGCAGACACCTGTCCAAAGCGTACTTGATGCCTCCATGTACAATAAAAATAATCTATCTACACTGCACTTCTGATGCTAACATATTCGTAGCTAGAACCCTAATAAAATAATTTTATTTCTTGCTTATCTCAGATGACGCTTGGAGATCGTTGTTCACTGCACGGCCCGCTTCTGCACCATCAACACCGCTTCAGATGAGGCCTGGAGAACGTTGCTCACAGCTCGGCCTGCTTCTCCATCATCAATACCGCTTCAGACGACGCCTGGAGAACGCTGCTCACAGCACGTCCAGCTTCTCCATCATCAACATCGCCCATTCGACACCAGTGCTAGATATTAAGGAAAATTGAGTTATTGACTGAAATTAAATATTATTTTAAAGCGACCCCCCAACTTGTCGATTCTTGTCTAACCTTCTACTCACTTCAGCCTCTAAACCTTATTCTATTATTTCACTTGCAACATATTTTACGAGAATCGAACCCGCACCTCGCATCTAAATCTTATTCTATTATTCCGTTTGTCTTAAGCTTCTTTCCATTTCACTGCAACAAATTGTGCGAGAGTCGAACTCGCACTTCACATCTAAATTTACTCTAACCTAACCAAACCGAATAGCTATATTAGATCATTTTATTCAATACTATTTTACGCGACTTTTGATTATGGTTATGGATTAATACATTATTAGATAGATAGGTACTCATTATTATTTTGTTTGTTGTTTATTGATTGTAGTTTGTTGTTGGTGTTGTTTATTGTGTTGTTTGTTTGTTAGTTTGTTGTTGGTTTGTTAGTTTGTCGTTACCTTTGTTGTTACCTTTGTCGTTACCTTTGTCGTTACCTTTGTCGTTACCTTTGTCGTTACCTTTGTCGTTACCTTTGTCGTTACCTTTGTTGTTAATTTGTTAGTAATTTTGAAGGATTTTGGTCATATTTTTGATATTTTTAAGTAATTTTTAGAATCCTGATCACATTTTTTTTATTTTTGTAGGATTTTGGTTATATTTTTGATATTTTTAAGCGATTTTTAGGATTCTGGTCACGTTTTTATAATTTTGTAGGATTTTGGTTATATTTTTGATATTTTTAAGTGATTTTTAGGATCCTGGTCACGTTTTTATAATTTTGTAGGATTTTGGTTATATTTTTGATATTTTTAAGTGATTTTTAGCATCCTGGTCACGGCACCAAATTGTAACGCTCGGAAATATCGTACCCTACCCTACCTGATCACTAGTGATTATCTATCAATAAAACTAAGTATTTTACTATAAGTTTTGTATTAAAATTGTGATTTAAAGTGGCCAATGATCGTCTAGTTAGCGGTAGGACTCATACATTATGATGTAGTAACTCAGATTCTTTTAGAAGCTTAAGACAAATGAAATAAATGTTAAGACTACTTAAGTTATCGATTCTTCAATCCTGGTACAGTAGTATAGCACCCCTTTTTCATGGTCGTCTCAAACCATGATACATCCATGCTCTGAAACAACTGAAATTACATAGTAAGCGAAGAACCTATAATATCTCGGCATTGTGACTTTTTTTGGTTACTTCTGCCTCTCCTGTTGCGGAACCTGAGAACTTTGCTTTATCCCGTATAGGTATAAGCCAAATTTATCTGGTTGGTGCCCCACTGCGAAGTTTATCTTTTCTTCTCCTCGGGGAAAGTCGAAAGCAGACGGCTATCGCCCTTCCCGTACTCAGAGATAACCAGACATTTAAAAGCAAAGCGTTTGTAAATCGCTAACTCAGGAGAGTTTGATGGGGAATGATCTCAAGCGATCCAAATACATCCTACCTCACTAAAACTCTAGCCCACCTAATCCCATACCTAGTCCACGCGGGGAGTCCTAAGAAGTAAACGTGTGGAACCACATTCCAGTCCAACCGTAGGTCAAAACAATAGATTTAATAAACAGGTTATTTCAGAGCATTGCAGCATAGGAAATTGACCAACACACTCAGGAACGTTGCAGTATCGACAGAATGTGTTTAATAAATATAATAATAAATTAGAATAGTCGGTTCTGGGATGTAACACCATCCGTTTACAATACGGAGAATTATTAGAAATGAAAAGTGTGGGTTTACGTAACCTGAATCTGATTGATAGAAATTTGCAATCCATCCTAGAATTCCTCACGATTCCCACTATTCCTGTAAAACCTAGAAAAAACCCCAAATTTTCCCTTTACTTCAAAACTCACGATCTCTTCCCACTGACATCTCAGTACCCACTATCAAGAAGCCCATTTGTTTTCCTAGAATACTCAAAATTTCAAATATTTTTAATATAATTTTGCTCAACATGATAAAAAAAGGTCCCTATTCCTTTAACATGACATTCGAACTCCTTTACAGTCCAGAATATACTTTCAGTGTTACAAACTATATCAAAATGTGTTAATTATTTCTATATTTGCAAATTAAACGAACCAGCATAAACTGGACCGTTACAGCGACCCCAAATCCTTAAGCATTTCCAAAGAAGTAAGGATTTCCTAAAATTTCAAATAATTTACAAATATATTTAGTTTTTTTTTATGATTTTTCTATTTAATTTTATTAAATAGTGCTATTATTGAACTCTTAATTTATTTAAACTTGTAATCACATACATTTTACTGTTTTGTGTATTTAAACCAGGTTTAAAACAATCAATATGGTCCAGCGCCACATTCTTCATCTAATTGTCAAGTTAACTCTATTGCATTATCAATGTTCCACAGACCTTAAGACAATTGCTCCTGGAACATGGTCGTGAATCATGTCATCCCTAATAGAATATCAGTCAACTTATGATAGGATTTCATTATCCACACATAACCCAACTAAAACCAGATCAATTGCCTGTTTTACCTGCTTAATACTTAAATTAGAAACGACCAATAACACAATTTAAATTTACCCCAAAATCCCCACAAAGGCTTTAAATCCCATTCTAAACTTGGAGTTTGTGAAGTGTGCTTAGTTCTGGCCTAATAGGTGGAGTATGAGGTTCTATGAAGCCAGTCCAAGCTGCAATTCAGATCTCAGATTTTTCAATGTAATCTGACAAGATCTCAGTAACCTAACTCCAGAATTATTCCTTCATAGAACCTGTATGTGATGCGCATGTGATTCAAGCCTAATAAACCGTCCCAGATTCCGAAATAAGATTAATTACGAGGGCACACTGCACTCCGATTTTACTGATACTACTAAACATTCATACAAACTCACTGCTTACTCCTCTCGTACAAGTTATGTATATCAATCCCTCTTCCTTCTTACAAACCCCCCGCAAACAATTCAATCACGTCTTGCCCACAGTAGTCAACCTGTACCTGAATCCGTGACACAGAGCCTCCATTATTTTTAGTTAATTTGTTAGTTATTCACGACTCTTTATTAGTATTTTATTAGTTTGTTGCAAATTATTTTGTTTTCATATTTTATTCTCATTCCTTCTGCCGACTATTTTTCCGATGGCCAACCATTTACCTGGACTGACAAATAACTAATTTTTTAACCAAGCTAAATAGCCCAACTTGTTGGATGGTAGGAATATAGACCATATACCCCAAGTCTATGGAACACGTAAGTAGGGTAGACACCTTGGACGAGTGAAATTAGGCCCGTCTAGTTGTTGGACAGAATGTAGACCAACCCTATGTCCATGAACCTATGGTCAAACTCACAGTTCCTGGCCGATTCTAAGGCCTACTGTCACTGTCAAACCTACAAAATCCACCCGCGTTTCCGCACTATATTCTGAGGCAGAATTGTGTCAACCCATGATCATCATCATCAACATCATCAACATCAATGGCCTTTACATCCACAAAGGATGGTTTATGTAACCAAACTATGTTAAAAAGCTAAAAATAAACCGAAGAATAAAGAAGGATTCTGTAATAAATAAGGCCCCGTTCCAACGCAATCGAACCTTCATCATACTGAACCAAAATAAAAATAGAAGGTGGAAATTCTGAAATATTTAAGGTTCCATTCCATTGTAATCGAAGTTAATTTTAAGGCCCCGTTCCAACATAATCGAACGGTACGATATGGTCTCAAAAATATAAAAGGAAGATGTAAATTCTGAAATAAATAAAAAGAACAACGCTATGCTTTAATTTTAGTATTAAATTTAGTTTATTTTAATCGTTTAATTTATTATTATTTTTTTTTTTGTTTAAAGTTCAACGCTATGCTTTAATTTTAGTTTTAAATTAAGTTTATTTTAACAGTTATAATTTTGAGACAATCAATGCTATGCTTTAATTTAAGTATTATTTTAACAGTTATAATTTTGAGACAATCAATGCTATGCTTTAATTTAAGTATTATTTTAACAGTTATAATTTTGAGACAATCAATGCTAATTTTAGTTTATTTTAGATGATGCTGTGTGAATTGTCCAGAATTATTATTATTACTATTATTTATTATTGATTATTGATTATTGATTATTGGTTATTGATTATTGATTATTGATTATTGATTATTGATTATTGATTATTGATTATTGATTATTGTTTATTATTATAAACGTTTTAAACGACCCCGAGTGTCAAATCGCGAAATCAATGCTATGCTTTAATTTTAGTTTATTTAAACGGTTTAATTTCCAATCGACCCCGAGTGTCAAAATGCGACCGTTATTCTACCTCGTGTAAAACGGCCTTAATATACCGTGACATTCTACCTACAACGTAGTTCCATATTGACACTGGCAGAGTCGAAGGCAAGCGGCCCCATTAAAAAAGAAGTTGAAGTAATTCGACTTTGACGTTTCGTTCGACATGACATTTGACAAAACCGTAAACAAACAAACATTTTTTCCTTTTCAAGGGTCACCATAATGCACGACAATTTATTGCACGGCTCCATAATGCTCACCCCAATAATCCGTGCCAAAACGGTTTCAATTATCTGGGTGTACAATATCTCGACGCGCAATATCAGTCTATGTAAGCTTGTCACGTGACGATAATGCACAACCACCAAAATCAGAAGCAATGTACACGAATTATTAGGCTGTACAAATTTTGTCACCAATTATTGTGCCGTACAATATCTGGCCGTACATTATTGTCTCCCCTTTTCAAGACACAAAAGACAAAATAACAATTTCGACAAGTTAATTGAGGTTTCTAATGTTTGTTTCCAATCCTATGCGGAAGCCTGTGATTAAAAGAAATTTAGATTCGTCTCCTCGCGCAAGCCGCTGACTCACCGCGCCGCCGCGCTCCGCCACTGACCGACAAGAACAAATGGATTTTCTTTGTTTATCGTGAGTACACCATTTTCTATCAATCCTACGCAAATCAATGTTTACATTGTCAATCCATAGCAAACCAAACCGCAAAATAACCTTTTCGGTAACCTCTGACATTTCAATGTAGACGAACCAAGTCCCTTTTGAAGTCAGAAAATGCCAGATAATGACAAGCAATGCCAATTCGTACGAATGTTTACACATTTTTCCCTTATTTATTTCAGAAATAAACCTTACGACCCCTACGTCAAACTTACCCCTTCATGAGTCAAAACAGACCCAGTCCATCCGCATCGCGTCGTCCAGCGGCGCGCTCCTCCCGGATTCCTTTGCTGAAGCTAGTAGAGCGGCGCGCTCCTCCCGGATTCCTTTGTTGAAGCTAGTAGTGAATGCGCCCATCACCTGGCTAGCTGCCCGATATAGTATTCCGTTTCTCCATTGCCTCGTCCAGTAACACGCCACTCCGGTTCACTTCGTCGAAGCTGGCAGTGAATATGCCTATACCTAGCTAGTCGCTTGATATAGCATGCCGTTACCTCAAGAAAGAATCAAGTAAGTACATTTAATTGACTTCAAGTCTTAGATATTCCTAACTAGTTTATGCCCGCGGCTTCGCACGTGTTGTTTCTATAAACGTTTAAAGGTGATTCCCATCTCATGGGAACTGCTTATGGGATAAAAGTATCCTATGTTTGATTACAGAATTAGAATCACCTGCATGCAAAACCTCAACCCAATCCGTTCAGCAGCCTAGACGTGAAGAGGCAACAAACGTCCATCCATCCAAACCTTCGCATTTATAATATTAATGTGACTAGCTAGACGTAATGTTCTCGAATCCCACGTCTGGGTGTGACAACTGCTCTGCACTCAATCCTCTGTGACGCAGCGGGCGAAAGTCTGCTTGCAATGACAGGAGGTTCGATTCCCGCCTCGAGACAAATATTTATATGATCTGCAGACACCTGTCCAAAGCGTACTTGATGCCTCCATGTACAATAAAAATAATCTATCTACACTGCACTTCTGATGCTAACATATTCGTAGCTAGAACCCTAATAAAATAATTTTATTTCTTGCTTATCTCAGATGACGCTTGGAGATCGTTGTTCACTGCACGGCCCGCTTCTGCACCATCAACACCGCTTCAGATGAGGCCTGGAGAACGTTGCTCACAGCTCGGCCTGCTTCTCCATCATCAATACCGCTTCAGACGACGCCTGGAGAACGCTGCTCACAGCACGTCCAGCTTCTCCATCATCAACATCGCCCATTCGACACCAGTGCTAGATATTAAGGAAAATTGAGTTATTGACTGAAATTAAATATTATTTTAAAGCGACCCCCCAACTTGTCGATTCTTGTCTAACCTTCTACTCACTTCAGCCTCTAAACCTTATTCTATTATTTCACTTGCAACATATTTTACGAGAATCGAACCCGCACCTCGCATCTAAATCTTATTCTATTATTCCGTTTGTCTTAAGCTTCTTTCCATTTCACTGCAACAAATTGTGCGAGAGTCGAACTCGCACTTCACATCTAAATTTACTCTAACCTAACCAAACCGAATAGCTATATTAGATCATTTTATTCAATACTATTTTACGCGACTTTTGATTATGGTTATGGATTAATACATTATTAGATAGATAGGTACTCATTATTATTTTGTTTGTTGTTTATTGATTGTAGTTTGTTGTTGGTGTTGTTTATTGTGTTGTTTGTTTGTTAGTTTGTTGTTGGTTTGTTAGTTTGTCGTTACCTTTGTTGTTACCTTTGTCGTTACCTTTGTCGTTACCTTTGTCGTTACCTTTGTCGTTACCTTTGTCGTTACCTTTGTCGTTACCTTTGTTGTTAATTTGTTAGTAATTTTGAAGGATTTTGGTCATATTTTTGATATTTTTAAGTAATTTTTAGAATCCTGATCACATTTTTTTTATTTTTGTAGGATTTTGGTTATATTTTTGATATTTTTAAGCGATTTTTAGGATTCTGGTCACGTTTTTATAATTTTGTAGGATTTTGGTTATATTTTTGATATTTTTAAGTGATTTTTAGGATCCTGGTCACGTTTTTATAATTTTGTAGGATTTTGGTTATATTTTTGATATTTTTAAGTGATTTTTAGCATCCTGGTCACGGCACCAAATTGTAACGCTCGGAAATATCGTACCCTACCCTACCTGATCACTAGTGATTATCTATCAATAAAACTAAGTATTTTACTATAAGTTTTGTATTAAAATTGTGATTTAAAGTGGCCAATGATCGTCTAGTTAGCGGTAGGACTCATACATTATGATGTAGTAACTCAGATTCTTTTAGAAGCTTAAGACAAATGAAATAAATGTTAAGACTACTTAAGTTATCGATTCTTCAATCCTGGTACAGTAGTATAGCACCCCTTTTTCATGGTCGTCTCAAACCATGATACATCCATGCTCTGAAACAACTGAAATTACATAGTAAGCGAAGAACCTATAATATCTCGGCATTGTGACTTTTTTTGGTTACTTCTGCCTCTCCTGTTGCGGAACCTGAGAACTTTGCTTTATCCCGTATAGGTATAAGCCAAATTTATCTGGTTGGTGCCCCACTGCGAAGTTTATCTTTTCTTCTCCTCGGGGAAAGTCGAAAGCAGACGGCTATCGCCCTTCCCGTACTCAGAGATAACCAGACATTTAAAAGCAAAGCGTTTGTAAATCGCTAACTCAGGAGAGTTTGATGGGGAATGATCTCAAGCGATCCAAATACATCCTACCTCACTAAAACTCTAGCCCACCTAATCCCATACCTAGTCCACGCGGGGAGTCCTAAGAAGTAAACGTGTGGAACCACATTCCAGTCCAACCGTAGGTCAAAACAATAGATTTAATAAACAGGTTATTTCAGAGCATTGCAGCATAGGAAATTGACCAACACACTCAGGAACGTTGCAGTATCGACAGAATGTGTTTAATAAATATAATAATAAATTAGAATAGTCGGTTCTGGGATGTAACACCATCCGTTTACAATACGGAGAATTATTAGAAATGAAAAGTGTGGGTTTACGTAACCTGAATCTGATTGATAGAAATTTGCAATCCATCCTAGAATTCCTCACGATTCCCACTATTCCTGTAAAACCTAGAAAAAACCCCAAATTTTCCCTTTACTTCAAAACTCACGATCTCTTCCCACTGACATCTCAGTACCCACTATCAAGAAGCCCATTTGTTTTCCTAGAATACTCAAAATTTCAAATATTTTTAATATAATTTTGCTCAACATGATAAAAAAAGGTCCCTATTCCTTTAACATGACATTCGAACTCCTTTACAGTCCAGAATATACTTTCAGTGTTACAAACTATATCAAAATGTGTTAATTATTTCTATATTTGCAAATTAAACGAACCAGCATAAACTGGACCGTTACAATGCCTATATACAGTGTAATTATTTACTATTGTTAGTTCTGCTGCTTTCATTTCCGTGCTTGTTAAAAATTTTAGGTTATGTAATACACTCCATATTATTTCTCTTGGTGTTCTCATGTTATAATCTTCATGATATGTCATATAATTAGGAATTTGATAATTAATTCTTATTGATCTCTTACGATCGTAGTTAATGTACTTATCTTCATGATAAAATATTAGTTTATCGTGGTATCCTTTATATTGATAAGTAAATTCTATAATATTAGGTTTCTGTGATTTTGGTGCCGGTTTCGGAGGAGGTTTTGTGGGTGGCGGTGCTGGTTTCGTTGGTGGTTCTGCAGGTTTTTGTGCTGGTGGTTCCGTTAGGGCCTTCTCTGCCTCTTCTATTTCTTTTTGTACCTTTAGTATTGTCTCTACATCTTTTTTGACTTCTTCAGCTTCTTTTTGTATTTTTGTTACTGTTTCTGTTATTGTTTGTCCCACCCCCAGGATTGCTGCTTTATGCTCTTGTGTTTCGTCATATTGTCCGTTGCCAGGTATATATATTGGAGTATTTTTACCCATGTATTCAATGTATATACCTTTTTCTTCCAATTTTCTTTTTTCATTTAATCTCTGTTGTTTGTTTGTTAATGCAATGTGTAGTTTCTCTTCGTTTGACATTTTTCCGTTTATTCTGCGTTGTCCCGGCACCGTGTCTGCCTTTACATACCGTCCGCTACGTCCAATGGGTAGTATTGTTTCTTCTCCAATTTCGTACCATTGTTTTGTTCTTTTTGCAGTACTTTCTGAAGCGTCTTGATTTTTTCTCTTTCCAGGTCTTGTTTGCTCAGTAACTGGCGGTCTGATTGGTCCTCTGTTAACTCCTGATGGTCCCGGTTGTGGACTAGGTGGTCTCGGTTCTGGTGTTTCTTGTCTGGGTTCTGGGGTAGGTGTTCTGGGTCGAGGTCTCGGGGGAGTTCGTCGAGGCTCCGGTACCGTTTGAGTTCTTGCTTGGGCATCTCTTGATCTGAAACAAATTTATTGTTAATACTTACTCTATTTTTTAAATTTAATTGTATATAATTTTCATACCTACGGTTCCATTGATTATTACGATTATATCAATATTTTGTTTGAAGGCATCTACATATTTTATCAAATATAAAGAGGATATATTATAAGCTATGTGTAAACACCAAAAAATCTAGATAAATGTGTAAATATTTTAAACATCATACAATTCCAAACTTCGCGCTCAAAATCAGCTGGCCTAAGGTTTACTCTATGATTGTAAATACATCCCGACCACAGATTTAAAACACAGTCACAGATAAAATAAGGTTATTTCAAGCACGTTCCAACGATACAATTTTCACTACACAGCTCCATAGAAAAAATATCGACAGTAACGGTTTTACGCTGACGCCGACCGCACGATCGAATTCCCGCCAAACGGCGGGACACTTTAGACCGCGTTTCGGGGCGCGCATGGACACGTGAGCTTATACGAGATGTCGCAAATTTCATTTCTTGCCTCTCCAGGAACGAAGAGCCATAGCGGATCTAAGTTATCTATCTGGCATCGTTAATAGCAAAGTAGACTGCGCGGAGCTGCTGCAACAGCTCGGACTTAACACAAACTTTAAAACCCACAGATACCCTAAAACTTTTCATATTCCGACGTGTAAAACTAACTACAGGCAGAACACATTTTTGATAAGGTCATGCAGATGTTTTAACGTTCTTTCCAGAGAGGTTGATATGGATATTTTCACTAATCCTCCCACTAAACTAAAAAGAATCGTGAGTGGTAGATTTTTTGGTACATCTTCTTAATTATTTTCTTAAGGCATATAATAAACCAAAATTGGTAGGAATTTCTAAACTATCTGTAAACAAACTTTTAGATAATATTTTAACCTTCAGTAGTCGTCCTGTAACTTTGTTTAGTATAATATATTGAGTCGCTTTTTGTGGAAATTTTTAATTAACCTTCAGTATTTAGTCACATACCTACTCATTAAGTTAGCTGTTAATTTCCTGAATATTGTTAAAATAAAATAATGCACTTAGAGAGGTTACATCAAGTTATGAAGAGGTTAGAGGGAGCCGGATTACGGGTAAAACGCGGAAAATGCGAGTTATTCAAAAGGTCTATTGAGAACTTGGGCTACGTAATCGATAAGGAGGGTTTGCATAAGTCAAACAATAAAATTGAAGCGATCGTGAATTGCAACCCGCCTACTAACGTGAATGAATTGAAGTAATTTTTAGGAATGGTTAATTATTATCGTTGTTTTGTACCGAATACATCGTCGGTGTTGAGTTCTCTCAATAATTTACTGAAAAAAGGCTGTAAGTGGGCGTGGGATAAAGTTCATTCTGACGCATTTGAAAGAATAAAGCAGGAGCTTAGTTCGGATCGTGTGCTAGCCCACTACCACCCGGAATACCCCACCATAGTGACGTGCGACGCGGGTCTTAGCGGCCCGGGCGCCGCGCCGTGCTCGCCCAGCGCCAGCCGGACGGCACCGAGAGGGTTGTGGCGTATGCTTCTCGATCATTGCTCAAACCTGAATTAAATTATGCTCAAATTCAAAAGGAGGCTACGTCAATTGTGTTTGCGATTAAAAAGTTTAATCACTATTTGTACGGGCGTACGGTACCGTTTGTGTTGCGCACCGACCACAAACCACTCTTGTCGATATTCGGCAATAAAAAGGGCATGCCCGTACTCGCTGCGAACAGCGGGAGTTTCATTTGGGTACTGATGAGCCTGAACATCTGGCGGCCGTATCAATACGAGCTTGCGTAAGGAGAAATACTAAAAAAAAATACCGAACGAGCACGCGCCGGCAGGCGCCCGCCATTGACGTCGGACTTCTAGCCGGAGTTCTTGCAGCGCGTTCCTATCTACAATTTCAAGATCCATCAGCAGTTCAACGGAACACCTGAAGGTCCAGGCTATGGAGCAATTTTTTTTTAAAATTTGTGCAATTTTTCTATTTACAGTGTTTTTAAGGCTCAATAATAAATCTATTTATAGTAAATTTAATCACAAAGTTCCATATTCAATTCGTATTTAACTACCCTATGATAAGAAATAAAAGATAATAAATTGCCTACCTACAAGTTACGTTCGTTCAAGATTTGACCTAGTGTTCATTGTCGTTGACCTAGTTTTGTTTACAATCACGATTGCTAAGTTTGGATAGTTAAAAGTATCCCAACATTTTTGCCCCGACTGGTGCAGAGTAATCCATTCGGTAATATTTTTTAATTTGCTGTAAGCATAGGTATACATGCTGTGTGGTGCCGGCTTAGAATTTGCACCACCCAACACATCTTGCGGGTGTCGTAAGAGGCGACTAAGGAATATCCACCGGGGGATATTCAGCAGCGCCCCTTGTAGAACAATTCTACCACCGAACTGTGATCCCCAGCCCGCATGCCCAGCGCTGCAGCAGCGTGGGGATTATGGGCATTACCCCCGTGGGATAAAAGTCAATAAGGCATTTATCAGGGAGAGGCCTGCGTCCAGCAGTGGACAGTTTTGTAAAAATTTAATTAATAAGTAAACTTAAAATTTGTTTTGTGCTCTATATCAGGCTAGCTTTATTGCGTAAGTAAACAAATAAATAAAAACAGATACTGTACTGTAACGTTAGTTGCTTAATAATGAAAAGGTTCTTTGTGATCTTCTAAGTAAGATAATCAGAATAAAATAAATAGCTTAAACTGATTGATTTTTACTTAATTTACTTAGGTTAGTTTAGTTAGGCAGATATATTACCTTACTTTAGTTAGGTAGATAGATGCATCTACATACATGTTTATTTTATCAAAGCGCATCAGTGTGCAGCAACTTCAAAGTGGAATATAACACCAGACAGGTGACCATAAAATCTTGTTAGAACACGAAAATGCTGAATACACGTATATTATTCACATTCACATTTATAAACTCAGCTTATTACTGCAAACCGATCACTCATTAGTCAGCTTACTGTCGAAGGTGAAACATAGGATCGAAGTCAGAAATTGTAAGTAATAAATATTCTTCAAGTTCATTTTAAAAAAATTTTAAACTACCCACTTATTACCTTTTCTGTCAGTTTCAGATCCTCAAAAGTATATCTACACATCGCACCTTCGGTAAGACAAGGGCCTAAATGTCAAAAATTCCAAAAATGAGTTATCAATGCCAAAGTCCTTTAAAAACGCCTTTCCATACTGGAGAGACAAAGACATTCTTTATTTCGGCTTCATTTCGCTAGAGGGCAATAGCGTCTTTGTCTTATTAATGCTATTTTACCGTTATTTTGGCGACAAAATCTCATTGGTCAGTTGTGGCGTCGCCGCCCGCCGTCCGAAGCAGTCACCAGTTGGATTGTCAAGGCCGTGATTTATTGTGCCGGTTAATTTAGTTTTCATTTTATTTGTTACAATGTAGTTTACAATTTTACACTCTAGTTAGATAAACAATTTAATGAGCTAGGGCTGGAATGTCAGCACATGGCATTTAGTGCGTGGTCTGTTGTCGTGGTAGGTTTGTGATGTAATGAGCCTACTTCGAAGATAATTTTAGTAGGCTTTTCTAATTGTTTCTTATCATTTGACTCAAATGATATATTATTATTACCTTTTTTGACATCCTATCATTGTTTTTATTTTAAATACTTTAATCTTCTATTACTTGCTCTCTTGGCTTGTATTAAATTATCAAGGTATTGTTTCCAATCTTTCAATAGCTGATATTTTAGTTTAGTTGTATAAATTATTTATATTTCTATATCAGAAAGTCTGATTAAATATTTGTATTAAATAAAACGAAACAAAATAAAAAAACAATTATAGAAAAAATGTATATAATAATATGGGGGCATAAATGGAGATCCTCAGGAACACGACTGGGTACTGGGTCCAGAGGTAAGGGTGGCCACCAGTGTGTTTTGTGTCGAGTTTTCTACGCAAGCACCGCCATCCTACGGCATATTAGAAGAAAAAAAACACCCAAACTATCAGGGAGGACGTACACGTGGCCACCCTGATTACCCAAACTTCTACTACTTTAAAACTGTGGCTCAGCAGCGCGTGTGTCCTGAAGAAAATCGGCCCCCCATCTCAATGCTCCAGGGGGTTGACAACGTTGATACCCGTTTCTTAGGCCTAAAAATATCAAGAGGCAGACCTGTCCCACACACCCCAGCCCCCAATTCCTCTTCCGACTCGACCTCAGAAAAAGAGTGACACAATTTATTATCGTTGCCACTAACTTATGTCAATAACTTGTAAATAATAATAATAAATAATGCTGGACAATTCACACAGCATTATCTAGCCCCAAGCTAAGCAGAGCTTGTGTTAAGGGTACTAGATAACTGATATACATAATACAATACACTACATACATAGCTATTTTTTATTATACATAGAAAACATCCAGAACGCCCTGGACAAATGTCTGCAGATCGTACAAACATTTGTCCCGAGGCGGGAATCGAACCCGCAACCTCCTGCGTCGCAGGCGGACCTTCGCCCGCTGCGCCACAGAGGTATATAATGTCTCCTTTTCGTTGTTCTGTTATAGTTTTATTAGAAATTGTTAAAATAAGAAAAATAAAAAAGACTATGTATTATTATAAGTATAATAACCTAAAATAACTACTTGTATCACTTAAACATGTTTATTAATAATTATAATTTAAGTAGCAATAAGTCTTGTTTAAATTTCGCAAAGTTCTTCCGCAGCTTTTAGGGGTAGCTTTCGTTACGCAGCAACAAAATGCTGGAATAATATTCCGCCCCTCCATAAGGGACCTTGAAGATATAAAAACATTTAAATTAAAATTAAAGCGATTCCTCCTTAACGCCCAGAAGGATGACGAAAATCTTAAAGATAATGATAGGTCAGTAATTTTGTAAGAGTCGTACAAAATTCTTATAGTTCTATAGTTCTTTCATTATGAATGTAAGCGGGTTAACTACGAATCTATTTTGTGTTGGAAGAACACTAAGGTTTCATCCCTTAACGAGAGACTTCATCAGGGTGAGTGCGGTTGGCGTCGCGCCTGTACCGCGTCCTTCTGCGCACTACGGGCTAAAGCACGCAGAGCACGGGTCGTAGGCGCCGGGGGTGCTGGGGGGCACGCTGCTTGTCGATACTGTTGAGTAGGAGAGCCAGCTTCTCGCGGCGATATCATTGTAGTTATACTTTGTGTACATACGGAACTAACAGTATCTAAATCCGGCTCTATACTGCCATCCGACTTCCCAAGGAGACACGGCTTCCTTTTCATTATTTTAGTTTTATTTTACTTTAAATGATAATAATTTTACAGGCTTCCGACTGGTATTGAAATAGATCAGTTGAGCTACCTGTAGATTGTTTGCAACAGTCTGCAGTTAGCTCAGTTGTTTCAATTGTAGTAAATACTAGTGTAATTTTCTTTGTGAATAAAGGCTTCTGCCATTTTACTTTATTATTACTTTATATTTCAATACTACTTTATTTTGCCTCTCCAAAGTTCACTTCCAAGTTCGCAGCATTCTCCTAGCATCAAACTAAGTCGCAGAATAATAGTCTCGACCAGCCGACCTCGGGGACGACAGCCTTGCACTATGTCTCAGACAGATAAATTGCATTATTTCAAATTCAAATGTATAGTATGTATTAATGTGTTTTTATTTAAAACGTTTTCATTTCACATCGTTTAATAGGTTTACAATGCATATACTAATGTAAATATTATCCCGCTGAAAGCTGTAAAAATTCTTGAATTGATTGGAGATAAATTAGCTGAACCTAAGCAAATTGACGATAAATATGATATAATGGGAAAACATTTTGCTAATAAAATGCGAAAATTATCACCACCTATGCAGTTAGTTACAGAAAAACTTATCATATATCATATACAATGATGTGTATTTCCAGGCCCAGATGGGTACTCTCTCCTCCTTATACTCCACAATATATGTATACTCCATCCATTCCAGGATTTAACAAAAACTCTGCAGCACAATATATTCAAAATTTTTACGATGAAACGTGACTCTACATGTTTCTCAAATGTATTTATACTGCCATCACCATTCACCCTAAGTAGGAGGATATCCAGGGCAAATATCAAGGATAAATGAAAATATATTCAAACAACTAACGAAGCAAGCTTCTAAAATGTAAAATAATAACAAATTGTGCACATTATTATTCGACGAGATGGCAGTGACAATGACAACACATATTGATTATGATAGAAAGAATGATAAGTTGATTGGATTAGTGGACAATGGAATGTGGACAATCACGAACTGGTTTTTAAGATACAAGGAATTAAAAAAAATTACAAACAAGCGATTTCTTACACATTTTGTGCTGAGGGTACCAATAAAGCAGAGTCGGCTTCTATGATAAAACAAAACATAAGAAAATTAAAAGGTTTAAGGTCCTAGCAACCGTCTGTGTCCAGGGCACATCAAATGTTAGTGCCATTAACTACTTAATCGAACAAACTAGAGCAAAATATGCACGAGAGGGTAAAGAAGCCAGGGAAGGAGTGTAAGAGATGAAAAATGATGAAATTATACCACTGTTGTACCACATTTAATCAAAGGAATTAGAAATAATCTTCTCACTAAAAATGTAAAATATGCTATGGAATGCACTGAAAGAATCGCAAAATGGGATCACATAAAACAACTTTATGAGAATAACCAAAAAATACAAGGGCATAAGATTAATAAAGAAATTAACTAAATTTCATTGAAAAGCTGTTGTCAGCCATCCGCACGGCAACTGAGTGGATCCTTCGCCTCGTGCAACTTCTCCTACAATGGGAAGGGAGATAGAGAAACCGTTGAAACATTTTTGACAGCAGCAACAGTTGTCGGTCAACTGTGGGTCGGCACCCTGGAATGCCCTGACTCTTAAGAGACAGGTGCCTTCCGGTGTCGCCTCCTCACATTCAAGTTTCTTACCTTGCATGTCTTCTATAAATAAATCTAACATCTTAAATCTACCTTAAGTAAGGATCGGTTATTCTATTCTCTTTAGTTCAGTTATTATTTTTATTAATTTTCCATAGTACTCATTTCTTGTATTGCAAATTGGTCACTTAATGTTTTTGTTGTATTTTAAAGGTAGGTACCTAATTAAGAGTTGGCTTAAACTTGTATACACTCGAGAGCAATGAATCCGGGTCACTCAAAGAATCCAAAAAATCTCGGAAAGTAAGAATGCTAGGTTAATGCAATAAATTGTATTTAATAGACAATTTAATACTCCTTAAATGAAAGTTAAAAAAATATGAGTCACCATACATTTTATTTACACAAAATTACATAAAGAAAAAAAACTGCTGATCTCTCCTTAAAACAAAAATAGGAAACATGAAATTTTTGAACTTTATGACGATTTTCTTGAATTTCAATACTTCGTATTACCTCCTCGTGCTTCCATTACTGCGTTTACGCGGTTTGGCATGCTGTACACCAAGTTCCTTATACGATTTTGGGCAATATTCTCCCATTCCTCTGTGAGAGCAATTTTGAGCTCAGGAAGCGTGATTGGGGGAGGGTTTCGTTGTTTTACGCATCTCCCTAGCTCGTCCCAAGCATGCTCGATCGGGTTGATATCCGGGCTGCGCGCTGGCCACTCCATACAAGTAATGTTCATCTCTTGAAGGTAGTCATTCACAATCCTACCTGTATGAGGTCGGGCATTGTCATGCATAAATATAGCATCCTCACCCAAATTGACCATAAATGGACCAACGTGTTCGTTGAGGATTTCTTCCACATATCTTACGCTAGTTAAAGAGCCGTTTTCTATGATCACCAGCTCTGTGCGACTTTCAGAGGAAATTCCGGCCCACACAAGTACAGACCCACCACCGTAGGCTACTTTTTCTTCGATGCATGCTTGCTTGAATCTTTCCCCTGGTCTTCTATACACTCTGTGTCTTCCATCGTGCTTGTAGAGCATAAATTTTGATTCGTCGGAGAACATAACTTTCGACCAATCTTCAATACTCCAATTTACGTGGTTCTGGGCATATCTTAGTCTTGAAATACGATGGCCACGCTCCAGTTTAGGGCCGTTTGCAGGTCTACGGGGTTTTAAGTTAGATTCAGCAAGCCGACGTCTTACTGTCCATGCACTTGGGTTACTTCCTCCGAGGCGTCGAAACTGATTTGTGAGTTCAGTTCCTGTGAGAAAGCGATTTCGAAGCATGGTGTTCACCAAGTATCGGTCTTCTCGTGCTGTGGTACACCTAGTTCTGCCCGTTCCTGGTCTGCGTAGGTTAGAACCAGTTTCTTCGTAACGTCGGAGAACTCTTTGTACTGTTGACAGCGACACACCGACAGTCCTGGCTGTATCGCGCTGACTCCGGCCGGTTTCCACCAATGTAAGTATTCTGGTGCATTCTTCAAGTGTAAGCGACATGATTTCAGCTTGAATAATGAATATTGAGCACTATCAACCTGGTTTATGTACCAACATAAATGACAGATTACAAACAAAAGCAAAAACAAATCCTGTAATTTCGTAGTTCCATCTTCGACAGTGTTCCCTTTTCAAATTTGATTTTTTTATGATATAACTTTACAATAACTAAGAAGTTTTAATACTTTCATTTAAGGAGTATTAAATTGTCTATTAAATACAATTTATTGCATTAACCTAGCATTCTTACTTTCCGAGATTTTTTGGATTCTTTGAGTGACCCGGATTCATTGCTCTCGAGTGTATTATCATCTTGTTACACCCGCGGAGTGGGGGCTCTGATGTCTTGTAATACAGGCTTTGATAAGCCTATCTCAAGCTCCAGCTCCTCCAACAGGTTAATAATTATAGACCATTTTTTTTTTTACAATTATTATTATGAGAACCTTTCTGTGAGTGGGAAATAAATGTTTTATTATCATTATTATTAGTTTCCAAGAAGATTGAAAAGATAAATGACAAAGATGCTCTGGAGAGCATGCCACTTATCCTACGAGAGAAAGCGGCCACTTGGTGGAACGGTGAGAAAGGAACCATCTCCTCTTGGGACGAACTGCAAGAAAGAGTGCGTCACGCATTCGCTCCCAAGCGACCGGCCTTTCAATTGTACCAGGAGATCATTGGTAACAAACAAGACGAAAGCGAGCTGACGGATGTCAGTGATAAGGAGAAAACTAAAAAAGGTCGATGTAGATTTTGCAGAGTACTAGGCCACATCATCGACGTATGCCGTAAAATGCAAAATTTAGAAGCAAAGACCGCCGGTATTTCCACTGTCCGTAAGCCCACGGTATCCACTATCGCGACTCAGCAGTGTTGTTCCAAGTAAATTTTAGTATTGGCGTATCTCAACCTAAAAATTGCCGTGTTTAGGGGAAAATTAAAAAAACAATACAGCATTAAAAATAAAATATACAGTAGGTATTAAACTTAATCGTCTCTCTTCCACTGTTCCCTATACTTCTGTTTGGTGTGCTTAGTTTTGATCTTTTTTTTTGGTGTTGATTGAACGTCTTCGTCAGGATTACTATCACTCATTGTAACAATTCAGTTCAGCAACGTTAACTTTAAACTAATATAACTGAAAACTGAAGCAATAATTGCGGGAATATTGTGTTCAAAGTCTACAAATGAATGGGCCGACGTAAGTGTTGTAACGAGAAACAAAACATACATGACACACACTAGAACAATACAACATTCTGACTAAATTAGAAAGTCGCTAGGTATGCAAAAACTAGTAAGGTGGCCATACTACACGTGCCGTCTCATTTCATCAGGTTATTTTATGTCTACAGCGGGAAACCCTTAGCCAGAAAGAAGCCAGTCGCTAGTGCGTTCCGTTACACGAAGAAATTCAGTTTTGTCAGCGCTTCCTATACCGGCCGTATATTAAGTAAGCTGTCACTTGTCAGTGTCACTTTACAAGCCAATGAAATTTTCTCCAATCCGGTTCGTCACAATACTGACAAAATATGAATGAAATTGAAGAGTTAGTTTTGTTCGTTCGTTTCTTCTACTTCCTGTAAGCATCTGTGTTCCCATGGTATAATAATACATGTATTATTTTACCATGTGTGTTCCTATCTTTTTAGAATTTGATTGGTCGGTCCGTTCGTTAGTTCGATAAACATTTCCAGTGTTGCCAGATCTACTGATTTAACAGTAGATCTTGTAGATGGATTATTACACTTCTTGCGCGTAGATCTGCTTGATTTTTGAACAGCCACTGATTTATTTTGTAAAATTCGAGAAATCAACATGCTTTTCCTGAGAGCGACTCAAGGTCAAGGCATAAGGCCTTGTAACAACAAAAGAAATCAAAAAATCAATTTCACTTGGTGTTCATACGATTCTCGAGTCAAAAATATACACCAAGCGGTGTATATTTTTTTTTAAATTGAAATTAAAAAAAATAGACACCTAGCATCCCTCTTTCTGTGATGCACATAGTTTTTTTTTTAAAGGAACAACGGATCACCATTGTACACTACCTAGTTACCTACCCCAAATAACCTGATCAGTGCCCTTGGAAATGAACACATAATTTTTTGAAATTCGAAAGCCATGTAACTTAAGTTGCAAAGTAAAATATTCATGGCTTTGATGAATGCCATCATTGAAAAGTGAAACACACACACTGGATAAACTTTATTAAAAAAAAGAACTCAAAAAAACTGGATCAAAATCGGTTCATCCGATAGGGAACTAATGACCTACTATTATAGATCCCTAGCGGATAGACCGATTTTACAAAAAAAATTGGTTGTTTGTAAAGTAGGTTTACGATCGAGATGTTTACGTGATAACGTCTTATTGCATGACGTCACGCGCTCGTGAGGTTTTGGTGTGACACAAGTTTCTGAACATGTCACCCGACTAAAACGATTTTAAAGACGTTATCACGTCAAAAACTTACAGATACCTACCACGCATTTTTCGTGTCAAAAACTAGAAATTTGTAGTTTTTTTCAAAATCTACTGATTTTTTCTTCAACCTACTGATTTTTTACGTGACTTTCTACTGATTTTGTCAAATTCGATCTGGCAACACTGAATACGGCAATTGCCGTAGCCGGAACATCACTGCGACTCAGGCTCCTTCTCCGTCACAGCCCCAATTCTCCTGCTATGAATGCGGCGCGCCAGGGATCGTCCGATTCAAATGCTCTAGCTGTACCCAAAAGCTTGCTGTCAAGGAAGAAAACTCGGAAATAAGTTTCTGGTGCTCGACGACAGTCAGGTGTCTAAGGCACATCATTACACCAGAAGGATTGAAAGTTGACCCAGGAAAGGTTGCAGCGATTCGTGAGTACACCCTGCTCCTAGTAACCTAAAGCCCCTCATGACATTCTTACAAACTTTGTTCTTGGTTTCACCGGTTCATTCCCAATTTTGCAAGTATAAGCGAACCCCTCACCCGTATTACACGAAATAAAGACGCGAGTAACTACGCGCTTGGGCTGTTCTGATGCAGGGGGAGGGACAAGACGAATTCGCAAGCAGATTGCTAAATACGGCTGAAAGGAATTATTCTACAACGGAAAAAGAAACTCTCGGTTTAGTATGGGCAATCAGCAAATTTAGAGGATACATAGAAGGTCGCCCGATTACAGTGGTGACGGACAACCAGGCTCTGAAATGATTGATGTCATTACGATCAGTGGAGATGTCAAACAAGATTTGGCCAAACAAATGGAGAATCCTTGTTTAAAGTTAAAAAGATTACGTGTCTCGCTTGTCTTCTTATCTATCTCCCGGGTCTGATCGTGAAACACTTAGAAACATTATCACAAACAATGATAAGAGATCTCTGCAGTGTGCCTCTCATAGCCTGGGAGTTAACGTCCAAGCCAAAAAGACGACAATTAAACTTCAGATTTCGAAGGGGGAGATTGTGTACTTCGCCAACAAGGCACAATATATATAGCAACATATATAGCCAAGTTCACGCCGGAGTGGTGGCGGGCGCTGGCTGGTGAGATCGAAGAAGATATACTTCTACGTGGACGAAGCGTACGAATGGAGCATCAACAAGTTCAGTTACGTTCTAACTTACAACCGAGAGAACTTAGCGCATACGGCATTGTTAACACAGTCAGACATACTGTAGGTGACCCTACCATTTTATGTATTTATATTTATGTATAGAATATCACTCCACACTACACCTACACATCATATTTATTTATGTTTATAATAACACTAAAACATTCATCACACTGAACAATTAAATATTATGACACAATCCAAGCCACGCGATACCAGTAGTATTTGAAATGTGATTATCCAAGGGATTATTTAACTTGCTTTCGGCAAATCTCGGCAACGCTCGGCATAGCCGCCCACGCGCAGTGGTTCGGCGATCGCCGCGGCAGTCGCTTAACACCACGCGAAGCGCATTTCGTTCGAGCCGGCAAATTCCTTTGTTCTCGGGTTCGCGATCTATTTATGATTCTGTTACTTCCGTGCTTTCCCTGCTGTAAAATATCTATGTTCTTCGTCTATCTGTGCTTGACTTTCTACGTGTCTCTTACTGCTTCTGTGTACATGTACTACTTTCTCTGTGAAGCTTGTAATATACGGTCTCGTGTACATACACGATATGTACACGAGACCGTATATTACAAGCTTCACAGATATAGTGTAGAGTGTTTCTCTCAATCACCGACCCAATTATTTTTTAATATGACTTTGTGTTTATTTCAGGATGAAGAAACCATTGAAAATACTGAGACAACTAACACGATTGTATTCACTGATGAACTTAATGAACCAAACCCAACCATATCAAATCAAGGATTGTCGTCCATGACCCCAACACCACCAGTTAGAAGGAGACAGACAAATCCACCAGAGTTGATGGAAGCTAAACAACATATCGTGGCTTAAGAACTATAGTAGCGTTTCGTCAAAAATTCATTTTTTTTTCTTCGCTATACGCTTTTAAAACCCCCATTCTATTATGTGCCAAAAAACTGAAACGATATTGTTTGTAGATTGCTTAGTACAAAAATAGCGCATCCAAAAAAATGATTTCAGTTTACTACCAAAATGAAGTACACTTACAACAATTTTGACTATATTTTGTCAAAAATGCTACGAGCACCACGATCGGATCTCAATTTACAGTAGGATTAGGACACCAAGGATGCCAGAATGTAACCGCGCAAATAACGTATCACATCATACGTTTCATTTACCTAATTTTGATCATGTAGCTTAATTTTGTTTCGTGCCAAATAAACGTAAGGTACCGTTTCCTTCATAAGGGACCTTTCCTGGTTTTTCTTTCTGCTAAAATAACGTAAGGTGTGATACGTTACTTTGGCACTTATAGTTAAAGAAATGCAAACCATTTTTTGGTCAATAATAGTGCAATAAGCGATATACGTTCTTTGGCACGTAATGAATCTCTGTTAATCTAATTCACTTTTGCTTATAGTACCTACTACTATACGCTTATTTGACCGCAAAAAGTTGAGGTACCCCAGCCGGCAGCCTATGAAAATATGACGCGGCGAGCTATCCCCGCGCCCCTCGCGATTGTTTAAAACCTAGACTCTACGCATTTTGTCTCCAAAAACCGTTACAAAACCTAAGAATTTGAAAGTGAACGATAAATCAGTGAAAATGAACAAAAATACAAGAACGTGGAAGATTTTAACAGCACTAAATCACCATGCAGATGCCGATTTCGACAGTGAAAAGGTAAGTGAACTCATTATTACTGTTTTTTGTTTCAAATAATAATAATAATAATAATAATGCTGGACAATTCACACAGCATTATCTAGCCCCATGGTAAGCTGAGCTTGTGTTATGGGCACTAGATAACTGATATACATAATAATATACGAGAACATAGATATATATTTTTTATTATACATAGAAAACGACTATTATACATTAATTTATTAGTAGGTACCTAAGTATGTAAAGTAGTAATCTGTCTTAACTAGGTGCCTTCTTAGTTTACCGTACATGTATGTTTACTGTTGAGTACCTATTTAGTTCGTGTAAAATACGGGTACCTACCTAGGATAGTACAATCGGCAAAGGAATCATCTCACTGAGACACAATCATCATGCCAGTAGTATAGGTCAGAAAAAGCAAATAAAATAATATACTAATTTGTTTGCCGACTGGGCTAGACACTTACCTACTTACTTAAGGTAAGAAAACCATGATTTTTGAAGCTACCTTGTGCGATTCAATTATAGAATAAATGAAATAATAAATTAACTAAATATAAACGAACATCCATGACCACTCTGCCAATAATTCATAAATTTCGATGCATTTCTTTTATTATCTAGTCAATCACGACCTGTCTATAGTCTATATACCTGTGAAGAATAAGTCTATATACCTGTGAAGAATGAGTGCACTTTAATGCATTTTTCTATCAATTCCAAAACTAAATAAATGTTTTTTATAATTTTAGGAAGAAAATGATACTGAAGTACTGCCAAGTCAGCCTGATATCCTTGGAATAGCTGGAAAGTGTACCAGCGTCAATACCTAACTACGTATGTTATACCTACCTACTTATTTCGATGTTCTTACCTATGAATACCTGAAGTTTATCTATTGATTAATAATAATTGACACTGGGATAACTTGGAGCTTTTCAATGAATTTCAGTGTGTTAGTTTCGTCTAATGAAATTACTTCTTCTTTTATTACTTTAGGAACAACATTTTACTCAAATGCAGCCAATGCATCCTGAAAATGAGTTTACAATCTTGAATAGTTTGCAACAGTTAACTATTAATTATATATTTTTATGTTTTAGGAATTCGTTACTGGAGGAAAGGAATTCGTTAATGCCTCCAAGACATGGAATTTATTTAATGCCTAACAATGCACTAACATACCACTTGTTTCTGTCATGCTAAATAATGAGTTATTCTAGTAGGCAATTTGACGGATTTTAAAGCTACATTTAATACATCTATAAACGTAAAATTCTGATAGTTCCCTTTTCAATCTGAGCCTTAATGATACACGACTTTCTTAAGTATGGTGAACGTTTTACAAAAAACATCAAAACTTAGGCAAAGTTGGAGCATTTTACGGCAAATTGTTAAATACCCAACAAATTATTTAACACCAACGTTATTTTAGTAGAAATTTATATGAAATAAAAAGATTGTGTATGAAATTACGTTCATTTAAAATAATTTACCAAAGATGATATTACACCAACCTGCTACTTAATAATAATAGAGATCAGGAAAAAAAAAGAGGTCGTGGGATTCGCATGGTATTAAGACTGCCCTGCAAGTCGTTAACAATGGGCAGCAAAATTCAAACAATGGCCAGGAATTCCAACGTCCCGCAGAGCACTTTAAGGGACCGAATGGGAGTGGGAGAAGATTACAATCCTCCGATGGGCCGAAGAACTACTTTTACGCCAGAAGAAAAAAAGAGATCTGCAAGTTTATAAGTATAATGGCCAAAAATTTTATGGAATCACTCAGATGCAGCTCCGGAACTGGTCTATTAAAAGTCATAGACCAGTTTCCACCAAATGGCACAAAAAATGGCAAAGGCCATCGCAAAGAACATTAAAAACATGTTTTCAGCTTTAATAACACAAGCTTATGAAGCCGGTGACACAGCATCTCCTCCGACAGTTGGATATCCGGAATAACCGGTATTTTCGTCAGTAGAGGAAAAGATTATCTGTATTTTTTAAGCTGCGCTGCTGCAAATTTCGGCCTGAGCACTAAAGAACCCAGAAAATTTGGCTTTAAGCTGGTCGTGGTGGGGTCTAAATAAATGTCCTCCTGGTTGAACAGAAAATGGCTGGTGAAGTTTGGATACGTTCTTTTATAAATCGTCATTCCGTCCTTTCTCTAAGACTACCTCAGCCCATAAGTATCACTCGGGCTACAAGCTTCAATCTTGCGAATGTAGAACTATATTTTCAAAATTACACCTCTGTACTTGACAAATACCAGCTGCAAGGAAAGGACATAATTATTGAATGTGGACGAATCGGGCATCACTACTCTCTAGAAACCGGACCGTGTCATAGCTAGACGAGGACACAGACAAGTCAGTGCCATGACTTCTGCAGATGCATAAATTTGACGTTAAAATTAATAAGTGAATTGCAGCAGCGACTTCCAAAAATTCCACTGTTTCTGTCAAAGAAACTTTAAAAGTAAAAAAACAGTGATTCGTTTAATATATCATGTTACAGTATTTTTTTCTTGACAAGCTCTTTTTTTGGTGTTTCGACATGTTTCATTTATAATTTCTTCAGTCCTCTTCAAAGGTGTATACTTAGCAACAATATCATTGTGTTCTAGGTCGTTTAATTGTTTCATAACTTTATTATAATTCTCATTCATCTGTTAAAATTTTTTCTGTTGTATTTTAATTTTTTTTTGCAACGTTCTGAAATTTTGTTGGTTGGAGTAATTAACACGACTGTAGTTGGTTCTGTACTGAATATTTATTGATGAAAAACCACGCTTTTTATACAAGAAACTTACCTCTAATTTGGATTTATTAATTGCTTATCTTTGTAATTCGATATGCTTATTGTTTTAACATAAAACGGTTTATCTATTTTCTTATCTAAACATTCTCCGTAAGTAATCCAATATGTTTGACATTTAATAATATATAATTCTATTTTTCCTTATCTCTAAGTAGGTCATCGAGTGACGTCGTACATTAGGTATGTACCTACACTACACCTTTCCCGTTTTTTTTTTTGCTTAGGTCTACTAATTAATCTAAGGGTTATATAATTCAAATCTAAATATTGCAATAATATTTGCAAGTACAACTTCATGTTTACAAATACATAAATGATCATTGTTATCTGATCTTACAGTTTTTGTTTACTTGCTAGTAATACTATTTTAATGTTGGGAAGATGAAGATCCTTATTAGGAATACAGTATTTGCTGACAATAATGGTTTCATATTTCTTAACGAAAATTGTTAAGGCCGTAAATGAATTTATTAGTCCTCATATTAGCTACTTGATGAACCTAAGTATTACAAGTGGATCATTCCCACAGCAACTAAAACTTGCCATTGTAAAGCCTCTCTTTAAAAAAGGAAATAGAGAACAAACGGACTGCTATAGGCCTATAGCGCTGTTGTCAATATTTTCAAAAATATTTGAAAAATATTTATATGGTGAAATTTATTCATACTTAGAGAATAATAACATATTGTGCAATGAACAAAAAGGGTTCCGACGTGAAAAAACAATTAATTTAGCAATATATGACTTTTTAAAATGTATAATGTCTCAAGTAGATAACAGAATTCCTGTCTGCGCTGTTTTCTGCGATATGACTCAGGCATTCGATTATGTGGACCATAGCATTTTGATAAAAAAACTGGAGGCCTACGGGATCAGAGGAAATATCTCAGACTTGATCTCGTCGTATCTCAAAGATCGACGACAAATAACAGAAATCACGAGATTGGAACAAAAAACCAAGTGCGAATTATCTTACAAGTCTGCAGTCAGAAAAATCAAATATGGCGTACCCCAGGGAAGCGTATTAGGACCCTTACTCTTCATCATATATATAAATGACCTTCCGAACACAATTACCCAACCTATGACATTATTTGCTGATGATAGTACAGTGACAATTAAGTATAATGACATTAACTCTTATAAATCTGACATAAATAATTCTCTTAATTCAATAATTTCCTGGCTTGACAACAACAATTTAAAAATAAATATTAATAAAACAAATATAATGCATTTCAGTCAAAGAGCTCAAATTCCAATGGACATTAATATAGAATCCCAAGGTTGTACTGTTAATAAAGTTGACTCTACACGATTTTTAGGTATACAAATTGACCAAAAATTTAATTGGAAATGCCACATTGACATACTTAGTAGACGAATCAGTAGTTCAGCATATGCTCTGTACAAACTATCCACAACGGTTAATGTACAATCATTGCTCACGGCTTATTACGGGACAGTAGAATCTATACTCAGATTTGGGATAATATTTTGGGGTAACTCTACGGACAAAGATATTATATTTAAAGCGCAAAAACGAACTATAAGATCCATGTTCGGCATACCTATGACTGATAGTTGCAAACCTTTATTTATTAAGCATAAGATTCTTACACTTCCGTCACTATACATTTTCGAAGTTTTATTATTTGTAAGAAAAAACCGAAATCTGTTTGTGAGAATGGCTGACATTGCGATACGTAACAGGCGAGATAACAACAGACTCTGTATGCCTAGTTGCAAAACTGCACTGTTACAAAAAAGCATAGTCTATATGGCACCTAAAATATATAATAAGATACCGAAGTCCTTTTTAAATCTTAGTGAGACTATGTTTAAAAGTAAATTAAAACAATTATTAGTAAGTAAGTGCTACTATAATATTAATGACTTTTTAGTTGACAATTTAAAACTTTGACCATTTAATTATACATGAACAATTTACTTATTAGAAATATAATTTTAAAAATTTGCATGCCTAATTTTAAGGTAGAACATAATTGAAACATTTAATATATTTAAGATCTGCAACTGTAACCTACATTATGTTGAAGCAAATAAATTTATCTTTATCTTTATCTTCTAGTTGCGCCTTTAAATCATCTACTTTTATTGATTATTTTCTCATTAAATTAAGAGATATGGCTGCGAATACTCTATTGGAGATACGCGCCCGGTGTATATTATTCGCCCTACACCATAATGTAAAATTTTCCTACGCGGCTGCTAAACAGTCTACGACGGAGGAGACCCACTACGTCGCATGTTTTGACGCGCCCCCGGGGCACTCCTTATTGTGCCCCGACAATCCTTCTCTCGACCTACTGGAGGTGGTGTACACCGAACTTCGCATTACCTATACCAGTGGGGAGTTCTTCACCATAGAAACGCAGCTGTCGGCGAGTCGGCTCTTCTGGCACGTGACCTGGAGACGGTTCGACGTAGCCGCACTAGATGCTGCCTTGGCCGACGTTTGACGTTTCGTGTGTGTGTGTGTCATTGTTTAAATTTAAATTTAAGGGAAGCATGTATAAAAAACAGAATGAAGAAAGGGACAGTGTGATTCAAAGACAAAGTAAAATGAGAAAATCGGCTTAGGGTAAAAATGTCACCGGATGTGACCAAAGTGTCACTACTCTGTCAAAAGTTAAACATAAACTAGAAAATACAAAAAGTTCAGATCTTATGTAAACGTTACAAATATTAGATAACCAAAACACCTATGATAATGCAGAGAAAGAGAATGTACCATCTACTTCTAAAATTATGGAAAATACTAACACGAGAGAACAACACTCAGGAAATTACATGGAGGATGAATGGAAAGATAAATTGTATGCTAAAGAACATTTAGAGATGTCTAATAAGGTTAAAAAAGAGAGGAAAATATCGGAGAATATGTAACTAATACCGTTGCAAATAAAAATATAGATTCACTAATAAACCAGACATACCAGCCTCTTGCTGGAAAAGATAGTGTAATAGTTCGATATTTTCAAAGAAAGACATGGAAATATTTTGTGGGATTTATTACAAACTTGGAACGAAAGAACAATGACACTCTATATAAAATACGTTTCCTGAAAACTGTGAATAAACCTGAACTGAAATTTGTGGTCAACAAAAAGTTAGACATTGACGTTGTTCCTACTGATTCAATTGTTAAGCGAGTAATTTTAACACGAAATCTCCAAGAATGTAAAGATTACCACTTGAGTGATGATTTTGATCGTGTGTACTTTAATTATCAAAATTATTTAAGTAATATTATAAAAGAAAATAATATTATTAATTAATATTATTATAGTGGACACTTGGACATAGAATTAATCATATTGATTTTATTAAGAATTAATATTAATAAGAAATATATTTTCCAAGAGTCCACTATAAAAAATATTAATTGATATATATATCTATCTATCTATCTCTATCGATATGTGGCGTTCTAAGGGGAAGCCTAGCCCAGCAGTGGATGTCTACCGGCTAAGATGGTGATGATAATGATGATGAGTTAAACTTATATCAAATAAGTACAGATATTCACCAGTATGTCACTAGCTTTAGGACACTTGTACGTTACTTTTACGCTACCGTAACGTAAAAATTGCTATGTCACTAATATGTTACAAGTGGCAAAATCCGCGGCCTGACCCACAAAATAGATCTTTGAAATTGACCGTAGGCCAATTATCAGACCTGCGACAATACCATTCTCGGAAGACATCCAGAATCAACACAAATATAGACATTCTCAACTGGATGCCTGTATCTTTGGATCCTGTCGTAACCAGCCACAGAGAAAAACCCAAGAAACGAGGAGAGATATACAATGATGAAGTTGTAGACATGTTGAGGATGCCTACATATCTTTGTAGAGAAGAAGTTGAAGACATAGATAACGAAACGAATATGCTGATCACACAGATATAGACGATGACGAACAGTACCTTACGCCTTCCTCGACCCGGACCGGCGACCCTACGATTTCTAGAAGCCTCCGCTACAGGGAAGTGCCGTATAAAAGCGTAAAGCGAAAATTAGGCGGGCCATAGATTTCACTACCTACTTAGATAGATAGATACGAGTATATCATTTATTCATAAAAAAAAAACATTACATAGGTTGGTTAGTAATGCCTTAAAACCTATGTTAGGTTTGTCTAGGCAATGAGTTCTCATGTAATTTAGCTTACCTAAATATACATTGTGGCAAATCGCTTACCTAAGTATAAAATATCCTAGCTCTTATATAAACCATCGACAATGATAGCAGTCTTTAGCATGCATGCATTCACTTATCAACGACCGGAATGTTGCTACAGGTTCATTCATCCAGCGTGAAGCTTGCCGCTTATCGCCGCTTATGAACAACTACAGGGTACTCCAAATCATGTTACAAGTTTTTGCTGAAATATATTTTATTAAGATAGTTTTAATGTTTTTTTTATTTATCTTATTTTTAACATATACCGGTAATTCATTAATGAGATGGGGAATTAGATATTGGGAGGTTCTTTGGCCGTAGGTGTTACTAAATCGAGGTATAGTTAGCATGTTATGCGTGATACTCCTAGTGGTGATCGTACTTGCTTAGTGAATCATTAATCAATATTTTTATACGAGTATGTTAACAATCCTACGTCTAGGTCATTTCAAACCACGTTACGGCGGCTAGGGTCGTTACATTTTTACCATAACATGGTGTTTACATTAGTAAATAGAATACCCATTTGATTATAAACTCTTTTTATTTTTGTTTTGGGGGTTTTCGTACATAAAGCGGAAATCCATCCGCTTACTCAACCTTTGACTTCGAGTAGCGAATTGTTCTTTTGTAAACAAGTAATAAATATATTTCAATGGGTTAGAATATTTCAAGCTGATTTCACGGAGGTATGATGCTACAGGCATGCATGATTGTAAAAACCTCCTCAGACCACTTTTTTCGAATTCCTTTTTATGAGTGAAAAACGATTCCTATATCGAGACGGATCGACCGAGCGAAAAAACACACCTCGGTCATAGTTCTATTCCACAGAGTTAGGGCCACCAAAATTTAAATGAGCGTAAAAACCCACCTTATCCTGGATGAAGCGGGTTTTTACAATCAACCTTATGGCAACACCTGAAAACTGATAGCTTGGTTTGGTTTCTCAGCTATGTGATAGAGCATTCGGGATTATTAAACGGAGCCTTCGTCGCAAAGAAAGGTTGTACGGCATACATGAACTGGTGGAACTGATCATCATCGTAAGCGGAAAGAATAAAAAAATAAAATAAAATAATTTATTCAAAAATTTCTTATAAGACTGCTTAACATAAGAATATCTAATAATAACTTAAATTCTATAGATTACGTGTGCCTGAACTAGGTAAAACCTGTATCTCAGGCAAAATTGCTTACAATTAATACATAGGTATAAATAATTACATAGATAAAGTAAAACAAAGCGTCAGTGCAGATTTTCAAAATAACTTAAGCTAATAACACTAAACTAGGCTACATATTAGAGATACCTACCTATAATACGAGTAAATACGGATGCTAAAAAACAGAAATGTTGTATAAAGAAATACCTATTACCTATTATGTTTACTGTATCGGCACTTTTAGGCGCCTCCATAGTCTATCGAGTTTAAATACCTATTTTCTGCGATTGTTTTTGCCGGACACTCAGCAGAACCTGTAATGTGCTTACTGGGCTTCTTGAAATGTAGGCAAGTAGCACATTTGGGTTCTTCCGTCTTTTTAACACATTCCTTAATTGAGTGACCTTGACCTCCACAGTGGCTGCAGATGTGGGTCGTCTCTCGGCAGAACTTGGCAGCGTGTCCATATTGCTGGCACTTGAAGCACCGCGTTACCAAAGTGAAATCCCTCACAGGACACGAGGACCAATTTACAAAAACCCTCTCCTTTGTTATTAGGGCCCTACGAATAGCTGCTGGTACTTCGATCACAAAGTTGCAGGTCTCAGCGTCCTTCTTGCCAGACTTATGGCTCAAACGTATTGAGGAAAGGAATTTTTCCAGCGTGAAATCCAGCAGTAGTTCGGCTACATTTTGTTTGTAGAGGCAAGTAAACACATCCTTTTCCTGCATTGACGAGGGTACTCCAATAACTACGACTCTGGGTTTGCGTTTGAGAGGCTCGTCTACCAGCAGGCCAGAGTTTGTAAGCTGCATCGACTGCTTGAGCTTCTCAATGTCACCCCTCGTTTCCGTGCTTATAATCACCCCTCCGTTTCTTGTCTTGCGTAGGCCTCTGACTTGCAGCTTCATCTCTTCGGGGCAGATGATTTTTTGGACAAGGGCTTTGGTCTCTTCGCTCGACTTAAGCTTGTCATATGGGAATGTAATGAGAATGTAATCGAATTCAAAAAGTGGTGGGTTCAGTCTTACAAGAAGACTGCACTGTCGCTTGAAACAAAAGACCGACGTGAACCGAGAATAGAGAAGGTAAACTTCGGTATCTACAAGTTCCATCACATAACATTTTAAAAGTTTGAAAGCTAGTTCCTTGTAAGAACGATGGAATACATTGATGGAATGCTGAAAAAACATTCTTACTGAAGATGATGCCACAGATTGTCGTACCACTACCACAAAAGCCTGCGTACTGAACAAGGCAGCTCAGCATCCTCTCTCAGAAAATGGCAGACCTCAAAAAGTGCGTTGAGTTGGTACCAGAAGAAGAAAATGTAAAGTTTGGAACAAAATTTTCGAAAGGCCTATATCTGATCATGTCGGAAATGACAAATTTGATTTATGTGTGCATATTTATAAGTGATAGCTTTGTTTTTTAGGTAAACCAAGCAGATAAAACATATTTAACATACAAAAAAATTTTTACTTTGATTGTAAAAATACACCTCGTACATGATGACTGTAAAAACCCAACTTATCCGAAATTTTCAAAAAAATATTTGAAAAGTACTAAAGATGATCAATGTCTAAAAAAATTACATGTGGTCTCTTTTGTTTTGCTTTATTTAAATACACAGAAAAAAATTATTCATTTAGAACATTTTTTTTACACCAGATAGTTTTTATTGATTCCCGAAACTTTCGCATTTGGTCGGAGGGTGGTTTTACAGTCATGCATTCACATAGTCTATCATGTACCGCGCGGCGCGCACATAACAAGAGCAACTAACTTTACAATTCAGAATTAAGAAATCTGATCATCAGTCGCCTCTAGTCCCACTGTTATTTCAGAAAAGGAAGAATGAATAATTGGAAAATTGGATAATATTGAGTTACAGAAAAAAAACTTTCCAAAAAGAAAATATGACTTAATTTGCAGCTTAGCAAACTTTCTACAAAACTCTGACAGAGCCAGAACGTTTAAAAAACGGGGAGATGGTAAAAAAATATTCTACGACATCCTACTGTAGTGTTTCAAATAAAAGAGTATTTTATTAATTGATTTTATTTAGTTTTTAGCACACGAGTTTTTACAAGTTTTTCTGTAGAGGTCAGCCATAGACAATGCGCTTGGGGTCCTCCCTTCTATCCATAGACATCTATTGGCACCAAGGCTCATCTATTTACCATAGACTACTACACCTACTATTTCTGTTCAAGCACCCGAGGAAGTCGGTCGAAGAAAATGATGTAAGAGGGTGGTTCAATCACATAACATATTGAACAGTAGTACCTAACAGAAGACGGGGTTTTCGAGCCATCAAGAGTCTTTAATGACAATACAGACTTCTTGTTTTGCCCAAAATCGGGAGTCGTCTTGGCTCCTACAGGTTAAAGAGATGTCTATGAAGTAGATAATGCGCTGGCGAAAACATCCCTGACTGAGATGTTCACATTTTCTCTTCACATCTCCAATGGTAATACAAAATATAATATTCCAATCCTATTTTGCACACATTTTTGTACAAAATTCTTCAATTTTGGTGAGTTTGATTTGCGTTCAGTTGTTGGTGAAATTTTTATTATTGGTATAAGTATCTTTTGGACCATTAATTTTGTATTTTGTCTATTTCAATTTCTAATTAGGAGTATTAGTAATTACATCAATAAATTATCTTAATAAATTAAAGGTGCAAGGCTGGTGATCCACAAGTTGTTTATGTAGATAAACTTGATTTTGATGCCGACTGGATTTGTTAAGACAAATACTGACTACTTAAAGAAAAAATAAGACATTGTTCCAAACAAATATAATAAAATAAATCCATAAAAACTTTATGTACCCCAATTTAAACTTGACATACACAAAAAAAACTCCTACATCAATGCCATTCGCGTCTATAATAAATTACCCAACTCATTTAAAGATCTGTCGTAATTATTATTTAAGTGAAAACTTACAAAATGGCTACTGGACAATTGCTTTTATGACTTAAAAGAATAATGGACCATTGTGTTTATAAGTGTATCCGCTTGGACCAGGCTGGGTAATATATTACCAAGTCAAAAACCCAGTCTAAACCAGCACGGGTCATATATTACCCAAGTTTGAATTTCGCGGCCTCTTGACATAAAACCTTCAATCCTACTTTTTGTAGTTGTTGTTACTCGTTAGACCGAGTGTCATACAGTTGGCAACTCTTTAGCCCTAGTAGTCGTGTATGCCAACCTATCAAACAATTCATAGACACAATGGAAAAAAATAAAGAAATCAGTTGATTGTTCCGGCCAGTTCAGTATGCTTTTGACGAGAGTGGTACAAGTAATTAATTTCCGTATTTAAAGTAGTACAAGGTGTTTTTGTGCCCTAGTGTGTTTATTAATTGTAAGATAAACTCGGTAGGTAAGTACCTGTTAACGATCTAGGTTTGTGGTGACAGTAAATTATTTCGTCACATTCGATAAAATAACCAACATTTTTCAGTTTTCGTAAGGCTGTGTTTGCACGTCAAATTTTATTGTATTTAGTTTGATAAACGTTACAATCTACCCAAAATATTGATAAACAATCATTTTAGAACAAGTGTGTGTCGTTATCTTTCCTTAAAATACTAATTTTACAAGAAGATTTTCGTATTGTTTACAAAAATTCATTTAAGTCGGCGGCCATGATGGCGCCGTTTTCGCTCGCTGTTGAGATTTATTTTTGTACGGCTAATCCGGTTATTCCGGTATTCTCCGAATTAAAAATTTTATATATTAAAATGTTTGTCAAAATGTCCTTTGTGTGTTTAGATATACATAAATAAAATTGATAATATAGTAACGAAATTAATATATTAAATAACATAAATAAAAATTTATAAATATTAAATAACTGGTGCGGTTTGCTTGCTTTTATGCTCTATTTCTTATTTCAATGCTTTTATCTAGCCAAATGGATGCAAATGGTGGACGTGGTCGCAGCCGCGGTCGTGCCCCACGCAGAGGCATTGCAGGTGCTGGGCGCTCTCGTAGAGGTCGAGGTCAAAGTGCTCGCTCGCTTGATTTTATGTTGGTATTCTTTGTATAATTTACGTTTCGCATGGTTCTGTTTTGAGTTTATTACATTACATTTAGCACGGCTGCATCAAATTGAATTTCTCGAAAGATGTAACGAAACTTATTGGTTTAACGTGTTTTCGTGGGAGGCAGGGCCGTCCACGGAGCAACGGCCAAAGTCACCTGCGCCATCAAGCTCTCTCCCGCCTCAGCCCACGTAAATAATCTATGATATATTTTTTAATTTATAAAATTTTTTTTTTCATGAATGTGGTTATGATTGTTATTTTTTTTTAGGGAATCGCTGGCTGATCAGCTTAAAAAGGCTAGGACTGCCAAAGTCACAGACAATAAAAATATGTCCAGACTGACGGTGGAACAAAAGGCCACCCTCGCTGCAATGCGGGAACAAAAGCAGATGGCCCGTTATTTGTTGCCCGATGCTCCACCACCGAAAAAAAACAAAAGGTTCGAAGGGTTTCCTTAATAATGTAGTCTAATTAAATCTTTTTGCTGCTACATTATCTTTATTTGACACTAAACATTAAGTTACACAAATATTATATAACACAAATATTAAGTTTTCAAATTAATGTCTTCCAAACCGAAAGACCAAAGTGAAAATATTAAGAGCACATTAAGCCATTATGGTGCATCGTCAAGAGTGAGCGCTAGATTTAAATATTTTTGTGCTTTTTAATATTTTCTGCGTTCTACAATTCAACAAGCGGAAAAGTAATTTACCGCAAATTATAAGCCGATTTCTCTCGCTTCCTCGTAACCATACGCGTTAACATTGAGATGAGATGTAGTAACTATGTACCAACCTATGTATTCTTACATGAGAGTAACAACTTATCTTAATAAACGATAGTCATCATCTAGATTTCAGTGGTTTCACTCGCCTCCGACGTCAATCCTTACATGGCGACCTTGCCAGCTCCTTACATGGATACCCGTGCCATGTTTGGAACGCGTGACGCGGATACCTAGTGTAAGGCACGCGCCTTCAAACAAAATATCAATTAAAAATCGGTGCCTAAAATAAAAATCAGTAAAATTTTGAAAAAATGTGTCGGTCAAATATCCAAAAAGAAACCGTGTTTCTAAACCAAAATGCAGCAGGTTCCAACGATGGACATTTGGAAGAAATAAAAAGTCATCTGTCGATGATGAGCGTAGCGATGATCGTCGTCTGCACCCTCCTGTTGATCGCTACGATATACCTCATCTACAAGCAGTATAAGAAATGTCACATCCGATGGGCGCAACAGCAGTTTGACATGTCTAATAGAGGATCGTTCCTTCAGCGCCGTCGTCGTCAACAGCAGCAGCTGTACCCTGACATGAAGATAGACGAGAGTAAATTATAAATCAGTGTTGTGATGGTGTTTAAATATTGTGCGATAGAAATGTGCGGTGTAATATGCGCGTCGTGTGTAGATAAAATTATGTGTAAGTAAGACGTATGAGACTGAAACCTGATAATGTGAATGAACTTGTGCGGATCTATTTAATGGATACCTACCTAAACTGAACGATGAACAATAATCAACGAAGTGCTTATTACGGTAAAATATTAATAGGATAAGAGGTATGTGTATTATTAATTTTATATCAGTAATTTTAATTTTAAAGATTAATTAATGGCAGAATATTTAAATGCACTTTATAATGAACTTTTAAAGATTGTTCACCAAATGTTGAAATAATTAAAGATAATAAAATGTATTTAGTACACAAGAACAGGACTAAGCGTTATATACCGCCTGATTCTTGATTTTAATTAAGTACTTTTATAACCAATGTACTTATAGTAAGTAAGAAAACTATTTTATAAAAATATTATAAAAAAAACATTATAGGTACTATTATTAAATCAAGTTAAATTTATTCCTAAGATATTATATATTATTTCATGTAATCATTATAATGTATTCGATTTGCTTAAGAAAATGTAATTAGATTTAAAATAAAATAAACTATCATTTATTTTATTTCCCTATTGCGGTGGAAATGAGATGTAGTAACTATGTACCAACCTATGTATTCTTACATGAGAGTAACAACTTATCTTAATAAACGATAGTCATCATCTAGATTTCAGTGGTTTCACTCGCCTCCGACGTCAATCCTTACACATGGTGCCAAACTAGGGTTGGTGCGGTTAATTATACTGTAAGTTCGTAGAGACCTGCTGCTCATGCTCAGATGAATGAAATTTCGCTGTTTCTTTACCATAATTACATCACGAAAAAAAAAGTGTGCTGTGGAATCAATTTGAAGATAGTAAAAATAAAAAAGGAAGTGTTAATATTGCTCGGAGCATATTGCCTTCACAGTTTGCCATGTCAGTAGTATGATATTATACTCAAATATTTCTGGTGAAGCCACCCTAGGCATTTACAAAACTAGCGAAAGAATAAAGAAAACGGGTCCAATGGCTAGAAAACAACCGTGGTATTTATTGGAGTGAAGGTTTTATCGACTACAGAATATTGAAACACATATTTAAACTGTACGTGAATAATAAGAAAATTCTAGTTAAGGGACTAGAAAAAATAGAATGATAAAAAACTTTCATGAAAACTGTGAAATCATTGATATTGGTGAAAACGGATGTCCTCACTTTGACTATACTTCCATTCAGAAGGCCTTACGTTGCAACTTACACGACGGTTGGGAGGATGCACATTACAAATACTCATTCAACGTTTTGCTGTGCACTTGAACATAACGTAATCGTAATAATTTTATTAATAACAACTACAGTTGTTGATTTCTCTCTCTGCGTGTCATTTCATAGGTTATCGAAGTTATCGTGATTATAATCAAAGATTGTAATTTTTTAGCAAATTCATATTCGTTTTCAAACTTTATTATGTTTTTACAGAAAAATGGATAACTTTTCAACTAACGATCCTGATGCAACTTAAGATGACATTATTGGGATCAATACACAAGCACTGTTTTTCCAATGCGCACAGGATTCATTGGCTAGATTTTCCCAAGAGTTTCCTGTGACACAACGACCAGATCCTCTAGACGAGCGACGCAGAAATATGCAGTGATCTTCGTTGGAATCGGTGATTTATAAAACTCCAAGTGTTACACTTTTCTTGAAATCGAGTTATCACTCAATTCGTACTCTCTTTACGTAGACGGATCGATTCGTGTAAGAAACTCACAAGAGACACTATTCTTTCAAGTAGAAAATAGCCTGTCAAAATTTTGATGGACGTTTAGCGCAAAGACTAACTTAGATAATAGGCGTATTATAACTATCGAAAATACGCACGCGAAGCCGCAGGCAGAAGCTAGTTACAGGCTTGGGAGAGGCAGGAGAGCCTACCCGGTATGAACCAATCGATTATTCTATTATTATTTATACAATTTTTATCACAGAAACTTAATTAACAATCTACTTTTCTCATGTTCAGAACCTCCAAATAATGGGTCAGAAGACCAAGCATCGACAAATGGTCCATTGAGGTTCGACGAGGAAGCTATTGATGTTAAATATATTTTTTACTTATTTTTGTTTCTATCAACCATATATGATGCTCTCACCCTCAACTGGGATATTGAGTGTGGACAATGTAGACGTTGAGTCGAGCCAGCTCCTCGACGTCGAAGTTGAGCTCATCGGCTTCACACCCAGTAAGAATATTATAATTATTTACTAGAGAACCAACATCTTACACATTACTTAATAAACATTTAATTTGCAGCATCCACAGTCGGCCCTGGTAGCCTGCAAGACTCTTCGACTCTCGAACTCCTTCGAACTCCTTTGACTCAGTCACCTCAAGTCGGATACTACATTTTTGACGGTAAGCCGCGCCAGCATTCATTGACTTAATTCCATTCGAAATTTTGTGAGGATGTGCGTCAACGTCGCAGTTACCAAAACAAACAATAAAAAATTCTACTGAGATTGTGATCAGCGATATTTGCCTAACAATATTGCTTTTTGTTTTTAGATACTGAGCTCCTTGGCACGCCAGGAGACCCTGGCAGCGACATGGAAGTGGATGATGAAGCGATCATGCCCATCGAGTCTGTGGACCTTGAGGAACTCCCACTGAACCTGACCCGTATGCTGAACGAGATGGACATTAGGGACGATGACGCATTGAGGGCAGAGGCAACGGATCCCGACATGCTGAACTTTAATTGGTCCAGCAACCCTGAAAATTTTGTTGGCCAGAAGGAAACCTTTATAGGGGAAGCTGGCCCTACGTTCAGCTTGGAGGGCTTGTCTCCCCTTGATGTTTTTAGACGCATTTGGGACAATGACATCACTGATGTCATTGTCCAAGAATCCAACCGGTATGGGCAGCAGCTGTACGCCAAAGCGAACAAATTATGGGCAGACATTAATGTAACGGATATTTGGATATTCTTTGCACTGCTTATGCTGCAAAGCATTTTGGTGCTCTCTGTGGAGAAGGAGTATTGGTCTGTACCAATACTCCTTCTCCTACAGGTACCCCTGTGGGTACCTGGCATTTTTGAAGGTAGGGGATTTCAAAAAAATAATGTCCTACAAGAAGTTCTTACGAATCAAAAGGTGTTTACACTTTGTGGACAATACTGTCCTTACCACTGCCACTGCGGACAACAGAAAATTAAAATAGATTTGGCCAGTGATCGAGCATTTAAATACCAAATCGGCTCGTTATACCTACATACCTGTGCAGCATATCGCCATAGATGAATCCCTTCTTCTATGGAAGGGCAGATTATCGTTCGTCCAGCTGATAGCCACGAATGCAAGGGTAGGCCGTTGCTGTCCCGATCTTTGAAAAGCAAAAAGACGGACACTATGGGTACACTCAGGTTAAATAGGGCATTTGTGCCAGAAACCCTAAAAATTGACGAAATCGAACACTCGCCCAGGCGAGGTTGTATACAGACAGACGGAGGAAATTACCATCTCAGTATGGCACGACTCCAGCCTAGTGTCTTTGATATCGACATATCACCCAGCAGCATATGATACGTGTGATACGTGCCACGATAATTTATGTATCGAAGGATGCTTTAGAGAGTATCATCAAATTCATCAAATGAACATTTGATTAAATTATATCTTGTCTGATAGAAAGTCTCTTTTAATATAAAATATTTGTTTTTGATAGTAACAATGTCCAAACAATTAAAGAAAAGTTCGTATCCATGATGATAATGATGATAAATACGAACTTTTTTCCAACCATTCCGGCCTGTCAACAGTTTGGCCGGTTATGGATGAGGTCGGATATCGGTGTGACTGCGCCCAGAATTCTGCCTTACGGCGATAATTTTGTAAGTACTTTTTTCAGTTACAAGTGTTACAACTGAAAATACTTTGTTTGGTATCATTGGAAAGCTGTTTTTATGTAGATGAATTGATACTAAATAAAAATTTAGTCAAACAAAATTTGCTAATAAAAATATCTTAGGCAACGTAAAGTAAATTGCTAAGAATTTGGTACTTTGGTGTTTACTTTTCCATATTTTGATGCATTCGTTTATTTTAAGATCATTACAATCATAACTTAGCTTCAGGCTTGAAGTAAGCTTTCAGAAACTACTAATATTTCAACTAAATATGGTGGATTTGTATATAAATTTATAATTATGCGACACCGGAAAAAACGGTGATGCTAAAAAAATTTGTATGTGTTTCGTTGACTTGCTAATAAATATTTTTGTACTATGAAAGCCTTTCTTTTCTTTTTTCTTGCCTTATATTATATTGAATCTACCCACTCAAATAAAACACCCGAAACATAGTTTATTCCTATATTTTTAAATTAAAAATCATTTTCTAACTACAGGTCTATTTTTTTCGAAGTTGGTGGTTCTGAACTGTTTTATTTATTTTTATACCGTCATACTTATACAACTACTTTATGTCACTAAAAGCGCCTATTCAACCTTAAGGGGGCTTTTACATTTCGGCGCAATTTTTTTTTTATTGAACGTACCAAGCGGGCGGCGAGCTACTCAAGCGTAACTTTCTATTGTCTCGCGATTGAACTGACATAGGTCTGGCCTCGTTAATTGTTTTATCTTGGTTTTATTACATAAATTATACATGAAAAGACGCGTGACAGTGTAACCAATACGTGAAATAGTGGTTCAGCTCAAAATATAAGGATATATTCGAAATGTTCGCCGGTAAGATTACCTTGGTAATCGGACGTGGTAAGATCATTATATTTTGGAGTTTTTATCGCAGTTTGATCAACAGAAACCGTGATTAAGTTACAAAATATGAAAGAGCCAATATCATAGAATTGATAAAATAACTCATCAGCGAATAAAAACTCCATATCAGAAAGATCTGAACAAAAAACGAAACATATACGGCGAGATTGCAAAGTATTCCGTGCAACGGTTTTTTCATTGGCGTACGTGACCTTTAAGGTGCGGTTTGTATGCGAGTAAAAGAAAACCAGAGTAATATTGCGATTTGAACTTTTTAAATCCATTTTTCATTTCGCTTTTAATATTTTTATTATTTTTATCATGCCATTTAATTTTTTGGTTGGAGTGGAGTTTATGGTGTTTACGCAAGACGAAAAAGACTTAGAAAATTTTCTATGAAATTTTTTATGCTTTATTAACATGCTTTGTTTTTTCTTATGGAATCATGGAGGGGGTGACTAAAGGGGCCACTTTTGTTCAGGTTATTGACCTCTAAGTTTAATGACCTCGGCGCTAGAGGTCCAAATGTGTCGAATTATTATTTGTAAAATCAGTACTATCTGAGCGTACCTGCCTTTCCCGACATTACAAGCCATTTAATGTTTTTTATTTATAATAATTTAAATAATATATATTTATTATATATATATATATATATATATATATATATATATATATATATATACTATTGCCTATCACAACATAACAAGCCTAATTATTAGTTATCTTATGTTTAGATCTTTGAAGTTTTTCGAGAACTCGTCTATCGAAAGTTATGGAGAACGCGGGAAGCAGTGGGCGAGGTGGAGAGGGGCGTGGCAGAGGCCGAGGCCGAAGCCAAAGCCGAGGCCGCGTGAGTGGGCGAGGACGAGGGCGAGGACGTGGAGTCGCGCAAGCTGCGGAAACGTAATATATATTTTTTTTAATTTCTCATCTCCTGTATTTGTATTAATATTCACATTTGTATTGAAATGGATCAGTTGAGCTACCTGTAGACTGTTTGAAACAGTCAACAGTTAGCTCAATTGTTTCAATTGTAAATACTAGTATAATTTTCTTTGTGAATAAAGTATAATTTCAGTACCTTAAAAAAAAGTATGTTCACAGAAATATAATGTATTTCAGTGAACTTGAGCTGGTTCGCCAGAACGTACAGACCACCAAGCGGGCACTGGCCAAAATGCCTGCCTCCGTCCGGGCGGAGTACCACGCCCGGAAAATTGCCAAGCAAGCGGAGCGCATCCTTTTACCAGACGCTCCAGCCCGCAAACGCGCACGGTAAATATTTATTTTACTAGTACAATTTCGGCTTGTTAGTAAATTTGTCATGTCTATAACTTTGAATTTTGCACTACAGGAATAATTCACCGGAGCGCGTCCCGTGCCGCCTGGTGGGAGGAACGCCAGAGGTGCCACCACCACCAAAGCCGCAACCCTGGCAAACGCAGTAAGTTCTTTTAACTGTCTTCTATTTCATTATTGAGAGCTACTATATGTATTTATTTATATATATAAATAGATTAATTAATGATAGTAAAAAATAATAATAATTACTAATATAAAAAATAATTAACTATAATTAACCAATACTTAGTCATAATCATTTAAATATAACTAGCTGCGCCCCGCGGCTTCGCACGCTTTGTTTCTATGGAAACGTTTAAAGGTGATTTCTATCCCACGGGAACTGATTCATGGGATAAAAAGTAGCCTATGTTTGATCCCAGGATTACAATTACCTGTATGCAAAGTTTCAGCCCGATCCATTCAGTAGTTTTGGCGTGAAGAGGTAACAAACATCCATCCATCTAAACTTTCGCATTTATAATATTAGTGTGATAATAATAATTGATGATATAAATAAAATAATAATAAATTTATAAATGCATAAATTTTGATATTATTTTTATAGAGGTGTGATAACCAGGTCAGGTGAGGTATTGTAGGAAAGGGAAAAAAATCTGAAATGCTGTCTTTTATTTACAGGCGGGTAAGGGAAGAAGGGGGGCCGCACAGCCCGAGCACGTCTTGTGCGCCGGCTCGGCCGCAGTCCCGGCAAACGCAGTAAGTTCTGTAACTTTTAACTTTATTATATTATTTAAAAAAAATATGTAAATAATATACTAAATGTATATAAATGAAATATAAAAAATAAATAGATTAATTTCGTTCGGCGGTGCACGTCACATTATATTGATAACCATGTCATGTGAGGTATTGTAGGAAAGGGAAAAAATCTGAAATGCAGTCTTTTATTTACAGGCGGGTAAGGGAAGAAGAAGGGGGGCCGCACAGTCCAAGCACGTCGATTTCTTCGGTGCCGTCGCCGCTGATGTGCGACTGGACCACGGGTGGCCTTCGTAAGTTTTTTTTTGTACAAGATGAACGGAATGTTAGCGTTGTATTACTGTTAATTTAAAATAACGTATTATTTTTGTAGGAGAACCAGAGGGACTCAATTTGTTCGTCGTCCAGCAGAGGTCGAGGTCCAGCAGCCCATCAAGGTAAGAAAAGCATTTTTCAGTCATCATCATCAGAATTCAGACTTTTGCAGAGACTTTTTTCAATTACTTTCAAATTGCTTTATGTATTTCAAGAGTTTATTTTTTTTAGCATACCTGAATCGACGTCGGGCGTCGGGGTACCCTATGTCCCAGAACATCTTCTGCGGAAATCGGCGATGCCGCAGTCCGGAGGGTTGGAGTCGCCGCAGCAGCCAACAACTTCCAGCCGCACCCATGGTAAGTTTAATATAATTTAACCCTGTTGAAATCTGACCCTGTGACAATCTCTTGATAATAGGCATTGCTTCAGATGATCCAGATCAGCGCATCGTGGAGTGGCTGGATGAGCTGAGTGACGGGAGCGAGGAGGACTCGCCCATACATGACTTCGACATCGCCGACGAACCGGCTCATCTCCCTGACGACATTGACCGTGACTGTGCTGACTATTTGAACCGACAGGACAACAACGCCGACCAACTTCTGACTGAACTTTTGACAGGATAGGACAGGACCGATCACGAACAGGACAGGACCGATCACGGACAGGACAGGACAGATCTCCGACAGGACAGGACAGATAACCTGACTTTTGACTGGACGAGCGACAAGGACGCGTTTCTGGGACGCCGGGAGGACTTTGTGGGTCCATCTGGGCCCACATTTACTCTCGAGACGACTGACAGACCTTTAGATATATTTCTAAAGTACTTTGACGACGAGATTATGAACTTGATCGTCTCAGAAACCAACCGTAACTGTGACAATTTGACGCGACAGACTTATTCGACTCATAGCCGGTTTAATAAGCTGAAGGGAACTGATAAGTCTGAGATAGGCATTTTCCTTGCAGTGCTGGTTCTGCAGGGCCTTCTTCCGCTGCCAGTGGAGAAGGATTACTTCAAGGAAAATGGCTATCTCACACTGAAACATTTCAAGTCCCTGATAACTTATAACCGGTTCATTTTACTGAAACGACTTCTGCACTTGACTGACAATAACGACCCATCGACGATTGACAATAACAAGCTGCGGAAGTTAGGGCCCTTTTTAAATTTACTGGTCAGTAAATTTAAGGGCCTCTATCTTCCGTCGCGCGACATAGCAATTGACGAGTCCCTACTGAAATGGCTAGGACGTCTTAATTTCGCCCAAAAAATCGCAACGAAAGCTGCGAAGGTCGGAATTAAAACGTACGAGCTGTGTGAATCCAGCACTGGGTATTGCTGGAACTTCTTCATCTACACGGGCAAAGGACATACCCATGACTCTGACAGACAGGACCGACAGGACGACGCACTGGACCGACAGGACCCTGACAGAGACGACACACAGGACCGACAGGACGACGCACTGGACCGACAGGACCCTGACAGACTGGGAGATGAGCCACAAACTGTCCCGACTGTCCCGACAAATTTGACTGCACAAATCGTGCTAGATCTCGTCCGGCCGCTGCTCAACCGAGGTCACACGCTAGTAATGGATAATTTTTATAATTCTCCATTACTAGCGCGTTACCTCAAACAGAACAAGACTGATTGCTTCGGGACTCTGCGCGTTAATCGTGAGTTTGTCCCCGAAGCAATCAAACACACGACCAAGACTATGCTGCGGCCGGGCGAGGTCGTACAATCGTACTGCCGCGACCTATCGGTGGTGTTGTGGCGCGACAGCTACATTGTCGCGATGCTGTCGACGATACATGCGGGGGAAGTGGGGGGGAAAGAAAAATACGGCCACTATAAGTATAAGCCACAGGTAGTTTTAGACTACAACCTTGCCATGGGAGGAGTCGATAAGAAAGACCAGCTCCTATCGGCCCATCCCATGCAAAGGCTACGCAATCAGGCGTGGTATAAGAAGGTGTTTCGGCGCCTTCTTAACGTCACCATCCTGAACTCGTACATTGTGTACAAGACTAAGCACCCACGCACTTCACAACGCGACTTTCGTACGACCTTAGCCAACGAACTGATTGCCGAGTTTAAGCCGCCTCAGGTGGAGCGCCCGTTGCCCGTCGCCCGTGTGCCCGAAACTGTCGGGGTGATAAGTGTGGCGGAGAAAGGGAACATCCGGCGCCCCATTCTAACCGGCAATCATTTTGTTGGTGAAGGTCGTGCGAAGCATTTGAAGTGCGTGGAGTGCAAAAAAGCTCGCACAAAATATATCTGCAAGCAATGCAACGTTTCGCTTTGCTTGCTGATATGTTTTGAAAAATTCCACACGTAATAGCGTACTATTACGTGTGGCATTTTTCAAACTTTCATAACTTACCACAATTGTAACCCTATATTTCAAAGAGTGCCATTTTACTTTTGAAATAAACTTTTGCTCTAAACTACGTACTATAACTAAACTTGCATAACTTACCACAATTGTAACCCTTTATTTCAAAGAGTGCCATTTTACTTTTGAAATAAACTTTTACTTTGTTACATTTTACCTACCTGTGGCTTTAAACTTTTACTTTGTTACATTGTATCTACCTGTGGCTTATACTAACGACTTGAATAACTTAAAACCGACTTGTCACCGGCTTACTGACAGACAGAAACTTTCTTATCTTACCACAATTGTAACCCTTTATTTCAAAGAGTGCCATTTTACTTTTGAAATAAACTTTTGCTCTAAACTACGTACTATAACTAAACTTGCATAACTTACCACAATTGTAACCCTTTATTTCAAAGAGTGCCATTTTACTTTTGAAATAAACTTTTACTTTGTTACATTTTACCTACCTGTGGCTTTAAACTTTTACTTTGTTACATTGTATCTACCTGTGGCTTATACTAACGACTTGAATAACTTAAAACCGACTGTCTGACTGACTGACTGACTGACTGACTGACTGACTGACTGACCGACTGATTTCCCCCGCATGTATATTTTAAAGGGTACGCATGTATATGTAAATACAGTTAGCTCAATTGTTTCAGTTGTAAACACTATTTCTGATTCATTTCTTTTACTTGATTGTATTTGATTGTAATTTTCTTTGTGAATAATGTATATGCTTCTACAACAAAACTCCAAACAGATTGGCAGTTTGTGGAACTCGTTAATCGAGTAGAACGAGTTTTTCATAAGCCATTTGCGTTCATCTCTTCTACACGAGCACTTGTTAATGTAGGTGTTATTATTTTCTGGGATACCTCTCCCCGTAATTTTCTTTGTGAATAATGTATATGCTTCTACAACAAAACTCCAAACAGATTGGCAGTTTGTAGAACTCGTTAATCGAGTAGAACGAGTTTTTCATAAGCCATTTGCGTTCATCTCTTCTACACGAGCACTTGTTAATGTAGGTGTTATTATTTTCTGGGATACCTCTCCCCATGCGACCCGAAAACCATTTGCGTTATTTAAACTACATACTATAACTAAACTTGCATAACTTACCACAATTGTAACCCTTTATTTCAAAGAGTGCCATTTTACTTTTGAAATAAACTTTTGCTTTAAACTACATACTATAACTAAACTTGCATAACTTAACACAATTGTAACCCTTTATTTCAAAGAGTGCCATTTTACTTTTGAAATAAACTTTTGCTTTAAACTACATACTATAACTAAACTTGCATAACTTACCACAATTGTAACCCTTTATTTCAAAGAGTGCCATTTTACTTTTGAAATAAACTTTTGCTTTAAACTACATACTATAACTAAACTTGCATAACTTACCACAATTGTAACCCTTTATTTCAAAGAGTGCCATTTTACTTTTGAAATAAACTTTTGCTTTAAACTACATACTATAACTAAACTTGCATAACTTACCACAATTGTAACCTTTTATTTCAAAGAGTGCCATTTTACTTTTGAAATAAACTTTTGCTTTAAACTACATGCTATAACTAAACTTGCATAACTTACCACAATTGTAACCCTTTATTTCAAAGAGTGCCATTTTACTTTTGAAATAAACTTTTGCTTTAAACTACATGCTATAACTAAACTTGCATAACTTACCACAATTGTAACCCTTTATTTCAAAGAGTGCCATTTTACTTTTGAAATAAACTTTTGCTCTAAACTACGTACTATAACTAAACTTGCATAACTTACCACAATTGTAACCCTTTATTTCAAAGAGTGCCATTTTACTTTTGAAATAAACTTTTACTTTGTTACATTTTACCTACCTGTGGCTTTAAACTTTTACTTTGTTACATTGTATCTACCTGTGGCTTATACTAACGACTTGAATAACTTAAAACCGACTGTCTGACTGACTGACTGACTGACTGACTGACCGACTGATTTCCCCCGCATGTATATTTTAAAGGGTACGCATGTATATGTAAATACAGTTAGCTCAATTGTTTCAGTTGTAAACACTATTTCTGATTCATTTCTTTTACTTGATTGTATTTGATTGTAATTTTCTTTGTGAATAATGTATATGCTTCTACAACAAAACTCCAAACAGATTGGCAGTTTGTGGAACTCGTTAATCGAGTAGAACGAGTTTTTCATAAGCCATTTGCGTTCATCTCTTCTACACGAGCACTTGTTAATGTAGGTGTTATTATTTTCTGGGATACCTCTCCCCGTAATTTTCTTTGTGAATAATGTATATGCTTCTACAACAAAACTCCAAACAGATTGGCAGTTTGTAGAACTCGTTAATCGAGTAGAACGAGTTTTTCATAAGCCATTTGCGTTCATCTCTTCTACACGAGCACTTGTTAATGTAGGTGTTATTATTTTCTGGGATACCTCTCCCCATGCGACCCGAAAACCATTTGCGTTATTTAAACTACATACTATAACTAAACTTGCATAACTTACCACAATTGTAACCCTTTATTTCAAAGAGTGCCATTTTACTTTTGAAATAAACTTTTGCTTTAAACTACATACTATAACTAAACTTGCATAACTTAACACAATTGTAACCCTTTATTTCAAAGAGTGCCATTTTACTTTTCAAATAAACTTTTGCTTTAAACTACATACTATAACTAAACTTGCATAACTTACCACAATTGTAACCCTTTATTTCAAAGAGTGCCATTTTACTTTTGAAATAAACTTTTGCTTTAAACTACATACTATAACTAAACTTGCATAACTTACCACAATTGTAACCCTTTATTTCAAAGAGTGCCATTTTACTTTTGAAATAAACTTTTGCTTTAAACTACATACTATAACTAAACTTGCATAACTTACCACAATTGTAACCCTTTATTTCAAAGAGTGCCATTTTACTTTTGAAATAAACTTTTGCTTTAAACTACATGCTATAACTAAACTTGCATAACTTACCACAATTGTAACCCTTTATTTCAAAGAGTGCCATTTTACTTTTGAAATAAACTTTTCTTTAAACTACATACTATAACTAAACTTTCATAACTTACCACAATTGTAACCCTTTATTTCAAAGAGTGCCATTTTACTTACTTTTACTTTTGAAAGAAACTTTTACTTTAAACTACATGTAGTTATGATTTCTATAAATAACAATACTTAAAAATCATAATTTTTAATTAAGAATATGTAAATTATTATTGAACATAAAAAAAATTAAATTATAATAGAACTAGTTTCCACGTTATTGTTTATGTCAAAATAAGAATGATATTATACCTTTTTAAATTATCCAAATCGGAACATTATGTACGAAATTATGACTAAATTACTAGTGAAGTTCACAAAAAAAAATATTCGATGGGTCTCTCAAAACTGAGTCTATTTGGTTCTGTATTTTTTTTCCTATACTTATAGTTTCGGAGTAAATCTGATATCTGCCTGCTAGCCCACTATAGCAAACAACACCACACTATAAGTGCCTTTGTAAATTATAATAGTCTGATGCTCCGGGTGGTGGATTTTCGATTAATACGTGTTTCCCGTCAATAGCCCCACAGCAAAAAGGAAATTGCCAGCGATCTAAAAAATCCTTTTGTATTTTCTTCCATAGATCTGTGGTGGATGGCACCTAAAAGAAATAAACTTATATTAGTGTATGGTTACAGGGAAAAGATTCAGCGGTGAACACAAACAGCGACGCGTCTTCATATTTTGATGAATTGGAACAAGAAGATAATATTTCGCCCTTAAAAAAGAAAAAAAAATTGTCTCCAAAGAAAAAGGCGGAGCGTGCTCTAATGGACGCACCTAAAATGGACCCACCTGTTTTACAAGCAGTCAATAGATTAGAAACTTTGGCTCAAACTATCCGTCAAGATGAATTTGATACATTCGGAGTACATGTGGCAAGCCAATTACGTAGTTTGCCATTAAGAAATGCTATTGTTTGTCAAAATTTCATCAATAATTATTTGTCACAAGAAAGACTGAAAACCTTAAATACACAACATTTTCCAATTGCTATACCTACGAGTTCACTCTCAGAGTATACACGCTATACTTCGACTCCAGAAGCCGAAGCTACTACTTCCCGAAACCAATATTTTCAAAACCAGCGTGAAACTTCGACTCCCGAAGCTTCCACTTCTAGAAGGCACCTCGATTATGAAGAAGACTATTTTGCCAGCTGTTTACTTACACAAGAAAATACTGGGCAACAGTACGGAGTGAACGACGATATTCTCTCTCAAGCTGTTAGGTCATGCTTAGATGAAAACACAATGGAAAATTTATAAATTAATCGTTAATAATTAATTACTAGTTTCACTTACCATAATGAACTCCTGTAAAACATTGTATATAGCATCCAAAACATCCTTCAAAAACAAGGAAATTGTGCATTCTGGAACTCTAAATGACTCTGCAAGACTTGAATAGTTATCACCGGTAGCCAAGAACTTCAGGGTTATTTCTAATTTAATTTTCGGAGAAAGTGCTACTCGCATATTGGTATCGCATTTTTGTATAAGCGGAGTAACCTTATGTAGTAAAGTATTAAAATGATCAGTAGTTATTCTTAATCGTTTTTTAAAATAATCAGGATCTTCTAAACTCCACTCAACCAATAAAGTATCCGAAGCACCCAAGTCCTTACGTCGAGAAATCCATCCACGTACCCAAACATTACGTTTTCTTCTTTCTTTTTGTTTTTTCTTCACTCTTTGTTCTTTAAGCAATTGTTGAATAATTGAATAATTAATTATTTCAATTCCGGCACAAACGGCTATTCTGCTCAACATTTTCGATGGAAATGACAGAGCCGCATGCGATTTTAGTAACCAGTGTAAATGGGCTAGCGATGCGGCTTGGTGAGGCAATTAGTGAAGCGACTCGCCGCACGGCGAAAATCGACCCGTGTAAACCCCCCATAAGCATTTATAGTGTTTTGGTTGGATAACACAAAATAAAAATTGGATTCTGTATTCTTATCTGGTTCATCTAGTAAACTCTCCCGAAGTTAATTTTGAGACTATCACACCGCGATATCTCCCAACTAACATTTTGGTGTCAGATACAGTTTTTATTATAACTTTTACCTGTTTAATTGAGTAATAATTATCTCAGTTCTGACTAAAAACGTTAAAAAGGAGTTAAAAAATAAATTTAGCTCCAATGGTGGTTCTAGAACTTTAATGAACGACGTAAGAACACTTTAAGAGTTAGAAAAGCGTTAATTACAGCAAGTATAGTTAAGATGTTGTAGCTTTAACCTGTTTGTAGCACTTATACCTATACAACAGTGCTCGCTGACTCGCGTCAACACTTATTGTTGTTTAGTTGTTGCAGTGAAGTGTCTTTTATAACTGTAGGTATTATATTGGTTATAAGGTGCAGACATGTGTTGTAAAATAGAGTTTGTCAAGAGTGTAAGATACACAGATACCAAAAGTATTGAACAACTCATTTATGTAGGTTCAAGCTGTAATGTTAATTCTATTTATGCTTATTGTGATAAGTAGATACACTATAAAGGCGTTGTAAGAGCAATGGTGTCACAACATTCTTGGCTACAGATGTTGTAACTCAAAATGAGTAATAATTTACTTATGCGACGACTAAAGCTTTAATGTAAGTTCGCCATTGTTTTGGTGAACTATAACCTATAAATTGACTGGGTTATTCAATATTTGACAACAAAATACTTCATTATAAAAGTTACTTTTGTAATTTCATTGATGCCACTTTATTTAACATGCCACTAGCCACAAAGCAAAAATAAAAAAATGATACAAATTTGAGGTGCCTATTTTATGTTTCATAAGTTTTATTTGAAATCTTTATTAAATCAAGAGCGCGTTAAAATTGAGATGTAAAACATGGTATACACTTACCGTAAAATCACAACGCCAGATTGTTTTCACTTCACAAAGTAACTTGAATAGGTATACTTTATTATTTCTCTGTTAGATAATGGCCATTCGGTGATTGACATTTAGTTGTACGCTAAATGATACCATAAACATATTGTAACTAGCGTCAAAGTGTCAAACAACTATTTTTAATACGTCTAATAAAGTTTTAAGTGGTTATAACTCTTAGCCGACGTTTTTATATAACCTTTAGTGTTGACCAACCCATCTACAAGCACAGTAATATAGGTTGAAGTATTAGCTGAGTATGAATCAACACTTTTGTGCAGGTTCTGTTACACCTTTATATAACCGCTCTACTGGCTTTCTATAACCTTTACCTGTAAAATCGTGGGCCTCTTTCGTGGTTATATGGGAGTTAGAGCACTCTATAACTCCACTGTACAGGTATTGTTAACACTATGATACTCGAATGGAACCGATATACGGGGTGGCCCATTCAAATCGGTCAGTATGGGAAAGTCTGAAACTGTAAGACATACGAAGATTTGTTCTTAGGAACCATGTCACCGATTTCGATAAAAAGAAAAACTGCATTCATACAATTAAAAAAAAAGTGTACCCAACTGGGGAATCGAACCCGGTTGTTTTGAAAAAATAAACTTACACTATTTCTATTCAGATATCGTTTGTGTAGGTCTTAAGCAGTAAATATCTCTAAGAAACATAATGTCTAAAATGAATAAAATGCATTTTTTTCACATACTTTAATTTATCATAGTAGGTGTTCAAAGTGACCACCGTTACAATATTCAGCAAGTTCAGGCATGTAAAATTGTCTCTATGGTTGTTTGTACCTCTCTACTTGTTACATACACCGTGTTATGTATCATGTGGCATTGGCATTGCATTAAACGTTTAAGGAAGTTTTGTTATCTACAGTAATATTATTATCTATTATTGCAACTGCTTACTTCTATTAATCAAACACTAACAATCAATTGAAAAGCCCACTTAAAGTAAGTATGTAGATGTTGTAGATACAGAGACGTGTTAAACCTCATTTGAAAATGGAACGTGTCGGTGTGACTGGCCGAATAGCGATACAAAAAAAAAGAAAAAAAAACTTGAGTGTCAAATGTTTAGGCGGGAACTGAAAATTAAAATCAATGCTTCGGTATTTTTGTGTCGTTCGCTGTGTGGTTGGGAAAATGCGTTAGACAAATTCTAAGCACTTTGATTTATTGGAAGCTTACTTTAAAAACGATAAAAATTGCTCCCGTGCACTACATTGGTACCATATCAAATATCCGACACGTATTTTACCTACCCGTAAGATATTCATCAAAATTGTGCACAATTTGAAGACTTACGGAAGTTTTAAAAAGCCAATTAAAGTAAAACCAAGAAAATGTGATGAAAACATGGAAATGAACATTTTAACCTATTTTGAAGCAACACCAGATGCCTGAACCCGTAATGCAAGTCGTGATATTCCTGAAATTTCACGAACACACATTCAAAGAACCCTAAAGAAACACAAATACAAGTGCTACAAGAATGGACATTGGGTGCAGGCCTTACATGCAGGAGATGATATCAGACGACTTGAATTTTGCAATTGGATAAAAGAGAGAATGGGCCTAGACAGACATTTTTTAAACTACGTAATATTTTCTGATGAAACTCAATTTTCCAATAACGGAATGTACAATCGTAAGAATCATCACTATTGGAGTCGAGAAAATCCCTTACGAGTGCACGAAGGACGCCGTCAAGTTAGATTCTCATTTAACTGCTGGGTCGGCCTACTTCACAATAAGGTACTCATGTTTAAAATTTATGATGGACATTTGGACAGATTCAAGTACATTGCAATCTTAGAAGATCTTTTAGAGGCCGTAGGAGAAATGGCAGTAGAAATAAGAGAACAACTTTATTTTCAACAGGATGGAGCACCGGCTCACAATAGTCGTATAGCAAAAGACTTTTTAAATGAAAACTTTCCGCGAAAGTGGATTGGTACGAACGGCCCGATCAAATGGCAGGCGAGGTCGCCCGATTTAACGCCTCTAGATTATTTTTTGTGGGGTTACATTAAAGATGAAGTGTACAAAAATAGCTATAACACCGTTGAAGAACTAAAAGTAGCCATAGAGTCAACTTTAACGCAGATTCACCACATGAAGATACAAAATGCAATAGTAAGATCGTTACCTAGACGTGTTGAATATTGTATTGAAAAAGACGGTGGTCACTTTGAACACCTACTATGATAAATTAAAGTATGTGAAAAAATGCATTTTATTCATTTTAGACATTATGTTTCTTAGAGATATTTACTGCTTAAGACCTACACAAACGATATCTGAATAGAAATAGTGTAAGTTTATTTTTTCAAAACAACCGGGTTCGATTCCCCAGTTGGGTACACTTTTTTTTTAATTGTATGAATGCAGTTTTTCTTTTTATCGAAATCGGTGACATGGTTCCTAAGAACAAATCTTCGTATGTCTTACAGTTTCAGACTTTCCCATACTGACCGATTTGAATGGGCCACCCTGTATATAAATAAATAAATAAATAATGCTGGACAATTCACACAGCATTATCTAGCCCCAAGGTAAGCAGAGCTTGTGTTATGGGTACTAGATAACTGATATACATAATAATATACGAGTACATAGATAGATATTTTTTATTATACATAGAAAACGACCAGAACACCCTGAACAAATATCTGCAGATCGTACAAATATTTGTCCCGAGGCGGGAATCGAACCCGCAACCTCCTGCGTCGCAGGCGGACCTTCGCCCACCGCGCCACAGAGGTCGTCCTGTATATAACCCTGTATATAATGATATACAGGTTGTTTTAACGCTATTGTGCTAGTTGGGCTGGAGGTCGGCCCCACATTCATGGCTGCAGATGACTTCCACCACAGAGTGGAGCTTTCTTTTAAAAAGACCAAACGAGTCTACGACTTTAGAGACCTTTCTAAAGCTCCGATACAGGTACAAACACTAAAGTAAAAATATGACTGTACAAGACTTTTATGATTTTGACTGTTCATCGATACATAAATAAGCTACAACAATCTAAACCTCGTGCTTATTATGAACATCATGTGTGAAACTGTTTTTCGAAGAGGATTTACATCACTGTTGTATAAAATCAACCACAGCACAAACGATCAATACGAGTTAGATTTTCTTAAGAATAAGAACATAAAAAATGGCATTCCACCATCACTGCAAAAGTTGGCTGAAAGAAGTGCTATTCTCTGCTACTTTGACAAAGCTGGGTAAGCATTTAATCTCATGCCTTCCAATAGAGGAATGTTTTGGGAGACTTTAGCAGTTTATGATTATTTTAGTGACCTCACTCGACTTATAAAGATTAACAGATTTATTGTTGAGTTGAAACAAAATAGAGAAACATTCTAAACCAACGTTGATTAATTTCATAATCAGTTAAAAAGTCTTCCATTTATATTTCTAAGTGTAATAATTAATCTCTTTCTAAAAGTGTAATTTAAGTTCCCTTTAGTTCCTTCAAATCGAAACGTTATTAACACGATAACAGTCCCCATACAAAATGTTTGAATTTCATTGTAAGTCCCGCATATTACCTCAGTCTTAAAATGCGTCTTGTTAAAGACGTAAATAATAAGACATGTAATCGAAACACTTCTAAATACTTAGTGAGTGCAATAGGAAGTAAACCATATCTTTTAGTATCATGAAAAAACAGAACTTTCAAGAGCCGTACTCAGGACTGGCACTTTATCGATATATAAATACTTTTTGTTATTAGTAGATTTTGAAGTGTCAGGTAATAGAACGTCAACTCAAGTCAATGTAGGTAATTCTTTTGTTTATTTTACCACATTTGTTCACTTCACGAAGTTGAAAATGGTTGAACGTTTACAAAGAATATTAGAAGATTCTGATTTCGACGACGATTTGTTGGATTCTGACGAGGAAAACGAAGATGCAGCTTGTTTTTTGGCAATGGATGACATAGTAGAAAGTATCGAAGACATACAAGCTGAAATTCAAAACAGTCTTCCTAGAAATCGACGAAGCCGCAGTCTCCATCGTGAACAGGTACGACGACGTGCACGTAATCGATCTGCAAGCCCTTTCGCATGGCAATCAAATGTTTCCAACTTATCAAGGAAACTTTTTACGGGTCGTATGGAGCCTACACGACACACAAGATTATTTGGTAATGATGAACAAATTTCTATGATATTCCGTCACATTATAAATGACGAGGTACTGTGTTTAATGGTAGAATACACAAATATATATGGTTCTCGTATGAAAGTAGCAAATGATCTACCGTCTGCTCGAATTAAACGTTGGAAAGATGTTGACGCGTCCGAAATGCTCAAATTTATTGGAGTGATAATACTGACTGGATTGATAAAGTTTCCAACAGTTGAATCATATTGGAAAATGGACGAAATATATTATCACCCATTACTCCATAAGATAGGCATGTCCTATAATAGATTTGTTTTGTTAATGAAATGTTGGCATTTTTGCGACAACGACACTCCAAGAGACGAAGATGATAGATTGTACAAGATTAGTCCGTTAATAAATCTCATTATACGAAATTGTCGATCTATTTACACACCAGGAGAGGTGATAGTTGTGGACGAGTCTATGGTCCATTTTAGAGGTCGACTTTTATTTAGACAGTATTTACCATCTAAAGCACATAAATATGGCATAAAAATATACAAAATATGCACAGTCGATGGTTATACTTGGGGATACAAGATTTACTGTGGTCAAAGTAACAATTTACATGGATTAGACAAACCTGGAAGCATTGTCGTGGAGTTAGCAGAAGACTTGCTGGATGAAGGACGATGTATAGTAACGGATAACTATTACACAAGTATCCCCTTAGCGGAATATCTGCTATCAAGAAATACAGATTTGTTAGGCACTTTAAAATTGAATAGAAAATATGTACCTCGTGACATTGTAAATGCAAATTTAGATCTAGGACAAATAGCTGCGATGCAAAAACAGAATGAGATGACGGTATTAAAATGGAAAGATAAAAGAGCTGTTACAATGTTATCAACCTGTCATGGTCATGAGATGTCTTTGTCTGGAGGAAGAGTACCAAAAATTAAGCCAAAAATGGTAATTGACTATAATTTACGAAAAAAAGGTATAGACATTGCGGACCAATTGTCGTCATACCATGGACCCATTCGCAAAAGTATAAGATTGTATAAAAAAATTGCCATAGATCTTATCACCATTGCGGTGGTAAATTCGACTATACTTTATAATGAGCTACATCCAAGCGGCAACAAAAAAATGACGATTTTAAAAGCCCAAGAGGAAATAGTTAGATCTATTATACGTAGTGATCTAGCCCTCCACACATCGTCTTCAATAGATACAAATTCAGCTCGGGAACAACACCTTTCTGGTCAAGGTTCCGCACATAGATTAGAACATATAACTAAAGTACGCAACCGGGATGTACGCCGACGATGTGCCTCCTGTTATAAGAAATTATTTCAAGAAGGCAAATCCGTACCTTATGCCAGAAAAAAGGCGAAAAAAGTCATGTCGGAATGCAAAAAATGTGAGAAAGCGTTATGCTTGCCATGTTTTAATGATTTACATAAATAAGAATATTACATTCAGTCTCTTACATCGTTCTAAAAAGTATTTAATTTTAATATTACCAACTTTTTGGTGTCAACTCCAATGACAATAATATGGTCCAATATCTATTATTTTTGACGTTGCGGGAAAGTCAAAAGTAAAGAAACAAAATATTATAAATAAAAATATCAATATGTTACTTAATTCTGAGAAATTATACGATTTAAGTATTGATAAAGTACTAACTATTCTGAAAAAAAAATTGGAGGAATATTTACCGGATGACGAAATTGTTCCTCTTTTCGAGGTAATAGTAAAAATAGTGTGAATGTATGGTTATTATTATTAATCTTTTTTTTTTAATGAAATATATTTTAAGTATTATGTTATAGATTGAATCTGTGAAGAGAAAATTGAAACAGTTACATGTACCGTTAACTATTATCTGTGATATATTTTTCAAAATTTTACCGGACTGCGAAGTAATGATTGATTACGAAGAAATTATTTTAACAGCCAAATGCACTAATTGTATGAAGCCATGCAAATACCTCAATTATACCATACAACTACAAGATGTTTATTGTAAATCTTGTACAGGTGAATGTTTCATTAAATGTGGACACTACGGTTGCAATTGTATGGCATACGTCCAAGCCAAGTATGGCCTTGGCTTAACCGATATTTTTGATGATATAAAGAAGTAAAATATAATATAAACACATATAAATATGTTTTATTAATCATACAGATAGGGTTAAAAGTTAAAAGTGACCGCAAGCATTTTGAATAAAATATTTCGAAACCTGTCTATCAAGAACAAGAAATGTTTTGCAAACCATTTCACCAAACCACCTTAGTACCCCTTACTCCTTAAGTTACCCTTAGTGCGTACCTGGTCGTTCCGTAGTGACCCATATGTGGGACACGGACGTGTAGAGCCAGTTCATAGTGACCCATATATGGGGCACTGGACGTTGAACGTGTTAATATACCAAAAGGAATGCTAGCTCAAGTAGGTGTCATTTTATTATAAATAAACTTAACAGTCTATCATAGTTATTTGAATTGATCTCAATCATTTTGGTGTGCCATCTACTTATTTAACCTTGATTAATAATAATAATAACAAGTGTGTGAGGAGGATTGGGTGATAATTAGGTAAGTAAGTACTTATAACGAAGGGGTCAAATGATGCAACTTTTAATATGCAAACAATTAGAAGGTAAACTTGTTGATTGATTTTAAAAATGTGATTTTTTTATTATGTTATTTTTGTTTCATTAAAATCAAAAATAATCTCCTGCTTGGTAAGTAGTTGAAATATTTTTGGATATGCGTAATAATATGTAATTGTACCTTTAATAAGTAAAATAATTTCCAAAATAAATTGTAATGATATTACATAAGAAAGACTATTGAGTAGAACGTCTCCTTTCATTGTAATATTTAAGACAGTATAACATTCAAAAGTTACATTTGGTTAGTTATGACTTTTTGATGTTATACTGATACTCTATTTAGTTCAAAGGAAAAATCATAATTTTAAAATAATGGAATTAGATAAATATTTAATATAAATATGTATAGATAAATCTTCCGTATATGCAACTAACTGCATTCAAAAATATTTTAAAGAATGTAATTTCAGAAAAACATTATGAACTTTAGACCCATTTAACTCGACATTTACAATTTGTTAGTTGTGCTTTTCTTCGTTGTGAGAGCAGAATACTGCAATAACACTCTGAAGGTATAATTAATTAATAATAAACAAATTATTTCATACACCTACGTTGAAACTGAAGCCTAATTACATTGCCTCATTAGGGGACCTATGTCCAGCAGTGGACTAATATAGGCTGATGGTGATGATGATGATTGTATCATAGTGTAAATGATTCAACTGGTACTACCCATCTTCATTGTAACAAGCCTTCCTCAAAAAGCTATTAATTACTATTTGCTTAATGTGTTACTTAATAAATTGAACAATATTTTACTTGATTTGAAATTATTCACAATTAATAATATGTTATGTATGATGCCACTATAGTTCTTTTTTTTTTTTTGTTTTTATTTAGATTTATTTAACCGTGACATAATACAATTACTTTGAGCCAAACTGTGTCAATATCATATTTTATTCATATTAATTTCCTGCATATAATATTGTTTCTATGTGATAAATTCAAAGAAACAAACATAATGACAACTGCAGCACCATGTCAACAGGTTTATGAAAATGTTTGAATAATTTAGGCTACACAAAATTAATGTATCATTTATAGGGCAATGTGTACACATGTTTGTACAAGAGTTGTTTACAACAAAACTCCTAGTGAGGTGCAAAACTGATCAGTAAATAAATTCAAACAAATTGTCAAACTTTGCTGTGCAAAAGGCTTACTATAAAATATCAGATTATCTAAAGATAAAAGAAAGCTTGGGACGGGTTTTGCTCCAACTCGAAAAATAACAAATTACAGGCTAAAGGTTTCTTCGTCGCTTCCTTACTTTACTCTACATATCGAAGCGACAGAAATCAAAATATTTCCATAATCCAATAATCCGAAAAACATCAATCAGCTCAAGGAGAATATCCGTGGTGAAATGGCAGCAATTACACCAGCATTACTGAAGAAAGTTTACAATAATTTCCGTTTGCGATTAGAGGAGTGTCGCCGTAGAGAGGGTCATCATTTAGATGATCTTATTTTAAAAAAATAAACTTCCGTTATTTCTTAACAATACCTCAGTTTTATTTTAACCCCCTGTTCCACATATCCCTACTGCTCTATTTCTACTGGTAGGGAAGAAAGGATTTTTTTTCCACATTTAGCTACTAGGGGGGACTACTTTTCCGCTTATCTCTACTGATAAAATAATTCAGGAAAGTGGTATCTTCACAATCAAAATGCTTAAGTGCTTCTATAAGTGTTTATTGTAATCATTCTATTTTAAAACTATGCAAACTCCTTCATTACGAGCTGTGTAGAATCTTTTTTCATTGTGAAGTCTAAGAAAATGTCATGTTGTGTCATGTCATTTGTTAAAAATATAACTGAAAATCGAAAAAATATAACTGAAATAATTTTATTTCAATAACTAAATATGAGTGAACCTATTTTTTTAACCAGAGGCCGAGGATCTGTTTTACTTTACGACGGTTACCAATATCACAGAAAAAAGGTATATGCTAATGGACAAGAGTATTGGAAGTGTGCTATTACTAAGAAGAACAAGTGCATTGGATCTCTCACAATCAGAGTATGTACCGATGCATATTAAATTATTAATATCGCTATTTTTCATAACGTTGTCAAGCCCTGGTGGAAATCCATGGCGGGAGGCCTATATGTTTCGCAGTGGAAGTCTTGTGGCTAATATGATGATAATGATGACGATGTCCCGGAATTATCAGAATTTATGGTATGGTACATGTAACGATGGCACGCTCATTAGTGTATAATGGCGGACTTAATCCCGTAGGTATTTTTTGTCAGTCAACCTTAGGGTGAAGTTATGGTGGTATTGTTTATTATTACAGGATAGAAGTATTATTGAGAAAACAGTGAGCCATTCGGAATGTTGTTTACGTGATATAGCCAAAAACGAAATTGATATGCGGCTGAATGATTGCAAACGAAAAGTTATTGCTGACCCTACACTTCCGATTCCCAAAATTTACGAAGAAACGCTTGATGGAATATACAACGATGGTTTGGATTTGATAGCAGCAACACCAAATTTTAGAAATGTTAAGACTGCCTTATACAACTCAAGAAACAAAGAGGCAGGAACGAGTAAAATGTTTTACACAGATTTAGAACAGGTGGAGGTGCCATCGAATTATCAGAAATTTCTTTTCGCTGACTATAGATATAATGGTGGTCGTATTTTAATATTTGGTGATGAATGGTCCAAAAATATGTTAATCGATGGGAAAGTTTTATTTATAGATGGTACTTTTAACATTTGTCCAAAACCTTTCACTCAGCTAGTTACAATTCATTGCGACATTGGAAGTACCATAGAGTGTACGAATATAATCCCAGTGCTTTACGCACTTCTCCCAGACAAAAAGACTGAAACTTACGTTACATTGTTCCGACTCATTAAATCACAAATAAAACAGAGCGCTCATAAAAAGTGGGATCCCGATTACATTATGGCTGATTTTGAAGCAGCCATTGCTAAAGCTATGAGAATCGTATTACCAAAAACTGAAAAGGGAGGGTGTTACTATCACTTCCATAAAGCGATATGGAAAAAAGGGAGACAACTGAAGCTAACGAAAAACAGAGACACGAGAAGAATACTAGCATTAATCGCAACGTTACCTTTGTTGCCATTGGATAAAATACAAGAAGGATGGTCATTCATTGAGAGTCAGATTTTAGACGAGTTTAAAATGGATGCATTTAGTAAATATTTTGTAAGAACATGGCTAAAAAATAAACAATTTCAGGAACAGTGGTGCGTGTTTGGAAAGAGGCACAGAACTAACAATTTCGCAGAAGCCTGGCATTTTAAAATTAATAACAAGAGTAACAGAAAAAACAGTTTGTATGCTTTATTAAAATTATTATACAACCAATCAACGGTTATGAAAAATCGGATGAAGTCCATCAAGAATCCGCCAAAAAAGAGGGCGCAAATATATGTGATCCGTGACCGCGTCATTCAAAATGCACAACTGCATTTAATCACAGGAGATATAACGGTGGGTCATTTTTTAGATATGCTAAGATAATTATTATTTATTTGTTGATTTCAAAGAAGTTTAATTGTTAAATTTAGTACCGATATAATATAAGAATGTTTTTTTAAGGTACATACCTTACTACCTACAATAAATGAATTTTCCATCTGATTGTACTTTTCCTTAGTAGAAATATGTGGAAGTGAAATATCATTGTATCCCCCCTAGTAGCTAAATGTGGAAAAAAAATCCTTTCTTCCCTACCAGTAGAAATAGAGCAGTAGGGATATGTGGAACAGGGGATTTTAACTATACCTTTTGTATTTATTTTTTAATCTATATTTTAAATATGCACGTTCTATTGCGCTACCCTGTATTTGTCATCCATAAAGAAGCATTGCATGGATGGAAAGTTTATTTACTACCAAGACGAGACCTGGCTTAATGAAGGTAAGATTGTTAAAATTACCTATGATTGTGATTTTTTATTATGTACTTTTGATTATAAATCCGATTGTTTTATAAATAAGTTGTTGTGTACAATAATCTGCCATTCATTATTTTGTTTTAGGCCATACAGTCAACAAAGTTTGGGTGGACACCGAAGTTAAGTCTTCAAAAGACGCTTTTCGGGAGAGGCTAACCACAGGGCTGAAGGCTCCTTCAGGAAAAGGGAAGAGACTTATAATAAGCCACATCGGAAGTGATGAAGGATTTGTAGGAGCTCTGCTCCTGTTTGAATAAAAAAAAAATTCTGAGTATTATCACAAAGAAATGAGTGTTTTGAGGATTGGTTTAAGCAGGTTCTTCCTAAACTAAAACCAAACTCTGTGCTCGTTATGGATAATGCTCCATACCATAGTAGGAAAATGGAGCAAACCCCTACTACTGCCTAGAAAAAAAGCAGACATACAGGCATGGCTCTGCTCTTAAAATATTGCCTATGTAGAAACTATGATCAAGGCTCAATTAATGAAAATTGTAAGAGAAAATAAATCACAGTATAATAAGTGTGTGGTTGATGAGCTGGCTGCCCAGTCGGGTGTCACCGTTTTGCGACTGCCTCCTTACCACTGCGAGCTCAACCCTATTGAGCTAGTGTGGGCTCAGGTAAAGGGGCACGTCGCAAGACACAATAAAACATTTATAATGGTTGAAGTAAATAAATTGTTAGACGAAGGTTTGAGTGAGGTAACACCCGAAAAATGGATTAACTGCATCAACCATGTAAAAAAAGTTGAAAATGAAATGTACCAATTACACCACATCATTGATGATGTACAGGATAGATTTATTATAAATTTAAGGGAATCGGATTCAGAATCTGATTCTGAATCCAATTCTGATTCTGAGATGTCAGAATAATGTAATATTTTTTAAGCAATTTTAAGTCACAGGGAAACGAGGCCGCGACAATGCCGCATCCACAGGTAGGATATCTTTCGTATCGCACAAGCAAAACCGCGCGCCATCACTACTAATAGTGATCTATGGTAAAAAAATGATTTCTACCCCTGACTTGCCATTATGACAGTGACATATCAGACAATTATCTAAGATTCTGAATTGAACTATAGACGAAAGTTTTCTCTTGGACATACAAAAACATTTAACAACGTAGTAGTTATATTTATGAAAAACATCCAGAGTTACAGTCGCCTCCCCTACATATACATAAACGAGTTAAGAGGCAGATTTTTAATCGATATGGGAACTTCACAATCTTAAATGAGTCCAAAATTTTTTAAAAATGTCGAAAAGAGCAGGATCAAAATAGAAAACAAAACGCATTGCATCAAAACAGCTCATGCTACCTCCAAACACAAACAAGTGACACACATAAAACTACCGAAAAAGCATTATTCAATGACGATATCAGACATAAATTCTTGATATTTAACATCGATTCAGATTTTGTGGGGTTATCACCTAGACCTACATCGACAAAATTTAATAAAAGTAACTCAGTTGCCTAGAATCAAAACAAAACTATAGCTTGGCAAAAAAGTCTTGAATAGGAACTATTTTTTTTTTTGTTTATGGCAACATTCTCAAAATAATGACGTATCATTATTTTTATGTAAAAATAGATTACAAATTCTCATATTATTAGCTTGGAGCGGTTAAACGGTGATACAAATACGCAATAGTGAAAAATAATGAATAAAACTGTTAGAAGTGCTGCCAGGGAGGTTATTTATAAGGTATACATACAGGCGATGTTTGGTGGAAAGTGAGGCCAAAACGATTCTTTCGGATCTCCACAATGTTTATCAAAGAACCGCTGATATGACAGGTATGTAAGAGTTTGTTTTGTAATTTTTAGTTGAATCAAACGTTACTTGATGGCCCCAAAGCAGGATTGAATGAATTTCATACGGAATATGTGGATAATTCAACAATAAACATCGGGCAGTTAGGTTATGTTTACGTTTGTTCTGCAGTACTCTGATATAGCGCGTCTAGGTTAAAAATCGAAAGATTGCGACGTAATTCCGAAGGCATCAATAGTGAAGATAGTTAAAATTCAATGGAAAAATGAGAATGAAAAAGAATATTGCATGTGTGATGACGTTGACGCTGTGTATTTTGAAGACTTGGAAGAATCTGAAAAATTGAAAGAAGATTTTACTTTACAAAATCGAGACAATAAACAAAGAAACGAAGAATATCATAATATCAGTATAAGAAAGGGAAAAGGTAAAGCCAAAAAATGTACTAAAGGCAAAGAAAACCAAAACAAAGAAGAAGAAAATGAAAGTAACAGATGATATGAGTAAACAATTTGGAAGTGATGTAAAATACTTGAACAGTTCAAAAAAAATAGAAAATGAAAAAGGCGAACGATATCAAGAAAGCGAAACCAAAGAAGACACACGTGATAATAACGAAAACGACTACAAAGATGAAAGTTCTGACATTTTTAACATAAACAACACGGTTCTAGTCAGATATTTTATGAAAAACAAATGGGTCTAATAAATAGGGTTTATCGAAAAAATTCACCATTAGAAAGAAGAAACTAAAGGAGGATGCCCAAAAAAAAACCAGAGTCGTTAAAATAATTTATGAACAGCAAAGTAAACCTTGCATGGGAGGTCGCAAATACGCAACTCGTTTCGCTTAAAACTATAACCAAACAGGCCAGCAGCATACAACAATTCCGTAGGTACAGCAGACCGCAGAGCGCGTTGATTAACTGGTTCATTGTTTTGTATTGTGTTTGTTGCTCACTCGTGAAAGAGATAGAGAATACAGATAAAGTATTACAATATACGAGAAAGAAACAGATAGCAGATCTATATACGCGTGCGCGCGCGCGCAGTCCCTCGTAAGCTTTCGTTGCGACCGTGTTAGGTACTTTTGATATCTCATTTTTATTTTTTAAGTTTTTTTCATTTATTAGCTTAATAGCCTTATAATAACAATGCCAGTGAAAAGTGATGTATATTTATATTGGTATACATATAAATAATATATATATATATACAACTGATTATATAATGAACCCTTCACGGTAATTGTTGATCCAGTACGATTTCTTAAGAAATGTTGATCCACCTATTTCAGGTGTACATTCGAATCTAAACCTAGTAAACAGATATACTTTGATCCACATTTGAAGAGCACATGGCAACGCTAGATCTACATTAACTGGTTATCAAGATACTTGCATTCAAAATATCCCAAACTATCAAAATTTTGTTGATCCACTAACGGTCGAAAAATTTACACCGAAACGTCTTTTTCACATCCGTAACATATTTAGCTACGCGCAACATTAGTATAGACAATGTTGATCTGCAGACTCTGGAGCCACGAATGACTACGTTGTCTGTTTTCGAAGCGGCAACGCCGCGCCGCCCCGCACGCGCGGTAGTGGGGATCGTTCGTTACGAGGCTTGAAACTCGACGCAGTCAAGTCAGCCGGCCATTTAGTTGCGACAGAAATGTGCTTGAGTGATAACGTGTTGTTGTTTGTGTTGTGTGTTGGAGTGAGTTTACGTTTTTACGTTTTACCATGGCAGATAAATCAGAAGACGATGGTAAGTATTTTTGTCTCTTTCAAATCGAAGTGAGACACATGTCCGCGTTTTATAAATCTGTTGAGATCGAACTTTGCCATATGTCCCACTTCAAAATACCTAGGTATTTTGGGTTTTAGCTTGATTTCGTTTATAGGAAGGTCTCTTTTTAACAGATGTAGGTATTATTTAATGACGTCAGACTGAATCACGATCGCACAGTCACCAAAACGCCCGCCAGTTTCATATCACATGTCGAACCTTACTGCTCGGGTTATTGACCTTTCGCAGCTGTTTGCGAAAGGTCAATAACCCGAGCAGCTCTCAAGTGGCGTGCGTGACTGAATGGTTGTTTTTCTTGAGTTTTGAACGAAGACTCGGTGATTCGCTATTTTATATTACATTAGAAAGTTTTTTCAAGATTTTTACATAGTAGTTACAATAATATAGTTACAGGTGAAAGAGTAAATAGGTCTAAATCTTTTATGGCCCAAGACGCAGACGTGCCACTTCGCCCACGTGTCGCACCGCTGAGGCTGGGCAGTGAATGAGTTAAACAAAGATCCTATGACTACGTTCCGCGTTAAGGGTGCATGCACCTAGCTAGTGATAAGTCTAGTCTACTAACCATTCACTAAGACCTAAGAATGAATGTACATGCAAGTAAAAATAAATAAATAAACTACACGAGTGAGCGTAGGTAGGTATCTAGATGGCGCTCAGAATGGAGTAGGTAGACTATCTAGGTACCTACCTATAACTTGTGAAAAGTACCAGTGACGGTCGATGTGGCGCAGCGGGTCGCGGGTTCGATTCCCGCCTTGGGACAAATGCTTGTGCGATCTGCAAATATTTATTCCGGGTGTTCTGGGTATTTTCTATGTATAGTAAAAAATCTCTATCTATGTAAATTATTCTATTAGGTATGTATTAGTCATCTAGTACCAACAGAACAAACTCTGCTTCGCTTGGGGCTGATGATGCTGTGTGGATTGTTCACCATTATTTATTTATTTAATCGAATTCCTGGTTTAACAGACCTTTTACCTCCCTGTTCAAATTTGAAATTATTGCCGTCGTCAAGATGTCGCAATGGAGTCAGAATGGAGTAGACGATCTAGGTATACCTACCTACCTAGTGAAAAGCATAGTTTAACGCATTCACTGCGCGCCGCCGCCGCGACACGCGCGTTGAGAGGCACGTCTGCGTCTTGGGCCATGAAAGTGTTAGTAACCGCAATCTCTAAACTTTCAAATTGTAATTCCTGGTTTAACAGACTTTTTACTTACCTATTCAAATTATTGCCTTCTTCTCTCTGTGTACGTAGACTAGACATCTAAGTACCTACAGGTAGGTAAGTTAAGTATGTTGGTGTATGGTCGGACACATAAATTCAAACAAATGGTCAAAACCTTGCTGTGCAAAAAGGCTTACCTACTATAAAATATCAGATTAGGTATCTAGAGGATAAAAAGCTTGGGACGGGTTTTGCTCCAACTCGAAAAATAACAACTAACAGGCTAAAGGTTTCTTCGTCGCTTCTTTACTTTAGTCTACATATCGAAGCGACAGAAATCAAAAATATCATTTTATTTCCGTGTCAGTGTTTAGTTTTATAATTTGACCTTTTCTAAATGAACCTACATTTATTGTATTTATGGAAATAATGAGTTTTTGATTTTTGATTTTGATTTTGACGCCATGGCGTCGTCGTAGTAAATTTTGGCAGCTGCAAAGAGGAACGCTCAATAACATTAGCTGTTGTATTAATAATATTATTTTTATTACAGAAACTATCGCCAATCGCCGATTGGAGAGGTTGGATTCTCTCTCGTCTGAACAATCAAAAAGTTCCATCTGTTCTATTAAATCAATTATAAAAATTAGTCAAAGAGATTTACTGCGATTTGATGGAATGATAGGTCATTCAGACGTATCAGACGATGACTCAGTACTGAATCAAGAAAATTGTGTGACAAAAAACATGGCGAATGTAAGTAGCACATTACTTGGCATTTTTTAAAACTGCATCTTATTAGTTAAGGTTTTTTGCCATTTTCACCGGTTTGAACCGAAACGAGACGTGCACCTATAAAAAAAATTCCATTTATTTTTACAGGATATTGCGTCAAACGATATGTCGATAGAGGAAAAAGACTTTTCGCCTAGTGACGGATCCGATTACGACCCAAAGAAATATGACCATAGCAGCGACGACAGTGATAAGGTAAGGTAATAAAATTTCACACAGTCCGCCTAGTTTCACAAACCAAGCAGGCTCGTATTGCGGGGCTACTGCATCGAAATAGTCCTTAACAAAGCCATAAAATCTTCATTATCATAATCACCCGCAGCCTGTCGGGTACAGGCCTGTCTCTGTTTTTACCATCCATTGCGGTCTTGTGCCAGTCGTGTCCATCACCAAAAAAGAGAAGAAAAACAATATTTGTACCTACAATAAAAACAATTTGTTCCAGGTAACTGATAACGAGGATTCTGATGACCCATTGATAACAGAGATACCAAAAAGTTTGAAAAGAAAACAAAAAAGAAGGTGTGAACAGTTTCACAGAGATGAAGAAGATAAAAAAAATGAAAAGCTAATACAAGAGAAAGTGATGACACCAACACAAAAAAAAGGATCTGAAGAAATAAGCAATAGCCGCGTACCCACCTAGCGCACAGGCTCGCGCGGCAGCCTCGCGAGCCAAACGCTCGGCTGGTGTGGACGTGCCTCGGCCTGCCTCGGGCGCGCGTTTGCTCGGCCGAGCACGGCTCGGCCCCGAGCCATGTGTTGTCGGTAAACTTGACGCGCTCAATGGTGCCTCAGTGAGCGCTGTGCGTTAGGTGGGGACGGTTATGTTTTGGCTCGCGCGCGAAGTTACTACCAAGTTTTGTCTCTTGCCGTGTATTTCTTCTATAATTGTGATATTATGGGCAGTCAAGAGGAGTCCATTCGCTTAATACAACTGTACAGCAAGTAGATAGCGCTTTGGGACCCCAAAGATCCAAAATATTTGAACAAAAATCAGCGGGAAGACAGTTGGCGGCAAATATCTGCTCAAATTAATATGGCTGTCAAGGAAGTGAAAAACAAAATGGTGTCCTTGTGTGGTTCCTATCGTCGAGAGAAAAGCAGGGAGAAAAAAAGTCGCATAACAGGTTCAGGTATGCATTTTTATACTTAAAAATATGAACTTACAAATTATTTGATAAAATAATTACTTATTATATACTTATTATTACTTATTATATACTAATTAAATTGAAGAAAATTTATTTATACAATAAAATATTTAAAATTATGGAAATATTAATTTTATTTTTGTTCTGTTTTAGCCGCTGCAGATGTTTATAATTCGAAGTGGTTTGGATATCCTTATTTCCATTTTCTTAAGGATAAAAATGAAACTGGTGACACTCAGGAAACGATGTAAGATTAATGTAAGATTTTTTAACTATGCATAATGATTTTGAAATGGTATAGAACCATTAGTTATAAAATGTTCTGCCAAGTGCAACCGTATTTCTTTTGCGTTATTAGAACTACGCCTTGGAAACGCTGCAATTGGTGCGAATGTAACTTCATTTATTTCATTTCTCCATTGGCCAGGAATCAGTGCGCCATCAAGTTCTCTGTCAAACAATTCCGGTGAAATAAGATTAGTTGAAGTATTTTTTCGGATGTAGTTGTACAAATATACAGCTGCTAAGACGACCTTTGTTGCTTTATTTGGCTCTAGTAAGATAGGTTTTCTAAAAACGCGAAATATGGCACTTAATATACCAAACGCATTCTCAACGACACGTCTAGCTCGGCTAAGGCGATAATTAAATATTCTTTCTTTAGAACCATTTTCTGGGTTGCCCTCAAATGGTTTCATGGTATATTCGTTGAGTGCAAAGGCTTTATCGGACAAAATAAAATAAGGAACTTTTGTTACATATGGTATTTCCAATATCTTCTCTTTAGGCACGTTCAATTCTTTCTTTTCTAGCTTTTTATACAACGTTGTGTTTTTAAAAACACCACCATCAGAGATTCGCCCTTTGCTACCAACATTTACATACAAAAAATTGTAGCTAGCATCAACTAATCCAAAAAGCACGATGCTTGGAAATTGTTTGTAATTATCATAATCAGTGCCACTGTTCATCGGTGCCTGCAACATAACATGTTTTCCATCCATCGCTCCAATAGCGTGGGGAAAATTCCATTTACTTTCAAATTCTTTTGATATGGAAAGCCACTCTTCTTCTGTAGATGGGATCTGTAAAAAAATTATAGAGTACTGAGCATGACAGGACCCTCCGCTGTTTGAAAGTATTCAGACTAAACGTATTTATGAGCCCCTATGAGTGGTTGTATTAGGTACTATACACCACTCCATATTTGGCCCCTTTTAGTGGTAGTCCGAAGACGTTCAAGCAATGGAGAATCCTGCTAGAAAAATATTAAAGATATCGCTACTAAGGTACTTGAAGGTATTAAATACTACAAACGTTAAACTTTAGCTTCAACGTAATCAATCAGATTAAACGTAGGGTCCTGCCACATTATATACATATTCACACTGCACCACAATTGATCTATTAATTAAAATTATGTTTTCAGCAGGCAATACCGGAATCTTCACACACTTCTGACGTAGAGAGACACACAGAGACTGAAAACGCTCCGACAAAGACGCAATTGCCGGAGGCTAGCATCGAGAAAGCACCACCACAACAACAACAAGACCTAACCTCGGATGTTAGCATGCCTTCACCATCAGAACCTGCTCGTAAAAAAAAACGACATAATCCGAAGAAAACGCAGCCACACGAAGATTCGGCAGATATCATCCTCGCAGAAGCCTTTGAATACTTGCAAAAGTCTTCGACCGACATCAATGATCCATACTTTTCATTTGGAAGACACATAGCCAACGAGCTAAGAAAATATGATCCGCACACATTAGCGTATGTTAAGAACGCTATCAATAATATAATTTTTGAAGCCGATATAGGGAAATACACACAACAACAAAGTAATACAGAATACTATACACAGCAGTACACTAATTCCTCTACAATGGACTCATCTGGCACTTCATCATCAGCATCAAATACCGCTACGTCTTCTGCCATTACACAATCACCTAATGCCAATGTTGGATGCGAAACTATCACTGAATTGTAATTAAAATAAACAATTGATTTTTAAATTTGTCAAATTATTTGTATTTACCTTTACATAATCCCTTAAGGCTTCAATAATAGCGTCACAAACTTCTGGAACTATTCTTGAGATACTCTGCTTCGATACTCGAAATAAATATTGCAAGCTGCTGTAAGAATCTCCGGTTGCTAAAAATCTTAAAGTTATTAACACTCGTTCATTCACAGTGATTGCTTCTCTATATTTTGTATCGCACTTTTTGATTTTATCAGACAACAATGAGCACAAGTTTTCGAACTCTTGTACGGACATTCGTGTAAAATTATGTACAGTCTGATCATATACTAAATCTCCAAGTAATCTATTTCCATATTGGTGGCGATGCTCATAAATTTTTCTAATCCAGAAGCGTCTAGGTTTTTTCTTGAGACGTGACTGTTTTCGTTTCTTTAAACAATAAGCAGCTAGGAAAATAGCTGCAGCTGAAAATACACGACTGTCCATTACGAATACTCGTGGACTTATGATGGCTCAGCCTGCCTCGCGAGCCGGCCTCGTGTAAATTGAACAAAACTACTGAGGCTGCCGCGGGAGCCATCGCTCGCGATCCGGACACCGAGGCTGCCGCGCGAGCCTGTGCGCTAGGTGGGTACCCGGCTAATGAAGTAAATATTAAAGAACAAAAAAAAGGATCTGAAGAAACAAGCAATGAAGTAAATATTAAAGAAAATACGGAGAAACTAGTTTGGAATAGAAGAAACGCTTGTTTTTACTGTCAAGAACTTGTGACAAACTACTCAAGACACCTATTAAGACACCACGCTAAGGAAATCGAAATTATAAAGTACCAATCAATCAACGACCCAGATCCTAAAATATGAAAACAAAAACGACAAGCAATTACAGATAAATTGAGAAATAAAGGAAATTTCATACACAACTCCAAGGTTAGTTATGACGGAGAATCAACCTTACTACCAAGTAAGCGAAACCTCAGCCCATCAGGTTATGCAACATGCAAGACATGTTTAGGTACATTTAAAAGAACGACGTTTTTCCGTCATTTCAAAAAATGTGGTCCACAAAATAAAGAAAATGAGCTGCCATTAGCCAAAAGAAGGGTTTTATTCAATCACAGTATCACAATTATCCCGAATACAGCGAATGCATCTGTTGAGCTGAAAGAGAATATTTTATCCCATCTTCGTGCTGATGAAATATCGCTTGTGGTTAAAAACGATCCATTGATTATTGCATACGGCTCACGACTTCTCAAAAAGAAAAAAGAACGACGCAGTCGAAAAGCAATATGTTCCAAAATGAGAGACCTGGCTACTTTGCTAACTATAATACGTAAGAAAGATACAAGTATCGAAACTCTTAGTGATGTACTTGAACCTGACAAATATGAAACATTTATTGATGGTATAAAAACGATGTGTGGATTTGATAAGCAAACAGGGACCGTCAACGTTCCTAGCATCCCCGCACGAATGCGGCCTGCCATATTGGGGTGTATTGAGATACTGTACACACAATGTCTTATGTCCACGGAATCTACAGCTTTTAAAGAGGCCTACAAAAATAAATTAGATGACTTTAAACGTCTAATAGAAATTAATTGGCAGTGGGAAATATCAGAGTAGAGTCCTGCTGGTACCGGTAAAACGTATCTATTAAATACGGTGACGTCTCACGTACGCGGCAATTTGCAAGGGGTTGTTTTGTGTACGGCCAGTTCTGCGATTGCCGCTCAGAACTACACAGGGGGGTCCACGGCGCATAGCATGTTTAAATTCCCGTTACAATTCGTAAACGACCTCGGCTACTGGTCTATTACCAACGGTAGTCAAAGAGCCGATTTGATATCACACGCGGGCGTTATTATTTACGATGAAGCTCCGATGGCTCATAAATATTTAACCCCCCCCCCCCAGTTCCGAACGCGAAAACAAATTCTGACATCTTAAATGCATCCGTCAAAACGTCTCCTCTTTGGCGGAAAATTAAATCTTTTCCATTAGTAACTTCACACAGATGTCACGATAGGGATTACAGTGAATTTATATTAAATATTGGGATATTATTTAAAGCTCCAACCAGTACAAACAGTCCCTTTGAAATGTTGCGCCGTCAGTTTCCTCTACAGTTATGTTACGCGATGACAATACATAAAAGTCAGGGTCAGACGATAGCTCGCGTCGGTTTAGACCTAAGATCTGACATGTTTAGCCACGGGCAGCTTTACGTCGCTTTAGGTAGAGTTACGGCAAAACAAAATATCAAAATTCTAATGCATCCGGAACGAATTATAAATGGCAAACCGTACGCGAAAAATATAGTAATTTCCGAGCTTATCTCATAAAACATATTATTTAGTAGGCAGTAATAATTATAATAATAACTTGGAGCTTCCTGGAAATGTTCAGAATTGTTCACCTCTGTACATCTGTGGGCAATCGCTGTAAATAAATAGTATCATTTTAAATCATGAAAAATGGCCGTATACTGTGATATTTTTAATATTCTTATACAGGTAACATAACAACTCACAGTGTATGGCCAAGGCTACATGTGCCGCGGTATATTCAGTCGCGATAAATAGAATATTCGAGAGTAGAGTCGATATAGATACCATTCTCCAGAGTGGCGACGCGCTTTACATTTCACGAAAGTTTATGTGTCCGCCCGATACAACCTTAGACCCGACGACTTGCCTACAGATATTCGGGTCGGGAATATTTCGGCTCAAATATCAAACATAGACCACTGCTGGATCGCGAATGGGGTGTTTCCCAACCCAAATATCCGTAGCTGAATCACAGTTGGTAGAACACTTGGCAACGACCGTATTTAATTCAGCGCACAACGACGATAGGGACAGATATTTGTTTACCGGGCAACTTTACACGGTGGCGTTTTGGAGGCATAATAATGCTCTATATCTTTTTAATAGCCATAAAGTAGGCACAAATAACAAATTTGCGGAAAACGGAGTAGCGCGTTTGTTTAGATGCAATTCATTGCATCAACTGGCTAAGTTACTTTTTGCGCGTGGAATACCAGGCGGCGAATATGCGATAAACCGAGTCCACGTTATTCACGTTAATGACAACTTTAACGACAACGATCTTACACAGTGCTCGCCGTCTTACGCAGACGTTCTTCGTAGGTCACGGTCGTCAACTCCTACACTGCCCTCACCGGTTGAGCTGATAACACAATCGCCTCCGCCGGCGCCGCTCCGAACTCGCGTTGTAAGTAACATTGTGCATTCGTTACCTTCTTCAGTTGAATCGGCAACTGACTGTTCACTGGCAACGTTATCGCCATCAATTCTATCGGAATATCTATCGCTAACCCGTGACCCAAATAATAATCGCGATTCTCCGTCTTCGTCGCCGGCGACGCTCTCTCAATCTATTCTGAGATTAAATTCACCCGTCGTTGTGCCATTTAACGATTCCGAATCGTCGCGATCTCCATCGATATTACGCGCATCGCAATTAAGTAAGCTTAGCTTAGAGACTAGGTCAGTCGCAACCACGACTAAATCCATAAGAATTGTGAAATCAAATAAATCAAATACAAAAAATGTGGTTGCGACCAATGTTAAACCAGCAGTGGTTCAGCAAAACATGTTTTCGGAATTATCCGTGGAAAATATTGGAGTCCCTAAGACTTTACCGAAAAAAGCTGGTCGACCCAACAAAGTTAAACGCGGTAGAAAAAAAACAAAAGAAAATGCACATCTAGATGCGGTAAAAAAATAAAATGCCAAAAAACCAAATGTAAATCGTAAAGCCGTCAAAAAGTATGCTACAAATAAACCTGAAATTCACCGCGTAGCCATCCAAGCATATTCTAAATCGCACCCCGAAGTACACAGAGCAGCCGTCCAACGTTATGACGAGCTAAACCCCGAGGTACACAGAGCAGCCGTCAGCAGCTAAACCCCGAAGTCAACCAAATCGCTCGATGAAGAAAAATCGCGAAAACAATGGTGTTGCGGAGTCGGTGCATACAACGTCAAAAAATTTGACCCGCTTACCGAGGATTTTTACGATCATCCGTCGTTTCTGGATAGACCTAGGGCGTATAACAACCTTTTCGCGTTTAGTGCTTTAGGGACTACATCCGGTTTTGTGCAACTTACAGGACTGTCGTTTATAAAAATTCAAGGCCGCGTTTATCATAGAGTATTTGATTTAGCTTACACGGATAGCGTAAACAATTTAGGCTTGTATGTATATTCACGATGCAAGCGAACGTGAAGAATTAGCGCAAGGTCGGAACCTTGATAGACAGATAGTTCAATGCATTAATGCTTATTTCGAAAATGTAAATCCGTATATTGATTGTTTCGTAAGATTAAGCCGAGAGGCATCAGATGAGGCTTTCCTCATGCTCATATTTGCTTCAGGGTGGAAGGTGGCGGCCCTGTCCAAAATATAGATATAGATAAATATAGATATAGATATAATAATAAATTTGTTAGAGCCGATATTCCCAAAGAGTCAGAAGCTGACGGGAGATTGCGGAAGATCGTTTTGAATAATATGATACACGGTCCGTGTGGTCCTCCGCATCGGACTAATTTGCCATGCTGGGATAGTGAGAAACGAAAATGTAATAAATTTTTTCCAAAACTTGAAACAGCCACCACTTTTAGTACAGATAAAGTATTTATTAACTTGCGTAGAGACAGCACAAATACAGGTAAAATAAAACAATATAATCGGGAAGTAACTGTAAATGACACCTGGGTTGTTCCATATAACGCGGCTCTTCTTCTTAAATACGATGCTTATATTAACTTGGAAGTGTCCACTTATCGTACGGTAGTCAAATATTTGTTTAAATATATTAGTAAGGGTCAGGACGAGTCGCGCGTAACTGTAGTGCCCGAAGCGGATAAAGATAACGAAATTGAAACATACGTGACTAAAATATACATAGGCTCCAGTGACGCGTCCTGGAGGACGTTAGAGTTCGATGTTACCGCGCGCCTCTAGCCCCTCTACAAAAATACGGCAATATTGCAAATGGGAAACGGTAAATTCGTCACTAAAAGACAAAGGGGTGAGCTCGTCGCGCGTCTGTTTTGGGTCGCACCAAACAGAGGTGAACAATTATTTCTCAGAGTCCTTTTAAAATCATATCCCTGTCGTAGTTTCGCAGATCTTCTCGCAGTAGCTTCTCTCTGGGACAAATTCAAAACACAATTGAGCGAAGATATTTCGCACAGATTAGGTGACAACGCTGACGAGGAAAGAGTACACACTTTGTGTCTCATTTAAATTAATAGAATGCTTCGGAAGCACGGAACGTCGCTCAATCAAAACGGTTTGCCAGAAGTCGTCGACAATACGACCGAGTTAGGTAGGGAACGCGTCGAATACAATCGCGATTCGTTGGTAAATGAAGTCGACGAACATTTACCTACCTTGTCCGCGGATCAACGTGCGCTTTTCGATTACGTTGCGAATCTATGCAGTGACCCTAACTTCCGCGCCGCAAACGATACCGCGATTTTCGTTGATGGTCCTGCTGGTACCGGTAAAACGTATCTATTAAATACGGTGACGTCTCACGTACGCGGCAATTTGCAAGGGGTTGTTTTGTGTACGGCCAGTTCTGCGATTGCCGCTCAGAACTACACAGGGGGGTCCACGGCGCATAGCGTGTTTAAATTCCCGTTACAATTCGTAGACGACCTCGGCTACTGGTCTATTACCAACGGTAGTCAAAGAGCCGATTTGATATCACACGCGGACGTTATTATTTACGATGAAGCTCCGATGGCTCATAAATATTTAATTCATATTTTAGATAGATCTTTGCGAGATCTTATGAGAAACAACAAAATTTTCGGTGGTAAAGTTATTATTTTTGCTGGAGACTTTAGGCAAATACCCAACCCCCCCCCCCCCCGCAGTTCCGAACGCGAAAACAAATTCTGACATCTTAAATGCACCCGTCAAAACGTCTCCTCTTTGGCAGAAAATTAAATCTTTTTCATTAGTAACTTCACACAGATGTCACGATAGGGATTACAGTAAATTTATATTAAATATTGGGATATTATTTAAAGCTCCAACCAGTACAAACAGTCCCTTTGAAATGTTGCGCCGTCAGTTTCCTCTACAGTTATGTTACGCGATGACAATACATAAAAGTCAGGGTCAGACGATAGCTCGCGTCGGTTTAGACCTAAGATCTGACATGTTTAGCCACGGGCAGCTTTACGTCGCTTTAGGTAGAGTTACGGCAAAACAAAATATCAAAATTCTAATGCATCCGGAACGAATTATAAATGGCAAACCGTACGCGAAAAATATAGTAATTTCCGAGCTTATCTCATAAAACATATTATTTAGTAGGCAGTAATAATTATAATAATAACTTGGAGCTTCCTGGAAATGTTCAGAATTGTTCACCTCTGTACATCTGTGGGCAATCGCTGTAAATAAATAGTATCATTTTAAATCATGACAAATGGCCGTATACTGTGATATTTTTAATATTCTTATACAGGTAACATAACAACTCACAGTGTATGGCCAAGGCTACATGTGCCGCGGTATATTCAGTCGCGATAAATAGAATATTCGAGAGTAGAGTCGATATAGATACCATTCTCCAGAGTGGCGACGCGCTTTACATTTCACGAAAGTTTATGTGTCCGCCCGATACAACCTTAGACCCGACGACTTGCCTACAGATATTCGGGTCGGGAATTTTTCGGCTCAAATATCAAACATAGACCACTGCTGGATCGCGAATGGGGTGTTTCCCAACCCAAATATCCGTAGCTGAATCACAGTTGGTAGAACACTTGGCAACGACCGTATTTAATTCAGCGCACAACGACGATAGGGACAGATATTTGTTTACCGGGCAACTTTACACGGTGGCGTTTTGGAGGCATAATAATGCTCTATATCTTTTTAATAGCCATAAAGTAGGCACAAATAACAAATTTGCGGAAAACGGAGTAGCGCGTTTGTTTAGATGCAATTCATTGCATCAACTGGCTAAGTTACTTTTTGCGCGTGGAATACCAGGCGGCGAATATGCGATAAACCGAGTCCACGTTATTCACGTTAATGACAACTTTAACGACAACGATCTTACACAGTGCTCGCCGTCTTACGCAGACGTTCTTCGTAGGTCACGGTCGTCAACTCCTACACTGCCCTCACCGGTTGAGCTGATAACACAATCGCCTCCGCCGGCGCCGCTCCGAACTCGCGTTGTAAGTAACATTGTGCATTCGTTACCTTCTTCAGTTGAATCGGCAACTGACTGTTCACTGGCAACGTTATCGCCATCAATTCTATCGGAATATCTATCGCTAACCCGTGACCCAAATAATAATCGCGATTCTCCGTCTTCGTCGCCGGCGACGCTCTCTCAATCTATTCTGAGATTAAATTCACCCGTCGTTGTGCCATTTAACGATTCCGAATCGTCGCGATCTCCATCGATATTACGCGCATCGCAATTAAGTAAGCTTAGCTTAGAGACTAGGTCAGTCGCAACCACGACTAAATCCATAAGAATTGTGAAATCAAATAAATCAAATACAAAAAATGTGGTTGCGACCAATGTTAAACCAGCAGTGGTTCAGCAAAACATGTTTTCGGAATTATCCGTGGAAAATATTGAAGTCCCTAAGACTTTACCCGCTCGCTACATATTGGGTAGAACCATACCCAGTAAAAAAAATGGCTCGAAAGCCTATCGGGTAGAAGTCTACCCGATATTGAAACTCAAGGCCTCGGGGTAAATACTCCTCTATCCTGCTTTTTCTTGGTCGACTAGTCGTAAGGAATGAGTGCTATCCTTTTCCTACTTCCCTAGGCTAAAAATCAATGTATGACAACACAACAAACTGAACATTGACAAGTCGGAAAAAAAATCCTAAAGTCAGTCTATTGTTCCCGCCGGTCGGAGAAGTTAGCGAATAATAAACAGTGCTTACAAATAGTAAAAAAACGTTATTTTGGTGTTGTGTTGTGTTTTAGTAGAAAGATGAACTCTGTAAGTACCTATTTACGATATAAGTTTGTGTTGACATTGATTTATTTCGTCAAATTGGATAAAATAACCAGCACCGGCCGTTACGTTTTTGTTGTGTGTATTTGCACGTCAATTTTTTATGTATTTAGTATGTTAAATGCTATAATCACACCAATATATTGATAAACAATCATTTTAGAACAAGTTTGTGCCGTTATTTGTCCATAAAATCATAATTTATGGATAATATTTTGCTAAATTGTGCATGATCATTCAAGTCAACCGCCATGTTAGCGCCGTGGGCGCAGTGACCACAGTCACACCGAACGAATTTATCGATACAAAGGCAGGCTAATCCGGTTAATCCGGTATACTCCGAAAGAAATATTTTTTATTATTTTAAATGTTTGGTCAAAATCTGGTTAGACTGTACTTTACGGGATGCAAGGCAAAGCAATGCAAAAAAGACGGAAAATTTTAGTCATTTTTTTTATGCATATATAACTAATATTTTTTCTAACGCTATCGTAAAGGAGGTGTTTAAAGGGGCAAGTTTTGTTCAGGTCATTGACCCCAAAGTTCAATGACCTCGGTGCTAGAGGTCAAAATGTGTAGCTCAATTACAATGGGAAAAAGACGGAAAAAATTCTCTCAGATATTGTTCTATGCATAATTAACATATATTTTTTCAAAGATCATTGACCTTTGACCTTGAAACTTGATTTTTCCTTGCATCCCGTAAAGTACATAGCAACCCAAAATCACTTTTGTGTATTTAAATTTCTTATTTCGTTATATTTAAATTTTTTATATTTATATTTATATTAAATTTTTATTTTTATAAATATTCAAAAACTGGTGCTATTTGCTTACTTTTAAGTCTTATTTTTAATTTCAATGCTTTTATTTAGGATATGGATGCAATTGGTGGACGTGGATGTGGGCGCGGTCGTGCTCCGCGTTGTGCACGTGGAAGCAGAGGTGCTAGGCGTGGTGCTCGCTCGCTAGATTTTCTGTTGGTGTTGGCTTTGTATAATTTACGTTTAGCATGATTCTCAGTTTTTTACAATACATTTAGCACGGTTCTGCATTCTCATTGGTGTTACGTTTTTTAGAGAAGCAGGGCCATCCACTTCACGGGGACCGTCGCCTTCAACACCAAGCTCTGTCCCGCCTCAGCCCACGTAAATAAACTATGATATATATTTTTTTAATTAATTGTAAAATTTTATTTTCATTTTTATGGATATGGTTCTTACTTATTTCAGGGAATCTCTCGGAGAAAAACTAAAAAAAGTGCGGATTGCGAAGGCTACGGACCGAAAAAACGCTTCAAAGCTTTCTTCGGACCAACAAGCAACCCTCACCGCAATGCGAGAAAAAAAACAGGTGGCCCGCTACTTACTTCCCGATGCGCCTCCACCGAAAAGAAGTAAAAGGTTCGAATGTTTTCCTTTTTAATGTAGTCTCTTTATGTCTTGTTGCTTCTACATTATCTTTATCTAACACTATATTAAATTCTTTTAGAAAACCGTCTCCGACGCGTGTGCCCTGTCCTCTCCTCCCTGGGGTGCCTATTACTCCACCTCCCAGAAAACCACAGGCCTGGGAGAAGCAGAGCCTACCAGGTATGAATCAATTGATTAATTTTGTATTTTTTTATTAAAGTTACTTCTTTGACGATCTTCTTTTTTCTCATACCCAGAACCAGAGAGAGAGGGGCAAGGAGATAGCGGACCATGGAGATACGCGGAGATACACGATGTGTCAATTAGCGATCCTGAGCCAGGTGGCTCAGGATCGCTAATTGGCATTAGTGATGGAGGAGGTCCAGAGGTTGCCGATGGTATATATAAATGCAGCTTTTACTTACATTCGTTTACATCTCACTTTGATATTTTAATAAGGACCATTTAATATTACAGATGCCGTACCGTATATGTTCTCGCCATCAACTGGTATCTTGTGTGGGAACTACGGCACGCTCTCCAATGTCCAGGTTCTTGACGCCGACATCGAGTTGGTCGGCTTTTCACCGAGTAAGTATCGCTATTCAGTCAGATGGGGGGAAACCTGAACATAGGTTTCCCCCCATCTGACTGAATAGCGATTCTGAGCCACCTCCATCATATTTATATACTAATATTATAAAGAGGAAAGAATGTTTGTTTGTTTGTTTGAATTGAAAAGGCTTCGAAACTACTTGACGGAATTGAAAAATTATTTCACCGTTGAGAAGCTACACTATCTCCGGTGAACATAGGCTGCTGCTAGACATTCATAATTTTAAATGTTAAAATAAGTTTTAAACCACAAATTAACATTTTCAGCATCCAGTAGCGGCCCTTCTCGGGTGCAACGCTCCACCCCGTCGCCAGAAGCTGAATGGCTTGATATCAACATTTTTGAGGGTAAGCCACGCCAGCAGTCATAATTTTTTTTTGTTAGGAAGTTTCTTACCTTACATCATATCTAACAAAACCTGCTACTGCTGCACTGATGGACATAGTTCTCCCCCAAGAGCCCGGTCTTCAGCAAAACTCAGCATCCAATATTTACCTAACAAGTACTTGTTTTATTTTAGATGAAGATAAAGATATACAAGGCGAAATCGATCCTGGCAGCGACATCGACGAGGAGCCGGATCAAGCGTTTGAAGACAGGACTGTGGGGCAGCGCAACTCGCTTAGGAGAGATGAAGAAGAGCTCCCATCACACCTGACCCAGGTTCTCGACGCGATGGACTCCAGGGATGACTTAGCTTTAAGGGAGGCAGCGTCGTCGAACCCGGACATGCTGCATTTTGATTGGTCGAGTGACCCAGAGAAATTTGTCGGCCAGCAGGAGGTTTTCACTGGGGACAGTGGACCAACGTTCAGCGTGGACGGATTGACTCCACTGGACGTGTTCAAGCTGATCTGGGACGATGGTATCATAAATACCATCGTCCAAGAATCGAACCGCTACGGGAGCAGTCTATACACCACAGCAAACAATGTATGGTCTGAAATAACTGGGCATGATATTTGGACATTTCTGGCTTTGCTCATGCTGCAAAGCATATTAATACTCCCGGTTGAACGGGAGTATTGGTATCCGTGCATGGAAATGCTCAGAGTCGGATGTTTCTGCAAAATCATGTCGTACAGAAGATTTCAGACTATAAAAAAATGTTTACATTTTGTCAACAATAATATCCTGAGGACGGCAACTGGAGAAGAACGAAAACTTAAAAAAATTTGGCCCATCATCGAGCACTTGAACCACAAATTTAGCTCTTTGTACTTACCCGAGCAGCACATAGCGATTGATGAGTCCCTTCTGCTATGGAAGGGACGTCTATCCTTCGTGCAGCTTATAGCAACCAAAGCTGCTCGGGTAGGCATAAAGAGTTACGAATTGTGTGAGTCGCGTACGGGTTACCTGTGGAAAATGCTACTATACACAGGGAAAGGCGATAAATCACAACCGGCCTATGAAGAAACCGAGAATCAAGATGAGCCTGAGGGGGCAACATCAAAAATTGTCCATAACCTGGTACGGCCTTTGCTCAACAAAGGCCATACTCTGGTTATGGACAATTTTTATAACTCGCCACTGCTATCACGGACGTTGAAAACCAAAAAAACAGACACGATGGGCACGCTTCGTCTTAAACGAGAATTTGTGCCTGAATCATTAAAAAAAAAAAAAAAATCTTCTATGCGGCAGGGTGAGGTCGTGTATAGCCAAACTGAAGACTTAACCATCTCAGTTTGGCATGACGCCAATATTGTGGCCATGATTTCGACGTATCACAGCTCAGTAGTCGGCGGAGAGGAAAAGTATGGTTCGTATAAATATAAACCCCAGGTTGTGCTCGACTATAATATGAGCATGGGGGGCGTAGATAAAAAAGACCAGATGCTGAAGGCGTTCCCCGTAGAAAGAGTGCGCAACCTGGTGTGGTATAAAAAACTGTTCCGCCGACTACTGAATGTGTCTGTATATAACGCCTTCGTGATGTTTAATCATAATAAAAACGGGAATCAGAGGCTATTCAGGGTGACTCTGGCTAAGGAGATATTGGCTATGGTAAAGGTAGATCAAAATCCTCGCACGGTAATGAGAACGGGCCACTTTCCGACAAACGCCGATAGCAAGCGGGCACGTTGCAAGATGTGCACACTTAAAAAGGTGCCAACGCGCACTGTTTATAAGTGTGACACTTGCAACGTGAACTTGTGTGTCATCGGATGTTTTAGGGAGTACCATTTAATGTCACTACATTAAATGGTAAATCTAGTACACTGAAGACGACAGCTTTATACATTCTACAATACGATTAACGCAGGGGCACTGTAGAGTGTATTGTAGAGTGAATGAAGCTGTCGTCTTCAGTGATGTTGTTGTTTTCAAAATGCGGCGTGGTCAATAGATTGTGGCGCTCAATAGGGGAGGACTATGTCCAGCAGTGGACTATGTTAGGTTAATGATGATGATGATGATGAATATTTCATCTTTGGTACACCCCTGCCTTTCTTAAATTCACAATTTTTTCCATCCAAAGGTTGCCTGGAAGAGATCGCTTCTAAGCGATAAGGCCGCCCATTGTACTTGTGTTATGTAATGTCTCCTTGTAGTGTTATTTTTATGGTGTACAATAAAGCAATTTTGTGCTGTATTGTATACTACATACTTTTTTTCCGGCCATTGTGACCAGTAATAAATGTTTAGACAATTCTGTTAAAAAATATATATTCTAGTAGTTTATGTTACGTAATGGTTTGTTAATTTAATTGTTTTAGTTTATTTGTTAATTTAGTTAAATTTAATTTTTAATTCTTGTATTAAGTCTGGAATTACCGGAAAACAAGATTTCCGGTAATTCCAGACTGGAATTACCGGAAATCTTGTTTTCCGGTAATTCCAGACTTAATTCCTTCCATCCAAAGGTTGCCTGAAAGAGACCGCTTCTAAGTGATAAGGCCGCCCATTGTCCTTGTGTTATCTAATGTCTCCTTGTTATGATATTTTTATGATGTACAATACAGATTTTTTGTATTGTATTTTGATTTCTTAGAAATTACCCAGTGTGAGTTCACGCTATAAGTTCACGATAAATTACTGTTTAGTTTATGTTACTTATTGATTTGTAAATTGTATTTACCTTTAATTTAATAGAAACATACTTCTTTTCTGGTAATACCGGACAGTCACCATTTGGGCTGGATAACGTCGGTGTAAATGTGCCCTTTTCGTCAAACATTTTGTAAGTGGTCTACTTGAAATGCTTAGAACTTTTTTCAATTACAATTAATTTTACTTTGTGTGGTATCATTGGAAAGCTGTTTTTATGCAGATTAATCGAAATGAGAAATAAATCTAATCAAACAGATTTTGTTGAACAAATATCTCAGGAACCGTAAGATAAACTTCTTAGCATATTGTACCTTGGTGTTCACTTTCCCATATTTTGATGTATTCGTTTGTTCTAAGATAATAACAGTTATACTTTTGCTTCAGGGCTGAAATAAGCTTTCAGAAAATACTAATATTTTAACTATCCATGTTGGATTTGTATTTTTAAAAGAATTATGTATCAGCGAGAAAAACCCGTGATACAAACAAATATTGTATTGGTTTTAAAAGCTTGTAAATAAATATTTTTGTACAGTTGACTATTTTGTTTTGTTTTTTTCTGCTTCATATTGAATCTATTTACTCATTTATAACATCTAAAACATAGATTAATCCTACATTTTTAAATTAGAAATTTTTGTATACAAAATGGCAAATATTTTTGTAATTTGTAAGTTCCGAGCGACTTTATTTCTTACCATGCCTTCACACTCATACAAATTAGGTATCATTCAAAGCGCTCATTCAACCCGAACAAATAATGTAAACACATGTAGGGTCGAATTCCATGAGTTGAGTCATAAAATAGCTTCTAAGCGCCAGATGTCAGACCGCGCGCCGGCCAAAAAAATAACGGTCTGCGCGGTGTGCATTGACGGTGCGCGGCCTGCGCGCGCCGTGTGTAGCGAGCGGTTACCGAAAAAAGCTGGTCGACCCAACAAAGTTAAACGCGGTAGAAAAAAAACAAAAGAAAATGCACATCTAGATGCGGTAAAAAAATAAAATGCCAAAAAACCAAATGTAAATCGTAAAGCCGTCAAAAAGTATGCTACAAATAAACCTGAAATTCACCGCGTAGCCATCCAAGCATATTCTAAATCGCACCCCGAAGTACACAGAGCAGCCGTCCAACGTTATGACGAGCTAAACCCCGAGGTACACAGAGCAGCCGTCAGCAGCTAAACCCCGAAGTCAACCAAATCGCTCGATGAAGAAAAATCGCGAAAACAATGGTGTTGCGGAGTCGGTGCATACAACGTCAAAAAATTTGACCCGCTTACCGAGGATTTTTACGATCATCCGTCGTTTCTGGATAGACCTAGGGCGTATAACAACCTTTTCGCGTTTAGTGCTTTAGGGACTACATCCGGTTTTGTGCAACTTACAGGACTGTCGTTTATAAAAATTCAAGGCCGCGTTTATCATAGAGTATTTGATTTAGCTTACACGGATAGCGTAAACAATTTAGGCTTGTATGTATATTCACGATGCAAGCGAACGTGAAGAATTAGCGCAAGGTCGGAACCTTGATAGACAGATAGTTCAATGCATTAATGCTTATTTCGAAAATGTAAATCCGTATATTGATTGTTTCGTAAGATTAAGCCGAGAGGCATCAGATGAGGCTTTCCTCATGCTCATATTTGCTTCAGGGTGGAAGGTGGCGGCCCTGTCCAAAATATAGATATAGATAAATATAGATATAGATATAATAATAAATTTGTTAGAGCCGATATTCCCAAAGAGTCAGAAGCTGACGGGAGATTGCGGAAGATCGTTTTGAATAATATGATACACGGTCCGTGTGGTCCTCCGCATCGGACTAATTTGCCATGCTGGGATAGTGAGAAACGAAAATGTAATAAATTTTTTCCAAAACTTGAAACAGCCACCACTTTTAGTACAGATAAAGTATTTATTAACTTGCGTAGAGACAGTACAAATACAGGTAAAATAAAACAATATAATCGGGAAGTAACTGTAAATGACACCTGGGTTGTTCCATATAACGCGGCTCTTCTTCTTAAATACGATGCTTATATTAACTTGGAAGTGTCCACTTATCGTACGGTAGTCAAATATTTGTTTAAATATATTAGTAAGGGTCAGGACGAGTCGCGCGTAACTGTAGTGCCCGAAGCGGATAAAGATAACGAAATTGAAACATACGTGACTAAAATATACATAGGCTCCAGTGACGCGTCCTGGAGGACGTTAGAGTTCGATGTTACCGCGCGCCTCTAGCCCCTCTACAAAAATACGGCAATATTGCAAATGGGAAACGGTAAATTCGTCACTAAAAGACAAAGGGGTGAGCTCGTCGCGCGTCTGTTTTGGGTCGCACCAAACAGAGGTGAACAATTATTTCTCAGAGTCCTTTTAAAATCATATCCCTGTCGTAGTTTCGCAGATCTTCTCGCAGTAGCTTCTCTCTGGGACAAATTCAAAACACAATTGAGCGAAGATATTTCGCACAGATTAGGTGACAACGCTGACGAGGAAAGAGTACACACTTTGTGTCTCATTTAAATTAATAGAATGCTTCGGAAGCACGGAACGTCGCTCAATCAAAACGGTTTGCCAGAAGTCGTCGACAATACGACCGAGTTAGGTAGGGAACGCGTCGAATACAATCGCGATTCGTTGGTAAATGAAGTCGACGAACATTTACCTACCTTGTCCGCGGATCAACGTGCGCTTTTCGATTACGTTGCGAATCTATGCAGTGACCCTAACTTCCGCGCCGCAAACGATACCGCGATTTTCGTTGATGGTCCTGCTGGTACCGGTAAAACGTATCTATTAAATACGGTGACGTCTCACGTACGCGGCAATTTGCAAGGGGTTGTTTTGTGTACGGCCAGTTCTGCGATTGCCGCTCAGAACTACACAGGGGGGTCCACGGCGCATAGCGTGTTTAAATTCCCGTTACAATTCGTAGACGACCTCGGCTACTGGTCTATTACCAACGGTAGTCAAAGAGCCGATTTGATATCACACGCGGACGTTATTATTTACGATGAAGCTCCGATGGCTCATAAATATTTAATTCATATTTTAGATAGATCTTTGCGAGATCTTATGAGAAACAACAAAATTTTCGGTGGTAAAGTTATTATTTTTGCTGGAGACTTTAGGCAAATACCCAACCCCCCCCCCCCCCCCCCCGCAGTTCCGAACGCGAAAACAAATTCTGACATCTTAAATGCACCCGTCAAAACGTCTCCTCTTTGGCAGAAAATTAAATCTTTTTCATTAGTAACTTCACACAGATGTCACGATAGGGATTACAGTAAATTTATATTAAATATTGGGATATTATTTAAAGCTCCAACCAGTACAAACAGTCCCTTTGAAATGTTGCGCCGTCAGTTTCCTCTACAGTTATGTTACGCGATGACAATACATAAAAGTCAGGGTCAGACGATAGCTCGCGTCGGTTTAGACCTAAGATCTGACATGTTTAGCCACGGGCAGCTTTACGTCGCTTTAGGTAGAGTTACGGCAAAACAAAATATCAAAATTCTAATGCATCCGGAACGAATTATAAATGGCAAACCGTACGCGAAAAATATAGTAATTTCCGAGCTTATCTCATAAAACATATTATTTAGTAGGCAGTAATAATTATAATAATAACTTGGAGCTTCCTGGAAATGTTCAGAATTGTTCACCTCTGTACATCTGTGGGCAATCGCTGTAAATAAATAGTATCATTTTAAATCATGACAAATGGCCGTATACTGTGATATTTTTAATATTCTTATACAGGTAACATAACAACTCACAGTGTATGGCCAAGGCTACATGTGCCGCGGTATATTCAGTCGCGATAAATAGAATATTCGAGAGTAGAGTCGATATAGATACCATTCTCCAGAGTGGCGACGCGCTTTACATTTCACGAAAGTTTATGTGTCCGCCCGATACAACCTTAGACCCGACGACTTGCCTACAGATATTCGGGTCGGGAATTTTTCGGCTCAAATATCAAACATAGACCACTGCTGGATCGCGAATGGGGTGTTTCCCAACCCAAATATCCGTAGCTGAATCACAGTTGGTAGAACACTTGGCAACGACCGTATTTAATTCAGCGCACAACGACGATAGGGACAGATATTTGTTTACCGGGCAACTTTACACGGTGGCGTTTTGGAGGCATAATAATGCTCTATATCTTTTTAATAGCCATAAAGTAGGCACAAATAACAAATTTGCGGAAAACGGAGTAGCGCGTTTGTTTAGATGCAATTCATTGCATCAACTGGCTAAGTTACTTTTTGCGCGTGGAATACCAGGCGGCGAATATGCGATAAACCGAGTCCACGTTATTCACGTTAATGACAACTTTAACAACAACGATCTTACACAGTGCTCGCCGTCTTACGCAGACGTTCTTCGTAGGTCACGGTCGTCAACTCCTACACTGCCCTCACCGGTTGAGCTGATAACACAATCGCCTCCGCCGGCGCCGCTCCGAACTCGCGTTGTAAGTAACATTGTGCATTCGTTACCTTCTTCAGTTGAATCGGCAACTGACTGTTCACTGGCAACGTTATCGCCATCAATTCTATCGGAATATCTATCGCTAACCCGTGAATCAAATAATAATCGCGATTCTCCGTCTTCGTCGCCGGCGACGCTCTCTCAATCTATTCTGAGATTAAATTCACCCGTCGTTGTGCCATTTAACGATTCCGAATCGTCGCGATCTCCATCGATATTACGCGCATCGCAATTAAGTAAGCTTAGCTTAGAGACTAGGTCAGTCGCAACCACGACTAAATCCATAAGAATTATGAAATCAAATAAATCAAATACAAAAAATGTGGTTGCGACCAATGTTAAACCAGCAGTGGTTCAGCAAAACATGTTTTCGGAATTATCCGTGGAAAATATTGAAGTCCCTAAGACTTTACCGAAAAAAGCTGGTCGACCCAACAAAGTTAAACGCGGTAGAAAAAAAACAAAAGAAAATGCACATCTAGATGCGGTAAAAAAATAAAATGCCAAAAAACCAAATGTAAATCGTAAAGCCGTCAAAAAGTATGCTACAAATAAACCTGAAATTCACCGCGTAGCCATCCAAGCATATTCTAAATCGCACCCCGAAGTACACAGAGCAGCCGTCCAACGTTATGACGAGCTAAACCCCGAGGTACACAGAGCAGCCGTCAGCAGCTAAACCCCGAAGTCAACCAAATCGCTCGATGAAGAAAAATCGCGAAAACAATGGTGTTGCGGAGTCGGTGCATACAACGTCAAAAAATTTGATCCGCTTACCGAGGATTTTTACGATCATCCGTCGTTTCTGGATAGACCTAGGGCGTATAACAACCTTTTCGCGTTTAGTGCTTTAGGGACTACATCCGGTTTTGTGCAACTTACAGGACTGTCGTTTATAAAAATTCAAGGCCGCGTTTATCATAGAGTATTTGATTTAGCTTACACGGATAGCGTAAACAATTTAGGCTTGTATATTCACGATGCAAGCGAACGTGAAGAATTAGCGCAAGGTCGGAACCTTGATAGACAGATAGTTCAATGCATTAATGCTTATTTCGAAAATGTAAATCCGTATATTGATTGTTTCGTAAGATTAAGCCGAGAGGCATCAGATGAGGCTTTTATTCAATTTCAAAGAACTACGCGCGCGACTCACGGTGACATTCTCGGTGACAAACCTGTAGGTAGAGAAATAGCAGCTATTATAAATACCGATAGGCAAGAATACAAATCCAATTGCATAGCTGTGTGGAAAATAGGCGCTAGGAAACCACACACTGTAGACATTATGCATCCGTTGTATGAATGCTTTCAATATACCTTACTGTATCCCCAAGGCAATCCAGGATGGTATCGAAATATTTTAGATAACAAAGAAAATAAATTAACTCAAAATAAATATGTCAGATGTTTACTTTTGTCCGACCCTTGTTTTTCTGAATTAGGTAGATTATCAGAGGAATGGTTAGTCGATATGTATTGCCGAATAATAGAAGAGCCTTTACGATTTATAAAAAGCTTACAGACTCACAACTCACGTAATGAACTGAGAACGGCTCCGCTTCAAGAACTTGAAATGAGTATCGTAGCCAGGAATGAGATTCGCTCTGATGAAACAATTCAGGCAGAGGGGGGGGGGGGGGGTTGCGGGTCGTATTTACTTGTCTAACTCTTTTACGGGGGGGCCGCGATACTGTCCAAAATATAGATATAGATAAATTTGTTAGAGCCGATATTCCCAAAGAGTCAGAAGCTGACGGGAGATTGCGGAAGATCGTTTTGAATAATATGATACACGGTCCGTGTGGTCCTCCGCATCGGACTAATTTGCCTTGCTGGGATAGTGAGAAACGAAAATGTAATAAATTTTTTCCAAAACTTGAAACAGCCACCACTTTTAGTACAGATAAAGTATTTATTAACTTGCGTAGAGACAGTACAAATACAGGTAAAATAAAACAATATAATCGGGAAGTAACTGTAAATGACACCTGGGTTGTTCCATATAACGCGGCTCTTCTTCTTAAATACGATGCTTATATTAACTTGGAAGTGTCCACTCATCATACGGTAGTCAAATATTTGTTTAAATATATTAGTAAGGGTCAGGACGAGTCGCGTGTAACTGTAGTGCCCGAAGCGGATAAAGATAACGAAATTGAAACATACGTGACTAAAAGATATGTGCATAGGCTCCAGTGACGCGTCCTGGAGGACGTTAGAGTTCGATGTTACCGCGCGCCTCTAGCCCCTCTACAAAAATACGGCAATATTGCAAATGGGAAACGGTAAATTCGTCACTAAAAGACAAAGGGGTGAGCTCGTCGCGCGTCTGTTTTGGGTCGCACCAAACAGAGGTGAACAATTATTTCTCAGAGTCCTTTTAAAATCATATCCCTGTCGTAGTTTCGCAGATCTCGTAAAACTTGGTGGTCCCGATTGTCACACTTTACAGGATGCTGTTAAATTTGTTGGTTTGGCCGATGACGAGGCCGAATACGAAAGAGCTATGTAAGAAGCATCTACTTTTTTCACGGGACCGCGACTGCGTAGCTTTTTTGTTCTTTTGGCTGTCAACGGCGTCGCAGTAGCTTCTCTCTGGGACAAATTCAAAACACAATTGAGCGAAGATATTTCGCACAGATTAGGTGACAACGCTGACGAGGAAAGAGTACACACTTTGTGTCTCATTCAAATTAATAATCAAAATCAAAATCAAAAACTCTTTATTTCCATAAATACAATAAATGTACACTTAGAAAAGGTCAAAATATAAAACTAAACACTGACACGGAAATAAAGTGATATTTTTTGATTTCTGTCGCTTCGGTATGTAGACTAAAGTAAAGAAGCGACGAAGAAACCTTTAGCCTGTTAGTTGTTATTTTTCGAGTTGGAGCAAAACCCGTCCCAAGCTTTTTTGTCCTCTAGATAATCTGATATTTTATAGTAAGCCTTTTTGCACAGCAAGGTTTTGACAATTTGTTTGAATTTATTTACTGATAATTTTTGCAACTCACTAGGAGTTTTGTTGTAGAAGCGTATACATTGCCCTTTAAAAGATACATTTATTTTGTGTAGCCTAGTTGTGGGCACAGCGAGTTTATGTTTATTTCTGGAGATATGGAATAGAATCCTTCGGAAGCACGGAACGTCGCTCAATCAAAACGGTTTGCCAGAAGTCGCCGACAATACGACCGAGTTAGGTAGGGAACGCGTCGAATACAATCGCGATTCGTTGGTAAATGAAGTCGACGAACATTTACCTACCTTGTCCGCGGATCAACGTGCGCTTTTCGATTACGTTGCGAATCTATGCAGTGACCCTAACTTCAGCGCCGCAAACGATACCGCGATTTTCGTTGATGGTCCTGCTGGTACCAGTAAAACGTATCTATTAAATACGGTGACGTCTCACGTACGCGGCAATTTGCAAGGGGTTGTTTTGTGTACGGCCAGTTCTGCGATTGCCGCTCAGAACTACACAGGGGGGTCCACGGCGCATAGCATGTTTAAATTCCCGTTACAATTCGTAGACGACCTCGGCAACTGGTCTATTACCAACGGTAGTCAAAGAGCCGATTTGATATCACACGCGGACGTTATTATTTACGATGAAGCTCCGATGGCTCATAAATATTTAATTCATATTTTAGATAGATCTTTGCGAGATCTTATGAGAAACAACAAAATTTTCGGTGGTAAAGTTATTATTTTTGCTGGAGACTTTAGGCAAATACCCCCCCCCCCCCCCCCCACCCCGCAGTTCCGAACGCGAAAACAAATTCCGACATCTTAAATGCATCCGTCAAAACGGCAAAACTCCTCTTTGGCAGAAAATTCAATCTTTTTCATTAGTAACTTCACACAGATGTCACGATAGGGATTACAGTGAATTTATATTAAATATTGGCTCTAACCTCGTACCCACAGTAATTTTCCATTAGCTAATCTTAAAAATGTAATTGACATCAGCAATATAGATACAGTAGACGATCTTGAAGAATTAGTAGACTTTGTTTTTCCATCATTAGAAGAGCCCAGTGAATGTATTTACCGAGCAATATTATGCACTCGCAACGAGGCCGTAAAAGATATAAATAATTTAATATTAAATAAATTAGATGGGGAGGTAGAGCACTTTTACTCGATAGATAGAATAGATAACGATCGTGCAGATCAACTATATTTTGGGTCTGATACATTAAATGCAGAGCATGAATTACATCACCCTGATTTATTTCACAAAAATCTAAAAAATCATGCAAAAAAGGGTTAAGTTGACAACACGACGTTACTCTCATTTATGATCTATTAACACTTCTAGTAAGAGTCCTTGTTCCTTACTGTTGCGATTGGTCTACCGATAATCCAATGACGTGATTGGCCTAGCACTTAGGGCAATAGCGCACTAGCGACCTGGCAGCGCGGCTGAGACGCGCGGCCTGGCCGCAGACGTTGCGATTGAACACGGGCCGCAAATGCGTCGCTTGGATCTTGCTGCCCGCTGCGGCTCGGTGTGGCCGCTGGCCGCGCGCGGCCAGGTGCGCGTGCTCTGTAGCGATTTCATACTAAGGTATCTATCTCGATGGCCGCCGCGACCTGGCCTCTGCGGCCTAGCCGCTAGTGCGCTATTGCTCTTAGCCTATTTGGCCTTGAAACAAGGGAGTGCGCCCGGCCATCTTTTGTTTTCAGTATTTGCATTTTTTACCTGCACAGTTGTAAAAAATATAATACCAAAATATTATTTACGTAGTTGACCATCAAAATGTTTAACCCGTCCATGGCCCAAGACGCAGACACGAGTCTGGACCCTCGTGTGGCGGCGGCGCGCCCCTGCGGGTCGCACCGCCGAGGCTGGGCAGTTAATGCGATACACTAACGCGTTCATGGCCCAAGACGCAGACACGAGTCTGGACCCTCGTGTGGCGGCGGCGCGCCCCTGCGGGTCGCACCGCCGAGGCTGGGCAGTGAATGCGATACACTAACCCGTTCATGGCCCAAGACGCAGACACGAGTCTGGACTCTCGTGTGGCGGCGGCGCGCCCCTGCGGGTCGCACCGCCGAGGCTGGGCAGTGAATGCGATACACTAACCCGTTCATGGCCCAAGACGCAGACACGAGTCTGGACCCTCGTGTGGCGGCGCGGCGGCGGCGCGCCCCTGCGGGTCGCACCGCCGAGGCTCGGCAGTGAATGCGTTAAATGCTTGAAGGATTGTTTATTCCGACTGTACTTAATGCATTACAAAAACATGCGAGGTAAAACACGAACTCAAAATGGGGTAAACATGGAATAAAATAATTAAAATATCCATAACCTAATTTCGAATATAATGTACGGCGAACGTGGGATTTTACATGTGGGGCAAAACTCTGCGAGGCGAATGTGGAACAAATCGAAATTTTGCCTGGGGTTCTATCTGGTTTCAGAAAAGGGCGAAGCACCATGACTGCCCTGCTTGATGTTACTGACGAAATACTATACGCACAAGATAAAGGGTTATGTACTCTACTCGTGCTGCTCGACTTTTCTAAGGCTTTTAATGTCTTGGATATAAATTTAATGTTGTCAAAACTAAATTATTACGGCCTTGATCACGGAGCCCTAGGTTGGTTCAATAGCTATCTTAGTGACCGTTACCAGTGTACAAAGATTTCTGACTATTTTATTTATCCACGTAACCAATAAATGAACGTGGAACACTCTGGTTCAAGTTAACTCGTAGATGAACTGACGTGGCTACTATATGCAAGCAACGGTCATAATGTCATGATAACACAACACAAGGATAGTCAAAACATCTTCCACGGACAGAACGTGGGATTATTTTATTTATTCACGTAATCAATAAATGAACATGGAGCCCTTTGGTTCAAGTTAGCTCGTAGATGAACTGACGTGGCTACTATCTGCAAGCACCAGTCATAATGTAGTCATGATAACACAACACAAGGATAGTCAAAACATCTTCCACGGACAGAACGTGGGATTATTTTATTTATTCACGGAATCAATAAATGAACGTGGAGCCCTCTGGTTCAAGTTAACTCGTAGATGAACTGACGTGGCTACTAGGCATGGAACATATCTGCTACCTCTATTCATTTGATGAGGCATTCCTCGTAGCGCACCCAGATGAACCGCACCTAAGTACTTCCACATAGCGCACCCATTTTGGTGCGTTTCATTCAGTAGGTATAAATGTTAAGTTTTTATTCCTCGTTGCGCACCAATAACAATGTAGGGTCTAGTTATGGGGTTGTTTTCATCTAATTAGTAACCTATAGGTGGAAATTTAGAGTTGGCTTTCAACTTACACTACTTTACCTAGTAGGTATGTAAATAAATAAAATTAGGATTTAGTTAAAAGTAATATAATAATATTTTAAAATATATTTTTTTGTTTGGATGATTGGATACACATTAACATGAAATACAATACGAGTATCTGATATCTTCAGATACTTACGAAACGTTGATTACATTTTTAGAAAATCAGTCTTAGGCTGGCCTCAGACATCCGGAATGTCTTTCTGAATTCAGAAACGGAATTCAGATTCTTAATTCAGAAAGCCCGGAATCCATACAATTTATACATTCTCCACACACATTCTGATTTTTTCAGATTCTGAATTTATCAGATCGATCTGTAAGAATGATACTGACGAGCGTTCTGAATTCCTGATCGGAATATTAAGATTTTGAATTCAGAACGCGCGTAATCCCATACATTTGCATAAAGCAACACACACATATTGAATTCAGATTATGAATTGCTCAGTTCACACTGCTAGTGATTGCGGCTGGACGTGTCACGACGAATTTTGATGCGTGATGTCCGAGACGGAAAATTTGATTTTGTGCATCGAAAGCCATCCTTGCTTATGGGACACTTCTATTGAAGACTATCACGATAGGGAAAAAAAAGACATAGCATGGTTGAAAATATTTAACGATTTAATTCCAAATTATGACCAATTAAGTGTCGAAGAAAGAAAAATAAAAAGTAAGTACAAAAATTATAATACTCAGTCATCATTGCTAATAAATCGGTTATTGTATTGCCATGTTATTTCACCGCATGGCATCATGAAGTACTGTGCAATGTTATCTCTAACGTGCCTTCCCGTATTAGATGCTCTGTAATGCGGTGTATCATATGGAAGATCATCGAAACAGTGTGTTAACATATCTTCAAATTTGTACCCATCTCTTGAACGAACATAATTATGTAACACACATGCTGCTTTCGTTACTTTTACAGCAAAGTCAGGCGGTATTGTCATATTTGTGTGAAAAACTCTCCATTTGTTGCTCAGAATATCAAAAGCGCATTCCACTACTCTGCGCGCTCGACTGAGTCTATAATTAAAGACTCTGCGAGTGTTATTTAAGTAGTTTCTTGGATAAGGCCTTAGAAAGTCTGCATTTAGTGGAAAAGCTTCATCTCCAAGAAATACGTGAGGGGTCTTTATTGTGGAATTAGGTAAATCTTTTGGGGCTGGCAAATTAAGGCGATACTCGGACAGCATTTTTCCAAAATTCCATTGCTTAAATATACTGCTATCTCCTTCTCTGCCATATGAACCAATATCCACCGCTATAAAACGATAGTCTGCATCAACAACGGCCATCAATACAATTGAATTGAAATTCTTGTAATTGTAATAATTTGAGCCACTGTGATGTGGCGAAATCAGTCTTATGTGTTTTCCATCCACAGCTCCCAGACAATTAGGAAAATTAGTTTTCTTATAGAAGTTTTCAGATATTTCAAGCCACCGCTCTTGTGATGGTGGTGGTTTCATTTCTAATGGTTGTAATACTTCCCATATAATAGAACAAGTTTCCGAAACAATACTGGAGATTGTGGTACTACCCATCAGAAAAGCATACTTCAAAACTTCGAAGTTATCACCAGTAGCGAGGTATCTGGAACAATAACAGTAAATTACTTATAACTTCTATTTTACTTACAGGTTTAGAACTTAAAAGGAAATGGAGTAACTGTCGAGATTATTACAAAAAAGATAAACAAAAACTTAAGAGTTGTCCTACAGGATCCGCTGCAAAAAGGGGAAAAAGATATGTTTACGCAGACATTTTAAGTTTCTTGGACAAAGTAGTTGCACGGAGAAACCCCGAGGGTAATTATGAAGCAGAAGAAAATGACGAGCTATCAGTAAGAGATACAGAAACACCTATGGAAGATGGAAATAAGGAACAAATAGATATTGAAACACGAAGAGCGCTAGAAAAGACAAAAATCGAAAATGCTAAGAAGAATACCAATGAAGAATCACAATCAAAAAAGAAAAAAAGAGTAGATGTACCAGGAGAAATACTGAATATACTAAAAACGAAAAAAAATACTCCAACTGAAGACATTGATGATGATAAAAGATATCTTTTGAGTTTTCATGGTGATATGAAAAAAATTACGCATTTGCAAAAAATTGACTTTAAGTAAAGCATGATGCAGTTACTCAAAACAATATTTAATGGAAATGCGAACATCTCTTCGCCGTACTATATTAATTCAACCACCCCTAGCCCACCAACTATGTACACTCCGATCTATCAACAAGTTTCCCGCAGCAGTTCAGCGCAATCAAGATATTCAGGGACATCCACTAGTGGCCCGCAAACTGTAATCACCATTCCTGGACCATCTGCTCGAACACGTGGAGTTCTATACGACATTGATTCTGCCCCGAACGTTATCATAAATTCATTGGAAACCTATAACCAACCTACTGCATCCACTTCTGCTCAGCAGGATATCGTTGAATCTATTTCAAGTGGTGAACAGTCCAATGCTCATGGCAATTATTACGATCAACCTACTGCGTCCACTTCAGAAACAGACGAAAACTTAATTTATGACGAATGTAAACAACAAATCAGTAGTTATTTGACTTTCAAATGAGTACTGTACTTTTTGAATAAAATTATCTGACTTAACTACTTTATTATGATTTTAAAATAGGTACCTACCTACATAAATAATCTTACCTTAAAGTTATTGTGAGTCTTTCTTCAGCAGAAATGGCTTTTCTCATATGTGTGTCTTCTTTTTGGAGTTAATTCTTCAGCAAACTTAGTAATTCATCAAATGATGCTATCGACATTCTGTAGTTATCGAAAAATCTTTCAGGAAATTGTCGTAACTTTGTCGCCGTAATGTAAAACTGACTCTCTTTTATTCTGTTTACATTAAGAGGATGAATCCAGTGTATGCGTTTGCATTTCTTTTTTTTTCTGTATTGAGCCAATAACAATGCGATTAGTATTAATTCCTCCTCCATTTTGAGACGTTTGCGTGTGTCGTGAAACAAGAGACTACTGATCTATCTCAATTTTTAAGATAATGTGAGTTGAAGGAGCCGGAATTAAGAGTCTGAATTAAGATTCTTAATTCAGATAGGTTCAGATAGGCCGAAGCGGTGCGTTTGTCGTTCGGCGCACGGCCGGTCGTTTGTTTTCATACAAAATGCACGGTGCGGCAACAGCGCGGCGTCCGTATCGCGAACGCTCGACAGCAGGACGGCAACGTCGCAAGCCCCACACGTTCAGTTCAGTGCGTTCGTAGTGCGGTGACTAGACGTGAGGCTAATTTATTATTTATAAAATGGATGATATAAATGTGGAAGATTTTATAAATGAAATTGAAATACGTCCTGCTATATGGAACTCCAAAAGTGACAAACACAGTAATCGGACGGAAACAAAAAATGCTTGGGAAGGTATTTGTGAAAAATTTATAGATGATTTCAAAAATAAAACTACTGGTGAAAAAAACTCAGCAGGTAACTTTTTATTTAAATCATATTTTGTTATTTTGCCATGGTAATTGTCCTTCGTTAACAAAGTATTCTGCAAATTTATCACGAACTGATGTTGCTGTCAAATTTTGTTAATTTTGAACCACCTGATCTGTCCGCCTGTCTTGAATTAATAGATTACTATTAGACATTTCGCCACAGTCACGTGATAAGAAATAATGTAAAACACAGATAGATTGAACAATATCTGTCGCGAACGATACATCTACATTTATTGGTCGATGTAATATTCGCCATTTATTAGTCATAATTCCGAACGTACACTCCGTACACTCCAACGTACACTATACATATGTATTTTCGAGCACGTGATAAGCGGTAGTAAATTTTTTTTTGTTGTTTATTCAAATAATTGCCACTATAGGGGCGTTGTATGAAATGACTGATGCCAAATGCTTCATCACCGACAAAAACAAACGGCAGTCGTAAACCATTTTCTGTTATTGGCGTAGAACTTGGTATATTTAAACTGTTGTCTTGAAGTTTCTTGAAGAAGTCACTGTCTTTAAATATTTGTGAATCTGATGCTTTGCCATATGAACCAACATCGATGAAAATGAATTTGTAATTTGAATCACAAATGGCCAATAATACAATAGAGAAAAACTTTTTATAGTTGTAATAAAGCGAACCGCTTTTAGGTGGCTTAATTATTCTTACATGTTTCCCATCTATAGCGCCCAAACAATTAGGGAAGTTTGCATTAGTTGCAAAACCTTGTGCGATTTTTAACTAATCTTCTTTTTTCAGTTCAGGTAAACAAATTTCTCGTAGGGTTTTGTAAATCTGTTGACACGTATCTTTCACAATTCCAGAAATAGTGGAGATTCCATGTTGATAAGAATGATGCAATTCAGTCATACTACAACCAGCGGATAAATACCTGCAATAAAATTAATATTAGTTTTTATTTCAGCAACGATACTTCAAAAGAAATGAGACATTTATGAGATGCATATAGGTACAAGAGACTTGAAAATGCAGCGAGAATCAAAAAGTGGATCCGAAGCAAAAAGACAACGAAAATATGTTTATTTTGATCGACTGCAATTTTTGTCGGAACTGTATGAAATAAAACCAGATTCAAAAGGAAAAATAAACAAAGTAACGATTCTACTACGTCAACATCGAAAAATAAAACTAAGAGTTCATCTGCCGACGATAACAACGAAACTAACGCGCTTTTAAAAATACTTGCAGAAAGATTACAGAATAAAAAAAATGCAAGAGAAGATGATTCCGAAGATGGGGATAGATATTTTTTATTGTCTTTATTAAACGACTTTAAGAGGATCCCGGAAAGTCGTAAAATGGATGCCAAATACGACATAATAGGAATAATTCGAAAATATGCGACGCCACAACCGTATACTCGTGATTATTATAACTTAGATTCGGAATTTTATGAACAACAACGCGGCTACTTTACGAATCCATCTCCAGTATCTCAAACACAAACATCTAATAATCAGCTTCAATCTACAGCAGAGGAAATCGCAGCAATCTCATCCGTATCTAATTTGAGTGAAGATTCGGAAAATTCCATATATAATGATCTTTTTACAGACGATATTCCCACATAATTTTTGCAAATTTACAGACAGTGACGCAATGTAGCACATCAGCTGCACCGTCTGGCGTGTGTCAGCTTATTTAAAAACCCTATTTCCTATTTAATTGTTGATTTACTGAACTAATTAGTAATTAGATTCGTCTCAATATTATTTTGTAACTAAAAAAAAATTAAAAATAAAAAGATAAGCTGATTAATTTACTTACCTCAATGTTATCAGTAGTCGTTCTTCAGCTGATATAGTATGTTTGAATATAGTTTCTTGTCGCTGAATTTTACTTTTAACTAATTCCAGTAATTCGAAGAAACATTCTCTAGGCATTCTTAAGTAATTAAAAAAACTGCTTGGGTCTTCTTTTAACCTAGGGTAAAGAGTATGGAAATCACCAAAATCACATGTTAACGAAAACATCGGTGATGCTCTTTTACGGAGGCGTGGTTTTTTTTTTTTGTTTGATAATTTTCAACAAAAGCACTAACAGTATTGTTTCTTCGTCAGAGTCCATGGCTTAACTGGTGTCAAATAAATTTAAAACAGCACTAGCATACAAACGCACGGCAGTCAGATACGCTTTCAATTTAAGCGTTTGGTAACGGACTTCTACCGTACTGCAACGGCATGGCAGCGGGTTATAACTAGCAGCACGGAAAACGTGCGGCAGCGGTGCGATAGGAAACGCATAAATTGAAAGAGCCCTAAGACTCGAATTATAAACTTAGTTCAAAATGCAAAGACAGTCTGCCTTACTAAGGATTGCTGGACTTCCTTAACCATGGATGCATATGTAGCAGTGACAGCTCATTTTCTAATTGACTTTGAATTAAAAACGGTTTTGCTGCACTGCGAACACTTCAGTGGCTCTCATACTGCTGACGCTTTAGCAGCCGCTTTGACATCAATAGCATCAGAATGGAATGTGACAAATAAAATTACTTTGGTTGTTTCGGATAATGCAAAAACATAACCAGTGCAATACAGAAAACTGGTTGGCCGTTTTTCGGTTGTTTCCTGCATAAACTAAACCTAGTAATAGAAAAAGCAATAGGAATAATTAACTTAATTTAAGAACGTATAAAAAAAATAGTAGCTCATTTTAAAAATAGCAGTTTAGCGACCGATGCCCTGATAAAATATCAAATTTATTTTGAGAAAAAATCAGAAGCACTCCGACTGATTCAGTCCGTTCCAACAATGTGGAATTCCGTTTTTTACATGATGGAAAGATTTATAAAACTAAAAGGAGTACTGCAGGCCGTAATACCAAATTTGAATACCGATTTACCCATTATTACGGTAGAGATATGGGAAGCAATAAGGCAATTGTGATCATAGATGGGTTGAAAAACGTAATTTTAATTATGAAAACAAAACCTATCTTTGGCGTGGCGGGCGATTTTCTAAGGAAGTTAGAACAAGGCATGAAAACATATTCTCCAGAGGATGAGATCGAAGATAATATGCTTCTCGGAATTTGTACATTCTTAGATCCCCGTTTTAAAAGCCATGCTTTTGTAGAAGACTTTAATATTCTTGAAATGATGCCTAGCGAAGAGATGAGTCAGCGAACAAGGCGCGCTCATTTAATAAAAGAGCACGTCTTGGAGCTACTAAAAATTACACTACGACATAAACGGCATACGCCTGTAGTTGAAGTTTCTCCAGAGGTTCCTCATACATCGACATCTATTGCTGGAGAAGAAAGCATCTCTATATGGGGAAAAATAGATAAAGCCATTGCGGCAATTACACTCTTAGCTGACGACATAACCACTAAAGCTAGAAATGAACTGGACATGTTTTTAAAAGAAGAAGTAGCGCAGCGAGAGTCTTCTCCCTTAGCTTGTTGGAAAGCTCATGCTTTTATTTACGCTAATTTAGCAGAAATATTTAATGAACACTGTCACATCGTGGTAACTTCAGTGGAATGTGAAAGAGTTTTCTCGAAAGCGGGAAATTTTGTAACGCAAAAAAGAGCACGACTTAGTAGGAAACGTACTTCAGAGCTGGTGTTTCTAAAAAGCAATGGGGCATATTTATTGTAAATAAAATATGCTCATTTCATGCTAAAAATTAAACAAAGAATGTAGGTATATAAAGTGGTATAAAAAGAATGTACATAAAATGAATGAAATTTGAAATAGTATTTTATATTAAATCATTATTCATTACCTATGAAAGACCTATTCTAATAAATACCTACGCCAATGTGAAACCTCATCTACATTTTAAGTAGGTAACAAAAATCCTGAAGAAGAAGAGTGGGATTCAGAAGATGAATTACCTCTTGCAGAACTCAATCAAATGTTGTTCCAAAATAATCAGACAGAGTTGACTGATCAAGATATTGAGGAATGGTTTTTAGGTATCCTGATATCAGACCCAGAGATCGCCAAATTCATTATGGCTGATAACAATAATCATGCACAAGATGAACCTCAAGGGAGTTCCCGCAGGGGAAGAGGCGGAAATAGAGGCGCCAGAAGATCCAGAGGGAGAGGCCGTGGAGGCCAACATAACAATCAGGCAAGAGAACGCTTTAACACAAAACGTATGGAAGACCATCGTTTAATTAAAGACTGGAATGCAAACTCAAATTGACAACTTAAACGACATCAAATCGGAGATATTCGCATTTGTCTCAAACGAACAACTTTTACGTTTAAAATCTAACGTTAACAAGAAGGCGGTAATGCTGCCAGTAACTTCGCGAAATATAGGGTTATCCACCGTATCAGTGTTACACACTGCAAACCAATATAGAAACAACTTGGTTTTCCCAGACATCTACCAAATGTACAGAGTACACCTTGCCGCTTTCGAGGCAAAAATCATCAAGCTCAGGAAGGAATCGGGTTTACTTTTAAGGAATGGTTTGCGGAGAACTCGGATTCTTATCCTGTAATGACCGATGAAGAAATAATAAATGATGCTGTTTCTAGCTCTGAACAAGATGATTTGGAAATGACCTTGCTTAGTCCCACGAACTCCTCAGTGAAGGCTGAAGATGCCCTGAAATCAATAGATGTCAGTATCCGTTGGGCAGAGGAAAATAACGCTATTAACGAAATTTTACTGAATTTAAGAAAGTTAAGAGAAATGATAGTTAAAAAAATTTACTATGGCAAGAAGCAAGCGAAAATTGATAATTATTTGGTAAAAGCGTCATCTTCCTCTTCCGCAACTGAAAACGTCACAAATGATGAACATATGTACCTAGTGATTATGTACATTGTGTTTATGTTAAATAAAATAAATTCACCTGACCATTTTAAATTAGTCCTTGGATTTATTTTACATTGTACATGTGTAAAAAACTTTTACTTCCTATACCAATTCGATAATCCGGCAGTTCCGACAATCCGGCATGAAGGGAAAATTCGGGATGCCGGATTATCGAGCGCCTACTGTACCTATATTTTGACCTTTTTTTAGTTAGTCATATTATCATAAAATCATATTTTTTTCAAATATATCTAATAGTTAAAAGTGTAAGTAAATACTAGTAGTAATTTTTTTATTTTGTTATTGTTAAGCTCAAGTTGATAAGTCTAACATTGTGATTCTATAAAACTACTTAAGCAGGTAACTAATTTTTACATTATCAGTCCCAAGCCTTTAAAAGTATAAGGAAAAGTTCATGGCTTGAAAATAAATGCAGTGTATATCATTAAAAACGTAGCACCTGAATCCGGTCTCTGTCTGTTTCAATTCTTATAGCCACAGATAAAGGAGCGGCGGCATTGACGACAATTCATACTTCATTTTTAGCATAGGTAACGGAACGTATGATGTTGCGGTAATAACAGTCATGAAAAATCATTTGCCAGTGAAATATCACATGCTATATCATTATGATTTTTTTTTTATAATTATCATTCAATGATAATGAATTAAAAGTAGCAATTATTTCCATGCCTAGTGGCTACTATATGCACGGCACCAGTAATAACATCATGTAGTCATGATAACACAAGGATATGCAAAACATCTTCCACGGACAGAACGTGGGACTATTTTATTTATTCACGTAACCAATAAATTAACGTGGAACACTCTGGTTCAAGTTAACTCGTAGATAAACTGACGTGGCTACTATATGCAAGCAACAGTCATAATGTCATGATAACACAACACAAGGATAGTCAACATCTTCCACGGACAGAACGTGGGAATATTTTATTTATTCACGTAATCAATCAATGAACGTGGAACACTCTGGTTCAAGTTAACTCGTAGATGAACTGACGTGGCTACTATCTGCAAGCAACAGTCATAACGTAGTCATGATAACACAACACAAGGATAGTCAAAACATCTTCCACGGACAGAACGTGGGAATATTTTATTTATTCACGTAATCAATAAATGAAAGTGGAACACTCTGGTTCAAGTTAACTCGTAGATGAATTGACGTGGCTACTATCTGCAAGCAACAGTCATAATGTAGTCATGATAACACAACACAAGGATAGTCAAAATATCTTCCACGATCAGAATGTGGGATTATTTTATTCATTCGCGTAATCAATAAATGAACGAGGAACACTCTGGTTCAAGTTAACTCGTAGATGAACTGACTTTTTAAACTTAATTCAAGCACCAGTCATAATGTAGTAATTATAACACAACACAAGGATAGTCAAAACATCTTCCACGGACAGAACGTGGGATTATTTTATTTATTCTCGTAATCAATAAATGAACGTGGAACACTCTGGTTCAAGTTAGCTCGTAGATGAACCGGCTTTTTTAACTTAGTTCAAGCACCAGTCATAATGTAGTCATGATAACACAACACAAGGATAGTCAAAACATCTTCCACGGACAGAACGTGGGATTATTTTATTTATTCACGTAATCAATAAATGAACGTGGAACACTCTGGTTCAAGTTAACTCGTAGATTAACTGACGTGGCTACTATATGCAAGCAAGAGTCATAATGTGGTCATGATAACACAACACAAGGTAGTCAAAACATCACACACGCAACCTGGGATTTTATTCACAATTAACGAACCACCCGGGTTCGTTAACTCGTAGATGACCTGATTCGGGTGCATAATGCGAGCAAGAGTCATAAAGAATAACACAAAGTATTAATTTGTTAACGCTCACTCAATACTTCACGTTATTTCACAGATAGGTAAGGTTTGTCGGCGGTCGTGGAGCTCGCTCGAGCGCTACTTATGGTATGCTATGCCGCGTTGCATTGGCGGCGGCCGGCGCGGCGTCGCGGTCGGGCGGGCTGGCTGGCAGGGGTACCCTTTGCCAATGGCCGCCAGACGCGCTTCCCCGACCCCTCCCATAGCAGACAAGCGAATGACCGTGTCGTCGCTGTGTCTGTGTGCGTAATTACCAGCTACTTTCTGGAGTCCATTACCGTTTACCAGTATTGGGTTATGGCTGAAAATCCGTGTATTGTATCGGCTTCTTGATCAAAATAGTACGCCAACCATGACTTTTTGACGTACTGCAACACACACAACTTAGATTTAGGTTTCCCTTGGAAATTTCAAAATATTCGGACATAAACGGCTGTAACTTTTAAGTGCGTCGACTTAGAAGTTTTATTTATATGGCGGCTCCAAGAGGTTACGGACTTGAGTATTAGACGTTAATTTCAACGCGATACGTCCACGCGTTCCTGAGGAAAGAGGGTTGACAGACGGACAGACAGACAGACGGAACACAAAGTGAAAATATTCGGACATAAACGGCTGTAACTTTTAAGTGCGTCGACTTAGAAGTTTTATTTATATGGCGGCTCCAAGAGGTTACGGACTTTAGTATTAGACGTTAATTTCAACGCGATACGTCCACGCGTTCCTGAGGAAAGAGGGTTGACAGACGGACAGACAGACAGACGGAACACTTGCCTATAAGGGTTCCTTTTTTCCTTTTGAGGTACGGAACCCTAAAAATACAGTTGACTAATAAAAACAAACGCTAACATGATTAAAAGCCATTAAGGCATTTATCCGGGAGAGGCCTGCGTCCAGCAGTGGACCAATATAGGCTGGTGAGGTGAGGAAGCAAGTACCTATATATATGCTTAGATAGTTCTTAGTAGTTTAGCTTGAAGGTACATGCTCCCTGTCACAGCACTGCACGTGAGTTCGGTCTTAAAGATTACATTCATCATTATCTGGACATACTGGTACTGGGCATAGGCCTCCCCCTTACGACGCTACAAATAGCGGTGATTATGTTTAATCTTTATTCACAAAGAAGATTACAATCAATAGTAGAAATAAATAAGAAGATTACAATCAATAGTAGAAAGAAATAGAACTAGTATTTACAATTGAAACAATTGAGCTAACTGCAGACTGTGGAAAAAAGCTACAGGTAGCCTAAGATACTGGCTACATTGCCCCACTGTATGACAATGCTGATGCGCTGCGCCAGATACTCACCAGCTCTCGGGTCAAGCTCAGATAATTTTTAACATTCATGCACGATTGTAAAAGCCTGAATATTTCGGCAAGTAAGAAAAAAATTCACAATTTCATGTTGATCACTTAAGATAAGTGATACTTACAAGGGGATGTGCACCACAAATACCTATAACTACTGTTAATCAAAACAGGACTTTTGAATGGGTAGTGATAACAATAAGGAATCGCTCGCTCTACTTGTCAGTGGTCGATGTTGCAACTGCCCGCTGCTGGTTTCCGGTAAATAATTTAAGTTTTACTACAATCAAACTTTTAACACCCGTGGTTATTAGTTTTTATTCCGTGATCATGGCGCATGAAACTGCGCCGAAATATTGAAATATTGGAAAACTCAAATCATGGTAAATATCCCGTCATAAATGAATTTACTACTAATCGTTTGAAGTATCCAAGATATGTTATGCAAACCAAGACATTTTTGTAGGTAAACTTAACAAAAAAATCACAACGTTAATAGGAAACAACAAGAAACCAGCAAGGCAACCACTAAAACAAGAATAACAGACCTAAATTGCACACGCGCAACGAAAAGGGCAGGTTTTTAAGGGTATGTAAGTAGAATTGCTCTTCTGAATAAGCGGTGTTTGGGACACATCATACAATTCAGTTTAAAGTTACTCTCTGACTGGTATGATTTTATAGATGGGTGTCAGACGGTGTCAGACTGACGTTTCTCGCGATGTTCTCTGTGGCGAGGCAAGCGAGGCGTCGCATCGTGCGAGGGCGAGAGCACCGCTTGGAGGCCTGGGCCGAAGTTGAGGAGGGAATCCGGCCCGCTCGATCGACCTGCAAATACATTTATACTGAGTTAATCAACCGTTTTTATCAACATCATTTCAGTCGTGAAATTGCAGCTGGACCTAGGTTCCCCACATATTGTAACCTTATGCTGGTGAAATTTTCCCGTTTTCTGTATTTTATCTATTAAAACTGTGATGCATTTTTTAAGGATTGCGTTTTTTTTTCTTATGCAATGATTTTTTTTATTTGCTTTTGGTGGCTTTCGTATCACTGCGGCCATGATAGGCCTATTGGGATCGCCACTTTGTGTGTAATGATGGTTCAAGAGGTATTTTAGACAGGCACCTAAATATTTTTCAGATGGAAATAGTTAAAGTAAAAACAGCGACAAGGTGGTGATTTTTAGATTGAGACCATAGAAACTATACCACCGCTAAACTTTTGCCATTTTTCTTATTGTAATGAATTTTATCAACGAAAAAATACTCAGAAAAAATTACACCTACGCAAAATGGATAGAAGAGACAAACCTTTGCTAGGAGACGGTAGTTTAAACCGCGAAGATTCATTATTGCTTGTGCTTTTAGCGATTCCTCTTATTGATTCTGCGCCGTTTGTGTAACTATAACTTGTAGAAGTACCACTCGCCGCCAGCGTATTCAATTTGGGACTCTCCGCCGGCGGTAGGCTGACATTCCACGATGTATTTGTCGCTATCGAGCTTTCACTAAGCTTAGTACACCCGTAGAGGTATTAACGGAATCTTTGTTTGGTTCTTCGGTAAGAATTAAAGCCGTTTAAGTGTTGACTACGGATGCGTTTCGTTCGGTGTTATTGTCTGGTGCGGTCGGTAGGCTAGGTTTAGCGCTCTCGCAGGTACTCGTGTTTGAACTAGTGTTATGAAAGGTCGTTAACCCCGCTGACGGAGTATTAACACTAAAACTTGAATCCGAGCTGTTGGTAAAGTTAACAGGTTCCGTGCAAACGTTCTGATGTCGTCTCTACTTTGTGCGCCTACTTACGAGCTATACTCCCATTTGACGCATCTTTTGCTCTTGAAACTCTCGCCTAATCTCGCAAGGAATCGGACGGCGGTCTTGCCCATTGCAAAGTGGATTCACAGAGTGTTTGGTCTCGATAATGTTGCGCTGTAACTTTGTCGCGGGGTATACATATTGATGTGGGTGATGCCGCCTTGTGACGACACTTGACTGACTGGGAGGATTTGGTCCATAAGTTGGTAGTTTAGGTGTGATAGGCTCATGGTGGGGATGTTTTGATAGTTGCATTGCGTTGTCGACATTGAGGTTGACATAGGCTGGTAGCGTTGTAGATGCTGTAATGTAAAAGATAAAGTTTGAAGAGAATTTCAATTACTTACATTTAAATTTATTTATTCAATTAGAACGGTCATACAAACAAACACACTATCTTTAAAATTAAATTATACAATAAGATTTAGATTCTAAACATAAGATAGTATGGTACATATAATTTATTTAATATAATATCGGCAAGAAGAGTTAACAAGCATCCATACATCTTAATATCCAAACTTTTGCATCTACAATAATAATGTGTTACTGTATCTAGTTCAGTTGTAGCTCTGCTTGAATCAAGCATACTAAGAATAATGTGCGAACTGGAGGAAAGGGGTCCTAACCAAGGAATATCTATAATATCCTCGTAAAAATAATTATCCCAAGTTTCTCTGTATTGTCCAATATATATAAAATAAAGTATAGTTAGACAAGGTAGATTCTCTGTTTAAAAACTACAAAAGCTGTGATATAAAGCCATGTCTAGTATTAGTGCTAAGTACTGTCTATTATAAGTGGTTACAGTTTTTTCAGATTTCTTCTACTAGTTCCTATAACAAAATTTAAAAAAATACAAATTTAAAATCAAAATATGTTGATAATTAAAATGTTATCTGTGAAAAAAATGATCCAAGTATTTCTTTAGAAGATTAAAAAGTTGTACTTATCTGTTTTTGGTAATAAATAAATAGACAGACATTTGAGTGTTGAAGTTTGCCTTGTTCATTAATTGTCCAGCATTAGGTGTTTTACCTTTTACTGAACCATGCATTCTTTTCACAGAAAATAAATAACACAAGTATTGAGTAGGCAATATTTCAGGTTAGGTACCTACCGATTTCTCTCAACACAATTGAACTTCGACCGTCGGAGTTCTTCAAATTGGAGTTTTTGTCTGGATTACTTCAGTGTCAGTGGTAGTTTAGGTGTGATAGGCTCATGGTGGGGATGTTTTGATAGTTGCATTGCGTTGTCGACTTTGAGGTTCACTTAGGCTGGTAGCGTTGTAGATGCTGTAAAAGTTGGATGAGAATTTCAATTAAAATTTATTCAATTAAAACGTCATACAAACAAACACACTAGGTGAGTAATTAAAATTAAATCTATACTAATATTATAAAGAGGAAAGATTTGTATTTTTGATTTTTATATGTTTGTAACGAATAAACTCAAAAACGACTGGACCGATTTCAAAAATTCTTTCACCATTAGAATGCCACATTATTCCTGAGTAATATGGACTATATTTATTAATTGAAAAAATTAAGGATCTCTACAAAAACTTCAATAATGTAACCCAAGGTGTACAAAAATTAGCCATAAATTGTCTATCATAGCATGCGCTGGGGGAAACTATTGATGATATAACAAAAAAAAGTTAGGCAATATTAAAGGACATTTCTACAAAAAAATTCGCAATTCTATAATGTCCAGCTATTGTATTAATTCTTATCCAAATTAATCATTTCGTATTTAAGACTGTTTCAATACCTGTAGATTACTTTTTGAATTATTCAAATCGGACATTCTATGCAAAAGATATTACGAATTTAAAAATGTCAATCTAAACAAAATAGAAAAATAGAGGCCGCCGCGCCGCGCCGCGCCGCGCCGCGCCGCGCCGCCGCCGCACGCGGGCAAAGATAGTACGGCAGACCAACACGATCGGAGAGAGGTCAAATGCAGGACACAAAGGTATCAAACAAAGTCAAAGAAATATTGACGGAAAATATTTTATGACCCTTGTATCTTAGAATTCAATAGCAGAAACGAGAAAAAATTTTTGGTTATGAAAGAAAGTGTTCAAAAATTGTTAAGTTCTTCTACCGTCCGTTTTCTAACTTGATTTTTTACCTTTTTTGCTGCACTTGTGTAATTATGTCTTGTATAAGTTTGACTTTCCGCTTTATGTGATTTAACTTGCTGTAACCTTTGAAGTATTTGCAAAGTTTTCATTCATAAATGTCTATGTTGACACAAAATATCTTTGTATTAACTAGAACATGATCCATAATTCAAAGTTTTACCTGGGTTGCATGGTGTTTGTAGTGGGAGTGTCCAGCCTTCGGTTGGTCAGGTATGGGAGGCACGGGCCAGTTGAGGAGAGTCCTGGAATTAATTTATAACAATTTAATGCTAGACATTACAAACAGGGGGTGTATGGGTGTATGGAGTATGGATGTAAGTACTTCCACTGCTGAATATGGTTTTAAGATGAGTAAATTTTAACAAATTAAAATAATATTTAAAGGTATAGAATAAGATCATTTATTTGCATAAAAATGTGTAGATAAAAGATTTTACAGTCAGGTATGCAAATATCAACATGTTTTATCGATTATGTTGTACAAATTGTGAGAAACGGCATGCAACAGAGGAAGTAATGTCAAAAAATTATATTTAGGTCACTGATTGTGTTAATCAAATTTAATCTACTAAAATGTATTTCGTGAATTTACATGTCACATCACTAATATTATAAATGCGAAAGTTTGGATGGATAGATGGATGGATAGATGGATGGATAGATGGATGGATAGATGGATGGATAGATGGATGGATAGATGGATGGATAGATGGATAGATGGATGGATAGATGGATGGATAGATGGATGGATAGATGGATGGATAGATAGATAGATGGATGGATGTTTGTTACCTCTTCACCCCAAAACTACTGAACGGATCAGGCTGAAATTTTGCATACAGGTAAGTCTAACCCTGGAATCAAACATAGGCGACTTTTTATCCCATAAATCAGTTCCCATGAATGAGATAGAAATAACCTCAAAACATTTCCATAGAAACAACGCGTGCGAAGCCGCAGGCAGAAGCTAGTTTATAATATAAGTGTGTTATTACATCTAGTTCAGTTTTAGCTTAAGAAGAGAATAATGTGTGAACTGGAGGAGGCCTCTGCCTGAGAGGGGTCCTAACCAAGGAATATCTACAATATCCTCGTAAAAATAATTATCACAGGTTTCTCTGTATTGTTCAAAAATAGTATAGATAGACCAAAGATATCTTCTCTATTAAATAACATAGTATTTCCTCAGTATTTTGCTATGAAAACCTACAAAAACTGTGCTCTAAGCCTAATGTCTAGTATTAGTGCTAAGTACTGTCAATTATTAGTGGTGACGGTTTTTGAGATGTCATCTACTAGTTCCTGTGATGAAGTTTAAAATATATACAAATTTGTAATTTATGTATGTTGATGATTAAAATGTTCTATGTGAAAGAATATCTAAATATTTCTTTACTAGATTAAAAAAGTTATAACTGTAATTCGGTAATAAATAAAATAGATTCCAGTAAGTATTGAATTTTGTGTTGTTTATAAAGTGTCTAGCAAGTGTTTTACCATCAAACGAACCATGCATACTTTTCACACAAAAGAAATATCGCCTGTATTGAGTAGGCAATATTTCAGGTTCAGTACCTGTTGGTTTCCCTCGACATAACTAAACGTCGACCTTCGGAGTTCTTCGAACTGGAGTTTCTGTCCGGATTACTTTGGTGGTCGAAATGATCAGCGGAAGAACACAATAGCAATTATGTAATTTACCATGCTATCATTTTTTACTTTTAACTGTCTGTCACAGATAAAAATAAACCATCTTCTTTGGTGGAATAACTAACGAATTTGAGACGGTGGAAAGTGTTTAGTGTCATTCACGGACGAAGAAATATCCACCATTGATTACTCTAACCCGAGCCACATTCCACGAGGTAAACTTGTACGGACACATACCATAGACTTGCTTGCTCATTCTTTCTTGGATTTTTGTATATACCGTTAGCAGACAACCAACACTCGCCTTTGCTGAGACTATACTAGATTTAGTGATTGATTGGGTTAAATAGAATGAATCCTACACAACACCTTATCGAATACAGAATAATTATAACAAAACAACACAAATCCCAAAGACAACTAACAATTTTTCGAAAAGAAAACCGTAAGTACGTACCATAACCACATCAGCAAAGCAAGCAAGCAAGTTGTAATGCGCCCGCCACACTATGCTCCTCGTCATGCTCCTCGCGCTGCCGCATCGCTGCCGCGATGTTGCCCTGTCTGTCCACACACTGCTCTACTCGCGCGATTAATCGCTACGCGCCGCACTTGTCTATTCGTCGTTGCTACACAATGGACGTTGAAACTGTGGTGGCAGCGAGTGCGTGTATTTGTAGTATAGCTAATTATATCAATAAATAAATAAATAATGCTGGACAATTCACACAGCATTATCTAGCCCCAAGCTAAGCAGAGCTTGTGTTATGGGTACCAGATAACTGATATACATAATACAATACACTACATATATAGATATTTTTTTATTATACATAGAAAACATCCAGAACGCGCTGGACAAATGTCTGCAGATCGTACAAACATTTGTCCCGAGGCGGGAATCGAACCCGCAACCTCCTGTGTCGCAGGCAGACCTTCGCCCAATCAATGTAATGCTACAAAGCAATATACATCGTCGACGTCGTCGGCATCCTCGCCAACGGAGATGGTGGATGACATCTATTCATCGCAATAGAACGATGGAAGTACCTAATATATTAATATAAACCGAAAACAAAGACGTGCGTCTCGCGTGAGCGCTCGGCACGAACTGCGGCCGCGCGAGTATGTGGACAGTCACTCGCGCTCGTATTGCCGGTCCTTTGACTCGCGGTCCAAAAACCGACAAAATAGGGAGCGATGGGCAGGACGAGGAGCATGACGAGTGGCATGACGAGTAACGTTGCCACACTACGTCTCTGCCTACTTTCCTCGCTACTTCCCACGCCACTCGTCGAGTGTGTGGCAGGCCCATAAGAAAGAAAGAAAAACGGACAAGACAGTCAAAGTCTTCTTCTTCTTCTTTTATATTTGGCTCTGCGTCATAGTTTGACACAATTCTGCCAATGTCAGTTTTAGAACGAATAAGATTAAAATTTATGGAGGTTGAGTTTGTAATAATCAAAATAAAAAGAGTAAAATTTAATTAATCTCAATTAAGTTCATTACGTACAAAAACAAACATTAATATTTGTAATAATTTAAAATGAAATTACACGGTAAGTACTATAAAGTAATGTATTTGTGAAAATAAAAACAAAAAAACACAACATACTGAGTGATATCAAATAGCAATTTTTTTTGACACTAAGCTAGATAGATATTTATTTTTGTGTTTTTTTTATAAGTCTGTGCTTTTTAATGTCGCCCATTCGTGTAAAATATTTCTTTTTGATAAAAAGTACAAAAGGCTTAATTATGTAGTATCGTTTGCTACAGGCCGTAACCACATCTTGATTTCTTGGGTTTCCCATTCTTGTTAATATTGTTGTGAATAAAAGTCTTCTTTTTTACTGGCACGTCCATAGTAAATGCGAAATAACTAAGAAATACTTACTACTACAGGCTACTACAAAAACTTCCTCGAATGATTTCGATATGATCACTTACTTTCCCGAACGAAGTGTAGCAAGAACTGCCTAGCAACAGTAGCAATCACCTAACTGAATACATACTCAAATAAACTAGTTTAGTAGGTACGTGATAAGTTTTCATCAGTAGTCGGGGTTTCCTCAAGGTAGGTTTGCATAACCAATTAGTAACGTTTAATTCATGAACCAGTGTTGCCAATGCTACGGCAATTACCGTGTTCTACGGCTTTTAGGCCAAAATATCACAAAATGCACGGCCTACGGCTGCAACCCTGTAGCCGTAGCAGATTCTACGGCTATTCGCAAATTCTACGGTAATTGATTAACTCCGATGCGCGAAATTACTCACTTCTCACTTACCCAAATATTATTTGACAGGAGATCGAGAGGAACAGCACTTTAGGATTGTCGATTTTTAAACATCGGAGTAGCTTACTGTATTCGATTACTAATCCAAATATACCGAATGCCAACATTGCAAAGTTGTCTATGGCTGTATGGACTTTGTTACTCTTTCTACTCTATAAGTAAAATGAAATGTCTATGGCGTTCAGCTATAGACGGGGATTTCCCAATTATCATATATCAAATAGTGCATCCTTTTTTTATTTTCGTGGATGAGTGATACAAATGATTAGCTAGCTCACAGAACACTATTACTCCTAGAGCTTGCTATCATAACTCATAAGTTAAACACGGAATCTATTGTCCTAATTTTTGTATTCATTTATTCTTTGAGTATTGAGTGTGTTATTTAACAGTTTTGACGTGACAACGTCTTATAAATTGGTTTGCCGGGTGACACTTCAAGAAACTGCGTTACGCTCCGCGTTGGTTTGCCGGGTGACACTTCAAGAAACGTAACGCAGTTTCTTCAGTTACCACTCAAAGTCGTTGTCACGTAAAACTTTCGCCCGTATACCGACTTTACAGGCAACCAATTTTTTTATCACAAAATGGACTGTGAAAGTAGTGACGAGGGACCATCTACGCCAAAAAAGAAAAATATTGCGAAAAGAAAACATTAAGAAATATAGGACTAAATGGGAAAGTGATGATTTATTCAAAAATTGGATTGCACCGGTACCCGGAAATGAATTTAAAGTATCTTGTAAGGTATGTGACACAATTTTAACATGCGAAATAAGTACTTTACGTCGTCATGTGACGACTGCACAACATATTAAAGTCATAAACATGAAGTCGAAAACCAAGGATTTAAAAAACTATTTTTCGAAACCGAGCAAACCTGATGATGAAAAGGCTGCAAGACGGGCAGAAATAAAGCTGGCAGCATTTGTAGCAGAACATGACTTATCATTTCTTGCCATTGACCACTTGACTGATTTATTGAAAGAATGTTTTCCAGACTCTAAGATAGCTGGAAAAATAAAACTGAAGCGGTCAAAGTGTACAGCCGTTATAAAGAACGTTATTGGTGAATGTCAAAAAATGCAGATTGAAGAGAAAATAAAGGCTGAAAAATTTAGCGTACTCGTTGATGAGTCTACCGACGTTGGCTCAGTAAAATCAATGTGTATCCTTGTGAAATTTTACGATTCCAAGGTAGGATTCGTAGTTACATCGCTTTGGACTTTAACGCCCTTGTTCGGAGAAGGTGACGATTTTGAAGCTGCAGCACGTGGTGCTACTGGTGAAGTTATATATCAATCAATACTCAAAACGTTTGTTGCCCGAGATATACCACTGGAAAATTGGATTGGTTTCGCATCGGACGGGTGCAATGCTATGATGGGTCAACATAACTCTGTTGCCAGTAGACTGACAGAAAATTTACCTGGCATAACAATTTTAAAATGCATATGACACTCACTACACCTATGTGCTAGTGAGGCTTGCAAAATGTTGCCAAGACGATGTGAAGATCTGGCGCGTAATATCTATGGATTTTTTAAAAATAGTAGCAAGCGTCAAGCTGAATTGGTGGAATATCAAGTATTTGTAAATGCCAAAGTTCACAAGATACTACACCCGGCACAAACGCGTTGGCTCTCATTATTGAGCGTTGTTGAAAGAATTTTAGAACAATGGAGTAGTCTGAAACTCTTCTTTACCAATAAATGGTTTGCCGAAAAAGTGGTTGCGGCAGAATTGATTTTTCACGATTTAAATGACCCATTCATGTTTATGTACTACCTGTTCCTACAATGGATATTGCCGAAATTCGTTAAATTAAATGAATACTTTCAAAGTAAAGAAACAAAAATAACGGAGTTGGATGATCGTATGCGGATGGCTTATAAGGATATAATTATATTGTTTTATGTTCAGAGATCACGTTAATCAAACACCGCTGCATCAAATCGAGCCAGAAAATGCAAACTTGCACATACCAAATATCTACCTTGGCGTGAAAATTATGAAAGAATTAGAAAAGCCTGAAATTCAACAAAATACTGAGAAACTACAAGAATTTTACAGGAGGACGAAATCATTTTTAGTTGAGGGTTGCATTCAAATTCGTAAAAGATATGATTTCAACAACAGTTTGCTACCAATGTTAAAATACTTTTCGCCAGAGGAAGCCGCGAATTGTCCGCGAATTGTCATTGACAACCAAATACAAATAATTGACGACGAATGGAGAACATTACCTGACGTAAATAAATTTTCAAATATGGAAGTCGCTGCAATGAAAACTGACGAATTTTGGCACAAAATTTTTACCACAACCGATTCCAAGAACATCGCTAAATTTGCACTAAGTGTTTTATCATTGCCCCATTCGAACAGTGATTGTGAACGAATTTTCAGTCACGTGAACAATATAAAAATAAAGAAGAGGAACAAATTATTTACTTCAACTATTAGCGGACTTCTCTTGACAAAAAAATGCATTAAAAGTAACAACAGCAAAAATGATTGCAGAACTTTTGAACCCACCACCTCAATGTCCAAAAAATTAAAGACAAGCAAAAATATTTCTTGAATAAGAACGAAGAAGAGTTTATAGAAAATATTCGAGATTAATACCGTGAATAATAAGTTTAAATAAAAATTAAAGCTATTCAAAATAATTATTTGTTGTTATTTCTTCAAACAAATAGAAAAAAACAACATTAGCCAAATGGCGCATTTTTAAGGTTTTTAATGTTAAAATCGTTTAATTATCATTAATTAAAAGTTATTTACATTTTTTTTTAAGCAATGACACGGCCCACCGATGATCTTTTTCCATAGAACACGGCTTTTTTACCTAATATACACGGCCGCCTAAAAATGTTCATTGGCAAAACTGTCATGAACCTATGAAGGTTCATGGTTTAATTACGGATCTGGCTGTCTAAGAAAAGGATTGTGCTATTTTTACATAAATTGGAGAATTCGTTGCATTGATATATGTATTTTCAAAATTTTTCGAGATTCTATAAATATCACTAAAAATCATCACATATTTTTTTAGTGATTTTTTCTTCAGAATATTATTATCACTAACGTACTCCAAAACAATCACTAAATCTAGTGATAAAATCACAAAGGTGGCAACGCTGCGTTACGTACCGCGTACGGACGTCAATAAGTGCTGCCAACTGTGCCATATTAATAGTACTAGATCTTTTACAGAAAGTTGCCACATCACTACAAAAATTCGGCTATATTATGTATCCAATTTATTACCGACTTAATAACTACTACGGAATTTTCCAGGATAATAACGTGTTTAAATTACTGCGTTTTGAGAACGTAGAAGCTCAAAATAATAACTAAGTGGAATTAGAATGTTTAGTGTGAATTGTGACTATCACTACAACAGATAAAACCAAGTACCGAAACTGAACTGCCAGCAGCCTGCCCAGTCTTCAAATATGTCAATTTTAAATGAAGTCGCTACTGGGTCACCTTATTGAAAAAATGCTAGAATAAATAGCCAAATCATTCAGCTACAATTTTTTGAAAGATGTAACTGAAGGAAATGCCAAAATTACTAGATCTAGCTAAATGTAGCAAAGTTGACATCAATGGTAGCTAGATCTTTGACAGAAAGTTGCCAGATCTTCACCACATTAGAAATACTAATATAGCTGAAAATTAAGAATATCGTTACTTAAAAGTCGTTTTCCTACATTTAAACCAATTTTCCATGGTAATGGGCACAGTAGCGTGTTCAAATTAATGTTTTTTGAACGCCTAAGATCAAAATAATAACTAAGCGAAATTAGAATGTTTAATGTGACTATCAGCCACCTACAGTCATTAAGTGGCTGATAGTACAGACATAACTACCGAAAAAAGGTAAAAAAGAGACGAGATAGTGAGGCAGACTAAGCACAATGTTCCTGGGCACGGCTAGCGAACCTTCCGAAAAAAACCTGCTTGGGCCAGTTCCGAATCCCGCAGCCCTTGCCACTAAATCTATGGTATTGCTCTTGCACTCTTTGACTCTGTACATCAGAAGCCAACAAACAAGAAGTTGAAGTTGACTCTGTACACATTGCCAGTTACAAATAGTGGTTTTATACTTGCAGTGCGTTTCTATCTGGGTCTGAAGCATGTCTGAAGTCTCGCTCATTTTGCATAGTTTAGAACAGCTATACTCAACCTGCGGCCCGCGTGGCCTTTGTTATTGGCCCATCTGAAGCTACGCATTTATTGTAAACAATTTTAAATTTCGCGCCCATCAGAGAATATTAAGTATTTCAGAACGGGAATGTGAGCCGATCGCATTGTAATTACTCAGAGTTTTTTGATGAGTTCATCGATTTTAAAAACGATACCAATCTAGAAGTTCTGTTTGAAGAAAAAAGGGAAAACAGAGAATATGTGGAATTTTGGAGTATTGTTCCCCAAAAACATAAAAGCGTCCAAAGATGTGCCCAATCCTACCAACATTCCTTGGGTCTACGTATGTGTGCGAATCGTCATTTTCAAAAATGAAATACACAAAGAACGTTTACAGAAACAAACATACAGATTCTCATCTGGATGATGTTATAAGGATAGTATGTAGCGACAAGCACGGTAATATTATCCTATAATATTATCCTATAATATTACCTTGCGACAAGTCAGATCTTGATAAAGTTTTGAAAAAGTGTTCACAGTATCAAAAATCGCATTAAAACGTATAATCATCTTTGTAAAAACTTATTTTTGCATTAATAAAGTAACTATATCGTTAATTGGGAATTACGTTTTAAATAAGATCTAAATAATTTTTGCTTGCGGCCCTCGACACCATGACCAAAACGTGTTTGTGGCCCCTATAAAAAAAAGGTTGATTATGGCTGGTTTAGAAAGTGTTCCCCTCTTTTTTAACGCAGAAAGACCGCTGCACAAACTTTAGAGGGATACTACGTATGCTCGACAAATTTTAACCACGCTGCGTAGGGATCCGCAAATTTTCAAAAGTATCGATACCTACTCGATACCCAGTATCGTATCAAAATTATCGATACCGATAAACGTATCGGATCAAAAGTATCGATACTACTCAGTATCGAGTACTTTTTCTTTGTCTCGGGAAACGTGTTAAAAATCTCAAAAAATTATATTCTCGTTTAAAATCTTTTTTAAAAACAAAAATCTACATTCTGTACCAAGAATACTAACACAATACAACTAAATACTGAATACGAATACTATTTTACTTTTTGAATCCCAAGTTTTATTCATTACAATCAGACATAAATAATAATTTATTGAGGCGTGAACCGGTGAGACGGTTTCTTGCAAACGTTATCAAGGCCCCAGCCTTTGAAAAAAGTCTTTCAGACGGCACTGATGATCTAGGTATTATTAGATATGTTCTGGCCATGGTTTATAAATTAGGGTACAACTGCTCCCACCAGGAGGCGGCATTTTGGTTTCTAGACTTTCACACTATCACCAACAGTCTAGTTAGACTTTCACACAAGCATCAACACAGTTAAATTCAATATTCAAATTATAAAAAAATTAAATTCTCTTCCGAGCTAACCTGCTGCCTACAGTCAGAGTCATATTTAAATTAATGTTACCAGAATATTAATTTAATTTGTAACTAAATTGGCTAAAGTTTATACAAATTCATACAAAATAATATGCACACACAAGTCATTGTCGTAATGAATTGTCACCGCTGCCGCACCGCCCCCCCCCCCGGCCGCCGCCGCGCCGCGGTCGGTGTGGACCCCCGTTGTCATTGGCGATCCGCAAATTCGTTGTTTCCGTTGTTTCCCTATTCGACATCCGTTGACAAGAACGCACGCTGACATTAGGGTTGCCACCTTTTTCGAGCAAATAGAGTATATTTTCCTAGTACGGGGGTTAAAAAAAAGTAAGCCATGTTAAAATAGAGTACCAACTTATTTATTTTGATGCTTTTAGGGTTCCGTACCTCAAAAGGAAAAAAGGAACCCTTGTCTGTATGTCCGTCTGTCAACCCTCTTTTCTCAGGAACGCGTGGACGTATCGAGTTGAAATTAACGTCAAATACTCAAGTCCGTGACCTCGTGAAGCCGTAATATAAATTAAACTTCTAAGTCAACCCACTCAAAAGTTACCGCCTATTATGTCCGAAAATTTTAAAATTTCCAAGGGAATCATGCACCCAAAACCTATAGGGTACTTCCCGTAGACCTAGAATCATGAAATTTGGTGAGCAGCAAGGTTTTATAGCACAAATGAAGGAAAAAATCCGAAAAATATAAATTTATAATTTAAACACTAAATAAATTACTTTTGATTCTAGCCATGGACCAAAACCTATAGGGTAGGTACTTCCCGCTGACGTAGAATCATAAAATTTGGCAAGAAGCAGGGTCTAATAGTGCAAATAAAGGAAAAAATCCTAGAACCGTAAATTTGTAGTTTATTCATCACAAAAAATATTTTTCATTCTAGCCATGGACCAACACCTATAGGGTACTTCCCGCTGACGTAGAATCATAAAATTTGGCGAGAAGCAAGGTCTTATAGCACAAATAAAGGGAAAAATCCTAGAACCGTAAATTTTTAGTTTATTCATCACAAAAAATATTTTTAATTCTTGCTATAGACCATAACCTATAGGGTACTTCCCGTTTACCTAGAATCATAAAATTTGGTAAGAAGCAAAGTCATGTAGCATAAATAACTATTAAAATCTCAAAAGCGTAAATTTGTAGTTTATTAACAAAAAAATTCAAAAATTATATTAATTCCCTCGACCAAAATATACAGGTTGACCACTACATGTTGACCTAGAATCATTATATTTGGAAAGAAACTAGGTTTTACAATTAAACGGAACCCTTAGTGCGCGAGTCCGACTCGCACTTGACGTTTTATTTAGAAATTAGAGTGGCTGTGGGCCAAAACGGCGAGCAAACAAACCTAAAAGATATTATGCCGAAAGGAGCGAGCCGCAAAAATTTTTCAGACTTTAGTGGAAACTGGCCAAAATGATAAGAAGAGTGACCAACGCATAATTTTCAGGCTTGTAGCTTATGTTGCCCAAAATAGCAAGCAAGCCCATGTGCAGAGGCCGTGACCATTTCGGAGACTTTTTTGGCCGCAGTAAACAGAAGAAATTACTTTTTCAGTAGTTTTATTCCACGGAAATAGAAGTTAGGTTACTTACTTTAATTCCGTGTTTTATTCCAAAAATAAAAGAAGAAGAAGAAGAAAGAGAGAGAAACAATAGGGCAGCTGAAAAAAATGTAATCCACGTGAAATTCATCTATGCCACACTCACCTATTGAATGATCCCTGATCCGAAGTCTCGCAAGGATGACAGGAGTGCAAGAGTAGTAGTAACTACACTATAAGGAGTGGAATATAAAGGATGAGATGGAAACTGCCTAACGGGATTTGGAAGTACTGAAAATCATTTGAAGTTAAGGAGTAGAAATGGGATTTTATCAGTATATCGGAATAAACTTAGGAGATGGTTTAATATTGGGAGAAGAGGGTGATTAGAGTTTTGGGCCAATTTGAAAAAAAATCTATCAGAAAGAAATTGCCGGTGCATTAATTACCCCCCCTTAACCTCTACAGTTAGGTTAAGGGGAGGTAGTTTATGCGCAGATAAAGAAGCAGGGAAATCTTCAGATATATGTATAAAAAAATCCAAACTAGAATCCAGTGAAGATGAATAAGATGACCAGTCAGCATGAGTGGGGATGTATTTTGAAGATGGAGCTGGGTTAAGAAGAGGAGTGACGCTATTAGATTATTATTATTAATGAAAAGAACTATAGGGAAGTGATCGCTACCAAATGTGTGAGATAAGTCTTGCCACAAAATATCGGGAACAAGTAAAGAAGAGCAGAGGGAAAGATCAACAGCACTTCTAGGATTTTGATTAGGAAGAACCCTGCTGGTAGGAGACCCATCATTAAGAATGGAATGAAAATTAATGAAAAGAACTATAGAGAAGTGATCGCTACCAAATGTGTGAGATAAGTCTTGCCACAAAATATTGGGAACAAGTAAAGAAGAGCAGACGGAAAGATCAACAGCACTTCTAAGGATTTTGATAAGGAAGAACCCTGCGGGTAGGAGACCTATCAATAAAAATGCAGAGGTTATCTTCATCAATAATTTCCAGAAGGGAATGACCAAACAAATCAGAGTGACTGTGACCCCAGACAGAGCTATGCCCATTAAAATTTCCCATGATAACATTAGGTGGAAGGAAAGAACAAAAGAAGGAAGAAAATTGAAGACCATTGAAGAAGAAGGAGAACCCCATATTTCACCAAAAGGCGACACGACACCGCTTCTTCACCAAATGACCCAGAGGCAGTTGCTTCAGAATTCGGGATAGAGAGGAAAACCTCGGAGCCCTTACTGAACGCTTCGGAAGCAGAAACACGAAGCGTTTGAAGAAAACCGGAAGTTGGGACAAATTTCCCGCGGTAGTTTTATTTGGTACTTAAATAAAGCCGTAAAAAGTTTAGTGTTGATCCTGTGATTTATTCTATTTCATAAGTTTAAGAAGTTGGGTGCTGAATGTCATTTTTATACGCATTTTTAATCCTTAAAAATGTACATAAACCTGATTGATAGAAATCGGTGGAACTACCTATTATCATTCCTAATTCTACTCATTTTTGCACCCTTTTCTGCCATATTGTCAAAATTGTATGTGACAACACTGCCTTCACCACAAACAATGCCACATTATGAGACGGCATTGGCAAAATTGTGTCAAACCAAATGCAGAAGCCATCAAGCAAGAAGTTGAAGTTCAAGATATTGATTGGCATATAATGTTTACGGTTTAATTATATGTGTTTCGAAACGGACAGCATTGTTTGAAGAACTGCATTTGAAATATGGATGTATATATATGTCTCTATGGTAGTTTTCTTGGGAATAATGCCTTAGTTCCTCCGTCAAAGTCATAGCAGCAAGTGTCCATGTCATTGTGACTGTCAATGTCAACTAATAGCGTTTGAAATTTTCAGCGGTGTATGCGGAAAATTTTGTATTTTTTATGGTTTTTTTGGTAAAAAAACGATGTTTATGGTGAAGTAGAAGCATTTACTTTGTGCAAAATTCGTGCCCATCTCTCCGAGTTATAATCCCGACCACTGGCTATGAGGTAAGCGTGGAAAACTCAATCACGAGCCTGGCACAAAGTTCCCATCGGATGGTACCTAATACTTTGTTTATTCATGTCGCCGGCACCATCAGGCCGGCCGGTACACGCACGAGTGTGATCCTCTAGTACAGTTTGTCTTATCAAGTTATTGCGATAATAACCCAGGTTGAAGTACATAACCTATAGACGGAAGGTGCGGTGGCACCTTTTAGCACCCTAGATCATGTTAAATCATTTTGCAATCTCTAATTGAGTGTTACAAACATACTTTTGATGAAAAGATGATGATTTAGTAACATGACTACTATTATAAACAGATTAATGTGCATGTAATAGGTATGAAATAATTGTTTGAAATAAAAACATCATTGACACCAAAGTTTGGCAGGGCAAGACATACAAATGCCTACATAAATAACATATCGAAATCTTCGTAGGCTACCTGGTAGTACCTACCTACCTGGTTTTGTAAATAAAAAGTTGACACATTAATGCTAAAAGCTGTCATACTAAACACTTGTAGGATTGTCAGAAAAATCCTGCAAAATGAACGACCTAGCACCTGAAGTGCACTTGCCTGAGGCCCATGTGCTTTGTTTTTTACCGGTTTTTCACAGAGAAGATTAAACCTTAGCACAATAATAATAATCATAATAATAAGTCCCCAGGTTCGGTTTGTACTGTTAGGAGCAGAATCACCACTTTATTTTGAAGAATCAGAATTTTGCTACATATTTCATTGTTACTGGCAGACAGAGTACAGAGAATATATCAGTACCTACAAGAGCTGATTTTTGACTAACTAATCTATATTGTATTGGAATTTAAATATAATATTATGAAAATGCCATAAGTAGGTATATAATTATAGCTTTCTTTTGCTTAAATTATTTAAAGAACAGTACCTACCTACCTTATAACTATTAAGTTAAAAGGTTCTGCAAATTGACCTTTCACATTACAGCTTGTAAATAAAGTTACCTGCAGGTATGTTTAACACTTACTCGGAGTAAGGTGCCAAACATAAAAATACTTTGTAGTCTCTCATAATATGTTACTTTCATTGCATTGAAACTGAATATTATGCTCTAGATCATTGTCATGGTGATCTCCGACATTTTGAAGTACCTATCTAAAACATGATTTACTTCCAAGATCTGTTGACACCAGTTGGAATGAACATCACATATTGAACCTAGTTTCACATACCCAGAATCATAGGTTATTTCCACAGTTGTTTCCTATGGCTTTCATAGAACAACTTTATTTAATAGTAAGTACCTAAAATTAGTTCTATTATTGACCCCGTATTATTCTGAAAATCATTTAGACCCAAAGTTTGAAATAATCAAAATTAAATTCTCTGCAACAAACTAAAAATGATCAAGACAAATACAGATTACTATTATTAACCTAGGATGTCCAACAGCAGGGCAATGGCATTCCTTTAAATTAAAGATAAATTCCTACTGCTATTTTGTTTGAGTTAGTGCAACTCACTTCAGGTGAAGGTTAGTGCTCACCAACACACCATCAAAATCTGGTATATTAAATTTTTATTACAATATTCACAAGTCACAAGAGTCACAAGAGCTCAAAGTTTTTTCTTAGTTTTGTTAATTAAGTAGCAGAGGATCATTACATAATTATTTGGTTTACAATAAATACTTTGAAACCTCATAGATAACCAAACCTTCACAGTTGGTTTCACTCGGATGTGATCCACTTTTGACGAGATGCATCGGATGCACTCATTTGAACGAGAGGTTCCAGTCAGGTGGGCAATGACCCTATCAAATATCTGACACTCAAGCCAATATGTGGGACTATACCATTTCATACCGGTAAACGAAACTTATTATTTTAAGTATAAAATAAGGGAAACTTTATCCTATCGTCAGAAACAATGTAACTGGAACTAATAATGGTGATGTTCATGAGAGAGTTATGTTATAGTTTGGCCAACTAACAGTCAAATAATCAACATAATACCGGTATGGTACTTATTGCCCCTGGCCTCGGAGGCTATATCCTAAATTAGGGGCCATCGCATGCTTACTTGGGATGATGTTATTGGAGCTGTCTTGACGACGATTCAGGACACTACTACGGCAGCATGCCTCTCGGGGAGGTATAGCGGCATGGCCGTCTGCCAGCCAAATAATCTAAACAGAGTATCGGAACGGTACTTATTGCCCCCGGCTGCGGAAGCTGTATCCGGAACATGGGGCGTGGCATTATAGACATCAAATGAAGGCTATTACAGTAAAATAGTACAATACTTCTCATTATTATATTTCTTCTCATATTAACCAAGTGTGCCTTTTGCTCCTACGGCTAATAAATTTATGAGTGTGAGTATTACCCCATTCATGGCCTGGACTCTGCGGTGTGACCCGCAGAGGTGGCGACTCTGGTGCCCCGTTGCTAAACCTGATAGGTTAAACTAGCAGATGGACACTAACAATGTTAACTCCAGTGCGGAGGAGATAAGGATGCAATTTTTCGTTAAGCCTTCAATGGCTCGAATGGTACTTAAATACCTCTGGCCTCGGGGACCGTATTTAAAAGAGGTTTCCTAGGTGACACTTCATCATCATCAGCCATCAGCTGGCTATAGGCCCCGCTGGCACTTGGTCTTAAAAGCGATACCTCGCTATAACAAGGTCAGGTCGACTTTTATAACACCTTCAGTCGAAGTGTGATCAGTCTTGTCTGAATATACACGTCGCCCTCGGAGACTGTATCCGGATAATGGGGCATACATACCAGGCGATTTACGCCCCAACAAAGTGACCGACATTTTGCCAATATATACGTGCCTGAGAGGATAGCACACAATCTATGATAATGCTTCTGGCTTATACATTTTAAATCTTGTATTGAGGTTCTGTCTGAGCTGTTCTGTCCTTTAATGTTCTCTCCCCAGTGAAGTCCCCCCTCAGATGGAGACACTGGAACTTTTGGTAAAAAAGTGTGGGGGGGGAAGGGGGGTTAGACGGTACGGTGAAGTAGACAAGTGGTAAGACTAGGCACGTCACCCACTGTCCTGTATCAGATTGTCCATCATTATCACCAACCAAGGTACCATTACCCTTTACCGTCGGATATGACGTGGTTCTCCGCAATTATATATATATCGTCTAGCGGGAACACCATGGAGTTATGGTGTCAGTGGATTCATAACCAAGTATTTTTCATGAAAACAATAACATACCCAAGCAGACACCTGTTTTGGTGTTTTCTGCAACTGGACCTGATTCAAGTACTTATGTTGTTCAGTTCAGAGAACTAAAAAGCTATATGTAGATATCAATAACTACCATCTTTATATTACATAGAAATACCAATTACACAGCAAGGGTTATAGCGAAATAACCCCTTGTAAATAAGTTATCCATACCATAACATATTTTATTTTATATTTGTAATGTAATAATGTTAAAAGTCCTATTTGAACTAAATGCAATTAGTATGGACAGTTAATTAAAGATATACTTATGAAGTATGTTTATGTGAATCCCAGATCTCATAATAGCAAGATCAATTAAATTTATTGATTCTAAAAATGAGCACATTACCAAGCATGTGATCAACAAATAAATCCTGAATTAGATAAAATTAAAACTATCACATTCAAACTGAAAATATTCTACTAAGCAGAATTCCATTCATTGAAATATTAGACCTTGCATTTTAGAGCTTGCATTTTAAATCAGCAAGATTTTATGAATACCATAATCCTATTTAATAAATTGATGAATCTAAATGGTCCATAGTAAAGTTTCAAATAGAAACCAGAACTTTACTCATTTAAATAATGAAATACCTATATTACCTATACATACAATATTTTCATACTTAGATCACTGCCTTTTACCCAGTTTATGACAGTTTTAAACATTGTCCGGCCCCACGAAGCGATCTGCTGTACAGCGACAGAACTGCGGCGTCACCGGCTGCCACTATCCAGACCTAAGCCCCAACGAAGTGACCTGCATGACGGCGCACAATACAACTGCAGAACGGCGTCGCCGGCTGCCACTATCCAGATCCAAGTGTACATAATTGTGCTTCAGGGGCACTTTGTGTGATGCGAAGTATCGTTGATTTCTGATCAATTAGATTTGATAAATACTCAATATTTTGTTTTACACAACTTTAAAGTCTTAGAAGTTATGTCCTAAGATCTTTGACTTTGTTATTTATGTATTACATGTTAGTACCTACTTAGTTACATGTCATACATTTTATTTTCACATAGCGTTTGTCCGTCTTTCACCAGCAGATAACAAACAGGTCTTCAAACAATGCTGTCCGTTTCGAAACACATATAATATTACCGTTTTGCACAAAAACAAAACGGATATTATGTGAGTGGAGAAACGGACAGCATCAGCAAGGTACTTGCTGGTGTTGATGACACTATGAGTTGACATTGACAGTCACAATGACATGGACACTTGCTGCTATGACTTTGACGGAGGAACTAAGGCATTATTCCCAAGAAAACTACCATAGAGACATATATATACATCCATATTTCAAATGCAGTTCTTCAAACAATGCTGTCCGTTTCTCCACTCACATAATATCCGTTTTGTTTTTGTGCAAAACGGTAATAGTATGGCCCCCAGTGTTGCCGTTCAAGCGACTTCGTCGCTAGAAATATGGGATTTTGTGGGTGTTTAGCGGGCAAAATTCTAAATTTAGCGAGATTTGGTGAGCAGCAAGGTCTTATAGCACAAGTAAAGGAAAACATCTGAAAAATATAAATTTGTAATTTATTCACTAAAAAAATTACTTTCGAGCATTAAAAGTAATTTTTTAGTGAATAAATTGGACCAAAGCCGCGGGTACTTCCCGTTGATGTAGAATCATAAAATTTGGCAAGAAACAAGGTCTTACAATTAAACGGAACCCTTAGTGCTTGAGTCCGACTCACGCTCACTTGACGTGACGCAGGAGTTTGCGGATTCAATTCCCGCCATTTGTCCCAAATGTTTGTACCATCTGAAGATATTTGCTTCGTGTGTTTTCTATGTGTAGTAAAGAATACACATAGAAAACCCTTAGAAAAAACACAGATGTTTATTTATATAGGTAGTATAATGTATCTTTTAAGGATATCGTTATCAAGTACCTACCCCATCCTGCGTCGCATGCGGTTCTTCGCCCGCTGCGCCACAGAGGTCGTCAAAGATTAATAGAACAAACAACTACGGAGGAATAGAACCACAACTACTACCTAAAGCATTTCGGTTTGAGCGGTACTGAGGTCACAATAGATGAGGTGACTTCTTGCGGATTTTTAAGGAACGATTTTTGTCATATCTAGAGGAATTTCTAATACTAGATAAGGACGTAGGGACTTCTAATTTAGTTGAACGGCAACACTGTCTCCAGTATATAAATTTTATAAATATAAGTTACTCTATGGTCACTCCCGCCCGTCCGGGCGCGTGTGCTGACCGTGACCGCTGAATGAATTGAATTTGTTTGTTTGTTTGTTCTTTCAGTGAAATGAAAACCAATGTGAAAACTATGAGTCTGAATACAATTTTAAACAGTAAAATACAAAGTAAATACGCGTGTTCAAGTGTTTTATTGGAGAAATATTACACAGAAGTTGAGAAAATACAGTACAAAATTGCGAAAAATGGACGCCAACCAACGTGAAAAATCTAACAAAAACTGTGCTTTCTAGAAATTCGCGCATTATCATCGGTTAGGTACGTAAGCTATTTGCTACTACTTATCGGAAAGAATGAATCTGTAAGTGAAGTGAAGTTCAATTACCCATACTTTTTTAAAGCATTGAATGAAAAAAAGGCAGACATCCAAACCATACAAATACAACTTTCATCAGACGCAATCAAACGAGAAGGAAGAAATGATGATAGGATGCAAAATGCAAATGTCTGTAAGTATCTACCTACTTAATTCATGGCAAATTATATCATTTTAAATCGAATGAATTTCAGTAGATTTTTAAAAACAGAAGAAAAATACCATGCATTTCTATGTAAATTCAGTTTGTGCACATCGTCAATTTGATCAATTTAATTTTTCATAGATATTCCTTACTTATGACTCCTCTCGGGTACAGGCATCCTCCATTCCAGACATTATTCTTATAGAGCTTTAACTGGACTAGATAATATAACACTAAATATTATAAATTCAGAAGTTTCGTTGTTATGATGTATGGATGCTTGTTACCTCTTCATGCCAAAACTACTGAACGAATCGGTCTGAAATTTTGCATACAGGTAATGAGGATCCGTAACGCTATAGCAATTTAAATAGAACTAGTATCCACGTTATTCTTTATGACATTAGAATGATATAATCTTTTTAAATTATCCAAATCGGACCATTACATACAAAGTTATGACCAAATTACTAGCGAGGTTCACTGAGTGACCGCCGCCGTCACGCGCGCCCGCGCCGGTCACTCAGTGAACCTCGCTAGTAATTTGGTCATAACTTCGTCAATTTTTGTCGTAGAACAATACTGCACTGTGTGTTATGGATTTCTTAGTTCTATAAATCTGCATTCTCAACTAAAAACGTTACGGATCCTCATTCTAATCTTGGAATCAAAAATAGACTACTTTTCATCCCCTAAATTCCCATGGGATAGAAAACATTTTCATAGAAACAATGGTTGCAAAGCTGCGGGCAGAAACAAGTTCAAACCATACCAACAAATACCTCTAACCATAACAGAACAGTTACACTGACTCATTAACTGACTGCTATTTCTGTTTTTATGCCTGAAAATAATTGTTGAAAACCATAAAGTGAAGAGGATTTCACTGATAAAGTACTAATAAAGAGGAAAGAACTACGGGAAAAATTCAAAGTCTAGAAGGAGCAAGGTGGTCAAAACTCCAAATGTTTCAGGGAGGCAGGTTCAGCGGAGAATGTATATTGTATGTGCTGATGAGGAGTCATCTCAGTTGAAAATCCCGCACAGCTGATGATGCCAATACTGCCCTCGGAAGCCAAGAAGCAGTAACCCGATCGAAGTGAGTTTCAAGTTATGGGCGCCTATGTGAAAATTGATTTCACATCGCTCGAATAATATATATTTTAATTTCTTTTGAGTTTTATATCGATATTTATGGGTTTATTTATAATTTCTATGATTTTGGTGAGATTCCGTCATTTGGCTTCCGAATATTCTATTTGAATCTTAGTTTCACAATGAACCTGACAGAGTTTGCATACAAAACTAGGAATAGTTGTTATTGCTCAAAATCCATATATGAAGAAAATAAAATATAAATAAAAACTAAGTATTATTATACATTATTATAGTTTTTATAAAAAAAGCAAAAAAATCTTTAAAAAGTATGCACTGTCAATCTTTTATGACGTTGCAAAGTTAGTATAGAAGTACAGCGAACAGGTTGACATTCTGGAAGGAACTACCTAACTTTTGACGAATAATAAGTTACTTATTATTATTCAAAAAAAGTAGGTAGTTTCGTTTAGAATTTCAACTGCCTACTTTTACTTATTAGCTTTTTCATGTATTCATCTTAGTTTTTTACTGTCGTATAGTTACACATATAAAGGTTTACCGCTAGTTAGCTTCGTAAATAAGGTATACCGCCTGTTCTCTTAGAAAAGAAAGACAAAATAGAGAATTTTTTCAATGTTCCTGTAGAGATAGCGCTATTTGGCTTAGTTAATTAAATGCGCAATTTCACAAGCTATCCGACGCACTAAAAAACAGAGTATTTACTTTTGAGTTATCGCGTTTTGGCTTACGAATGTAGAATATGACAGTAAAATTACTGTTTTTACCCGTTTAAGTACAGACAGGGGTGTTTCAAGTTAACCCTCATCAGCTGTGCAACCAGAAAGGTTTGGTCCTGGATGTTTTCTAATTTAAAATGTTTCTAATGTACCTACATAAATCATATTTTTATGTATGTATGTCAGTCATCTCCTTCTCACTTTGCTTAGTTGGAACTTGATGACAGTGTCTGTAATGGCTTTCTATGGCATTGTCGTCAGATATTGAGGTATTCATTCTACTAGCTGCGACCCGCGGCTTCACCTACATTAAAATCATAAAAATTTCAGACATTTATTCTACTCCCCCTGGGGGTAGTTTTGTAAAAATAGAAAATATGTCATTGATTAATTTCTTTATAGTTTATATAAACCGAGTTTTTAGTGAATCAAACGAAGGAATAATAATTTTCCATAGAAACATTACCACCCTTTTTAACCCCCTCAGAGGTTGAATTTGAAAAGTAAATTAGCCCATGTGTTAATCTAGAATCTAAACATACCAAATTTCATCGAAATTGGCTAAGTAGTTAAGGAGATACGTGGTAACAAACATTTTACAAACTTTCGCATTTATAATATTAGTAGGATAAAACAAAATAACTTGCAGAATCTTAAATTATAATTATAAACTATAAACATCGCATGAAATACATTTGATTAATTTTGATTAGATGGTTTATTACTGTGATGAATTTACTCATCTTAAAACATAGTAACATGTATTTAGCAGTGGTAGTGGTAGTACTTACATACTCCATACACCCATAAGGTATGATATTGAAGCTGTTTGTAATGTCTAGCATTAAATTGTTATAAATTAATTCCAGGACTCTCCTCAACTGGCCCGTGCCTCCCATACCTGACCAACCGAAGGCTGGACACTCCCACTACAAGCACCATGCACCCCAGGTAAAACTTTTAATTATGAATCATATTCTAGAATCCAAGATATTTTGTGCCAACATAGACATTTATAAAAACTTTGCAAAAACTTCAAAGGTTTGTAACCTTAGTGGAAACTCAAACTTCGACAAGACATAATTCCAAAGTGCAGCGAAAATGGTAAAAATTCAAGTTAAAAAACGGACAGCATAAGAATTAAAGCTTTCTAAACTAAAAATTGTTTCGAATTTCTATGATTGGCTCCTATGATACAAGGATCATAAAATATATTCCATCAATATTTGTTTGATTTTGTATGATCCCTCTGTTTTCAAAAAAATTCTATGATTCTAGAACCGAGTATAGATTGATATTGTTTGTTGGTGCTCTCAGCTTGCATCTCTAGTTAACTTGTAACTTGTTGAGGAAGAAAACCTTTTTCCCATCCATTTGCAACCCAAATTACTGGACGAATTGTTTTCCTATCAAATAAAACAGTGCTATGGCTATGTCCAAAGACAGAGTCAATAAATACCAATTGTAGTACCAATTATATAAAAATTGGAAAGTCTTTCTTTTATTATATAATTTAATTTTAATTAGTTGCTTTAAATTCTCATCCAACTTTATCTCTTACAGCATCTACAACGCTACCAGCCTATGTCAATCTCAATGTCGACAACGCAATGCAACTATCAAAACATCCCCACCATGAGCCTATCACACCTAAACTACCAACTTATGGACCAAATCCTCCCAGTCAGTCAAGTGTCGTCACAAGGCGGCATCACCCACATCAATATACCCCGCGACAAAGTTACAGCGCAACATTATCGAGACCAAACACGCTGTGAATCCACTTTGCAATGGGCAAGACCGCCGTCAAACTCCTTGCGAGATTAGGCGAGAGTTTCGAGAGAAAAAGAGGCATCGAATGGGAGTATAACTCGTAAGTAGGCGCACAAAGTAGAGACGACATATCAGAACATTCGCACGGAACCTGTTAACTTTACTAACAGCTCGGATTCAAGTTCTAGTGTTAATACTCCGTCAGCGGGGTCAACGACCACTCCCAACACTAGTTCAAACACGAGTACCTGCGAGGGCGCTAAACCTAGCCTAGCAAGCTCACCAGACAATAACACGGAACGAAACGCGACCGTAGTCAAAACTTATATGACTCAAAATCCTACCGAAGAACCAAACAAAGATTCCGCAAATACTTCAACGGGTGTACTAAGCTTAGTGAAAGCTCGATAGCGACAAATACATCGTGGAATGTTAGCCTACCGCCGGCGGAGAGTCCCAAATTGAATACGGTGGCGGCGAGTGGTACTTCAACAAGTTATAGTAACACAAACGGCGCAAAATCAATAAGAGGAATCGCAAAAATCACAAGCAATAATGAATCTACGCGCCTTGAACTTATGTATCCTAGCAAAGGTTTGTCTCTTCTATCCATTTTGCGTAGGTGTAATTTTTTCTGAGTATTTTTTCGTTGATAAAATTCATTACAATAAGTAAAATGGCAAAAGTTTAGCGGTGGTATAGTTTCTATGGCCTCAATCTAAAAATCACCACCTTGTCGCTGTTTTTACTTTAACTATTTCCATCTGAAAAATAATTAGTTGGCACTGTCTAAAATACCTCTTGAACCATCATTACACACAAAGTGGCGATCCCAATAGGCCTATCATGGTCGCAGTGATACGAAAGCCACCAAAAGCAAATAAAAAAAATCATTGCATAAGAAAAAAAAAGCTACCCTTAAAAAGAGTATGCATCACAGTTTTAATAAATAAAATACAGAAAACGGGAAAATTTCACCAGCATAAGGTTACAATATGTGGGTAACCTAGGTCCAGCTGCAATTTCACGACTGAAATGATGTTGATAAAAACGATTAATTAACTCGGTATAAATGTATTTGCAGGTCGATCGAGCGGGCCGGATTCCCTCCTCAACTTCGGCCCAGGCCTCCAAGCGGTGCTCTCGCCCTCGCACGATGCGACGCCTCGCTTGCCTCGCCACAGAGAACATCGCGAGAAACGTCAGTCTGACACCGTCTATCTGACACCCTTCTATAGAACCATACCAGTCAGAGAGTAACTTTAAACTGAATTGTATGATGTGTCCCAATCACCGCTTATTCAGAAGAGCAATTCCACTTACATACCCTTAAAAACCTGCCCTTTTCGTTGCGCGTGTGCAATTTGGGTCTGTTATTCTTGTTTTAGTGGTTGCCTTGCTGGTTTCTTGTTGTTCTATTAATGTTGTGATTTTTTTGTTAAGTTTACCTACAAAAATGTCTTGGTTTGCATAACATATCTTGGATACTTCAAACGATTAGTAGTAAATTCATTTATGACGGGACATTTACCATGATTTGAGTTTTGAGCTTTCCAATATTTCAATATTTCGGCGCAGTTTCATGCGCCATGATCACGGAATAAAAACTAATAACCACGGGTGTTAAAAGTTTGATTGTAGTAAAACTTAAATTATTTACCGGAAACCAGCAGCGGGCAGTTGCAACATCGACCACTGATAAGTAGAACGAGCGATTTCTTATTGTTATCACTACCCATTCAAAAGTCCTGTTTTGATTAACAGTAGTTATAGGTGGTGCACATCCCCTTGTAAGTATCACTTATCTTAAGTGATCAACATGAAATTTGAATTTTTTTCTTACTTGCCGAAATATTCAGGCTTTTACAATAGTGCATGAATGTTACTTAACTTAGGATCTTCGGATTTAAAAATTATCTGAGCTTGACCCGAGAGCTGGTGAGTATCTGGCGCAGCGCATCAGCATTGTCATACAGTGGGGCAGTGTAGCCCGTATCTTAGGCTACCTGTAGCTTTTTTTCCACAGTCTGCAGTTAGCTCAATTGTTTCAATTGTAAATACTAGTTCTAATTTATTTCTACTATTGATTGTAATCTTCTTTGTGAATAAAGATTAAACATAATCACCGCTATTTGTAGAGTCGTAAGGGAGAGGCCTATGCCCAGTACCAGTATGTCCAGATAATGATGAATGTAATCTTTAAGACGGAACTCACGTGCAGTGCTGTGACAGGGAGCATGTACCTTCAAGCTAAACTACTAAGAACTATCTAAGCATATATATAGGTACTTGCTTCCTCACCTCACCAGCCTATATTGGTCCACTGCTGGACGCAGGCCTCTCCCTGATAAATGCCTTATTGGCTTTTATTCCATGGGGTTATGTCCATAATCCCCACGCTGCTGCAGCGCTGGGCATGCGGGCTGGGGATCGCAGTTCAGTGGTAGAATTGTTCTGCAGGGGGCGCTGCTGCCCGCCCCCGGTGGATATCCCTTAGTCGCCTCTTACGACACCCGCAAGATGTTTTGGGTGGTGCAAATTCTAAGCCGGCACCACACAGCATGTATACCTATGCTTACAGCAAATTAATAAAAAAATACCGAATATGATCTCTTCGTCCAGTAAATAGTTATTCCCGACGCTTACTACGGAAATATTTAAAGTAAATTTTTTTGTAAATAATTTACAAACTTTTCGTATTTTTCCCTTTAGTTTTGCTATAAGACCTTGCTGCTCACCAAGTTTCATGATTCTAGGTCTACGGGAAGTACCTTATAGATTTTGTGTGCATGTGTTTCCCTTGGAAATTTCAAAATATTCGGACATAAACGGCTGTAACTTTTGAGTGCGTTGACTTAGAAGTTTTATTTATATGGCGGCTCCAAGAGGTTACGGATTTGAGTATTAGACGTTAATTTCAACGCGATACGTCCACGCGTTCTTGAGAAAAGAGAGTTGACAGATGGACAGACACACAGACGGAACACAAAGCGATCCTATAAGGGTTCCTTTTTTCCTTTTGAGGTACGGAACCCTAAAAATACAGTTGACTAATAAAAACAAACGCTAACATGATTTTATCTAAGTTGTGTGCTGCAGTACGTCAAAAAGTCATGTTTGGCTTACTATTTTGATCAAGAAGCCGATACACGGATTTTCAGCCATAACCCAATACTGGTAAAGCGCTATCCACACATTTCCCGGTCAGGGATATCCGTGTTCCGAGTTATCTCAGTCTCAGTTGTTTCAGTGTGTCCACTCAGTAGAGATGGGGTATTAGGGTCACATTTTCTCTCCCTCATATTATTGAATATATCGCTTTGATGATATTATGTTATCATAACTATTATAAAATATTAGTGAACCTATTAATTACGTACTCTTATTCTATTGAATAAGTGTACATATTCCTCCTTTTTTATTATTATAGACATTATTATAATAAATAGTTATTACTGGTATTCAAATATTTAAACGAGGTTAGAATGTTGTCTATTTGTTTAAGAAAAACTGATTAAATTTCCCTTCATACTTAAACAGGCTTAGGACTTTCAACGATTGTTACGTTGGCGTATTTAGAAAGTTAAGTAATTTATATATGTGTAAGTCAATTTATATACATTTTTTTACTTACCTATTTTTTTATATATATAAATATATTTTTTTTGTTTTTTTTTGTTTTCTAGTTTTAGTCTAACACTCGCTCTCCGCTTGACACTAGAAAGTATACTGATAAGATAAACAAAACAATAGGCAAAATAAACAATGAAATCTCAGCGAAACTGCACGTGCTCTGCATTTGCACAGAGTGGCAACGCAGCGGTCGTAAGGTGGGGTGGAGCTAGCTAGCTACGAGCGCGGCGTTGGCTCGCCGCGCCGCGCCGATATTATCCTATTATTTCATATTAGCCAGCGCAGGGCGCGCGCGTATCAACGGCTGGTATGTTATGTAACGTACTAGTCATAACTGTCATAAGCCTCCGCGTGAAGCGGATTATTTGACTACCTTTTATTCAATAACATATTACTGTAGATTCATAATACCTATTATGAGTATTCGGTCCTCATATTAGGCTCCCTGTACCTATTGCGATGATATTAGTCACATCTCTACCACTCAGGGCGGGACACTGACGCCTGACACGGAGCTGTGTGAACAAGTTCATACAATTTGTACGTAACCGATTTTTTCCCCGTCCCTGACGGAACACGGCCGGGACGAGTTCCCGGAAATGTGTGGATTGCGCTTAAACGGTATCGGACTCCGGAAAGTAGCTGGTAATTACGCACACAGATACAGCGATGACACGGTCATTCGCTTGTCTGCTATTCAAAGGGTCGGGGAAGTGCGTCTGGCGGCCATTTGCAAAGGGTCCCCCTGCCAGCCAGCCCGCCCGACCGCCGCCAATGCAACGCGGTATAGCATACCATAAGTAGCGCTCGAGCGAGCTCCTCGTCCGCCGACAAACCTTACCTATCTGTGAAATAACGTGAAGTATTGAGTGAGCGTTAACAAATTAATACTTTGTGTTATCCTTTATGACTCCTGCTCGCATTATGCACCCGAATCAGGTCATTTACGAGTTAACGAACCCGGGCGGTTCGTTAATTGTGAATAAAATCCCAGGTTGCGTGTGTGATGTTTTGACTATCCTTGTGTTGTGTTATCATGACCACATTATGACTCTTGCTTGCATTTAGTAGCCACGTCAGTTAATCTACGAGTTAACTTGAACCAGAGTGTTCCACGTTCATTTATTGAATACGCGAATGAATAAAATAATCCCACGTTCTGTCCGTGGAAGATGTTTTGACTATCCTTGTGTTGTGTTATCATTACTACATTATGACTGGTGCTTGCAGATAGTAGCCACGTCAGTTCATCTACGAGTTAACTTGAACTAGAGTGTTCCACGTTCATTTATTGATTACGCGAATGAATAAAATAATCTTACGTTTTGTCCGTGGAAGATGTTTTGACTATCCTTGTGTTGTGTTATCATGACCACATTATGACTCTTGCTTGCATATAGTAGCCACGTCAGTTAATCTACGAGTTAACTTGAACCAGAGTGTTCCACGTTCATTTATTGATTACGTGAATAAATAAAATAATCCCACGTTCTGTCCGTGGAAGATGTTTTGCATATCCTTGTGTTGTGTTATCATGACTACATTATGACTGTTGCTTGCATATAGTAGCCACGTCAGTTAGTCTACGAGTTAACTTGAACCAGAGTGTTCCACGTTCATTTATTGATTACGTGAATAAATAAAATAATCCCACGTTCTGTCCGTGGAAGATGTTTTGCATATCCTTGTGTTGTGTTATCATGACTACATTATGACTGGTGCTTGAATTAAGTTTAAAAAGTCAGTTCATCTACGAGTTAACTTAAACCAGAGTGTTACACGTTCATTTATTGATTACGCGAATGAATAAAATAATCCCACGTTCTGTTCGTGGAAGATGTTTTGACTATCCTTGTGTTGTGAGACAACGAGCGATACCTACTGTAATATAAATAAATTTGTAAGCATTTAATCTGTTTTTTTGTTGGGCCTAGCCACTATCTTAGGCAGGTCGCAAGAAAAACACAAGTGTTTCACTGGCTGTTTCACTCTGTCCGTGGACAGAGTACTGGCATAACATGGCCTGATGTTGTGTAGTAAAATCTCTAATTTGTCATCCTCAGATAGAGGTTTACTCAGTCGGGAGAACATGGTGTCAGTATGGCCGATCCTTAGTGCTTTGCCACACTAGACGGAAATTCCGTCGCCGAACTTCCGCGGCGGTTAATCCGTTCTATACGGTACCAACCACACTGAATATTCAGTGGCAGATCATCAGTCGGCTGCCTGCGCTTATACGGTGTGGTCGTGAATTCGTGATAGATCCGATAGAAGTGATAGCTATTTATGAGGCATTAGAAGAAGAAAGCGTAAGTATTGGGTTCATCCCTTAAATACTCTTCGACTAGAAATTGGGCAATTTCATACCCTGTAAGTATACGCAACTAAGACTTAATCCAGATTAAGCATTCGAATATTATCGTATGTCCATACAATCATTTAATGTATTGCTGAATTTGACTAAGGACTATAACGCAATTGCACCAATTATCGACACCTTAAGGATTTAGGCGAAAAGTTTTGACTATTGCTCAAAATTTATTGATGCTAGAACATTGAGGTTTTGCATAAATGACTGTTAATACTTGTTCTAAAAAGAGCATATCCAATACCATGATATAGTTTATTAGTATTTCAGTAAATTATGTTTCGATAAAGTACCTACTGAGTCACCAATGATCAACACCCAATCCCCAGGTATGATACTCCAATAATGGACTTAATCTCCAATAATGGACACCCATTTTTCGACACCACTATTGTTCGGAAGGTCAGTATAAATAAGTAATGAACTTCAAGGTAGAGTAAAATACTTTTAATGAATAAGTACCTACTTTTAACAAAGTCTCTTTAAGATCACACAAGTTCGCCATCATCAGCTTTTGGTAGTATTAAAAAACACAAATTAAAAATCTACAAAATTAATATCGCCTTTCTAAAAATAATCACATTTCACTTATCTAATTAAAAGGCACTAGGAGACCACAATAAAATTTATAAACTAAGGAAATATACCTCGCATAGTATTTTAACTTTAATCAGGTTGCATTGAGATCACAATTTAATTAAGTATCAGTCACAAAATTATTCATAAACTAGCTATTCAAAAGTTAGTTCAAATAAATGTCTGGCAAAAATTTTTCCATCTCAGGATCTTTATAAAAACCTCTGTTGTTATACTTATTTGGTGGACATATTGGCTGAACTATGTCACTTTTTCTGTACCAAATCTTGTCTCGTCTTTCAGGCCATCGGAACGTATTGCCAGTGGATAGTACCATGGTACTTACCTCATATTGTCCAGTTGCGACCGCAACTATTTTGCCAGGAAAATATTCTCCTTCGTATTTTACAATGACAAAAGATCCTATATTGAGGCCTGTCTTAGGTTTCCTAAAAGCCTCATTACGTAAACATTCCAGGTGCTGCATAGGTTCTTGCAATGGAGTGTCCGAGGTTAAAGCATGCGCTTGTTCTTTGTTAGTGTTCAATATATTGTTAGAGTTAGTGTCCAGGCCATTTTGAGATATTCCTGATGTTTGCCCGTCGTTTTCGTCTTGGTTAGTCAATGGCCGAGATTCTTCAGGAACATTTGTCATGGCTGCAGTTATTGATGCTTTAATATGGGCCCACAAAACATAAAGGTTCAAGTCTTCATTCAATGCCATATTTTCAAGAACGTTCCGAGCCTCAAAAAATAAACTGTTATACAATTCCAGCTTGTTTGCACCAAAAATTTTTGAGATCTGCGATTCCAAATACACTCAGCGGCACAATTAACCGCCCACCTTGATTTTTTACGATTTCGGTTTAAAAAAATGATTGTGGCAATACTTTTGAATGTTATTTCATAACGTAGGTATTTTGAAGTAAAATGAAAGATAATATTGTTTTTAATTATTACATTTATGTATAAAAAAGTCTGAAAAACACTTTGACCGTAAATTAACAAATGTGATGAAATGGCTTAAAAATAAAAAATCTGCTGAATAAATGAATTCTAATAGTGCGTATTTCCACCTCTAGCCCTCATGACTTCCATCAAACGGTTTGGCATGCTGTCGATGACATCTTTGATCTGTTGTTGTGGAATGTTCTGCCACTCCTCAATCACGGATTGTTTTAATTCATCTACGGTGGTTGGAGCTGGTATGCGGCTTCGAACACGTCTTTTTAAGTTGTCCCATATGTGTTCAATAGGATTTAAATCTGGACTCCGGGATGGCCATGGTAATTTTCGAATGCCGACAGTATCCAGGTACGCGGTAACAACTCTAGCAACGTGGGGGCGAGCGTTGTCCTGCATTAATAAAAAAACTTCGCCAATAAATGGAGCAAATGGCATTACATGAGGTTCCAACACTTCTGTTACATACCTCTGAGCATTTATTCCACCTCTTTCGAAGATAACCAAGTCGGTGCGTGCTTCGTAAGTAAGGGCCGGCGCCCACTGCCGGCACGGCACGGCATGGCACGGCAGAGCATCTCGCGGCATGCAATGGCATCCCGCGGCGTGCAGTGGCATCCCGCGGCGTGCAATGGCATGCCGCTGCGTGCTGCGGCATGCCGCGGCGTTCCGCATCCTGCTGAAAGCCCAGCCACTCTGGCTTAGTTTTGCTCCGCGCGTATTCGAAGTTGGTTGTGTCGCTAAAGAACATTTTGTTGTGTCGTTATGGTTGACTGGGATTTAGTGTTAATAGCACTTCTAGCTGAAGATGAAGAGAGACAAATAAGAACTGCTAATTTGACGAACAGACAATTCTGGGTGCATAATTTATGGAAAACAAGATCTACAAATGGTGAATTCAGCAACTTATTTAATGATTTGAGATACGACATCCGAAAATTCTATGATTATTACAGAATGGACTATGAAAAATTTGAAAAGTTAAGTGATTTGCTAAAATCGCATATAAAGAAAATCAAAACTAATTTTCGATCGCCTATACCTGTTACAGAGAGATTGTCTGTATGTTTAAGGTTAGTGCATATTACATATTACATTACATGCGATGAGGCATAGAATTAGGCAAAGAAGTATGTGTCAGGATGGCTGACCAAAACGGAATATTTAAATATAACTAAACGCATTGGGTAGTACCTATTTTATACCATTTGGTGCCTTTAACACATGTACGTTGGGACCGCGGGTGTACATCACGGAATTGAACTTTTCTTCAGAAAGATGGTACTATCGATGTACCTCACTGTACCAAAAACGAAATCTAGAGTACCTCTCTCGATAAATATATATATAATAAAATATGTACACCCGCCATTCTAATGTTAGAACTGCGGGTGTACATTTTATTTCGGCTAGGAGATACATATTTTATATTCCAAAGCTATGCTAATTTAGTGTGTAATGTTATTTGAAAACTAAGCTACGTTTATAAAAAATTTAAAAATAATTAAATGTTAACGTTTACAACGTTACAGTAGGTACCTAGTAAATAAAGAAAATTTCATGATAATTTAAGCCCTTCAAATATTTTCTGAGCAATTACACTTCTGTATGCAAACGATTAAACTTTTTTCAGGCGTTTCATACATACTTAAATAATAATTAAACAAAGCTACGGAACATTTTGTTATTTTTGCATGTCAAGGTACAAAATATTTTCGATAGTAAAAAGTTGGTAGGACCTACTGGTTTTGGAATAAATTAAAGTGGTCAGCCAACCTGACGTCAGTATGGCTGACCATCTTTGTCTATTGATTTCTTTGAAACCGCATAGGTACTAGATGTCGTGTTAAAGGTACCAAATGATATAAAATAGATACTACCCAATGCGTTTAGTTATATTTCAATATTCCATTTTGGTCAGCCATCCTGACACATACTAAACTTAACCACTTCGGTTGAAACAGTTTAGCAGAATAACCTAACAAATTTTTGAGCAGTGTGTGACACCACAGAGCATTTACTAATCTTATATTATAAAAATGAAACCCGTTTCGCGTTGTCACGGCATCACGCGTGAACGGCTGGACCGATTTCGCTAATTCTTTCTTTGTTGTGTTTGTTATTGTCAGGAGAAGGTTCTTATGAAAGAAAAAATTAAGAAAGTTGGAAACATAAATTTCCACGGGGGCGAAGCCGCGGGGCGCAGCTAGTATTAAAATAAAAGTCTTGATTTATTTGGTAATTGTTTATTTTTATAATCAGCTATCTATGATCACAAATGTACCTACAGTACAGTATGATAAAAAGCGAAAGTATTATAAAAATTTTAGTTTTCATAGTCCGGTAATTGAATATTGGAATTATTGTTATACAGGGTGGAATTTTGTAATGCCACCTGGAGGGAAAGTACTCTTAATACTGTAGATAGAAAATTATACTAAAAGGAAACATTCCTTTAATTTTGAAAAGAAAGAAAACTGCATTCAAAGATTTTCGAAAATTCGCTTGCCACACCCGGGAATCGAACCGACTGAAATCTGTAAAAATTACACCCTGTACTTTTATGGCATAGATCGTTAGGGTCAATAATAAGGATGAATTCTCTCTAACAAACTTAATAAATTAAATGAAAGGAAAACCATGAAATCCTAAATTATAAATTGAATGGGTCAAGTTAAGCACTTTAACTTAAAGATCCATCTGTTTACTTGTGTCAGTAATTAATAATTATCATTGACGTCATTTATCCATTAAAATGACGAATTGATATTTAGATAAGACGATTGAAATTTGTACGTGTTTGTACCTAATGCAGACTCTTCTATCTTAAAATACTGGATCTCTTAAGAAATGAGTTAAATGGTTTCCCCGAGGCGGAGCGAAACCAAATAATTCTTCAGCAAGATGGTGCTCCAGCCCATACCTGGATTGGTACCAACGGCACAATCAGATGGCCTGCGAGATCACCAGATATCACCCCTTTAGATTTTTTTTTGTGGGGATATGTAAAAAATCTAATTTAGATGAAATCTTATGTGAATGTAAACTAGTTGAGAGTTGAAGTTCAGAATACGATTTATAATATTCACCACAACACGATATTAAATGTTACTAGAAATGAATACATAAGAAGAATAAATTTGTGTATCCAAGAAAATGGAGCCCATTTTGAGCAACTAATTAGTAGTTAGTTGACTTTTATTGTAAATAATTAAAATAATTTAAGATTTCATGGTTTTCCTTTCATTTAATTTATTAAGTTTGTTAGAGAGATTTCATCCTTATAATTGACCCGACCGATCTATGCAATAAAAATACAGGGTGTAATTTTTACAGATTTTAGTTGGTTCGATTCCCGGGTGTGGCAAGCGAATTTTCGAAAATCTTTGAATGCAGTTTTCTTTCTTTTCAAAATTAAAGGAATGTTTCCTTTTAGTATAATTTTCTATCTACAGTATTAAGAGTACTTTCCCTCCAGGTGGCATTACAAAATTCCACCCTGTATATATCACTATTATTTTGATGTCTGGATATAGGAGTAGGTATGTATTCTATATGAGTAGTACCATAGTTTTGTTCGGTGTTATATTGTTGTTCGGGCTTATTAAATGAAGAAAAATTGTGTAAAGGATTTCTTCTTTCGGTTATTGTATTATGGGTTCTGGCAACAGAAGTTGGTGCGTATTGCTGAGATGAATGAAATTCATTTGAAATATCGAATCCTGAACTTGATGTTGAAGGACGACTTCGCTGCACAACTGAACTTAACTCCACATTTTCCAAATGCTTTATTTCTGCATCAGTAACAATACGTAAGACATCGCGTTTTATTTCAGCTTGTAATTTTGGTGACAAAGTCTTCGCTGTTGCCGCCATTGCTTGAAAAAATATCTCCATAGGATGTTGTTCTTTCTTTTGGTTTTCAATGCATTTTTTTAATATTTCTGCTGTTGTTTCCGTATACTGTGTTTGCGATGACATGTATGATCGCTGACGAACATGTCTAGCTGGTCTAGAATCTGATGCATGCGATGCATGGGATGAACATGACATTTGAGATACAGGCGATTGTTCTTCAGGAAAATTAACAGTTGATGCTGTTTCGGGAGGTTGTGTATTTTCGATATTCTGCGTATCTTCGGAAAGCTGTGTATCGTCGGAAGAAGAGTCTAAATTTGAAAGCTGAGGTCTATCTTGAAAAAACTTTTGCAGAAATTCAAGTTCCTTTTCAAATTTAATTGGTCGCCTCTTTTTGGCAGCGTCACCGCTTTTGGACACCCTGTTTTTTAAGGCTTTTCTATAATTGTTACGAAGGCAGCTCCACGTCTTCTGACATTCTTCATCTGTAACAAGAATGAAGTATTTTAAATAACACACGCTTTTTACGTCACACACACGTTTTTTTTTTACGTCTACTAATGTTTTTTTTTTGTTTTGTTACAGGTATCTAATAACAGGAGCTTCTTTTAAGTCTTTAGCTTTTAGCTATCGTATGGGATTCACTACTGTGCGTAAAATAGTCCACGAAACCTGTCAAGCAATATATATTGTATTAAGATCTACTGCATTGCCGAAACCCACGAGCCAACAATGGCAGTCAATTGCAACCGACTTTGATAAATTTTGGAATTTTCCTAACTGCATTGGGGCCATAGATGGTAAGCATTTCAAGATTAGAGCTCCTAATAACAGTGGAAGTATGTATATCAACTACAAGAAGTTCTTTAGCATCGTTTTATTAGCTGTCGTGGATGCAAAATACAAATTTGTGATTGTAGATGTCGGAGCATATGGTCGAAATAGCGATGGCGGTATACTTCAAAGCTCCAAATTTGGTTCGAAACTACGTAATGGTTTTTTAAGCATACCACCGGAAAAAGCTTTACCACATTCAACTCAAAAATTACCCCACGTATTTGTTGCCGATGAAGCCTTTCCACTAACAAAAAATATTATGAGACCATACCCCTCACATCTTTTAAATGATGAAAAAAAAAAGGATATTCAATTATCGCTTAAGTCGAGCACGGCGTATTGTAGAAAATGCTTTTGGAATGTTACAAGAAAGATTCGAACTATTTCAAAAAGGTGTAAAAGTTCAACCAAAGTACATTAACAACATTATACTAGCAAGTACGTGTTTGCATAACTTTATTATTGATGATCATTCTATGGAAGCACTTGGCTCTAATACTAATAATGCAATCGATAGAACCAATGATACAGTTTTCAATAATCTGGAAGGGATGGTTGTAAGAGATTGTTTCACGGAATATTTTTCTAATGTTGGTAACGTGTACTGGCAAAATGAAATTGTTAATAGATGTTAGTTTCTATTTCTGACAATAAATAAGTAAAAAAATAACTTACGGGTTTTATTCATTTCTTCTGCAATTTTCTGCCATGCGTTCCTTTTCATATGTTGATCCATGTAGAAACGGGAGGAGACATCGTATATACACTCATGCGAACGAACCAGATTAATCAGTTTCTCTTCATCCATTTTTCCGTATTTTACGTGAAGTAATTTACTGTATCGCGTACGCACGTGCTAATTACTTGCCACGCTCAGTCAGTGTGAGAGAAAAAATCGCGCGCGCCAGTGCGTTTTCTCCCTCCCTTGCCCCCGCGCACCGACCGGAATGCGCTCCATCGAAATGCTGCATAAGTTTCAACCTTATTTCAACTAGCTAGCAATCATAATTCCTCGACCCCAAAATGACCCATACGTCTCACGGGATGCAATGGCGTGCCGCGGAATCCTGTGGAATGAAAAGGCAAGACACGTCATACCGCCGCATGCTGCGGCGTGTCGCGTCATGCCGCGGCATCCTGTGGCACGTCGCGGCATCGTGGTATCAAAATAAAGTAACATAAATTCTAAACTTATTGAAATAAGATTCAAAATAATTTAATTAGTATTAAAATCCTTTGCCATGACATGCCGTGCCGTCCCGGCAGTGGGCGCCGGCCTTAATGCCGCCCCATATCATGATAGAGCCACCTTGGTAACCTACTGTTTTCACAACAGTACATGGTGCAAACCTTTCATTCTTGCGTCTGTATACACGCTGGCGACCGTCAGGACCGTGCAAGCATATTCTTGTCTCGTCAGTAAACATAACATTCTTCCATTGTTCCATGTTCCACTCGGCGTGCTCTCGGGAAAAACGAAGTCTTTCTCTCCGGTGGCCTACGAGCAATTGTGGCACTCGAGATGGTCGGAAAGCTCCAAGGGCATTCTCTCCTAGTCTTCTTCTCACTGTTCTTTCACTCACTTGAACATTGCGAACCTCACGAAGTTGGTTTCGTGCCTCAACAGCTGTAGTGAACCGATTTCTTAGAACATTAGTCACAAGAAATCGGTCGTCACGAGCGGAGGTGCATCTTTTTCGGCCCTGTCCCGGTCTTCGCTCATAGGAGCCAGTTTCCCGAAACCGTTTCACTGCATCCCTTAAGGTGGTACGTGCGACACCAAGCTTCCGCGCCACGTAACGCTGACTAAACCCTTCGTCGATAAGAGCGACGGCTCTCGCCACTGAATTAGCATCAAATGGCATGTTTGTGATATCCAAACACTAGCTTTAAGTTACGAAACCAAAACAAACTCAAATTGTTTACTTTTAATGCCACTGAAGCAATGTAAGCAGTATGGCAGCGATAACGATAATGAGACGAAGTTCGATATTTATCCTATTCACAACTTATGCGTATAAAAAAACAAAGTTACGTGGGTAGTTTGTAATTTTTTCGTCACTACATTTCATTCACACTTGACTTATTTATGCCCAACAACTTACAACTGCGATAACATCAAAATTTGCCACTTTAAAAGGGTGGGCGGTTAATTGTGCCGCTAAGTGTATTTTAGGAATCTTTCAGTCTCCAAGCTTTCATCCAATTCTTTATCTCCAGTCACATGTCTACTTTTTTATTTTGAAGCATCAATGTACTCTGGACCAAAAGGATGGAGTCCCCCACCTCTAAATCCATTTTTTATACAGTCTTTTGATATTTGGTCGAGTGCTTTTTTGAAAACTGGAGCAGAATTTTCTTTTTTTAATTTTGTACCCATGTTTTTTAATCTCCATTGTGCTACTTTGCGAAAAATAGTTTTCAGAGGCCGGAATACGGCAATATCCATCGGTTGAAGTATATGTGTTGAATTAGGATACAATGCAATTACTTCAATACCATTTTCAGCACAAAAATGTGACAAGTGAAGCGTCAGATGAGACTTGTGACCGTCGAGGAAGAACAGAACCGGTTTTTGTATATTTTCCTGTTTCTCAAGCCAAGGATTGAATATGGTGCTCATATATTCAAAGAAAGTGTCACTACACATCCAACCACTTTCTGACTTTCCAATAGCCCAATCTCCGGGAACACTGCTGGCGATATTAGCAGGAATTCTTTCGTAAGCGAATACGATCATTGGAGGCGCAACGATTCCCGCCGCATTTGCCGTCACTAGCACGGTTAAGTTTTCTTTATCGTCATCGCTTGCAGCGTACACGTGGAAACTCCAGGCTCGCACGTACACGATGGGCTCTCTTTGCACTTAAATCGGTTCAAGTACTCTGAGAACCCACCGTGTCCCGTCAGGACTTGGGTCAGTGTGCTGTGTAGCTCTATTTTCCTTATTATGGGAAAGGCGGAGATGGCGTCGGGGAAGAACAATTTTGAAATATTTGCCGTACTGCCTGTCGTGTACCTTTGGTTCCATTTTTGCAATGATTCTCTGCGTATTTCCTTTTTTATAAAGGATACAGGGTCGTAGTTCGGCTTTGTTTTGCTTCTGAGGGCAGCGTCTTTGGCAAGTTGGTCAGCACGTTCGTTGCCTACTAGGCCAGCATGTGCTTTAATCCAGAACAATGGGTTTGGGCAGTTCTTAGGTTGGCCCTTGTTTGAGCAGCCAGTGGATGTGTCGTGTTGAGGTTTGTTATGGTATCTAGAGCGGCTCTAGAGTCACTGTAAATACCATGTACCTCTTTGCGCTTCAGGATCTCCTTAGTAGTCTCACATATGGCCAGTAGTTCCGCCTGGTAGACCGTGCAGTACGTCGATAGTTTTAGTGCTCGTTCACGTTGGAACGCGCGGGCGCGGGCGCGGGTGCGGGCGCGGGCGCGGGGACGTGGCGAATTCATGTTCACATTGGCCGCCAGGCGTTTGCGCGAGTAAGACGGTTTTGTCAGAGGTTGAAAACATGAACGACGATCTTTTATTTCTAACCGAAAATTCATACCTTAAGTGGGAGATGAGGATAAAAATTGGAATTGGTGTGCACGAATTTAATAAAGAAAGAGAACGATATAGCGAATTTCATACATTATATAGTAATTTGAGAGAACATCCTACAATATTTTTTGGATATACCAGGATGACTGTCAACTGTTTTGATTACATACTGGATTCAATAAGGAGTGAGATTTCAAGACAAGACACAAATTTTCATAAAAGTTTAAAGCCCGAAGAAAGAGTATTTGTAACTGGTGAGTTTATAAAATAATGAATTTTCGGATTCTGATATTTAGCATAGTGTTGAACTCTTAATTTATCACTGTTATAGAGGGAAATGCTTGGAAATGATATGCTCAGTTAGTAGAGAAATAAAACAGCTTTACAGCGGCATACATAACATGATATGGATGAAAAACCGTTTTAGCGGGATTGGCTCCTATACGCCTCATATGTGGCACCGTTTCAGTAACTCCAGGCTCGCACGTACACGATGGGCTCTCTTTGCACTTAAATCGGTTCAAGTACTCTGAGAACCCACCGTGTCCCGTCAGGACTTGGGTCAGTGTGCTGTGTAGCTCTATTTTCCTTATTATGGGAAAGGCGGAGATGGCGTCGGGGAAGAACAATTTTGAAATTTGCCGTGCTGCCTGTCGTGTACCTTTGGTTCCATTTTTGCAAGGATTCTCTGCGTATTTCCTTTTTTATAAAGGATACAGGGTCGTAGTTCGGCTTTGTTTTGCTTCTGAGGGCAGCGTCATTGGCAAGTTGGTCAGCACGTTCGTTGCCTACTAGGCCAGCATGTGCTTTAATCCAGATCAATGGGTTTGGGCAGTTCTTAGGTTGGCCCTTGTTTGAGCAGCCAGTGGATGTGTCGTGTTGAGGTTTGTTATGGTATCTAGAGCGGCTCTAGAGTCACTGTCAATACCATGTACCTCTTTGCGCTTCAGGATCTCCTTAGTAGCCTCACATAAGGCCAGTAGTTCCGCCTGGTAGACCGTGCAGTACGTCGATAGCTTTAGTGCTCGTTCACGTTGAAACGCGCGGGCGCGGGCGCGGGTGCGGGCGCGGGGACGTGGCGAACTCATGTTCACATTGGCCGCCAGGCGTTTGCGCGAGTAAGACGGTTTTGTCAGAGGTTGAAAACATGAACGACGATCTTTTATTTCTAACCGAAAATTCATACCTTAAGTGGGAGATGGGGATAAAAATTGGAATTGGTGTTCGTTGCCTACTAGGCCAGCATGTGCTTTAATCCAGAACAATGGGTTTGGGCAGTTCTTAGGTTGGCCCTTGTTTGAGCAGCCAGTGGATGTGTCGTGTTGAGGTTTGTTATGGTATCTAGAGCGGCTCTAGAGTCACTGTAAATACCATGTACCTCTTTGCGCTTCAGGATCTCCTTAGTAGTCTCACATATGGCCAGTAGTTCCGCCTGGTAGACCGTGCAGTACGTCGATAGCTTTAGTGCTCGTTCACGTTTGAACGCGCGGGCGCAGGCGCGGGTGCGGGCGCGGGGACGTGGCGAACTCATGTTCACATTGGCCGCCAGGCGTTTGCGCGAGTAAGACGGTTTTGTCAGAGGTTGAAAACATGAACGACGATCTTTTATTTCTAACCGAAAATTCATACCTTAAGTGGGAGATGGGGATAAAAATTGGAATTGGTGTTCGTTGCCTACTAGGCCAGCATGTGCTTTAATCCAGAACAATGGGTTTGGGCAGTTCTTAGGTTGGCCCTTGTTTGAGCAGCCAGTGGATGTGTCGTGTTGAGGTTTGTTATGGTATCTAGAGCGGCTCTAGAGTCACTGTAAATACCATGTACCTCTTTGCGCTTCAGGATCTCCTTAGTAGTCTCACATATGGCCAGTAGTTCCGCCTGGTAGACCGTGCAGTACGTCGATAGTTTTAGTGCTCGTTCACGTTGGAACGCGCGGGCGCGGGCGCGGGTGCGGGCGCGGGGACGTGGCGAATTCATGTTCACATTGGCCGCCAGGCGTTTGCGCGAGTAAGACGGTTTTGTCAGAGGTTGAAAACATGAACGACGATCTTTTATTTCTAACCGAAAATTCATACCTTAAGTGGGAGATGGGGATAAAAATTGGAAATGGTGTGCACGAATTTAATAAAGAAAGAGAACGATATAGCGAATTTCATACATTATATAGTAATTTGAGAGAACATCCTATAATATTTTTTGGATATACCAGGATGACTGTCAACTGTTTTGATTACATACTGGATTCAATAAGGAGTGAGATTTCAAGACAAGACACAAATTTTCATAAAAGTATAAAGCCCGAAGAAAGAGTATTTGTAACTGGTGAGTTTATAAAATAATGAATTTTCGGATTCTGATACTAAGCATAGTGTTGAACTCTTAATTTATCACTGTTATAGAGGGAAATGCTTGGAAATGATATGCTCAGTTAGTAGAGAAATGAAACAGCTTTACAGCGGCATACATAACATGATATGGATGAAAAACCGTTTTAGCGGGATTTGCTCCTATACGCCTCATATGTGGCACCGTTTCAGTAACTCCAGGCTCGCACGTACACGATGGGCTCTCTTTGCACTTAAATCGGTTCAAGTACTCTGAGAACCCACCGTGTCCCGTCAGGACTTGGGTCAGTGTGCTGTGTAGCTCTATTTTCCTTATTATGGGAAAGGCGGAGATGGCGTCGGGGAAGAACAATTTTGAAATATTTGCCGTACTGCCTGTCGTGTACCTTTGGTTCCATTTTTGCAAGGATTCTCTGCGTATTTCCTTTTTTATAAAGGATACAGGGTCGTAGTTCGGCTTTGTTTTGCTTCTGAGGGCAGCGTCTTTGGCAAGTTGGTCAGCACGTCCGTTGCCTACTAGGCCAGCATGTGCTTTAATCCAGATCAATGGGTTTGGGTAGTTCTTAGGTTGGCCCTTGTTTGAGCAGCCAGTGGATGTGTCGTGTTGAGGTTTGTTATGGTATCTAGAGCGGCTCTAGAGTCACTGTCAATACCATGTACCTCTGCGCTTCAGGATCTCCTTAGTAGCCTCACATAAGGCCAGTAGTTCCGCCTGGTAGACCGTGCAGTACGTCGATAGCTTTAGTGCTCGTTCACGTTGGAACGCGCGGGCGCGGGCGCGGGTGCGGGCGCGGGGACGTGGCGAACTCATGTTCACATTGGCCGCCAGGCGTTTGCGCGAGTAAGACGGTTTTGTCAGAGGTTGAAAACATGAACGACGATCTTTTATTTCTAACCGAAAATTCATACCTTAAGTGGGAGATGGGGATAAAAATTGGAATTGGTGTTCGTTGCCTACTAGGCCAGCATGTGCTTTAATCCAGAACAATGGGTTTGGGCAGTTCTTAGGTTGGCCCTTGTTTGAGCAGTTCTTAGGTTGGCCCTTGTTTGAGCAGCCAGTGGATGTGTCGTGTTGAGGTTTGTTATGGTATCTAGAGCGGCTCTAGAGTCACTGTAAATACTATGTACCTCTTTGCGCTTCAGGATCTCCTTAGTAGTCTCACATATGGCCAGTAGTTCCGCCTGGTAGACCGTGCAGTACGTCGATAGCTTTAGTGCTCGTTCACGTTTGAACGCGCGGGCGCGGGCGCGGGTGCGGGCGCGGGGACGTGGCGAACTCATGTTCACATTGGCCGCCAGGCGTTTGCGCGAGTAAGACGGTTTTGTCAGAGGTTGAAAACATGAACGACGATCTTTTATTTCTAACCGAAAATTCATACCTTAAGTGGGAGATGGGGATAAAAATTGGAATTGGTGTTCGTTGCCTACTAGGCCAGCATGTGCTTTAATCCAGAACAATGGGTTTGGGCAGTTCTTAGGTTGGCCCTTGTTTGAGCAGCCAGTGGATGTGTCGTGTTGAGGTTTGTTATGGTATCTAGAGCGGCTCTAGAGTCACTGTAAATACCATGTACCTCTTTGCGCTTCAGGATCTCCTTAGTAGTCTCACATATGGCCAGTAGTTCCGCCTGGTAGACCGTGCAGTACGTCGATAGTTTTAGTGCTCGTTCACGTTGGAACGCGCGGGCGCGGGCGCGGGTGCGGGCGCGGGGACGTGGCGAATTCATGTTCACATTGGCCGCCAGGCGTTTGCGCGAGTAAGACGGTTTTGTCAGAGGTTGAAAACATGAACGACGATCTTTTATTTCTAACCGAAAATTCATACCTTAAGTGGGAGATGGGGATAAAAATTTGAAATGGTGTGCACGAATTTAATAAAGAAAGAGAACGATATAGCGAATTTCATACATTATATAGTAATTTGAGAGAACATCCTATAATATTTTTTGGATATACCAGGATGACTGTCAACTGTTTTGATTACATACTGGATTCAATAAGGAGTGAGATTTCAAGACAAGACACAAATTTTCATAAAAGTATAAAGCCCGAAGAAAGAGTATTTGTAACTGGTGAGTTTATAAAATAATGAATTTTCGGATTCTGATACTTAGCATAGTGTTGAACTCTTAATTTATCTCTGTTATAGAGGGAAATGCTTGGAAATGATATGCTCAGTTAGTAGAGAAATGAAACAGCTATACAGCGGCATACATAACATGATATGGATGAAAAACCGTTTTAGCGGGATTTGCTCCTATATGCCTCATATGTGGCACCGTTTCAGTAACTCCAGGCTCGCACGTACACGATGGGCTCTCTTTGCACTTAAATCGGTTCAAGTACTCTGAGAACCCACCGTGTCCCGTCAGGACTTGGGTCAGTGTGCTGTGTAGCTCTATTTTCCTTATTATGGGAAAGGCGGAGATGGCGTCGGGGAAGAACAATTTTGAAATATTTGCCGTGCTGCCTGTCGTGTACCTTTGGTTCCATTTTTGCAAGGATTCTCTGCGTATTTCCTTTTTTATAAAGGATACAGGGTCGTAGTTCGGCTTTGTTTTGCTTCTGAGGGCAGCGTCTTTGGCAAGTTGGTCAGCACGTCCGTTGCCTACTAGGCCAGCATGTGCTTTAATCCAGATCAATGGGTTTGGGCAGTTCTTAGGTTGGCCCTTGTTTGAGCAGCCAGTGGATGTGTCGTGTTGAGGTTTGTTATGGTATCTAGAGCGGCTCTAGAGTCACTGTCAATACCATGTACCTCTGCGCTTCAGGATCTCCTTAGTAGCCTCACATAAGGCCAGTAGTTCCGCCTGGTAGACCGTGCAGTACGTCGATAGCTTTAGTGCTCGTTCACGTTGGAACGCGCGGGCGCGGGCGCGGGTGCGGGCGCGGGGACGTGGCGAACTCATGTTCACATTGGCCGCCAGGCGTTTGCGCGAGTAAGACGGTTTTGTCAGAGGTTGAAAACATGAACGACGATCTTTTATTTCTAACCGAAAATTCATACCTTAAGTGGGAGATGGGGATAAAAATTGGAATTGGTGTTCGTTGCCTACTAGGCCAGCATGTGCTTTAATCCAGAACAATGGGTTTGGGCAGTTCTTAGGTTGGCCCTTGTTTGAGCAGTTCTTAGGTTGGCCCTTGTTTGAGCAGCCAGTGGATGTGTCGTGTTGAGGTTTGTTATGGTATCTAGAGCGGCTCTAGAGTCACTGTAAATACTATGTACCTCTTTGCGCTTCAGGATCTCCTTAGTAGTCTCACATATGGCCAGTAGTTCCGCCTGGTAGACCGTGCAGTACGTCGATAGCTTTAGTGCTCGTTCACGTTTGAACGCGCGGGCGCGGGGACGTGGCGAACTCATGTTCACATTGGCCGCCAGGCGTTTGCGCGAGTAAGACGGTTTTGTCAGAGGTTGAAAACATGAACGACGATCTTTTATTTCTAACCGAAAATTCATACCTTAAGTGGGAGATGGGGATAAAAATTGGAATTGGTGTTCGTTGCCTACTAGGCCAGCATGTGCTTTAATCCAGAACAATGGGTTTGGGCAGTTCTTAGGTTGGCCCTTGTTTGAGCAGCCAGTGGATGTGTCGTGTTGAGGTTTGTTATGGTATCTAGAGCGGCTCTAGAGTCACTGTAAATACCATGTACCTCTTTGCGCTTCAGGATCTCCTTAGTAGTCTCACATATGGCCAGTAGTTCCGCCTGGTAGACCGTGCAGTACGTCGATAGTTTTAGTGCTCGTTCACGTTGGAACGCGCGGGCGCGGGCGCGGGTGCGGGCGCGGGGACGTGGCGAATTCATGTTCACATTAGCCGCCAGGCGTTTGCGCGAGTAAGACGGTTTTGACAGAGGTTGAAAACATGAACGACGATCTTTTATTTCTAACCGAAAATTCATACCTTAAGTGGGAGATGGGGATAAAAATTGGAAATGGTGTGCACGAATTTAATAAAGAAAGAGAACGATATAGCGAATTTCATACATTATATAGTAATTTGAGAGAACATCCTATAATATTTTTTGGATATACCAGGATGACTGTCAACTGTTTTGATTACATACTGGATTCAATAAGGAGTGAGATTTCAAGACAAGACACAAATTTTCATAAAAGTATAAAGCCCGAAGAAAGAGTATTTGTAACTGGTGAGTTTATAAAATAATGAATTTTCGGATTCTGATACTAAGCATAGTGTTGAACTCTTAATTTATCACTGTTATAGAGGGAAATGCTTGGAAATGATATGCTCAGTTAGTAGAGAAATGAAACAGCTTTACAGCGGCATACATAACATGATATGGATGAAAAACCGTTTTAGCGGGATTTGCTCCTATACGCCTCATATGTGGCACCGTTTCAGTAACTCCAGGCTCGCACGTACACGATGGGCTCTCTTTGCACTTAAATCGGTTCAAGTACTCTGAGAACCCACCGTGTCCCGTCAGGACTTGGGTCAGTGTGCTGTGTAGCTCTATTTTCCTTATTATGGGAAAGGCGGAGATGGCGTCGGGGAAGAACAATTTTGAAATATTTGCCGTACTGCCTGTCGTGTACCTTTGGTTCCATTTTTGCAAGGATTCTCTGCGTATTTCCTTTTTTATAAAGGATACAGGGTCGTAGTTCGGCTTTGTTTTGCTTCTGAGGGCAGCGTCTTTGGCAAGTTGGTCAGCACGTCCGTTGCCTACTAGGCCAGCATGTGCTTTAATCCAGATCAATGGGTTTGGGTAGTTCTTAGGTTGGCCCTTGTTTGAGCAGCCAGTGGATGTGTCGTGTTGAGGTTTGTTATGGTATCTAGAGCGGCTCTAGAGTCACTGTCAATACCATGTACCTCTGCGCTTCAGGATCTCCTTAGTAGCCTCACATAAGGCCAGTAGTTCCGCCTGGTAGACCGTGCAGTACGTCGATAGCTTTAGTGCTCGTTCACGTTGGAACGCGCGGGCGCGGGCGCGGGTGCGGGCGCGGGGACGTGGCGAACTCATGTTCACATTGGCCGCCAGGCGTTTGCGCGAGTAAGACGGTTTTGTCAGAGGTTGAAAACATGAACGACGATCTTTTATTTCTAACCGAAAATTCATACCTTAAGTGGGAGATGGGGATAAAAATTGGAATTGGTGTTCGTTGCCTACTAGGCCAGCATGTGCTTTAATCCAGAACAATGGGTTTGGGCAGTTCTTAGGTTGGCCCTTGTTTGAGCAGTTCTTAGGTTGGCCCTTGTTTGAGCAGCCAGTGGATGTGTCGTGTTGAGGTTTGTTATGGTATCTAGAGCGGCTCTAGAGTCACTGTAAATACTATGTACCTCTTTGCGCTTCAGGATCTCCTTAGTAGTCTCACATATGGCCAGTAGTTCCGCCTGGTAGACCGTGCAGTACGTCGATAGCTTTAGTGCTCGTTCACGTTTGAACGCGCGGGCGCGGGCGCGGGTGCGGGCGCGGGGACGTGGCGAACTCATGTTCACATTGGCCGCCAGGCGTTTGCGCGAGTAAGACGGTTTTGTCAGAGGTTGAAAACATGAACGACGATCTTTTATTTCTAACCGAAAATTCATACCTTAAGTGGGAGATGGGGATAAAAATTGGAATTGGTGTTCGTTGCCTACTAGGCCAGCATGTGCTTTAATCCAGAACAATGGGTTTGGGCAGTTCTTAGGTTGGCCCTTGTTTGAGCAGCCAGTGGATGTGTCGTGTTGAGGTTTGTTATGGTATCTAGAGCGGCTCTAGAGTCACTGTAAATACCATGTACCTCTTTGCGCTTCAGGATCTCCTTAGTAGTCTCACATATGGCCAGTAGTTCCGCCTGGTAGACCGTGCAGTACGTCGATAGTTTTAGTGCTCGTTCACGTTGGAACGCGCGGGCGCGGGCGCGGGTGCGGGCGCGGGGACGTGGCGAATTCATGTTCACATTGGCCGCCAGGCGTTTGCGCGAGTAAGACGGTTTTGTCAGAGGTTGAAAACATGAACGACGATCTTTTATTTCTAACCGAAAATTCATACCTTAAGTGGGAGATGGGGATAAAAATTTGAAATGGTGTGCACGAATTTAATAAAGAAAGAGAACGATATAGCGAATTTCATACATTATATAGTAATTTGAGAGAACATCCTATAATATTTTTTGGATATACCAGGATGACTGTCAACTGTTTTGATTACATACTGGATTCAATAAGGAGTGAGATTTCAAGACAAGACACAAATTTTCATAAAAGTATAAAGCCCGAAGAAAGAGTATTTGTAACTGGTGAGTTTATAAAATAATGAATTTTCGGATTCTGATACTTAGCATAGTGTTGAACTCTTAATTTATCTCTGTTATAGAGGGAAATGCTTGGAAATGATATGCTCAGTTAGTAGAGAAATGAAACAGCTATACAGCGGCATACATAACATGATATGGATGAAAAACCGTTTTAGCGGGATTTGCTCCTATATGCCTCATATGTGGCACCGTTTCAGTAACTCCAGGCTCGCACGTACACGATGGGCTCTCTTTGCACTTAAATCGGTTCAAGTACTCTGAGAACCCACCGTGTCCCGTCAGGACTTGGGTCAGTGTGCTGTGTAGCTCTATTTTCCTTATTATGGGAAAGGCGGAGATGGCGTCGGGGAAGAACAATTTTGAAATATTTGCCGTGCTGCCTGTCGTGTACCTTTGGTTCCATTTTTGCAAGGATTCTCTGCGTATTTCCTTTTTTATAAAGGATACAGGGTCGTAGTTCGGCTTTGTTTTGCTTCTGAGGGCAGCGTCTTTGGCAAGTTGGTCAGCACGTCCGTTGCCTACTAGGCCAGCATGTGCTTTAATCCAGATCAATGGGTTTGGGCAGTTCTTAGGTTGGCCCTTGTTTGAGCAGCCAGTGGATGTGTCGTGTTGAGGTTTGTTATGGTATCTAGAGCGGCTCTAGAGTCACTGTCAATACCATGTACCTCTGCGCTTCAGGATCTCCTTAGTAGCCTCACATAAGGCCAGTAGTTCCGCCTGGTAGACCGTGCAGTACGTCGATAGCTTTAGTGCTCGTTCACGTTGGAACGCGCGGGCGCGGGCGCGGGTGCGGGCGCGGGGACGTGGCGAACTCATGTTCACATTGGCCGCCAGGCGTTTGCGCGAGTAAGACGGTTTTGTCAGAGGTTGAAAACATGAACGACGATCTTTTATTTCTAACCGAAAATTCATACCTTAAGTGGGAGATGGGGATAAAAATTGGAATTGGTGTTCGTTGCCTACTAGGCCAGCATGTGCTTTAATCCAGAACAATGGGTTTGGGCAGTTCTTAGGTTGGCCCTTGTTTGAGCAGTTCTTAGGTTGGCCCTTGTTTGAGCAGCCAGTGGATGTGTCGTGTTGAGGTTTGTTATGGTATCTAGAGCGGCTCTAGAGTCACTGTAAATACTATGTACCTCTTTGCGCTTCAGGATCTCCTTAGTAGTCTCACATATGGCCAGTAGTTCCGCCTGGTAGACCGTGCAGTACGTCGATAGCTTTAGTGCTCGTTCACGTTTGAACGCGCGGGCGCGGGGACGTGGCGAACTCATGTTCACATTGGCCGCCAGGCGTTTGCGCGAGTAAGACGGTTTTGTCAGAGGTTGAAAACATGAACGACGATCTTTTATTTCTAACCGAAAATTCATACCTTAAGTGGGAGATGGGGATAAAAATTGGAATTGGTGTTCGTTGCCTACTAGGCCAGCATGTGCTTTAATCCAGAACAATGGGTTTGGGCAGTTCTTAGGTTGGCCCTTGTTTGAGCAGCCAGTGGATGTGTCGTGTTGAGGTTTGTTATGGTATCTAGAGCGGCTCTAGAGTCACTGTAAATACCATGTACCTCTTTGCGCTTCAGGATCTCCTTAGTAGTCTCACATATGGCCAGTAGTTCCGCCTGGTAGACCGTGCAGTACGTCGATAGTTTTAGTGCTCGTTCACGTTGGAACGCGCGGGCGCGGGCGCGGGTGCGGGCGCGGGGACGTGGCGAATTCATGTTCACATTAGCCGCCAGGCGTTTGCGCGAGTAAGACGGTTTTGACAGAGGTTGAAAACATGAACGACGATCTTTTATTTCTAACCGAAAATTCATACCTTAAGTGGGAGATGGGGATAAAAATTGGAAATGGTGTGCACGAATTTAATAAAGAAAGAGAACGATATAGCGAATTTCATACATTATATAGTAATTTGAGAGAACATCCTATAATATTTTTTGGATATACCAGGATGACTGTCAACTGTTTTGATTACATACTGGATTCAATAAGGAGTGAGATTTCAAGACAAGACACAAATTTTCATAAAAGTATAAAGCCCGAAGAAAGAGTATTTGTAACTGGTGAGTTTATAAAATAATGAATTTTCGGATTCTGATACTTAGCATAGTGTTGAACTCTTAATTTATCACTGTTATAGAGGGAAATGCTTGGAAATGATATGCTCAGTTAGTAGAGAAATGAAACAGCTTTACAGCGGCATACATAACATGATATGGATGAAAAACCGTTTTAGCGGGATTTGCTCCTATACGCCTCATATGTGGCACCGTTTCAGTAACTCCAGGCTCGCACGTACACGATGGGCTCTCTTTGCACTTAAATCGGTTCAAGTACTCTGAGAACCCACCGTGTCCCGTCAGGACTTGGGTCAGTGTGCTGTGTAGCTCTATTTTCCTTATTATGGGAAAGGCAGAGATGGCGTCGGGGAAGAACAATTTTGAAATATTTGCCGTACTGCCTGTCGTGTACCTTTGGTTCCATTTTTGCAAGGATTCTCTGCGTATTTCCTTTTTTATAAAGGATACAGGGTCGTAGTTCGGCTTTGTTTTGCTTCTGAGGGCAGCGTCTTTGGCAAGTTGGTCAGCACGTTCGTTGCCTACTAGGCCAGCATGTGCTTTAATCCAGATCAATGGGTTTGGGTAGTTCTTAGGTTGGCCCTTGTTTGAGCAGCCAGTGGATGTGTCGTGTTGAGGTTTGTTATGGTATCTAGAGCGGCTCTAGAGTCACTGTCAATACCATGTACCTCTGCGCTTCAGGATCTCCTTAGTAGCCTCACATAAGGCCAGTAGTTCCACCTGGTAGACCGTGCAGTACGTCGATAGCTTTAGTGCTCGTTCACGTTGGAACGCGCGGGCGCGGGCGCGGGTGCGGGCGCGGGGACGTGGCGAACTCATGTTCACATTGGCCGCCAGGCGTTTGCGCGAGTAAGACGGTTTTGTCAGAGGTTGAAAACATGAACGACGATCTTTTATTTCTAACCGAAAATTCATACCTTAAGTGGGAGATGGGGATAAAAATTGGAATTGGTGTTCGTTGCCTACTAGGCCAGCATGTGCTTTAATCCACAACAATGGGTTTGGGCAGTTCTTAGGTTGGCCCTTGTTTGAGCAGCCAGTGGATGTGTCGTGTTGAGGTTTGTTATGGTATCTAGAGCGGCTCTAGAGTCACTGTAAATACCATGTACCTCTTTGCGCTTCAGGATCTCCTTAGTAGTCTCACATATGGCCAGTAGTTCCGCCTGGTAGACCGTGCAGTACGTCGATAGCTTTAGTGCTCGTTCACGTTTGAACGCGCGGGCGCGGGCGCGGGTGCGGGCGCGGGGACGTGGCGAACTCATGTTCACATTGGCCGCCAGGCGTTTGCGCGAGTAAGACGGTTTTGTCAGAGGTTGAAAACATGAACGACGATCTTTTATTTCTAACCGAAAATTCATACCTTAAGTGGGAGATGGGGATAAAAATTGGAATTGGTGTTCGTTGCCTACTAGGCCAGCATGTGCTTTAATCCAGAACAATGGGTTTGGGCAGTTCTTAGGTTGGCCCTTGTTTGAGCAGCCAGTGGATGTGTCGTGTTGAGGTTTGTTATGGTATCTAGAGCGGCTCTAGAGTCACTGTAAATACCATGTACCTCTTTGCGCTTCAGGATCTCCTTAGTAGTCTCACATATGGCCAGTAGTTCCGCCTGGTAGACCGTGCAGTACGTCGATAGTTTTAGTGCTCGTTCACGTTGGAACGCGCGGGCGCGGGCGCGGGTGCGGGCGCGGGGACGTGGCGAATTCATGTTCACATTGGCCGCCAGGCGTTTGCGCGAGTAAGACGGTTTTGTCAGAGGTTGAAAACATGAACGACGATCTTTTATTTCTAACCGAAAATTCATACCTTAAGTGGGAGATGGGGATAAAAATTGGAAATGGTGTGCACGAATTTAATAAAGAAAGAGAACGATATAGCGAATTTCATACATTATATAGTAATTTGAGAGAACATCCTACAATATTTTTTGGATATACCAGGATGACTGTCAACTGTTTTGATTACATACTGGATTCAATAAGGAGTGAGATTTCAAGACAAGACACAAATTTTCATAAAAGTATAAAGCCCGAAGAAAGAGTATTTGTGTATGTGTGTATTGTGACAATGATAAGCCTGAGTCGTGACACCATTCATTTCGTTTATAATAACTTCTGTAATTTTGCTTCTAGTACGCAATTTTAGCATAGGAGTTAGTTCTTTCATGTACGGCAACAAACTTTTGAAAAATAACAGATCTTCGCAATCCTTTTCTTGGCTTTCACTGCTCTTCGACAGTTTAATTTGTAATAATTCCAACTTTTTCTTCTCCAATTCCATAAATTCTTGTCTTAGATCTAGATAATACAATCCCGAGCATGTTTTTCAATCCCGGGCTTACGGGATTTTTGAAGCCTTTTCCCGGGATCCCGGGCCTAACCCGGGAATAGACTATGTGGTTTCTAATTGGGCTAAAATAAAAAAAACACGAGTAATAAAAAAAAAATGTCTAATGTCTTTGCACAACACAAATCAGAATAATAATAAGAAAAGAAAAAACACAAACCAAAAAATACTATACTGCAAGAAATTAAAAAACAGCACAAAATAACTATTTAGAATTTCAAAATATAATCGCAGAAATATCAAAGCATCCAATATTTGACTTCCGAGCCTGCTTCGTAGTTTATTGCCAACATAAGCAGCAGCTAAAAACGCTCGTTCAGCTTCTACGCTGGTTGCAGGAATAGACAATAGATACTTATATGCTGTTTCTAAGTGATATCCACGAACTCCTCCATTTGCGAACAGGCTCATTTCACGTCTAATACTATTTGCCAACCCCAATTCAGTTTGTACTTGTACTTCAGGATCTGGGGATTTCATACTCTTGTTAATTTCCAGCTGTAACTTTTCCTTTAATGTCAATTGGGGTTGGGAGGTTTCTGACCTAAGCTCATCATCTGTTTGTGATCCTGACCTTGCTTCTTCCGTGTAATCTCGACTATTAAGTCTTTTAACAATACTCTTTATTTGCTTCCTCACTAAAGCCTGTGTTGGAACTGGAAATAAGTTTACAGTGCCATTCCCAATCCAATAATAACTGATTTTCAACATCTATTCGTGGATTTTGTAAATAATTTAACACGCCAGTTAAATCATCACTTCGTCGTTGCTTTATACGTTCCACTAAAGATGCTTTAATTTTTTTGGCAAGTGCTGAGTTTTTGCTAGACAGTTGTTTTATAAGAAATTTCAAAGCGGCATCAGCTGTGCATAAATTAGCATCTCGCCGACAGATTGCTTCTACTGTCAATTTAATTGGGGTCAGCACATCAACAGTTTTATTTACCAATTCAAAATCAACATCTTCTAAACGAATTGCATAATTGAGATCTATAAGAGCTTTTTGAATGCTTGCTTTTAAAAGATCAAATCGCTCCAGCATTGTTAAAAGACCATTCCACCTGGTTTTACAGTCCAAAAGAAGTGACAACTCTTTTCCATGTTCAATTTTCACATAGTTTTGAAGTGCTGTTTCATTTTTCAATGGAGATCTTTTGAAATACACTACAACTTTGCGGATTTTCTTTATCAGCTCATTAATATTTTCATATTGTGTTAACTCTGGTACGTGTTCTGGCGCAAGATCATTTTGTGACATTACGATTAAACCTGATTCTGGACAGTCTAAGTCTTCTAAATGGTGTTCATCATCGCTGTCGTCCATATAATCAACAGTCACAGCTGGTTCATTTATAGTATCATCTGAGGTAGGGCTATCTTGCAAATTATTATGTTTTTCATAAAGCACATTACAGACCGCCAAATTGATACCATGTGCGAGACACAGTTGTTGTTCAGTGCAAACAAGCCGCCCCACCTTTATCATAACATTCGGTCCATCGGTTACAATAGCCACGATGTCAGTTTCTAGGGAAATGTCAAATTTACTTAGACGCTCTTGCAATATAAGAAGACAATTTTCAGCTGTCATACTATCGTAAATAAGAACAAGTCCTAAGTTCCAAAATTTTTTATATGAATGAACGTTGACCGCCATGTATCGTTTATTGGAAGTTGAAGTCCACTCGTCGAAAGAAAGACTAAATCTTTCACCTGCACTTTTCAAATGTTTTAAATCTGCAGTTACTTGCTTTCTGATTTTTTCACTGTAATTCATAACACGTTTTCGAACAGTGACGGCTGACTTTGGTAAATCCGTGTATTTTGCTAAGAGCAATTTTCTCAAATCATCTGAGGTTATGAATACACTGAATGGAAATCCATCTAATGCAATCATTCTTGCCAAAATATCATCCAGGTTATCGTCGGCACTTTTAGTAAAATAATTATCTAACTTTCGCTTGGCTGGCGGCGGTGCTGTGTTCAGATTTTCAGAATCTTGACTTGTTGAAGCTGATATAACCTTGATGTTATGTTTTGATAACAAATACCTATGTAATCCCTTAGTTGATCCACCCAAAGTCTTGAGGATGGCTGGGCATCGCTTACATTTAGCACTATTCCCGTCCTTCGCAACTAAATAATAACTCCACACTGACGTCGTATCACTGTCTTTTTTATGTTTAACAAAGTCTCCCGCCATTTGAAATACTTAATTTCAGAAAATTGACTTTTAAATTTTAATGACGTAGCCTACGTAACTCGTCGTCACTGACGTAGCCTACGTAACCCGTCACTGACAGAACAATAAATGAAAATAATAAAACCTGATTTGCATATTTATACTTTCGTACAGGGAATCCCCGACGGGCAATACCCGCAATAATATTATGATATGAGATGATCGGATGATTCCCCTGTTGGTTCGATGGGGCATTACCTTAAAGCCGCGTATCGACTACGCGCTCCTGGCGCGCGTGCCATGAATGACCGCGCCGAGAGTGCGTTCCGCGGAACGCGTGCCAAACTTTTGAAGTATATCAACTAAGCGCGCCTGGCGCGCGTGGCAACCGTTCCAGTGTTTGACCCTTCATCATGGAAGCCAGTCGTGTACGAGCAGCACCAGCTTTTATAATTATTCACAGTATTATAAAGAAGAAAAAGGAGAAACGGAAAGTGCGTTGGTGGATGAAAGAGCTGTACCGAAAAAGAATGCAGTATGGAGTGACACTTATCAGAGATATGCAGTTCGAAGTGGTAGAAGACACAATAAAAAACTTTACAAGAATGTCGACAGAAGATTTCTATTACTTGAGAAATTTGATAGAGCCAAAGGTGAAAAAAATTGACACCCGGTTTCGCGAAGCTATTACAGTGACTGAAAGGCTGACTATAACTTTGAGATTTTTTGCCACTGGAGACTCGTATACAAGCTTGCAGTACTTGTTTAGAGTTTCAAAGCAAACTATATCTAGGATAGTCCCAGAGGTTTGTGATGCTGTCAGTGAGGTTTTAAAAGATTGGGTAAAGGTAAGTGAAACACGCAATATTATTATTATTATTATATTAATTAGTTTTATATATTTAACTTTTTTAAATTAAATTATTCTGAGTTGACGTACTGGCCAAAGAATCATTGTTTGAATTTAAGAGATTTTGAGGTTCTTGTGTTGTTTTATACGCATAATGTGGACTGTATCTGCCTAAATCGGCTTCAAAAATAATATTATTTATTGCCTGTTTGACATATATTAGAGTATGGCTGTCGTATTTTCTTAATTCATTTGCTATGTGCTGGCCATAACTGAAATATGAATCAGTAGCTTGAGTCGTTTCAGTTAAAATTTAAACGCTTCTGTCAACATTTTATCGTCCTCATCTTCCAGGTTCCTTTTCTTCGGGGTCTTTTTGTAGTTTTTTCCGGTGCATTTTTAACAGTATCATTAAATTGTTCTTGTGTATTACACTCTTCTACGTACAGTTTGTCTTCATCCAACTCAATATTTAAAATTTCTTGCAGTTTATCAATGCTTGACCATGTGATTGGTTCTTTTAACGATAAAATTTTCATTGCTTGGTATTCCGAATCTTCAAAGTCATACCATTATTGTTAATAATTCAAACAACGCGTAAAAAAGTTATTGACATCAGCTTTAAAGTTTATCTTTTGTTGTTCATCCTACTGCTTTAATAAATCCTCAGCAGATTTACCTTATAATCTAACAGCCTGTCTGTTTTGTAGCTTCGTTTTTAAATCAATCATTATCTCATGAATTTCAGTGCTTGTTACTTTGGCGGATTCCAGTAATTTAATGGCATTCTGAAAGACTTGCATTACATTTTGCATAGAATACAGAATACATAAGACTGCATTTGTTCCCGAATCCGGTTCAAACAGGCCGCGGCCGTGCAGCGCGAGCTTCGAAACGCGGGAGTGCAAGGCGGCAAATTTAAAACCTAAGCTTAATTCTAGAAAAAACTGCTTCACGGGAGCTTGGGAGATTAACAATTATTACCGGAGTCTCCCACGCATTCCGGGAGGGTTGGGAACCCTACCTACCTCAAAAATTTAATCTATGTTAGACCGTCTAACATAGATTAAAATTTTATATGATGCGGTAGCCGTACTTGATGTAAACGAATATGAAAAATAAACGGCGGTCACCGTACTGTCATTTTATGATCTTTGAAAACTGCTGTCACGGCCGTACCGCGCCGGATCCTGTTCAAAAAACATGGTTGGACACTGAAGTAAAGTCATCGAAACAAGCTTTCTTGGAAGGCATAAAAACAGGCTTGAAGGCTCCAACGGGAAAAGGACAACGATTAATAATTATTACTAAGAATGTTTTGTAGAAGGAGGCCTGCTGATGTTCGAATCAAAATAGAATACTGAAGATTATCATCATGAAATGAACCTTGTTTATTCAGTTCGCGTGAACTACGGCAGCGGAAATATCATCGTGATCGAAAAACTGGTCGAGGAAAAGTTTATGAAATGGCACGGTGATGAAAGAAGCGAGATAGCAGACATAATTCACACAGTGGCATGCCTAGTGCATACGTTTCGTGTTTATGATTCGATTTTTTTTTCGCTCTTCAGTCTTCATATCAAGGCACACTGAAGGCATGTTACTACTAGACAGAAAATCACAAACAAAACATGTCAAAAATGACATACCTACCTTAGGTGGCTTTGAAAAAAGCCTTTTCGTGTTTATGAGTGAGCAAATAAAAACTCCGTGCGTTCTGGTACATATACACATTAAAAACTAACAAACAAAACATATGAAAAGTTAAGAAAATCCCTATTTATATTCTAAATCAAAACGTCGGTCTTTCTGTAAGAAAGATTTTATTAGAATCAGAGGAACCAGCAATCCAATGAGTCTTGGACACTGATCTATTAAATTGTCTATTATGAGATTTTACTTGTTTGCGAAATACACAAATCCGGTGTAGGTTTTGCCGAACCTACCTATGAGGTTTTTTTCTCCGTGAAAGATAAAGATTTCACCTTTTCGTCGCTTATTAAAACCTTCACACACTTCAAATCCTTACAAGGAACAATTTTATCTGTATCCGCACTCATTTTAGACTCAAAACCACACAGAAATTTCGAAAATGCAAAATGTACCAGCTCGCTCAATAAACAAAATACAAAAAGTACAAGCAAACGAAAAGTTTTCCTAGACCTACGAATTTCGTGACCCTAGTTTATGACAAACTTCACAGTGAAAGCCGTGCTTATTGTTCCATACTAATTGCTATAGAAACGCACAGTAGTTATGTCTATAGACGTAGCACTTTTTCATTGGTTAGAACGGTGCAGGCAGACATACGCGCCCACGAAGCCCCGTTGCAAGCCCACGAGTGTGAGCGGGATGCATGCGGTCGCGCGCGGCACGTGGCTAGCCAGGTCGGATACTTACTACTAGATAATCATAGATGAAAAGAAATCAAGTGAAAGAGTTACATAGCGCGCGAGAATTTAAATATGGTAGTCGAATGTTTTCGGGCAATTTATTTCCGTAGATATAGTAGATGTCATGTTTACCGAATCTTCGACCACGGCGGCCAGTCTCAACGAGGACTAGCCAAGTGTGCAGGACATATTATAGTGCCCAAGTGTGTGCGCAAACACAGATTCAGATTATTTGTTGATAACTTGTTACATGTCATAGAAGTAGGTACAAATAATGAAGTAAGTAGTAATAATACAGTCGGCTGCGGCGGCGGCGGCGTAGCGAAAAATCTTTATATTATGTCAATACATTTATGAAAACTTGTTGTACACTCATAGAAATATCAATCAATTCCCTAAAAATAGCGACGTACATAATATAAATACTAGAAATAAGAATAAACTCGCTGTGCCCACAACTAGGCTACACAAGATAAATGCATCTTTTAAAGGGCAATGTATACGCTTCTACAACAAAACTCCAAGTGAGTTGCAAAAAATATCAATAAATAAATTCAAGCAAATTGTCAAAACCTTGCTGTGCAAAAAGGCTTACTATAAAATATCAGATTATCTAGCTAGAGGATAAAAAAAGCTTGGGACGGGTTTTGCTCCAACTCGAAAAATAACAAATAACAGGCTAAAGGTTTCTTCGTCGCTTCTTTACTTTAGTCTACATATCGAAGCGACAGAAATCAAAAATATCACTTCATTTCCGTGTCAGTGTTTAGTTTTATATTTTGACCTTTTCTAAGTGTACATTTATTGTATTTATGGAAATAAAGAGTTTTTGATGGTTATTTTTAGAAAAATTGAAGGATTTGAATGGAAACTTATTTGAAAAAGTTAGATATTTGACTGCTTTCAAATGGTTTTTATAGTATAAAATAATGGTACCTACGTCAGAAAACAATAAAACAATCCAAATGGGTACTTAATGACGTTTAATACTATTTTTAACATAAATGCCTACTATTACAATTCATCTTCCACGTGTCCGCCTCGGTTTCGCACACAAACTCTCATTCTGTGTCTTAATCCACTTTTTACTACACCAGTTTTTAAACCCCTTATTTCAATCGCCGCATCGATTATTCTCTGTCTCAAAACATCAAAACATGTGATTGGATTAAGTTTGTTGTAAACTAAGCTCTTCATGTGTTCCCACACATAAAAGTCCATCGGCGTAAGGTCTGGACTTCTAGCTGGCCACGGTATGGGTCCACCTCTTCCGATCCAATTATTAGGATAATTAGTGTCTAGCCATTCTCTGACACTCCTCCTATAGTGTGCAGGGAAACCGTCATGCTGAAGCCTCATGTCACGAATGAGATTGAGTGGTAAATCTTCGAGTAAGTCGGGTGAGTCTTCTTTTAAAAAGTTTTCATAACGTTCTCCATTTAAGTTCCCAGGAAGAAAGTAAGGCCCAATCAAGGCAATCAAATGCTTCGATATGATTCCCATCCACACATTCAAACTGAATCGTCTTTGTGATCCCTTTGTCCGCTTCTTATTGGGATTTCCTACCTTCGAGGCCCACTAATGAGCGTTGTGGTAATTGGTTATGCTGTCTTTATCAAATTTCGACTCATCTGCCCACAAGATATTTCTCAGAAATGATGGGTCCTCTAAATCTGCATTGAGCATGATTCTGCAGAAATCCAACCTCAGGAACAGGCATCCAGCGCGGCTCTGTTTTGGACGTATTTGCTTAACGAACCAGATCGGAAAGCCCAGTTCGTTTAGCGCATCAGTGATGTCGTCGGTGGCGGTGTCCGCTGGCAGTCCGCCAATTGCCACTTTGGTGGGCGGGTCGGCGGACACGGCGTAGCTGTACCATCTGATCGCTGGATTGTCCGCCATGGCCTCCACCAGGTGGCGCTGAATGAAGCGGTACTCATCCGAGGGTGAAGCGCACCCCTTGGGCCAGGGGGCGCGCGTTGGGGGCGAAGCCTAGTAGGCCCCTAAGGGTGGCGAAGTGCGCCGCCCAGTTGGGCAGGCACTCCACCACGATGGGCGGATAGTTCCGCTGGGACGTCCTTGGCTGCGGGGTTGGCGGGCGGTGATGCGCCTCGCGCACCGCGCCTGCCACACCGGCGTCCTGTGGGGCAACATCGAGCGGGCGCTCGACCGTCGACCGCGCGGGAGCAGGTTGGGCTGGGGCGGGCTGGGCGGGGGCAACCGCCTGTACCTCTTGTGGTAAGAGGGCGGATGGTCCCGGCTGCGGGCTGCGCCGCGCCTAGCAGCACCATCCCGGACAGGGTGCTGTCCGGGGACTCGGGCTGGCCTAGGCGGCGAGGCGAGGGCGGCCTCGGCGTAGGAGGCGGTCCACACTGGCGAATGCATGGATATCATTGCCAGTGGCAGCTCCATATGGTTGGTTTCCTCGTCGGGTGAAGAGGAGCGGAGAGAGGGGGCGAGCTGGAAGCGGTTGCTTCTTCCGCACTCTCCCGAGATGGCGATGGGGACTGGCGTCCCGCGGGCTGCGGGCTTAGGCCTCAAGGTGAGGGGAGTATCCTGCAGCGGCGGGGAGTCTCTCGTAGGCGAGCGGGAGGATAGGAGACGCTGCCTCTTCTCTGGGCTTTCATGGGGCGAAGGCCCTTTGATCCCGTTGCACCGGGCTGGGGGCGGAGCGGAAGCCCAGTTCCGCATGCGCCTGCCTGCGGGGGTTTGCGGGGTTTCGGCGGTCATGGGGTCGAAGGAAAGCTTAGGTAATCCAGCGACACTCAGCTAGACAGTGTCGGCTGCGAGCGGGTTGGGGGGATGGTCTATATAAAACACCAGTTAGTAACGCACACCGGACGGGATACGTGAGTGTATACAGAAGAGACGGTCCCGCAAGTGTGTAGACGCACTTGGTACCCACCGGGGGGTCTACGAGCGTGAGGCGGGGGGGGTGAACGGCGGGACTAGGTGACGCGGGCGCACTGTACTCGCGAGAGAGGCAGACTATTGAACAACGACAATTATCTAAATGCAGTAGTTGTAAGGAAAATTAACACTTGTCTATCATACTGCAAATTGAATTAACACTTGTCTATCATACCGCAAATTGAATTCAAACGGTTGATTATTTATTTGTGTGGCAAACCCAGTATTTAGTGTTACCTCCTCTTGCTGTCAAAACTGCCTGCATACGTCTGGGCATACTTTTTATTAAATAGTCAATAAAAGTTTGTGGGATGAGATTTCATTCTTCTACCAATGCGGTTTTGAGATCTCTCAAGTCAGCTGGTGCTGGATTTCTCTATTTAACTTGTCTTTCCAGCTTATCCCAAATCGGGTTTAGGTCAGGCGCGCGGGCTGGCCACCCCAAAACTTCAATTTCCACCTCTCTTAGATACTCCAAAACTATCGCTGCGTTGTGGGGCCGTTCATTATCGCAAAAGAAAATTTTCTCAAACATATGGTGCACAAGGTATCTCAATTGGTCCCAAGATGTCCGTTACGTATCTTGAAGCAGTCAGGGACCCGTTTTCCACGATGTGTAGCTCCGTACGTGCCCCTATACAAATGTCTGTTAACGAGAAACTAATGGTTATTATTAACTAGCTTCTGCCCGCGGCTTCGCACGCGTTGTTTCTATGGAAACGCTTAAAGGTGATTTCTATCCCATGGGAACTGATTTATGGGATAAAAATTAGCCTATGTTTTATTCCAGGCCTAGAATTATCTGTATACAAAATAATATATTATTTTTGAATATAAATTATGTAATAAATTATTAAATGGAATAAATCTAACAAAATACACACATCACATAAACACGAGAATAAATAGAAATATAAATTAAGTAGCGATTAATAAAAATTATGTTTTATTAAGTTTAAATGATTTAAAAACCTCAAAAGTATAGCGTTTTAGAGAAAGAAAATGTCAAAATGACAACAAACGTCAGTGTCGAGACAAGCAAACCTATGTATTTTCAATGACAGCAACTGTCGAAGAGGTAAGAACGAAGCCTACATTTTCGATGACAGCTGTCAAAGTTGAAATGGACTTATCTCCGAAACTACTCGTGCTAGACTTCTCAAATAAATTAAATTTTAAACAATCTTTAGCCAAATTTATTACATAATTCACTGACACTACGTGAACTGCAGGTTCTGCCCATCATCAGGAACAGACAAGAAGACGCCAAGTTTCATACACAATCTTAGCATAAGAATAGTAACAGTTTTTTTATTACACAATTTACAATGGGAAGGGAAAACCAGAATATTGACAGAAAAAGTCTTTCTTGTTATCATAGTCAAAAGTAAACATTTATTCAGTTTTTTTGAGTTATGTCATTCTTTTGACAAACAAGCGAAAATAGTTATGTTAATCAAATGATTTACCATAAAAATCGGCTACTAAAAACTCATGTTAGTCCAACCTTATAACCCTGCTCCTGGGCTCAGAGCCTGCGACCGCTAGAACTTCGATCGACCTGAAAGTCTACCACGAGATCTTATTTATTCCATTGAATAATTCAAAAAATATAGGTTATGGATTTTATCTGCCATTATAAAGATTTTATTCATTTTCTCTGCGCCGCAGCCGACTCTACACCACGAAAAAAGCGAGATCGTCGTGAAAGGACTCCAGGCGCGGTCGCCTTTACAAGAATCGACATTACGGGAATTGACGTGCGAGGAACAATTCACTTCTGTACTCGTCTGTGCTTTATGTAATGTATGTAGATGTTCAAAGTCAAATATCTCTTAAACCACAGGAGGTCTATTTCTGAGCTTTGCAGGAGAACTAGATACCTTAGGGCACAGTTAATTGGCATAGTTCATCATTCATATCTCGCTATAGATTCGTCGAAATCAGCGGGGCTGCCAGCTTGACGTCAAGATAGCAGCCACATTGAAATACCGAAATATTTCCTAAAGTACTGGGGCACTATTTATTTTACTTAGGGCATCGGGGTACTATTTCAGGACACAATTATTGGCATAGTTGAAACCACCAAATTCCATGGCGGGGCTGCTAACTTGACGGACACCCTACTTTGAATGTATATTTATATTTAACACGCAATTATAGGAGTATGATAAAATAAAAGGAAAATCAGAATCAAATGCGTTGATTTTCTCATGGCTTATTCCAACATTGTAACTTTACATCTACTAAATAGAAAATGTACGACTATTTGATTCTCTTCGCTTCAATCTTTTATAAGCTAGTGCAAAGAAGCGAAAAAGAAATCACTAGCTGGTTAACTAAATATCGCTTATCGACTAGAAAAACTACTAACAGCAAGAAAATAACGTACCTTAGCTTAACTGCCACGGATGACCGGCACTCACTATTACAATTTCACACTATTGGTGTGTTCCGAGCGGACGACCGCTCCGTTCAAACGCTCCAACAAGACTGCTAGTTTCTACCTACCTCAAATAAGAATTTACATCTGACAGTTAGGCTGGCCTCACACAGCCGGAAAACCTATCTGAATTAAGAATCTTAATTCAGACTCTTAATTCCGGCTCCTTCAACTCACATTATCTTAAAAATTGAGATAGATCAGTAGTCTCTTGTTTCACGACACACGCAAACGTCTCAAAATGGAGGAGGAATTAATACTAATCGCATTGTTATTGGCTCAATACAGAAATAAAAAGAAATGCAAACGCATACACTGGATTCATCCTCTTAATGTAAACAGAATAAAAGAGAGTCAGTTTTACATTACGGCGACAAAGTTACGACAATTTCCTGAAAGATTCTTCGATTACTACAGAATGTCGATAGCATCATTTGATGAATTACTAAGTTTGCTGAAGAATAAACTCCAAAAAGTAGACACACATATGAGAAAAGCCATTTCTGCTGAAGAAAGACTCACAATAACTTTAAGGTAAGATTATTTATGTTGGTAGGTACATATTTTAAAATCATAATAAAGTAGTTAAGTCAGATAATTTTATTCAAAAAGTACAGTACTCATTTGAAAGTCAAATATAATAACTACTGATTTGTTGTTTACATTCGTCATAAATTAAGTTTTCGTCTGTTTCTGAAGTGGACGCAGTAGGTTGATCGTAATAATTGCCATGAGCATTGGACTGTTGACCACTTGAAATAGATTCAACGATATCCTGCTGAGCAGAAGAGGATGCAGTAGGTTGGTTATAGGTTTCCAATGAATTTATGATAACGTTCGGGGCAGAATCAATGTCGTATAGAACTCCACGTGTTCGAGCAGATGGTCCAGGAAAGGTGATTACAGTTTGCGGGCCACTAGTGGATGTCCCTAAATATCTTGATTGCGCTGAACTGCTGCGGGAAACTTGTTGATAGATCGGAGTGTACATAGTTGGTGGGCTAGGGGTGGTTGAATTAATATAGTACGGCGAAGAGATGTTCGCATTTCCATTAAATATTGTTTACAGTAACTGCATCATGCCTAACTTAAAGTAAATTTTTTGCAAATGTGTCATTTTTTTCATATCACCATGAAAACTCAAAAGATATCTTTTATCATCAATGTCTTCAGTTGGAGTATTTTTTTTCGTTTTTAGTATATTCAGTATTTCTCCTGGTACATCTACTGTTTTTTTCTTTTTTGATTGTGATTCTTCATTGGTATTCTTCTTGGCATTTTCGGTTTTTGTCTTTTCTAGCGCTCTTCGTGTTTCAATATCTATTTGTTCCTTATTTCCATCTTCCATAGGTGTTTCTGTATCTCTTACTGATAGCTCGTCATTTTCTTCTGCTTCATAATTACCCTCGGGGTTTCTCCGTGCAACTACTTTGTCCAAGAAACTTAAAATGTCTGCGTAAACATATCTTTTTCCCCTTTTTGCAGCGGATCCTGTAGGACAACTCTTAAGTTTTTGTTTATCTTTTTTGTAATAATCTCGACAGTTACTCCATTTCCTTTTAAGTTCTAAACCTGTAAGTAAAATAGAAGTTCTAAGTAATTTACTGTTATTGTTCCAGATACCTCGCTACTGGTGATAACTTCGAAGTTTTGAAGTATGCTTTTCTGATGGGTAGTACCACAATCTCCAGTATTGTTTCGGAAACTTGTTCTATTATATGGGAAGTATTACAACCATTAGAAATGAAACCACCACCATCACGAGAGCGGTGGCTTGAAATATCTGAAAACTTCTATAAGAAAACTAATTTTCCTAATTGTCTGGGAGCTGTGGATGGAAAACACATAAGACTGATTTCGCCACATCACAGTGGCTCAAATTATTACAATTACAAGAATTTCAATTCAATTGTATTGATGGCCGTTGTTGATGCAGACTTTCGTTTTATAGCGGTGGATATTGGTTCATATGGCAGAGAAGGAGATATATACAGTATATTTAAGCAATGGAATTTTGGAAAAATGCTGTCCGAGTATCGCCTTAATTTGCCAGCCCCAAAAGATTTACCTAATTCCACAATAAAGACCCCTCACGTATTTCTTGGAGATGAAGCTTTTCCACTAAATGCAGACTTTCTATGGCCTTATCCAAGAAACTACTTAAATAACACTCGCAGAGTCTTTAATTATAGACTCAGTCGAGCGCGCAGAGTAGTGGAATGCGCTTTTGGTATTCTGAGCAACAAATGGAGAGTTTTTCACACAAATATGACAATACCGCCTGACTTTGCTGTAAAAGTAACGAAAGCAGCATGTGTAATAATTGTAAAAAAATAATTATGTTCGTTCAAGAGATGGGTACAAATTTGAAGATATGTTAACACACTGTTTCGATGATCTTCCATATGAAGGGTGCAGGGGAAAAGTGATGAATGTCAATTTTACCTTAATTGGAGTAAATTAGATTCTTAGGTTCAAAGACTCATTGTACCCTTTTTCAACACTAACTTGAAACTAAATATAATATAAGTTTATAGGTTCATATTTATTGTAATGGTTGGAATTAAAATCAAAGTTATCAGACAATCAGTTTTATTAAAAATAAAAGTTGAAAAAAATGTGACTAAATAGTCCAATGAAATAATGATGAATGTCAATAAAAAAATGCTGAATGTCACACATGTTACATACACTATGCTTAGACTTGGCAAAGAATTCTGTTTTTGTTTAATCATCATCATCAATTACATTTTTTGTATTGGGTAGATTTAAAAAATAGTTTTTTGCCCCTTGTGAGCAGAATTTTGCCAAGTCTAAGCAGTCATTATATTTGGCTGCAGATATTGGTAGCAATGACTGATATAATTTTTGAGGATGTGTGAATTCATTTACTTGTAGTATTGGACCGATGTATCTATTATTGGTGATAACATTGGATACCCATGCACCATTATATGAGTCTCTGTGAAATATCAGTTTGGGTTTTTCTCTGTGTACTCTAATCTCTTTGATAGAACGTGTAGGGATTGGACATTTTGGTTTAAACATGGGTTTAAAATAATCTGCCCAATTTCTAAAGAGGTCCTGTTGACACTGTTCAACGATAAATGGAGATGGCTTAGATCTAGCCACAGCTACCTGATCAGCCCATTCAGAAGGTAATTCAATATGAGCTTTTTGATTTATCAGAGCCATATTTCTGTCACATTCCATGTAAGAATGCCCTCTTACAGGGAACACAATTTTAATTTCATCTAATTTCCGCTGTATGTGCACAATGTAATATATAAATCTGATAATCACATAGTTCTTGTTTTGGCCTCCGCATGAGTCGCAAAAAATTGTAATTTTTCTTACAGTATCTGGTAACTGAAACATTATAAAGTCATACAGCATTGATGCCACATTATCGGATCCTTTTTTTGCAATTGTTTCATCATATACATAAAATTTGGAAGACGAATTAGAAAGCATGTGTATATTAAACAAGTAATATCCCAGTTTTCTTTTGTAGTATGCATCGTTTGTAGTTATATTAGGTACATTTAGATTTTTTTGAAAATCCATACAAATTGCCTCTACGCTTTCTTTGTTTCGAGCATTAAGCCTTGCATTTCTTTTCCGTGCATAAAAAGTTTCAGCCTTCTTCAGATGTACTTGGTTATTCACATTCAATAACCTTATCTCATTTTCAATGCTTTCTTTATCTTCACTACTTTCCAAACTCTGAGTTAGAGCTCTCAAATTAACATTGTACTCGTCGCATGTGCTACAGGTGTCACACCTTGGGTACCCAAAACCAATATTGTAATGAGTATTGAATATTGAACGGTAAGACTCATATGACGCTTTATCTTCAGGGTATAGTTCTTTGAACATTTCAAAAAGTTTTTTAATATTCAATTCTTCAGATAAGTATAGTTTATTACTTTCATGTAAACTATAATGTGATTTTCGACCTTTCAGAGATTTTATGTGTTCATGAATATGTTCAAGAACAGAATCCTTTAGTCTGTGGGGCCTATTAACATGCTTACCCCTTCCATCTTTCTTAATCTTCCCCTCATTAATAAGCTGACTTTGTAAAGTCTGTATTCTTCTGCCTGTTATGCCATGGAGAGATCGAAAAGCGTTCTGGCATACCGGCACGTCCTTTGATGCACATCTGACTCTGTAACTATAGCTGGCTTGATGTGGTTCGCCTCCGTTATTTTTCTTGCGTGTTCGGCGTTGTGCTACAGAATGCACTGTAATCAAACCGCCTAGATAAAGGTTTTGGTCCTGGTGATTACCCAACTCATTGAATTGCCGAATAATGTCGTTACGCTGATCTTCCTTTATTACTTCGAAACATTTAAACCTTTTACATTCACAGCTTGGCCCAAGTTCATGTGTCGTAGCACGTAGCTTCTTATTGACGTCGGTAAGCCGCCCATGCCTTGGTCTTTTTTTGGTTTGTTTTTTATGTAAATCATTGAAGGATTCGTCTTCATTTTCAGAAACATCCATTTTTCGAAAACTGTCCCAAAATCTAACAAATAGGTACGAATTGTAATACTGCAACAAAATAATCTTGCTTCATAGAGGAAAAATCACTTGTCTTGCTTGACTGACTAGGAACTTGACAAAGTTGACACTGACAATCAAAACCCCGCCACCATACCATAAACAACCTTCATCTTTTTTTTACTGACATTCATCATTTTTCGCCGGTATTACAAAACTTTCATCGTTTTTAGCCTGTGCCCCTTTTTTCAACGGTCAATTACTCGGTGACACGTAGCGTTATTTGCATGTATTCCGATGTAAACGAAACTATTTTCCATGGACTTTCAAATGTTGCCATTAACAAAAAATCGATAAAAAAGTGACATCCATCGTTATTTCCCTGCACCCTTCATATGATACACCGCATTACAGAGCATCTAATACGGGAAGGCACGTTAGAGATAACATTGCACAGTACTTCATGATGCCATGCGGTGAAATAACATGGCAATACAATAACCGATTTATTAGCAATGATGACTGAGTATTATAATTTATGTACTTACTTTTCATTTTTCTTTCTTCGACACTTAATTGGTCATAATTTGGAATTAAAACGTTAAATATTTAATTGGTCATAATTTGGAATTAAAACGTTAAATATTTTCAACCATGCTATGTCTTTTTTTTCCCTATCGTGATAGTCTTCAATAGAAGTGTCCCATATGCAAGGATGGCTTTCGATGCACAAAATCAAATTTTCCGTCTCAGACATCACGCATCAAAACTCGTCGTGACACGTCCAGCCGCAATCACTAGCAGTGTGAACTGAGCAATTCATAATCTGAATTCAATATGTGTGTGTTGCTCTATGCAAATGTATGGGATTACGCGCGTTCTGAATTCAAAATCTTAATATTCCGATCAGGAATTCAGAAAGCTCGTCAGTATCATTCTTACAGATCGATCTGATAAATTCAGAATCTGAAAAAATCAGAATGTGTGTGGAGAATGTATAAATTGTATGGATTCCGGGATTTCTGAATTAAGAATCTGAATTCCGTTTCTGAATTCAGAAAGACATTCCGGATGTCTGAGGCCAGCCTAACTCTGGAAGTCTAGTATCAACAAGATTGTAACATTGCTTTTAAAACTATCTGAACATAGTATAACAATATTAAGAGCTGTTTACGATAAAAACATTTAGCGTAAACAACTTCGTTACAATATTCGCTCCGCTCGCTACACACGGCGCGCGCAGGCCGCGCACCGTCAATGCACACCGCGCAGACCGTTATTTTTTTGGCCGGCGCGCGGTCTGACATCTGGCGCTTAGAAGCTATTTTATGACTCAACTCATGGAATTCGACCCTACATGTGTTTACATTATTTGTTCGGGTTGAATGAGCGCTTTGAATGATACCTAATTTGTATGAGTGTGAAGGCATGGTAAGAAATAAAGTCGCTCGGAACTTACAAATTACAAAAATATTTGCCATTTTGTATACAAAAATTTCTAATTTAAAAATGTAGGATTAATCTATGTTTTAGATGTTATAAATGAGTAAATAGATTCAATATGAAGCAGAAAAAAACAAAACAAAATAGTCAACTGTACAAAAATATTTATTTACAAGCTTTTAAAACCAATACAATATTTGTTTGTATCACGGGTTTTTCTCGCTGATACATAATTCTTTTAAAAATACAAATCCAACATGGATAGTTAAAATATTAGTATTTTCTGAAAGCTTATTTCAGCCCTGAAGCAAAAGTATAACTGTTATTATCTTAGAACAAACGAATACATCAAAATATGGGAAAGTGAACACCAAGGTACAATATGCTAAGAAGTTTATCTTACGGTTCCTGAGATATTTGTTCAACAAAATCTGTTTGATTAGATTTATTTCTCATTTCGATTAATCTGCATAAAAACAGCTTTCCAATGATACCACACAAAGTAAAATTAATTGTAATTGAAAAAAGTTCTAAGCATTTCAAGTAGACCACTTACAAAATGTTTGACGAAAAGGGCACATTTACACCGACGTTATCCAGCCCAAATGGTGACTGTCCGGTATTACCAGAAAAGAAGTATGTTTCTATTAAATTAAAGGTAAATACAATTTACAAATCAATAAGTAACATAAACTAAACAGTAATTTATCGTGAACTTATAGCGTGAACTCACACTGGGTAATTTCTAAGAAATCAAAATACAATACAAAAAATCTGTATTGTACATCATAAAAATATCATAACAAGGAGACATTAGATAACACAAGGACAATGGGCGGCCTTATCACTTAGAAGCGGTCTCTTTCAGGCAACCTTTGGATGGAAGGAATTAAGTCTGGAATTACCGGAAAACAAGATTTCCGGTAATTCCAGTCTGGAATTACCGGAAATCTTGTTTTCCGGTAATTCCAGACTTAATACAAGAATTAAAAATTAAATTTAACTAAATTAACAAATAAACTAAAACAATTAAATTAACAAACCATTACGTAACATAAACTACTAGAATATATATTTTTTAACAGAATTGTCTAAACATTTATTACTGGTCACAATGGCCGGAAAAAAAGTATGTAGTATACAATACAGCACATAATTGCTTTATTGTACACCATAAAAATAACATTACAAGGAGACATTACATAACACAAGTACAATGGGCGGCCTTATCGCTTAGAAGCGATCTCTTCCAGGCAACCTTTGGATGGAAAAAATTGTGAATTTAAGAAAGGCAGGGGTGTACCAAAGATGAAATATTCATCATCATCATCATCATTAACCTAACATAGTCCACTGCTGGACATAGTCCTCCCCTATTGAGCGCCACAATCTATTGACCACGCCGCATTTTGAAAACAACAACATCACTGAAGACGACAGCTTCATTCACTCTACAATACACTCTACAGTGCCCCTGCGTTAATCGTATTGTAGAATGTATAAAGCTGTCGTCTTCAGTGTACTAGATTTACCATTTAATGTAGTGACATTAAATGGTACTCCCTAAAACATCCGATGACACACAAGTTCACGTTGCAAGTGTCACACTTATAAACAGTGCGCGTTGGCACCTTTTTAAGTGTGCACATCTTGCAACGTGCCCGCTTGCTATCGGCGTTTGTCGGAAAGTGGCCCGTTCTCATTACCGTGCGAGGATTTTGATCTACCTTTACCATAGCCAATATCTCCTTAGCCAGAGTCACCCTGAATAGCCTCTGATTCCCGTTTTTATTATGATTAAACATCACGAAGGCGTTATATACAGACACATTCAGTAGTCGGCGGAACAGTTTTTTATACCACACCAGGTTGCGCACTCTTTCTACGGGGAACGCCTTCAGCATCTGGTCTTTTTTATCTACGCCCCCCATGCTCATATTGTAGTCGAGCACAACCTGGGGTTTATATTTATACGAACCATACTTTTCCTTTCCGCCGACTACTGAGCTGTGATACGTCGAAATCATGGCCACAATATTGGCGTCATGCCAAACTGAGATGGTTAAGTCTTCAGTTTGGCTATACACGACCTCACCCTGCCGCATAGAAGATTTTTTTTTTTTTTTTAATGATTCAGGCACAAATTCTCGTTTAAGACGAAGCGTGCCCATCGTGTCTGTTTTTTTGGTTTTCAACGTCCGTGATAGCAGTGGCGAGTTATAAAAATTGTCCATAACCAGAGTATGGCCTTTGTTGAGCAAAGGCCGTACCAGGTTATGGACAATTTTTGATGTTGCCCCCTCAGGCTCATCTTGATTCTCGGTTTCTTCATAGGCCGGTTGTGATTTATCGCCTTTCCCTGTGTATAGTAGCATTTTCCACAGGTAACCCGTACGCGACTCACACAATTCGTAACTCTTTATGCCTACCCGAGCAGCTTTGGTTGCTATAAGCTGCACGAAGGATAGACGTCCCTTCCATAGCAGAAGGGACTCATCAATCGCTATGTGCTGCTCGGGTAAGTACAAAGAGCTAAATTTGTGGTTCAAGTGCTCGATGATGGGCCAAATTTTTTTAAGTTTTCGGTCTTCTCCAGTTGCCGTCCTCAGGATATTATTGTTGACAAAATGTAAACATTTTTTTATAGTCTGAAATCTTCTGTACGACATGATTTTGCAGAAACATCCGACTCTGAGCATTTCCATGCACGGATACCAATACTCCCGTTCAACCGGGAGTATTAATATGCTTTGCAGCATGAGCAAAGCCAGAAATGTCCAAATATCATGCCCAGTTATTTCAGACCATACATTGTTTGCTGTGGTGTATAGACTGCTCCCGTAGCGGTTCGATTCTTGGACGATGGTATTTATGATACCATCGTCCCAGATCAGCTTGAACACGTCCAGTGGAGTCAATCCGTCCACGCTGAACGTTGGTCCACTGTCCCCAGTGAAAACCTCCTGCTGGCCGACAAATTTCTCTGGGTCACTCGACCAATCAAAATGCAGCATGTCCGGGTTCGACGACGCTGCCTCCCTTAAAGCTAAGTCATCCCTGGAGTCCATCGCGTCGAGAACCTGGGTCAGGTGTGATGGGAGCTCTTCTTCATCTCTCCTAAGCGAGTTGCGCTGCCCCACAGTCCTGTCTTCAAACGCTTGATCCGGCTCCTCGTCGATGTCGCTGCCAGGATCGATTTCGCCTTGTATATCTTTATCTTCATCTAAAATAAAACAAGTACTTGTTAGGTAAATATTGGATGCTGAGTTTTGCTGAAGACCGGGCTCTTGGGGGAGAACTATGTCCATCAGTGCAGCAGTAGCAGGTTTTGTTAGATATGATGTAAGGTAAGAAACTTCCTAACAAAAAAAAATTATGACTGCTGGCGTGGCTTACCCTCAAAAATGTTGATATCAAGCCATTCAGCTTCTGGCGACGGGGTGGAGCGTTGCACCCGAGAAGGGCCGCTACTGGATGCTGAAAATGTTAATTTGTGGTTTAAAACTTATTTTAACATTTAAAATTATGAATGTCTAGCAGCAGCCTATGTTCACCGGAGATAGTGTAGCTTCTCAACGGTGAAATAATTTTTCAATTCCGTCAAGTAGTTTCGAAGCCTATTCAATTCAAACAAACAAACAAACATTCTTTCCTCTTTATAATATTAGTATATAAATATGATGGAGGTGGCTCAGAATCGCTATTCAGTCAGATGGGGGGAAACCTATGTTCAGGTTTCCCCCCATCTGACTGAATAGCGATACTTACTCGGTGAAAAGCCGACCAACTCGATGTCGGCGTCAAGAACCTGGACATTGGAGAGCGTGCCGTAGTTCCCACACAAGATACCAGTTGATGGCGAGAACATATACGGTACGGCATCTGTAATATTAAATGGTCCTTATTAAAATATCAAAGTGAGATGTAAACGAATGTAAGTAAAAGCTGCATTTATATATACCATCGGCAACCTCTGGACCTCCTCCATCACTAATGCCAATTAGCGATCCTGAGCCACCTGGCTCAGGATCGCTAATTGACACATCGTGTATCTCCGCGTATCTCCATGGTCCGCTATCTCCTTGCCCCTCTCTCTCTGGTTCTGGGTATGAGAAAAAAGAAGATCGTCAAAGAAGTAACTTTAATAAAAAAATACAAAATTAATCAATTGATTCATACCTGGTAGGCTCTGCTTCTCCCAGGCCTGTGGTTTTCTGGGAGGTGGAGTAATAGGCACCCCAGGGAGGAGAGGACAGGGCACACGCGTCGGAGACGGTTTTCTAAAAGAATTTAATATAGTGTTAGATAAAGATAATGTAGAAGCAACAAGACATAAAGAGACTACATTAAAAAGGAAAACATTCGAACTTTTTACTTCTTTTCGGTGGAGGCGCATCGGGAAGTAAGTAGCGGGCCACCTGTTTTTTTTCTCGCATTGCGGTGAGGGTTGCTTGTTGGTCCGAAGAAAGCTTTGAAGCGTTTTTTCGGTCCGTAGCCTTCGCAATCCGCACTTTTTTTAGTTTTTCTCCGAGAGATTCCCTGAAATAAGTAAGAACCATATCCATAAAAATGAAAATAAAATTTTACAATTAATTAAAAAAATATATATCATAGTTTATTTACGTGGGCTGAGGCGGGACAGAGCTTGGTGTTGAAGGCGACGGTCCCCGTGAAGTGGATGGCCCTGCTTCTCTAAAAAACGTAACACCAATGAGAATGCAGAACCGTGCTAAATGTATTGTAAAAAACTGAGAATCATGCTAAACGTAAATTATACAAAGCCAACACCAACAGAAAATCTAGCGAGCGAGCACCACGCCTAGCACCTCTGCTTCCACGTGCACAACGCGGAGCACGACCGCGCCCACATCCACGTCCACCAATTGCATCCATATCCTAAATAAAAGCATTGAAATTAAAAATAAGACTTAAAAGTAAGCAAATAGCACCAGTTTTTGAATATTTATAAAAATAAAAATTTAATATAAATATAAATATAAAAAATTTAAATATAACGAAATAAGAAATTTAAATACACAAAAGAGATTTTGGGTTGCTATGTACTTTACGGGATGCAAGGAAAAATCAAGTTTCAAGGTCAAAGGTCAATGATCTTTGAAAAAATATATGTTAATTATGCATAGAACAATATCTGAGAGAATTTTTTCCGTCTTTTTCCCATTGTAATTGAGCTACACATTTTGACCTCTAGCACCGAGGTCATTGAACTTTGGGGTCAATGACCTGAACAAAACTTGCCCCTTTAAAGACCTCCTTTACGATAGCGTTAGAAAAAATATTAGTTATATATGCATAAAAAAAATGACTAAAATTTTCCGTCTTTTTTGCATTGCTTTGCCTTGCATCCCGTAAAGTACAGTCTAACCAGATTTTGACCAAACATTTAAAATAATAAAAAATATTTCTTTCGGAGTATACCGGATTAGCCTGCCTTTGTATCGATAAATTCGTTCGGTGTGACTGTGGTCACTGCGCCCACGGCGCTAACATGGCGGTTGACTTGAATGATCATGCACAATTTAGCAAAATATTATCCATAAATTATGATTTTATGGACAAATAACGGCACAAACTTGTTCTAAAATGATTGTTTATCAATATATTGGTGTGATTATAGCATTTAACATACTAAATACATAAAAAATTGACGTGCAAATACACACAACAAAAACGTAACGGCCGGTGCTGGTTATTTTATCCAATTTGACGAAATAAATCAATGTCAACACAAACTTATATCGTAAATAGGTACTTACAGAGTTCATCTTTCTACTAAAACACAACACAACACCAAAATAACGTTTTTTTACTATTTGTAAGCACTGTTTATTATTCGCTAACTTCTCCGACCGGCGGGAACAATAGACTGACTTTAGGATTTTTTTTCCGACTTGTCAATGTTCAGTTTGTTGTGTTGTCATACATTGATTTTTAGCCTAGGGAAGTAGGAAAAGGATAGCACTCATTCCTTACGACTAGTCGACCGAGAAAAAGCAGGATAGAGGAGTATTTACCCCGAGGCCTTGAGTTTCAATATCGGGTAGACTTCTACCCGATAGGCTTTCGAGCCATTTTTTTTACTGGGTATGGTTCTACCCAATATGTAGCGAGCGGTTAGTTTAAACAAATCAAGATCTAAATTACATTGTTATTCCATACAGCTCGACCATCCTGCTAGAGCTAGTCCCTACGCGACAAAGTATGTAGATACATAGGTGTAAAATGGTTCTATTGAGGAATACGTTTGTAGCGGTAAGGCCGGTGTTGTGGTGGTTGATGAATAAAGGCAACACACAATCCAGTTCACAGGCAGGTTTATTTAACACTACAGTTATTTATAGAAGGAGCGGAAGGCACAGCAGAATAGATAAGAGTTCACAGTAGGAGATAGAATACAGATAGGAAGAAGTTATAGCGATAGCGATGCGAAACAATAGGTTTTACGAAGCAATCCAACGCAAGGTAGTGCGCGCGGTAAGCAGATTCCATGCGACTGAATGAACAAATAAATAAAGCAATAAAATATCTAGTAGAAAATCATTGAGGGTAGCGAAAAGAAATTATGAAGTTAACATGTCGGAGTAGATGAGTAGAAAGTATGAACAGAGTGTGTGAGTACGAACGTTAAGCAAGTATGAACAGGAGATTGTATGGACAGGGTATGAACATAGTATGAACAGTGTGTGAACGTGTAAATATATAATGTAGATATTATGTAATGAATAAATAAATAAATAAATAATATACTTAAATAAAACATTTAAACTGAATATTGTGGGAAGATCCCCACAACGTTAATTGAATCTCAAATTAAAAATAAAGTTCTGGCGTAGATTTTTACTATATTATAAGTTTCAACACTTATTACTTGTAACCAATTAATCATGTAATCTATAGTTAATATTATATTTATTCATCAATATTATTCAAGCTTATGAGCACGTTTGAATGATCTGTCGAATTGTGGTCTAACGAACTGTATTCAGCCTGATTTGTATTTCTGAATTATCGTCCCATGTTTTTCGTATTGGCCATTACATCTGAGTTACCAATGAGACTTAATTAAGGATTGTTCGACCCGCTTAGCATGGGATCTAAGTACCTACTTCACATAATAACATCATACAATCATATAATAACTGCTTAACTTCGAAAAATTGGCGCGTTTGCTTACCTTCGCCGGGATTGTCGGCAAGAATTTTCAAAGTTTCTTCGCAAGTTTTTTTTTTTATAAACAGGTAACGATTTTTCCATAAAATGCGGCCACTTTTTAAACAACTTCAACTCACAGTTCGGAAACAGGACATCAAAATCTGATTCAATCTGAAAAGAATTTAAAATTTGTATAGGTTACTACTGTAACTTCTTTTTTTCAAATTTAATTTAACAAATGACTTAAGTTACTAAAGTGTAGCCTAGGCTTGACTTAAGTGACGGCCACTCGTTGCAAATATCCTGAATAGAATGGTTTTTAGACTTCAAATCTAGGCTTCGCAGTCTTTGTGAAAGTTTCCATTTATCTTTTATTTCTACCCAAGGTTCCTTATTAAACTCGAGCCACAGTTTTATTGAACTCTTCTCCTCAAGAGATAAATCAGGTTCTGTATTAAAATCCATCATTTTACTTTATGTTTAGGCCGCCTATATTCAGTGGCGTAACTAGCCTTTGTGGACCCCACAGAAAAAAAATTAAAGTCCACCGTTTGCCTACGAAAACGAACGTGGACCATGGAGCTCTGGACGAGTAGTCGGCAGTAGACACAAGACACATGAAAGCTGGGTGTTGCGTTTGGTTACACAGCCCTCATGGCTCAGTCGGTAGTAGCTCTGCCTTCTGCGCTTCTGTGTGTGTTCAATCCCCATCGAGAACAAACATTTATGTGAAGAACATAATGTTTGTTGTGTCTGGGTGTTATAATATATTAGAAGTAGCGTAGAGCCATTGTGGCTGCCACATCCTCAACAATTCTCTGTGCCAAAACGCCAGGGCAGACGTAAGTGGCGTAGTTGACGGCCTGTTCTTCTATAGGGCCAAAGAAGCCTCTAATATTCTCACCCTCCATTAAAGGCGGTTTATCAAATGCAAACCGGCAATCAATTGATCCGGTGATACTGGTATTCCCGAACCCTGCAAGATAGGTTTCAACCGTCTTGCTCACAAGATAGGGTTGGCTTTCCATCTGCTGTAGAAAGTCTTGCTCAGGACCAGTTAAAACTCCACCATTCTTGTGATGGAGATCAAGCATGCGGCAGTAAAGCTGCATACCGTTATAATAGGAGTGCATGGACTCCGACACATTCTTAGCATATACATGAGAACGTGCACACACGGACTTAAAATCCTCGGCTGTGACAGCCGGGAATCCGTGATGTGTGGGATGGATGGTATCGTCAACTGGGTCTTGACGCATCTCTGTCACAAGTTCAGACATATAACTTTCTAGGAATAGTGGGTCATTGCTCAGGGGCGATGACGTCTTCGACAGGTGTTTTGGCGCTGGCAGCGACGGCGGACCGGCTGCTGCTGGTGCCTCTACGACCTCTTCCTGACGTGGTGGTGCTGGGCGTGGCTGCTGACCACGATTACCTCCCCTTCCTCTGCCTCGTCTAGGAGCTTCCAAAAAAAGAAGAAGAGCTCTAAAGTTTCCCTCGTTACTCACTATACTTTCACGATCATTTTCGTTTTCTAATAGACTCCCATCGTCTCTGTGCTCCTGCAGAGGAATATTTTGCTTTCCATGAAATATGATTGTTTTTATTATAGGTACAAGACGGTTTCTGTTTTCTCTAATGCTTTCCATTCTCTGTCTTGACAATTGATTTATTACCTCAAGTTCGCGGTTGTCTCGTGTCGCGAAAAATAATTTAGCATTTGTTGACGCTTCAATGTGGTACTTGAGCTGAGAGTGGGTCTCAAGGTCACCATCTTTACCAGTAAGTTAGGCAAACTTTGTTAGTGGTTCAGTCACAAGTTTCTTGGCGATAATGGATTTCTTTCCTCCAACCATTTTAGTATTCACAAAAATTGAACAGTTAATGCAAAGAAGTCCCTTTTTAACTTGTGAGAACACCATCCATGGATACTGTTCAAAGTGATTATCTTGCACTTGTCTGTGTTCAACCCGTGCCCTCTTGCTGTGTTCGGAAGTAGGATAGATATGTCCTTTTTCAGGTTTCCTTGGAGCTGTGAGTAGCTTGTATTTTACATCATCACTAATATTTCCTGACGCCAATATATCCAAATAATTAACAATATCCGTGGGATTGAAGGAATCAGTCGATGAACTTTGTTGATGAAGTTTTGACGAAGTGCTGGGCTCTGCTTGTGTGTTGGTGGTGTTTTTGCGGCTGGTGATCGGAATCCTCAGATGTTTCTACTTTTCTTTTTCTTATTACATAACGGTCCATTTTATTATATTGTTACGACTTCGGTAAATATACAAATAGAATACAAATCTATGCGTTTTTTTAAATCTTATCTAAAGTATTTATTACCGGCCGCGATATACGTAGGTTTCAATACTCAAAAAAACTCAACTCAAATCTTTTTATAGTTAGATAGTTCATTCTTCTGTCTTAATATTTCTGCTTCTGGATGTAACCTAGCTTCCTATTCGACGAATGGTCCGTATTTATAATGCCACATATCGAAGTTTTTATGTACAAGAAATCAGTAGAATATTTGCGACTTTTCTCCAACAAATAACGTCACGTGTCAAAATAACGTATTGGAGATCACTAGAATGGCCGCGACTTTTCTCGTAGGTATCTGTTACTATCTTCGTGCCAGACAGAAACGTACAAAGCACGATAAAGCGGACGCGCGTGTATCATAGAAAAGTACAATATCTCGATATTGTATCCGCCACTGCTCCGCAATGATGCGTCACCGTACAAGCGATATTAACGCGTCCGCGTTATGCCGCGCAGCGCGTGTGACTGCTGCCATAAATTTTGCCTTGGTCCGTGTCCTTATTCCATTCCTGGAGCCACTTGTTTAACACCCACTTGCCGTCTTCATCTTTATAGATGAGACTCATTTCTAAGCCAAGTGTTTTCAGAAGAAAATATCAATGTCTCGATAAGTGTGTCAATATGCACTAGACTAACTAGAAGATAAATTACAAAAACGCGTGTGGACAAGTCTGTGGTCTTTAAGAAGATGAACGTAGATCAACTGCTTTACTTTTGGAAGAATTTCGCAATGAAGATTTGGGCGAGTATAAGAGTGTTTTGCGAATGACGCCTGTCTGGTATGAAAATGTTGTATTAACCATATAATAACCATATATAGTGGTGATGTGGGAGTAGTACTGTGTTATTTGCTCACTGGTAGTCAGTTGTTTGTTTAATTGTTGTCTAATTCTAATTGTTGTCTAGATTCAATAATCTGCAGTTAGCTCAACGTAAATAGATACCTACCTACAAACGAGGTGGTACCTAGCTCTAATTTTTTTCTACCTAGGATTAGATGATATTCCTTGATGATAAATTGTTAGGTATTGGAAACATAGATTTATATCGTCTATGATTTGAAGTACTTAACCGCCGATGCGTTCCCGTTTTCTAAAGCGACACACTTCCGTAAAAGTCCAGCGCTTTGTGAGCGCCCGTGTAACTATGGATACACGTGCAACCACTACTCAAATTTCCGAGAGTTCTTCTAGGGCCCGTCAGCGGATAGTGCCGAAAAAGTAACTTTAATTGTCAAACTGTCACTGTCAGTGTATCCGATCACTCATTTTGTTCAAAGCGCCAGAATTCAAACTAAAGAAATGGTAGATACCTATTTCTTTACATATGATTTAATTTATCACGTGTATGTATGTTGTAGTTGAAGATAACACTAAGGTTTCAGAAGATATTCATTAAAATGTAACAGGATTCATTTCCTCATTGTTTCCCTCTCAAATTCAAATACGAAGTCAACTAAAAACAATTGTCCGACCCGAATCGTGTAGGTCATCGTGTACACTTCGTGCCATTCCGCCAAACATCTGCGAGAACGTTAGAAAAGTCATTTGCACAACTGAATACTTTAAATATTTTACTATAATGATATCAAATTCGTGACAAATGTTTTTTAAATATAAATTTAACAATTTACATACTACACCCAATATTACTGATTATAATAATAATAATAATAAATAATGCTTGGACAATTCACACAGCATTATCTAGCCTATTATGCTATAGCATATTCATTAAATAGAACTAATTTGTTTTAATATTTGAATTTGAGCGGCTAACAAGTATTAAGTCATGTTTTATTGAAGGTAATTTAGTTATTATTGAATATGTTTTGAAAACTTTAGTGTTCACCACAACATACCTACCTACACCTTTTTAACTTTTATGATATTTACGTCAAACAAATTTTCAATAGTTATCATACACGCTCAAGTCCTTTCGAAAAATTTTCGACGTAACAGGAAATGACATTAAGGAAGACGAAGAGAACCGAAGCGACGACCGCAGCCGAATTGAGCCGAGGTGCGCTTCGATTCGAACAATCGTGTGTTCCACTCGCTCGCGCAACGTGTCATTGGAGTGAGCGGGATATATCAGTTTTATGCGGCCTCACCGAAGCGCGAAGATGACGCGAGGCGCTCTTCGGAAAATCGTGCTATCTGTGTCCCGCTCGATCGCGCAGCGCATCACTGGAGTGAGTGAGATACAAATATACACATGGCACAATCTGTTCTCGATACACTGTGCTGTGCGTACCGGGAGGCGAGAGTGTGCCACGAGGCGAGAATGGTAGTGTGCTGTGTGCCGAGAAGTGTGCTGAAGGCTGGCGGCAGCGGCGGGGGGCGGCGCCGCGCCTCGCCTCATTCGTGGTACCACAGTGTGCTGACTCTTTAAGCCAATGAGTGCCTGGTACAATCCTCGCCAAAAATAAGTGTGCAACCCACCGCTAACTCGAACTAAAATCACGCATCCTGATAGCGTGCTAGCAAAAGTATTAAGGCCTAGACAAACCGCCCTCAGTTCTAACCAGTTAATATGTTTGTGCTTTTCGGAGTCCTTCCAATGGCCATGGGCGCTGATGCCGTTCGAAGCGGCCCCCCATCCTGTACTGGATGCGTCGTCGGCGTAAATTTCAAGCTTGAAGGAAGGCTGTCTCATAAAGTTGAATGTTGAGTCAATATTCGACTGCCACCAGACTAAATCTACTAAGATGCTACTTGATTGATAGTGTGATCTTAGATTCATAACTAATGTCGTTTCGTAACGCTAGGTATCTCTGACGCTCTAAAACCTTCGTATATACTCAGCCAAACCTGGCGAGCCGCCACTAAGATACCGATTAGTTGTGCAAATTCACGTATTCTGCATGTTGGTAATATCATAAACTTTGTAACTAAAGCAGAGATCTTTATGCGTTTATCAGATGGGAGACTCAAAGTTAGGTCGCGCGAATCAAAAATAAAACCTAGGTTTTACCTGTCTGTTGTGGTAAAATAATGCTCTTGTCATAATTTACTACGAAGTCTAGGCATTGAAGTAATTTCAAAGTTTCTTTCACGTTTTCGGCACAGAATAGAAAAGAATCACCTATGCAGAGAATATCGTCCAGATAAAAAAAACAGAAGTAAAACCGCGGAAACGTAGGTGTGTTATTACCTCCTTCATAATCTTTGTGAAAACTCTGGGAGCTAGTGACAAGCCGAATGGGAGAAAAATTAATTCAAAAAGCCTAGATAAATGCGAGTTAGCATAAGGATTATATTTAAACCGTAAGTACCTGCGGTCAGGCTCACGCATAGGTACGAGAAAACATGCGTGCTTCAGGTCGATGGTTGCTAGGTAGCCACCATGAGGAATTAATTTGCAAACTGTACGGTAATCCTCCATCTTAAAATCTTCATTATGTACGAACCTATTTAATGGTTTTAGGTTTAAGAACCTCTTCTTGCCATTAGGCTTAGAAACGAGAAATACCCTTGATACAAACTTGTTCTTTGTTGCTTTGCATTCTGATATAGCTCCCAATTTTAAAAGCTTACCTATAGCGTCAGCCACTAAGTGCCTTTCAGGATCAGAAAAAGTGTTTCTTGGTTACGTCGGCGGGGCTTCTTCAGAATCTACGACGTGCAGTGCATTGCGGGCTGTTAAGAACCTATCACGCGACATTTGGTCCGACTGAAGCTTGAGTCCACCTCTCCAGTACATCGGAATCCGGGGATATGGAATGCACCCAATGATTATGTGTATCGAGAATAACCTAGCGACTTCGACAGACGTTATTTTTAATTCTACGCCCGTATGTCTGAGATGATAGATGTTTGTGCATCGGGCCACTTCTTCAAAAAATTCTCTCTCGAAATAGTCGGTGAAATAATCCATTGGGGCTCTCACTGGCTTCACCGGAAGAGACGGATAGTTGTGACTGCAATCCTCAAATAATACCTGACGCCATACCCTTTTTCGCGAAGGTGGACGCGAAGACCGACGTTCCGGAGCTGGTCCCGTACGTGCCGTAGAAGCTGGTAATGGTTCTGGTGCAGAAGGTGATGAAGGCTCTGGTTCGGCAAGTACATCCTCCAAGCCAAGGTCTTCAAGGATACTGGGTTGGACTTGGTCTTCGTTTAAATTTCTTGCTAAAATGACATAAAAAACACTATTAGTTACTAAAACAGCATAAAAATCGTAGTCCCAAAACAGTGCCTAGTACTGCATGCATAGCATTTCGGGCCTACGACCGGCGTCATACGACCGTAACAGTCAATTTTCACGACAAGATTGTACGTAAACCCAAACAGATATCACAAAATTAAGAATGCCTATGTACACAACCATGTTTTTATTTGAAAATAAGTATAAAACACCATTAGAAAGTTTACAATTACTATTCAAAATAATAACTTTCCCGCGAAGCGGCGAGGGTCAAAAAACGCAGCCTTCTCAAAACGCGGCTAGCGGGTGACTGACGTCACGCACCGCGCTCTTGTATTTTTTTAGCGCGCGTAAACTTCACTCACGTTCGATCGACGCCGGTTGCGTTCTCGAAAAGTTAAGGGTTTGGCGCCAATTTTTTTTTTAATGAAACTCACGCTCGTATCAAGCCGGTTGTAAAGGGGTAAAATACAATTTAAAAAAATATATAGAAATTAATATTTGGTGACACCACCCTTTGCAGCAATTACGGCTTCAATCCTTCTGGGCATACTTGCAATGCATTTCGAGCAATTTTCTTTGATGGATTCAACCCTATGCCATACTTCTATCAAACGCTCTATTAATTGGCGTTTGTTGGTGATGTGTTCTCTGGAAATTTCACGCTTCATCAGCTCCCAAAGGTTCTCTATAGGGTTGAGGTCTGGGGAATTTCCAGGCCAGTTCAAAACCATTATTTTCTTGTCAGCAAGGAATTTTGTCACCTTTTTCGCCTTATGGCAGGGTGCAGAGTCATGCATAAAGGTGAAATCACTATTAGGAAACCATACCTGAACCTGGGGCAGCATCTTGGTTTGTTCTTTTATTTTAATTATTTATTTGAGGCGCTTTTCCTTCATAGCCGGAGTCAATAGTGGTTTCTTAGCAGGTCGGCGACAGGTGAAGCCCAAGTCTTTGACGCGCCGACGAACTGTGCCTTCAGAAATGTTGACGCCAGCTTCTTGAACCAACTTTGTGAGAAGCTTACGAGGGGCTTTTCTATTTTCCACACAAATTTCCCTTATTTTTCTCATGTCACGTGGTGTCGTTATTTTTTTCTGGCCGCACTTGTTCACAGGTTTTGGTGTCAAAGGGATATTTGTATCAAGTTTTTTTTTATTCGATCGACTGATGCACGCGATACGTTGCTAATTGATGCGATTCGTGACTGTAAATGTTTGGTGTGCTGCAATAATGTTTTAATGTCGGATGAATATACAAAATAAAATAAAACTATTACAGAGGCGTTAAAAAAATGCTTATGATAGATATCACAAATTGCCCAACGTAATTTTTGGAATTTCCTTTCTTCGACGTAATAATAAGATAAAATATGTGGCGGCGCTAGTGTTCGGGGAGGTAGAGCCTTAATATAATCATGCCTGTATCTTTGTAGGACTATTTTTCTTTCTATCTTGGCATTTCCCAATTTTATTTTGAAGTATTTTTCTTTTGTTGATTTATTGGCGTTTGTTGCCAATTCCTTGGTACCTTAAAAAGGAAAATGAGGTTTAGGTAGGTAGTAAAGTACATAGAGATCAGTTATCCATCAGCTTGGTTGATGAAGAACTAGTTATCTCTGCGTTTAATGCAAGTTGGTTTGGATTGCTTTGGTTTAGAATTTTTTTCCCATTCATCTAAAAGAAAAATAACATGATGTTAATGTTGTTGCATGCTAGTTTGAGAGCATGGTTGCCCATTAAATTAAGGAACATGAGGCTTAACATAAAAGGATAAACACTAATATCTATATTTGGTTCCATTTCTTGCATATTCTCAATAGTCCCCTCCTCAATGAGGACTTCATGATCTAGAACAAAAATTTAATTAAAGGTAAGTACTTGTATGAACAAAACCTTCTATCACTATCGTCACATAGACCCGCTGCAAATATATTGTCATGAAACAATAATTTCAGTTAATACCTACATGGTGTATCAGTATTTTCTAATTTTTCTAAATCAACAAGGTTGACATTGCCTTCAACAATGACTTCTGTATCTGAAAAAAGCAATAGTATGCAATTAGATAACTTAAGTTTTATCCACAAGTACACTAGGTACAGGTACTAAGATTTATAAAGCATTCAATACTAACCACAATATACTGCAGCAAAATCAGATGTCTCTAAATCATCTACAACAAAAATATTTATGCATGAAGACATATTATTTTATTATTAACAACAAGCACAGCCCAGACAATTAAAATTAAATATTCAAACCAAAATAAGCAGCAGCATCATTATAATGATTTTTTAAAGGTGTTATTTGCGGAGCAACTAATGCTAATACTTGATTATCCATATCAGACAGAACAGGCCTAAAGCCACCACCACCAGTTTTTATTATGTTGTTCTAGAAAAAGCAAGTAGTTATATGTTAGTATGCTGTCAGATGCAATTAGGTAAATAGGAATTATATATGGTGCGGTTAAACTTCATGTTTCATAAAAACCTTTATTGATAGAATGATACCTAATCTTCAGCTGCTTTCTTCATTAGATCTTCTTGATAATATTGCTGTGTCTGAAAATTATATTGGGTAAGTTCTTACATGACCAACAACAGAACCAGTGAACAAAGTTTATATCTAGGTACCTTGTTACAATAAACATGTTACAAGACTTACTTTTTCATTGGACACATTTTTTTTCGTTTGTTGTTTAATATTTGCATACGTAATCCGCAACTGCACCCACGTTCTGGGGCCAGTGGTTGCCACAGAATTATACTTGCGGGCCACCTGCACTCAAGCATTTTTTTTTTTTGATATTTTCAGCATTTGTAAACTTATTTTCAATAATGCCTATATATCTGCAAAGAGCAGGTGAATGGTTAATCACACTAATATTATAAATGTGAAAGTTTAGATGTTTAGATGTATGGATGGATGTTTGTTAAAACTACCGAACGGATCGGGCTGAAATTTGGCATACAGGTAACTCTAATCCTGAATTCAAACATACTTATGCTACTTACTTTTATCCCATGAATCAGTTCCCACGGGAAAGAAATCACTTATGTTTCCATAGAAACAACGCGTGCGAAGCCGCGGGCAGAAACTAGTTTTAAATAAAGTAGCAATATGCAGATTGTACTGTACCCTAATGTATCTTAGATATTTCTATAGTGAGCTAGAGTACTTACTCTTTAACAATTGATATGAGCGCTTCTTTCTCCGCGCTCGTGTAGTTCGACCCTTTTTTTTCTTCTTTTCATTTACCACCTGCTTCATTATAGAATGCCTATATTCTTATATATGTGTATTGTATTCGATGACAATTATAAGATGTGGGTGTTATGTATCACCATCATTCACTAAACCACAGAATCCTCATCTCGTTGTCGGGAGTATGTTCGGGTAAACCGACCACGCAGCAGATATGCATTTAGCTGTGCTTGCAGTTGAATGCGTATTTGCTCGCGATTACCTAAATTAACTCAGTTCGCGATCGACCGCCATCGTCGCGGGTTCAAACCAATTCAACCATTCCGTACCATTTATACCATAGTTACAAAACATTTATTCACAAAGAAAATTATACTAGTATTTACAATTGAAACAATTGAGCTAACTGCCGACTGTTGCAAACAGTCTACAGATACCATAGTTTAATTATCTATAAAATACGTGTGTCTTGTGAATATAGTCCATACCATACCATACCTACCAGTGTCTTTCCTTGACCACATACCAAACACCAATCTCAAAGGGCAGTTTGGGGATCAACCAGCACCATCTACCACAACCCCCAACCATAACCCTTTTCATGGTCTGCCTTATAGCCATCTGGCGAAGGGATTCTGGAAGCTCCGCTTGTTCTTCGCATACTAATCGATATAATATTAATCTGCATGCGGCAAAGTCGCAGTTTCTGCCCATAACCGAATCTCGTCCCAAAATTTCTCTAAAACAGAGGGTCTGTGCCAAGGTCCATGCATCATCATCGGTAGAGATGACACCTACCACTAAGTTTTCAAAATGACACGCACTACAGCTGAAGCAACCATAGGTAAATTACGAGAATCGTGGTCGCGGTGGGGAATTCCCAAGCAGGTTGTGTCCGACAACGGACCACCATTCACAAGCAGTCAGTTTAAAACATTTCTAGAGAAAAATGCCATCCACCAATTGTTTTCAGCACCGTATCACCCCGCTTCCAACGGCGCAGCTGAAAATGCGGTTAAGATAGTAAAGAACGTCATAAAAAAGGCTCGGCGAGAAGGAGTCGATCCGGAATTAGCGATTCAAAGGTATTTGTTAGTCTACCACAACACGCCGCATTGTGCGACCGGCGTTAGGGTGACAAATCAACATAGAGCTATGCTGCGCTGTACTGCGCTGTGCTGTGTTTCTTAAGCTACGTTGTTTTAACAATCAACATCAAGCTGTGCTGCGCTGTACTGCGCTGTGCTGTGCTGTTTCTTAAGCTACGTTTTTCTGCGCTTTGCTTAGCTCAGTATTAAAAGTAATCAGCAGCTCGTGTAGTCGTTTATCTCGTCAATAATGACTTTATTTTCAAAAAAACGTAAACATTACGACATAGTTGAATCCGATGAAGATGAAAGTGAAGAAGAAGCGGATATGGATATTTTATGTGTTATTTTGTCGTTAAAAGAGTCTAGTCACGGTAGCTTGTTACCACACACCATACGTGAAAAATACGGAGAATTTAATTTTCTAAAGAATATTGCCACGGAAGACGATTTTTTTAAATATTTGCGAATGACTAAAAATCATTTTAATTATTTACATTCAGTAATAAGTCCATATATAAAAAACAAAATTGACTGTAAGCCATAAGCACAGAAGAGAAATTAGCAATCTGTTTGAGGTAAGTAAATTATTTGAATGCACAAGATAAGGCAATTTTCTCTTTACATTTTCCCTCGTGTATGTATTAGTAACTAATTTTGTATGTAGAATAATAATTCTTAAAAATTTTACATGGTAAAATAGTGAACCTATTTTGACATATATTTTCAAAACTTTACATGCAATGCGGCAGTACTCTAGTATGTATGTAGTGTGTGCGTGACTTGTCAATATAATAAAACAATGGTAAAAAACGTTCATTAACTTTACTAATGTTACATTATATAAAAAACAAGTACTTAGCAAAAATGAAATTATAATGGGTACCATTATAATTGTGTAATAAATAGTGCTTAGAATTTTTAAATTAATCAATTAGCGAAGAAGCGTTGGCCTCCTCGCTTGCATACGGTCCGAACACGGTGTTCCCACCGACTGGAAGGACATTGGCATCTTGTTCAGCTGTATATCCTCCTACAGATTGATTTTAGGCACTACTTGGAGATGTAAACACATTGTGTAATGTATGACAATTGCTATCTGAGGATTGGACACCTTGAGCTGTTGTATAACCTCGAGTACTAGTTAAGGAACTATTATAACTCTCAGATGCATACATATCATTGTAAATGTTTAACTCTTCTTCTTCCGTAACTAAATTAAAAATCTTTCTCTTAAGACGAAGCTGTGCCGGTTTGGGTAATTTTTTTGTACTTTCACAAACACTAAGAAAAAAATGATCCATGTCGTCCATTTTGTCAATTACTTGGTTTCTCAAATCACGTTCTGTTTTTCTTTCGCTCTGTTTGCTGGATCTTAACAAAATTTAAAATTTCATGTTGAACACTATGTACACGTTTTCGTGTTAAAGGTGTGCTTGTATTTTGTGATGTGGTTTCGGAACTTGCAGTAGTCGTATTAGAAGATTGGCTGTTTTCATTTTCGTTTTCTTCTTCAAAGTTGTCCTCGTCCAATTCCGAAACTTGAGTATGATTACTTTCTTGAGACACCTGTGAATCATCTCGGGAATAATTTCCAGTTGTGTTCCTATTTCGCATGTATGGAACAAGGAATTCCATAACTTTCTGGAATTTCCAAAGACGCGTATTGTTGGCAGCTTGACCACTTTTTCCATCCTTCTGTCTTTTTAAGGCTTCCCTATGGTTGTCTCGCAATTTTTTCCAAGTATTTTTCGCTACTTTGGCTGTAACAAATAATAAATATATATACATCACTACATAATTATAAAAATTTATTATCACTCGCCGGGTAAACAATAGCTTCGTATCGTATCCGTATTCCGTATATAAATACGTTTTAGAATTATTTAAATAGTTTAAGAAGTATGCGAAAGTGATTTTTAATAACTTGTAGTATCAATAATTAACGTGTATCGTTTGTAGAACTGGACAATTTGCGGATTGAGTGATAAGCATGGAAAAAGTGTCGGACATAATGTGATACTCAAAATTCATATAAACAGCGAAAAACATAAATGAAAATAACAATATCTGTCGCTCAAAACATTAAAACCACTATATAACAATAACAGTGCAGTGATATGCGTTAAAAACTTTATAAAGTTTATTCAAGTAGGAATGTTCGTTAATTTATTTCAAAACATAAATGCTTACGGGACATTGACCCCTTGACCACAACAAAACATTTCAGCCAACTGAAAATAACAATATTTGGCGTTCAAATTAAGAACTTTCAATTAAATTCATAGGTTTTTTTAATAGAATCAAAGTTCTAGTTCTTGACATACTTAGATAATTAATTATTTCATTACTTTTTAGTGAATAGTTAGTAGGAAAGAATTGAAGTTGCTTATTATAATATTATTTATTAATTCGCAGGTACATGGCTACAGGTAGTTCATTTACTACAATTGGCTACAATTTTAAGATAGCGGGCCCTACAGTTTCGAAAATTGTATCCAAAATTTCCGATGCAATATGGAAGTGTTTACAGCCAATATTTATGAAAGAAATGACCACAGAATTGTGGCTGGAAAATGAGCTCTATTTCAGACAGAAATGCAATTTTCCAAATTGTGTAGGCGCTATTGATGGGAAGCATGTTTATATCAAATCACCTCCCAACTCAGGATCAGACTATTTTAACTATAAGAAATCGTTTTCGTTAGTACTACTTGCTGTTGTCGATGCAAGATATAAATTCATTGCAATAGACGTTGGATCAAAGGGACGTTTCAGTGATGCAGGAATATTTAGCAACTCTGCATTTGGAAAGAAACTAAAAGATAATTCATTATTTCTACCAGAATCCAAATCTTTAGAAGAAGGTGGTATGGGAATGCCTTACATATTTGTTGGTTACGAAGCATTTCCACTGCTTCCAAATTTAATGAGACCATACCCTCAATCGCAACTAAATAATCAGAAAAGAATATATAACTATCGTCTAAGCAGAGCACGGCGAGTTGTTGAACAAGCGTTTGGAATACTAGCAGCACGATGGCGAGTATTTCATACTGCATTTGGTTGTAATATCCACACATTTGACAAAGTTATTAAAGCGGCCTGTGTTCTGCATAACTATTTGAGTGAGAATAATGAAGTTCAGACTGAAAACAGTATTAACAGTGTGTTGCGTCCTTTGCGATGAGGAGGCAATAGCCCTTCTATTACAGCCTATCAGATAAGAGAAGAATTTTCCAATTATTTTAACGGCAGTGGTAGCGTACCTTGGCAAAATACAAGTGCCCATATAAATGAAAATTAAATAAAGACAAGTTTAATAAGCACGTAAAAATGTTCTTTTATTTCGTTTTAAAAAAATGAGAATGTATCTATTTATTTACAACTAGCTGTACCCGCGACTTCGTTCGCGATTGCCATTCCTGCCGACTAATTATGTTCACATTTAACCACAGTTTCTCTCAAAATATGAAACGCCACCGTGAAAAAAAACTTCGATGCGCAGAATTGGACCTATTACGCTTTTAATAAAAGCATCTATATTTGGATCCTTGTTAAATTGTGTATAAATCGGGTAGGGTCTACGGGGGATAGCATGTTGTCATCTTCAATCGCATTCTTTATCCACACGACTTTTAGCTACGACTCGGCCAGCGTCAGTGTTAAGAAGTGTCATATTCGTTTCACTTCTTACTCATGGTTCCGATCAACTGGGGCCCTGTTCTGCTAAACTAATCGCTTCACTATGATAGGGGTATCGTCACAGAATGACACGTTTTGGTATTCTACCTTAGATGAAAGAAATTATGATGAATGTAGATGGAGAGACGCGCGACAGGTTTGAAACCATTAATTTATCTCGCACGTACTATCTGGAGTTTTATTAATCTAGAAATTCTACGTCATAATTCTGCGACGATACCATTGTCATAGTGAAGCAATTGTATTGTAGAATTGGGCTCTTGATCCATTTGACTTAATTTTTTTTCGATAGTAGGTAGGTACAGTTGATTGAGTATCAAAGTAAAAAAAAATGTTCTGTGGTCCAGTTAGTTTAATTAGAGCACTTACTCCAACCAAACTTCGGTGGTACAGTTAACTAACCAGCTAAACCACCAAATATCATGTTCATGAAGATTGCATGGACCATTTGTACATTTTACTTTGCCTGAAATAGGCATTGACGCACCCATTCGTTAGGTTCTACTCTACCTAACTAATGGGTGGCGTCTTCAAAAAATAAATAGATAGAAACTTACCTAGCCTTTATCTACTGATTTTTTCTTCAATCTACAGATTATTTCATCAATCTACCTATTTTACTCGATTTTCTACTGATTTAGTCAAATTCGATATTGCAACACTGTTTCTAACAAAAAAAACTTGAGAGGTGTCAAGGGACACCCGGATGGAACGAAGTTCCTTTCGATTAATCTCGCGTCCTCGCGTCATCTTCAGTGAGGCCGCAGAAAACTCATATATCCCGCTCACTCCAATGACACGTTGCGCGAGCGAGCGGAACGCACGATTGTTCGAATCGAAGCGCACCTCGGCTCAACTCGGCTGCGGTCGTCACTTCGGTTCTCCTCGGTTCTCTTCGTCAAAATATGTCGTTACAACTACTATCCTATTCTACTATCCTATCCTACTATACTATCCTACTATCCTATCCTACTATCCTATCCTACTATCCTATCCTACTGTCCTATCCTACTGTCCTATCCTACTGCCCTATCCCACTGTCCTATCCTACTATCCTATCCTACTATCCTATCCTACTATCCTATCCCACTATCCTATCCTACTATCCTATCCTACTATCCTAACACACGATTGTTCGAATCGAAGCCCACCTCTAATAGCCTCCTAGCGATTAAAGGATTTTACTTTGATCCTCTCTCCCGGGGGAACCTCACTCAATTCCAGGATAAAATGTATCCCATGTCCTTCCTTGTAGTATGAATGAACTCAAATCGTACCATTTCAGTCCAACTCATTCAGCAGTTTCGGCGTGATGCGAGGTGAAGGAGTTTGACTTTAATCCCTTCTCCCAGGGAAACCTTACTGAATTCCAGGATAAAATATATCTCTCCTCGTAGTATGAACTTCTATCGTGCCGACTTTCATTCGAATTCATTCAGTAGTTCCGTCGTGATGAGCGGTTAAAGAATTTTACTTTCATCCTCTCTCCCAGGGGAACCTTACCGAATTCCGGGATAAAATGTATCCCATGTCCTTCCTTGTAGTATGAACTCAAATCATACCAAGTTTCATTCCAACTCATTCAGCAGTTCCGTCGTGATGAGCTATTAAAGAATTTTACTTTCATCCTCTCTCCCAGGGGAACCTGACTGAATTCCGGGATAAAAAGTATCCTATGTCCTTCCTCGTAGTATGGCCTAAAATCATGCCGAGTTTCATGACAATACCTTCAGTAGTTTCGGCGTGATGCGCGTTTAAGAAACAGACAGACAGACAGACAGACAGACAGACATGAATGAAAAAAATTACAGTTTTGGCTTCAGTATCGATAATAGAGTGCCCTCCAAAAAAAAAATTTAAAATATCTTCAATGTACAGAATTGGACCTGTTACAGTTTTATTATAAGTATAGATGTTGTATCTACATACATAGACTCACGACTATAATCCCATTAGGGGGTAGTCAGAAATCACACTACAACTGTTTCAATTTTAATGTATTGAAACAGTTGCAGTATGATTTCAAAGTAAAGTGAAGTGATCGCGTTAACTCGACGTTCAGTGAAGAGATAAATAATTTCTGTACTGAACGCCGAGTCAACGCGATCACTTCACTTTATTTTGAAACCTATGCTAAGTCCACTGGTAAAAAGAGAACTGTAATCGATTATTCTAATATAGGTGTACCAATGAATGATGAACCTCGGAGTGGTTACATTTTAATTAATTTACAAGTTATAAAACTGAAAATTTTATGAAAAAAATATTTAATGAGTACATATGGAAGTCTTTTATACAAAAATAATTTTATTTAATTAATGTTTTTATTGCGACACTAGTAAATTAATTACAATGTAACCACTCCGAGGTTCATCATTCATTGGTACACCTGTATCTTTCAAATGCTTCTGTTTACCTCGTTCATGATCACGACCTTGAGCTGAGTCTCTGGTTAGTAGCTAACATGTCCGGGATTATAACTGTGAGTATATACATACAAAATTGTACCAATACACCAACGATAAGCACACATAAATACACACGCACACACACTTATTAAGTAAGTACTTACTGTTTTCCATCTTTGTTGTTTGTATAATGGCGCGCCAGGAGGCTTCTCTTTTTTCTGAATCTTTATAATATGGGGATGTTGGATTCCACAAACATTCGTGTTTCCGAACTTCTTCTATAAAAATCTCCATTTTTTAATCTGACCACTGCCTTTGATGAACAAATTTCGACACAACACGTGTTACCTGACCTGTTTGAATGAGCGAATGAAACTCCTTCGTTCTTGTTTGTTTGAGCGCGCATACACTAGTGCGAGCGAGATGGGAGTACGAGAGTGAGAGAGACGTCTGAGGGCGATGAAGGAGCATGCAGCGTGCTCCATGTTTGAAAAACCTAGTACAGCACGACACAGCGCAGCATGGCAGAGCTCCATAAAAACATAGCACAGTTCGGCACAGCGCGGCTCAGCACGGCGGGTAGCACGCCTAGCTCGAGACTGCTGCGTTTTTAAACAGAGCGTAGCCTCACACAGCGCAGCACAGCATGATTTGTTTGTATCCTCATCAAAATATTAGACGAGCGAGTTGACCAAACATAGCACAGCGCAGTACAGCGCACTGCGCTGTACTGCGCTGTGCTATGTTTGGTCATCATCGAGCTATGCTGCGCTGAGCGCAGCATAGCTCGATGGTGATTTGTCACCCTTAGCCCTGCTCAGCTGTTACAGGGTAGGCATCTAAGAACACGTCTCGACATCATTAAACCTGATCCGGGGCGTAAATTGCGTGACCGCGAGTTCGATGCAGTAGAACACGCAAAGGGGGCTAGGCAATTAAACCCGGGTGAGACTGTGTGGTATAAAAACTTTGGGTCGAACGACAAGTGGGTATCAGGTCAAATCACAGGTAGGCACACCGCGAATAATTACTCTGTTAAATCGTCCGATGGCCAGGCGGCGGCAGCGCATAGACATATTGACCAACTGAGACGTAGGAGCACATGCGTATTCCCTAGCGAGTCCAATACCAATACCAGCAGCGAACCGACGGCCGCGTCCGAGTTGCCAACGTCGCCTGGGCGACAGCTTCTTGAGCCTAGCGTTTCGGTGGAGGCGATGGAACAAGATTCTAATCGAGCATCATTAAATATAGACCCATATTCGTCAATGCATCTAACACCTCCCGTTATCGATGCAGATGTACCTTCTCCCAATAAGAGAATACGCAAGCCTGTTCAAAGATATGGCGTAGAAATAGATTAGATTATGAGTGTTTGTTTATGTTTTATTATATAATCCAATATGGTTAGGTTAGGTTAGTTGTTGTTTAGTAATTACTAGTTTATAAATATATTTAACATTAAAGTAGATTAGAATAAGGGTTTTTTTTTATGTGTATTATGCAAACCAAGAATGTAATAAGTACTCATAGTTTATTACGTACCTAATGTAATTATATTTTAGTCCATGCTCATGGTAGGTCAGCATAGTTTTTGTACACAGATATATATCTGCTTTTAGTCGCCAGTGCATAGTAGGCACAAAAAAATAAGTTATTAGTATTAAGTAACGGTGGAGGATTGTAGTGATCTGTAATAATGCGGGTAGGACAAGCCGCGCTGTTGTAGCTACCTTTTAAGACATAAAAATCATTGGGTCTGCTCATGAACTACACTGAGTTTCTGTTGTGTTCCCTAATTCCCGAAATATCCCATATCTTCCAGTTACCAACCACTTAAAATGTAAAAATGACTATTGAACCACCTACTAAACAATTATTGCTATACAGGGTGTACAATATGGTAAAAAATAAAATCTTAATAATGTGTTACATATACCTTTTTTACACTGCGGTCCCGTTCCACTAGATTAGTTACTTGAATGTAAAACACGTTTATCAAATACATAAAAAAAAATAAGAAAAAAAATGATACGCCACAATGATGTAAGTAGGTACATAACAAGGACAATAAACATAAAGTAAACTATTGTGACAGTAACAAACTAAATAATAAAACTAATATAAGATTTCCGTATTTACATTTAAAACACAGAAAACAACTATATATTAAAAATCCGAGTCCATCATTGACACACTAGTATAATAATATTAATATATAGGGGTTACTTGTAAGTAGATGCAATCCTTTCAGGAGGTGATAGTAGGGTTCAGTAGAAACCAATTTGCCAAAGAGGTACCTTGGTCTAAAGTTAAGCCCCTTCGAGATATTTGAACTTTTAATATTTTTAGTGAAAGTATCGCCTTGAAGTTGAAGAATTATGATATTTTTTAAAAAACGTCTCTTTTTGTAGGTTTTTCAGTGTTTTTTTGTAAAAAATAGCTCACTAAATCAGAATAACCTTTGAACGTCTAAACAATATGGTAAACGCTAGAACGGTAGGCCCTTTAAAAAAATCTGAATTTAAAGTAAAAATTTGACAACGCATTTTTTTAATCGACGTTTTCTCAAAAATATCTACCAACATTATTTTGTGCAGATTATTTTAAAAACATCTACATGTTTTTAGCTATCCAAAAAAGTGCAATAGTTGGGCCATCTGTGTACGATCATTATAAAAATTCGATATCAAAAGACTCAGGTAGTAAGTTTCAAAGTAACATTATTTTGAGGATAGAGTTAAAAAATCACACAAAAATTCAAATAATGTAATCTTTAATTTTTTAATTCATGCTCTACGTGTCCACCTCTCTTCCTAATACAGGCCCTCATTCTGTTGCGCAAACCGGTTTTGACGACTCTGCTCGTCAATTGACCCCTTTTCTAGTTCGCCGCATCGATAATTCTTTGTCGGAGAGTTTCCACAGTAGATACAGGATGGCGGTCTTTGTACACGATGCTTTTCATGTGACCCCAAACATAAAAATCCATCGGAGTCAAATCCGGGCTTCGTGCGGGCCATGGAATGGGACCGCCTCTTCCAATCCATTTGTTTGGGTAATTGTCGTCCAGCTAGTCGCGTACACTTCTGCGGAAGTGTGCAGGGCAACCATCGTGTTGGTACCTCATGTCCCTTCTTAGGGCAAGCGGTAAGTCTTCAAGAAGAAGTGGCAATTAATTTCTCAGGAAATCTTCATAAAATTCGCCATTCAACTACCATTTGTTGGTCCAGTGAGCGAAACACAGCCTGCGACTCAGGTTCGATTCCTGCCTCGCTCGGGACAAATGTTTATACCTACGATCTGCAGATAATATTTTCTATGTACTTAACATTTTTACATCAAATATTAGGTAAGTTTATCAACTAACTTGTAAATAACAAATAAAATTACATTATTAGAACCAAATTGAAACCAGTAGGTAGGTAGATATTTGCAAATAAGCTAACTGCAGACTGTAGCAAACAATGTACAGGTAGCTCAAATGATTTATACCTATCAATACCAGTCGGAAGCGTCCCCAAGACGTTGGCTGCATTGCCCGCTATATTTTAGAGTAAAGCAATATTTTCTTGGCTAGGACAGATAAGTAGCTTATTTCAACCCGATTGCAAAATCATAGGATTTCTTTATCATATAGGATATATATATAGAAGGTTCGATTTCGGCCGTTAATGGACCAAAATGAAGGTTCGATTTCGGCCGAAAATGGGTCGAAATCTTCAGACGTGGCTAAAAAACTAAACTCAAAGACAATGGGTTTATTTTTCATCAATACAAACTAAACAGTTATAGAAAATAATATAATAGTTAAAAACATAATTATAAAGAGGATTAAGGTAATAACGTGGCCACTTTTTACTTATGTGGGTAACTATATAAAGATTAGTACCCCTGGGCAGGTATTTATGTTTATATATTTTGGTTTTACGGGTAGGCGACCCCAAGAGACAAAATCGGTTCTTATCGATCGTTGCTCGCGTTCCTGATTCGGTTTACATCAATTTCAACATAATTATATATTTATATAAATGATCATATTTTTACAAGCTTAACTTATTTCTAATTACTTAATCACTAATCAGTCTCAAATTATCTTAGTTTGCGCACAGGGGACGCTGATGCTTGTCACATATACGTGACTTCGACGTGGATTGGGTTAATAAATCAGCCTTATTATATAAGAAATATCAATGCAAGGTTTTCCATGTAACATCAAACGTTTCCATGTAACATCTTCGGTCTTATTTTTCGTCTTCTTTGTTTTAATAACTAGCATAAATTTGAAGTAATATTGCACATTTATTTCTTTTAACATTATTAAATCAATCTGTGAAATCACATCACATAAGTAATAATATAAATGCAAAAGTTAGGATGGATAGATGGTTGTTACTTTTTCACGTGAAAACTATGAACGGATCAGGCTAAAATTTTGCATAGATGCAGTTCCAGGCCTAGAACTAAACAGGCTACGTTTTGTCCCATAAATCAGTTCCCATAGAATAGCAAACTTTTAAACGTTTCCTTGGAAACAAAGCGTGCGAAGCCGTGGGTAGAAACTACTACTAATAATTATCACAGGTCTTATGTTTATAATAATTTAAAACATAAAGAACCTAATGTGTTGAAATAATTTCAACTTAATAAACATTGTTATAAATGATCATATTTATACAAGTTAACTTATTTCTAATTACTTAATCAGTCTCAATTATGTTTCCAAAAAGGGCACAATGATGCTTGTTACTATACGTGACTTTCGCGTGGATTAGGTTAATAAATCAGCCGTGCTGCAAAAGAAGTTACAGCACTAAAAGTATGGCACACGCGCACACGGTCTGCCGAACACCTTGTATAAGAAAGATCAAGGTCCTCCATGTATCGACGAGTGGCTAAAGGTTAATGACCACCACCTTTCTACTAAGTTCGATCGTCGATGCCAGGAACAAGCCAAGTACCTTTTGTGTTATCGATCAAAGAGCTCTGCATTCAAGTGCGTTGAATGCAGATCTCTTTAATCGATCTCGTCAATTCCTTTATCAACTCCTTCAGCTCTTCTGTTGCCGCAGCAGTTCTCTGCGCTGATTTGGCCATGTCCTGAAATCAAAAGATTTTAAATTAAAAATCTATCTAGCTCTCTTAGCACAGCAGTAACTTTTACAAAGTTAGTTAGGGGTAGAGTTTTTTATTTATTTATTGTTTTCTTGTTTGTTCTGTTTATTTTTTTATTGTTTGTTGTATATCGGGTTTTTTTGTTAGCAAGGCTAAGCTGTATTCGCAGCATTATGCATTGTTATTTAAAGTCAAAAATCGATAATTCCGTTTATTATGGTATCAGGACAATTGCGCGAATGGACATTTGAGCGAATGGACATTTTCGCGAATGGACATTTTCGCGAATGGACACTTGCGCGAAAAAATCACAAAACTCCTAATTTCTCTAGAAATAGACGTTGCAGAGAGTTGCGGATTTCACCCCTGTGTAGGTAATTTTGCTCTCTTTTCTGTGATATATTTCACTTTCCCCTACCCCTCCAACTTCCTTGTCAATAACGAGAAACCTACTTTTACGTAGACGTTCGTAGCACGTGCTACGATGCTAGGAGGGAATCACAAAACTAATAATATCTCTCGAAATCGTCGTTGCAGAGAGTTGCGAATTTCACCACTATGTAGGTAATTTTGCTCTCTTTCTTGTGATACATTTCACTTTCCCCTAACTCTCCTACTTCTTTCCCCATAACGAGAAACATACTTTAACGTAGACCTTCGTAGCACGTTCTACGATGCTACGAGGGATCGGCGTAGCATACAAAAGACTTCAACGCGCACGCACCTCCTTACTACGAAAAAAGGTTAGTTCGTAGACCATCGTAGCATCATAGCTATGAGTGAATTGGCGGTATAGCTGACTAACTTGTCTTTACGTATTCGTGTCTATGTAGAATCTGTGAGTCATTCAGAGCCGTCAGTTGTACACAGTAAAGAGGTGACGCGGTCTTGTTTAATCCCAATCTTTGAAATTTTAGGTGACTTCTTTGCTATCACAAAGTGTGTGTGTGAGTTTACATAAAGCTGGATTACCACTAACTGACTGACACATAATTGTTGTGACATAATTGTTCTCCCTGATGGTGGATGGCAGGTATGTTTTATTTTGCGGAACTGTAGAGGGGAGCTCCATTGGACCTAGGAAAACTTCCGACTTTTTGAGATTTGCCCCCCAGAAGATAAAAAAATTAAGAGGTTTGTATAGAGGGGCACATGAGATTTTTAAGGCAAAAAAAATACAAATTTTCACGGTCGTGACTCACGGTCGTGGTTTACGGTATAATACTAATTTGATTGCAAAAAAAAATTCCGTTTTGTACACATTGTTACGTGCGTACCCTGTATAATATAGTGACCGAAATAAAAATTGCAAATTATTTCCCTGTTTCTTCTGCTGGCATTCATAAATTAATATGAATACATAATAACCTTTTCAAGCAAATATAAATTTCCATGTTATTTCTATAACTATATGTATCTATGTATCTATATGTTTGAGTTTGAGTAGGAAGTAATTTATTAGTTTCGAAGTAATGTAATAAATAAATGAATAGCCTTTAATAAATTAATTTCTCCAGGTAATAATATTGCACTTACTTTTAAAACATCCATTTGAAACTGCATGTGTCTTCTAAGATCATCATCTTGAGTTGGTTTAGCTGGCGTGGAGCGGCCATAAGACTTTATTATGGAAAGAAGGAAATGTTTTATTCGAGATGACAGACGAAAAACAAATTAGGACGATATAGCGTTTGTGTAATTTTATTGCTAGTTTTCTCAAAAATAGACAGTAACAGTAGGACTACAGTATTCATTTTTTAACTGTATAAAGTATTCAATTTTACTTACGTGGTCAGCAAGCTCGCTCTGTGTGTAGTGCCGTGGCAGCTGGTTGGTTTCAGTTATCTGTGTAAAAGAAAACAACATCAAATGACCGCTAAGGGGATGGAGTTTTTGCCTGGAAATGATTGCTTTTAGCGATAAGGCAGCCGATTGTGCCGCACCAGATTTAATCAGTGATTGGTGTTTGAATTCTAATAAAGTTTTGATGATGCAATACAAAATATTTATCTATCTATCTTTTAGTTTCCCTTATTAGTCAGAGTGTGCAGAATAAGTGTTTCACGTTGTTGAGCATACTAATGTTAGTACTTAGTAGTATCTACTTAGTTTAGTACCTAGTTAGAAGTAAAATAATACCTATTGTTCATTCAAATGGTGTCGTTGCTTTTCCTTAAACTAATAGAATTGTAAGTACGAAAACAATATAATACTTAATAGAATAATTCGATGATTATAAAGGTAGTACTTTAACTCCATAATCCACTAAATAAAAATACTTAATGCACAAACTTACGTGGATCACAGGCTCCATCTGTCGCCACTGCCGAGCTGGCCGGCTTGTTTCAGGTGTCTGCGCAATAAACAAAACTTTATATACCTAAACAATCTAAAAATTTATCTAAGCTTCTTGAATTTTATCTAGAAACAGAAAACTAATAACTCAAATAATTAATCTAAACGGACTAGAACAGAGCTAAATTACATGTTTAAACTGTTCCAAATGAAAGCAGAATTGATAATTAACATTATCTTAAGAATATCAATATAGTTAAAATACGTAAGTTACATTTCAAATTCCGATCGATATTGGATTTTCAGCTGAAACCGAACCTTCTTCCGTGTCAGTTGTGGCCGAAACCAGAACTGTAACATGCGATACTAACTAATAATTGTTTGTTACTTACGTAGCGCGGACCAACGTTGCCCGGAGTAGAAGTGGTGGACTGGAAGTCCCTTTGAGCTGCATTGGTTCGTGACTGGGCAAATGAAAGCTGAATTAATAATTATCATTGCTAAATAATATCAACTTTATTATGCCAATATGTAGGTAATAGCTATATTTAAATAAAAAAATAATAATGAAAGAAAAAAGTAGTATTTTAGCCGAAACCGAACCTTCCGCTTCGGTTTCCCGGTCACTGGTCCCCTAGGACCAGTCCCTTTGTGCTGCATTTGTTGGTGACTGGGCAAACGAAAGCAAAATTAGTAACTATCATTTCTAAAGAACATCAAGATAATTAAAATAGTATACGGTAATAGTTTACAATTAAATTTCCGACCGAAATTGGATTTTCGGTCTTCGGTTTTCGTGTCAGTTTTGGCCGAAACCGAAACTGAACCTTATTTATTCATGGTGACATACGATAATAATTGTTAATTGTTTGATACTTACGTAGCGCGGAGCTGGAATAGGGGACCAGTCCCTTTGTGCTGCATTTGCTGTTGGCGACTGTAATAATAATTATTTATATCAAGATAATTAAAATAGGTAAGGTAATAGCCACATTTAAAATTCCGACCGACAAAATTGGATTTTCAGCCGAAACCGAACCTTCGACTGAACCGAAACTGTACCTACTTATTTATGCGTGGTAACGTGCGATAATAACTATTAATTGTTTGTTACTTACGCAGCGCGGAGCAGAAATGGGCGACCAGTCCCTTTGTGCTGCATTGGTTGGTGACTGGGCAAATGAAAGCAGAATTAATAAATGACATTCCTAATAAATAAATAATAAATGACTATGCAAATAGATAATAGCTTTGACGACCTTTATGGCGCGGTGAGCGACGGTCCGCCTGTGACGCAGGAAATTACGGGTTCGATTCCCACCTCTGGACAAATGTTTCGATCTGCAGATATTCGTTCTGGTTGTTTTCTATGTACTTATAATAAAAATCTAGTACCCATTGTTGTAAAGATTGATATCCAAATACCATAGAGACCATAGAGACATCTGTTGTCTATCGTTTATTGTTCAAACTGTCAATGTCATGTCAAGCTTATTATAAAATAAAGTTTGTTGCGAAACGTTACCGCCTTTTATTTATAGGTTATGGGCCCAGTCGCCTTCTATCAAATAATCAGTTCAAATTATAATAAATCGTGCAGTATTTCGCGGAAACATGACTCAGAACTATATTGCCAGTGTGCCAAAGTTACGAGGCAGGGAGAACTATGACGAGTGGTGTTTTGCGGTTGAAAATTTGTTTGTGCTGGAAGGAATGGAAAAGAACATCAATCCAACGGCGGAATTTGAAGTAAAACCGGCAGACGACGCCAAAACTAAGACAAAGTTAATATTAATGATAGATCCAGTATTGTACGTGCACATCAAGAGCACCAAGAGCTCCAAAGAATTATGGATAAAGCTGAAGACCATGTTTGATGACTCTGGATACTCAAGAAAGATAACGTTGCTTCGTCATTTGATATCAATTAGACTTGAAAATTGTGACTCGATGACTACCTATGTCACACAAATGACGGAAACAGCTCAAAGATTGAATGGCACGGGGTTTACAATAACAGATTAATGGCTGGGATCATTATTATTAGCAGGTTTTGTAACGCTCGGAAATATCGTACCCTACCCTACCTGATCAATAGTGATTATCTATCAATAAAACTAAGCATTTTACTGCCTTGGGGCCTTTCTGCGGCCCCGCAGCCTAAGCAGCGCCACCCCCAGCTCCGTCGAAGTCACTTCCGGGACCTCAACGTTGTCGTCCTCCTCACCTGCTCTCGTCCCGTCCGGCTCCTCCATCGGCGGAGGTAGCAAGTCGTCCGCGGGCGGAAACAACAGAGAGACCACCCGGTCCACCATCACCGGCCGCATGCTCTGTGTGAGCGGTGGCGCCCACGGCCGTAGTTTGTCCCGCACCATGCGGTACGGGCGTCCCCACGGATCCGCATCGAGTGAGCTTAACAGCTCCTCGAAGCCGGCATTCTTGGCCGCCGCAATGGCGGAGGATAGGGCCCCAACGCACTCCCTATACGCCGCGTATAAGCGGTCCTCCTCCTCCAGATCACGACGCCTGATGTGGCGGCAGCGGCTGCGGGTGAACGCGCGCCTCGCACGGACGGCATCGACCCGCAGCGCCGCGATCTCTGCCGACCACCAATATACACGTCGCCTGGGGGCGTGGGGCCCAAGGCGGGGCATCGCAGCATCACAGACGCGCGCTAACGCCCCACGAAGACACTCGGTCTCCGCTGCGACGTCCACCTCTCCGATGCCAGCGACGAGCCCTGACGTCCAGGCCTCCACCTCTGCGGCCTCCAGCATCAGGCCGCGGTCCATCTTCCCGAGGGCCCAGCGAGGCAGGTCACCCAGTAGGGGACGCCACGGGTCCACCGGGGTCGCAGAAAGAGCCGAAACATCAAATCGTACATACCGGTGGTCTGACAGCGTCTCCACCCCCTCCAAGACCTTCCAATCAGAGATGCGGCGCGCGAGTTCAGTCGTCGCAAACGTAACATCCACGATCGAGCCGCCCGCCCGCCGCACGCATGTGCGACGCCCCCATTATTCAGTACCGTGAACCCACCTGCCACAGCCCAGTCTTCCGCTTCCCTGCCACGCGCATTCGTCACCGGGGAACCCCACATCGCAGATTTGGCGTTTAGGTCCCCGGCAACGAGCACATGGCGGGAGCGCCGACCGGCAACCAGCGTATCCAACTCGCGCAGGTACTGCTCAAAGCGAGCGAGCGGGGCGTTTGGGGAAAGTAGACGGCGACTATAAGCGTCTCGTCCAGCTCCCCGGCGACCCATCCGCTCCCCCTCGACACCCGCTCCAACGGCGTCACCCCGGCAGCCGTTCGGGTGACGATTGCGACTAAGCCGTCGTCATCACCCACCCAGCCTCCGTACGGCGGGACCCGGTAGGGTTCCGCGACGATCGCCACGTGAATCCGCCACTCAGCAAGGCTCTGAACCAACAGGTCCTGGGCCCGTGCACAGTGGTTGAGATTCGCCTGCAGGAATCTGCATGTGGCCATCTAAGACACGGTCTCCATGACGACCGCCTCTGGCCCCGCCCCTGCACCGGGGGGCGTCAGGCGCTCGGGCTGCGAAGGGGCCCTAGGGCCGCCGCTAGCCACTGGTACACCTCGTTTTATTGGTGCAGTGCACGCCTTGGCACCACACCGATGCTCCGCAGACCTACCCGCCGCCGCGCACAGGGTGCAGCGTGGCTTGGCGACGCAGGTGCCGGCCTTGTGGCCGGACTCACCGCAGCGGTAGCACTGATCGCTGCGATCTATTTCAGACGGGCAGAGTGCTCGGGTGTGGCCGGGCTCCAGGCACTTGAAGCACCTGAGCGGCCGCGTCTCCAGCAACTCCGTCCGGGCCAAACCCCACCCGACAGTCAAGTGACCCGTCCGTAGGATCTCCCTGGCGGCGAGCACCGGGCAACGCACCCAGACTGCAAACGCCCCGAACATAAGTCCGGGGCGCACCGCGCCGCAAGTGACCTCGGCCACTTCACACGCACCCGCATGTGCCACCGCCACCGCGACCTCTGTCGCGGTGACAGACTCGTCGAGGCCGGACAACCGCAGCTCCGCGGACTTCACCGGCCTGGACACCCTTACTATCCCCGGATCGAGCACCTCGACCAGTCGACGGGCCAGCGCCTCCGCCTTTCCACTAGCCTCGTCGCCCGCACCAGCCACCTCCAGCATGCGAGCCCCAGTAGCCGCACATTTAAATTGTACGCGCGGTATGCCCAGCGTAGCAAGGTCCACCTTTGCTCGCGCCTCAGTGATCACCTGTGCGTACGTTACCCCATTCTCCATCGCCGCGGGCTGCAGTGTGAGGACCACCGCAGCAGAGCGCGGCGGGCGCAAATTGCGCACGGCCGACCGGCTGAGCGGCAGCGTTTGCGGCGGCGGCGGTCCCCTGGCGGGGGCAGAGGACGGGGTAGGTCCCGTGAGCCCTGCATCGGGCACGCGACGCTCTGCCATAGTCAGCCTCTACTCACGGCGGCGCCTGCGGCGCCGGGTGGAAGTCGCCTCGACCGCAGCGGCAGGCTGCTTCTCGTCGTCAACGACATTAACGTCCTCTGCAGTGCGGCGCGCTCGGCCACGCCCGGCAACCACGACCACAGACGCGAGTGCAGGGCGCACCGAGGCACTGTTGGACAGTCCAGCACCCGCAGGGGGCGCGGCACGCGACGAATCACATGCCGGCACCGCCCTCGTGGCAGCCCCAGCAGATGGCGCGCCGCGCACCGCGACACTCGTCCTAGTGGGCCCAGCCCGCACAGAGGACCCCGCAGGCCCCGCCCCGCGCACCAGGGCGCCAGCAAGAAGTGTACCACGCACAGAAACTCCAGCGGGTGCAGCCCTCGCAGGCACCGACCTCACCACAGCGCCGGCAGGAGCCACCAAAGCGCCCTCTGAAGCTCCCCTTTGAGGGCCTCCATATCGCGCCGCAGCGCCGCCATATCAGTACGGAGCTGAGCATTCTCCGCCGCCACCAAGCGAGACTCCTCGGTCCCCGAGCGAGCTGCGAGCTCCGCCAGTGCATCTGCAATAGTGGAGGTCGCCCTCCTGAGGCCCACAAGCATCCTCCCCTTGATATTTTTCGACTTGAGTCCCACCCCCGTGATGTACCCCCATATCTTTAGTTGTTACCTCGACCTCGACTCAACCTCTACTCAACCTCCAAATGCGTTTCGGTATGCTTGATCGTAAAAAGTTTCTCCACTCGAACTAACCTTAGAAAATTTTCTCATACGAGTCGAGAAATGAACCTGTCATCTCAAGGTACCTCGCGACCTACCTTGAGGGCTCCTCAAACGAGTTTGTTGTTATAAATAATGGATTTTGGAGACTATCTCAATTTCATTTATGACATTTACGATGATGAAGCCTACAATTACCCATCGCGAAGGTATTTAAGAGATGCTGAAAACCCTTTGGAGGTTTACGACGCTGGTGAATTCCGTAGAAGATACCGCCTCAGCAAAGACTCGGTTGTGCACATACTATTACCGTTGCTGGAAATTAACAACAGTGTCAACAATCGTGGGTTACCTTTGACGCCAATATTGCAAGTGTTAATCGCTCTGAGATTTTACGCCACTGGAAATTTTCAGGTGGGCTTTCCATTTTTGCTTCGTATAATCGTGTTTCTGTCTACAGTTTACAAAACAATAATAAATTATTTTTATGTTTCAGATAGTTTGCGGCGACTTACATAAAATTTCCCAGTCCGTAGTATCAAAGACGGTAGCACTTATTTCGAAGAGATTGGCTTTGAAATCACGACAATATATTAAATTTCCGGGATCAAATGAAAGGATAGATGTTAAGAGAAAATTTCACCGTATTGCAGGGTTTCCAGGAGTAATCGGATGTGTTGATTGCACGCATATCCCAATAAAAAATCCTTCCAGAGAAAGAGGTGAAATCTTCCGAAACAGAAAAGGCTGGTTTTCCATTAATGTTCAAATAGTTTGTGGGCCTGGAATGGAAATTTATGATATTGTTGTTCGATGGCCAGGGTCTGTTCATGATTCCCGCATTTTCAGCAATAGCAGGTGCTGCTTAAGATTCGAAGAAGGCGATCTGGCTGGAAGTGGCATTCTAGTGGGAGACGGAGGGTATGCGCAGACTGCCTTTATGTACACTCCACTGCCAAATCCTCAAACAGACCCACAACACCGATACAATCGAGCACACATATTAACAAGGAACATAATTGAACGTGTAAATGGTGTATTAAAAAGACGTTTTGCATGTTTGTACAGAAAATTACAGAATAGTATACCAAATACCTGCAATATTAGTGTTTCTTGTGCTGCTCTGCATAACATATGCTTAAGAACTAATGAACCTGTACTGGAGCCTGAAGTAGAGATAGAAGATGTCCCCGTATACAATGCTCAAGACACAGCCAGAGGCAGTATTATACGTTCAGCTTTTATTTCTGGGCATTTTAGTTAAGAACTAATGAACCTATACTGAAAGTATTAGTGATGTCCCAGTTTATAATACTCAAGAGCCAGCCAAAGGCATTATTACACATTCAGCTTTTATTTCTAGGCATTAAGATAAGATTCTCTGTGATTATCTCTATAGGTTGAAAATTAAAAGACAAACATAATTGAAATTAAACATTGTTTTTCTTTATTTCCAATTCGTATTCTGCCAACTCCCTCTTGGTCTTGTTGCAGCGGACTAATTCTTCTGCAGCCTCTTTTTTTGCCTTAGCAGTCAAATATGACTGCTCCGCTGCCATCATCAAAAAAATCCTTTCTTTTTTTTGATAATCAAATAGTTCCTCTTCTCTTTTTTCTTTTTTTTCATATGCCTGCTGCCTTACATGGAACTCTTCTTCAATTACTCTGGACCTCACATTTCTTGGTCCTGAAATTAGATTAAAAAACATTGTTTGAGACCAAATAGTACCTACATAATTAATAACAAATATAAGTAACTATTAAACTGCAGGGTGTTTATAATAAAACTTACCTCGTAATGGGCCTGCACCAAAGTCAGTTTGCTGGGACAATGGACGCCGCGGTGGGGAGGCTGGATGTGGTGGAGTATCACGACGTGGTGGGTGTGGTGGAGTATCACGTCGTGGTGGGGGTGGTGGAGTATCACGTCGTGGTGGGGGTGGTGGAGTGTCACGACGTGGTGGTATCTCCAAATGCTGCGATTCTGCTATTCCCACCATTTCCACCACTACGGCATCTAAATTCACGAATAATATTTTAATAAAATTAAAAACCAACAAGTCATCATTGCCTAGGTTTAGTGTAGTGGTGTGTTTCCATGACTTAAATTAAATAATTGTATGGTGTAGCATCAATGCATTTGCCTGTCTTGTCACTTACTATCAAAAAAACTAGTTGCTGCCTGCGATTTCACACACGTTTTTTTATGGAAAAGTATTAATAATTATATCCCATGGGAACTGAAGTATGGGATTAAACATGGCCTTTGTTTTACTGCTACACCTATGCAAAATTTTAAGCCTCATCCGTTCAGTAGTTTTGTTGTGAAAAAGTAACGAGCAGCCATCCATCCAACTTTTCGCATTTATAATAATGTGTGTGATGTTATTGTAAGAAAAACTTACCTTCAGAATCATAAATAGTGTCACTGTCAAAGACACCCTCAATCTCCACATCTGTTTGCTCATATAGAGCTTCAGCTACTAGTGTCTCCTCGCTTGTTCCCGGCTGTGGCTCATTCGGTATATAAGGCCCCCCACCAGTTCTCATCCGCTCCCGCTTTTCTTCAGTGAGAACACTTTTCTGACGTGTTTTTAAATTATCAAAGCATTTCTTGAGCTGGACATCAGTTCTCTAAAATAAATGATACACCTAAATTAATGTCTACTATGTACCTATTTAATAATACAACACCTCGAGATAGAGTAAATGGTATTCAAAATTCATTCCACAGCCTGTTGTGGTCCACTGCTGGACATAGGAAATGGCCTATTTTTTGTGATGATCCCCAGAGACTGATTTTATGTTTTTTTAACAATAATAAAATTAAGGCAACATTCTCAGACATACCTTAGAATTGCCTTCAATTGAATTAAATTCTTCAGTGAGGCGCTTCCAAAGAACTTTCTTTGCACTTTGGCTGGCAGCTGTCAAAGTTGACGGTTTCTGGAGCTTATACTTTACGATGAGCTCCATCAAACAAGACTTTTCACTTTCACTGAAAATGTTTCTAGCTGCCATTGTGTTTGTGATGTGAACTGCAAGGACAATAAATTACTTTAGGTACTTATAATATTTTCAAGATAACACCTTATATAAAAAGAGACTAGCATAAACGTGCAGCTTCGCTCGCTCTCGTACCTACAGCTGTCTACACGAACTTGCTATACATAGTGCGGGATGCAAAGTTGGGTAGTTATACACAAACATGTGGTATTTTTTTCTGTGCCCTTTGGCGCGCAATGGCAAGCTTAGCCTGCCGCGAGGTAAAGCGCCGAGCGCGCACGGGTAAATGGAGCAAAGAAATCACAAATTATGATAGTGAAATACATTGAGATGAGACTCACCTGCCAATGGAGCTGTGGTTGTGGCCCAAATTTACACGTCGGAGTCCGTATCACACGCAGAATCCAAATCCATAAAACAAAGCCGGGTCAATATTATAGCAATCATCGATGTCCAAAATACAAGCAGGGTCGCAAAATATAATAATAATAATAATAATAATACATTTATTTCAGACAACATTAGAACAAGTACAGATCTTATTAACTTATTCTACGGTCCATATGAATATATACCTTAAATCTAACATACATAAAAATATAAAAACTTATTTTAAATAAAATTGCACACGTTCTAAATTTATTCTATATTTATATAACAAGAAAGTCCGAAATACACTCAAATTCACTCAATTCACCCGCAACGCAAGAAACTACCACACACAACAGACGACAGAAACAAAATTCTCAACGGTTACATTTAAAAAACTGTCAAATGTCAGTTCACTTTGACGTTTTAATAATAGGCATAGACTACAGACAAGGGGGCTTGATGCATGTTTGATAAAATTTTCCTCGAACTGATGACGTAATGATGACGTACCGACTCGATTCAACCTTATTCGAGTGGAGTTGAGATTCAAGCAAATTATCGACTAAGCATACCGAACTCGAGTATGTTTTGGAGGAACGCTCGAGAAACCCTCAGACAAGTTTGAGTGGAGGATTATTTCAAGAATTGTCTTAAGATATGGGGGGTAGTCCACGGCCACTGCAGCCCGTTTGACGATCACGGCCGTTGTGGCCGGGCCGTCCTCGCCCTCCGCTGGAGACAGGGCCGCCGAGGTAGGCGACGCAGAACGCCGGTAGCGGGCCGTCAGGTCAGCCGCCTCCCGCTCAGCGCGAAGACTGAGCTTGGCGCGCTCGAGTTCTTTCACCTCGCCCGCGGTCCTACGCACACGTGCGGCAGCCCTGCCGCGGCGGCCCCTCGCCGCACTACTCGCCCGCGTAACTACGCGGGAGACTTTTTCTGACGGTCCCTGAGACCCGGCCTCCCCGTCCTCCGAGTCCGAGTTCCACGAACCGTCAGTTTCATCCTCCGCCACATATCGTCGTTTCGACGGCGACCGCCAAAACTTACTTCCTGTCGAAGCGGCGGCGGCGGGCCCTGCACGGCCGCAAGCTGGCACCGCTGGCCGAACGGTCAACGTGCCCGCCACCGCCTCCACTCCAGGCACCACCGTAGTGTGCGGCGACATCACCGCCGCGTCCGTCGCTCGACCGCGCGCAGCCGGTCCCGCCACAGCGGCGCCAGACGGCCCCGCCAACGCGGCGCCAGCGCGCTCGGCACGCGTCCCTGGCCGTGTAGGTGCCGCGGATTGTCCGGCACTCCTTGCCGTGTCCATCGCAGACATCACACACACAACACAGTCACAATAAAACAAACAAAAACACTCTCGTGTACGATTTTAGGGTTTTTTTGCAACCCTAAAATCGCACACAAACAAACACAAACACTAGACTCCACTCTCAGACACTCGCGAGTCCTGAAAAGGACTTTTGGTGCGTCAGTAGACACCTCCGCAACGAAAGACCATAAGATAACAAACACGACCTGCCCGTACGGATGCCGCAGCGGGACTCGTAATCTGCCTCCTGGTGATGCCAATACGAAGTTAGTTGGCCATAGACCAACACATCGATAGAGAAACTTCACTGTCAAACTCCGTCCGTTAGAAAATTTGTGTTGCTTGTTCTGAGGTTGCTTGGCCAAGGTGGATGACAGTTCCTTACCAAGTGTCAAATGAAACCTCAAAATTTGGATGTTACAAGCTAGATCCAACAATCTAACAAGACGTGGAAGAATCGCTGAAAGACACTTATGACAAGGCAGCAAATCTGTCCTCCCTCCCTCCCTCCACCCTCCAGCTGTATGCGTACCCTAAAATAATATCACTATATTGTACCTATACATCTAGCTATATAGGTTATCTCTTGCAACAATGGTTGAAATTAAATCAAATTAATATTAAGTAGATTCACTTGCCTTAGTCTCTTCACACGAACAGTGTGAGATAGGGGTTGGCTAGTGTGCAGAGTGAGAATAATCTTGGGACACTTTTGGGATCTTTATTCACTTTGTTGATGTCTTGTTCAGTCCACTGCCCACTCCAACACATCCATTACTCATTATTTTATTTTATTCTGTTTGTACCTTTGCGTGTGAAAACCATGTACCTATGTATCCAACGTATTAATAACTTAAACTGACTTTCCCGTACAAAAATAAAACGTAACATTAGAAGCCACAACCTGGAAACCGAATCTTGTTACTTATTTACTTTCTCACTCAACTCTCGCGAAGAGTGTCAGCCAGCAGAATTGACGTTTTACGTGTGCAGTGCATGTAAACATCAACTTCAACTTCTTGTCTTATGGCTCTGCATCTGGTTTGACAAATTTCTGTCCAGAGCTCTTTTTTCTTTTTCTTTTATGTTATTTTTGTTTGTTTGTTTTGTTATTCCTTTCTTATTTATATTTTTTTACATTTACGTTTCTTTCTCTGTATCTTATTTCCATATAGAGGTTTTACTCATTTATTATATTTTATCCTTTTTTCTACCTCTCTTTTTTCGTATCTTGCTTGTAACCTGTGTACCTATTCTTTGTATTCTGTTTCTTTGTATTGCTGCCACACTAGGACCTGTCTGAAAACCAGCGCCGCTACTAGCTTCGGCTTGTAGCGGCATAATGCTAAGACAGGGACCTTTTCGGCCTATGTACCTAACACTACCACTAATTTGTATCTGTTTTTATTTTTTATTTTGTTGTTTCCTTTCGATATAATCCTGTATGTTCATTGTATGTATATGTAATTGTAATGTGTTGTGTTATGCATAGTCCAAATAAATGTATTTTCTTTCTTTCTGAAAGAATTTAGATTCTAAAGAAAAATCACATGTAACAGTTTCAAACGTTACAATATAGAATTGCTTTTTTCTTTTTACGGAGTCTACTTTCCCGTTTCAGCTGTTGACTTCAATAGAACTTATTTCAGGTTGAGGGGTCAGTGATAGTTCTTCGGATGGGTCGTATAAATAGTTGTCAATATTAAGAAAGTATATGTTTCCGAACTTGGCTTTTCAACGAGTCGTATAAATCGTTGTCAATATTACGAAAATATAATTATATGTTTTCGAACTTGGCTTTTCAACTTATCTCTTGTAATTTGTATGCGAGGCTGTATTTCAATGATAGGGGAATTTTCCTCAGTCTCTGTTTCAGACATTATGTGTTGCGTCTCGGTGCAATAATGTCCAATAAACAGTAATATCAAAATTTGCGTTAGTTAAATTGATATACAAGGTGGACCAAACAGTGATGTCATAAAAAAATTTATTGCCTCACCCCCGGGGGTACCTTAATCAAAGTTCATTGTTATGCAACTGCAACAATAAATAGGTAATTAGGGACTGCATTTTCAACAATGAGCCGGTTGAAACATGAAATAATATGGTTTTATTGAGTAGGTGGGTCAAAGCTGATACAAAATGATTACCGTTTTAGATAAAATATGACTGAACTTACTTCTTTCTTTGTTATTGGCAAAATGATTTATTATCGTTGCTCTACAACATCTTTCTGGTTTGCGTCTGAAATAGAAGATGTGAATTACGTTATTGAAATTTCAGATATCAATAGCTTGAAGTTTACAAGCCCGCAATTTGTACCTTTCCCATAAAATAATTGTCCGTTTCAAAGTAACCTAATATTTTCTGGGATGGGGCCCCAGAAAATATTAGGTTACTTTGAAACGGAATTGGTTTCAAAATAAATTTTTAAAGTATTTATGGTACAAATAAACAGTGAATTTTTTGTTGCACAACAATTTTGAAGGTAAAATGGGTTTGACCGGAGTCGCAAGAGATAAATGAATTTCATGAAATAAGAAAAGGTTATGTCAAAGGCTGTGTACATGTAAGGTGTACTTGCATTAAATAAATAAAATTAGAAAAAACAAAAGGTTAGATTAGTTACAACAAAAGAAAACTAAATTTACACATAGAATCGGTATAAAGCATACGTTTGATTAAATCCGTTAGAAAATTGGCCGCTAAGCGTATGTCCTCTTTTAAGTCGTCTGCGTTCTGATTGGCTAAGAGAAAGTCGTCGAGGTAGACTATTACTCTTAAACCCCTTTCTCTGAGCTGTGCCGCGACCCAGTTTGATACCCGTGCAAACGTTAGGGGAGCTGTCGCTAGACCGAAGGGTAGACAAGTGAACTGGAATATTTTCTGACGATGAACGATCGCTAAAAATTTTTTGCTCTCCGATTTCACTGGTATGTGAAAATATGCCTGCGAAATATCTATCTTTGAAAGATAATCTCCTTCTTGAAGGAATTCTGGCACTCGAAAGTGGTTCAACAAGCGAAATTTCTTTGGTCGCAGGAACTTGTTAAACTCTCGTAAATTTATAATTGGACGAAGACTGCCGTCGGGTTGACGACCTCTGTGGCGCAGCGGGCGAAGGTCTGCCTGCGACGCAGGAGGTTGCGGGTTCGATTCCCGCCTCGGGACAAATGTTAGTACGATCTGCAGACATTTGTCCAGGGCGTTCTGGATGTTTCCTATGTATAATAAAAAATATCTATCTATGTAGTGTATTGTATTAAGTATATCAGTACCCATAACACAAGCTCTGCTTAGCTTGGGGCTAGATAATGTTGTGTGAATTGTCAAGCATTACTTATGTATTTATTCTGGAAAGACTTACAGAGAGATCAATTTTTCTATTTCTGTGTCTAATCCGACTGATTGAAACTTGTATAAGCGAAGTTTTGTAAGTAGGCAAGTGGCAAGTTGGCACGTGGTGGTTTTAGAATAAAGGGGACAGAATATCTCTATATTATTTTCAATATAACTTAGGGGACCCCCAGGTCCTGCCACACCTTCACGTATTCGCTCAGCCTCCCCCGCTTGAAATACTGCAAGTCACGATCTTCGAGGTTTTTTGGAATTTGGCTCCCTGTAGGAACCAGGCTTGTCTCTTGGGCGACTGTTAAAAGTTCGTTTGGAGCTCTTTTGTTATTGGACTTCCAAGATTCAAAAACTGGCGCTATATGTTGCTGTGGTCGAGGTTTATAAAACGGTTTTGACACCCTTGGAATTTTCTTGTGCTGATCATAACTTGAACCTGGTTTGTGTTGGAACTTTGGTTTATAGTTCGCCGTGGTACCGCGAAAAAATCCCTGAAGTGACCCTGACTGTTTTAGGAGCTCCGTTACTTGCTCTTTCCTCAAAAAGATGTGTGGAAGACGGAGGAATGTTGTTTAGTAGAGTAGAGACGTAATCATCCTGAGGTAAGGAAGCATTCCGTCTTTGCTCTATCGGTTCTACCTTACGGCCACATACATATTGCAGCACATCATCAGGTATTCACTTGAATGCGGAATCTGGCCCATACAGCGACTCTTTGAGAACCTGCTTCGAAGGAGGATGTCTAGAAGACAGATCGTTTATTACATTGGTGAGGGCCTCTCGTTGTAAAAGTTGGCCATGTAATATAGTGCCGAAAGATGCTTCTTGCTTGGCGAGTGCCTCGGATGAAGCACTGGAAGCGCTAATTTTTTGTAGGGCGGGATTCAGCTCCAGCACATGTAAAACGGGAAATGCTTGTAGTTTCTTCTGCACATTAAGCATAACGGATCTGTTTATAAGACAAATCTCCCAATCTCAAGCACTGAATACCCTGGGTTTTAATATGAGGTTTTGGCGTTGTAATGGCCGGTTCTTGTTCTCTTGTTTGTGGAGAAAAATCAATGTCCTCACTATCCTCAACAAGTGCTGGAGATAGGGCTTTCCAATGTTTCTCTACGTTGTCCAATGTATGCAATCCTTATGTGATGCTTCTTGTTTTCCTTCAGCTTGGTTGTCTGCGGGAGATAGCTCAGGTACAGGAAGCCTATCTCTATCGGCCATGTTATGTAGGACACAGCATGCATTTATTATTTTTGCCACAGTGTGGTGTTCATAATACAGTACACAACGCCGACGGGCCTATAGTACTCCTATGCACCGTTCAACAGTGTTCCTGACCTTGCAGTGAACATTTGTGTAATGTTCCTCAGGAGTCTCAGGGCGATCATTGACAATAGGGGTCAAAAGCCAATGCCTTAATCCTTATCCACAAGTTACAGAGGAAAGAAAGGGGTGGTGTAAGGAAGGAAATAAAAAACAATAAAGAAATAAGCATTTTTTAACAGCATATTTTAATACCTAAATTATTGGCAAAAGTTTAGTAAGAATTGGAAGGAAAGAACCTGCTAATATTTCTACCTGCCAGAGAGTTCCCCCATCACTATGAAGTTGTACACTGTGATGTGATGTGGATGTGTGGGTTGATTTCTGAGTGACGCCAGATGAATGCATCATGGCTGGCCCCCCCTCCAAAGGTTGCATCAGCATTTAAAATTTCAAATTACTGTCACTAATATGCTAAACAATATAATTATTAGGTAGGTACTAATAATACTACACTAAATTAGCATATTCATAGCTATAAAATAATGTAGGTATATGCTTTATTAAAACCAGATTAGGTACTGTGACTTGGTATTATGAAACTCCCTATTTGAACACTCTGAAATGGTGATGCTTGCGGTTGAAAAATCTCTCTTCATCTTCATCGGGTCTCACCATAGCAACATGAGTACCATCAATGCACCCAAGAACCCCAGGAAATCCAAATTTGTTGTAAAATTTAAAATAAATGCACAATACAACTTTAACTTTTGAGAGTTTATGTAATCAATAATATATAATTACTATTATTTTATGTTACGCTGTGTGGTGCCGGCTTAAAATTTGCACCAACACAACTCTTCCCGCGGGTATCGTAAGAGGCGACTAAGTGATATCCACCGGGGCGGGCAGCAGCGCCCCTGCAGAACAATTCTACCACCGAACAATGCGCCCAGTAGTGGACCACTACGGGCTATTGAGGAGGTTTATGTTTATTTATAATCAATGGTTGGTGGTCTTTAGGCAGTTGACACACAGAATATGAAATAACATAAAAATCACACCTTTTCATTATTATCTGCGTCTCTTCGTGTGTCTGTGGAAATCTTATGTTTTTCTGCAAAAAGCTAATACTTTTCAGTGCCTTGGTGACTTCTTTCACAGTATTTTAATCGCTAGATTGACTCAGGCCATGAAGAAAGTTCATGTCAACTGGTTTTAGATATGATCCAGTGGTGTAAAATAAGAATGCCGTTAAAACTTTTTTACTAGGACTACCTTATGTACTAGGACAAGGTTCCTAATGACTTGATTAAAAGTGGATGCCACCTTGCATTAAGCTCAGTTTTGTTCGTCTTTCTTTGTCTTGCAGGCATACCTAAAGCCGCATCCGCTGCGCCGTGTTTTAAACAGAACATTGTAAGAAAACATGAGAAAGGGGCGTGGCCTAAATGTTTTGTCGAGCAAATACACTTGAAAATGTTTGCCGGAGTTAGCGGAAAACATCCCCCGCTGTCTGCGGGCGGGGGGAATTGTTTATTTTATGCTCGATTTTGACGCAGGATTTTAGCTCAATTTTCATTCTTTCGAGAGCGTCGAAATGTACGATGTCAAATAAATTATCTAACTCAGTTTCAAAGCTCTGTTCGCGACCCTTGTAAATAGCCTGAGTTTTCTTACAGTTTTTTTGCAGCTCTCTCCAAACATTATACAAATCCACAAGTTTTTTCACGCAATTAGGAAATGCCTTTGTAGGGATTCTTGCCTTTTCCAAAATATAGTGCACTCCCGAATGACAAGATTCGCACTTTCACTGACTGTGAGTTTCACTTCACGAATGTTGTAAAACAAAACGGCTAAAACTTGTCTATTTGAAGGCAGTTTAGCACCATTTATTTGGTGCTTTGAATCTCCAATTAGGTAAATACCTTTTCTTGTACTTCGTAATTCCACTGACATTGTGAATTAATAAAACACAAAACTCCAATAATCGAAACTAGTGCACAATAATTCATGTAGTAGCAGGTCGCGCTATATTGCCCATACAACTTGTTTGAACAAGATTCAAATGCGATTCGGCACGGGTTCCCATGCATTGAATTGGTTATTGTTTTGTTTTCCGAGTAATTAACGAGGTTACTAAAAAATATAGAACCTATGCGTTAAATAAAAATGACTTCGAAAAATAAGGGACACCCTAATATATATGCTCTATCTTTGTCTTCATTCGGGAAAGTTTCCCAAATAGACGCGACACGGACACCGAAAAAGCCATGCAGGCGTGGTCCTGTCAAAAAAGCGCTAGCTTCCGTACACACATGGCTCTTTCGTATTCAATCTCGTCGTTAGCAAGACTAACAGTTTTAGCAGCTTCCTGAAAAGTTGTACGATTCGGACCACCAAGATTTTTGAGTTGAGCGTAACTACGACACGGGCATGATTTTAATAGAATTCTAAGATAAAACCGTTCACCTCTGACCGACCCAAAATAAACTCGCGACCAGCTCATCCCTTTGCCTTTTAATAATAAATTTATTATTTGTGTTTTCAAATATATCTCTATTTACAATAGAGGGACGCCGGGGACGTACTATGTACCGCTCATAAAAGTCCATGTACGTAACTTCTATTCGTACTTCTACTGCGGGTAACTACGTTATTAAATTGGAACCGGTTTGTTCCGTGGCTTGCGCTTCAGTGCCTGGTTTGAAAAAAACCGTCTGCTGATTTTGACGATGGACCGACAACTGTTTTACGTTTGGATCGCGCGCGGTTACGTTCAATTCCAAAGTTCTGCAAGCGGCGTCGCTCGAACCTATATAGGGTTTGGTAACATACTGTTCGATCCCGTTATTTTATGATCGGGCACTGCAGATACTCGCAATTTGTCAGGCCCCTTGGTGATATATGTTTATAAGTATTTAACTACGGTGCGTTGCGTCGACACTTCAAAGTTGATATGAGCATCGAACTTTAGCAGAAGGCTCGCGTATCGTTGACTTGTACTTCTTTATTGCGGTATTTGATATATGCCGTGTTTTTATTATTTCTACGCAAGTCAACAAAACCTTTATCATCACAAAAAGTTACATCTGTTTCGCGTTTTGGAAAATAGTTTAAACATTTCATTTTATCGCTATCTAGCAAGGTAAATCAGATCTATGCCAAGGACCACAGTGACCGTGAATCATGTTGTTTTAAACAGCCGTCCGTAGTCTACCGTTACTTTCAGTGGCTTCAGGTATATCCGCTCTCACAAACTTGTCGATATCTGAATTATGAACGGGGCCGCCACCTGTAACCCTAAGGGACCTTACGCACTAGCGGTTGGCCGCTAGGCGGTTAGACTCGAGCGGTCCAACCGCTTAACGCGGTTTCTTCGCGGTTAGCCGCCATAGCGGTCAGCCGCGATGAAACCGCGTTAAGCGGTTGGACCGCTCGAAGGCGCGTGGCTCATAAACAAAATGGACGCCGTCGAGATAGCTTGTGTTATTTATTTTTACTCCCGAAAACAACGAAAGAAAAATAAAAAAAGATACTGGATTCATCCTTTACTAGAAACACGCAACGAATTTGGCCAGTTCGCAAGTTGTTTTCAAGAACTGAAGAAGCACCAAGATAAATTTTTCGGCTATGTTAGAATGAGTGTTTCGTCATTTGAAGAACTACTAACAGTTTTATATGACAGCATCAAAGGACAAGATACTAAATTTCGTGACTGTATCCAACCCGAAGAGAAATTAGTAATAACATTAAGGTAAGTTTGATAAATAAAAAAGTTTTAGTAGTTAATATGTTTTAATTTTAATCGCAATGTGGGTTCATACGAGTAATTGAATAAAAAAAGTAGTAAACTATAACTATTACTGAGAATTATTATTATCATTAAAAAGATCTAGATAATCAGATTCTTGAGATATCTGTGAATGTGTTGATTCAGGAGAGGTTACAGATTGTTCTTGATTACATGTTCCACGGTGTGTAGGTGGAACTGAGGGCGATGGTGGTGGGTAATTATTTCTAGCAAATGATGGTGTCTGATATCCTTGGGATGGCCCTTGGTTGTAGTTAAATGGTCGTACGTAATCCCAAGTAGAGTTACAGTAGCTGTATCCAGACGTTTGGGCTTCAGTAATGACTTGCATTATTTGAGATTTTGTACGTAGGCGTATATGTTCAGGCACTTTTTTTATTTCACTAACCAACGACAAAAAGAAAAGTCTATCTTCATCTTCTTCCGCCTTTTTCAACTCTACATTCTTATTTAAGACGTTAATCAATTCAACTCCTATATCATCTTCTTTGTTATTCTTTTTTTTTCGTTTTGGCGGTGGTACTACGACTGGGTCAGCTACGTTTTCTGTTTCATTTCTTTCATTTTCTTGCCTTTGCATGAAAGTATGTTTAGTTTCGTTTAAATATATGTAATAATAATAAGAAATACTTACCAAGATTTTTTTTTGCCTCTGTTGTCATCTCCTCTTTTCCAAAAATATCTACTAATTCTTCCCATTGTTTCCGTTTTAAATCTCTATTCTTATAAACTGCTCCTTCACAATTCCAAATAGCTTCTCGTTGTTGAATTTCAATAATGAATTTCTCTGTGTCGAAGTTCATGGCTGCGCAACTGAAAACACGTGCATACTTCACCGGCGGCGGCTCGCCGCAAACTAACCGCCAGTGCGTATACACAAGATGGCGGCTAGCCGCGAAGCGGGCCGCGTCACTCCATTCAACCGCCGCGGTTGAAATTTTGTGGCGGTTTAGTGCGTACAATCATAAGCGGTTGCATATTAAACTGGAAAAGCGGCTAGCCGCGCGGTTAGCCGCCCCCGCGGTTAGCCGCTAGTGCGTAAGAGCGCTAAAACAAATGTGAGCGTGTAGTAGACCTCGCTTTTGAAATTTTATTACGTGTATCATGTAAACGATTTTGCCAAACCAAGCACCGGTTCTAAGGAAATCGAAATCTGTAGCGCAGACAAGGGGATAGTTGAGACTACTGTTAGACTGAGTGGACTGTTGAATTTCAGGCTACCTGGGATTGCATGTGAACGTTAAGAAAAACGATCTAGATCAAGAGACTAAAGTCATCGCATCGCTGCTCCTCTGATATTCTGCAGTACATAACCACTAACCATTCTTCGGACAGCCTGCCTAATTGTGAAAACCGTGGCTCTGACAAAAGTAGACACCGAACGTATTTCACTTGTGATAGTTTATGTTGAAGATTACCTAATTTGTTTGGGTACCACTCTGCATTGCCTTCGGGATAAAGTAGTGGATATTGAAAGCCTTCAGCTTAACATGGGTGCATTATATCGACAGGGTGTGGTTTCTTACACCCCCCCCACTTTCCACACGGCTATGCAACCCGGTCTAAAAGCCTCTATTTTGGTACTAATTATACATCTTCCTTACCAGGAGCAAAATCTCGTAAAAGGTTGCTGTCTGTCGAGTCGGAGGTCTGTTGAAATTTAATGTGAGTCTGATCGGATGTGTGATCGTTTATTTTTTTAGCAATTTGATAAATCGATGATTTAACTCTAAAAAATCTTATAGATGTAATAACCTCCTTATCGAGGCTCCTTTGCGCAGCTAAGGAGTATGTCGAAGACGGTAACCATTTAGCTTTGGAGCTCTGTCATCCTCTCCAGCCCTCAACCATGTTTCATTAATTGCCATTATGTCTGGCCCTAGTTCCTCCATTGCCACAATAAACTCTTCATGTCCCGTATTGAGTGATCCCGCATTGAACAGACCAATCCTGAGATGGCTAGCTTTACTCATGATTTCCAGGTAGAAACCAAGGCAAAAAAATCGGCAAAATACTAGACTACCTGTTGAATAAGATTATTATGTGCCTATATCTATATGGTCTATATTACCTACACTACAAATAAATAAAATATAAAGAAACTGCTAGTGTCTACCTATCCATTTTCAAGTTCAGGTTTCAAGTTAGCATCAGTGTTGTAGTACCTTAGTGGATTTTCCACTAAAACTGGTGGTTTCGACCCCCGCACGGTGGATCGAAAATCGACTTTCAAAGACATAGGAACAAAAAAAAGGTGTCGTTTTTTTTGTTTGAAATGGCTTCTAGCAATCAATGTTATGCTTAAATATATCATGGGATACAATTTGACGGCCAAAATGTAGAGTAATGATTTTTTTACGAAAAAAATGTATGAAACCTACATTAAAAATCCCGATATCTCCGGAAGTGCAAAGAAAATCGTAATATCCTTCCTTATCCACATACAGTTATAGAGCTTTAAAATAGAATCGCTTCATCGCGAGTTGATCGAAACAATTTTTTTACAATTTATGTACAATGAACTATAGATTGTGGTATATCATTTGAAAGGTAATTTTGTTACCTTCCAAGTGATATCAAGAAGATTTAAAATTAATTAAATTGGCTACCTAAATTTTGGGAATTATTGCAATAGGTCGAAGTTGCATCTATCGGCTTCTATCGGCGCCGGAGCTGGATTTCTCCCTGTTCCCTATCCGCTGTTTTAGCTCCGACAAATGCCAGATTGGGTTCAAGTCAGGAATAAGGGCTGGCCAGTCTAGTGTGGGAATGCCGACATGGAAGACGTCTGTCGGTACTGTCTAGTCACTGCTGCGGTGTGGCAGCGGACATTATTGTGCATTAAATCAAAATTTATCGTCGCCAATAAATCCTGCGTAAGGGAAAACATAATTTAACTCATAGTTCACTGCAACGAAATTGTAAAAATTAGTCTTGAACAACCCTTGAAGCGATTCCAGTTTAAAGCTCGCAAGTGTATTTAGGTATTTTTGGCATACTGCATATAATGCTCACTACTGCACTTTTTTTTTAAAATCGGGAGCAGAATTTTTTTACGAAAACTTGTCTGAAAAGTTGCAGAGAATCCTCAAAACACTGAACTTTTTGTAATCAGAAAAAATAATCATTAAAAAAGTGCCCATCGGCTGATTGTATCCTCGAGATAGTTACAGAAACGTATTTTCTTGTGTAAACTTCGAAACGAAATACTAGACCGAGAAAACTACAACAACAAAATGAAATTAAAGAAATATTTTTGATGTTGTTTACCTACCAAGGAGGTAGCAAGATAAGGTATCAGATGTTTAGAAGTACTTAAAGTAAGTTTAAGTACTTCTAGTTAATTATTTTGCTTCTAGTTAAGTTAGTTAGTAAGAAGCAAAGCTACCTAAATTACAATGATAAATACATTGTCTGTGTGAGGGTGTGTGTGTGTGTGTGTGGTTTATATAGGTACATTATCTACACCAACAAATTTTACCAACCAAAATTTTATATAGGTACATTATCTACACCAACAAATTTTACCAACCAAAATCTAACTAAATGTATAAGTTTATATTTACTTGCATGCAGCTACTATAATAGACAAATAGCTAATGTATGTTCAAGTGTCCCTGATAGTTTTATGTGGTATGTGTACCTACTCGTATATATATTACATAATTTCTAAGAACTAAACTAAACGACATACCTACTGTCTGTCTCGTCTGTCGGTCTGTTCGTAAGTCTATCTGTCTGGTGGTCCGTCGGTCTGTTCGTTCTGTCTGTCTGCATGTCAGTTACCTACTCGTATATAGTACGTAATTTCTAAGTTAAAAACTATTTGAATACAACTTTTTTGGAATAGAACTGTTGTTCCGAATCCCGAAATCTTTTATAGATTACATTTAGGAGCTCCTGGAGTAAGTCCCACTCAGGATTATCTTCTCCCAAACGCAGCTTTATAGATGTTAGGGCTTTTCGGTATCGCTGGTCGGGCGCAGTTTATTCGACGTCCTCAACCTTGTACAGCTTAAAGTCAATGAAAAATTCACCCTCGTCGGTGGTGATGGTACGGCGCGACTGCCCGTCAGACACTCGGGTGGTGAAGGATGAGACGGCGGTCGATCCGCCGCGGCCTTTCGTCGACGGAGCCGCAGCCTTCTTATCCTCCGCTTTTATAATTGAGAAAATGTCTCTCTTGGTTTTCTTGTTCCTGTAAATAAGAAGGTGTCATCAGAAAAAGGTTCTAACTAAATCAACCCACCGCCACCGTGTCGTAAGAATCTAACCTTTAATATATCAACGTATTAATCATACCTAAGCATACTACACTGCTATAATACTATACACGAGCGTTGTAGCACATCTGACTAATCTCGTAGCACTCACTTAATCGGCTACGAGCGTAGCACATCGTAACAAAAAATCTTTTCTGGATTATAATTTACCTACTTATTTGATATGAACATAAATGCGAAGTTTGGGTTTTGTTGCTTCTAGTATATGCAACAGGGTCTAAGCCTTGGCTAATGAATGGACTTGAAACTTGATAACGATGTATCTATCTAGTTCTGAACAAAAAATATTATGAATCTATAACTGAATTTATTTTGATTAATTAGTTTCGTTATTTTATCATAGATTAACTTACCAAGGAAAATCTTCTTTAGCTTGCCGAATCCCGCGAATTGCTTCTGTCGCTGCAGTAGATGAGGATGGCTGCGGGGCGAGAGCCTCAGGAACGGTAGCCGGAGTAATCTTCCTTTTAGCAGCCTTCGTCTTAGGCAGCGGCGCTGTTTTTTTTACTTTTTGAGATTCGGTGCGCACCTCCGAGACCATGGAGTAATCACTCTCGTAGTCAGACCTGAAAAATCAAAAACATATCAACGTTAATTATTGTGCACAATCAATCTGAGTTTGGTTATTACCCACTGCATTTAAGTTGTGTAGTGTCTCATGAATGACTTACGAACATTTTCTTGTAGAGTAGGTAGAGTACTTCTGAAGACGACAGCAGGCGTGGATAAGAACGGCTTGGGCGGACGCGGTTGAGAACGGACTTGGGCGGGCGGGCAGCGGGGCGGCAGGCAACGTCGGTATAGCATCAGGCTTCAGCTCGAAAATCGCACAAAGAATGTGATTTTTCAACTTTTTCCACAGGTTTTATATCGCACGAGTAAAAAAATTAAAATGGTCTATGAGCTTTAACTGATAAGTGATAATCAATGTTGAACCTTATTCCTCATAATATTACTAAGTTATTAAAATTGATGCGATAGTAAATACCTTTAGTACAACCATTAATTGCATTTTTCAATTTTTCAACCTTATTTCAAAACAATTGTTTTACTTTAAAACCAGTAGTTATGCAAATATAGATCTTATTCAAAATGCATTAAAGCTCTATGACTATGAAAAACCTCAAATAATTTACCGAATATGATTCAATAGATCAAAGAAAAGCGTCGCGTTACAGTCAAGTTTTAGGTACTTACAAGCCGCTAAGCAAAACCGTGAGAATGCATAAGGGTGATTACAGACGCCTGATTACCAATATAAGAATAAAAAGTGCCCTCATGTCTATAACCACAGATTAGATGCTATAACTCAGATATAGTTTGAACTTGCCCACTTCATTGATTTTATTATAAGTACAATTTGCGTAGTTATGTAAAAAATACAATTATTTTATTCGTGCAAAAAATTGTAGGTAAAAATAGTATTATTACTGTCGTATAGATAAAATCATTATCTCTTTTAACAAATTATTGATTTAATTTGTACCTTTAAAAATGAGTACCTACTAATCACATAATTTTACCTAACACATAATTTTGTAGCAATTTCATTATCATGATGAGTCTAGCAAGGGCTTAATAAGGGCTAGTGTCAACTATGACACGGAATGTAGGTACATAGCATGATTATAATATGAGCCAAAATACCTATAACCTTTTATGCAATTTTATATAAGTTAAAACATTATTAGTTCGCACTATGTTTTTTTTTACAATTACTGGATTTTAGTTCATTCTCGGTAAGTAAACATTGTTTTCTTTTTGTAGCATTAATAAGGGTTATTATCAATAAATAAAGTACCATATATAAATAGTGTAATTATAAAAAATACTAGTGACTTAAGAAATTGTTGGTAATCCGCGAACGCTGTAGCAGACATCAGGCCTTAGATACAAATCGCTGCGTTGCAAGTTGTTATTTCAAGGAATGCGAACGGGGCATGGTCACACAGTCGTCGGGCAGTGGCAGTGGGTGGGAAACTTGACTCATTATTAGCTAACACGTGTAGAGTGAACAGTGAATTATATGGACAATTACAAGTTGGAACAAGTTATATTCCCATTTTATATGCGCACGTATACCTACGAGTATAAAGGAAATCCAAAGGTACGTTTTTAAACTTAATAAACCAAGTTTATCTATTTTTGTATCACTTTATTATGCTCAGTTATTAAGTGTAGTACTTTTTGCCATTGTTAATGCAAATTATGAGTTTATGTATGTACACACTGGCATAAATGGAAGCGTCTCTGATGGTGGTCAACATACAAAATTTCATGAAAAACGAATGAAAAGCCAGTTAAACCTACCACCAGCTTCAACGTTACCAAATAGTAATATTACAGTGCCCTATGTATTTTTTAGGAGACAGTGCATTTTCTCTCAACAGACACGTGATGAAGCCCTATCCATTCAAGAATATAAACCATGAAAAACAAAGAATATTTAATTATAGGTTATCTAGGGCAAGACGGGTAGTAGAAAATGCTTTTGGGATACTGGCAACACGTTTTAGGATATTTCGCCGAAAAATAAGTGTAAATGTTGAGAACGTCGATGCTATTGTTCTAGCATGTTGCGCATTACACAATTTTTTAAGAACAAAATCAAAAATCTATTTGTCAAATTCATGTACAGACTCTGAAAATACAAACGATCGAACTTATCGACCAGGTGATTGGCGGGCAGAATCATTCGAATTAGTATCAGTTGCGCAAAGAAATGAAAAACAGCGCAACGATGAAGGAAACTACGTTAGAAGTCAATTTATGTCGTATTTTAACGGACAAGGCAGTGTTGATTTTCAAGAAGACATGTTACGAGTAATATAAGAGCATTAAAATAGTTTTAATGTTGATGAAATACTTAAGTAAGTACTTATACCTAATATTTAGAAGTAATTCTAAGAAATATATTATTATATAATTGTGCCAAGTGATTTTATTCTTGTTTTATTTTAAGTATTACGAGTCCATGGTATCTACTCCCGTGCGAGATGGTTCAGTAGTCTCTTCAATAAAAGTAAAGAGATTGTAATACCAAAGAGATGGTTTGTACACACCATCGCTGCCAGATCCTATTTGTTTTGAAGAATTAACCTAAAGAAAATAACACATTGAAATGAAATACAAATACCTACTAATAAAAATAAATAAAAAATTTCAAAAAAACAATTTTGAATAATCATTACTTAATTAAAAATACGTAGGTACCTTTTTTAACTCCCGAAAAAAGGATGTCCGCATATTTTCAAATTTTTTTTTGAAAGCCGGCAGCTCCATGTTGGTTTTGAGTTCCCCAAAAATTTCAAACTATGTTTTCTGCCTCATGTCGCGGTTAAAATAATGTTTATGATTTTTATCCCACATGTGAGGTCGGTCTTGATAAACTTCTATAATTCGCATCCAAACTTCGCGTCCGTTGTCGGCCGCCATTTTGATTGTACGCTATGTATACGTGCACTCCGTGTGACAGATACTGACAAACTGACTGAGAAATTGCCCCAATCGCGCTACACACGCAGCGACGGCAGGGACGACTTAGGGATCAAGGATGGTCTCGCGCCCCTGCCGCCCTGCCGCAGGGCCAATCCTCCAAAGTGCCCCTGCATGCCTACACACATCACAATTAAGGATGCAATTAAAGGTCATCCCCACTCCTACACCCTAGATTGCCCCTGCGGCAGATGTGTGAGTAGGGCGCTATGTCGCGGCGCGCGTCTCAGTCATTCACAACGAACCGAACGTTGAAATGATCGGGTCTTTTCGTCGAGACTGTTCGGAACAATCACGCGCGGCCCGTGATTGCAATCATATGAGCCGTTCGTTCATGATCGACACAATCCTACTTTGCAATAAAGTACCATTGCGATTTACAAAGCGCCGTTTTATGTGTGTGGGTTCCATCATTTGGTCCTACGAGCGGATCTTTGCCGCCTCCTCTGGTGTAGCGGAAGCAAGTTATTTCGTGGAGCCCACTGATAAGGGTACCGGGTGGGATCGGATAGTGCACGTTTATTGTACTCAGCACGTCGCTGCGGCCGCTGGATTGCTTGCCAGCAAGAGGTCAGCGCGCGTGCTTTGGATGTGCGCTAGAGTGCGCCACCGTACCTGGAACGGTGCTGCGCCATAGACACTTTTTGTAAAATTTTGGACTTTTAACTTTTATTGTATCATTGACTTAGAATAATTGTGTTATTTAGGACTTGTATTATTTGTGTGCATGTTAGTTAAGTCACTAACTCTGTCGAGACGGGGAACTTGTGCCCGATTTTTGAATTTCGTATAAGTTCTTTCAAACACTTGTAAAAATTTCAATTTAATCTTTGGACTTAGAAATTTTTTATAATAAATTCACTTGCAAATTGGAATCTTTGTACAGTCTTCAGTGCGATGCTAGGTCACGTATTGAAAAGGCTATAACTAACTTTGAAAAATCGCCTAAACCTAGAATAACGTCATCATACATTCAAGCAAGGTTGGAGACATTGGAAAGCACTTGGACCAGTTTTACTAAGGTCCATGATGAGATTGTTATAAAAAAGACTGATTCTAATGTCAAAGATAATTACTTTTCGGATTACTTTTTTGAGACAACTGAAGAACTATACATTGATTACAAAAGTGAATTAAAGAAAATTTTGATTTCATTTAGCACCAAAGTCTCTACAGAGAGTCCTGTTGAAAATGTCAATGTTAGCATTAAATATAAATATTTTAAATTACCAAAAATTTCCATTCCTGCCTTCACGGGCGACTACGCTCAATGGCCGACGTTCAAGGATATGTTCATGTCGGTCATTCACCGCAATGAAGGTCTGGAAGATGTGCAAAAGATGCACTTTTTAAAAGGGTTGTTGTCGGGTGAAGCGGAGCTGCTGGTGAGAAACCTTGCCATCACATCCGCCAATTATGCGGAGTGTTGGAAAGCGTTGTGTGGTCGATTTGATAATAAAAGGTTTACATCAAATTGTTTGCTGAAGCGATTGATGACGCAAAATAATGTCGCGGAAAACTCAAGTGCCATTAGGGGTCTTTTGGATACTACGATGGAATGTCTGAATGGTCTTAAAAATCTCGGTGTCGATGTTCAGTCATGGGATCTCATAGTAACACATCGTCAGTTCAAAACTGGATGTTGAATCCCGGAAACTATGGGAAACAAAAATAAGTTCACACGATCAGTTGCCCGCACTTATTGAGTTAAGAGAGTTTTTAGAAGCGAGATCTCGGGCATTAGAATTTTTAGATGTTAAGCCTAAAGCTAAGGTTAATGCGAATAAAGCTAAGGTTCACCACACAGCCGCCGCCTCCGCCGACAACAATACCAATGGGAATGTTTCGTGTTCGTTTTGTTTGTTTAAGGTCCATGACTGCAAATGCATCGAGGTGAAAATAAAATTAAGTTAAAATGGTCCAACTGAAAGAAATATTAATGAAGTAAATTGTAGTTATACTTAAATTTTATAATGGTAGGTGCAAGGACACCAAGCAGAAGCGTCAAATCACGTGCGCGAAGCTAGTCGTAACGCCACGCGCCAGCGCAGGCAGCGCGCACAACCGGTTTTGCCGGCCGCGACCAGCTTGCAAAGCCGCGATCGCGTTCGGTGCTGAAATGAGGATAAATTGAATATTACAAGCAGTTAGTGAATGCACAATAGGCTTGTTGGGAATTGAAAGTGATTTTTGACAGCTAGGCCACTCGGAAAACACTAGGCGTTGAAATAGGTTAGGCACGTAGGAACTTGCTGCGTTGCACTTTGAGGTTCGATTGTTTCTATAGAATTGATTTGTATGAAAACTGCATGAATTGTGAAAAAAAGGGAAAATGTGAATGCCGTGATAGGCGAGAGCAGAAGTTATAAGAACAATTGTTTAAATCTGTTGAAAATGAGGAAGGATTGCGCAAATTATTATCAATTGGAACGAACTCACTGTTTTACCCTCCCTGTTGGTAGCGTGTAGATAGCTATATGCACTGTGCAAGGGCTCGTCCTGTGAGGTTATCGTCTTGAATCTTGCCAATCCTTGAATATTTCTTCGAAAACGGCGTTATGAAGATGTGTTCTTGATGGATTGTTGAGAACAGTTGAAAAATTTATGCTTGCCGCCTTGGTGTCGTTGACCCCCGTGTGACCCGTTCGAAAATGTCCGTCGCTTGTCGATGTTCTTTCTTCGTGGAAATTACTGGACATCCGGCTAGAATCTTGTAGGGTATCAAACCAGGGTTGTAGACGGCGTCGAAAATAATTCAATAAACTCGTGATTAGGATAAAAAGGAGTTTAATTTGCAAGATCACAAATTCACAATACAATGTGGCACCACAGATTAGATATTGAGTTGAGGCGCGGCGCGTGCGATTAGCGCGGCAGCCGTAGGAAAAAGAGTCCGTGCGTGAGCGGTGTGAAGTCTCCGCAGAACGACGCGACGTCATCGTACGGTGTGAAGGTGGTTATGAATATCATGATGGTCTATGGTTCCGCTGCTGGGCGTAGACACCAGCTTCTTCTGTTTTCAACAAGGAGAAAAAAGCCCTTTCTTGGCCCGCAGTGTATGAACTCTCTTCTCTACCATCAACTCCTGTTTCTTGGTTTCATCGTTTTCTACCTTAATTTTTTTCCCTGAGTTGCAAGCAGGTTGAGCAAACATCGGTTTGAGGACCACTGAAACCAAAGTTATAGAGGGTGTTAAAAACCTTTCTGAAGTAGACTCTTTGACATAAGAGTCTGTTTCTTTAGCATTTTTATACGTTTTGTACAATAACTTAATATTTAAAACGCTTGGTAAATATTTACGTCCAGATGTTTGACTTCTACAGTTATGAGGCTCAGAACATTCTAGTTTTTAAATGAATTCATGTACGGACTTTTGAATATCAAATAAAGTTAGGAATCGTGTCTGTTTTATACGAAGCACGTTTAAAAAGGTCTTCTGGCATACATACACGCTTTCCCCGTCAGCAATAATGTGAAATTTTGTAGTAAACTCTTACCAACTTTTGTGCCTAAGCGAGGTCGTCTTCTTTTAACTGGCTCAGCTGTGCAACATTTCTATAATAGCGCGTTTTGATAATCTCTGTTCAGGTGTTTGTAGATGGAGTGATAAAAGATGACTGGCGAAGTTCTTTGAATCTCAGCCCCAACTGTTTATGTACTGTTATGTTTGCCCTTGATGACGAGCATAGCCCATGTACCACATTATACTCATTGTGTGTGAGCTACATCCAACAGTACGTTTGCCTGCAACACAATAGCAGTAATTACCTAAAATAAATTTGCGCCCGTGTTGTTCAGTTTCATGTTAAGTTTCATGCATTTATTTTATTTCTCATAGACACATTACATTGCACTTAAGAAAGTCTTGAAAATAAATTAAAATAATATGTAGGTACATAGAATACGTTTAAATAGGTACACAGAATCAAAAATAATTGCTGACTCATGCGATGTCGTTCCAAAAATTGTGTTGTACTCCCCTGTCTACAACTATGTGGGTAAAATACGATCTGCTACCCACATGTCTTGATTTTATTCTTGCTCTCAAAATATATTGGTCATTGCTGCCATAGGCTGATTACATTTGGGCATTGGCTTCAGTTCTCGCTACTTCAATAGTGTACTCTCCATGAGTTTTCATCTGCTCCCCAACATATCCCTTCGGTAGTGTCGGCCATTTTGCAGGAAATGGCGCGGGTGTGGAGGTACTTCTGGACGCCATATATCGTTGGAGTCGTTATGAAGTAACCGAATACATTAAAATTTAGTCCTGTATTTCATTCCAATGTATTAAAAATTCTAACTTGAAATCGGGGTGAGCGAATTTTCTCCAGTTTTTTGTACTAAAGTGGTTATAAATAATTAAAAAACCAATTATTCTCACAAAAAGTTTTATTGACAATAATACATACACACACATTCAGACAATAATACATACACACACACTTCACTTTCAGTCAGCTCGCCCCCTCCCCCCCAATCTATGTCTATGACATAACAAGCTGGCAACATTGTTGCAGGCAACACAGTTTTTGTGTGGTCTGTGGTCTGTCTCTTATACTCTATGGGTCGAACAGCAATATACAAAAAGTTTGTGAGTCTACTAAGTTTTTATTTTATTTATCCATAACCATCCAGAATAATAACTACATTAACCACAAACTTCTACAGTAGCTCGCTTATCTATACCTACACAAACATTTACGAGGGCCGACGATAGTAATACAGTATTCGTCCGTAGAGACGAATCATGCGCAGGCCTACTTGGCCTCGCGTGGTTTGTGGAAGCCATCGCTAAGTGTGCGTTTTCTAGGTCTAATCTGGAAGAGTCAGCACTCATTTTGTCCTCCTGCGCAGCGAGAGGCAAGTAGACAGCGTTACTGTCCACCTTATCAAAGTGAATCAAAGTATGATGATGACGCTTGAAACACGATCGACACACAAAGTTTGATTTGCATTGTCGCAGATCATGACCTGTGCTTAGACAATTGTAGCATACATTATTACTAGACATCGGATTATATGCACTAATAAAGTGCCTAAATAAGCATGCAGATATGCACTGAAAAAGCTTGAAATATGCACTAAAAACGCATAATAAGCCTAAAATATGCAACAACGGAAAATTAATAAAATTCCTCGCCCTCACTGGGTAAAAACACTCTTCCGTTTCGCAACAAATGGATGACGGGTCGTTCCGCGCCTGATTTTCATTTAATCAAGGATTTTGTGCATATTTGTGACTCAAGCCGTGTAAACCTAAGGCTGACCACGAACTACCTATGTGATATTCCAAAAAACTGTGCCTTGTGAAGATTGACGCTACACCAACTTCAGTTCCACCGGTGCACACGTATCAGCGCGCCGGCGGCGAGGTGAAACACAGGTTAGCGCACTAGATTTAGGCGCAGACATAAATTTGATCCTTTCGAGCAGGATTAGTCTCTGTTTCAGTGCTTTGGTGTCACAAAATCTCATTTTCTTATTTCCCTATGTTTATTTATATTATTTTATACAGCCAAATTGAGAAATTCCCTTTTTTAAGATGTTAGTTAACAATTAGTGAAATACTTCCTGATTTACAATCAGTTTGAATAAACGTCTGCAGATAATATCTGTTAGTGTGTTTCTGTGCTTGTCGGCCAATGTGATAATGTTATTTCCTGGTGGTGAAGTTGTTGGTAATGTTTTCAAATCACAATCAAGAAACGATGGGCGACAGCCGATCATTTCCAGAAGAATATTATCTTCCAGATCTGATTGAAGCTCGCTGATACAAGCATTTTCTTTGTTATTTAAAAGACCCAGCTTCCTAATATACTGTTGATGTTTTACTCTGAAATAGATATGAGCGCCGATGGCTAAAAGGCCGGCGGCGGCGGCGTGACTTTCAAATAGTTTTTTTTGCACTTTATAACAGGATGCAATAAAACGACATAGTTTATCGATCAGAAATTAGTTTTTTTTATTTTTAATAGAATTTAAAAACGTACATATGTGTAAACTAAATTAAAATTAAAACATTTTGATTGCAATAAAAAAATCAACGTTATCATAAAATCTTAATAAGAAATTAACGATTAACACTCCAAACCAACTGCAGCCAAATAATCTAATGTTATTTAGACAAAACACATACATTTTCCGTTAAGAATTAAAACACACATGTGAAAACTAAATTAAAACTTTTTTGGCATATTGATTGCAATAAAAAAATCAACGTTATCTTAAAATCTTAATAATAAATTACCAATTAACACTCCAAACCAACTGTAGCTAAAATAATATAATATTGCTAAGACAAAATACATAAATTTAAAAAAAAAATTCAGTTAAAATGTATGTATTTTGTCTTCTTCAAGAGGTAGATAACATACAAAATATTCATAACAATAGAAATAAGAAGTAGTATTTTAAAGTATAGCTGAAGCCATTGAATAATTCTTGGTTGGCTCCCTGAGATCATGCAAAATCAAATCACATTTGGAAATTAGGTATTCTAATCAGTAGATGGGTAATAATTGTGAAAAGTAAATCACAGCATTTAACAATATAAAATGAAAGTAGTTATAGTTCCTAGTTTCTAGTTTAAGTTTTTCTAGGCATTACCAAAATATTAGTTTAAGTATCTTTGTTTTTACAATGATGGTAATTGTCATGTATAAATATAATGCGATTAATCCTTATTGGGTTTAATCGTGACCGCTTTTCTGTAACTACTTGTCCTGCAACAGAAAATACCCTTTCGCTAGGGGTACTCGTTGCTGGGATGAACAATACAGCACGAGCAAGTGCTGATAAGTACGGAAACGAAGTTCTTCTGTCTTTCCAATAAAGCAGAATATTCCCATTGTATGGCTCTACATCTACAGCACTAGCAGAACTGAAGTATTTCCAGCATTCATTTTCGACAACGCTTTCTTTATCTTGTTGACATTTAGCAAAGTAGCAGCCCTTTTCATGTTGCTGCCTGCGTCTGTCACTAACACAACATTCGATTGTTCAATCTGAAACTCTTGTATAATTTCTTGAATTTCATCTTTTATTGTTTCGCCTGTATGTTCTTCAGTTACTTGTTTGGTGGCCAATGTAATTTTTTTTAGTTCCATTTCTTCGTTTATAATTGTAGGTTCATAGTTGTGCTGTACAGAAGTCCCTTCAAACCTTCTATCTGTTTCGTGGGATGCTCATTGTTCAATTTCCTCTTTAGTGGCCTTCTTTTTTCTATTTATTTCACTTTTCCTCTTGGAGTTTACCCAAAATAACTTTCTGGACAGATGATACCGCAGATTCCCGGTTAAATGAAACTATAGCAGCAGAACATCTTGCTTAATAGCCCCGTCTCAGTGGAAAATTCACTCTTTTGCCGCCCGTAAACTTAGCAATGACGCTAGTGAAACGTTCGACTGTATTCGTGTCCACATCTTCTATGAGACTGCGAGCTTTGCTTGTTACAGTCGAAATGATAGCATTTATCCGAAACAAGAAAGTAGAATTCTGTATTTCATTAATTTTACATCATTAGGATTTTTTTCTTTTGAGCAGATAAAGTCACAACAAAGTGTGTGATCCCCATAAGCATGTGCCAGCGAATTAGTGATATCTTTGTGGAATAAAGTTATGAATACGTTTTTAGAAATTTCTGCGTTCTTGTGAAATTCAATGGACTTGACAATCACTTTTCGCACACTCATTACTTTTTCATTCGTTAGCGTTTTTTCTATATTTGATTAGATTCTTTGTCTCCTTTACTAATGCTCGCAATTTAGTACAAAAATTGCGAAGGATATTTATTTATTTAATTACTCAAACTTGACTTACAGAATACATTCCAAAACGTCAAACATTATAATAAAATCTAGAGTTATATGGTTCCTACATTCAATTTTTTCGACAGTATGGTTATGATGGTCACAGGGTTTTGCTTCCAATACTTTATTGTAGGTTGATGAGTCTCCATCTCCAATCATTCTTGCGTAACCGTACATTTCAACTGATGACTTATGGCACTAGAAGCTCTGTTGTAGTTTTTAAAACATATATGATCTTTGGGAGCAAGCTCTTGTCTTTAGGCTCGGGCACAAACAAAACAGTATTTGTTTCTCACTTCTACTACTAGTACTTCAAGCCGAAAAAGAGGAGTAGATATTTTTGACTAGAACTTGTATGCAACAGAATTACTTTCAATTTGGCAATCAGTATTACAAACAGAAAGAGGGGTTAGCTATGGGTTCACCACTGAGCCCACTTATGGCAGACATTTTTATGGATAGTTTGAGAATAAAAACATTACAAAGGAGTCAAAAATTTTATATTATTATCCTTATGTTGATGATATAATCATATGCTGAAAGGACGTCAAATAGAACTTTTACGTGAAATAGAACTGTTCGTTAACAAACTTAAAACAATTTATCCGAAAATTGAATTAGACAATGATGGTTCGTTGATCTTTTTAGATTTGACAATAACTAGGTTAAACAATACACATAATAAAACATGACCTGATAGTAACAGAAGAAGCACTGGACTGGGCGGTTAGAAGTTTTAAACCGTACAAAGCCGCTGGCACTGACGGCATCTTCCCAGCACTCCTTCAGTGGAATCTCACTAGAATCACACCAACGTTAGCCTCTATATTCAGAAGCTGCATCGCATGGAAATACATCCCTCGGACCTGGAGGGAGGTCAAAGTAATCTTCCTACCGAAACCCGGCAAAACAGATTACACCCAGCCAAAGTCATTCAGACCAATAAGCCTAAGCTCGTTCTTACTGAAGACACTAGAAAGACTATGCGACAAGTACATCAGAAGTGGGCCGCTACTTAGAAACCCAGTGAATAAAAATCAGCACGCCTATCAATCAGGTAAATCTACTGAAACAGCCTTGCACCAGGTAGTCCACAAGATTGAAGGTGCGCTCGAAAGTAAGCAATCATGCTTGGTCACCTTTATAGACATAGAAGGTGCCTTCGACAAAACAACCTTTCCATCGATAGAAAACGCTCTGCGAAAACAAGGAGTTGACGATAACCTAAATCAGTGGATAACAGAAATGCTATCCAGTAGAGCAACCAAAATTGAGAGTTCAGAATCCCTAGGGCAGGCAGCCCAATGCAGGGTGACGCGGGGGTGTCCGCAGGGCGGGGTACTCTCACCGCTCCTGTGGATACTGGTCGCGAACGAACTCCTGGATTCGCTGAACAAAGAAGGTATTCTTACGATCGCATATGCAGATGACCTGGCAATCATGATATCAGGGCTTTTCGAAGCAACCCTGTGCGAAAAGATGCAGAAGGCACTACGGATTGTAGAGACATGGTGCAACAAACACAGTCTATCAGTAAACCCGAATAAGACAGAACTTGTACTCTTTACTCGTAAAACTAAACTACCCAGACTTGAACTACCGTCATTGTTAGGTACGACACTGACGCTAAGCAAGGAGGTCAAATATCTTGGTATATGGCTAGACAGTAAGCTACTGTGGGGCAAACACCTTGAACATGTTATAACAAAAGCAACAAACGTTTTATGGCAATGCACGCGAGCGGTAGGCAAGGACTGGGGCCTGAAGCCTAAGCTGTGCTTATGGCTGTACACAGTCATGGTCCGCCCAGTGCTAACCTACGGCGCTATAGTATGGTGGCCTAGAACAAATTTAGTCACCACCATAAATAAATTACAGCAAGTTCAAAGACTGGCGTGCACACTAATCTGCGGATGCAGGAAATCAACTCCATCAGCAGCGCTGGACATAATACTAGGACTAACGCCTTTGCATGTTCACATACAGCATGAAGCAATGGCAGCGTCTCTAAGAATAAAATCAACAAACCAGTGGAAAGGCGACTCAGGCCTCACAAACCACAGTAGAATATTAAACAAAGCAATTGCTGCAATTCCAGAGGCGGCAAATGGCACGGACCGAATAGCGTCTACCTACTTAACAGGCAAGACTTACGAAATAACGCATGAAGAGAACCCAGTAGCCATCACCTCACATGACGTTACCACATACCACATCTACACAGATGGGGCCAAGAACAACACAGGAGCTGGCTGCGGCTATTCCTGTCCCGAAACTGGACTCTCAAGAGCCCAACCACTAAATCCAGCGACCACGGCCTTTCAGGCGGAAACACTGGGGATCCAACTGGCGGCAAATGATCTGCTTCTGGAAACATCCATCAAAGAGCCAACCAGACGGATGCAACTGGTCTTCAAAACAGACAGCGCTGCACTTATAAACGCACTTAAAAGGTCAGACACAAGATCAAAAGCAATTGTAGAATGCCACAATGCTCTACAACAACTTTCTCAACACAGCAAAGTCTGCATAGAATGGACAGAGAGTCGATCCTGCCCAGGCAACATAAATGCAGACAGACTAGCAAAAGAAGCAGCGAAACAAACTCCAACACAAAAAGATATAGGCCTCTCTAACCCACCCACAGCAGAGGTAAAAATTAGACTAAAACTTAACTCAGAAAAAGAACACCAAAAACTATGGGAGCGTCGAACAGACTGCAGGCATACTAAATCAATATTCCCCTCCATAGACAGGAAAACCACAAACACGATGCTCAAGATGAGCCGCGAGGACCTGAGAACAATGGTGGGTATCATCACAGGTCATTGCGAGCTGAACCATCATCTGTTCAAGACTGGAGCCACAGACAGCAGCTTGTGTCGTGGCTGCTTCCAAGAAGAAGAGACTGTGGAACACGTCATATTACACTGCACGGCCACAGAGGAAGCCAGACGCAAGACGGGGCTGAAGGGTCTCATTGAGGAGTCAACCTCGTCTACACCCACAGAGAAGCTGAAACGAAGCTGTCAGTCACCAAAAGTCCTGCTCCGGTACTTCAAGGAGCTGGGCTGGTTAGGGCCTGTTTAGGCAGGGGGATAATGCACAATACACTCCCATGCGAGATGTCCGTGCAGATCTCAGTTCCCCCCAAACAGAATTAGAATTAGAATACACATAATTTCCAAATTTACAGAAAACAAACTTATACAGACATTACAATCCCAAATTCATCTTGTCATCCATTAAACATAAGTTAGCAGATTACCGTAGTTTTGTCCACAGAATGATGTCAGTTCCCCTATCTCAGCAGAACTTTAATAGGGAGTTATCTATTATTTACCACACGGCTGAAAGTAATGGATATAGTACAAAGATGGTAGATGGTTTAATTAGGAGTAAACAACGTAATATTGTCCGCTCTTTATTGTATCCCGTAGCTCCAGAAAGGATAGATAACTCCGTGGGTAGTTCAACTTATTTAGGTCCATTAAGTTAGAGTTTCAAGGGTTTTGTATAAAAATAAAGTACGTGTAGCCTTCAAAACAAACAATTTATTTAAACAAGTTTGTATCGGTAAAGATAAATTAGATAAAAAAAAATCAGGCGTTTACAAGCTGCGATGTTCGTCATGTTGGCGATTGTGGTGATTCTGTTCCTATACTTCGCGGTGCGGATCTACAGAGAATGTCATGGCCGGTGGATGCAGCAGGAGATGGCTATGAGCAGAATGGACCGCTTCCGAGCCTCATTCCGCAGGCGGAACCCGGAGGAGACCAATTAAAGAAAAAAAAGTGAAAGTATGTGAGTGTTGTGTTTGAAATGGTACGTACCTAACCTACCTAACCTACCTACCTAAAGAAAGCTTATGACGCTTATTTGATTATGACGCGTTGCATTCTACGAGCAACTAGAATACATCGATTTCTACAAAAAAGCTTAATATAGCTAGTGTTTACATAAATATTGAGTAAAATGTCCTAAATTCATGCACTAGATATCAATTTCTTGGTGGAAACTGATCCATTCATGGATTAGCAAAGTGGATCAGAGTGGAATAGGGCATAATAAACAGTTTTACTTCAACATCCATTTCCATTATTTACTAATTGGGCACCATCTTCGGGTGAAAGCCTCTCGCATCCATCTCCACACCTACCTAACACATACAATGTAAAATTAAATAAAAAAGTACGGCCTAATCTAGTATAGTATTATAATATCTGTGGCCTAATTGAGAACCTGCTCCTTTTTAAAAGTTGGTTGCAGGTTGAACTTAATGCTCTAATGAGGATCCGTAACGTTTTTAGTTGATAATGCAGATTTATAGAGCGAAGAAATACATAACACACAGTGCAAAAATTTTTGTTCTACGACAAAAATTGACGAAGTTGTGACCAAATTACCTGTTGTGACCGAATACTCAAATTCAAATATTTTAAATATAATTTTGCTCAACATGATAAAAAAAGGTCCCTATTCCTTTAACATGACATTCGAACTCATTTACAGTCCAGAATATACTTTCAGTGTTACAAGCTATATCAAAATGTGTTAATTATTTTTATATTTGCAAATTAAACGAACCAGCATAAACTGGACCGTTACAACCATTCGAAGCAATAAAGTCGATAGACAAAGCACTCAAGTGCAATCACAAAGATCTAATACCAAATCTTTTGCAGCTTCAGTCGGCAACATGCCCGCCTGCGTTCTATGCAAGGGAAACCAAAACCAGAAAAAAAGGTAAATATGACTGCTCGGAGTTATTGGGAAAAAAACGTTGAAGAGAGGATTGAGGAAGTCGTCAAGCTCAAGCTTTGTCTCAACTGTCTACGCAAAGGACACTCATCACCACAGTGCAGGTTGGGTCCTTGCAATAAATGCAAAAGGAAGCACAATGCTCTCTTGCATAGGGAATCTTCTCAGGCTGTAATTATATCAAGTGTTGTCACGGGTTCCTACTCCGCCGGGCTAGCCTAAATTTGAGCGGACCGTGATAAGTTTTACTCCTACCTACCTAACCAGGGAACTACCTTTATGGAAGAAAACAAGCATAAATATGGATACCTTATATTAAGCAAATAACACAATTTACATGCAATTTATCAGTCTTATTCTATTAGTGAAGATCTTACGTTTAGCTCTATACAAGGCCAAGATTTACCTCATGGATTCACAACTTATGGCTAACTTGAAACTCACAACGAGCCTCTGATGTTGTCTTTCAGAAAAAAAATGGGTACAAAATTTATAAACAAAAGTTACACATGGGTTTCTTTCAAATATTATCTGGAAAATGGTTACAAAACTTATGAACAAATGTTCCAAGAAAAAAAGGATACAAAATTCTATTAACAAGGTCAAAATTGATTCTATAATGCCGTGACCACCTATTCACAGTTCTTACGGTCAACTCCACCTAACCTTATGCTAGGCCAAAGGTGTCCACGGATAAAGCCGAAGATCTGCTCAACAAAACAGGCAGGTAATGGGTGCGAGAAGCGCCTCCACCCGCTCCTGTTGCCTACTTCGGTGCGGCCAGCACTAACAGGTCCGACTCGTAAAGTACTTAACCTTTGGAAGCGAAGCTTCCAGGGGCAAAATGAGGTGGACTAGCAACGGTTGCCGATACAGTCTACCTAACAGAGGATTCTGCGATTCGAGCGTTTCACTAATTCTATCCAAAGAAAGCAATCCTAACAACAAAATTTTACCTAAACCGAAATATAGCCAATACAAACACACACTAGGATTCTGGAAGAGACAGGGGCACCGATCCCCAAATGACTGGAAAGAACACACCTTGGTTTCCGACGTGCGCAGTGGCTGGGGTTCCCGCGATCGTCGCCACGTCGACGCTCAGGATACGGGACTCTGCTCCCGTCGCCTTTCGCCTTCGCGGCCTTTCCGCTGAACGCCTCGGCCTCGCCGTTGCTGGATCGCCTGCCCGTCGGAGCTGTAGTTCAGCTCAACCTGAAATTCCCCGAAAAGGAAACACGTCAGTTTATGCTATCCACGAGGCGTTCCCGACCGGAACAACCCTTTCTACCCTCCCCGTTCCACCGAGAAAATTCCCACATCGCACGTATGTTACCTGGGCAATTCGTCTCCCGTTTTCTCCTCTCCTCTCGGGGCCTGCTCCCGGCTAAAAAATGTCCTGGGGACTCCGACGCTCGCCTAGCCTTCCTCGGGGTTTGTTACAGTCCTCTGCGCCGACTCCTGGATGAAACCTCCTCTTGGGTTGCGGCGGGAAATTCTCGGACGTGTCGAGAAGCAGGAATTATCGGCGTGGGCGGCGCGGATCGTTCCACCAAATCCAACTTGAAAATCCTCCGAGTCCAGTCTCACCCCCGTCTTTATCACTCCCAGAATCTCACTCCGCCTGTGAGCGGTCCGATATATAACCTTCGTCTTCGAACTTTCTAGACGGTCTTGCTTCGAGCTGCGATCACTTCTTTCCTTCCGGCAAACAAGATCGAATGTTCTAGCATGAGGGCCACCGCACATCTGTCCCTCGCGCGCGGCGTTTTTCGTCGTGCGATCATTTTTTTCTCTGGCGAGGTAGTCCTGTTTGGAAATTATTGGGTTTCTTCCTCGCGAATTGGGACTGCCCACGAAGCCTGTGAACTTTTCCATAACATGATTCCGAGAACAACACATATTTCACTATTTTGGTCCAGAGATGAATTAATTTATTTCGTACGATCGAACGTTTCCGAAGCCGACGAATAATTGACTCGTTGTGCGTCACTCTTTATCGAGCTCCCAGTGTGAGCTTTCGCTACTCCTCGCAAGATGTCACCGCAAGCATATTTTTCCCGACGCTGTGCTGTGAAAACCTGACTGCCTCATTGTTTCTCCTTTTCACGTTGAGTTTCCATCGAATTCCGGCATCCCTTCATTCTTTTAACTGACCAAACTAGGTAGCGCTTTTAGAATATCTAGGCCTCATCCGTGATCTCGTTCAATCCCTCGATAATAGATGTCGCTCTCGGTGAGGGAAACGATGGCTGAAATATCTGTCTGCGCTAAGGATGCGTACCAATCTAATGACTTCGCTCAGAGCTAGGTGGCGCTGTGAGTCTCGTAATTGAAATAATTCGTGACAATACCCTCCCCGCTGACCAAAGTTTCAGCTCCTGGCTGAAACTACGCTGCCCTCAGCGGTCCTTGGCTAGTATTTTGGACTCCTGTAACAAAATCTGCTCAGCGCCACCACTCCAATTCGTCAAACGCCGCTGAAATAATTCAATCTTACACTCCGAGGATCCTCCAATGTAACCAAGGTACGAAAGGCTTCCTAAATCTTCAGGTCCTTGATATGCCAAGAACCCAGTAACTTCCCTTGCATGTTCTCCAGCTCTACTACCAAGGGTGATAGGATCTCCTTTACCCTACATTTTTCGTATTTGGGACATAATTTCGCTGCCCTAAACTTAGCCGCGTCGCTCAGCGGGTACGTCTTCTTCCAGACTATGTCCCCTACTTTTACACTCGCATCCCTTCTCCTTAGGTTGTAAAACTTTGCGTTTGTCTCGTGTGCCTTTAACATGTGATGACGAACCTGGTCAAATATGGTGCGCAAGAAACTTAACTCGCCCGCGTAATCTTCTCTTGGCATTCCTGCCTCGTAGTCGCCCTCATCTGCTTTGTAGAGCGAGCCATCTACTACCGGTTCCCTGCCGTGAACTAGAAAGAAAGGCGAGAACTGTGTGGACTCATTTACGGCGCTGTTGATTGCAAATTGAATTTTCGGCAGGTTGATGTCCCATGATCTGTGATCCTCCTTTACGTAGGCTGATACCGCTGTCATCACCGTCTTATTGTACCTTTCCACCAAATTTACCTGCGGAGCGTACCGTGGGGTGTAGTGTGTCTTCGGGACCTTATAGTTCTCCAGCAACCTGCGGAACTCGGATCCTGTGAATTGCACTCCGTTGTCTGCAATTACAGTTTCTGGGACCCCGTGTGTCAGAAATACGCCTCTTTCCAAAGCTCCTGCGACCAGTGCACTAGTTGCCCGCCTTAGTGGGAACAGAATCGTATACTTTGAAAAACAACACGTAACTACCAAGAGAAAAGTATAACCTGCCCTGGACCTTGGTAGAGGACCTACCAAATCTACAGAAAGTACCTGAAATGGACGATGACAGACCTTTGGCTTTCCCATTAAACCTGGGATTGTGCGATTGCTCGATTTGTATGCCGCACAAACATCGCACTTTTCCACGAATTCCTTTATGTCCTTAAACATCTTCGGCCAATAGTAAAACAAGCTAATCCTTCTGTGAGTTTTGAAGGTACCTAGATGTGCGGCTGTTGGGTCTCCGTGGTTTGCCATCATTACAGCCTCCTTCCGGTCACATCTGACGACCTCTTTCCACTCGAACTCCTTGTTGAGTGTGTATTTCGCCTTTGAAAATCTCATCAGTTTGTTGTTCTCTATTCTGAAATTCGGGTAGTTATTTGGGTGTGTCTTTAGACCCTCCATGATGTCGTCGAACCACGGGTCTGGTACCTGGGTATCCGTTACATCTCCTAAAACCTCTACCTTGAGCAACCTCGAGAGAGCGTCTGGTACTACATTCTCCGACCCTTTCCTATGTTCTATGTGAAAATCAAACTGGGACAATCTACACCCCCACCTCACCAGTCTACCTGTGGGATTTTCCAGCTTCATGAACCATTTCAGTGAAGCGTGGTCAGTTACGACTGTGAAGTGCCTTGATCCCAAATAAGCCTGAAATTTCTCAATTGCGAAGATTACCGCTAATGCTTCACGTTCGGTAGCGCTGTAGTTGCGTTCGGCCTTTGATAATGATCTGCTCGCGTAGGCTATAGGGTGTTCCGCATCGTCGAACTTCTGGGTCAGCATCCCGCCTAAACCGAAAGCAGATGCATCACAATGGACGATAAAGGGCCTGTCGAAATCTGGGCAGGCCAACACGGGGGCTGAGACCAAACTCTCCTTTAACTTTGTGAATGCCTTATCAGCCTCTTCGGTCCATTTAAATTTCGGTGCCTTTTTTGCTGTGGATGTCAGAGCATTCAAAGGTGCTGCTATCGATGCGAAATCTCGAATAAAACGCCTGTACCACGAAGCCGTCCCTAGAAACATTTTTACTTGCTTGGCTGACTCCGGAACAGGAAAATCTAGGATTGCCCTGACCTTGTCTGGGTCCGTTCTCAGACCTAGCTCGTCAACTACAAAACCTAAATACTTTAAAGAACTCCTGAAAAATTTACATTTCTTGAAATTTACTGTGAGGTTGGCATACTTGAGTCGATCTAATACCCTATTCAACAGGGTTAGATGGGATTCTAAGCTCGAGCTAACCACCACGATGTCATCAACATAAACGTACACCATCCCGTCTACGATGTCTTCTGCAAAACCTGTATTGAACAATAGATCCATCAACCTCTGTTGTCTGGCAGAAGCCCCACAAAGCCCGAATGGCATAACCTCAAAGCGGAATAGTCCTCGCCCTGGCACTGAAAAGCTCGTCTTCTCCTTGGAGGCCTCGTCCAATGGTATCTGCCAGAACGATGAAGCTAGATCTATGGATGACAAAAATCTGGCTTCCTTCAGGCTATCTAGGATCTGAGGAATGTATGGAACTGCATATGCGTCCCCCCTCGATACTGCATTTAGCTTCCTAGAGTCTAAACAGAACCGCCATTCCCCCTCTGCCTTCGGGACTAGTAGGACCGGGTTATTCCATGGGCTCTCGCTGGGCGCGACCACCCCTAGTTCCAACATCTTGTCCAGTTCCTTCTGAAGTGCCTCCCTCTTCTCGGGTGAGAGTTGGTATTGCTTTGTTCTAACGGGGGCCGCCTCCCCAGTGTCTATGGTGTGTTTTATTAGAGTGGTCCTACCTAGCCCTACTACCTCCGACGAAATCTGTTCGAATTTACTTATGACTGTGTCTGCCAAAACCTTTTGCGACGCAGATAGTGTTTGATAAGGCAAAATTGTATGAACAGGGCTATCCGACAAACTATTTATAAATGAGCTCGGCTTTCCTGCCGAGGTCACGCTCCAGTCGAAGATCTCTGGTGCAATATCGAAACTTCTCCAAAAATCTATACCAAAAATTACATCGTTTGTTGCTCCCGGTACCACGTACAAAGACAACACCCTCGTCTTCCCCTGAAATGTGATCGGCAAGTTCATGACCCCTGTCACCTTCATGTTGCCCCCGTTCGCCGCTTCGATGATTTTCTCGAGTGGCTGTAAAGAGTACCCTAGATTCATCAGTCTCCTATGCGAATTGTTCCCTAATAGTGATACCGAAGCTCCTGAATCCAATAACCCACAAAACTCCAGATCCAACAACTTTACTTTTAAAAATGGGCGAGATTCACCAGTCCCTGGTGAAAATAGGACCGACGCTGAACCTTTTTGGTTCTTACAAGAATTCCAAAAATTCTTGATAGATTCCAACCAGGCTGCCCATTCCGTTTCCGATGTAAAACCAGCTCGGTCCCTCACGCGTTTTTTTGCTGCGCCTTCTGTGTCTCTTGGTCTGGCGGGGATGTTTCCGACGGCTTGTGGTCCTTTGGGCACGACCTAGAAGTGTAGCCTATCTCCCCACACGTAAAGCACTCCACTCGTTTACTGTTACGGCGGCCCCTACAGTCTCTAGAAAAATGACCCTCCTTGCCGCAACTGAAACAGCGAAAAGACCTCAGCTGGGCCGGAGATTGTGTTTGGGTGGGAACCTGCGCCTTGCAATCCCTCACGAAGTGCCCTTCGTTCCCGCATCTGTAGCATTTTGGTGTTGGGGTCGATGAAGAGGAAGCCGCTACCGCCTGTACCTGCGCTGCTGCTTGTGCTGTGGCCTGAGGAGGAGGTGGATTTGACACCGCCGCTGCCTGGTTCTTTGACTTCGTAGACTTATATGCCAAATTTGGATGAAGTGTGCTTTGATTGTTTTTCGTTGGCTCTTCGAAAAGCTGCGACCTTTGACGCGCCGCCTCCAGTTTCCTACAATAATCTTTCAAAGTTGCTATGGAATTGACCTCAACCAACGCTAATTGTTCTGCAAAAGCCGGACGAATATTGTGCAACAAAATCTCTAGCTGGTCCTGTTCTGATGGGATCACCTTTAGTCTTGAAAACATGCTTCTCATGATCGCGAAGTAGATGTGGGTAGGTTCCTCCAAGCCTTGGGTCCTTGCCCTAATCTCCCCTATGAGTCTGTAATCGTAGTCTATGGGGTTGAATTCCTCTAGCAGTAGGTCCCTTAGTTCCTTCCATGAGTGTACCGAGTCTCGAATACCCCTGAACCAAAGTAGACCTTGGTCAACGAACAATTCAGCTGCCGCTGCAAAGAGCTTGTCTTCATTGATGTTGTTTGCTGCCGCCAGTTCCTGTAACCTTTCGATAAAGGATCGGACATCCGATGATCCATCAAACTTCACTCCCCATCTCGCAATTGGAATCCTGGGACCTCCACACTCTATAACCAAACTCTCCCCCGAAACCTTGTCCCCCATTGTACCTCCGGCTGATCCATCCATTTCGGGCATAGACCTATGTGTTGCGATTAAATTATCTGTTCCTGTGGCTTCCTTTCCCTCGATTTTCTCTAAGTGGGAGGAAACAACCTGTAGATCATTTTCTCTCAACGTTGTGACCTCAGCCTCCTCCCCCTCCACTGGTCTTGAAAGTCTGAAAAAAAGGTGGACTGCCAAAGCTTTGGCTCTAACCAGGTGACGTTTCTCCTTCGTGGCCTCATATTCTGTCCATTTCTTCTGCAGCTCCGCTACCTTTGCCTGAACAAATTCTATCTCGTTCACTGAAAATAAAGGAACCTCCAAAATTTCCTCCGATGGTATCTCTACAATCAACTTCCTCAGCTGCCTCCTCAGTTTTTCCACCGTGGACTCGGGTGTTTCCGACCTGATAAAAACTTCGTACTGCAGTTCGTCCTTTGATAGCGAGTGTATCGGCAAGGGATATGATTTGGAACCCATTTTTACTAACAAATGAGACCCTACGAGCTTGTGAGACCTGGTAGTGATCGCCCCTCCTTCTAGAAGGCTATTCGTTACCACAAAACTATGTAATCAATTAAAAGGGAAATAAAAACCAAACTATACAGCAAAGAAAGCTGACTGCAGATTTGGTCTATCGTGGAGCACGCTTTCCTAGACCAAATTCACGTTTAAACATAAATAAACAAAACTAAACTACAAATTAAAACAGGTAAATCAACCTCCAGGTATGTTCGTATGAGTTAAACAAACAAAAAAAAAAAACACAGTTAAAACAAAATAGTTCTAGCGTACCCTACCTGATGTACACATAAATCACATAAACCGCATCAACTTATGCTAAAAAATCACTTAAAACTAGACTAGTGTGTGTTTGTATTGGAATGACCGACAGTATCCCGAAAATCGTGGTAGTTCCCTTTGCTAAAGCTCGAGAAAACTCTAAAAATTACCGTTGGGCGCCATTGTCACGGGTTCCTACTCCGCCGGGCTAGCCTAAATTTGAGCGGACCGTGATAAGTTTTACTCCTACCTACCTAACCAGGGAACTACCTTTATGGAAGAAAACAAGCATAAATATGGATACCTTATATTAAGCAAATAACACAATTTACATGCAATTTATCAGTCTTATTCTATTAGTGAAGATCTTACGTTTAGCTCTATACAAGGCCAAGATTTACCTCATGGATTCACAACTTATGGCTAACTTGAAACTCACAACGAGCCTCTGATGTTGTCTTTCAGAAAAAAATGGGTACAAAATTTATAAACAAAAGTTACACATGGGTTTCTTTCAAATATTATCTGGAAAATGGTTACAAAACTTATGAACAAATGTTCCAAGAAAAAAAGGATACAAAATTCTATTAACAAGGTCAAAATTGATTCTATAATGCCGTGACCACCTATTCACAGTTCTTACGGTCAACTCCACCTAACCTTATGCTAGGCCAAAGGTGTCCACGGATAAAGCCGAAGATCTGCTCAACAAAACAGGCAGGTAATGGGTGCGAGAAGCGCCTCCACCCGCTCCTGTTGCCTACTTCGGTGCGGCCAGCACTAACAGGTCCGACTCGTAAAGTACTTAACCTTTGGAAGCGAAGCTTCCAGGGGCAAAATGAGGTGGACTAGCAACGGTTGCCGATACAGTCTACCTAACAGAGGATTCTGCGATTCGAGCGTTTCACTAATTCTATCCAAAGAAAGCAATCCTAACAACAAAATTTTACCTAAACCGAAATATAGCCAATACAAACACACACTAGGATTCTGGAAGAGACAGGGGCACCGATCCCCAAATGACTGGAAAGAACACACCTTGGTTTCCGACGTGCGCAGTGGCTGGGGTTCCCGCGATCGTCGCCACGTCGACGCTCAGGATACGGGACTCTGCTCCCGTCGCCTTTCGCCTTCGCGGCCTTTCCGCTGAACGCCTCGGCCTCGCCGTTGCTGGATCGCCTGCCCGTCGGAGCTGTAGTTCAGCTCAACCTGAAATTCCCCGAAAAGGAAACACGTCAGTTTATGCTATCCACGAGGCGTTCCCGACCGGAACAACCCTTTCTACCCTCCCCGTTCCACCGAGAAAATTCCCACATCGCACGTATGTTACCTGGGCAATTCGTCTCCCGTTTTCTCCTCTCCTCTCGGGGCCTGCTCCCGGCTAAAAAATGTCCTGGGGACTCCGACGCTCGCCTAGCCTTCCTCGGGGTTTGTTACAGTCCTCTGCGCCGACTCCTGGATGAAACCTCCTCTTGGGTTGCGGCGGGAAATTCTCGGACGTGTCGAGAAGCAGGAATTATCGGCGTGGGCGGCGCGGATCGTTCCACCAAATCCAACTTGAAAATCCTCCGAGTCCAGTCTCACCCCCGTCTTTATCACTCCCAGAATCTCACTCCGCCTGTGAGCGGTCCGATATATAACCTTCGTCTTCGAACTTTCTAGACGGTCTTGCTTCGAGCTGCGATCACTTCTTTCCTTCCGGCAAACAAGATCGAATGTTCTAGCATGAGGGCCACCGCACATCTGTCCCTCGCGCGCGGCGTTTTTCGTCGTGCGATCATTTTTTTCTCTGGCGAGGTAGTCCTGTTTGGAAATTATTGGGTTTCTTCCTCGCGAATTGGGACTGCCCACGAAGCCTGTGAACTTTTCCATAACATGATTCCGAGAACAACACATATTTCACTATTTTGGTCCAGAGATGAATTAATTTATTTCGTACGATCGAACGTTTCCGAAGCCGACGAATAATTGACTCGTTGTGCGTCACTCTTTATCGAGCTCCCAGTGTGAGCTTTCGCTACTCCTCGCAAGATGTCACCGCAAGCATATTTTTCCCGACGCTGTGCTGTGAAAACCTGACTGCCTCATTGTTTCTCCTTTTCACGTTGAGTTTCCATCGAATTCCGGCATCCCTTCATTCTTTTAACTGACCAAACTAGGTAGCGCTTTTAGAATATCTAGGCCTCATCCGTGATCTCGTTCAATCCCTCGATAATAGATGTCGCTCTCGGTGAGGGAAACAATGGCTGAAATATCTGTCTGCGCTAAGGATGCGTACCAATCTAATGACTTCGCTCAGAGCTAGGTGGCGCTGTGAGTCTCGTAATTGAAATAATTCGTGACAGTGTGCAATGTGATGTAGCCGATATAGAAACGAAACAGGTAGATGATAGCAGTGATGATGACTCAGATAACTTAGTCAGTATGTCGATCTCTAGCAACAGTAGTGTACTACTCTCAACCGCCTTGGTTGATTTATACAACCCAGCAACAAACAAGCACTTAACTGTTAGGGCATTACTTGACAGTGCAAGCCAATGTTCGCTTATAACCGGTAATCGGAAATTCGCTAATTTACCTAAAGTTGGCGCGAAGACATGACATGGAGCGGTTGAAACCACCTCTTTCTCTGGAATTCTTTCCCGGGAATTCCCGGGATGTCGGAATTTTCTACAATGTTGGTTTATCTTCACCGGAATCTTACATAAAGACGAATTATAAGACACTTTTATTCTGACGCTTTTTTTACTCAACTCGATATTTTACAGAGAAATTTTAATTTTTTAATATTGATGATTTTTGGCCGAAATCTTTTTCTAGATGAAATATAAAACACTTTCTAATATAACAGAAATAGTTATTATTTTAAAAATATAATAAAAGTCGATGTTTTCTGAGATAAAACAAAACTTATTTTATTCCATATTTTCCGTAAAAGTCCAAGATGTGGAAATAAAACAATAGAAAAATATGAGTGAAATATTTATTTACAAAAAAAATACATAATCTACAACAAAATCACTGTTACAGAACTAATAAAACCAGGTAGGTATAAAATTTAATAACCTACACCAATTGTCAGAATCGATAGCAATTACATATGAGGACGTTAACACAGGAAGTGTCAGGCTGTCGTGAGCTCGGTGCAGAAGCGTTATCGTCATCAAGGTCTACTAACTCTGAAGTACTTGTTAACATTTCACTCTTTGAATTACAATAAATAATCATGATTTTTTCCATATTTTCAATTATTAATCTATTTCTCTTGACATTAAAGACCCAATTATATGTTGAAAACGTCCTTTCAACATCTACGGAAGGAAGTGGGGCAAACTTGTATAGATTAGCGTCACTTACTTCCGTGTTGTTTTGACATATATTTCGGATTACGTCAAAATCGGGATTTCTGTCCATAAGTTTTTTCTAATTTGTTTATTAATTCATTCTTAGATGTCAACTGAATTACTGCTCTTACATGGTCGAATATATCAAATGACTGAGTAATGGACAGATTTTGTTTCTCCAAATTCTTTATTGCTTTCTGGATAGCCTTAAAATGTTGTAATATATAATCCAGTTCATTTTTTAAATTTGGTATGGTTAAAACCGTTTTAGCATTTCTGATCGAAATAGCTTCATTGCTATTTAATGAAGATATAACGTCCGAGTTTTCATTAAAATATCTTGCATAATAAAATGCCGCCTCCAACCAAGTACCCCATCTGGTAATAACTGGTTGAAGAGGCAGCGTCAAATTCGGATACCTTTCCTTTAAAACATTTACCCGATTTGGAGATTTCAAAAACACTTTTTTTACATTTGGTATTACGGTATCAACATCTCCAAAGTCTAGACGTATTTTTTCTGTCAACCTGTGCAGCGCGTGAGCTAAACATGTAAAATGTTTTAGGTTGGGGAACGTCTCTTTTAATATTCTGCCAGCCAGTAGCATATATGCTAGCGGTGGGTTGCACACTAATTCCTGGCGAGGATTGTGCGAGGCTTTCATTCGCTCAAAGAGTCGGCACACTGTGCTAGCACGATTGTGTTGTGCGGCCGCCCCGTCGCCGCCACCGTTGAGAACACACTTGACTGTGCTACCTATGTCCTGCTCGCACGCGCGGAGAGCGACGCGAGTGAGCGAGACGCCTTTGGCACACTGTGCTGTTCTCGGCAAACAGCTTTTGGTGTATTCTTTGAATAGAATATAGAAGAAATAAAACTTTGTCCTTTCCACTCGCCATCACTGTGTTTAATTTTTTCTGTCTAGCTTTCAATGCAGGAACTGAAATCAGAACAAACTTAAATAAGATAATTATAAATATAATACCTACTGTTTATAAATTCAATATTGTTAAAGTGTAAAAAAATCGTGTTCGTAGTTAGTTTTTGAACATGGTTTCATAGTAACTTTGAGATCTCATGGCTTTCGGTTAATTAATAATATCATCTAACTATGCATGTATGGAATATTATTCAATCAAGAATAGGTAAGTACAATCAGTAAAACAAACAAAACGACAAATTAAAACTACTATAGTAGTTTTTGAACATAAATATTTTAAAAAGTTTTAAGTAAGTAGAAGTACCCAAACCAGGATGTGTAGGTATGTGCCCGGCCTAACTCTTTCGAACCGAAAAAAAAACGTGACGTCACGTCATCAAAAAGCCAAACTTTTGTTTCCCTACTATATGAAACATTTGCAGACATGAGACAAGTTAGAATGAAAATATGTGAGGAATAAGACCTACATAATAGTTTAAAACGTCACAACAAATCCATTTTTCAAATCAGTAGCGTAAGTAGGCACGTCTAAAGGACTGCAGAACACCGTAGTAATGATATATCGTGGAATTATTTAGGTTTGTCTAAAGTACTTACATGAATGTCGTCCAGCAGCTCGCTGACGCCGGTGCATGCCTCCCTAGGCGTCCTCGGTGTCCCAAGGTGTTGTAATCGTTGAGAAGCAACGCTATCGCACTCTACAAGCACATGCGCGGCCGTCTCCTCTGCGTTCATGCACCCTCTGCATAGGGGGCTGTCCGTAATACCCAGATTAAATAGGTGTTTATTAAGCATGCAGTGTCCTGTGACAATACCGACGATTTCGCGCGCGGGTAATAAATAAAATAGATACACAACACAACTCTCACTTATTATGACGCGTGCGTGCTGCGCTGTCGCTGGCGCTGACTGAGTGAACGAACGAGTAGAAAACACTCACTACAAGAACACTACAGGGTGGGACTCAGAAAATTATTTAAAAATATAAGTACTTTTGTTACTTTATTAACTATTCGAATATTCGGATAATTTAAATGAATTATTCGAATTTGAAATCGAACCGAATATTCGTATATTCGAATTGCAAACCCGTGTGCGAGAGTAGTGCGAGAGCCTCTTTTGTTCAAGTGTGCAGATACAATTGTGTTAGCACACGTGCTGAGGACTCATCTGTAATATATGCTACACTGTCTCTGACTGCTGAAAGTCGCTCAGCAAATTATGTACATATTTACCCATAAAATGTATCATGTGTTTTAGATTAAGTCCATCGGTTCTGATTTGTATTATTTGCTGCAATAAATATTTTTTACTTTACTTTTTACTTTACTGTCGGTACACATGATTAACACATTGTGTACTTTGGAATCAAATAGCTCTCCCCATATTTTTTTTGAAGGACTCAATGACAAACTGATATTGATTGCCCATTTACCGAGTCTAAGGTCTGACAAGCTAACATATAAATTGGTTTTGATACAAGCTCATTTAAAGGTTTAATTAAAAAGTGCACCACATTTCGACCCATGAAGTAAGTAGTTTCATCTAGAGAAATCCACACGGGACAGTTATCTAAATCTTGGTAAATCTTTTTCATTTTATCTTTGTAAACGTGGTCCAAATATTTTTTTCTTAAAATCGATTCACTTGGAATGGTACGAACCTGCTTGCAATATTTTTTTTTTTTTCATTTATTTATGTTACATAATTATTAACTTATTTTATCTACAGCTAACATAAACCGTAATTCGGTTTGTCCGTCAGCCTCAGTCTCTATGGTACAATATAGTTAATATTATAAATAGTTGGTACTATGTATCTTCCTACTTAAGTTCTACCAACTTAATACAGTAAACTCGTACACGAATAAAAACAAAATAAACACACACCGAAGTTTCACATCAGAAACTAAATGTAAGCCAAGCAAATACAAGCGGGGTACATTGATTGGCTGTCCGAATTGAATTACAAATATATTTGTCAAAAAACAATTTAAAAGCGGGGTTTTCTACCTATGACCAAGGTATGTTACACATTATAAGGAAAATTATAAGATCTAAAAAGAAATCTGTTCCTGTTGACTTGATGTTTTTTCGACTTGACATGCTGGTCAAAATTTGTCTTCTTCGCGTTTATTGTGGATCCACACTTCGAACAATATATAGTATTACTGGCCGGGTCGTAAATCATCTCAGGATTATTCCGTAGCCATGTTTGCGCAATGTCTTCTCTCCTAATTGAATCTGCTATTGTAACTTTGCAACAGGGTCAGGAATGGTTGATTGACAGGTCTGAAATGTAAGAAAGGAATTCACTTTATGGCTAAAAACAAAAGTATGAGGTTATGGGCGTTAAATGGATATATAATACGGAGAAAAAATGCATTAAAAAAGTTAAATGAATTATTGCTTTGCACAAATTTACTTATGGCCGGGTATTCCAAATTTATCTGTGTAATATCTAAGCTACTTGTTATCATATTGTGTACTGTTATATCAGAATAACCGTATTTCATTTCATTTATATTTTCATTTCCTGCAGTAGGAGGCGTAAAGGAAAACGCGCGCCTGCCAAGCCACCGCGCTCGTGTTTTTTGTAGTTATTTAAACATGGTGATTAAATCATTTTATCAAGTCAAAATCTGCGAAGTTGTTTAGAAATACTAAGTGTCTTTAGTTAAGTACAAACAAAAGTAACATATCAGTAGTTCGCTAGTCATTATATTGAAAAAACATTAGAAAAAGGGATATCTATAGAATTTTTTTTCTATCGAGTGAAGTTCATTAGATCTTGTGACTGAATGCAACTTTGACTAATGTAGTCGATAGAAAACGAAGCATACGTGGTGGCTCTTAAGTCTGTTACCGTTTCGTCAAACCAGTAGCACGTTGCTTTGTGGTTACTCAGATTGTAAACTGTGAAGTTGTGCACACAAAGCTTCGTTTTGAAGTACCGTGCACTGGCATTTAAATATGGGCACAACATCACGGCTTGCAAGTCAGCAGTTACTACGTGAACTTCTCCTTTGATGGCCGCCTCTTTGTCCTTATTCTTCTCTTGGCGAGCTGCTGTTTTGAGAGACAGATGTATTTTGTGTTCTTCATCACTTAGATTGCCAGCCTTATGAGCACAACAAGTATCACACTCGTCCTTCTTTGGCCTGAAAATGGCAATGTTTTGTTGAGCTAGTAAATCTAGTTAGTCTTTCTTTGGGTGTCCTGGGTGTCAATTAGGGTCAAAACATAGACCTTTTCTTCCTTCCATGATCTCGCCCAAAAATCTACAAATATTTTCTTCCGCATTTCTTCAGTAAAAGTGTCGCAATGGAAAACTTTGCTCGTAGTACAGCGTTGAGAAGAACATGGCATCTCAAGTTTTCTTTCCGGTTTAGCGATGTCTTGCACATACTTTCCATCAATCTTCCAAAATCCCAAGTACTCCTTCCCCATCATTCTTTGTCTTTTATTACCTTCTCTTTTCCATGAATCTGTGACCGCTATTCTTTTCCGTTTCCTCGTCGATGTTTGCTCCTCTACAATAGATCTTTCAGGGAAATTTTCGATATCTTCTAATTGGAGAAGAGGCAATTCTAAAACAGGAGACTGTACTGTCGGAGAACGAATGTTACCTACAAGCTCATCAATTGGTAACACAAAATCAGGGTCAGCTTCTGAATCGTCGGATAAAAACCCGCTAAAATCTTGTTCGTTAGTGCCTTCGCAAGTTATTGCGCTGATTGACTCAAGTGGTACAGTCTGGTAGGCACTTGAGGGCGAGGGTCCAGGAAAAATAGCAGTATCATCGCTGAAGCTAGTGTCTGCTTGTGTTTGTTTGGCTATAATTAATTGCCTTAAAACAAATAAGGGGAAATAAAACAAAAGGTACGCGATAAATACCCGATATAATCACTAACTAAATTAATTGCCTTCTCATGAGCAACTCGTCCCGTCGCTTGACTAAGTCCTGCAAGTTAGCAGACATCCTCCATACAAACAAATTCTGAAAAAACAAATAGAAAATAGTTTAATTTACAAAAGTAAATTACAAAAGTAATCAAAACCGCGTAAGTACCGAAAACATCTCAATTTTTACCTAACACAAAACCGCGGAATTACAACCCTGCATCAAAATAGATTTTATCCATAAAATATGATAGAAATGTACAATCCATGATTGAAAATAGCAAGCCTATACATAAATTTTTAACAGATAACATCACTTACCGGTACTTTCCATGCAGAAATAACCAGAGCGCAAAGTAATCACTAAAATTTGTTTACGTTTTGATCAGTTACGCGGTATTTACTAACTTCAACCGCGGCAAACGCATCGCGCTATTGCAGCGAAGCGTCAGAGAGCTTCTGATTGGCTTATTCAAAGTGGTGTACTCACCAACTTGAACCAATGACAGACTAGGACAACGCGTCACGTAAATTTGAATTTCGCTACTTTTTGCAGTTTTGCGGTATTGCAGATGGTAGTTCAGCGCTATTGCAGTATCGTCGACGATATATCACACACTCAAATAGTATTTTCATGAGTATTCAATTGTATAAAATTTCGTACCATAAAAACATGTAGCAAAATACTACTTGTTTTTTGCCTGATGCTGCCTACATGCCTGAAGGGCCCTATAGGTGCTGGAAGCTTGTCCAGTTGTATGGAATAGATAGGAGCTCAATTGAAAGAATTAGATTGAAAGATAAACTTGTAATAAAGGTTCTACAAACAAACATGTGAATAACAAAATGCGCAGGTAAAAGAGAAAAAAAATGCTTCGTCGTTCAACTTATATAGTTTGGAGCCGCGCCTCTGGTGTCAGCTTCAGGAACTAGACTTGTCCATCGATCGATCCTTCAGCTTTGTACGTAGTGTATGTACTTCCGGCATTCCTCACTAGATGGCGTGAACATCCCGGCGGCCCTGAGCGCTCATGGCTTAGTGGTTGATCCTCCAGTGTGATGAGTACCAGGTTCGATTCCTCGGCCGGAGAATCAGTGCCGGATTCAAGCGGGCATATTCTGGAAAATGCTCTCTTCACGATACCCGTGGAGGTACGTATCTCGGCTACTCTCGTAACTCCATCTCTTCCTGGGAACAGGTTTCCTGTCACTCGGCCCAATTTCCACTGCAGGGGTGACAAACCATCCTCTTTGATGAGTACCAAGGTTCCAGGCTTGATATCGTCTCCTTTAGTTTGCCATTTAGTCCTTTTCTGCAGCTCCGATATGTACTCCATAGACCAGCGCTTCCAAAATGATTGTCTGAGGCTCTCGATTCGTTTGTAGCGAGACAGGGCAGGCAGCGGCAGCGCCGACACATCGCGCTCAGCAGGTGTCGTCAGAGCTCGGCCAATCAAAAAATGGGCTGGGCTGAGAGGGGTAAGGTCGTTCGGATCTGAAGACATAGGATACATAGGGCGGGAATTCAGGACGGCTTCGATTTGTACCAAAACTGTACTGAATTCCTCATAAGTTAAATTGGCATTTCCTATCACGCGAGAAATGTGGTGTTTACAGGATTTTACCCCAGCTTCCCATAATCCACCAAAATGAGGAGTGTATGGAGGAATAAATCTAAATTCTATTTTATTATTAGTAGCATAATCAATGATAGACTGACTATTGTTTGCCAAGAATTCTGTGAATTCCCTCGCGGCACCAACAAAATTAGTACCATTATCTGAAAAAATCTGTGAAGGTTTTCCTCTACGGGAAATAAATCTTTTTAAAGCTAATATATAACTATCCGAAGATAAGCTTGTCACGAGTTCCAGATGCACTGCCTTGGTTATAAAACATACAAATAAACAAATGTAACATTTTTCGAGTTTAGCGCCCCTACCTTTCTTATTTAGTATTTTCAAAGGTCCACAATAGTCCACCCCGCTGTACAAATATGGGAAGCCTAAGGTACTTATACGTTCCTTGGGTAGGTCTCCCATAGGGACCTTAATGGTTTGTCCTTTCATTCGGCAGCATTTATTGCATTGACGTACTATTTTCCTAGCTAAATTTCTACCTCCTAGCGGCCACCAAGATTCTCTTATAGTTGCCAATAGTAATTGAGGTCCGGCATGTAATAAATTTTTATGTTCATATCTAAACAAAAGAATTGAAAAGTGATGTTTAGTACAAAGCAGCTTGGGGTGTTTTTTATCGTAATTAAATTGAGAGTTCGCTAATCTACCACCCACGCGCATAAGCTCGTGCTCATCTAAAAACATATTTAAACTAGATAAATTGCGGTTAGATTTTATTACTAAGCCTTTCTTCAAAGCATTGTACTCCTCTGGAAAGGATTGCATTTGAGCTTGTTTTGTAAGAAAGTTCAATGATTTACTCAATTCATCAACTGATAAGGAACCATAAACCCGTAGCGCTTTCGATTTGGTACGTATGTTGTGTATAAACCTAAACATGTAGGCACACGAGCGCTGTAATCGGTTAAGATTAGAAAACCTAAAAAAATCAATAACAAAATTATTAACCTCACTGCAAGTCATGCCTACTGTTGTTTGTTTCATTTCTGGCAAGTCAATTATATTGTTTGTACTATCTTGGATAAATTGTGACCAGTTTGTGACCTTTTCGCGTAAAAATGTAGGCCCGTGCCACCATAAACGTAACGAACACAACTCATTGACGCTTGCACCACGCGTAACCAAATCGGCTGGGTTTTGTTTAGTTTTGACGTGAAACCACGTCGCGTCACTAGTCAACTCATTTATTTCTACTACGCGGTTTTGTACGAAAGTCTTTAATTTATAAGGAGATGTTCGTAACCAACCTAAAACAATAGTTGAATCTGTCCAAAACACTATGTTATTAAACTGCAAACGTAAGGATTTAACTATTTTTTGGTATAATTTTGCACCTACTAATGCACTGGAAAGTTCAAGTCTCGGAACGCTGAGGGGGCGTATGGGAGCTACTCGACTTTTAGAGATAAGCAACCTAACTATAAAGTTACCTGCGTCATCATATGAACGACAATAGGCACACGCGCCATATGCACTTTCGCTAGCATCAGTAAAAATATGCAATTCTAAATTAGTACAGTTAGAGTTGACAACATGTCGCGGAATACGAATATTGGAAAGGTTTGACAGAGAATCAATGAACTTTTTCCATAATTTTACTGTGTCTTGGGGCACCTTGTCGTCCCATCCTATTTTACACAGCCACAGTTTTTGCAATAAGATTTTCCCTACAATAATAACAGGACTTAACAGACCAAGAGGGTCATAAATCTGAGATACGACTGACAACATTGCACGTTTTGTAATATTAGTTATATCTGTATCTATTTTTGTAACGAAATGAAACTCGTCACTTAAATTGAACCACCCTAGACCTAACGTTCTACATGAATAGGTTTTGTCTAGTGAGAGATTTTTTGATTTATCCTCATTTTCCTGTGTAAATGCTACATCTTGAGAATTAAAAGTCCATTTTCGTAATGGAAAACAACCAGAAATACATACGTCGGACACTTTTTTACACAATTGAGATAATTCATGCTTAGAATCGCAGCCTGTCAGTAAATCATCAACAAAAAGATTGTCTAGAATAGCACGCGCCACATGACTGTCCGCACACTGTAATCCTAGCTGCTTAATGCATCGAATAGCTAGGTACGGAGCTGACGCAGTCCCGTAGCTAACGACATTCATTCTATAGATACCTATAGGATCCGACATTCTTTCACGCCATAAAATCAGCTGCAAGTTTCTTTGGTCATCTTGGATGAGAATTTGTCTAAAAAACTTCTCAATATCGGCACATGCTACGTATCTATATTGACGAAAACGTAATAGAATAGAAACAAGATCATTTTGTAGCGCTGGACCTGTCATTTGGATTTCGTTAAGCGAAATACCCGACGATGTCTTTTGACTCGCATTGAAAACTACACGTAATTTAGTTGTGGTACTTTGTTCCCTCAAAACACCATGGTGAGGCATTATGTAATGTGGTAAATTAACGTCAAAGTTTTCAAGGCGCGTCATATGGCCTAAGTTTATGTATTCCTTCATAAAATCCGAGTACAAGCTTTTGTATTGCTCAGATTTTTCTAATCTACGTTCTAGCGATAGAAACCGGCTTTCTGCTATTTTGTAGCTATCACCTAACACATCGACTGATTGTTTTAGTGGAATGCGAACTGAAAATCGACCGTTATCTACCCGCTGCGTTGTTTCTGTGAACAGCTGTTCGCAGGCGCGGTCTTCAGAACAAAGAATAAGTTTCGGTTTACTGACTTCTTCTATTTCCCAAAATCTTTTTAACTGATCGCTTAATTCCGATGCTTGAACGAAGTTACAGTGGGATGGATTTACTCGAGACTTGGTATTAAATATTATACCTGAAATTATCCAACCTAGCGTAGTATTTTGCAAGAATGGCCCTGACGAAATGCGAATCCTACCATGTAATAACAATTCCCAGAAACAATCTGCACCTATGAGTAGGTCTATTTGTGATGGCAAATAAAATGTCGGGTCAGCTAAGTTTAGATTTGGTATTTCTAATGCTTTGTAATTGAGTTTAACTGACGGTAATGAATGAGTTAAGCTCTTCAAAACAATACAATTAATGCGTGTATTGTAGTCACTTCGTAGTGACTTGAGAGTGATTTGACAGGATTCTGTGGACTTTGTGATTGATTGTCCTATTCCTGTGACTTGAACAGTGGACTGTATGGATTTAACGTTTAATTTATTACGTAACGACTCGGTAATAATGCAATGTTGACTACCTGAATCTAATAGAACGCGTGCTTTGTGATATACGTTATCACTACCACATACTTCGACTAACGCGGTAGACAGAAGTACTGTGTCGTGGCATGAAATGTATGATTGCTCGTGTGTATGTAAGACGGCTGCTGTATCCTTGTCCGTTATGGAGTTCGGTGATGGCTCTCGGTCCACCACCGATATTAACGTGAAATCTCCACCATGGAGTAGGCTATTGTGCTTCTCATTACATATTTTACACGGACCGAACTTACAATCGGATAACTCGTGACCCGATCGTAAACAATTAACGCATAAATTGTTGTTCTTTACGAATGTTAATCTTTCCTGACTTGACAAATTTAAGAACCTACTGCAACCATAAACGGCATGGTTGGTGTCACATAATTTGCAAGTGGGGTTATGTTTGCTCGCCGCCATGCGGCCCCGCGTGGCTGTGAGACTTTGAATCTTTTTCGATGATTCAGTCTGCCCTTTGTTAGAACTGTTATTGCTAGAAGATGGAGAGGAATTATGTGCCTTTATCATCTCTAACGTATCAGCTTTGTCTTTAAGAAAATCAAGTAAATCATCTAACTTTATTGACTGACTTCCCCTTTGTCTGTATAAATTATTTTTAAATTGTTCCCAATCTTTCTCGATAATTGAGTCCAGTTTTGATGCGATAATGTAAATTATTAGCGTATCCCACTGATCTGTGGGTTCGCCCAGAGTGTTCAATGCACGAAGGTTTTTAAGAACTGTATCAATGAGTTTTCTAATATGATGAGGAGATTCTTTGGTAGTTTGCATGGAAAACAGTGATTTTACATGATTATGAACCAACAATTTTGAGTTATCGTACCTATCGGTAAGCAAACCCCAAGCTACAGTGTAGTTACTCTGCGTGAATTCTACTGCTTTTATAACTTGAGCCGCGTTACCTTTCAGCGATGCTCTCAAATAATGAAACTTCTGTATGTTATCTAGCTGCTTTGAGTTATGAATCATGGAAAGGTAGGTATCCCTAAATTCTAACCAATTTTCATACGTGCCATCAAACGCGGTGAGGGCAATTGTAGGTAATTTTATTAACGATTGAGCATTGCATCTAGAATCGTGGCATTTTAAATTGTCTTCACTAGAAACTGGTGGAGAAATACTAGATTGACCTAATAAGCTGGCGACAGTAGCTTGAACTTGATAGTAAGTATTTTCGAATGCTTCGCGAACTTCGAGTTGCTTAGGAACCTCGTGCTCGAGTACTAATTCCTCAATCGCACTTTGAATAGTGTTATTTTCGCTTAACAATGACTTCGCTGCTTCACTGCGTAATTTAATTTCAGTGATTTGCTTATCAGTCAACCTAGCACCCTCAAAAGAACTCACGAACTTCACAAACAAAGTCAGTCTACCTTTGATTGAACCACGTTTTTTAATATATTCACGTAAAGTATTATCATTTAAATCTGAACCTAGAAGAGGATTAGGAGACTTGCTACGAATGGACACGTTTTCATTTTCACTCATTTTGTAAGATTAGGGGTACTCACGGTTTGTCCTGGAAACACCACGGGAACCGGCCACGTGTGGGCTGCTACTGCGGAAGAAACCAGTTTTAGTACAATGAAACCAGGATAGACGGGGAACGGGTCGGGGATTGGAACGATTTGGCCAGAGACTCTTACTATCCACGTGGCTGCGATGATGATCCGGCTCGAAGGACCAATGTTTTTTTTTTTTTTTTTTTTTTTTAAACATGCATACATTATATAGAAATATATATGTTAAATGTAAAATAAAGAAATTAATAAAGAAATATACTCAAACCATAGAGTTTAAAAGGTGAAGCCTCAAAGAGAGATTTTACTTTTTGCCAAACATAAAATTGGACAAATTTTTAGAATTTTCAATTGGAGAACGCGCTCTCTCCTTTTGTTGTTCATACTTATTTAAACCTTTAGCAGTGTTAGCCGTTATAAGCATGTAAGGTAATTGATGCCTACTATCAGTGGGATATTTGATATCCGCAGGTGGTCTATTATTGTTGAAACGATCCTCAAGATTGCGCGAAAACATTTTGAACAAATTAATTAAGAACGAATATAATTAGTTCCATCTTCATCTAACAATGGAACACTACTTCTTTCGCCATCCCGAAAAGAAAGAAGATTTTGTTGCGGACGAATTAGTAAACAATTTAGGATTGTAATACTTTTCAGGTCCCGCCAACTTGCTATCCTTTTTCACAAAGTTCAAAGGACAATCGGTGTAAGCGTGGAGCTCAGGATCGCTTGTGGGATACGGGTAATCCCCACGGTTACCATGATAAACGGATGAGTTGTTCGGATAATTATCATTCCTATTGAAATTATGTTCTGGTCCAGACAAGCTTTTACCTTTCCAAGACATGGTTTGAGAAAAGAAAACAAACGAACAATAAACAATGCAAGAAAATATAAGTGTAATCTTAATTCATCTACCAATAGATCACAGACCAGCAACCGAGTACTTGACTTGCACACGCCAAGCCGGCAGTGGTAACTTACTGGTAGATGTAAAAGTCAGCACTTCGACAGAACGAAAAGAGTACCCATTAACGGATAGCTTTTGAAACTTGGGAAATAAATCCTCCGGTTTCACAATCGTAGCATTAGGATTCTTGGAATATAAACTCCCGGAATAAAGGTAAGTACCACCTATCTTAGTAACCTTAGCTACACCAGACAGATCGTAATCAAATGATGCTTCAGCAGAGACAGCAGTCATCAACGCTGAAGCGAACTCTTCGAGTTCTCCCTCTGCGGACACTGCAACCAACGCCATAGTAATCAACAGGAACACGAATCTCATAATCAGGAATATAAACTAGTCTAGATTTATCTTACAAAGACTAACAAGGAAGTACGAAATCTAACTCCAAATTATAGAAAATCTAGATTCGAAGGATATCCTATAGTATATATCATACAACGCCCTAGAATCAGCTCTAGTCTTTACCAAGATATCCAGCAAGCGTTGGACACCTTTATAAAAGGACAATTTGGCATCATCAGCGGACCCATACTTATTCTGAGATTGCGAACTAGCAACCTCAGCAAGATATCTCTCTCCAAAATCCAACGCAGATATTATCTTATCCAAAAGATCAGCTATTATACCAACAGACACATTGACATAGGGCTGATCGGGAAATCGCTTACTACTAGCGAAAACAACAACATTCTTAGATATCAAATTCATTAAAGTTTCCCTAGCCTCATCGCGCCTAGCTTTGATAGCAAACGGTACTCTATGAGTGACCGTCAAACATCGCACCAAATCAATTAATGGCACGAAAGACTGTGCGGCCAGAGACTCTTACTATCCACGTGGCTGCGATGATGATTCGGCTCGAAGGTCCAATGTTTTTTGCCTGATGCTGCCTACATGCCTGAAGGGCCCTATAGGTGCTGGAAGCTTGTCCAGTTGTATGGAATAGATAGGAGCTCAATTGAAAGAATTAGATTGAAAGATAAACTTGTAATAAAGGTTCTACAAACAAACATGTGAATAACAAAATGCGCAGGTAAAAGAGAAAAAAAATGCTTCGTCGTTTAACTTATATAGTTTGGAGCCGCGCCTCTGGTGTCAGCTTCAGGAACTAGACTTGTCCATCGATCGATCCTTCAGCTTTGTACGTAGTGTATGTACTTCCGGCATTCCTCACTAGATGGCGTGAACACTACTTAAAACTGACGTATGCTTGTTCTAACTTGGCAAACCCAAGAAACGTTACGTTTTAGTTAGTGGGTCGTTGTTGTTTGAATTAAAACACTGTCTAAGGCACTCTAAACAACAGCTAAACTTTTGTGGTGTCACTTTTCCTCAACAACTGCTTAATACTTGTCTACGGCGTGTCTATGATTTTTTTGTTATGACTTCGTGTTTATTATTTCATGTTTTGCCTTTACAAAACAATACAGCATTTACAAAATTAAAAATAATCTCTTACCTTGTAAAAATACAAATGGTTTAATCCAAGTCACAGGTTGAAGCCAAGTCGCAAAAAATAACAGAGTCCATGAGTCGTTGCACAAAATTATCGTTCCAAGCAAAACAGATAACAGGGTCACAATGCAAATCAAAAACCGTGGGAAAGCCGAGTCGTTAGAAAAAGTATGACTTAATAGATCACCCGAACGCATGAGTAGACGAAAAGACAGTCAAGCGACGAATGAGGTGACCAGGTGTAAGAGCCTCGTATCCTTCAGATTCTGTATCAACTCTCGATAACGGTCGTGAGTTAAGACATGCCTCTATCTGTCCCAACACTGTAGCCAATTCTTCGTACGTCAAGGTAGAGTCTTCAATGACACGCTTCAAATGAAATTTCACGGACTTCACCCCTGCTTCCCATAAGCCGCCGAAGTTTGGAGAGAGAGGAGGTATGAAGTGCCATCTTGTTCCATTGCCGGCCAAAGTCGTTGCGATCTCACTCTGCATTGTAGCTTGTTCTGCTGCGACCATTTTAGGTAGCTGCCGCCTGGATGCTCCAACAAATCCGGTGCCGTTGTCGCTCCAAATATCAGAGCAAAAGCCCCTTAGCGACACAAACCTCTTGAAAGCCGCCAGAAATCCTTCAGTTGTCATGTCACTGACGACTTCGAGGTGCACGGCTTTCGTGGACATGCATACAAAAAGGCAGATGTACCCTTTGTACGAGTGCTGCCCACAACCCTTGGATGTGCGGATGTTTATTGGTCCTGCATAGTCCAGGCCACTGTGTTTGAAAGCTCTCATTGGTCTCACGCGAGCAGCTGACAATTGTCCCATGAGTTGATTTGACGTTACTGCAGTGTAACGAGTGCACTTGACGCATTGCCTCACATACGCTCTAACAAGATCTTTGACTCCGAAAATCCAAAACTTCGCTGTTCACACTTAAAGTATAGAGTCAAATTTAATAGAAATTCAGTTTGAGTGTTAATGTGTAACTTACAATTGATCTAATCCATTTATCTTATTAATGTTAAAAGAGGTGAGTATATTCGGTCAAATAAAACAATATAATTCGGTTAAAATACAATTTTATTATCGATACACCACTTATTCAAACAGATTACATTTTTTAAAGCACAAATATTCTTATGATAAAAACATGACATGTATAGACATCATTACATTCATAAAGGTCGTACAAAGTATAGATATTAGGACAACTTAAATTTTCTAAGTTAACAACATTACATTTACCAAACATTTCTTTAACCCACTTTGCTTTTTCTTCACCTTTTACATAAATACGGCTTCTCGCAAGTAGAGGTGAAATTATTTGTTTATAATTTGAAAAAGAAATGAATCCTTCCTTCCAATAAATGTTTCTATTTTTCTCAATCTAGTCAACTTGTCTCATTTCTTTTGTAGTCAAATCATAGAAAGCGAATGGTGGTTTAATTAAAAAACTTTGTACTCGATTACCATCCAGAATAGCTATCTCTTTGGGTATAAACTGATTTAATTCAGTTTTGAAACCTTGAACATCAACTATTAAATTCATGATATCTTGCGAACAATGCTGCTGAGAGGTTTATATTATAATAATACGATCGTTGATAATGAGACAATAGGCACACGTTTTGTCAGGAAAATCTTTATCACTTTCTATTTCAAGTCTCACATCAACTGGGCCAGTTTTTAATGTTTCATTTTGTCTTGAACAGTCTATTACAAACAAAGGCGCCTTTTCTTTGAACTGTGTGATATTAAGCAACGGGTCAACTGGAGAGTTGTAATAAGACTGACGGAATCACATGTACATTTCGTATAATATACGATATTTTCTATCGTCAAAATCAAGTTTAAGCGCATCATATGGATACGTTTGTGAATTTAAAAATAATGTAACATTAGTTAAATCACAATGATCAAACAGTGAACAATTTATATCCTTTAAATTTTTCTCAGCTGTTTGAAGACCTGTAATATTATACATATCTAGGTTTCTCAAGTTGGGAGGCAGTTTTAATGGACCATGAATGCTTCTTTGTTTTAGGTAAAAGTGGTATTCATATGTGTCCCAGTTTCGAAATGCTATTTGGATGGGCTTATCTTTTTCTAATGTGTGGAGGCGTGGTCCTCACGGCTCTGTCGTGTTGGGCGTAGTCCTCATTCGACAGAGGGGACGCCTTCTGTCGCTTGGTGAGTTCACAGGTTCGAGTGTAAGCGGAAAGCGCGGAGCCTGTCATCCCGTCTCTTCTCGTCGGAGATTGCCACCACGGAGACACTGAAACTCTTCAGGGTGGTAATGGGGAACGTAGAAATGAGAGCTCTCAGTAGATTGTTTGTAATGTTGTTTTGTGCACGATATTTTGTGTGTGTGTGATGTGTCATGATTGTTGCTATGCCATGTCCTCAAATGCGTTAATGTTTCAGATAATGACGAACATGATGATGAGTCTGATCCTATGGCAGGGCCCTCCACGGCACCTTCAGACTCTGCTATTGAAGAGCCTCGGACGACGGACAGAGACATGCATGCTCTAACCACAAACACATCGAGGACGATGTGGAGCCAGGGAGGCCGATTTAGGAAACAACAGTACAAAGGCATTCGCAGTGTATATAAAGCGCGCGCCGAACGCGCGTCCCATATTTGCTTGCGGGATCTCGAACGGACAAGAGTGGTTGTTATCGACGCGATTTGTGAGTTGGTGAAAAGTACAGATTATCAGTTCAGTGTGTGTTAAATCGTGAGTACTTTATTATCTGTCGCTAAATGGTGTTTTACTTTACCTTTGTTAGATTTTGAGGTTATCATTTTGTAAATTGAGAATAAATCGTGATTAGGTTACTTTGATGTTGTTTTTTTAAAGAATTTCCCTTCTGAATGCTAAATATATATATACTGTCAAATTCAATTGCAATCATGGAATTCAATTTATGTAATTCTGTTTTCAAATGATATCGATACTGATTTCTATTTACTCTAATATCACATATATCACATTTAATAATTTCATCATTAGTAACAGGGCTTTGAATATCGGTGATGTTGACTGCAAAGAATTCTTTCTTTGCAGCTTTTTGGATTAAAAAAGAAATTATATTTCAATGATGATTACATATTCATACAATCTATATCCATCCATACCTAATATTAATCTTGATAGATTAACCGTACAACATGTACCTACTATGTGGAAAATAAAAGTTTATAGACATCTTACCAATGTAATTATTTGCTAAAAAAATTTTAAAGTTAGAAGTGAATGTGTTAGGCATGCCTCGGAATTCCTTCCTGGCAGCACTAACTACATTGGCAAGATGCTGCCATAACACTGTCTGTGTCTGTTTTAATTTTAAGACTCGACACCGAGTGGCGCCATCTGTTTATCGGCATGACGTTCTCGATGTCGCTACATCATACACTTTTCCACGTAGTACCCACTACCTGGCTTGTCCGGTAAAATTTGTCTGCAGAGCCCCGTTGCAACTCTATTGACAAAAATTGATTGCAACGCCGGCGGTGACGGTGTCGTAGGTGAAAATGAGGTCTCCTCACATTCACTATCCTCCCCGAAGAGGTCGTTCATCGTGGCTTTGACTGGCGTGATGGGGTTGATGACTGGCGACAACTTCTTCTTCGAAGGATGTGATGTCGGAGACTGCTTCTTCGACGCCTTCACACCTTCGTCTCCAGAAACCGATGAATGCTGCCTGTGAACAAAAAAAAGTTACTATAATGATGTATGAGTACTTTAACTCTACCATATCAAATATTATGATGTTGACCCATCGATTAAAAGAGTAAACAGACAGTCAAATTTAGCTAACCTTTTTGTTTGTTTTTTTCTGTGAATTCGCCCGATGATGGCTCTCATCCTCGGAAACCGTGGACCTGTGAATGAATGAAAAAAAAAATTACTAATATATAATAATAGGTACCCATATGATTTCTTTACCTCTCTATTAAAAATAATTTTCCACAACTAGTGAATGAGAAAATAGGTAGGTACTAAAAATCTAAGTAGGTACTTGTAACCAGGGACCGTACAACCCCGAGTTTCGGTTAACCCCTTCCAATGGGTAACACTTTCATCGTCTGCGCATTTCGATAGGGTTACCCCTAGTTTGGGTATCCCGTATAAATCACTATGGGAGAGGGTAACCCTTTCATTGGGTTTTAGCAACAATAGGGTTACCCTTTCGTTGCGCTATCCGATTGAAGAGGTTACCTCATGCTATGGGTTTTTAGTGTTACACCATGGTTATCATTTTTACCGCTGTTGAAGGGTGGGGGTTTTGTTTTGTTTTCAAATTAGTTTTGATCGCGCGTTCACTCAGTCTGGCTGGTTGGAGACTGGAGTTGGGTCTCAGTGGCGCACCTTTTTGGATAGGAACTTATTAGGTACTGGGTACCTATGTACTTAGTTAGATATTGAACACTGACTAAAGTGGTTGGATGGGTTTACATACATACCTACCTACTTACAATATTTACAAGTGATTTGAAGATGAGAAAACGTAAGTACAATTTGTTTCATTATTTATCTTACACAGTTTAGCGTAGTTTAGCTACCTACCGTGTATATAAGTAGTTTATGTAAGTATATGTAGGTATATCTATAATGTTATGTATGTTGTGCGATATTTGCAATCTTTTGAGATAATTTTTACTGGTGGAATAGGTTTTGTGTTTTTAAATAATTAAAGAGATTGATGGAAGGTCGAACAATTCTGCTTTTTGAGATTAACACATATACCACTAACCTTTTAGATACTCGCTGCTTCCGGCAACACAACACCAAAATGTCAGGTATCCTGGATCTAGCTTGATGGTTAGGTCACAATCACAGCACTAGGTATACGTACACAGCACAGCAGAAGTTCTTAGTTTATCGATAGAACGTCTATCTGGAATCTCTTGACAACTTTACTGAAATTCTCGAGGCGTAAGCGTTCGCTCTCACAGGCGTGCGCGCAGGTTGTGTGGCGTCACAGCTTTCTCACATATGGGTCGGTGGCATAATGCAAACCCGTAAGCAGAATTGTACATACCCCCCACCGAAATCAATATGATTGATTTCCGATAAAAATAAAAATAAAGTGGTATGAAATATAATGGGGAGAGAATAAAAAAATAATAATTATTATAGCTTACGAAGCCATGGTGAAGAAAAATAAAAATTAAATTAAATTTAACAACTTATAACTAGAATTAGATGTGAACGTTGTTTATTATTTGCATAGGGTAACGGACAAACTTTATTTGTAGGCCTCTGAATCAAGCCAGTTTTTGTTCGCAAAGTTAAAACGCGATTAACTTTGTCAACGCCACTGTGTACTTCTTCAACGCGAGCTAAATTCCATTGAAGCGGCTTTGTGAGATTAGATTTTAAAAGAACTAAATCTCCAACCTTCAGGTTAGGCGGTGATAAAAACCATTTTTCTCGCTGTTGGAGAGTATGTAGGTAGTCATCTGACCATCGTTTCCAAAACGACTGCAAAATCCTTTGAACAGTACGGCCTCAACTCTGCAAAAAACAGTACTTAACTCTTCAAAAGTGAGAGAGCGGTCACCTACAATACGGTACAGATGATGCTTTGCAGACTTAATTCCGGCTTCCCAGAGACCACCCATGCTAGCAGCATTGGGAGGATTATGACGCCACTCAATTTGACGCATAGTAAGTCCGTCGGTTAACCTATCACGATTAACTTTATTATTTAAGAACGATGCAACTTCCTTTAAATGTTTAGCTGCCGCTATGAAGTTGGTACCACAATCGGAATATAAACAACTGCAAAGTCCGCGGCGAGCTACAAAACGATCAAGTGCAGCTAAAAAGCATTCACAACTTTGATCATTAAGTACTTCCAAGTGAACCGCTTTTGTTGAAAAACAGACAAATAGACACAAGTACGACTTGTATACCCTTGCGTTTCGTCTTGTACTTTCTTTCACAAAGAACGGACCGCCCAAATCACATCCAACATGGCTGAATAATTTTCCATTACCTGGGTCAGTCCGTGCCCTAGGTAACATTCCAAGGACAGGTTGGATTGAGCTTGGCCGACAACGGAAACAAACTTTGCATTTGGATAGAACTGATCTAATGACGCTACGAGCGTGAATTATCCAGTATTGTTTGCATAAAATGCCCTGCAATGTTCGAGGGCCTACATGTAAATATTTTTTGTGTGAATATTCAATTAATAAGCGGACTGTATGACATTTAGGCAAAAGTACAGGGTGTTTCGTTTCATATGGTAAGTCGGAATGTACAATACGACCCCCCACCCTGACAAATTTGTGATTATCTACAAATGCAGATAATTTACGCAGAGAAGCTACGAATTTATTCTTTTCCAACAAGGAAATTTCATTGGAAAAATGATTTATTTGTATCACGTGAATAATAGAATCATGAGCAACTTTCAGTTCTGAAGATTTGAGAGGACCAAGTGATCTTGCAGATTTTTGAGATTTTACATTATGGATGAATCGATGGCAATAGGCCACGACTCGTTGTAATCGACTGAACGATGAAAATTTATTGAAAGTCGTCGATTCTAAGTCGTTCTGTAAAATTATATTATCCTTATCATTGACTGAATTTAAAACGAAAGTATCGCAGTTAGATTTCATGTCAGGAATGTTAGAACTATTTTTCTCAAAATAAGCCTTTATAGGCCAATTTATTTGGTCAAGATATAACCAATCTGGGCCTTGAACCCACTCTTTAGCACCCTCAACAAAGCGAGCCGGCATCGCACCACGCGAGCCTACATCGGCTGCATTATTTTCACTTTTCACGTGAAACCAACAATTCGGCGGGACTACAGAGGTGATTTGACTAACACGGTTAGCCACAAAGGTTTTTAATTTATAAGGTGGTGTTTGAAGCCACGCTAAAACATTATTTGAGTCTCCTAATGCAATGATTGGAAGATTAAAATCTTTTAAGTTTTGTACGACAAAACTAACAAGCTTAGAAAGCAGCAAAGCTGATTCCAATTCAAGTTTAGGGATCGAGAACAAAGGATTTAATGGAGCCACCCTTGATTTACTAGTCAACAACCTAACCTTCACGTGACCTTGTTTATCTACACTGCGTAGGTATATACAAGCTGCATATCCACGCGATGATGCATCGCAGAAAGCTACGAGTTGAACCTCCGTGAAGTCAGTCACTTGATCTGATTGCATTCTAGTCAGCAGTTCAGAACAGTTACTCGCCCACTTTCGTAAATCGAAACCACCACTTTTAAGCAGCGATATTAAATCATCTTGCAACGTGCAAGCTTCTTCCCGAGTCTGACATGACCAAAGGACATCGTCAACATAGAAACCATTTTTAAGAACTTCTGCTGCCTTTATTCTAGGTTTCACAGCTTGAAGCTGTGTGTTTAATGACGGCTGCTCAGCGCGAGCTAGCTCATCCGACGCCAGCTGATGTAAAGTACGTACTGCAACGAAGGGCGCGCTACGAAGTCGGTAGGTATTTCGTGTCATTTCGTAAACACGAACAGGTTCCGCTTCGTCGTTCCGCCACAAAATGTGTTGATACTTCCTATCAGTAGGAGCGATAAGGACCGCGCGATACATTTTCGATATGTCAGCAGTAAAGCAGACATTGTATAAACGAAAGTTTATTATTATCTTTAGAATGTCTTGATGTAGTTTTCTGCCGGTGAGCAGTGCATCATTCAGCGAGGTACCGGAAGTAGTTTTGGCTGACCCGTCATAAACTACGCGTAGAGGTGTGGTAGTACTTGACGGACGTAGCACACAGTGGTGCGAAATATAATACGCAGAAGGTTCCGTACCAGAATAAAGTTCCATGTGACCAAGAGCCTCATATTCTTTTATAAACTCCACATATGCCTTCTTGAGGTCCGGGGACCGAGAGAGACGGCGTTCGACTTGAAGTAGACGTTTGAAGGCAGTATTGTATGACTCACCTAGTGGTTCATGCTCAGGGTTCAATAAGATTGGAGAAACATACCTACCACATTTATCTCGGTAATGTTTATCTACATACATTTTTTCCGCTAATTCATCTAACGGATCTATAGGAATTTCGCACGGCGAAGCTTCCACATCCCAAAATCTTTTGAGAGTTTCATATAATGAATTTAATTCTTTTGTGTACGACACAAAAGATGTTGTAGACGCTACAACATGACAATTGCTAGAGGATTGCATCTCTAGTCTTCCCGTCACGACATACCCAAACACACTACTTAGTGCGACAGGCATGTCGGGACGAATTACGAATTTTTTCCCATCGTAAATGTACGGTTAAATATCACCAGCTAAAATCATATCAATTGGTGACTTTTTGTAAAAACCCGGGTCAGCTAACTGCAAGTTTTCATATTCAGTGACTACCTCGTTAGGTATTAATTGTAGGTAAATCAGAAGTCAAGCGAGATAAGATTACGGCGTCGATCTGAAAACGCGAATTTTTGTAGTGGCGCGACTTTATCGTGCATGAAACCATTCCATTGTTTTTTACATGTTCACCTCCTAGTCCAAAAATATTAAACGGACATTTTTTAGAAGCTAGTCCTAATCGTTGAAAGCACTCGTAAGAAATAAAGTTAGATTGTGCGCCAGAATCAATCAAAATGCGACAAGGTTGGGGTTTGTCAAACGAATCCAAAATGTGTACAACAGCTGTTCCCAAAACAACTGCATAGTTATGCGTGGATGTGACATGATTGCTACTGATAACACCGGGCGGCTGAGTCTTAGCCGGCGGTGTAATAGGGTGTATGGCTGCGGGCGCAGAGCAAGAAACCTGTATTGGCGCGTTATTGCTTGGATGCAATAATACATGGTGTGACCGATTACAGACATAGCATTTAAATTCACTCTTACAATCTTGTGACGTGTGATTTGATTTAAGGCAGTTCTGGCATAACTTCAGGTCATTAGCACGGCTAATGCGTTGATCGTTGGTCAGTTTACGAAACTGATCGCAACGGAAAATCATGTGATTTTCGCCACAATGCTTACACGACATTTTCGCATTTGAAGAGGAAGCAGATGCATGAGTGTAACTACTTTTACCTTGCTTAGACACAGGTTGTTTTTGTTTAAGATTTTGTTGTGTACTTGTGCTGGAATAGGACGTTGAATGGTTGAGAACTTTAATGTGATTTTGAATGAAAGTTATTAAATCATCGAATGTAGGTATGGTGTTTTGATCTAATTTTTGTTCAAAGCATTTTCGAGTTGATGGATCCAGTGATCGTAAGGCAATGTGACATAGTACGTAGCTACCTAGGTCTTCTATATTTAGCGTTTGAATGGCTTTATATGAATGGTCAAAGTTTTCAATGAATGAGTTTAAGTTGTCAGAAGACTCCTTTTGCAGCGGCGCAAAGTTAAGCATTTTGTCCAAATACCTACCGATCAACATTCTTTTGTCTTGGTATTTATCAAGCAGACTTTTCCAAACGAGATCATAGTTATTTGCAGAAATAGGCAAACTTTTCACGATGTTCAATGCTTGACCTTTTGTGCACGAAAGTAGATAGTGAAATTTATCTATTTTTGGAATAGTTGTTCGATCGTGAACGAGAGAGCAGAATGTCTCAAAAAATGTATTAAATTGTTCAATATCACCATCAAATTGAAATAGTTCTAATTTCGGGAGACGTGGTTGAGAATCAACAGTGCGAGTTTCAGCCTTACGGGGCAGAGTTTATGTTCATATTTTGATGCACACAATTTGACTCGAAAATACAAATCATCAAAACATTTTAATTCATGGTCGCGTAGCTTTGCATCAGGGTCTTCTTCTAGTTCTTTCTCAAGAATTTCAAATACTATATTCTCAAATAAACTACGCAATTGATCGATGTCTTGAACATGCATCAAAAATATTTCGATGGCCGAAGAATCCGTTAAGTCTTTCGTTAATTCATACGCAGTTTGCAGTTTACTAAAACATCGTTGTTTTCTACTTATTAAAATAGTTAGCTCGCTACTGTGAACCGATTTCTGATCACCATCATCTTTTTCCTTGATTTTCGAAGGAGGCGCCATTTTGTAAGATTAATTACGCAGTAACGTGGGCAAAGAAATCAAACGAAATCAAATTTATTTATGATTATTTTTATGCAAATTAGTAAACAACGCACGACAAATAATACTTGCAATCGATGTTATTAAGTATTTTTCATATAAGTTTAGAGATGTATGAGCTGTTAGCAAAAACCTGATGGGTAAACGAGGGAAATGATAAGCTATTTTTAGAACGAAATAAACGTTATTTCTATAAAAATGGCTTTTCTAAAGAACGTCTTTACCTAATAAAAACAAGCTACGAGCTAGTTTATCGGGAAATAACTTTCTGACACGGTCAGAATGTGGAAATATTACCTATACAGAACGTCTGTAGGTATGAATTTAAGCTAACTACGAGATAGCTATAAAGATTATCTAGCACGGCTAGATTAGGACTACGAGCCCTAGAACCTATTACCATCCGGCAACGAAGGGCCGGCACTTAGATTGTGCGATATTTGCAATCTTTTGAGATAATTTTTACTGGTGGAATAGGTTTTGTGTTTTTAAATAATTAAAGAGATTGATGGAAGGTCGAACAATTCTGCTTTTTGAGATTAACACATATACCACTAACCTTTTAGATACTCGCTGCTTCCGGCAACACAACACCAAAATGTCAGGTATCCTGGATCTAGCTTGATGGTCAGGTCACAATCACAGCACTAGGTATACGTACACAGCACAGCAGAAGTTCTTAGTTTATCGATAGAACGTCTATCTGGAATCTCTTGACAACTTTACTGAAATTCCCGAGGCGGAAGCGTTCGCTCTCACCGGCGTGCGCGCAGGTTGTGTGGCGTCACAGCTTTCTCACATATGGGTCGGTGGCATAATGCAAACCCGTAAGCAGAATTGTACATATGTAGTATATTTTAAGCGTAGTACTATATTAAAAGTATTTATTTATTAAACCTTCAAGAGCACACAGAACCCCTAATACTATCCAATAATCCTATCCATCCACGGTTGTCTGGTAGAGATCGCTCTTGAGCGATAAGACCGCCACTTGTCACTTAGTTTTTAAGCTGTTTTGCTGTATTGTTTCTATCTATAAGTGTGCAATAAAGAATTTTCTATCTATCTATCTATCTAATAGGTAAGTACAACCTATTATACCTACCTTTCGGTCGAGTTAACTTGACACCTGGAGATAGAGATAGAGCGAGTAACCTGCATGCAGTATGAGCGATCGCTGGAAGGATAAGGATGACAAAGAAAATCGAGGTGTCAAGCTAACTCCTCCCTCCGGGTTATAATTATAAGTACATTGTATATAGGTGGTATTTTGTAGGTGCAGGTCTATGTGATTGTAGTTAGTAGGTAGTGGTAGGTACTTACTGTAGATCTAGTTTTAATAACTTGGTTGTTTTGTGTAGGTACTTACCTTACTTACCGCTGGTTTTTCATCTGTTCTGGTCGTTTTCTATGTAAAATAAAAAATATCTATCTATGTATTGAATTATATTATGTATATTAGTTATCTAGTAGGTAGGTACCCATCATAATTCATAAAACAAGCTCTGCTTAGCTTTGGACTAGATAATGATGTGTGTATTGTCTAGTATTAGTATATTACTTAACCTACCTACTTATTCGCATATGAATATAATATACCTATGGTCTCGATTCTATCTTCGAATGGACTCTGGCTCTGGTTAGTGCCTGCCTACTTTATTTATAAATGTACCAATCATTTTCAGCACATATCATTGTTCCCGAGAGATAGACGAGTCGGAAGATGATACTGGGTCGGTTGATTTTACTGGAGAGATAAAAATCCAAGACGAAGGGGACGCTTTATCAATGCTGGCACCAATATTAGACGGCGATGCCTCTACTCCAGACTTATCAGACTCCAATGTATCAGATGCTAGTGGCCCCGACGTGAAAGAAGAAGACAACAGAGAGGAACAAAATTTAGAAGATTTTCATCAGTGCTATGCATTTTCCTTGCCAGTAGCGAAATATTTATGCAAGATGGATAAGGAGCGTCGAAGCATCTGTATGCAAGAGATAATCCACATGGTCGTGGATCCATGATCATTTAATGATCATGGATCATGTGGACCATGCTTCGACTATTAGTTTAGTACTACTGTTTAGTTTAGTAGTCGGTAGTATCATGTAGTATCTGTTAGCTTGCCTAAAAAATAGGTTTAGAGTTGGAAATAATTTTATTGTTAGATTGTAAAATATTTGTGATAAGAGTGCAACACTCTCTGTCATGGACGCCGTTGTAGAAAAGTTATGTTGATAATGATAAAATGTTCTAATAAGTTGTAGAAAGGATTATAGCCCATGTTAATGTGATGCCCTGTTTTATTTCAGTAACACGTCTATTATCTATCAGTCCGAAGAGGGATAGACACGCCTACACGGTAATGTGAATGTGACATATTCTACCAACCGAGGTCAGTCAAACTTATTCTGAAAAAACTCAAGTTTCGATGACCTATCCAATGATTTCCTACATAAATCGGCTTATGACAAAAACAAACGCTTAATTGAATCGGAGTGGTTTTATTCTCTTTGATTTGAATCATTGATTTTACATATCTACAAGCCTACAAGTTGCAATTATTATCCTGGCCAAACTTTAAATATTAGATTGTATTGATTGAAAACGATTTGAATTCAAAGGTAAATAGCGAAGACTTTCATTATGAGTTCAAAGAGTTATTCATCCCTATTGTTATTAAAATGACTGCGTACCTGTAACCTCCAATAGGTATGATAAAGTTACTTTTCCATTCTTTTCTTGAGAAAGATAGCCAAAACTGATATTGTAAATAACCTGAACCAGTAAAATACAAGCTTTTAAGGCGAATAGTAAGGCAAATGACCTTGGGCATTTGGCACCCGCCTGCGCGCCATCTATGCAGCAAGAAATGCAACTCCAACCTTGCTCGAAATACCCTATCTAAAATAATACGCTCCACTGCAGTTAGATGGCGCGCACTAGTGTAGTACATACTCGTAACACAGAGTAATGTTGATCAGAGACATCCCGTTGGGAGAAACTGTCCAAAGGAATAATTTGTTGAATGGGGTTTATAGTTTTTTTTTAAATAAAACAAATATTATTGAAATAGTTTTGTTGAAGTTTGTATAAATAATGATGAATATGTACACTCAGCATAAAATATATATTTACTATCTTGTAGTATCATTTTTTTAATCAGCTTTGTTTTTAGTACTATGTAAGTGGTTGGTAGTTATGAGTAGTTTACCGGAACCCTTTATCTTCTTTTACTGAAAAATAAAGAAATAAACATATTTATTGGCCCGCAAGAAAAAAATATTCTTTAAGGGATAGGTAGTGGTGCTTTGCGCGAAAAAAAATCAGTAGGTAGGCAATTGATACAATTTGGTATCAATTGCGTATATGGTAGGTAAACCATGTAATAATAAGAAAAATACAAAAATACATATGGTATCCTGAGATGGGACAGGTACGAGAAGAATCCACACCCGAGGCTGAATCCACACCCGATAGCAACTGCACCAGCTACTGCACCAGTATTTAGATCCAATTCATCAATTGGATTATCATTATGGATAAAAAATGACGTATTGCACATTTTGCACTTCAATTTAAATTGAGATATTAGGCCATTGCGCTTTTCTGATATTATATCCACTGATTCCGAACCACAATTTAGAGGACCATGTGATGATATTTCTTGAAGCTGACGAAAAAACTGCGACACATTTATTATCCTTCTTCCAAACTGGGTTTCTTTGCTTCTGTCAATAAAAATAAAATATAAAAGTTGAAGTTAGGTACTATTAAAAAACCATTGTAAAAACTTTTTGTTTTTTCTTACCTTTTTTTGTTGGTGTATTGAATGACAATTCACTATCATCAATTGTCAGGTTGCTTGTTTCAGTGTCCACACACGGTATTGCAGATTCAGATATTTGAAGTTGCCTGGAATACAATTTTACAAAATATAAATAATTTGTTATTTGTAACCTACTGCTTGGACTCAAGTAGGTAGATAAGTACATAAGTAACATTAATATTAGGTAGGAATGTAAAAGCCTTGCTATGTTAATGGAGTTGACACCACGATCGTGCTATCACACAGCACGATCGTGTAAAAAAACCATTGTAAAAAATACTTTGTTTTTTCTTACCGGTCTTTTGTTGACGTATTGAATGACAATTCACTATCATCAATTGTCAGGTTGCTTGTTTCTTGAATTTGCCTGAAATACAAAATTATATAAGTAGGTAGATAAGATCCTAAGTTACATTAATATTAATAATAATTATTTAGGGGTTTTTTGGAGGGCAAAAGGAGGGGGGGGGGGGCAGAACCATCTTCGGGGTCTTTCCGTTCCAATACAAAAATAACCATCAAATCGGACTAGGTACCTACTCTGTAAAAAGTTATGCGTGGTCATACAAAAAAATATAGGTACCTACCTAACTGCCTACCGAAGTAGTAAGTAGATTCCTTTGATCAGAACAATAAGTCTAGTGATGTGCCGAGTCGCTGTTTTGGTGAATCGAGTCGACTCGAGTCGGTTTAAACGGTATTCGAATCCTGACTCGATTCCAGTATTCGAGCCAAGTACTCGAGTCCTGGACTCGAGTCTATAAATTCGAGTCGATTTTTGGTATTCGAATCCTGACTCGATTCCAGTATTCGAGCCAAGTACTCGAGTCCTGGACTCGAGTCTATAAATTCGAGTCGATTTTTGGTATTCGAATGTTGACTCGAATTTTTAGACTCGGGTCCTGGACTCGAGTCTATAAATTCGAGTCGGGGTAGTATGAAAATACGAGTCCAGAACTCGCGTCTGTCACTGATTTTAGAACAAATAGGATAATCGAAAAGGTATAAACTAGGCATGTGTCGTTCGATCATTCACAAAGATCCATATCAATCACGACCCGTTAAGAAAATGATCCGGTTCATATAAATAATAATACTTAAATAAATAAATAATGCTGGACAATCCACACAACATCATCTAGCCCCAAGCTAAGTAGAGCTTGTGTTATGGGTACTAGATGACTGATATATTTTATATGATCCGGTCATTCGAATGATTGTTTTTGCCGGCGGCCTATCATCGGCTCACTTCGATTTTTCGTTTCATTTGGATCTTTTCGATTTTGTGACGGATTGCCTGTGCGAGATCGGTTCGTTTCGTTGCGTGTCGTCGCGTCGTTTCGTTACTGACTGATTTGGTTCTGTGGTGGATCTTTTCGAATTCTCGGTCTAGGTATATCATTCATGATCCAATTATCATTAAATTATGGTAGGTACATAGAGTAAAAACTCGCTGCTGGGTAGGTAGATATTTTTTGACCTGAATTGAGATAGGTACTTACCTACTTATAACGTCTCAAGTTAGAATCTTCTAGTAGGTAGGTACCTATATCTTCGTTAGTATATCTTCCTCACAGGAGGTAGAAAGATGTGTAAATACTTACCTACCTATCTTGCGTGCCTCCAACAACCGTCGTTTTATTATACCTAGGTAGGTGCGTCTAAAATGGTCAAATTGCGAGATACCTACTAGGTAGGTACCTACTACATACTGAGCTATAAAAAAACTCAAGCAAGTAGGTAATGTTGTCCGACAGAAAAATATACCTATAACTCCTTAGGTAGGTAAGTACCTACTCAATTAGGTACCTGGATACCTACCTACTACCACGGCTACTAGGTACCTATTGAATTGAATGATAATTTAATTTAGGCAATTGAATAGTAGGTAGGTAAGCTTATTAATTTGAGGTGAGGTTTGTCTGTGTCGAATGCTAATACCTAGTTACCTACCTAGGTACCTACAATAACACCTTCGTATAAATTTTATCTTCCTAAAGGATCCCAAGGCTACTAAAAAATGGATTGATTGATGCGACGACTTTGAGGAAAGCTACTTTAGAAATAATAAGGACTACCTACCTACCTAGGTAGATACTTACCAAAACTTTACAAAGCTTAGGTACCTATCCGACTATTGCTAGACCATTTCAATCAGCTTCTTCTTGTGCGAAGCCGGGGCGGGTTTCCTTGTTGGTAAATAATTTACATAGAGGTAGTTACCTAACCTACGTAGGTAGTAGGTACGTACAGTCGATACCTACCTACATACCTACTTAGATGCCCAAGTACTTACATGTACCTACCTACCTACTCGAAAAATAATAGCCTCCTCTCTCGGGCTATCGGGTAAATCGATTATGATTATTCGTCTGTCAGTATAAAATCGATTTGGTTGCTAACTGGTTTTCATATGGAATGTAAATATTTTGGTAAATAGTTAAAACATTTGTAAGGAAGGTCTTTATAATTAAAGTTTCAAGTAAATTGGAACAAAAGTATCAAGTAGGTATCAGTACCTAGTACCTAATATTTTTACTACTATAGGAAGAAAACAGTTGTGTACAACACGCAGAAATCAACCTGGTGCCAAGTAAACTTCAAGGCACAAGGTGCCTAGTTAACTTCTGCGTGTTATACCTACGTAATTTTTGGTAAGGAATAAAGGAATGAATACCTAAGTACCATACTGCGACAACAGACTCTATTACGTTACCTTAAGGGGGTACCTACCCTCAAATTGCTTATTTTCAACTCCGTCGGACCTCCATATCTTCCAAACTACTGAATATTTAACTTTGAAATTTATATATGGTAAAGTTCAGGACTTATTCTATCGATCATATGTTTCGAAAACACGATTCCATAAAATTATCTCGATAGAAAAAAATCGCAAAGTTACCTCTAATTTTTTACTAAAACCCTAATTTCTCAATAAATACAGATGATACGATCTTGAGATTAAGCATAGTAATTGAGCTAAGTATAAAGAGCATTTTATATGTTGCCTTTTTTTCAATTAACTATTCTAATGTTTGTGGGGAGCAAATAACTACTAAAAACTTGATTTTTGGGCTTACGCCGCTTTGCTCTGTCCCGCTCCTGTGAACGCGAAATCCTATGCCTATCCTCTTCATAAACTATAAACAGCATTTAGGTTTAGCGTAATAATGACACAACGATAATAAAACAAACATATTTACTGAATATTTAAAAAAAAAATTCCCATAAGGTAGATGGTAAGTAATTAGTACTTATCGGTCAAAACAAAATAGAAAAAACAAATTAAAGTTATTTGAAATAACTGTTCAAAAAAAGGATTTGGTCGACCTTCTTGGATTCTAGTCTATTACGGCGTTGGTTGCATAAAAGTCCAGCCTTAGAGAAAACTCGTTCTGAAGGCACAGATGTGGCTGGAATGCATAAATACTTCAAAGCTATTTTGTAAAGGCCGTTGTTGGTGACTTTGCGAAGTTCCCAAAATTTAAGTGGATTGTCTTTTCTATCCAAATACGGTAGCTCTACATACTGTTTCACCTTAATAATTGCTGATGTTGAAGGGTTTTCCATGCTAGAAAATTCCATAACCCTTTTATCTAGATGCTCCCATAAATTCCCGCCAGTCGCCTCACTGGTTATCTCCTGGGAATCTGAAGTTGAAGGTAGTTCGAGATTGTGTTCGAGACGTGAAGTAGATGGCTGTAGAGATCTATTTAGTACCTCGGGTTGAGCTTGAGATTCTAATGTTTCTAACATCATCAATTCGTCAACAACATATTTTTGAGCATTATCTGCATTTCTCTCGACGCCAAAACCAGCTTTCTTAAATCTTGGATCTATGAATGTTGCTTTAGCAGCAGTTTTGTTAATCTCATGACCGCCAAATCTTCTATCGAAAATTTCCAGTAATTTTATGTTTAACCTGCTCGCAACTTCAGAATTAGAACTGCAATTTCTTAGTGCCGCTTGTACGCCGCGAATAAGAGGTATGATGCAAGATAACGTTGGATATTGCTCGCCAGATATGATACTCGTCATTTGTTCAACAGGTTTTAAAATGCAAAGGCACTCGTGCACTTCGATCCATTCCTCAGCATTGAGATTATTCGGACAGCCAGGTAATGAAGTGATTGCAGCAGAAAGAGGTATCTTGACCTTATCGAGGCGTTCGAGCATATAGTACACTGAATTCCATCTCGTCTGGACATCTTGTTTTAGCTTTAAGGGTTCCATTTGCATTTGTTCTTGAACCTGTTTTAATTTATATGCAGCATTATTGCTTCTTTTGAAATAGGCTACTATTGCTCGGCATTTTTCAACCAATCGAATTAATAGTTCATTGTCCTTGATAGTGTCTTGAACCACCAAGTTCAAAGTATGAGCTGCACAACTGTGGTGACGTTTTTGCAGAATATCAACAACAGCTTTTTTTATATTAGCTGCGTTGTCAGTTGTAACGCAAATGATTTTGTCCAAAATATTCCATTCTGTTTCCAATATATCTTTCATTTCTCGAGCTAAATTTTCTGATGTATGGGCATCTTTAACTTCCCTGGTGGATAATGTTAAAGATTTAAACTTATCTTCATAAACGAAGTGTATCGTCAGGGTCATAAAACTTTTGTTGCTGTCGGAGGTCCACATATCCGTTGTCAAAGCAATATAATGTGTTGCCGTAAGTATCTCTTGCGTAGCCTTTTTTGCCGTACAATATTGTTCCGGAATAAATTTTTCCGAAAGAATCTTCCGCGAAGGTACTTCGTAATTAGGGTTAAGCGCCCGAGTATATTCTTGAAAACCTGTATTCTCAACAATTTGAAGCGGTTGAAAATCAATGCATATCATTCTCATTAACGCTTTATCTACGTTTCTGGAGTTAATCTTCAGAACTTGCTTAGATGGAAAGGTCATCTGAAGTTGACGTTTTCGTGGTGGTGGTGTTCCGCCGTCTGTGATTGACTGAGATAGATTCAAGTTCTTGTCTTCATTGAGTGGCGTTCCGCCTACAGAACGAGAAGCTTCACTTAATAAATCAGAATCACTCTGAGCGGGGGTACTTGAAGAATTGTCAATGTGAGTCGAGTAAATGATGGGATGAACTTTTTTTAGGTGCTTTAACAAATTAGTGGTATTTTTAAAGTCTTTAAATACGGAATCACAGTTTTTGCATTTTATTTTATCATCGTCCACTTTATCAAAACACTTCCATACACCAGAGGCTTTTTTTGGCGCCATTTTGTAATAAAGTTAATTGCAATAAAATCACTTCAATACTAGCACGAATAAACAATTAAATTCACTCATAATAACAGCTTACTGACACAAAACAATGAATTGAAAACTAAAAGTTGCAGGTTCAAACTTGCATCAAAAGGCGTCACTTCGTTGCTTAGGTAAAAAGAGATCGAGTATGAACGAGTCAACCTTACTCGAATACAAGACTCGAGTAAGTTGGACTCGAGTCAGTTGGACTCGAGTCAGTTGGACTCGAGTCAGCTGGACTCGAGTCAGTTGGACTCGAGTCAGTTGGACTCGCATAATATGACTCGAGTACCGGAATCGAGTCCGGCGTACTCGAATCATAATAAATTGGTATTCGAGTAAGCGAGTCCTAAGCAGGAATCGAGTCTGACTCGAGTCAAGCCGTACTCGGCACATCACTAAATAAGTCTCTGTAACGGCACTACTCTACTCTATGCATCCATATTAGACTACGCACGCCTGAGATCTTGACTAGGAAGACTAAGCAATTAGGTATTTATTACAGATATAGGGTAAGTACATACAGGATAGGTTACTTACTCCACAGCATCAGCCATCTGCCGCGCTTGTGCTTTTATAGCATTTGCATGACGTGATCTAACTTTTCGCAACCACTTCGATGGAACTCGACGTTTCTGCCCAATCTTATTTCCCATAGTTATTCTTATTAGGTATTACACTAAAACACAACTCCAGAAGAAATACGAGGGACAGAACACAACACTGAATTTTAGAAAATCAATTACTCGATGCACTCGACGGTAATCTAAAGCGCGCGAGTAAGTGCGATTGTTTTGATTGGTCTGGCAACGTCGCACATAGCGCGAGCCGGCACGGACGGAGACGGCCGCCGGCATCCGCTAGCAGAGCTGGCAACGTCGCGTCTTCGCCTAGCGCGGCGTGTCGCCCGCGCGCCCGCGCCCTCGCTCGAACACTCCTAGAACATTGCCTGATCATATTTTGCGAGCAAACGTTCGTGGGAGAGTGACAATTTAGTAGGCGCAAATGTCTTTTAGATAAAATCTCCTTATTTTGACTTTATTTCAATACAAATGGACCGGTAAAAAATATGTACGAGCTATATAATTACTGTACTGAGTTTGGTAGAAAACGAATAAGACACTGCGTCAAAAAGTGTGTTCATTAACCTGAAGATACTGTTACTTCAAACTTGTACTGAGTGCTAACTATAACTACCGGCAAGCATTTGAAACCGGCATTAATTACTTTATGATATGCGTTACCCGATATATAATTTCAAAGGTCCACGATCTATATTTTCGTCAGAAACATTTTCCAAAAAACTGTCGTTTTCGTCTTTTCACCTTACTATTCGCCTTAATGAAACCCATTATAAATCAGTAATCAAAGTGACCAACAAAATGCATTACAAGTTTACTCCCATGTTCATCGAGCAATTTTGCCACAATTGATAATATTCGATTGGGTTTTTACAAATGCCTTTACTATGCCACATTAAATTAATAGAAATGAATGGTATTATTAAACACAAAAACACAGAAATTGTTCATTCAAAGTTAATTTGGTTAATTTCATGGAATTATTTGACTTGTTCACAATTTGTGCTAGAAATTGTGCTCTAACATTCTGAATTGTGATGGTACTTATTTATCTGGTAAAAATCCTCAAATCTACAAAATCTCCTAAAAAACTACAATGTGTAAAAACATAAAAATTATGAATATTGAAAATTCCTCCCGTTGTGAGAATTTGTTACTTGTTATGCATTACATTCTGGATAAACATTTGGTTGAAGTGAATTGAAGAATGGATTCTATAAGCAAGTCTGACTTATTATTTATTTCAATGATAAGCACACGGAATTGTCAGAAAGTAGGTAAGTACCTTAGTATAGGTAGCTACTAATTGTTATGATGAGCGAGCGTACTCATACTCATTTACTCGCCGTAGGAGCACAAGGCACACTTGGAAATGTTAATTTGAATGTACAGGGTTACAATATGTGGTGCCTATGTTATAATTCAAGCCATAAAACAGACAAGACAGAAAATAACCAAGGAACTTAGGAATATTGGTACATACAAAAATAGATTAATTGATAAATGGATCAGCTGTAAATGGGCATCGTTAGAGTCATGTAAACAAAATAATAATATTTAATTATAAATTCATGGTGCTGCTGTAAAATGGCATTGTCTGATATAGTTAATTCTAAATAAATATTAAATGGGTATCACAGAGTAGTGTGCAGTTACTTTACCTAGGTAGAGTATAGCTGCTAAGAGTGCATTGTCATTTGTGGACTAGGCTATGATAAAATAAATTGCTATAACATAATCAATACTTATTCAATGTCTTGAGCGTTACCTACAATAAAATGAAATAAAGCAGCTTGATGTGCATTGTCCGGTTTACATAAAACAACATGATTAGTTCCAGATGCATGACGCTAAGGCATACATTATTGAATATTTGCTCTAATGATTATGATTAGAATTTATAACCCTCATTCAGGCACAAATAATAAGAAAATAATATTAAGCACTATTTAAGTAAATAAAAAATAAATAAATAAATAGAATAATTTATTCAGAATAAATTAGGACTGAAGTGTAGTACAAATGATGATAATAATCTTACATAGACTTGGAATGTCAGGTGACCAAGATATCTCTTCTCTTGCTCCCAAAAATAACTTCCAAGTGGTATTTGAAAATAGTAACATCAATTATAAAAGTAAGTTAGTTACTACTAGCTTTACTTTGACTTGAAAATATACCTACAAGTAGGGAATGAAATAACTCTATTATAATAACTTGGTTGAACGATGATGATAATCTATATATAATAATTTCATTAATTCGAAATGATGCATTATTTTCATACCTATCAGAAATACAATTAGTCAACTATCAGTTTAAGATATTGTATTAGATGTTCATTACTTGACGGGTTGGGAGACAAGAATAAATAATTAACTTAATTAAATTGTAATTAAAATAGAAAATAGTAACACTGCTATTGGTAGGTATGGGATATAGATAGATAGACACTTGAATGACATTTCATCGGCTTCATGAAAAATAATGACTGGTTTTTTTTTGCGGTTAACCCTTAAATGCATAGCCATAGTCTTACAGACACCACTGATATTTAACCCTTAACTACTTACCCATAGTTTCACAGACGCTTGTGATAATTTTGTGAATAAGATAAGTAGGTACCATTGAGAAGAGAATAACATACAATAAGAGTAATAATTATTTAACGTTTCTAAACAAAATGTACGAATAATATTCACATATAAATATACAGGTGTTTTTTCGTTATTGTGTGTTAGTGCTTGTTATTGTTCACATGACGAATGATAATAGAGGAGTCATCATCATCAGCCTATATTAGTCCACTGCTGGACATAGGCCTCCCCTAATGAGCGCCATAGCGCTCTGTCTTCAGCTTAATAGAAGAGTATTTGAGAAATATCATAACGTAATTCAGAGTGTAATATAAAAATAAAATGTGAATTAAAATAAATAAATGATAATATTGATAATTTATGAAAGAAAAATAAATCACTAACTAGTTAATTTATTTGAAATAGGAATGACATAACTCATGCTAAATAATAATTTGAAATTAAATAACAAAGTTTTACTGTTACTTACGTATACCACTTGTTGTTGTGTATAGGTGCACGAAATTATTAGGAAAATGGATTCAATATAGATGAATAAAAACGGATACTTCTTTAAAATATTACGTTTAGATCAACTTCATATGAGACTGATACAAAGCTTAAAGATGAAAATGTATTGGCGATATCAACTATAAAAGATAACAAATAAAGAAAGAGATAGTAATGTTGACATGACTGTGTAATTTATTTCAGTTTAAATACAGCAAAAAGAGTACAATAAATGACAATAGAGATGTTTTTTTGAGATCGATGAGTCATCCATCATTAAAGTACCATCAATACATCAGTAAACCTATTAAAGGTAATGGAATGTTGTCTGTCCAAGTAGGGCTGGTCCACCAGTTCAAAGTCGCTCGGCAAGCTATGGAAAGAGCTATGCTCGGAGATTATCTGAAGGATAGGATTAATTAGGATTCGTAACGAATACATTCGACAAAGAACCAAATTATCGACACAGCTCAAAGAATTACCAAACTGAAGTGGCAGTGGGCTATGGCACTCATAAGGGAAGGCCTATGTTCAGCAGCGGACTAATATAGGCTGTTGATGGTGATGATGATGAACGACCTTAAGTCTGGGCAATATGATCAGTGAAGACCGTATGTAAAATTTGAAAATTGTGTGGCTACTATTAGTTTAAATTCTCGAAACGATCTCCAACACAACACGTGCGGCGGCGTTGCCGCTTCGTAAACAGACAATATAGTCATTTGTGGCTCCAGAGTCTGCGGATCAACATTGTCTAAGCTAATGTTGCGCATAGCTAAATATGTTACGGATGTATAAAAGACGTTTCGGTGTAAATTTTTTGACCGTTAGTGGATCAACAAAATTTTGATATCTTGGGATATTTTGAACGCGAGTATCTTGATTATCAGTAAATGTAGATCTAGCGTTGCCATGTGCTTTTCAAAAGAATATATATATATATTCTTTTATTGGGTGTGAAATAAACTCAAGTCTGCGTTGCTCTGAAAGAGTGGAGGTTTTATTAGTTCATTTTATAACAATTTTACTTACAAAAAACCTGTCAAAATAGACACTTTGATTGTAGTGTTGTTTACCTGAAAGAGAAACAACATTCAAGCGACTATTTCACTATAAAATCCCTTTTTCCAGCAATTATTTAAGCTTAAAAAAAATTCACACAAAAAAAATTGCTTTCCAAAAATGTTCAGTCTTCTTCTTTTTAACATCGTTGGCACTAGAAAAGTTCTGACAATGACATTGACAGATGCATCCAAAGGTTGTTTTTCTACATTGTCGGCAGGTCGCGCCAAAATTTAAATTAATGAAGGTGATAATGATAAGGCTTCATTACACACACACATATATATATATATATAGATATTATAAGAGAGGTAAGAAATAAACAAGAATAGGTAATTACATAATTATTGTTGTGGAGTGTTCCTGCTTGCTTTGCTTCTCCTGGCTTTGCTTATTGCAAGTGATGGCTTTGATCCTGAAGTCTGCCTTGAACTTATAACAAAAATAGAAAACCATGTGCTAAATTATTGAATAAATTGGTAATTAGATCACCACTTTATTTGTTTCATTTGATGAATATTTCTCACAAAATCCTGTTATGTAGGTAGGTACCTATCTAAAAATAAACTTGGTAAAGTTTGTATAGGAATTCATAAAATATCATGAATTTCTATTCAATATAGCTTTTAACATTAAGGCGAGGATTCCCGGATTTCGGGATTTTTAACTGTCCGTACCTCAATAACTATAAGGCCTATAGTTTTGAAATTCATACATATTATAGTTGAGGATATTTTCTAGTGCATCACTAGACAAAAACACGATTGGTGATATTTGACCCGATAGAAAAAAATTACAAAGTTACCTCTAAATGAAACTTTGAATGATCAGTGTGAATAGGAAAATGAATAAAATGACACAAAATGTATAACAAAACATTGCAAACTTTATTACGCAGTGCATCACTAGAAAACATTTTTATATGCCATACAAATATTTTTCAAAACACCTAAATACCTACAAAATCGTGCTTGGCTGCCTGCGCACCGTCTTGCTCACTTACTCGCAATCATCGCATCTCGGGAATCCTCGCCTTAATTACTTATTGTACATAATGCAGGTAGATTATTTTTTAACAAACAATATTCGAGCTGAACAGTCTGACGGTACATCGTATAACGTAGCCGATCATAATATAAGGGAGCGCTCTAATCAAATGAATGGAGCTTACTTGATATGGTGATAGTATGTTTACATTTTATAATCTTCGTATTAGCACTACCTATGACGACCTCAGTGGCGCGGTGGGCGAAGGTCTGCCTGCACGACGATGTACGATCTCCAGATATTTGTTCCGGGTGTTCTGGTCGTTTTCTAAGTATGATAAAAAAAAATCTATCTATGTGATGTAGTGTAGTATGTACATCAGTTATCTAGTACAAATAACACAGGCTCTGCTTGGATTAGGGCTACCTATTTATTTATTCCATTCGTCATTGTGAATTCTTATACGAATATCTAGTATTAAATTGAATAGATGTTACAATTCATCTGATGTCATCATTCAACTGAACAAGGTAAGTAAACTAATCGAATCATAGGGCTATTTGGGATCCGACCGGTATCGCAACAGTACATCTGATGTCATCATTCAACTGAACAGGGTAGGTAAGTAAACTAATCGAATCAAAGGGCTGTTAGGGATCCGACCGGTATCGCAACAGGGTAGTCTATGTCATGATGAATAGATGATATCCAGAAAAGACATATATCCACTACTAAGGATTTTGTAGTTGGTCTTCTCTCCACAGAATCCTTTGATAATCTACATCTGAAGAAGCTACCTTGACTTGGCGATACATCTTTATTATATCTGCAGACAAGCAGATACGATGCAGCCTCCATCTCATCAGCAAGTTTCGCAGCTCCGGTTGTAAGGTAGATCCTACCATCATCTTACCATTTAGTGACATGCCATCTTCACCTTTACAGGAAGCATCGAAAACGATCCTAACTTTCGTGGTGTCTTATCATCTCTAACATCAGCAAAATGAGTATGACCCTTCAGCAACCAATACTTCTTCTGTCGGTATTTCCTCCATGTGTCCCAATGAAGAACAATATTATCTGTGTAATTATTAAAAAAAAAAAAAATTCATGTAAAATATTTGAACCTTTCGGCTTATTAAGCATAATAACAATGACACCTAAACTTATAATACAAAAATTATGGCTTGAAAAAATTGACTGGGACGTACCAGTTCCTGATCAAATAAAACATCAGTGGAATAATTTTGCAACAAATTTAAAACAAATTCACTCATTAAGCATTCCTAGGCATGTACTATGTAGGTCACCCGTTCATGCAGAGCTACATATCTTTTGTGACGCCTCGCTCAGCGCAATGGCCTCCACGGTGTACGTAAAATCCGTAGACGAGCAAAGCAGCATCACAGTTCGACTTTTGTGTGCCAAGGTAAGAGTAGCTTCAGTAAAGCCAACCACCATCCCTCGTTTGGAACTGTCTTCATGCCTACTTGGCTCTCAGCTTGCAGTGGAGGCTGGCGCGTATTATTTCCATTTTTCCGGGAAAGGATGGTGTGGCGCAAGAAGATTAGGAGAACCTTCGGCCGGCCCACGGTCAATACTGCTGTTGTTTTACACACCAACGGATTTACAACTGAGAAAAACACGGAAGATATAGGTAGTGTTATGGTACAAAATTCAGTCTTCTATCAGAGTAAGAACATTAATTTCACTCATTTTTCTTCTGAAAAAGATAAAACTTTTGGTGAAAAATAAAACTTTTCTCTCTCTGACTTTTTCCCAGTCCTGACTTTTCCAAACTCTCTTCTTTTTCTTTCATTCCATTAGCTGTCATCTTTGAAAAAGACTACTAGCCTTTAAAATAATGTCATAAACACAAGAAAATAGGTTCGATAATTAAGAATGAAACCTTTTCTCGAAGCGAACCCTACAATGTCGCAAGAAGAAAGTAAAGCAGGAGAAAGAAAGTTCGAGAAGTACCACCAAACCTAGTGTGCCCATGCCCACCACTCCATCAGTGGTACCTAAGCAACTCCCGAACAAAATCACTTGTTATGGATGTGGAGAGCCAGGAGAAGTGCGAAGCAAATGCCAGAAGTGCAACCAGAGTAAACTTGGCGCAGTCGATGTGGAGTTCTACTCACTGAACGCAAGCCTGTCCCACCAACTTCATCGTGCTCCCTGAATCACAGGACAACCGCACTCTTCTTGCCGTGGATTTCATTCAAGATGCTAACATAGCCCTAAATTTGCCGCAGCTTCTATTCCACTTTCTGGACCATCCAGGCAAGAAATACGATCTAATGAACGAGGAGGATGACGCCACCGTGTCCACGGTGCAAGCTCAACTTGACGAATCAGTCATCGCCAAGTTGGCAAAAATAACGGCATTAGAGCCAATGGTCAGCCCAATATTGGTGACCCCATCACCCCCTACCAATGACTTTGAGGTAGAAGAAGTAGAAAGAGCGTATGGCCCGCCACCTACGATAGACTTGGAGTCGCCTTCAAACACACCTCCGCACCGGACTACCTACTCAGGGTACTCACCAAGGTTCGTTGGAGCACTGTACAGGGACGCACAGATGCACATAAATAATGACGAAGTCATTCTGTCGCCAAGAAGCAAATCACTCTTCGACAACAACACGAATATTCACATCGCCATGTTCGCGATGTCTGAAGTCAGGGATGACACTAAGACTCTTGAAGTCCAACTCAATAGTTTAGATCAAGTACTAAACGAGAATGCTGCCGTTTTTGTTGATCATGGAAAACCGGCAGACTTAGTAGAGCACACCATTGATTATTTATACGTGACACGGAGAGTTGAACGCTTACGCTTGGGGAAATATGGGCATCGTGGCATAGAGTACCTAACTAATACTAATACTGGAGACATCATGGCCTCCAAGAACCAAGGAAACCAAAAACAAGGTCCTACCTTGTCTTTGGGTTGCATCGGTCACAGATTACCTCTCGACGTATATGGTTAGAGGCCCGTATTGCTCGTTAGCGATCCTTACGCACTCGACTTCTTATACATTGAGCTGGGAATCGTTAGGAATCACCACAGATTATCTGTCAGTTAGTATTGTTAAGTTATTGTAAGTAGGTACCTAGTATTGTTTAAAAATGATATCCTTTGAACGTAATAAACGTATTGTTAAACTTTGTAGTGAGGGTTTTACTCCCGAATTCCCGTAGGATCCCCGTTACAAAACAATATTAATATGAAAATTGCATTAGATCGCATGACAGTACGGGAGATGTTGAACGATAACATTAACTCTGATGAGGGCTCTGTTCCGTGGCAAAACAATATTGTTATTAGATAATAATAGCGTGTTAAATTTTAAAATATTATTAAACCTATAGCAAAAATATTTACTTGTTATATTCATTTCTGTTCCAATTCTATTCCACGCATTGTTTTTCATTTGTGTGTTCATGTAATGTATTGATGACATATTATATAAATAATCACAGCCTTGAACTAAATTTCTTTATTTTTCCTCCATGTTGGAATAAAAAACACGTCGTCTCCGAAAAAATTGACGTGCACAGTCGTCAGAGACGCGGGCGCAAATAGTGTGCATTCGGGTGAGGCGGGGATAGCGAAGCGTGGCCTTCTCTACCCCCGCCTCACCCCGCGGTATGTACGGACGCCGGCACTCGTATGCCGTTGCATACCGCACTAAGCCACGGCATCCTGTCGCGGGAGCCCGTGGCGAGTCAGTTTCAATGCCGCACGGCATTGAAAGACTCGCCTGCACTCGCAATAAAATTCCAGCATAACACTGTATGTTGTATTTCTATAGCAATACGTTGGAATGTCCAGTGGTAAAAATTGAAATCCCTTGCCATGCGCCGTCCTGGTCTGCGTAGGCCTTTATTAGGATGTTTTGAAAGTCGTGAGCGACACACGGCCGAAATATTAAAAATGAGCTGTATGCTCTTCTATTGGAGCATACAAAATAAAATGTTTACAGATAACGCAACGAACATGAAGGCGGCTATACGATTAACAAATTATGAACATTTGCCGTGTATCGCTCACACTCTTAATTTAGTCGTGCGTGCAGATCTCCAGGACTGTGGACTCGAGAAGTTGATAAAAAAAATAAAAGCCACTGTGGAACATTTCCACAAGAGTCCAATAGCTACAACAAAACTAATCGCAAAGCAGGAGCTCCTGAGGCCTAATCAAAAACCATTACAGCTAAAAACGGCGTGTCTTGGAATCCTACACAATCTGGTAGAAAAACTTTTGGAAGGCGAATGGTAGACACTGCCAGAAATAATAAAAATTCTCAAGCCATTTAAGCAACTCAATGAAGATATGTCTTCAGAAAAAAAGTGACGGTTTCAATGGTCCCGGCTTCGACAGAAAGTATTATTAGAATTTTTCACAATTTAGAAACTGGCAAATAAAATAATAACAGCATTTAAAAATAGATTCCAGAATATTTACAGGCACCCAGTGTTATCTAAAGCAGCACTGTGAGACCCGCGTTTTAAGAAGCCGGCATTTGGGTTCGATGCATCAAGTTATGAGTCTGCCAAAGATGCATTGAAAACTGAAAAAGTTAGATATAAATTCAACGATCAACTTAAATAGATAAAAAAGTTAATAAAACGTGCTAGACGAGTGTCATCAAGTGATTCAGAATCAAATAAAAGTGTTGGCAGCGATAATGGTAAGTTTTACCTTCCCAATGTTAAATATGCAATCTAGAACCACCGCAAGGGGCATTTTGACTTCAAAACCGGACAAAATTATTTGGCACTTTTATTTTACTGCAAATGAATAAAAATACGTAAATAAGTAAAAAAATCATATATTTTTATAAACTTGGCTAAAAATTAAAAATTAACTCAAAGTTAGTCTGATTCATCTGGGTAAACAAGTCTCGATGGTTGGTCTACTTCTGTATTCAGCTCTTCTTGCTCGAATAACTCAATGGTTTCACTAGTAAAGGGCTGGCTTTTGCTCGGTTTACGTACCCGTATACAACTTATAAAAGGTGTAACGTAAATCGTTACATACGTTCGTCTTTATAATAAATTTTAATATCCAATTACTATTTCAATCGATTAATTCAACTCGACTAATAGTATTAGTCTAGAATGACGGCCCATAGATAAGTTTGTCAACACGCCGCTAACGTCATGTCGTTTCCGAGGCATTGTCTATGGCCTTGAAATTGGACGTGTCACTTTCACTGCGCAGGAGTCGAGCTAGACGCCATATTTTTACTCTCGTTGGCGATCAATCTTTTTCTCGGTTTGCCTTACTGCAACCTATGTTTTAGCGTATATTTTAACTACTACCGTGAAATATTATAAACCCCTGTTGGGGTTCAAAGTCCACCCTAGGGCAGTCTTCGTCTCCGGCCGGACTTCTCACGAGCTGCCCCCTTTTTGGATTTGGACCTCCTACACCTGGACCTTTCGCCGTCGGGTCTCTGCTACACTCGCGGCGCACTCAAAGGAGAGTACGGTGGAAGAAGGAAAACAAGGAGAAGACACTCATCGTAACCTAGTAGAATCAGCCTTCTGTAGGACCTAACGGACCCACTTTCTAGCCCCTCTGGCCGAGTTAGTATTACTTATTTATAACATAGCCCTTCTGGCTCACTACTTCTTCAATATTAATTAAATTTGTTTTTTATAAATGTGTCTTTAAATTTGTACAGGGTGAAACCAGGTTCAGGTACCCCCGTGTTCCTTAAAACCGGAACTTACTGAACCGGACTTTTTACAACCGGGACAAAGGATCAGATGTGAGAAGCAGCCTGTTGAGGACATCTTGGTTACATTCAATCCTCGAAAATTTTCGGGCATAATTTTGTCGGTATGATCGGTAGTGCTTATTACGGGCTTCTGCGGCCTCTTCGGATAGTTGTCCAATAGGGCATGTTATGGCATGTTTTATAACTGTTGAACCGTGCACTAGGATTTTGTGAAGAGTTGGTGTCATTGGATGCCAACCGTGTAGTTCCACATACATTTTTGCAGTATCTTTGCAAAATTCTCCGAACTTCTCTATTTTGAGTCCAGATGACATCGCTTCCAGAATCACCTTAAGTTTAATAATAAACTCTTTATTTATGCCAGTGATTTCAGCAGCTAGATCAGGATCGGCGAAGAATCTTCTAGACGTGTTGCCTGAATTGGAATTGCCGAAACCAGGTTTCGGCATATCTATTACAAGGCCGGTCTTTTCTCTATATTTCTTTTGGATGTTTTCTTTTGTTTCTTTGACCATAGTTTTTTCATCTGCAGTTTGGGCTTGCCATTTTTTCAGAGGAAGTTTGTAGGCTATGTGTAAAATCATTTCAAAGAAACGGATTCTTGCGTGAAGAGTTGACAATCCGAATCTTAATCTTAATGACTGAGGATCCTCCACATTTAGATTTTCAAAGTCATTGAAGCCTTTGGACGTTTTGCCACATATGTAACATCTCATGGTGGATGATGTGCCAGTAGCTGCGTTGCAAACTTTCCCATCAACCATGGTTTGGAGTAATGTATGTTGCACGAAAGTGGCTCTATTTTGATTTTCTATTTCAGTCTTTAACAGTTGTTTTGTTTGGTCTTCTATATACTTTATTTCATCATTTATAATGTCTACTGTTTCTTGAAGAAATCGAATGCGGATTGGCCGACAAAAACGAGTAGATGAAGGTGTCGGATTTTGCCATAAAGTTTTCATTTTTTCCCCAACACCTGATTGTAACCTCAAGGGAACCAATGAACTTTAGAATATGTTTGAGTCATCATGAGAGCTGTCTAAAAACTTTTGTTGGTAGGCTATTTGATGGGAGCCATCACATCCCCATTTTGAAATGAGCTCCAGATTTTACAATTCTTCTGTTGTACAAAATTGGAGTACATCTTCAAGATAAAGACAAAGTCTTTTAGCTGTGTGATTCAGTAAGTCTTGGAGCACAACTTCCACACATGTCTCAGTAACTCGAACTGCCTCTGGTTTTGGATAGCAGAGTTTCTTTGCTTCTCTAATAAGGGCATAACAAGGGAATATACCTTTAGCTGCATTGTGTAGTAACTCCCACTGCTTCTTTGAAAAGCCACCTTCGATAAAGATGCGCAAAGCTTCTTCAGGCGTGTACTTTTTTATTTTTGGTTTCTGGGTGGTCTTTATTATTTTTCTGTACCGTTTGGCTCTTGATGGTGTAGAAGTAGCATCTTTTATAAGTTTTGAAGCCGCAGCATTTCCCGACATTTATAGACTGACACTAGCTGCGTAGGTAAGCACTTCGACTGGTACATCCTCACGTAAATCTTTTGTTTTTCGTCTTTTACTGCGATCAGTCAATTCTTGGAAGTCCTTGCTTGGGCGCCCCGGCTTATTGTTCGGCGTCCATGTATGTACTGGTATTGAAACATTAAGCCATCTTTCGTTTTTTTTCATAAATCTCTCTTTAATATAATTGCACGATGCCCATCTCTTCTGTAAATCAGATTTGAAATGACTCAAATCATGACTTAAGGTTTGATACTCGTTTTTGGGGCATTTCATCATTTCTCGGACCTTATTTTCCATAAATAATAACTTGTCATCTAATTTTATAAATCATATACAATGATTTCCGAGACATCTCGTTTTTTTTGCAGATTCGACATCAAATATGATTATATTTGATGTCGAATCTGCAAAAAAAACGACAAAGTTTATAAATTTGCTAAACAGTTGAAAAATCCTTATATCACTTTAAAGGTACATTTTTTTTGAATGGTGGAAAGATGTGGAAAAAGTTTTTACTGTTTCGATGTGGTGAAATACTATATTTTAACATAAAAGTATACTTACAACCCGATCTAACTCGGTACTATTACAAAAGTACTAATTTGTAAAGAAAAACATACAAAATTTTAATTTTTTTCCCCCTCTATTGTTGGTGGTTCTAAAAATACATTATAGTCAATCGTGTCAAGCGCGTATCGTGAAAGTAGGCGTGCGTTCTAAGCAAAGACTACTTTCCGACTACCTGACTGAGGCGCCCGTAGGGTAAGGGTCCAAGGTTGAACCGGTTTATGGTAGTAGGATTATTGAGGTGTAATAAAACGCCAACTTGGGTGACATTTACAGAAGTTTGTAATTGTCACTTTTGTGCGGTTTTGGAGACCAAATGTTCCTTAGTGGCGTTCGTAGGTTATGTTGATCTTCGGGATGAATTTTTTTTCGTAATGGCTTCCAGCGTTACCAAACACTAAGGCTTGAACGTGTTATAAATTGCGGCCGCATCTGGGCCTATTGCGCTCATCAATATTATCGCCTGCAACCCTATTGTCTTAGCGAACTGGTAATCGACATCGACTTAATTTTGACGTTTGAAACCTAGCCTGATTGTCACTTTCGTATTGTATTGACCAAGGTAAAATAATACAAGGCACTCCGAGAAACAACGGTCACGTGGGTTTTCCCAAGCCTACGTCATATGCGCTACGGTAACGATACAATTTTAACCAAATTGTTCAAAAGAAGGATGAAAGATTTGAAGAATTTCTAACCAAAGGATAATGCCCAAAAATGTATGGACCAAAAACCCGGAATCGATTAAAGCGATTTATGTTGGACAAGGTAGAGTAAACATACTATATCCCAAATCCAATAAAAAAATTTTGATTAAACTTTCGCCAAGTACTAAAAAAAACTCGTAACAAATTGGCTATAGTATTATAACATCCATGATATTTAAAGCAATATTGTGACAAATTGTGCGTAATATTGAGAAATATTTGAGAGTAATCAAATATTTCTCAATATTACGCACAATTTGTCACAATATTGCGTCGGCCTAGACACTCTGCTCAGAACCATACCGCCCTCCTTAACTCATCTTTATGACAAGGAAAAGCTCGCAGAATGCCTGAAGCAAAACGGTGGATATTACAAGTTTTTTCCTACCAGAAAATATGACAAACACCAAAAGAAAAGCTTTGACCGCTCACAAACAAAGCAGCAAAACCAAAGACCAGCCAATAGACCAGGCGTAAAAAGGGACCGCTTTCAAAACAATAAAAGGAAAGGCGACCGTACGACGAAGCAGGGACGAAGCAGTCCCCTGCTTCGTCGTACGGTCGCCTTTCCTTTGCAAATTCTACTGAACATAAAAAATACTGACTATCAAGGATTCATCGCTGGAGGGTTGAGACACAAAATACAAATTTGGAAAAGCCTTGGAGCCGAAAGACCTCTGCTAAACATAATAGCTGGCTACAGGATTCCCTTTGTGAAAAGCCTCCTGTAAAGAGTATGTCCGATTTACCGACACATCTATGGGCAACCAAATACAGCACCCAAATGCAATCGGAATTACAGGAACTGCAAACAATAGGGCCTATAGAGCTGGCAACAGCTCCATCGGGATTCTTTTCACCCATGTTCCTAAAAAGGAAGCCGAACGGCTCTTACAGACAAATTTTCAACCTGAAGGCCCTCAACAAATACATGAAGCCAAAACAGTTCCGCTTAATAAATTGCGAACGAATACCAAACTTCCTCCAACCCAAGGATTATACAATAAAAATAGACATAGAGAAAGCCTACTTCTATATCCCTATTTTCGAAAACCATCGTCGCTTCCTCATGACGAAATTAAATAGGGAACTATATCAAATGACCTGTCTTCCTTTCGGACTGGCCGCAGCCCCTCAAGTTTTTGCAAAAATCACAAATTGGGTTGCAAATGTCTTAAGAAATCGGGGAAGCGAGTCGTGGTTTACCTAGTTAAAATAGTTCCTTGGAGGTTTGAAAAGCAAATGGAGTATCTGCTACCACATATTGTTGAAGGGAGATCTACAGTTACAAACGTAGGTGACACAAATGTTGACGATTCGACACAAGATTCAGTAATTTCTGAAGAATCTGTACTTTCACCTCCTCCTCGTTCGCCTACTCCAGGGACCTCTTCTTCCCGACCATCTCTTGCAAGAGCATCAACGCCCAATTCTACTGCAAGTTTTACTCCGAGACGTTCCAACAAAAATAATAATGAGAATCATGTATTAAAAGAAATAGTTAATGTTATGAAAACCACACAAGAAATGAGACAGAAGAGAGCAGCACCAGATATGGACGACACTGACTTATTTTTCCTATCAATGAGTAAGCAACTAAAAAAGTTACCTAAAACGGACCAAGCTGAAATAAAATTTCAATTACACAAGCTTATACACGACTCGGAAATGAATATGCTAAATAACCGTGAACGAATTCGGAACACTCCGATAAATGAGGTTTGAGATATTTATTTTTTCTCTTAAGAATTTACAAATTCACTTATAGAGAAACTATAACTAAATTAATCAAAGTAAGTCGGCCTTTCAGCTATAAAATATAGGTAAATAGTAAAGGTAAGGTATAACAATGGTATATGAGTTAATACCTACTTCGGTTGTTAGGTCGAAGTAGTACTTAGTTGATTTTTTAACAAATTTCTAGATATGTGGGTAGCGCTAAATAATTTTACCAACATAGCATCGTGTCACGCTAGTCGGCAAACGATCCGATTGAAACAATAGAAGTCTTGTTAGGGCTGTGTTCCAGTGGGTTAGTAGATAACTATTTTAGTTAAAGAGTTGTTTAAGTAGGAAGGTAAGATTGGATTTCTTTATGAAAAATCCTTTAAAATGTGTGTTTTAAGCAATCTTTTAAATGTGGTCATTGAATCGAGTTCCCTGATGTCTTTTGGTATTTTATTATACAATTGCGCTCCCTCGTAAACAACACTTTTTTTCCCAGATGTTGTTCTAGTTGTTCTAAGAATAAGGTTGTTGGCTTGTCTTGTCATTCGTTTTTGAACATTTTTTCTTTTTGTAAATACTATTTGAGAGTGAATGTCTTTAGTAAGTATCTTTCTTATTAATAAACATGTATTGTATTTGTATATCTGATGTAGATTCATTAGTTTAGTTTGTTTATAAATAATAGTAGTAGATTCTAAATAATTGTATCCGAATAAAGTTTTAATTAATTTATTTTGTGTAGTTTGTAAGGTTTTTATATTAGTTTTCGCAGCCGTGCCCCAAATTTCAATCAGGTAGTCAAGATGAGGTTTAACCAGAGAATTATAAATGGTGTATCGTACGCGCCTAGGTAGGCATCGCACAATGCCACGCATCGAACCTGTAAGCGCTGATAGTTTGTTTCGAATAGTTTCTATATGAGGTTTCCATGAGAGTTGGCTGTCCACTATAAGGCCGAGGTACTTTTCTTCATTGACATTGTTTATTATTTCTCCGTTTATTGTTAGGGGTAAGCAGTTTTCTATTTTCTTATTTTTAGCGGTAAAAATAATGTAGTTCGTTTTAGAAGTGTTTATAGTTAGTAAGTTTGATTGTAACCAGGTGTATAAAAGATCTAAATCATGCTGTGCTTGACCTACGAGGGAAGTTATTGAATGTCCGGAATAGAAGAGACTTGTGTCATCAGCATAAAGAGTAATGTCCCCAAGCAGACCTATGTCACCGATGTCATTGATATATATAAGGAATAGCAGCGGGCCAAGGATCGATCCCTGGGGAACACCATAGCTAATTTGTTGCGGATCACTGTTGTATTTATCGATTTTAACAATTTGGTGTCTATTCATTAGGTATGATCGAAACATCTCAAGGACAACTCCGTCAATACCGATGTGCTTTAGTTTTGTTAAGAGCATGTCGTGACTCACTGTGTCAAAGGCTTTTTTGAGGTCTATAAATGTGCCTAGTACTATTTTCTTCTGGTCGATGTTGACTTTTATCGTTGTAATTAGATCTACAGTAGCAGCGAGAGTATTGGACTTAGCGCGAAACCCGTATTGCTTTTTACTAAAGAAATTGTGTTTTGTCAGATATTCATTGAGGCGGAGGTGTAATATTTTCTCGTATACTTTTGATAAGACCGCAATATAACTGGTAACAAAATGATTCAAATAGTACATCAAAGACAAAGTACATCAGAAGAATAAAATACACAGATGACAACTACTAAACCTACGGCACTATATAATTCAAATGCAAGTCAAACAATGATTTATCCGTATCCAACTCAAAATGAAGTTTCAGAAGTTGAAGCTGAACAGTCGCAGAATGAAAATTACAATTTGAAAGCATTTTATGACAACTACTATACGATACTTACCTCAGACAAATAGCAAGTCTTTCTTTAGTGCTAATGGCTTCGCGAAATGTAGTTTCTTTCTTGTATATCTCCTTTTTAATAAATTCGTGTATTTCCTCAAATTGTGTTTTAGTAACTCGAAAGTACATATGAAATCTTTCAATATCTTGAAGTAAGTCTGGATATAGAATATGATATTCACCACATGTACTTCTCTTTTGATTTATTTCATGTACCCAGTAACGCCTTGTCACTCTTTTTTCTTGAGTCGTTTAAGTATCAGATATGTACCCAAAATTTGCATCAAATCTTCTTCGAAATCTTCATCTGATTCGTTGTTTATTAAATCCATAATACGATTAGCACACGACCATACACCTTCACTATTGTCGGCTAAATGAATTCTGAAATTGCTAACGTGTCATGGCGTCGCGTGTTGTTGATGTACACGGTGCACATCGGGTGTCGACACGTTGGATCGCGTCATGTGTTTATAGTATGTTTCCGCCTTAAGGTGAAGTGAGTCCCAAAACCCACGTTTTGACTCCACGGAAAATCAATTTTAAGGCCAAAAAACATCAATTTTTTAATTTGTTTTTGATGACAATAAAAAGTTTAGGATTCTCGTTAGGGACCTATGAGAGTCGAAACACGATTGACTAAACTTGACTCGATAGAAAAAAATCGCAAAGTTACCTCTAAATCTTAATTTGTACAGTGGTACTTCTACGGAAGAACCAGTTTCATTTGCTGGCTTAACATATTCCAATGAAACTTCGTCTAAGTGTTCCCTAATATATACTTTAGAGGATTATGGTTTTACATTATTGCGAAAGAACATAATTTTGTAGCAAAAACACATTTAAAAATAACTACTAGTGAAATTGCGCGCGGGCCGGCCATAATGCGGCTCTCGCCTTCCATCAGTCGGCCGCAGCGCCTCGTCGAGAGCGACCCCTTGCCCCCCCGCTGCCGCCTACGCAACTAATATTGTACGAGATAGAAAAATGGGCAATAAGAAGTGTAATAAAACAAAAAATATTCGCGATTGAAGCTCAAGAAACTCAAATTGATGAACTTGAACAGTAGACTCATTCTGTAAAATTTCGAATTCGAACTCACTCAAGTGACCGAGTTCACTTCGAATGCTAACCCACTTCACCTTGAAATGGTATTCTGTTTATGTTTAGAAGCACAAGTGAAGTGAAGTGAGTATCGAAATGAGCTAGGGATTGAACCTACGCGTTAAAGCTTTAATCGACAAATCGATTTTTCTTTCGTTGGGTTTTATACATTAGAACGAACGAAAATTAATTATTTTCGTAATCAAAATCAAAAACTCTTTATTTCCATAAATACAATAAATGTACACTTAGAAAAGGTCAAAATATAAAGCTAAACACTGACACGGAAATAAAGTGATATTTTTTGATTTCTGTCGCTTCGGTATGTAGACTAAAGTAAAGAAGCGACGAAGAAACCTTTAGCCTGTTAGTTGTTATTTTTCGAGTTGGAGCAAAACCCGTCCCAAGCATTTTTGTCCTCTAGATAATCTGATATTTTATAGTAAGCCTTTTTGCACAGCAAGGTTTTAACAATTTGTTTGAATTTATTTACTGATAATTTTTGCAACTCACTAGGAGTTTTGTTGTAGAAGCGTATACATTGCCCTTTAAAAGATATTTTAATTTTGTGTAGCCTAGTTGTGGGCACAGCTAGCTTATGTTTGTTTCTGGTATTCAAATTATGTTTATCGCTATTTTTAGGGAACTGACTTATATTTTTATGTGTGTACAACAAGTTTTCATAAATATATTGACATGGTACTGTCATTATGTTTATTTCTTTGAATTTATCACGCAGGGATTCTCTGGGACCCATATTATAGATTGCACGAACAGCCCTCTTCTGCAGCACAAATACGGTGTTAATATCTGCAGCGTTCCCCCACAGCAGTATACCATAAGACATAATACTATGGAAGTAGCTGAAATAAACAAGTCTAGATGTATCCACGTCTGTAAGATGACGGATTTTTTTGACTGCATATGCTGCAGAACTAAGTCTCTTCGATAGCTTATCTATGTGTGGGCCCCATTGAAGTTTATTATCTAAGGTGATTCCTAAGAATACGGTACTTTCTACTATTTCTAAAGTTTCTCCTTTAACGTTTACATCAGCCTTCACTTGTTTAACATTAGGTAGAATAAATCTAATACATTTTGTTTTGGTTTAAATAATATGTCAATAAAAGGTCCAAGTCTACATTATAATGACCACGTAAAATGAATAAAATTATTAAAAATAAAAGTTGAACATTTGTTTGGTGGAAAAGACACGTATTCCTTGCCTAATTCGTTGTCAGTGTCAAAGTAATAAGTACCTACTATGCTGGCCGGTTGGCTTGGCTATTTACGTTTTGTTTTGTTTTGTTTCATTTGTTTGGTGAGCGGTGTTCCCCTATTTTACTGAGAAATCACAAGAATTTGGATATTGAGTGATTATTAGACTCTCTAAGATGAAGTAAGTACAAGTAGATACGTAGGTATCTACCTATTTACAATAGTTGTCTTGACAAATATAGTAATAAGTAGGTACCTAAGCATTATAATAAAGGTATTGACTGATGATCATTCATTACCATTACAGTCCCAACGAACGATCGTCTCACCCTAGCCGAGCACAAATAGAGGCTCTTTTGCAATATTTGGAAAGAAATCCAACTCTTGCAAAGGGCTTCTCCAAGGTTGCCAGTGCTAGGGATGCTGCTCGAAAACATTGGGAGAGGTTGGCCGTCCAACTCAATAGTATGGGAGGGAGCGCCAAGACTTGGAAGCAGTGGACTAAGGTACGTGTATTTATGCCCTAATTTTACCAACAGTAGTTAGGTACTTACCTACAAATTTACATAAGTACCTACATTTTTATGTAGATGATTATTTTTATCATCATGTACCTACTTAATCTTCTAATAGGTAGTTAGATTGGTGGCTAATATTCATGGGCGAATTATGCAGGTCATCATGCAATTACAATGCGTCTGTTTTCTAGTACTGGGCCGACAAAGAGTGCAGTAAAAAAAAAAGCTGCTCTACGCGCTGCAGCCCCGCGCAGGACCGGTGGTGGTGTAGAAGAGGTGGTAGACATATCAGAGGTGGAGGAGCGGATCATATTTCTAATGGGTGGTGAAAGCTTTGCTATCGGTGATAGGCATTTAGCTATTGATCCTTTTAGTGTAAGTTATGATTATTTGTATAATTTTAGTATTTTATAATAGTACTATGGAATTTAATTTATGATATTATTTCTAGGAACCCCACCAAAATGAGGAATTATTGCCCTCATCTGCATCAGCACCTTTAAGGCTGGAGAAAGTAGCAACAGATACGACAGTGGTATGCGTAGATTATTATTATATATGAAAAAATGAGTAAGTACCTACTCGTATGAAGTATTTACTTAATCATAATTCTGTCTCTGTCTGTTTTAGAACCCAATAGCTGACACATACTCCGTTCCCGGGACATCTTATCCATCTGTTAGACAGAGTTATGTTATACCAGTGGTAAATATTTGTTCATTGCTAAAAAAATATCATTTTTATATTGAATAAAATGTAATATATGATACATTTTATATTTCTAGGTATCTACAGAAACTCTCCCAGCCATCACTTCACCACCCAGGACCCCACCGATTGTGCTTGAACACCCCAATGTGCAAACTACTCCCTCCAGACAGGGTGTCTATCCAATCCGGGCCTCTCTTACACCACTGCACCAAAATATTTCCAACTCGCCACCACCAAGCCAGCTGTCTCCTCGACACACAAGTAGGTTACTTCCTTACTTTTTTCCTGTTCAAAATTCCTGGATAGAAAATGTATTAGGTACTAAATATAACATAATGAAAGCTAAGATTGGGAGTTCTGAATATATTGTGGTCATAGTATTAAAAATTCAACAATTACTTACTGTTAAATTTGTCTGAACTAAAATAACTTATTTTTGTTTAAAAATATTCGTTACTAGCCTGTGGCTTCGCCCACATGGTAGATACTTGGATTATAAAGTAGCTTCTAACCTTCCCCATGCTGTACACTATAATCCATGCCAAATTGTATCAAGATTCGTTTAGCTGTGAGAAGATAATAGACAAAGGGGCTTTTGAATTTATATTGTTAGGATATGTGGATTTTAAATAAAATATTGTTACAGGTCCACGTCGCCCTAGACGGACACTGATACCGCCATCACCACCATCACAGCGGCGGTCTCAGTTGACCAGCACCACTGACAGATTTTAGAGGTTGGAAGAACAGCGACTACAGTTAGAACGCCGGAACACGGTGTAACGGTCCAGTTTATGCTGGTTCGTTTAATTTGCAAATATAGAAATAATTGACACATTTTGATATAGCTTGTAACACTAAAAATATATTCTGAGCTGTAAATGAGTTCGAGCGCCATGCTGGAAGGATAGCAACCTTCTTAAATCTTGTACGGCAATTTAATAATATTTGAATTTGAGTATTCGAGGAAAAAAAATGGGCTTCTGGGAGTCGGTAGGAAAAAGTCAGTGGGAAGAGGTCGGAAGTTTTGAAGTGAAGTGAAAATTTGGGGTTTTTTTTCTAGGTTTTACAGGAATAGTGGGAATTGTGAGAATACTGACGGGATGCTAGGTCGGCTCAGCCATCGAGCGAGACCAGGGAGGAATTCTAGGAATGGATTGCAAATTTCTATCAATCAGATTCAGGTTACGTAAACCCACACTTTTCATTTCTAATATTTCTCCGTATTGTAGACGGATGGTGTTACATCCCAGAGCCAACTATTCTAAATTATTATTATATTTATCAAACACACTCTGATGATGCTGCAATGCTCCTGAGTAGTGTTGGTGACATTCCTGTGTTGTAATACCTGGAATTAACCAGGTGAAATTCCTGTGTTGTAATACCTGGAACTAACCGAACGTTTATTAAATCTATTGTTTTGACCTACGGTTGGACTGGAATATGGTTCCACACGTTTATTTCTTAGGACTCCCCGCGTGGACTAGGTATAGGATGAGGTAGGCTGGGGATTAGGTGAGGTAGGATGTATTTGGATCATTTGAGATCATTCCCCGTAAAACTCTCCTGAGTTAGCGATTTACATACGCTTTGCTTTTAAATGTCTGGTTATCACTGAGTACGGGAAAGGCGAGAGCCGTCTGCTTTCGACTTTCCCCGAGGAGATGAAAAGATAAACATCGTAGAGGGGCACCTAACCAGATAAATTTGGCTTATACCTATACGGGATAAAGCAAAGTTCTCCGGTTTCCGCATAGGAGTGGCAGAATAACCGAACAAGATCACATTGCCAAGATATTATAGGTTCTTCGCTTACTATGAAATTTTAGTTGTTTCAGAGCATGAGTGGACGTTGGTTTGATTCGACCATGAAAGAGGGGTGCTATACTACTGTACCAGAATTGAAGAATCGATAACTTAAGTAGTTTTAACGTTTATTTCATTTGTCTTAAGCTTCTAAAAGAATCTGAGTTACTACATCACAATGTATGAGTCCTACCGCTAACTAGACGATCATTGGCCACTTTAAATCACAATTTTAGACTTGGTACTAGAAAAGTTGTGTACATTATTAATCTCAAACCAATATCCGTGTAAGACTTTTAGAAGTCATAGTTTTTTATAAAGTGCAATACTCGTGACAGGCCGATGCCATAATTTCTGAGTTGGCATCTAACATCCCTGGCTTGGTTTCGGATTTGGTCAAATCCAAAATTTAATCCAAATTTATCTTAGTTTTTTATACATTTATTCAACTTGCATTGCAAATTGCGATCTTAGTTTGTTTGCCTAGGTCAAATTTTGGAACTGAATTTTAACAACGGTCCCCGGTGTCTGATTGAACTGAAATTTTGTATACTTACTTTACTTTGGTGGTGACAATGCAATAATATGGTACCATTGATCTGATGTGATGATGAAGTCGAACGGTGGCCATAGAATTTAATTAAATTACTTGTTTAATTAAGTTACAGATATGCTGCAAATACACACAATCTAAGTAAAATAATTGGAAAATGCAACCTTAAAAAAAGGAGTTATCAAGTGAAATAAAATAAATTAAACCTCCTAGATGTCCAAAAATTTTCATACCGCTGTTTTGCGAAATAAGAAAAACGTCACCAAGATAACCTCATTTTGAGATACCTCAAAGTGAAAGCTCCAGTTCGACGTAGACGTAAGGTTGGTCTACGGTTGGACAACGCAATAAATCAGAAACATTAGCAGTACATATGTCAAAACTATAACTAAACCATATCGTTTACTCAGAGTTTGCCAAGCTATATTTTTAATTACACAGCGATGTTACATCCTCTAGATTTAAGTAATACCACGTAGTACGTTTTCCATCGTAATACATCGTCACACTGTTTAAAGCCCTATTTTTTTTAGGCTTAATAAGAAGATCTGAAAAAATATTATTCAAAAACTCACGTCATTACCCCGTCTCACCGTTCCGGCGCCGAGGGGCGCTGGCGTCATTCGTTTTTCGTGTGACGCATCGTCAACATCGAGTGAACGCGTTTTACATCGAAAATCGCGAGTTTCTTCCCCAATATTGAAGTGATTTATAGTTATGGGCAAAAGAAAGCATAAGAATAACAGTGATAATGATATTCGTCGAAACATTCGACAAAATGAAAGGAAATTGGACCGAGATAAAGGTAAGATATGCATAACTACCCTCACATCGTATATCGACAAAGTTCAATGTTTTCTTATCAATAATCTTATGACAATTACCCATTACCTACGTGCTACGTACCATCTCAATGTGGTAATACGTGATATTATCCAGATGGTTACACAAACTATATCCCTTAACGTGGTGATACGAGATGTTACTACAATATTCAATGTTTTCATATCAATAATCTTATGACAATTACCCATTACCTACGTACCGTCTCAATGTGGTAATACGTGATATTATCCAGATGGTTACACAAACTATATTCCTTAACGTGGTGATACGAGATGTTACCCAGGAATCATATCGTGGTTCTTTCTTAACGTGATGGTACGTGATGCCATCCAGAAAGTAACCGTCATCGATCAGATATTCGATCGCTGAGCCCGGCCTACGTCCAACACATACCTAAGTGACTAGGTACATTCTCCCGACATACCCTCGCCCGAAAGGTATACGACTTTCTGGAAGTACACTACCCAGAACCAAGCATGGAATCCATTGTGAGTGTGACTCCGTTTGCTTAAGTCTCCAGGAGCGCTTCAGCTCCCAATGCCGATCTCAGACCCCCATATAATACCTACCAGGTATAATATAAATCTACATCATCGACGTCGGTCGAGGCATTAGCCCCTACTCTGGGCTAAACACTCGTAGCTGAACCTACATTATGAATTCCAGCTGAAATCTTAGAAATTGTGGTACAGGCCGAAAATTGGGTGAAAAAACATCACCACAAAAATCTCTGAACGTTGGGGAAAATATTACTGGGCGAACTCGCCGAGGAGCCATAGGAGGCCCTTGTAGATAAATGCTGATTCCCCAGAATACCGCTAGTAGGTACGGGCCACAAAACCCAATTCTGAGAAAAGTGCCGTTTTGTCTGAACCCACAATAAGAGATTGGAATATTCTCAAAACCAACTGGAATCGGGAATAGCAGGTCTATTCAACTTCACTAAAGTTTTTATACAGGCTGACTTGCCCAAGCTTGAGGTCATCAAGTAAGCGTCGGACGTGTCACAAGTTGTGACAAAAACGATTACTCACATTACTGGATAATGGTTTATTCGGTTACAACAAATAATTAGTCATAATGGTGAAAGTTTCCAGTCTGGAGACAAACCTGGTGAAACCATAAAAAGCTCCAGAGGTCAAGCCAATTAAATCAAGGAACCTAGCTCCTCACTTAGTAGGTTCCAACGTAAACCCGGGTTACGATAGGTAATCTCTCGACCCGCTCCTCTTCAAAACACCGTGAAGACAGCAGCAGCCCGCACCGGTACTACGAGCCGCAGCCTTCGACGTCCAGGGGGAGGGGCTCCAGCTCGACGCAGCCGCGCCCGCTGCACCTCCAGCACAAGCCAACGCCGCCAACCAAGGCCGCGACCGTCGACACCAAAAGAGGTATGTACCTACATACTGGTACAATCCAATATTTCAACTGAAATATTGAGCTACAATCTAGTAGAAATAATCTAGTTATTTGTTCTATGCAGGGGCCGTGAGATTCCCTTCGTTAATTTTATGCTACAGAATACTGAACCACAGCCGCAATAGCAACCTACCTTTTCCTTAAAAAGGAAATGAGTATCACTGTAAAACTTTACAATTCTAGGTGCAATATCAACGAACATTGAGCAGCCTTACCAGTACGTACTACAGTACACCTAAAGTAACGAAGAATTTCGATTTATACCTACTTAATGTCAAACATTCAATAAATATGCCATAGCTTCGTATTTGAAAATGGAAGCACAGCTTGTAAGTTGGTAAATGATGGGACATACATGGCTAAATGTAATCATATGCCTCATACTTTGAGTAGGTACCTATGACGTCTTTTTAGAAGAATTTTTGGCCACGGCGGCGTCCAGCCTCAATAGAAACTAGCCAGTAGCAGCGCGCATCAGTATTCATCTATCACATAAATATCCATGTTGTAGATTAGAACAACTCTTGCGTTCTCTCTCGTTTGTCTACTCTGTGATCTTTGTTCAGCGACGTATGTTTTTACCCCAGCTAATGTTTTACTCGTAGTAGCCTAACTAGATTATAATGTTTTGTATCGGCTCATGCTACAAATCATACGAAAACGCAGTAAATACCGTGCTGCGTAAAAACGTAAAAACGTTAAGGGTTTAACGCATTCACTGCCCAGCCTTGGCAGTGCGACCCGCAGGGCCGCGCGGCGCGGCCCTGGCCCCGTGTAGCGGCACGTGGCGGCGCGGCGGCGGCGCGGCCCGCGCCCTCTACATAATCAGTAATCACGTACATTTCTAGGATTTGAAAAATAAATGCATGCATTATGCCATTGCAATCAATCTATCTAATCAAATTATGTAATTACCTCAAGAGAAAGCCAATGAAATGTTGAATTGGTAACAAGTACCTAACAAGTAAATAATGCACAATTAGTAGATTCTATTGCACCTTGCGATTTTGCTTAATTCATTGGTAGACCAACTGCAGCAGTAGCATTATGGTTGGATTTACACTTAACGTTTTGAACGCAAAAAGAAGGTTGGTACCTACTACCTGTCGCTTCACAATCAAACGAGAACCATCACTACCGAAGGCATCTTTAATTTTAACTGGTGGCCAACTATTGCTGTTATAGACCAAATAAATTACAAAAACAATCATCATCATCATCATCAGCCTATATTAGTCCACTGCTGGACATAGGCCTCCCCTAATGAATGCCATAGCAACAAAACAATAATATGTTTGAAATTTTTACTGATTCGACTGGTTGGAGGAATGTAGTAGTATAATATCTGTAAAAGTAAATCGCTGTACCGATCTATAAATGAAATGACTCGCACATTGATTACTCTGCGCTTCTAGCTGCTTTTTTAGCGCAGCGTAACTAAAATTAACTAACACCACTGCAATCTCATACATAAATACCTACACACCACACCTCAATGAAAATTGCAGACAAATATGATAGTGGTGTGAAGTTAGGAATATTTTTATTTTCGCCTTTTTTTCAAGTTCGTGATAATATTGATACAGCACAGGCTTCTAGGAATTCCAAAATCGATACGGTATGGAGCCTACGTCAGACTTCATCAGAGTAGTTATGGGAACATTGTTCGTGAGTTTGGTTAACCAAATATCAATTTATTTGCATCTGTGCTTAACTTTTCATGTAACCAATTGTTTCTTCGAAAAATGATCGCGGGGCATATGATATCGTAGATGTGTTAGGTACTTACCATAACTTGCGATAAGTTTTATTTGTACACATTCTCTCCCTGCCAATCGGTATTAAAATTTCATAAAGAATTAACAAATAATAAAGCTAGTGGTGTAATCATTGTTCTTTACTGGATTAGTCAACCGTGGTACCTCCTATTTATGATGTTCATCATCATCATCAATGGCATTTACGTTCACTAAGGTTTATGTGGTACGGGTTCGTTTTGAAATTAGTCATCAGCTCACAAATCATTTATTTTAACTCGCATAAAAATCTTCACATGTTAATTTCCAGGGAACCTCCCCAACTATGGTGCAGTATTGCCTTGGCAATGTTATTTCATTACCTTAAATCACAATTAATCAGTAAAATGTAGGTAGCATTAAAATAGTGGGATATTTTTTGTCAACTGAATATTTTAAATTGTTATATTGCAATAGAGAAATAAGATAATTATTGATATCGGTCAGCGATTATCGTTGATCATTGGTAAGATAGACTTGTAACAGTTATCCTAGTAAGTAGTATATTTATAAAGGAGTTTTTTCAAAAATAACCTTTCCGTTCTCGTTGATCACTGGTAAAGTGCACGTGTAACAATGATTCTATGTAGATACGTTGTCGAAAAGATTGTTAACTCCTATTTGTACAAGACGTTGAACTCAATCGTATCGTTATTTACCTATACAACATACATCACATATTATACTAACTAACCACCGAAAATATTATTAAAACATCTACTGACCTTATCTTTCACTTAATTATTTCCAATTTTTTTGACAAATGCAATCAATTTCCTCAGCCAAACTTTCATACATCTAAAGAAATATGTACTTAGTCATTTTCGTAATAATAACGTTATTTAGTAAATAAAACCGACAAATAAAATTGGTCATCTGGAGTAAACGTGTCCGTGTTCTGATGCAGTATTATAAAGTTATTAGTAAAGTTTACTATAAAACTACTAAAAGCTTCAGGTTATCGTATTATTTTTTTCATTTGTATTAACTATTTAATGCTACCTCGTTACAATATGAATAATAAATATATTGATTTATTTTCATTCTGCAACAGACTCTTAACATCTACGTGGTATTACTTAAATCTAGAGGATGTAACATCGCTGTGTAATTTATGGTTAAAATAACTTACCTAAGTGTATTTCTACCAAAATTACACGAGATGTTACATCCGAATAGATTTAACTCCCGCCCGCCCTAGGACACAACAACAATCCTGCGTGCGTTGTGCCAGACCCACCAGTTGCAGAATGCTGCTCTTGCTGAATGAATGTGCTCTGAAAAGAATGACGCCAGCGCCCCTCGGCGCCGGAACGGTGAGACGGGGTAATGACGTGAGTTTTTGAATAATATTTTTTCAGATCTTCTTATTAAGCCTAAAAAAAATAGGGCTTTAAACAGTGTGACGATGTATTACGATGGAAAACGTACTACGTGGTATTACTTAAATCTATTCGGATGTAACATCTCGTGTAATTTTGGTAGAAATACACTTAGGTAAGTTATTTTAACCATAAATCATCCTCAGTATTGGCGTTCATAGGCTAAGATCGACTTCGATGAGATTTCTAACGAAAGGAGAGTTACCTGTCGAGTTGGACTGTCGAGGCGGAGACAGAGTTTCACAAATAAAATTTACGAAAAACCTTAGTGTCATGCAATTTATCGAATCCTTTAAATGCATTGCGTCGCATTCTTGTAGTTATAGTATAGTTATGGTAGCACTTTTTAAAAGCGTTGTAAACTGTTAAGATAGGTACTTTCCTTCTTAGATTTAGTAAGCAAGAATTATGTTAGTGTGAAATATCTAGTAAGCATTTTGCTTAGGTGTGTATCAATAGCGCTCCAAAAATGGACAAGGGCTGTGTTGAGAAGTTGGATATAAAAGCCGCATCTCTGGATCAAACTTCACACCACTTTCCTGAGGGATACAAGCAATACCTACGAGTTAAAATACACCTACCTACATAATGTACCTAATGTCTTATTTATTTGCAGATAGATTGTTTATTCAATCATTCCTCAATTTATGCATTCATTCAGCAATTTATCGAATCCTTTAAATGCATTGCGTCGCATTATTGTAGTTACAGTATAGTTATGGTAGCACTTTTTAAAAGCGTTGTAAACTGTTAAGATAGGTACTTTCCTTCTTAGATTTAGTAAGCAAGAATTATGTTAGTGTGAAATATCTAGTAAGCATTTTGCTTAGGTGTGTATCAATAGCGCTCCAAAAATGGGCAAGGGCTGTGTTGAGAAGTTGGATATAAAAGCCGCATCTCTGGATCAAACTTCACACCACTTTCCTGAGGGAAACAAGCAATACCTACGAGTTAAAATACACCTACCTACATAATGTACCTAATGTCTTATTTATTTGCAGATAGATTGTTTATTCAATCATTCCTCAATTTATCCATTCATTCAATTACTACTTTATTTTTTCATCTATTTTTGAATTATCGATATCTTGTACATAAAAATACTAATATTATAATTTTTGTATTTCTTTTCATATGTCGAAGACTGTTGCTACCGCTGAGGATCTATTTGGAAGCATGTCGGATTCCAATTCCGACGAGCGCGTGCAGAAGCCAAAGCAAGTACCTTATAGAAAAACTTACGAAGCGTCGGCCATCAAATGTTGCAACCACCCTAGTTGCAGCACCATCAGAACCTCTGACGAAAAAACCGAAACTATCGAAACTCCGAATCAATCCAGCGAATGTGGTCAAGGCGACGACGGGCGACTTGTTCCGGTCCGATTCCGAGGAGGAGGAGGTGGGTGGGAGTGCCAGAGAGTAAACCAGGTAAAAAACCGCAACCAATTTTCTCTTATTACACAAGACTGTTGGCAAATGGTTTTAGCCGGCAACTGACAAAACCAGGAAAGGTTCCCATTACATAGAGGTTAAAGTATTCAAAACCTCTAAAATTGAGAATGTCCTACCAGTTAACAGGTAGAGATATTCTATTATCATGATAAAAAATCAGATAGATGAGGGAAGTAATACGTGGCGGAAAATGCATGGATTGATAGGGGCCGCAAAACAGGACTTTTAAGGGGTCCCACCAATGTTCCTCAGCCGATAATACTAGCTTTACCTATACGCTGGCTCTTATGACCCACCTCATATCTTATTATTTCATAGATGCTCCTTTATTCCTGCTCCTATAATCATAGACTTAATTCATGTAATCATTTAATGTAAGCATTGTATAATAAACGAGTATATTTATATTATAACATAAGATGAATTTTGTTTCTTTTTCAGTTTCGAACTTTAACAAAGTCGCACACTGTAAGCAGTGTGATATTGAGTTACCAAGTTATAGATACAGATTTCATGTCTGAACAAATATTTATAAATCGAATTGTCAATTAACGTCTGAGTATGAAAATGTTGATATTGTTGCCACGTGAGAGTGCTGACGACGGATCGTCTTTTAACGTTCATGCATAGCGGATTTTGGCTGAAGGGTGTCGTGTACAGGAAGTTCTGTGGAAGGCTGATACGCGACACTGCGCCAACGTGGTGGACCCAGTGCCAATGACAAGATTCTTATTAAGTTTTTACTATATCTGTTAGTCTCCGAGGTATTTATCATTGGGCCCTGGTTAAGTTACTTTTTTTACTTACTTTTATTACTTGTCTTGTGATGAAATAAATGATTATTATTATTGTTCTGGGCAGGTATTTTCTCGAGCCCAGTAAGCGAGGGTATCCTGATGTCAGTTATTTGCGGTTTAAAATGGCATACAATGGGACTGGATGGCATCTCTATCAAAATGATATTTATGATCTGCTTACAAAATTCTTAGAGCACAATAACATACTACCTCAAGCTCAGTCATACATACGGGTTAAACCTTATCTAGTTTATCTAGTTAGACTGTAACCTATCTAGTTTATCTACACTTGCGAGCTTTAAAATGGAATCGCTTTCATCGCGAGTTGATCAAAACAATTTTTTTACAATTTATGTATAATGAACTATAGATTGTGGTATATCATTTGAAAGGTAATTTTGTTACCTTTCAAGTGATATCAAGAAGATTTAAAATTAATTAAATTGGCTACCTAAATTTTGGGAATTATTGCAATTGGTCGAAGTTGCATCTATCGGCTACTATCGGCGCCGGAGCTGGATGAGCTGGATTTTTCCCTCGTATCCGCTGTTTTAGCTCGTCCCACATATGCCAGATTGGGTTCAAGTCAGGAATAAGGGCTGGCCAGTCTAGTGTGGGAATGCCGACATGGAAGACGTCTGTCGGTACTGCCTAGTCACTGCTGCGGTGTGGCAGCGGACATTATCGTGCATTAAATCAAAATTTTATCGTCGCCAATAAATCCTGCGTAAGGAAAAACATAACTTAACTCATAGTTCACAGCAAAGAAATTGTAAAAATTTGTCTTGAACAACCCTTGAAGCGATTCCAGTTTAAAGCTCGCAAGTGTAGTTAGACTGTAACCTATCTAGTTAGACTGAGTAATAGTTAGGTGGGTATCTATGTACCTGTCTTCTATGTAGTTTACTAGTGCAGTTCATACCTACCGAATTAAACATGAAAAATAAAACATACCTATGACTTTACCTACTAGTCTATTTGTTTTGTTTTTCTTTATTTTTAATTAAATAAACAAAAACCTGCTCAAAAATATTCACTTAGTAGTTAAAACCTACTTGTGCCAAAAGTTGGAGTCACCTCGAGGCTTACTAACTCGGTGTTAATGTTTTGAATTTTTTCAGCTCACAGTTAATATTGCACCAGTGGAAATTAATTCCGTGTCACCTAACCCGAGGTTAATGTCATGTTCATATTTGTTTTTGGTGTTCCAGGTATTTTCTGTGTAGATAGATAAAATATAAAATCTAATACCTATAATACTCACTCACATAAAGCTCTGCTTAGCTTGGGGCAAGATGATGTTGTGTAATTTGTCCAGCACTATTTATTTATGTATTTATTGCGCGCACGTGGTTCAGCACAGAGCTGAGTTTGACCCTTTTTGGCCAACAAGGGCAGCACAGTTGCCACATGTATCACAGAATACCAAGTAGACGTAGGTACACACCGCGCAGTGGACGTAGTAAAAGTATTTTCGCTTCTATAGCACTGGCTATAGATTGGCACAGTGGGTGGGTGGGCAGGTAAGTATTCGTAGTACTTACCTACTTCTTACCTTACCCAATAAAATTACCTACCAACTCCCTGCTTGCTTGTTTTGTGTCTATGTATGTAAATGTACCTACCTACTTATAAATAACCATCCCAAAACATGACATGTTTCGCCGGCTGACAGCAGCAACAATTATGGGAGATATAGACGAGGAGATGCCCTATGCCGCCACTGGAACCTTAGTGGACCCCGATTCCGACTCCCACTCTGACTGTGACACAGGGGGGGAATGCAGGGCCGTGGCCGAGGGTGAGGCCACCACTAATTCAACTTGCACCCGGAAGGCTAACCTGTCAACTTGCCAATTGACTAACTCCAACTTGAACTTGCCGGCAGCTATGGACTATAATGCACCCGGCAAGTTGACTTGCAAGCATGACAAGTTGCCAGTCCGGCAACTTCAGACAATTGCCACGAGAAATCTACCCACGCTGCTACCAGAACGTCAGAGAACTTTCATCTTGGCACTGAGGGGGAGCCTGGAGCCGTGCCCAAGGCTGGGACCACTACTGGCTCCACCAAGGACCAAGCTCCAGCCGCTGCGAGTGGCAGCAGTAATGAGGAATCCGCAGCAGCAGCAGCAGCGTCATCATCATCACCATCATCAACGACCCACAAAGAACACAGCTTAGCCTTGATCATGGCTGGCTTTGATGAATGTTCCAGGAACGTCTTAACTTTGCACGATAATATGCTGCAACTGAAGCGGATGGTTCTATCCCTCATATGCGAAGAAGAGGACGGCAGAAGCCAAGCAAGGAAACTTGCAGGCCTCAACTCCCACAATCGGACAGATGCCGCCCGCCACTCCCCCTCGCTGCAACCCACGCTGCCCCCTTGTTACAACAACACCATAAAGCAATTGCTATCCCACTCCCATCAGCCCCTCCTCCCTCCCTTCGACCCCATGAACCCCTCCTGTACCCCACCACCGGGGGCCTCAATCCATGGTGCTTCCACCCGATACCCATCCCCTGACACTACGGCAACCTCCCCGCCCCCAACGACCCTCAATCAAAAGACAACTTGTTCTCACCCTCACCACCACACTTCATCACCACCACCACCAGCTTTGACACCTCAATCGTTCCACCCACTTCCACTGCCCCTACCCCTGCCCACATCTCCTCAGATCCTGACCTCGGAACTCATGCGATCCCTGCTCCTCCTCCTCCCCCTCGCTTCTCTCCTCTCTCCTCCCAAAACCTCTCGCCCCCCACCCCTAATCACAACCTACCTGTCCTTTTGCCCCGCATCACACTCCATCGACCCCCCCAACTGCTGTTCGTCCACCCTGACCTCCCCACCCTCAACCAAGCACCCACGCCCCCCAGCAACTTCCAATCGCCCTGCAACCACTGGACTAGGCAAGGGCAAGGGTAAAATCGGAACCCAGTGCACTTTGTGCGGGTCTTTCTTAATCGGCCCCAACGTGCTCCGCCATTACAGGAGGAAGCACCCGAATCACAACAATGGATTATTGCGGGGGCACCCAAATTATCCCCACTTCTACTATTTCAAAACCCTCATACAAAAAAAAACACTGCCCACTTCAACATCGTCCACCCCTCAAAACGTTAAAGGGGGTCCAGGGTCTCGATCTGGACTTCCTCTTTCTAAATAATAACTTGAAACCCCGCTCAACAAAAACCCCCCAATCAGATACAGAGTCCTCCTCTGACTCTAACTAAGTGACATCGGAAACAGGAACAAAGCTGTAAATACATATTTACTGTACTTTGTTGTGTTGTAGAGATCCCGCGATTGACTGAGTTCTCTCCGCGAGAAATCGCTGACATCCATTATTATTATGGAATGTCACGTGGACACACAACAGTCGCTCGTTCTGCATACATAAATGCGTTTCCGAGCAGACTTATACCGTCAGCACGAAATTTCCAAGTTCACCGAAAGTTATCCAACATCGGACTTGGATTAGCAAGAGATCGCCGTGAGCAACAAGCTACCATTATTGACCATTCCATAGAAGAGGCCGTTTTAAACGATTTGTTTGCTGATCCCACAACCAGCATTAGACGCTTAGCTTTGCGTCACGGTATATCAAAAACATCCGTATGGCGAATTTTGAAAAAGAATGGATTGCATCCATACCATTACCAGCGAGTACAGCATTTGCATGAAAATGTAGACAATTGTGCAAGATGCGTAATGTCTACGTGGATTCAACAAAAAATTAGAAATAATCCACAATTCCTAAAAAAAAATTATGGATGGATGAAGCGAAATTCACCCGGAATGGAATCACAAATTGCAGAAACTTACATGTATGGTACGAGATAAATCCACACCTAAAGAGGGCGTCTACTTTTCAATTGCATTAAATGTAAATTAACTCATCATCACATTAAATGTAAATTAACTCATCTGTATTAATTTTTGATTGCTAATTATCCTAGGTATTTCTGTCAAAAGAGCTTGATTACATAAGATAAAAATATTTTGTTAGTATGAACATTAATGCGAACTTTATCAACATTTTAAGTAAGTACCTAACACAGCTTATACATTATATCCCATTATAAGGTAATAAAAGGAACAAAAAATATTTGTTTCAATATTTTTATATTTAATTCTAAAAAATTATGGGTAAGTACTAATTATTGTAGTATTCTAAGTAGAAAGACAGTAGGTACGTAAGTTGATCGTACTATGTAAGTAGGCCCGTAAAATTCTAATTGGTGACACAAATTCAATTTAATTGTGTCGTGGTTTTGTTCACAAACATTCTACATAGAATTTAGCTAATTAATAGATTTAGTTTTTCCCCAAACTAAGAAGTTTGACAACCGGAATATCCGCCGATGACGTAGAATTTGTGTCTCTCTCGCAGTGTCAACCCTTTTGTCCAAATGCAGCAACGCACTATTCAGTGCAAGATGGCGGCCCGAGAGGATACTCGTCTCCGCGAAATATCTCGTAACACCAAAATGGAAATGGAATTGTTCACTTTCGCAATTCTGATTCTCTTAATACGCCAAATGTTGCGTATATTTCGCCACATATGATATTAGAGAATTGACATAAAATGTCAAACTTATCACGAAATTACCTCGTATTACCCTATGTGTCGAGCTGCGCTCGCGCCCGCATCGTTTTCTTTAGCTTAGAGTAATTATAATCAAAATAATATGGAATGACGATAGGTTAATCAGTCTAGGTTAATATTTAGTGCACTCAAAGACAAACGCTACAATGGCAGATAATCATACCGAGGATGAACCTCAAGGGAGTACCCGTCGTGGGCGTGGCAGCCGTGGAGGCGCCAGACGGTCAAGAGGCCGAGGCCGTGGAGGCCAAAACAATAATAAGTCGAGAAAGGAGTACAACACTAAAAGACTAGATGATCATACATTGAAAACAGGATTACAGACGCAGATAGATAAACTTAATGACATAAAATCAGAAATATTCGCATTTTTAACCAATGAGCAGCTACAGAGATTGACGTCTAATGTCAATAAGAAAGTAATGATGATGCCGGTCACATCCAGAAACATCGTGGACGTATATCAAATGTACCGTGTATACCTTGCTGCTTTTGAAGCTAAGGTAATTAAGCTCAGGAAGGAATCAGGAATACTGCTAAGGCAGCCTGAATCCATCTACTCGCATACCACTGCGCGCGCAAATTTCGTCGAAGATATAGCGCGATTTAACGCGTACCCATTGGGTATCAAAATGACCATTGACGCTATAGGAGTAGTCACCGATGCTAACGACGTGGCATACTTACCAGTGGTCGCCGAGATGAGAAGAGATGCTGAAGGACATCTGCTTCCGAGGCCTGAGAACGTTTTGCTTTCCAACCTGCGTGAAACTGTAATCGAACTTGCAGACGAAGATACTCCTCTCGAGGTCAGGAGAAGGTTCCACGAAAATAACCCTATACCTGGATCACAATGGTCGAATGAACACATCCTTCTGAATCCAGATGAAATAATCCCTGAAGATTATAATATAAACGAAAACTTGCCCAATGACATTTTAGGGTTAACTCTTTTTATGAGCACACTACAAAAAGTGGCTCCGAAATTGGTGGAAGTGTTAATTAATAAAAATACTGTGTGCCCGTCATTGGCACCATCAAGACTCACTGAACAACATTTCGTTGACGAATGTCCAGAAATAAACAGCCCTGTGATTGAAAGTCTAGCTGAAGGCAGAACAGAGCTAAACAGCCTACAAGTTGACAGGCCAGCAGTAAGAGCTAATACTGAAATCAGATTTGAAATAGAAGATATATTGAAAATTCCTACAACAACGGTGCAAAAAAGAGCAGGAACAAAGAGACAAGTAAATGCTAGAGCAAGATGTCTCAATGAAATGGCAATGGATGGCCCATCATCACCAATAGAAGAACATGAGGTTGAAGAAACTGTAAACAGAATAAACGATGATGCTTTAGCTGGTCCATCTTCGATCATCGTCTTGTACATAAATCATCATCAGTGTCAGTGCTGTAAACATTCTTTAAATGGTTGTGTGAGATATGTGTCTGAGAGCGAGCACTGTTGAGCTGATTTGGTAAGATTAGTGTTAGATCATCAATCGTTTGTGTGTTCAAATAAAATGAAGACTTACTTTTCAGTTTTAAAGTTAAAGGACCTGCTGCAGTTAACCTTGAAGCTCGGAATGCGTATGAATTCATACGCATGCCGCCATACTACCGTTGACTCGGAATGCGTATGAATCTATACGCATACACCAACATAACAAAAAGTGCATTCTACTATGTCCCTCTTGCTTTGTCCATTTATGGTTGTACGTGAAAGAAAGAGAGGATAGTGTGCTCTTTAATTTGACGTATAATACTTGTTGCTTTTTGTCTTTGGCATCAAGCACTGCCATTTTGAACTCAGTGCTCTTTACGACTAATGCCGTGTTATTTGTGTTTACAATAATAAAAGTTTTCGTGAGAAAGGTGAGTGAACTTTGTAATAAATGTAAATAAGGAATACTTATTGATCTTTTACGTAAGTAATTTTACCATAAATTGAACATAACATGCAGTAATTACGTTATTTTTATCATTTTCTACCAACTGGTATGAAACTTTTCTGTATTCTGTATATTTCGAACGCTGATATTTTTACTAAAAGAACTATTTGATAGTGATTCGTGTGAACAAATACTCCAGAAAATAATCGTTTTATCGTGTTTTGCATATATTTCAGTTAGAAAACGTTTAAATTTTCGTAAATGACTGCATTATCTTTAGAAAGCTGCAAAATTTGTGACCCTTTGGGCCGCCATTTTTATCCGCCATTCTCTCTCGACGTAGTGCTTTCATCGTAATGTCGATGTGACTGATGTCGATAAAATTATTGACATCTTATAAGTAACGAATAATTATCGTGTCATATCTGTCTTGTCTTGCACTGATTTGATAAAATAATAATAATGGGTTATTGATAGAAAAAAAATTGCATAACTATATTTACATAAACAAAAAATAGTTATGAAGGTACATATAAGTGCTTTATTTATGAGTATGTATTACTTGAAATAAATGTTTTTTTTTATTCATACATTTTTTATTTTTAGATGTGGAATCCAGGACGATCGAGCGTGCCAGACGACTTTTTGGATGTCCTAAACGACGATGAACTGGATTCGGATGACGGTGTTGTTGAGGAGATCGAGGAAAATAGATACGAGGACCTGGCGACCGAGTTGGCCAGTCTGAATGTTAGTCACAAATATTGTATAATATATATTTTATATTATATTTGTGTCATATGTATACATATAAAAAAGGGTTGTTTTTTTTCTTAGAGTAATTTTGTACTATTTCAGCTACAACCTCAATCACAAATATTTTTGGTGCAAGATGATGGCTCCCTAGCGCCCATGGCGATGTCAGAACCCGGCGCGGGCGTTATGTAAGTATTGCTATGTTGATAATGCGAAAGTTTGTGTGTGAGGGTGAGTGTGTGTATAATGTTTGTTATCATGACCGATTTTTATTAAATTTGTATGTAGATAGCTTTTCTACAATGTCTTTATTATTGTACACAGGGCCAGTGACAGTGACGATGAGGAATCTGAATCGGAGCAGGCCCGCATGGCAGTTTTTCGGGCAATTAGCCCTATGTAAGTAGTAACTTTAGTAATTTGTCAATGTTTAGTGCAGTGAAGATATATTTATTTATACTTCATATTTACAGTACTCCCCGCAGTGGGTCGCCGCAGCCCAGTACTTCTCACAGTTTGTCGCCGCAGCCTGAAGCTGGTGATGCGCCTATTCGTAGAGCCAACGTCGGTACCAGCGGCAGAGGGCGCGGCAGAACATATCGAAATAATAGGGGCGGGCGTACCGGGCGAAGTAGAGGTCGAGGACGAGGTGTAAGTAGTGGTGAGAGACGTGGAGTGGGAGGACGTACTGCTTGGTCGCGCAGTGACCCCTTGGTTGAGCGTTTTGCTTCTAACGAAGAGCTCCCTGCGCCATTGCGAGAAGAAATAGACAGAGTGAATGCTGTGCGTACTGGAAGAGAAAGCACGATGCGTGCAAGGGTTGCAAGGAGAGCGATGAATGTTGAGGTTGAAGAGGATGCGAGTGATGTGGAGAATGATGATAACTTTGGGGGTGATAGTGAGGATTTTGTATGGATGTCGATGGATGAGTTGAGTGGACAGAAAGAAACCTTTCTACCTGAATCCTCTGGGCCTTCTAGAGTATTTGAGAACGCATACGATGCCTTTCGCTCCTATTGGGATGATTCTTTATTGTCCCATATAGTGAGCGAAACGAATCTATTTGCCCAGGGGGTTCAGAGCGCGAAGTTTTGTCGAGATTGGTATGAAACAAATGTACACGAATTGTTGATGCTGTTTGCGTTTTGGATGATGTTGGGCATTCATAAAATGCCCACCATAAAAAGTTGCTTCTCTAAGCATGCAATTTTGCGCACAGAAATATTCCGGTCCATGTTTTCTGAAGACAGGTACTGGAATGTAAATAGAGCCTTCCATCTAGCCAATGGGTCGCGAGATGCAGATAACCCTGACAACATTTTGTACCCTATGGGACCAGTTATAGACCAACTCAATGCAAAATTTCAACAAAATTACAGGCTAAGTCAGGACATTTGTATTGACGAGTCATTGACTCTTTGGAAGGGTCCGCTTGGTTTCAAGCAATACATAAAAACAAAATCAGCTCGATTTGGAATAAAATCGTACCAACTGTGTGAATCCGCGACTGGCTATTTACGGTCATTTTTCATCTATGTAGGCCGCCGGACGACCAACTCCACACTTCCCTCGAGTGTTTCGACAGTAACCAAACTGGTCCAGCCTCTTTTAAATTTGGGTCACGTACCATACATGGACAATTGGTTCAACTCCCCGATGCTTGCGAGGTACCTCAAACGCAGGCGAACGGATTGTGTCGGAACACTTCGGCCATCCCGTCGAAAGGTGCCTGCCGTCATACAGAGGACCCCGTTGGTTGAAGGCGAGTTTGTAGCGAGACAATCTGGAGATGTCATGGTTGTGGCTCTCCAAGACCGTAAACGGCTAACCTGTTTATCCACCTTCCATGGCGTGACCCAGATACATAAAGAAACTAGACCAGGACGACCTTCCCATTTTAAACTTCAACTGATCGAAGACTATAATCACGGGATGGGTGGAGTTGATCGTTTAGATCAAATGCTTGAGCCCTATTTAGTCGAAAGAAAACAATGTGTCAAATGGACTAGAAAACTTTTTAAACGCCTTCTTAATATAACAATACAAAATGCAAGAATTTTGCTAGAGAAATCCAGCAACACCAAAATAAGTTCCTTGACATTTCGTTTAGCCCTCGTCCAGTCCATCATCGACTGCCATCGTAGTAACGTTCCATTGCGGAATCAACAAAATTCTATTCCTCGTCCTTGAATATCCTATCCCCAATTCCCTGCAGAACGTCTTACAGAGCGGCACTTTATACGGCGTATACCCATTACCGCTGAGATGCGCGCATCAGTCCGGCATTCTTCCAACTTGGGACGTCGACAATGCGTTTGGTGCACTGCAAATGGGCGCAGAGGCAGCAGGACTGCTTACGAATGTCCACAGTGTAAGGTATCGCTCTGCTTGGATTTCTGTTTTGAACAATTCCATACTACTCCTTAGTCCTTCATTATTTCTTCGTCTATTTGACACATTGTTGCTGTTGTGTTGTGAGAAGTATGACCGACAGTGAGAAAAAGAAAAGTTTGAGATAGAGAGATAGAGCGTAATCGTATCTCACCACTAAAAATGTACCTAATACCATATTATAATTTTCCAGGTATAAAACATAACACATACTTGATGCGTGAGTAAAAAAAATCGGTGTGGTTGTTTTATATTGCTCTGCTTCCAGTACTTGGTTGAGGTTAAAAATATGTTATGGTAAAAAACTAGCTTTATTTATTATTTTGTCACTGGAGGTTTTATGTGTTGTTTTTATTTCTACATTGGTTTTGGTATTTTGGTTTTGGTATTGGTATTTTCGGTTTTGTTATTATTTGCTTTGGTTTTGGATCATTTTATTGTTCATTCATGTAGTAGTTTTTTTTCTTGCACTGGTTTTGGTATTGTAATGTGGATTCAATGTTGCAGTTTTTTTATTTATAACAGCTTTGTCAATAAATTTAATGATTCAAGTTCATAAAAGGTCGTAAGAGGTAAATCAGTAGGTACACAGAAAAAGTTGATAAAAAATCAGTTCCGTATTTTTTATGTTATCGATAAAAAAACGATTTCTTTGTATCCATGTTTTACCGTAAGACCTTTCATGTGTTTATATCTCTTTCATGATTATTTTTCGATCTATTAGATTTGGTACCATGATTCGTCACATGCACCTGATTTATCGATAACATGGTACATCACTATTTGACTCCGTGTTTTGCATACAAATTAGTAATGACTTTGAAGATGAATTTCTTCTATTATGTGTTTGCTTTATATCATAAATAAATGTATCAGAGAAAAAACAATTATTCTGCTACAGTATACCTTGTTTTATTTCACCAAAAGACCTCTGCTGTATGAGTATATGGAAAAAGAAAAAGCAGGTGAAAGATGGATGCCTTTTTCATTATTACCTCATTTATTCTTTTCTGTTGAATATTTTAATAAATTGGTATGTGTTTCAAATAAATAAATATATTTCCTTCAAATGTAACTAGTTTTTTCTTCTTTTGGACTTATGATCATAGATTACTTGTTATTACAAAATGTGAGTAACTATCTAACTCTCAGAAAAGAGCCTGTTTTTCTAAGGATTTTAGAGCTTATAATGTTGTTTAGAAGAATAAAACTTGATACATAGGTTTTTAGACATATATTCAAGATTACAATAGGCATACCTCATGTTTCCAAAGTTTCCTAATATTCCTAATATATTTAGTTTTACATGAACATGTCTTATTTTTCTAATTGTACATTTTTAGATAGAAATTGACAGTGTATGAGACAATAAGTCATATAAAATTTCAGTTAAAATTTAGAACTGTATTATCATAGAATAGTTTACTTTTTGTTTCAAATAAAATTTCCAACTAGTTTCAGAATTATTGTCATTCTTGTAAAAGTCGGCAAATATCAGGCCGCGCCGCCATGATAGTGCGCGAGTTTACGGGTCTATGGCATGTTATGTGACAGTCGAGTTTAAGGGTTAATAAGAAAAGAAAACGAAAAAAAAAAAAAATCAAGCTGGCGATGACGATTGGGTATGTTCTGTATGTGACATAGCATATTCCATTGATGCTAGATTAAAAAATGGCAAGAAATGGGTCCAATGTTCGTACTATTGTCGCCCTTATCATAATATAATGCTTGCAAATTGCCCCAGATGAGAATGAAGTGCATGTGCAGTGTGATGCATGTGCAGAAGAAGAAAAATAAAGTGTTTATTTGTATTATTATAAGTACTGTTTATTCTTTTAAACCCTGTTTTTTACCTATCACGACGTTACCTTCCTAATATCACAACTTTACCAGTACAACTCACGAATTTCCCTATATGTATAGGCACATAGCACCAAAATGGTTCTTTTAATTTGTATAAATTTTGGTAACTTCAACTTTTGGTTGGTCCGAAGACATTTTTTGCTCGGAACCACATTTTATGTAATAACTTCTTGGATTTAATCAGTATATTAACATCATCACCACGTATAGCATTCAGCGACACGTGCGCTTCTTATTAAAGACATTTTCTGCAAGATCCAATTTTTAAAGAATTGGATCAACTTTAATATAAAAACTTTGTATTTACTATAAAATTCTTATTTAGGATTAATTACCTGCTCTAGTGTTAAATAAGGATAACCTACGATTAACGATAACCTTTTCTTAGAATAAATAAGATTCACACCTACACAATCTTTTCTTCGAAAGGTCCCTGACTTGAGATTAGAAGTTCAGTCTCCCGCTGGACGTTCCGGACAACAGTTTTGACAATCCTCCCTAGGTCTGGCGCCCGAATATTCTTTCTTTTTATCGACCTACGGGACTTTAGGATTGCAAACACTTCATATCACCAATTAATAACACCACCCCCCAACAATAAATTGTTTAATATTACAATTGACGCGGTGCGAACAGGGACCTTGATAGGAATTTGCCTTGTTTATCGTTTGTTTGTTTTTGTGACCTGAATAGGACTTACCCTATTTTTATTTGTGTTATCATAGACTTTAAGCCCTCTTGTTCACTCCATACCGTTTATTTATTTTTACCTTATCTTACTTTCACAATTGTAATTCTTTTTGTTATCTTTACGAACAACCAACGAATTGTTTTGGTTTTGTTGAGTGTTATCTCTACGGTTTATTTATAAGATACGACTTAGATTTAAGTGTGTAGTTTTAAGCGCTTAATTCACGTATTTCATTAATTCACATTTTTTTTTCTATTTTATCATGCTAAAACCGTTTCTTTTTTGCAGTTGAAGCTAGCGAAGTCCCTTGCCTCAGGAGTAAATCGAGCTGTGCGGCAGCAAGAAGAGGCCGCAAAATTAAACGAATTGCTGGTTTATTCCTACGAGCCCGTATGTGCATTATAACCCGCTATCATTCCAAACATTTCTTAACTATACCACATAGTGTTTGGTGGATGGTCCGGCAAAAAAAATGACAGTTAGCTGGGGTCATTTGCAACACTTTTTCCATATAAACTTTTTGCCTTAGACTTAACACTTTTTAAATTTTTTTTATAATTTTTTTTTAGGAAATTCCAAAAACGTGCCTTTTTGAATTAATAACTTGTGATTTGTGTTACTTCATTAGTCTAAATTCCATTATCTTTAATTTGTAATGTATTCCTGGTCTAAAAGTAGAAGTTCCACAGAAAGAAACCACTGATACATCTACCACATAAGTAGTTTGCATATTGATCAGATTTTTTTCCAATTAATAACACCACCCCCCAACAATAAATTGTTTAATATTACAATTTTGTAACTTCAACTTTTGGTTGGTCCGTAGACATTTTTTGCTCGGAACCACATTTTATGTAATAACTTCTTGGATATAATCAGTATATTAACATCATTACCACGTATAGCCTTCAGCGACACGTGCGCTTTTTAATAAAGATATTTTCTGCAAGATCCAATTTTTTAAAGAATTAGATCAACTTTAATAAAAATTTTGTATTTACTATAAAATTCTTATTTAGGATTAATTACCTGCTCTAGTGTTAAATAAGGATAACCTACGATTAACGATAACCTTTTCTTAGAATAAATAAGATTCACACCTACACAATCTTTTCTTCGAAAGGTCCCTGACTTAAGATTAGAAGTTCAGTCTCCCGCTGGACGTTCCGGACAACAGTTTTGACAATCCTCCCTAGGTCTGGCGCCCGAATATTCTTTCTTTTTATCGACCTACGGGACTTTAGGATTGCAAACACTTCATATCACCAATTAATAACACCACCCCCCAAATTTAATTGTTTAATATTACAGTGTCCTTGCGTCACTACTCACACTTCGAAGCCATCGAAAGGTACTGCACCTTCGACTGCTGGACGTCCAAGCAAGCCATTTGAAGAGTCCAGTAACAAAATTGGGAAAAAGTGAATTGAGAAATTGAACAGGATCAATTATGTTCCCAAAATTATGCAAAAACGTGATATCGTTTTGGACGAGGCGAGTAAGGCTTTGGACGAAAAAGGGGATAAATTGATAAAGAACAGAAATGACATCGAGTCCTTTAAATCTAAGACCACCGAAACCGCGAAAAAATACGATATCGATGCTACCTTTCCAGGAAAGCGACAAAGAAGAAATAAAAAGCATATCGAAGATTTCTTCCGTTTTCGTTTTGTAATCGGTGATCCTTTAGGCCCATCTCCGATCACACACGTCCAGGAATATACAGTGGGTTGCGAAATTATTAGGGACAGTCACATATTTTTCGATCTTGTTTCTTTGGGCACACTTGACTGCAGTTTTAAGTGGTATAAACGTTGCTGGAATGCTTTCCTAAGTTAACCATATCTCAAAACACATGCTATAAACGGATTTTAAGTGTTAAAATATTCGTTTGTTTTAAAAAAAATATTTTAATTGCGAAAGAGACGCAGAGCCCTAAACACTAGGAAAGTGAACTACGAAATCGAATATTTTAAACGAAGTTATTTTAACTTTTGTGCACTTCTAAAATGTATTATATTGCTTTTACTTATAATTATAAGTAAAAGCAATATAACACTTACACTTCACTTATAAAATTTAAGATATTATTGATTTTGACTTAAAGTTTTAATTTTTTTGCTTTTAGTATGGGTCAAGGGTGCAATTTGTCTCCAAGAAAAAAAGCGGAGGTTAAAACCCATCTCCAGCATCCGAACCATTCTCAGAGGAAAATAGCAGTCCTTGCTGGAGTTTCTAAGTCGGCTGTTAATGAAATAAAAATATTTTTGGGATCAAAATCAGCCACTTTCCTCAAAGAAAAGGCAAAAGTTGAAGAAAATGCATCACTACACCACGATCAGATAGAAAAATCAAAGACATTTGCTTATAAAACCGAAAGAAGAGTGCTGGACTTTTAGCTCAGATGGTTCAGGAATCTGGAATACCAGTTTCCAAGAGAACTGTACAGCGGAGGTTGGCAGACGAAGGCCTGACAGGCCATAGTCCAGTCAAGAAACCTCGGTTGACTGAAGTGATGAAGCAAAAACGACTAGCCTGGGCTCGTGAGCACCGTCTGAAGACTGTTGAAGACTGGAGTAAGGTTAGTTTATATTTTTACAGTTATTTATACAACTGAGTAAAATATTCTTCAAAATAATATGGAACGTTCCTATTTTTCAGTTGTGCTTCTCAGATGAGTCAACATTTGAAATTTTAGCTGATAAGAGCAGCTTTGTCCAGCGACGCACAGTGCCTCGTCCCTTGGACAAAAATACAAAGATCGACTATTCAACTACATTGAATTTGAACCTGTTGTTGTAACGAGCATGAGTCATTACCACTTAATCACCAGGGATTATGACCTAGTCGATTGCCATTAGCTATTTCTACCCGGTTCATTTTGGTATTCTCATGCGCGATGCACTAATTGCTTATCAGTTGCATTTTGTAGCTTGTGCTTTACGTGTTGCTGAAGTAAAAATATCACGTGTTTACGATCAAATCACCATTGAGTTTACAGGCCCAGGTATGTACTTGAAATACTGATTAAAGCCCGTCACAGACTTAGCTATAATATTTATTAATATTTTTATAGCTAGGCATATTACTTTATATTTTCTATACTAATTTTCGCGTGACCGCACACTCAGCTATAATATATATTTCTGTGACGTCACCAAGCGATACCGTAATATACATTATTGCATATTACTGTAGTGACACAGATTAACATAAAGTACGCGGCGCAAACGCGTTTCGATTATTCGGCGTTTTTACAGTCTAAGCCGATCGCCGGCAGTCACTCCTCAAGCCCTCGCCTAGAACACACTTATCCTAATTAAGGATTATAGACTAAAGTTAATGTTATTTCATGTACTCGTGTTTACTGGTATTGAATAGACTCAGTGAAGTTAACAACATCTTTTATTCCAACCAACCCACATAAAAGTTAAAGACTATATAGACTAAATACAAAAGTGGTGACCCCGACGTGATTTAAATTAATTGTGGGTTGTGTTTATAGTGAAAAAACATTTCCTCAAACTTACGTGGCTAAAGTACAAAATTTTCTTCAACATGGAAAACAAAACCAATACAGAAACGGTTGAGGAAACCGTCAGTGCTTTTGCCGTTTCATCGAGGATACCGGAATTTTGGGAAGATAAACCAAGGCTGTGGTTTATTCAAGCCGAAGCTATTTTGAAGCCACAAAATTCGTCCGATGAATCGAAGTATAATGTGGTTATTGCGAGGCTGGGAAAGGATGTCGTGACCCAAGTAATAGCGATATTTTAATAAATCCGCCTGCTACCGGAAAGTACGAAGCACTTAAAAACAGACTATTGGAAGTATATGAAGAACCGGAGAGCCGCCAAATACAAAAGTTGATTGGAGAAATGGAGCTTGGAGATCAAAAGCCCTCACAACTACTACGCAGGATGAAGGACTTAGCGCGAAATAAGGTACCCGACCAAACACTTAGTATTTTATGGATAATTTGGATAAATCATTTACCTACAAATATAAGAAGTGTCCTTGCAGTAGCTGACGCTAAAGACTTGTCTACGCTATCATCAATAGCGGACAAGGTTATGGAAACGTGGAGACCTTTAAATTCTATTGCACGCGTCGACGAAGAGAAGCCTGGAGAGTACAGCGGACTTATAGCAGAGATAAAGACTTTAACTGCTCGTCTCGGAAGGTTTGAGAACACCCGTAGATCCCGCTTTGACAATTATCAGCGGAATGGTGGACGTGGACGCGGAGGTCGATCGCAGTCGAGGGGGCGCAGTTCTAGCATCAGGAGACCAGGTGATCCGAATTGGTTGTGTTCGTACCATTTTCGCTATAAGCATAAGGCACATAAGTGTTTCGAACCCTGCAACTGGAATAAGCGAAATGGAAAGAAGGAGCAGAAGGATAAGGAACAGGAAAACTAGACTCGGTGCAGACGACGGCGGACTACTGCATCAAGCCTATAGTGAATCACCGCCTAAGTGTAATGGATAACAGATCCGGATTAAGATTTTTGATAGACAGTGGTGCAAACGTATTAGTGTTTCCGCGAAGTTACATAAAGAAAAACTTTAAAATCAGTAAAAGTGATCATAAACTTTATGCAGCAAATGGGACTGAAATCAAGACTTACGGACTCCATACTATGGATTTAGATTTAAGGTTGAGACGTATTTTTGGAAGGATGTTCATTATAGCAGACGTTAAACAGCCCATTATTGGTGCAGACTTTTTAGTTAAATATGAATTACTGATAGATTTGGCGGGTTAAAAATTAATAGACAAGATAACGAACTTGAATGTAATAGCTAGCATAACAAGTTCTAAAGAGCCAACGGTGAAAACTATAGTAGATTCTCATCCTTATAATGATCTATTACAGAAATATTCAGATATAACTAAACCATTTTCTTTCAAGGAAGGTACAAAACACAGTGTTTTCCGTCATATAGAGACAACGGGAGCTCCAGTACACGCGCGGGCCAGACCTCTACCTCCTGACAGGTATGTTAAAGCTAATAAAGAATTTCAGATTATGCAGGAGTTAGGTATCTGCAGGCCTAGTAAGAGCGCCTGGGCCAGCCCGTTACATATAGTACCAAAAAAAGATGGGAACATAAGGCCGTGTGGTGATTATAGGATGTTGAACGCGATCACGAAACCTGATAGATATCCTGTTCCGAGACTACAGAATTTTACCTATGTATTGGCAGGTAAAAAAAATTACAGTAGGTTGGATGTAAACAGAGGTTTTAACTGCATTCCTGTGACAGAAACTGATATAGAGAAAACAGCCGTGATACTACTCCTTTTGGTTTATGGGAATTTTGTAAATTACCTTTTGGGCTTCGTAACATTGCCCAGACTTTCCAGCGGTTTATGGACAACAATGTTTAACAGGGATTGGACTTTATTTTTGCATATATAGATGATGTAATTGTAGCAAGTGATGATGTTGAAAGTCATAGAAAACATTTAGAGGAAGGTTTCAAGTTTTGACGAGTATGGTTTAACCATAAATATTTCTAAATGTGTTTTTGGTAAAGAAAAACTTGAATTTCTAGGTTTCGAGGTATCGACCAGTGGAATCAGACCCTTGGACCACAAGGTAAAGGCCATCGTAGATTTTCCGAGGCCCACCACAGTGGAAGAATTAAGAAGATATTTGGGTATGTTAAATTTTTATAGATCTCACATTCCACATGCAGCAGACCAGCAAGCTGAGCTGAATAAATATCTGCATAACTCGAAGCGAAAGGATAAAACGGTAATTAATTGGACGGTGAAGGCTAATGATGAATTCAAACTAACTAATTTAAGTTTGCAAAAAAACAGTTCTATTATCTCACCCGTCTATGGATAGCCCATTGACTCTCATGACAGGTGCTAGTGATACCAGTGTTGGTGCATCGTTACAGCAGCAAGAAGGGAAGGCATGGAAACCGTTAGGATTTTTCTCGAAACGATTATCTGAAGCTCAAAAAAAATACAGTACATACGATAGAGAACTATTAGCAATTTATTTAGCGATAATTCACTTTCGTCATTTAATTGAAGGGCGACAATTAGTAATTTTGACAGATCATAAGCCTTTGACCTATTTGTATAGTAAAGTAGTTAACGGTATAAATAAAGAAACGTCTCGTAGGACAAGACAAATAATGTTTATTAGTGAATTTACTACCGAAATTAGTTTTATTAACGGTAAAGATAATTCGGTGGCTGACTGTCTTTCTAGAATTGAAACAAAATATTGCCCAACAGTCGTTGATTTCGCAGAACTTGCTTTAGCACAGGAAACAGACGAACAGCTTGCAGATTTGTTCGAAGAATCTAGAAACAATAACAAGTTACAATTTAAACATATTATGTTACCGGGTAGCGAGACATCCGTTGTTTGTGAAACATCAGCGGAACATGTAAGACCCTACCTTACAGAACAATTTAGACGTGTAGCTTTTGACGCAATTCATAACTTAAGTCATCCAGGTAACTACAAGAACTACAAGGAGACTTATTACAGATAGATACTTCTGGAAAGGAATGAATAGAGATATCAATTTATGGTCAAAATCATGTGTACGATGCCAGAGATCCAAAGTCTTGAAACATACAGTTTCAGATTTAGGCCAGTTTCAGACGACAGATCGTTTTCAGCACGTACATATCGATATAAGGTTTAAAGATATTTATTCTCAAAAAAGACACAGTCACTTACATGAGAATAGTAATTTAGCTTAGTGTAAACAATTTAGGTATAAAAGTTAAAGTTGTTGTTCGGTCTGTAGGTAGTAATTACAGTTTTGCATAATTGAAAAGCTAAATACGAAAAAGGTAAACGGTAGATACACATTACATAAAATTTATATTAGGTACTACACTTGCTAGAATTAAACAATCTTATAAAATTGGCCAATTTTCCTTAACAAAACTAGCAAGTTCAGATTTAAAGGTATGAAACGAGCTTACATTTTTTAATGTTTCGGGTAGTTTTCGATATAGTAGGTCCTTTACCAACAAGTTCAGAAGGTTATAGATATTGTGTAACTATGATTGACAGATGTACTAAATGGACAGAAGCTATTCCAACTAAAGATATTACAGCAGATACAGTTGCGAAAGTTTTTTATGAAGGATGGATTTCACGTTTTGGTTGTCCAGAAAAACTTACCAGTGATCAAGGTAGACAATTTGAAAATAATTTATTTAAACAATTAATGTCATTATTAGGTATATATATTATTATATATATACCTAATTATATATATTATTAGGTATAAATAGAATCAGAACTACTCCATACCATCCACAAAGTAACGGTGCCGTAGAGCATCGCTCGTTGAAATCAGCCCTTATGGCACGCCTTAATAATAACTCATGGGTAGATGAATTAGCAACCGCGATGTTAGGCTTATGAGCAGCAACTCGTGTAGACACAGGCGTTAGTGCAGCTGAGATGACTTACGGAACTTCTATTAGATTACCAGGAGAGCTCTATGATAAAAAAAGCACAGGATGTTCAAATAGATTCTGAAAATTACGTAAATAAAATAAGGCATATTATAGATAGTTATAAACCTGTGACTAGAGTAAATAAATCACCTAAAAAAATATTTTTGCATAAAGATTTAAAAGATTGTCAATATATTTTTATTAGGAATGATGCGGTGCGCAAATCTTTGCAACCACCTTATGATGGTCCTTACAAAGTATTCGATAGGACAGATAAAATATTTAAAGTTCAAATTAATGAGAGAATTTCAAACGTTTCTATAGATCGTGTAAAACCAGCTTATATGTTAGCAGAAAATGATTTTGATAAACAGGTATTACCTAAAGCCATTATTAGAACATCTGGTAGCGAGAATCGAACCCGCGACATAGAGCGCGAGAGTGAAGCTACGAGTACCGACAAGTCAGGCGTTAAGGTGACGTCACGAACTACTCGTAGCGGCCGGAGTGTCAAGTTGCCAGTTAGATTTAAACTTTAATGCTAAGAAAAAATGGTAATAAATATAGTAAGTAAACACCTACACTAAGTTTAATATTTTTAGGTACACAATGCAGGCAGCTGAGACATACTCATCAATTTCGTAAGTACATTAGGTCATAAGAGCATTGACATTAGGTACATTGTCCTCTTTTGTACTCCTTAGTTGCCGATGAAATGTTCATACGTCAGCAAAAATTGGACTGGCAATAAATATGACGGTCTTGTGGACACGGGAATGTCTGAATCACTGGAATCGACTTCCAGTGACTCAGACATTCTGGCCAACCAAGCTTTTGTGTTCGTGTTGGTTTCGTTATTTTATTGGATACTCATTTGGTAAGTTTGATTATTTTTTTTTGTAAAAAGTATATTTTGACTACAACTAATGTATCAATCTTATTCTAGCTTGAAATAATAGAAAAATTATATGTTTGGGCTTAGTGAAAAGCTTGCCTTAAGTCAAACCAATAAATAACATTTTGAATACAAAAAGTAATGTAAGTACAGTGTTATTCATCTGAAAGCCTTTTCTTGTTATCTAATCTTTTTTAATACCAATGTAATTGTATTCCATTTCAGTATTTTCTTCACTTTGATGTATGTCACGCACGTTTTAATATCAACGTTAAAACTTATTAAGGCGGTACCCTACCTCGTTATTGTGTGAAGAGGATAGGCATAGGATTTCGCGTTCACAGGAGCGGGACAGAGCAAAGCAGCGTAAGCCCAAAAATCAAGTTTTTAGTAGTTATTTGCTCCCCACAAACATTAGAATAGTTAATTGAAAAAAAGGCAACATATAAAATGTTCTTTATACTTAGCTCAATTACTATGCTTAATCTCAAGATCGTATCATCTGTATTTATTGAGAAATTAGGGTTTTAGTAAAAAATTAGAGGTAACTGCGATTTTTTTCTATCGAGAAAATTTTATGGAATCGTGTTTTCGAAACATATGATCGATAGAATAAGTCCTGAACTTTACCATATATAAATTTCAAAGTTAAATATTCAGTAGTTTGGAAGATATGGAGGTCCGACGGAGTAGAAAATAAGCAATTTGAGGGTAGGTACCCCCTTAAGTAAACGTACCGTCAACGCGACGCGTGACAACATCTGCTCCGCGATCGGAATTTTCGTATTTAAGTTAAAATGGCCAAGAATCCACTTGAACATTTAGTCCGCCAGTTGCAAAAAACTATAGTGACTTTGGTGAATAAAGTTGACTCCCTGGAGGCTCGTATTACGGAGAAATCTGTGATTATAGCCGAGCTCAAGACACCAAGTGAAATCATCAACACTCGCAAATCGACGACTACCGCCCCGTGTACCATGAGCGCGGCGATAGCCGCTGCACCGCAGCGACCCATCCGCACTGCGCGTGTACAGGCATCGCACGCTCTGGCTGAGCTCGCAAAGCCGGCGAAAAAACGCAGCGATGGATGCGTGCGCGTAGCGACCACGCCGAAAAATGACGCTCGAGTTGTTGACTTGGTTGCGGTATCGAGTGAACAGAAACCAACTCAAGCAAAGTACTGACATCTCCTCAAAGACGCCTACTACAACAATAGAAAAGAGATTGGCCGATGATGACAATGCTGGTGCGCCGTGGCAAGTAGTCAGCCGAACTCATAAGAAGAAAATATTAGAGGTGTGTAGATCCGGAGTCAAACGGCTCCTGGAGTCGTGTCCGCTCCTGGAGCCGTATGGTTCCGCTCCGGATTAGCGTTCGTGGCGTGTCCGCGGACACGTTGGACGCGTCGGTCTCGGTCCATCAAGTCGAATGAATGTAACAGCGAGTGATTGGAACTGTGTGGATCTGCGCTTCGATTCGGGTTCGGACGTGTTCGATCGACAGATCCGGGTCCATTTACGAGTAACTACTACAGTCAAATTATACCTACTATATTATAATTTGCTAAACAAATCGAAATATACCCACTTACCTATTTGTACTTTTGTACCAAAAAATAAGTAATTAGGTATAGGTACTTATACCCTAAAAAACTGAGGCTAGTATTTGTAACAGATTAGATCCAACTAACGAACATGTCGTCCCCTAAGGAAAAGCATTGCTATGTTTTTATTAGTCATTGATTCATTAGATCCACCGAAACAAACGTGTCCTACAAACAGACAGATCCAATGGACATGTAGGAACTGTTAATAAAAGCGGATCCTACCCGATCCGCTAGATCCACTGATCTAATGGACAAGTAGGAAGCGAAACTGCACGCGGATCCAAACAGATCCACGGACACGGCTCCTGGACACGTGTCCGGACCCAACTGGAATCGGAGCAGATCCGCTCCAGTCGTGGACACGTTTAGCGCATGCCTAGAAAATATCACGTCCCGTTACGGTTGGAACGGGAAACGCATCGGACGAACAAGCGACCAAGCCGCGGAGCGCATGAAATACATTCAAGCCTGGTCATTCCGGCCTGACACTACCACTGCGCAAGTACTTGGCTATCTAAACAACATCGTAGGATCAGCTAAATACTGCGTAGAAAAGCGCTGCACTCGATCGGAAACTCACGCTGCCTTCGTGATCGGGATGCCGGAGGGAGTCTACGATGCGGTGACGAGACCGACTGCGTGGCCAGCCAAGGTTTGCTTCACGGATTGGTTTCGCACTCGCCCCCGCCAGCAGCGGGGGGCACAGCGCGCCGTCGGCCCCTAAAGCGCCAGCGCCTGACTCATCGGTGGACCCTAACTGTAGAATTAAATTATATACCTCCAATGTCCAAATTTGGTTCGGATCCAGCCATAGATACGTGTGGAAAGTTTATAAAAAGAAGTACTAAGCGTGCTTGTCTAGGAATACTAGAAGTATCCCCAAACTCACCGGAGCCGTCAAGTGGCGAAATAAAATCCACGAATAAAATCGTGTGTTGAAATCAATGCTCAACAAAAAAAAAACTTTCATTACAAATACTTCAAAAGATAATTACTACCTATATAAAGCGCTACTCGTATCTGGGAACAATTGAAAATATCACTCATAAAAGTGTAATCTATAAAATAAAAATAATAATTTAATATAATGTTAAAGCTTCTACGGCAGGCTTTCAGATGAATAACACTGTACTTACATTACTTTTTGTATTCAAAATGTTATTTATTGGTTTGACTTAAGGTAAGCTTTTCACTAAGCCCAAACATATAATTTTTCTATTATTTCAAGGTAGAATAAGATTGATACATTAGTTGTAGTCAAAATATACTTTTAAAATATCCAATTCAATAAGGTCAAATCAGAGTCCGCAAATGCTAGCCAAAGTCGTAGTAGCAAGGAGATTCCAGAATCCAGTAAACAAGCCAAGGCCAAAAGAAATTCACACACAGCAAAACACAACAGGAAGCAAACAAGCGCGCTCTGAGCACCGAAGTAATCGAGTGAGACAACATTTAAGAACAAGTTACTTTTGGTAAACAATTGAATTCCAGTGGTGCAGAAAGAGACAAAAACAGGTGCGTCACTCTAGCCACACCCGTGACACTCCCTCCCTGTACGTGTGAGCAAGAGCGCATAATGCAGCGATATCACGACGAGTGTCAACAAAGCGGCAGGCAACGTCGCGCGATTGACCAAAACTTTGGCAACGTGTTGCTGATGTAAAAACAACGCCACTCGTGCGCTTATGGGCTTACATATAGGGGAGCCCGGGTAGACTTCGGACGATTTAGACATAAGTTGATCTGAATACATTTTTCCTACAGTTATTGATAATCTACATTTTTCCTGTCAAACTGCAACTAATAAACTATATTATAACGTTATTACTTTCATCATAAAAACTGATTTTAGGTGTTAAATTTTTTTTTTTATACATGTCATGTGTCCGAAGTCTCCTGGTACCTGGGGTGACTTAGAATATCTCTAGGGGCCCCTAGAAGATTTTAATATATTAACTGAGGAAGGTGTTCCATAACGTTCAAGGCAAGGTTGTGCTCGGCAACAAATGCGGTCAGTAGAATTTCGCCTCTCTTAGGGAATTGATATACAAAGCGAACGAGGCGCGCGGCCGGGCCGCTGTTGAGATAAAATGTTTGTCGCCCATGGGACTTGATATACAAAGCGTTTACTCCGCGCGGACGGCGCGGCGGGCGCGCGGAGGACGGGCGGCGGCCGTGCGCCCGCGACCCTTCCCTCTCCGCTCTGCCGCATGCTTGTATTGAGCCCAGTGTTAACAAATATACTAAGCGGACAGGGCGCGCGTATTTGTACAGTGACAATGTTTGACACAGAAAAATTTATTTTAGAGGTTGAGAAACGACCATCGACGTGGGATTCTCGTCACGAGTCCTACAGTAACAAAATTATTAAGAGTAATGACTGGAGTGAAATAAGTGAGGAGATGATCCCAAACTGGTCGTCTTTAACTAAGGAACAAAAACAACTTAAAGGTTTGTTTTTTTTATTTGTTTAAACAAAAAAAGCTTAGCATGAACTTATATTTTACCTATTCACGTCAATGAATAGGTACATATTAATAAAATATAATTATATAGTAATAGATAATTATTTATATTGTTTAAGCAATTTCTAAGATATTTATTTATAAAAATCCAGTTTTTAAAAAGGATTATTACTATCGTGCAAACTGAAAGATAAATCATTATGTCAAAAGATGACTCCTGGTAACCCAACTTTATAGATGTTTCAAATAAATCTATTTTGCCATGGAAGGCTCCCCTCTAAACTTGAAAAGTATTCCGAAAACTTATCTCGAATAGCATGTGCACCTGCATTTCTAGCTAAATCCAATCTCAATGAACTATCCGTCATTGAGTGTGCCAGAGTATGGTTAAACTTGTAGCCGTCCCGTTTTCTGACGAAATTATGCAATACACAAGCTGCTTTTATAATATCAGTAGCAAAATCGGGTTCCACTAAAATACTATTTTCGAATACACGCCATTTATTTGATAATATACCGAAAGTGCATTCTACAAATCGTCTCGCACGAGACAGTCTATAGTTGAATATTTTTTTTTCTCTATTTAAGTTAGAGCTTGGATAAGGTCTCATTAAATTATGGTGAAGTCCAAAAGCCTCGTCACCCACAAACACATGCGGTACACAATCTGCTGTACCATTAGGCAGTGCCTTATCATCCGGTAAACATAACGTATTGTTTGCTAATCTTTTACCAAAATTGGATCTCTTAAATATTTGACTGTCTCCTTCTCTTCCATATGCGCCAACATCTATAGAAGTGAAACAATAATTCGCATCTGCCACAGCCAGTAACACAATAGAAAAGTATTTCTTGTAATTGTAAAATAAAGAACCACTTTTTCTTGGACTTCTCAATCTGATATGTTTTCCATCGATGGCACCAATACAGTTAGGAAACTGTGCATTTGCATGAAAATCTGCAGCTTTTTGCAACCATATCGACTCTGTAGGTGTGGGCATTTCTACTTGGTGTAATTTATTCCAAATAACTTGACACGTCTTCCGCACAATATGATTTACTGTAGTAGTCCCCAACATAAACTCGAAAGCCAAATCCGTAAATGTCATTCCAGTTGCTAAGTACCTGTAATGAATTATTAATTTATTATTTTGCAGGTAAAGAATTAACAACGAAGTGGAAAAATATCAAAGATAAATTTAGAAAATGTCTGAATGAAAACAATTCATCCAAATCCGGGGATCCAGCAAAAAAGAAACAAAAATATGTGTATTTTGATATTTTGCAATTTTTGCTGCCAGTTATGAAAGAGCGTCCTATATCTGGCAATATTACTGGAGACGAAAATTTAACTCCGACTACTGTCGATTCTGTCGAAAATAACACATCTGACTCCGATCATTATCATCGCATTCGTCAAAGACCAACTAGGACATCAAATATACAGAATGTTGATACTGCATTACAATCAGATAGTTCTACAAAACTATTGGAATTGCTAAAAGAGAGAAATGATCGCGAATTAGAAGATATGCGTGATGAAGACACATTATTCTTATTATCTCTTGTACCGAGTCTAAAAAAGCTTAGTCCGCTCATGAAAATGAGAACAAAAATTGAAATAATGACTGCTATTGAAAACAATTCTTATGTAGACAGAAGTAATTATACAAATTCATCGCCTTCCTATGGTTACAATACAAGCAGTACAAATGTTGTTGTTCCAAGCACTTCTAGACAAGTTCACAGTGCTCTCAGTACTGTCATCACGGTACCTAGTAAAGAATCTAGGGGCCAAACAATTATTACTGGCACTTCATCAGCTCAGCCCCTGTTTGAAGAGGTTCCACCAACTACGGCAGAAACACAACCTTCGACTGTATTCCAATGTAATGACTGGGCTAATCAGTTGTGTAGTTCCGAGAAAATTGCATCTCCGAGTGACAGTCAAATAAGTTTTTCTTAATTTACATAGAGGGCAAACCCAAACTAGCAATGCCAAAATTATCAACAACTAGTCTGGGTGTATCGATGTACATCATTCAAAATCTACAGTTATGAAAAACATGTTATTATTACTAAAATTAAAAACTAAATATAATATAATTGCCTCGAAATTATTCGACAACTCAAAAAACTTTTTTGTGGTAAGACGGCAACAGTTTATTGATTGATCTTTAAGGTGATTGCTCTCAATTGTGGCGGGAAATACAATTTTTTTTGTTGTTTTTTATTAATTGCGGCTAAACTGTTAATTTTTAAGTTTTGTGTTTTAGTTTTGAACAGTTTAGCCGCAATTAATAAAAAAAAAAAAAAAAATTGAATTTCCCTCCACAGTTGAGAGCAAACACCTTAAGCACTGATATCTTATATATCTGTTTTTGACAAATAAAAACTTGATTTTTGTAAATAAATATGTATTTTATTTTTTACCAACCCTTGTTACTTTACACATACTTTACTGAAATTTATTATTTTACATACCTTAACGTGATTACAAGTCTTTCTTCAGCATATATCCCATCTCCGGTCTTGTTCCCGTTTCTTGTTAAATCTTTTTTTACGACGGATAGGAGTTCATCAAATGTTTGAACAGACATTCGACAACATTTTTCAAACTTTTTAGGGAAAAATCGAAGGCGTTTGTAATGCGTATTATATAACCCATTCGTAATTCTCTCTATGTTAAATGGTTGAACGCGGTACTTACGAAAACGCTTCTTTTTTGTATGTTTCAACTTTCGTTTATTTAAGAACAATAAAATTAAAATTAGCATTGTTTCTGTAACTAACATGGTGATAGTCTTCTGGTTTCTAAATGAATGTGGCATGTAGTATTGTAAACCGAGCGACTAGAGCGCGGAAGCAGCGGCCAAGGCGCGCGGACAAGAAGAGCGGCCCGGCCGCGCGCCCCGTTCGCTTTGTATATCAGTTCCCTAAATGTCATCAGCGATAGGATCTGTTTTTTTGAAAAAGTCTGTAACCGGCTTTTGAGCACACGAGGTGCTAGGTATTGAGGCTTGGTGTTTAGCCGTGTTCGTATGCCGTATGAGGTCGTTTCTACCACCACCATAGCCAAATACAAATACAAATGTTTTTTATTTCGTTCACAAAGTACATTAATCCTATACATTATTTTAACTAGCCAGATGTGATAAACAAAACTTACAGTAGGCATATTCTTTCCTTTTGACTTACTTTCAACCATGATTTCCAGCCAGCACTGATTTAATCGTTTCGTGTCCTTTTGAATAAATTTATGAGAACTGGCATAGAGCTAAGAACGCTGCTAAACTGGCAAAAATTTGATCAAGTAAATTAAGTTTTACAATAATTCCTTAAAGTAGGTACAGCAGCGGTTCCAGTTTGCATTATTATTAGAAATTTACCTATTTGCTTTTTGTGCTTATGAACTCGCTACCTGCATTGCCCGCCGCAAGTAGCGGGTTGAGGGCGGCGCTATTGGTTGGACAAACCGGTTAGTGAGGGTCGCATTTTGTTTGCAAATAAAGGTGTTTTATGATACAACCCTTCGTTAGTTGTTTGCAAGGCCAGCTAGTAAAAGCATGTGACTTGTTAAGTATAGTTTATACGAAGCCAACGCTGGCTGCCAATAAGACTGGCAGCCAGCGCTGGCGTGGCATTTGCCTTGTGTAAACAGTTTTTCAAGCCAAGCCAGCGCTGGCAGCCAACGCTGGCATGAATAGAGCGCCGGCCTATTTTTCTAGCCAGTGACCTCCGCCCGCATACCCCTCGACCCCCGCGCCAGCGTTGCGGACACGTGTAGACGCTTCTCGCAGTCACTGGCGAACGTCTATACGGTGTGTATGTTTTAGTTTTTTGTTCGGAACTCTGCGACAAAATGTCGAGAAAATTCAATGAAGAGGATACTTTAAAATTCGTACAACTTTATAGAGAGCACGAATGCTTGTGGGATAAACGTTGTGATGCATACAAAAATAAAGAAATGCGCACTTCAGTACTAGAACAACTTCGTCTAGGAATGAATATAGATGGACTTACTATCAATGAAGTTAAATCAAAAATCAAAAGTATTCGATATACTTACTACTTGGAACTCGACAAAATCGAAAAATCTACGAGGTCTGGGGCTAGGGGGAGCGTTTATAAGCCAAAGGCAAAATGGTTTGATGAATATGATTCGTTTGTAAAGCCGATTACTTTAAGGAGAAAAACCATAGTGAGTAAAATCACATTATTATTTATTTTAAACGAAATTTACATTTAATCAACTTATAAAGCCATTTACAGATACGCGTTTTGTCAGATACACAACTACTCGTCAGGTACATGTCACAACAAAAGAAGGTTATGTATTTGATCAGTGTATGTATGTTTGTATGTACATTTAAATGTATTTTCGTTTCAATGTTTATTTTCTAGGTCGATTGTTAATGTATGCTATTTAATTGCCAAGGAACTCTTCCTTCATTATTAAACATATTTTTCAAAATGTCCCTTTTCTCCCTTGCTGTGTCTGCTGAATGATTGCTACCTTGATTGCCAATACTCTGTAGGGCATGTATTTGACTCCTCCATGAACCGGGCAGAAAATTTTGTTCATCTTCCCTATCAACACAAGTAACGGTGATGTAAGACATTGTTTTTTTTCGTAGCTAATTATGAAGGGCGCAACAAGCACAAGCGATTGCATCTACTGTTTCCAAGTTAGTCAGTATTGGCTTTTCTAATACCCGGAATCTACTAACTAAGATTCCAAATACATTTTCGATTATGCGTCTTGCCCGAGATAATCTGTAGTTAAAAACTTTTTTCTGTACTGAGGTTTACTGACCTGGATACGGCTTCATTAAATAAGTCTTTAGTGGAAATGCCGTATCTCCTACAATGACTCCACTGTCAGGTAATAAGTTATTTTCCAGGTCTCGGTAAATCGAACAATTCTTAAAAACTCCTCCATCAGATGCGCTACCACATGCGTCGACATCTATGTACGAAAAACAGTAGTCGTGATCGGCAATAGCTAACAATACGACGCTGCTTGTTTTTTTATAATTAAAGTATAAACTTCCACTTTTAGGAGGAGCTTTAATTGACACATGTTTTCCGTCTATAGAACCATAACATAAGGGAAAATACCATCGTGTTTTAAACCCCCTTTCGATGTTTTTCCATTCTTCTGCATTTGGCACCTGTAAAAAAAGGATAGTAATTAAAATCTCTCCTATTTAATACAATTTTAGACACAAACATACTATAACATTACAATTACAGTAATTTATTTTGTTTAATTACAGAATAACATGGATACACCAAATAGCAATGAACCAGGATCATCGAATAGCAATGAATCAGGACCATTGTTGGTTCCACGCTCTGAAAATGGAGAAAATGAGTCGGCAGAAGAGATACCACAATTTACCCCACCCACAAAACCTAAGCGGAGCAAGTTAACACAAATATCTAACATGATAAGTGACTTAAGAGAAATTAACGACAGCACATGCGTTGAAGAAACAGAACTAGATCTATTTGGAAAAAGCGTCTCGGCACAATTGAAACAATTGACAGAGGAACAGGCAGTCATTGCTAAGGAAAAGATACAGAGTATATTGACACAATGCAGGCTTACAGATATACGAGCCAAGAATGCGTATTCTTGTCAAATGCAATTGCAAAATAATTGGAATTCTACACAAGTTCTTCCAAGCTTCACAGTACCCCAATACTCTCTGCCAACAACTACAATCTGTCCTCCTCCAGAGCCCAGTCCATCGACATGTTCTTCTTCGTGTTCCCAGTATACTACTAATATTGTATCCCCAGAAACTACATATAATTATGAAAGTTACGGCGAAAGCGTAGACAACAGTGATGTCATTCAACAAGCCTTCGATAAGGCTTAATATCACATGTTAGTTGTATTTTTAAAAATGTGTGCCTTATTATTTCAATTTTAAGTAAATAAATTAACTCTTACCTTAATAAACTGTTTTAATGCTTCATAGATTGCTCGACAAACTTCTGGTATGAATTTTGATATAGATGGTTTGGAAACACGGTAAAAATGACTCAGGCTTCGATAACTCATTCCAGTTGCTAAGAACGATAACGTTACTTCTAATTTTATTTTTGCTGGTAATGCATCTCTCATCAGGGTGTCTTGGCGCTGAATCGAGCTCTGTATAAGTGAAAGTAACTCATCAAAGTTTTCAGCAGTAACCCGCAACGCCAACCTGTACTCAGAAGGATCTTCTAATCTTAGTTGTTTCAGCAACAAGGCAGAAGCACCAGTTAAAGGTCTATCGCTTAACCATTTCCTTATCCAAAGTCGTTTCGCTTTCTTTTTTTCTAACATATCAATCAACTCTTCTTTTAATAGTGCAGAGATGTTCCTTTAACATTTTTTTTCAGTAGACTTTGCCGCGAAATCATTAATTTTTACTTCAAACGTGTGCACACCCGAAGAAAAATCCGCGAATGAAATGGCCTCGTCTAAACAACAGGGGCCAGGCCAACACTGGCTTGTCGCAGGACTGGCGCCAGCATGACTGGCTTCGTATAAACTCTGCTTTACGCTCGCTTAGAGCTGATTTACACAGGGTCAGTAACTGACTACAAATTCGAGGCAAGTCAGTACTGACCCGAAAAAAACCCTGTGTATGTAAACTGATTTGAAGTCAGTACAGTCACTGTACTGACTTCAAATCAGTTTACATACCGTACTACAGTGGCTTGAAGTCCGCGCTGACTTGAATATTCGGACACGAATATTTTAAGGTCAGTTGGCGCCCCCCGCCACCCGCGCACCCCCGCGCCAGCCAAATAAACCCCGTGTAAACAAGTCAGTGCGTGGTTAGTCACTGCCGCTGCGTTGTAGAGTGAACACGTTTTTTTCGCTGGCGATAAAAATGACGCGTAAGCTTAGCGAAGACGAAACCTTAAAATTGGTGCAATTATAATCAAATCAAATCAAATCAAAAACTCTTTATTTCCATAAATACAATAAATGTACACTTAGAAAAGGTCAAAATAAAAAACTAAACACTGACACGGAAATAAAGTGATATTTTTTGATTTCTGTCGCTTCGGTATGTAGACTAAAGTAAAGAAGCGACGAAGAAACCTTTAGCCTGTTAGTTGTTATTTTTCGAGTTGGAGCAAAACCCGTCCCAAGCTTTTTTGTCCTCTAGATAATCTGATATTTTATAGTAAGCCTTTTTGCACAGCAAGGTTTTGACAATTTGTTTGAATTTATTTACTGATAATTTTTGCAACTCACTAGGAGTTTTGTTGTAGAAGCGTATACATTGCCCTTTAAAAGATACATTTATTTTGTGTAGCCTAGTTGTGGGCACAGCGAGTTTATGTTTATTTCTGGTATTAAAAATATGTTTATCGCTATTTTTAGGGAACCGATTTATATTTTTATGAGTGTACAATAAGTTTTCATAGATATATTGACATGGTACTGTCATTATGTTTATTTCTTTGAATTTATCACGTAGAGATTCTCTAGGACCCATGTTATAGATAGCCCGAACAGCCCTCTTCTGCAGCACAAATACGGTGTTAATATCTGCAGCGTTCCCCCACAGCAGTATACCATAAGACATAATACTATGGAAGTAGCTGAAATAAACAAGTCTAGATGTATCCACGTCTGTAAGATGACGGATTTTTTTGACTGCATACGCTGCAGAACTGAGTCTCTTCGATAGCTTATCTATGTGTGGGCCCCATTGAAGTTTATTATCTAAGGTGATTCCTAAGAATACGGCACTTTCTACTATTTCTAAAGTTTCTCCTTTAACGTTTACATCAGCCTTCACTTGTTTAACATTAGGTAGAATAAATCTAATACATTTTGTTTTGGTTTCGTTTAGCAAAAGATTATTGACACTAAACCAATGAACTACTTTTGAGATTGCATTATTCACATCGTCGAAATTTGTGTTTTGTCGGATCATTTTAAAAATTAATGAAGTATCATCAGCAAACAATACAATCTCGTGATTATTCTTGACAAGATGAGGCAGGTCGTTAATATAAACTAAGAATAGGAAAGGACCGAGGATAGAACCCTGCGGTACACCCATTGTAACTACAGACCCCGAAGACCGTTTCCCATTAATGTCAACTCTTTGTATCCTATCACTCAAATAAGATGTAAGAAGATCCAAAGAGGTGTTTCTTATTCCATAGTGATGTAGTTTCCTGATTAATGTTTCATGGTGTACGCAATCGAACGCTTTTGACAAGTCGCAAAAAACGCCTAAAGCGTCTTGCGACTTCTCCCAAGCATCAAAAATATGCGATACTAACTCTACACCGGCATCAGTAGTTGACCTGCCCCGAGTAAACCCGAATTGCTTACCATGTAGCAGGTCATTGCCATTAAAATGCCTAAGCAATTGATGTAAAATAAGTTTTTCAAAAACTTTGCTGAAAGTTGGCAGTACTGATATTGGTCTAAAGTTAGTGGGGTCAGACCTACTACCCGATTTAAATAGTGGGATTACTTTACTACATTTCATTAGATCAGGAAATACGCCACAATCAATAGATTCATTGAATATAAAAGCTAGATCTGGTGCAATCGTATCAATTAAAGGTTTGATAATTTTAACGGAAATGCCCCAGAGATCTGCAGTTTTCTTTATATTTAAAAGTTTGAAGGCTTTTTTAATATCTTTTTCATCGACATAGTTGAAATTAAGTTTATTTTCGCATTTAGGTACATTTTCTATGAGTAATGACTCAGCGATTAATTGAGAAGAGTTTAGACACTTCGTAGTAGAGATTGGAATGTCAGTAAAAAAGTTTTCAAAAGCTTGGGCTACTTCAATGTCATTTTTGATTGTGCAATCATTTATCTTTAAATTGTAATCATTAACGTAGGTACTGACCTTTCCAGTCTCACTATTTATTATTTTCCACGTTGATTTTATGACATTTTCACTATTTCTAATTTTGGAGCTTAAATAATTTGATTTTGCGATTTGACAAACTTTTCTAAACATTTTTGAGTAATTTTTTACTTTTTTTTTGAACTCCTGGCTAAAATTGTATTGTTTTTCACTATATAGTTCATACAAAGTTTCTCTACTCTTATGTATACCTACTGTTGCCCACTCACTAAAGCTAAGTTTTTCTGAGACCATAATCGATTTGGATGTGAATATTGAATTGAACGCATTGGTGAATTTATAAAAAAAACTACAATACGACTCATTTGGGTTGTTATGTGAGTAATTAGGTGATGGCTTAGAATCCCAGTCCAATTTCAACCGTTCAAATCGACTGGTGGTCACAGGTATGTACGTTAATCTCTTTTTACAATTATTGTTTTTTACTTGAATTTCTAGTTTTATTAGTTGACCTAAGTGGTCTGATTTTAAATTACTTATTATTTTCTTAGTAACAATTTTTTCACTTTGGCAAACAAATACATTATCTATACATTTTGCTGAGGTTTCAGTTATTCTAGTAGGTTCCATAAATAATGGCCTTAGATTATAAGAATTAAATAAATTAGTCAATCTAGTACTGAGGGAATAAACTACTAAAAGGTCAACATTAAAATCTCCACATACCATTATAGTTTTATTTGATTTTGATAATTTAAATAAAATGTCCTCCATGACATTTTCAAAAATTTCAAAAGAAGCTGATGGTGGGCTGTATACGCTTACTACAATAATTTGCTCCAACTCTACACATGCTACTTCAATGTGGCTTTCAACGGATAAGCATATTATGTCCTTACGGTCTTTGAATTTCATTAATTTGTTTATTAATATTAATGAGCCTCCACGAATAGCATGTGATCTGCAAAAAGAGCTACCAACCTGGTGGTTACTGAAATTGAACATGAGCTCATAGCTTTTCAGCCAGTGTTCTGTTAAGCAGATGATATCAATATGAAAAGCGTTCATGTACAATTCCAACTCTAGTAATTTACTTTTTAATCCTTGAATATTTTGATGCACCAAGTTAGTGAACTTTGCATTTATTTTACAGGTTTGGTTTCTTTGACTTTTTATGTAACCAATATTATTTGACTGTTTATGGCTAGAGACTTCCTCTATTGTCGTTAAATCTAATTTAAATGGCTTGGAAGAAGTTCCAAGGTCTTGGTTGTAAATTTATTACAATGCTCAAAAGAAGCATCTTGTTTAGCCAAATTTTTGGCTGTAATAGTAAAGTAATAGGATAGCGACACAGCTATTTGTTTTTTGTAATAATTTGAAAGGTAGTAATTACCTTTTTTAGTCAAGCAATATTTTTTACTAACAGTATTGTTAGTGTCAATCACATGTATATTATTATTGCATGAAATAGTATGCAATGTCATATTTAGCTTATATCTAATGTTATTTTCTATATTTGGCAAGCTGTTGCTGTAGGGGAATGTGAACATTACAATTTTATTTAATTTTAAGCAACATAATTTGTCCATATATTTAATTAAGTCCAATTTGTTCACATTACCCCTATTTCCAAGTAAAATTATCAAGTTTGAGTTAATGTCAAATCTTTCATTATCAATTCTGTGCATAATATCATGAAGATTGCAGTTAGGTAAGCAATTATTTATAGAGTGCTCCATACTCATGTTTAAAAACTGGCCCATATTTTTTCCAATTTCATCGCAGTACATTATGGTTTTATTACCTGAGCATGAAGTGCTGAGGTCCAGGTGGGATGCGGCTGAGACAGTACTGTCCGGACTTAAGTTGTGACCGACCAAATTAGGTCCACAGCACCCGCAGCCCTCCAGAATCCTGCCCTCCAGACTCGCCTGGCTACCGAGGAGCGCATCCATGGCCAGGTGGAGTTCCCTTGTCTGTTCAGTAGTTCTCTCATAAAGGCTGATGTAGTGCCCTAGGGAGTGCTCGGCCTGGCCAAGTTTACACCTCAGCTCTTGCAATTCTGCCTCATATTGCAGCTGATTTTGATTTAGCTTTATTGTACATAGCTCTAGTTCATCAACAAGTTTTCTATTACATTTGATTTCAGATACTTTATGTTTTTGATTTTCTAATAAATTTTGCGTTTTTTTTATGAACTTACTTATTTTAAAATTTTTTTTTAACTTATTTTTGCTTAGCTTGTGTTGGTTTTTGCTGCTAGCTTCCACATTACACACTGAGTCATCTTTTGTTAAGTCAATATTATGCAATGTGTGTATGCTGCAGCCGGCAACAGAAACATGGCCCAATGGTGAGTTAGCCGATACTAGCTCATCGAATAGTGTTTGTGTTTTCGCGGTGGCAGAGTTCTGGGCCGCTTCTTCTAGCTGGGTGATGTGGTGGTGTGCATCACACAATTCCTTTTGCAGGATTGAAGTTCTGTGCAGGGCCGTTTCAAACTCAATGCCACATCGTTCATCGAAGGTATTTATTATAGTCTGAAGCCTATCCCGTTCCTCAATAATAGAATTGTTCTCGCAAAATAACGTGGTCATCTCATTTTTTAATTTTTTGTTATTATCTAGCGCTTCTAAGAGAATGTTTTCATTATCATCTCGTTCTAATTCTAATTGTGCATATGGCGTGTATATGGCGAAAACGAGTGCCTTTGGGATATTAAATCCCTAAATTACCGCAATAAAGAAATGCGGTCAACAGCGTTGCAAAATATGGCCCAACCAACAAAAGCAAATCGAAGGGCTCACTTCTACTGAAGTAAAAAATAAAATTGAAGCCATAAGGGCTACATATTATTTAGAGCTCGACAAGATACAAAAATCCACCAGATCTGGCGCTAATGGGAACGTATATGTCCCAAAAGTCAAGTGGTTTCAAGAACTGGACGACTTTATAAAAAATGCTATTGTAAAAAGGAAAATTATGGTAAGTATTTATTGTAACTTATTTATTTTATTTCTATCCTAGGTACCTATACAAAATTAATGAATTCTATCCAATTGCCATGGCACACTTCCAGCAGTCATAAAGAAGTTCCTATATAGGTCTCCTTTTTCTTTAGCAGTCATGGAATGGTTGCCTCTTTGTTGTTCTGAAATGCTTGGTAGTGGATTTATTTCCGATCTCCATGTTCCTTCTATTATTTGTCCATCATTGTCCTCTCTGTCTACACAAGTAGATGTTATGTAGGAACTTGAACGCTTTCGCAACCAATTATGCAGGGCACATGCTGCACAGACAATGGCATCAACTGTGTCCACATGGGTTGGAATTGCTTTTTCGAACACTCGGAATCTAGAAACCAGTATACCAGTATATAAAAAGCATTTTCACCCTTGCGCCTTGCACGCGACAACCTGTAGTTAAAGACTTTTTCGGCAGTACTTAGCTGCGTACCTGGATAGGGTTTTAGTAAATCATTCTTCAGTGGAAATGCTGCATCACCAACTATTACTCCATTTGTAGCAAGCAATCCATCTTCCAACCGACGATAGAATGAGGAATTTTTGAAAACACCTCCATCAGAGGCGTTTCCATTCGCTCCAACGTCTATATATGAAAAGCAATAAACGTGGTCTACAAGTGCTAACAATACTGTACTATTGTTTTTTTTATAATTATAAAATTCACTTCCACTATTTGGAGCTTTAATTATAATATGCTTCCCATCGATTGCTCCATAACATGAAGGGAAATTCCACTTGGTATTGAAACCGTCTTCAATAATTTTCCATTCTTCCTCTCGTTCTGGAATCTGTAAACAAAAAAAAATTATTACAACCTAAATACGTATTATCATCAACTAATGATTTAATAAACATTACATTTTATTCTCATTAACAGGATAACTCAGGAACCAGCAACGATGACGCTGAGTTGGGTGAAGCTGAGGGTGTTGGTGACGGAGCTGAAAATGTATCAAGATCTACTGAAAATAATGATAATTCTACTGAAACGCCAACTCAAGCCATCCAGACGCCAGTTCTAAATTCTGTGACAGCTCCCAATCAATCTGGGCCTCCGCGATCAAAACGCTCCAAAATATCTCAGATGGCCGCCATGATAAAGGACTTAAAAAGTGTGTCAAATGATGTTAATATGTCACCATCTGAAGAAGAGTCTGACGCTGATATTTTCGGTAAACATGTGGCGGCTCAACTAAAAAAACTGTCTGAAGAACAATCTGTTATTGCACAAGAAGAGATCCAAAAAATATTATCCAAAGCTAGATTGGCTGATATACAACAAAAGTATACCTACAGAAAATGCACACTCTTCATCCCCTAACTATTTTATCCCTAGTCCGGCAGCAACTACAACAAGGCGATCGATCAACGAACCCCACATTTATAAACCCCGGGCAAGTTATTATTACACCCTTAGGTTTGAATTACAGCACCACGATCAACGAAGAAGCTGAAAGTGAAAATAACACTGCTGTTAACACGATTATACGTGCGTATGAAAATTCTTAATACTATTTTGATGTTGTATTTCTTAATTTTCTAATAATTTAATAATAAAAAAATTCTTACCTTAATATGTGTTTTTAGTGCCGTATATATTGCCCAGCACACTTCTGGTATTAGTTGAGAAATTGCTGGTTTTGAGACACGATAAAAGTGACTAAGGAACCGATAGTACATTCCTGAAGCCAAAACTGTCAGCGTGAATTCCAGTTTAATTTTGGCTGGTAAAGCATCTCTAATGAATGTATCATGTCGTTGAATAGAGCTCGATATCATTGACAGCAATTCGTCAAAATTCTGTGGTGACATCCTCATAGCCAGTTTGTACTCCGCAGGATCTTCAAATCGCAATTTTTTCAGCAACAAAGCAGAGCCACCAGTTTAGTTTCTATCGTCAATCCATTTTCTTACCCATTGTCGTTTATTTTTAGTTATCTCATTTTCTACCATTTCTATTAACTCATTCAACAGCAAAATTGATAATTTTTTCAACAAATAATTAAATCGTCGTTTCAGTTGTTTTAGCGAATTCATTTTTCCCACTGACTTCACACACGTGTGCTTACCGTGAGAAACGCACCACTACTACTTACTTCATGTAAACAGTTAAAGTCAGTCGCGGCGCCGACATTGGCGCTGCGACTGACTCGTCTACTGACCCTGTGTAAATCAGCCATTAGTGAAGATGAACACTACAGTTAATGTTTTCACGAGTATACGAAACAAGCCATTTATTATTGTTGGAAACCACAAGTTTCACTTCAGATGCGAAAACAAAGACGGAACTAAAAGATGGACATGTAGTGACCGCGAGTGTAGAGGTACGGTGAAAACGAGTAGTGACAATATGGTGATGAGGGAAAGTACTCATACTCGAAATTGTGAGATAAGCTCATCCGCAATTGACATTAAAAAAAAATGGAAGAATGCAAGCAGAGAGTCTCAACTGAACTCTGCTCCACATCCAAGAAAGATTTTTGAAGAAACGTTTCGCCCTCTCTATGACACTGGTACAAATTTGATTGCTGCTGTGCCATAATATAAAGAGAAAAACACTTTGATCCGCCATCGCCACAATGCACTTAACGTCACTTGCCACTTGTCACCTAGCCGCTGAATTACCTCTGGGACATATTTATCCCAGATTTGAAACGGTCTCGAATGCACCGTGGGTCATTTTTGACCCAATTTTGAATCCTTCTATCCTGCTTTTACTGATTACATTAGCCGTAAGGAATGATTGCCATCCTTTTCGCACTTCATTGACCTTTGTATTCATGTATGCCAACCTAACAAAAAATTCATAGACACGACGGAAAAAAATCGAGAAATCAGTTCCTTGTTTGGTCTTTTCACTGATTAAGAACTCTACGCCCAAACCACAGTGATCTCGAAGTCCATACGACATGGTCTGCTCTCAAACAACCCTAATTGAATTAAATTCATATACACTTTAATATTTCTTCAATATTTTTAGTAAGAGTTGGAATAAAAATTACTTGACAACTTAAAAAAAAATAGTATTAATTGAAAAAAAAATATAACCGTGTGAAGCCAGAGCGGACCACTAGTATATTATAATCATAGATTCATACTGCATTCTTATTTACCGGCCATTGCGGCCAGTTATAAATATATATGTAATTCTGTAAAAATACTGTGTGTTTAGGTATTGAAATTTAAATGTTGATTTATTTAAAATAATAATAATAATAGTTTGTTACATAATGTTTTATAAATTATACATACCTACTTATAATATCAGAGGTACATACTTCTTTTCCGGTTATTCCGGCTAGTCACCATTTGGTCCGGTAAAGTTCAGTGTAAATGCGCCCTGAATTGCGACTTTCGTAAAACATTTTGTAAGTGGTCTACTTCAAATTATGCTGATGGCACTTTCAAGTGTTGTTGCAGGCCCTTCTGTCAACTCTACGTAATACACGCAGACTTCGGGAGTGACCAAACCTCAACAAACATTTTCCCAGTGTTTATGTGTTTGTTGCCAGACAAATCTGAAAAAAAATACCAAAGACTTTTTACCTTATTGAAGAGAGAAATACCCATATTTAAAGCAAACCAAAAGAATTGAAAATTGATTTCGAGAGTGGTACCCTGAGTGCTTTGCGCAAGTACTTTCCGGAAATCGCAGTAAGTGGATGTTATTTTCATTTCTGCCAAGCGGTGAGAAAGAAATGCAAATCTTTAAATATGAAAAACATGCCACTGGTAATGATGAGCACATCACTGGCGTTATTACCCCAAAGCCACATAGATGAATGTTGGAGCTACTTAAAGAACAAATTTTCATCTGATTTGCCTTCCATTAAGTTTATGGAATATTTTGAAAAACAATGATAACACAACCACTCTTTGGGCAGAATTTGGTGCTGTTATGGTCAGCAGCATCGGACCAATAACTCTGCTGAGGGGTGGAACATACCACGATTACTATTTGAGTATATCTAGAAAATAAACAACGAATTAAAAAATGTTTACATAAAAATTTCACAAAGAGAAACAAACCAAAATCGTAGCCAAAAATCACAAGAAAGCGATGTGCATATTAAAATGATTACAAGTTTGTTAATAGACCAGATAGTGAGTGTCGGGGACTGTCTTGAATTGCTCCAAAATAAATAGAGTCCAAAATAAACAGAGACAAAATGCCTAGAGTTACATATGTAGTTCACGACTTATTTTTTCTAATCTGTGATTTTTTTTTTCTACTAAGCATAAATAATTAACGTTTTTATCTTTGATTGTTATTTTTTTGGACAATTTTGATTATATTTTGTTTTTGAATTAGATAGTTGTAAGCTTTACATGCCTTAGGGCCTCTTTCACCACCCTCAAGTAAAGTGTCGAGTAAGCTAACCGCCAATTAAAGTCACCCGTAACTTCATGTGCCAATTTCACGACGTTCGAGTAGCACTAATCATAAGATTAACTCACCCGTAACTTACTTGCCACGACATCTGGCAATTAGCGTGTTTACTTCGCAGTTAAAATTTAACCGTTGTCATTTTGTGTGTAACATCCAACGATTATTTAAAATTTATTGATAAAAATGGATTTATTTGACTTGATTGATCATCAATGGGATGAATTAGAACATTCTACGACACAACGAGTACCTAGCACGTTAACTGTCCAGCCAAATTTCCGAAATTAGCTTTCAAGTCCAATTTACTTTTTCATTCCTATGTACTGAGGTACTTGCCTTCATGCCACCTTAGGTTCATAAATGCTGTAAAAAGAGGGAGGTCAAGGGAGGTCAGCCCTGTAACCCCCATTTTCAGAATGACTCACATATATGTCACGAACGTACAAGCTAACAATTCAGTGACCCACTCGTATGTCATGGACGTACGAGGTAAAAATTATAAAAAAAATTGCGTTATCTATGGGTAGAATGGATTTATGGCCATATTTGCCGCTCATTAGCATCGAAAAAAAATAGTTTTGTTTGTTTTGATTACAACAACCCTACTTTATTGCAAACTTTGTTCAGTCTAGTAAATAGCGTTTTTATTGCAAAGACATTGTAATTTATCCAATTAATAATGAATAATTCGCTGCAAAATAATGAAGTTTGGCGAGCACTCCAAGATAGTGATGGAGAAGATGAGATCATGCAGAATTTATTCGGAAGGAAAAAATATTCTACACAAGCATCCTATACAATTGATAGCACAACGATAGCAGAGGTGTCGAGCATAACTGATCTCGGTGTCATAATGGACAAGAAGCTCGACTTTCGGGAACATATTGATCACATCACCAAAAAGGGATCGCGTCTCGCTGGATTTGTCATCCGGCAAACAAAATTCTTTCGTGACCCCGATGTGTCAGTCATTCTCTTCAACAGCTATGTTCGTAGCCTGCTCGAGTACTGCAGCCCTGTCTGGAACCCTTTCTACGCTGTCCACTCTAACCGACTTGAAAGACTTCAAAAGCAATTTCTTTACCACCTGTCCTATGCTAACAATCTCTGTCGTTCTCTAGATTCCTACCAATGTAGACTCGGTCACTTTAAAATGCCTACGCTAGAACATAGGAGGTACGTTGCTGACATTGTGTGCCTGCACAAAATTGTTAGTGGTAGAATTGACAACCCTCAACTCGTAAACAAAGTTCTACTAGCTGTTCCTCGTTCTTCTAGTCGTCTCTGTAACCGAAAAACATTTAACATTCCTCAGTGCCACTCCAAGTATAGCCAATTTTCTCCAATTAATCGCATGTGTTCTTCCTACAATGCAATCTGTCAAACTGTAGACATATTTTATGTATCAGCTTCCATTCTTAAGAGACTCCCTAGCCTGTAAGTCAACAAATTTTTGTTCTGTTTACCTTTTATTTGTATACCTATGTTTTTCTCATTCACTTCATTATTAAGTAGGTACTTATTGATACAACTCATTAATAAGCAAGCCGTGTTCACAACGAGTAGGTTTTACACTCATTCTAATTTACATAATGTTTAAGTCAATCCTTGTCTTTGTTCTGTGTAAAAACCAGTTTTGTGAACCTACAAATAAAAAAAAAAAAAAAAAAAAAAAATTTAGAAGATACGGAAACTTTTTCTGCAGGTGAGACTTATGCTTTGCCAGACGACATTGAAGAGTCTGTTGACCTGATTAGTGAATACATAAATAGAAATTGTTTACCGCAATCTGACATTTTTCCTGCAAATCCTGCTAGTAATGCTGATGACGGTGAGGGCTTTGCTTCCTCTGCTCCTTTTCCTCAGTCACCCGCTGTACAACCGCCTAGAGTTGAAGAATCTCAACTACCCGCTTCAAATATAAATGCTTGGGCTATGGATATGAGACATTTAGATAGGGAATTTTTTTCTGGCTTTGATCATCTGCAACGACAGCTACAGATATTTTCAGAAGAAACTGACTTATGGGATATTTTTTGTAAAATCATGGACGAAGAGGTTATAGACCTAATGGTGACCCAAACTAATTTATACGCCTCACAACAGCTGGAAAATCCTGCTTTGAAAGACCATGCTCGTATTAAGCGCTGGAAAAATATAACCCCTATTGAAATGCAAAAATTTAGTGGCGTGTACTTGCTAACAGGCATTATTGATTTCACAACAATTGAGTGTTATTGGAAGAAGGATGCATTGTATTACCACCCATTACTACACGATATCTCAATTTCCTACAACAGATTTGCTCTTATTTTGAAATGCTGGCATTTTGTTGACAGTCAGAATCATTCTGGTGGTAGATTGTATAAAATTCAGCCCTTGATCGATAAAATTATTGAAAACTCCAGAAAAATATTTACACCAGGAGAAAGAATTGCAGTAGACGAGTCTATGGTTGGGTTTAGGGGACGATTAAACTTTCAGAGCTTTAAAAAAAACATGGAATAACATAACATAACATAAGACGTGACGTCTTATAATTCGATAGAGCCGTCTGCACGCACATGAAAAAACATGACGTCATGCGGCGTTACCTCGCTCTGAGGCGTTACCTCGCTTTGAGGCGTTACCTCGCTCTGAGGCGTTCCCTCGCTCTGAGGCGTTCCATGTAAGGCTTGAAGTGCAAGCGAGAGCGCTCGACATCCGTCTCTCTCCTACTTGAGTGAGCGATGCGTCTGCTTGGACAGCTGCTATACTATAGTACGTTTACATGTTTTGATCGAGTATCAAATGCTACCATTCCATCAGTATTTTCTTAAGATGTTGTCACGTTCAACTATCGTCAGTAAACCGACTTTACAGACAACCAATTTTTACATAAAATCCAGATCATATGAAAAGAATGGTGCTAAATAGGATTGGGGGAGGTAAAAGTTTCAACGTTGCAGCCGCCAAAGAATTAATAAGAAAATTAGACAAGATAACCGAAGATATCATCAGTCGGAGCTTCCACGTCCAAAGAAGCGCTACTCCGATCCAAAATGTCACCGTCACTAGAGATAGAGACAGGGCGACTCAAAGCAAGAAGTTGGAGGGAATGCAGTAGATAGAAGGATATTTTGAATTGATTGAGAGAAAAGGAGAATTTATTGTGTAAAACACGGCAAAAATAGGGTACCAGGCAATGTTCTACGATAAACAGATTATCATTAAAGTAATGTATCACTTGAGAGTGGTGTTTGAACTGATTTGATAACAATACAAATCTTTCCTCTTTATAATATTAGTGTAGATAGTGTAGACAAGAAAGTTTTCAATAAAATTCATGTCGGCGGCAGAATCTGATAAATCTATGGAGGATAGAGATTATAATATTATAACATAGGCAAAAACAGGCCAAAGATCATACATCTATAAATGCTCTAAGCCACAGTTCAGTACAAATATTGGAAGACGAAAAGGTTCGATATTCTGAAAATGCCAGCATAGACGCGTTGCGTAAATTATTGAGTGATTTTTACTAAAACAAGACTATCCACAAGACCGAAAATTATCAGCAGCAGCGGTACCAAAAAGCAAAATGTCCATCTGCGGAGACATAACACCATTCGATGGGGCCCTGTGGCAAGTTTTCCTACAAGCACTTGAATGCTTCATCTTACTAAACGACATTCCAGAAGTTAAACAAACACCATTATTGATCACCAAATTATCGTCACAAGTTTTTGAGGGTTTAACATCCTTATGCCAGTCAAACAAACCCCTGGACCTGCCGTTCAAGACCTCATGTGCTAAGTTGGCTAAGAAATGTGACAAGTCACTTTCCATCTCTCTAGAAGGAGTGGAATTTAGGAGGAGGAACCAAAGACCTGCAAATTAAGTTTATATATGTACAAAAGAATAAATACTTTGACTACCGCGCCTACTGCGGTTATTGACTCTGACAGTGACTAATGAAATACACTCGAGAGCAATGAATCCGGGTCACTCAAAGAATCCAAAAAATCTCGGAAAGTAAGAATGCTAGGTTAATGCAATAAATTGTATTTAATAGACAATTTAATACTCCTTAAATGAAAGTATTAAAACTTCTTAGTTATTGTAAAGTTATATCATAAAAAAATCAAATTTGAAAAGGGAACACTGTCGAAGATGGAACTACGAAATTACAGGATTTATTTTTGCTTTTGTTTGTAATCTGTCATTTATGTTGGTACATAAACCAGGTTGATAGTGCTCAATATTCATTATTCAAGCTGAAATCATGTCGCTTACACTTGAAGAATGCACCAGAATACTTACATTGGTGGAAACCGGCCGGAGTCAGCGCGATACAGCCAGGACTGTCGGTGTGTCGCTGTCAACAGTACAAAGAGTTCTCCGACGTTACGAAGAAACTGGTTCTAACCTACGCAGACCAGGAACGGGCAGAACTAGGTGTACCACAGCACGAGAAGACCGATACTTGGTGAACACCATGCTTCGAAATCGCTTTCTCACAGGAACTGAACTCACAAATCAGTTTCGACGCCTCGGAGGAAGTAACCCAAGTGCATGGACAGTAAGACGTCGGCTTGCTGAATCTAACTTAAAACCCCTTAGACCTGCAAACGGCCCTAAACTGGAGCGTGGCCATCGTATTTCAAGACTAAGATATGCCCAGAACCACGTAAATTGGAGTATTGAAGATTGGTCGAAAGTTATGTTCTCCGACGAATCAAAATGTATGCTCTACAAGCACGATGGAAGACACAGAGTGTATAGAAGACCAGGGGAAAGATTCAAGCAAGCATGCATCGAAGAAAAAGTAGCCTACGGTGGTGGGTCTGTACTTGTGTGGGCCGGAATTTCCTCTGAAAGTCGCACAGAGCTGGTGATCATAGAAAACGGCTCTTTAACTAGCGTAAGATATGTGGAAGAAATCCTCAACGAACACGTTGGTCCATTTATGGTCAATTTGGGTGAGGATGCTATATTTATGCATGACAATGCCCGACCTCATACAGGTAGGATTGTGAATGACTACCTTCAAGAGATGAACATTACTTGTATGGAGTGGCCAGCGCGCAGCCCGGATATCAACCCGATCGAGCATGCTTGGGAGATGCGTAAAACAACGAAACCCTCCCCCAATCACGCTTCCTGAGCTCAAAATTGCTCTCACAGAGGAATGGGAGAATATTGCCCAAAATCGTATAAGGAACTTGGTGTACAGCATGCCAAACCGCGTAAACGCAGTAATGGAAGCACGAGGAGGTAATACGAAGTATTGAAATTCAAGAAAATCGTCATAAAGTTCAAAAATTTCATGTTTCCTATTTTTGTTTTAAGGAGAGATCAGCAGTTTTTTTTCTTTATGTAATTTTGTGTAAATAAAATGTATGGTGACTCATATTTTTTTAACTTTCATTTAAGTAGTATTAAATTGTCTATTAAATACAATTTATTGCATTAACCTAGCATTCTTACTTTCCGAGATTTTTTGGATTCTTTGAGTGGCCCGGATTCATTGCTCTCGAGTGTATTAAAGGTTAGATTCTTACGACACGGTGGCGGTGGGTTGATTTAGTTAGAACCTTTTTCTGATGACACCTTCATATTTACAGGAACAAGAAAACCAAGAGAGACATTTTCTCAATTATAAAAGCGGAGGATAAGAAGGCTGCGGCTCCGTCGACGAAAGGCCGCGGCGGATCGACCGCCGTCTCATCTTTCACCACCCGAGTGTCTGACGGGCAGTCGCGCCGTACCATCACCACCGACGAGGGTGAATTTTTCATTGACTTTAAGCTGTACAAGGTTGAGGACGTCGAATAAACTGCGCCCGACCAGCGATACCGAAAAGCCCTAACATCTATAAAGCTGCGTTTGGGAGAAGATAATCCTGAGTGGGACTTACTCCAGGAGCTCCTAAATGTAATCTATAAAAGATTTCGGGATTCGGAACAACAGTTCTATTCCAATAAAGTTGTATTCAAATAGTTTTTAACTTAGAAATTACGTACTATATACGAGTAGGTAACTGACATGCAGACAGACAGAACGAACAGACCGACGGACCACCAGACAGATAGACTTACGAACAGACCGACAGACGAGACAGACAGTAGGTATGTCGTTTAGTTTAGTTCTTAGAAATTATGTAATATATATACGAGTAGGTACACATACCACATAAAACTATCAGGGACACTTGAACATACATTAGCTATTTGTCTATTATAGTAGCTACCTGCATGCAAGTAAATATAAACTTATACATTTAGTTAGATTTTGGTTGGTAAAATTTGTTGGTGTAGATAATGTACCTATATAAAATTTTGGTTGGTAAAATTTGTTGGTGTAGATAATGTACCTATATAAACCACACACACACACACACACACCCTCACACAGACAATGTATTTATCATTGTAATTTAGGTAGCTTTGCTTCTTACTAACTAACTAGAAGCAAAATAATTAACTAGAAGTACTTAAACTTACTTTAAGTACTTCTAGACATCTGATACCTTATCTTGCTACCTCTTTGGTAGGTAAACAACATCAAAAATATTTCTTTAATTTCATTTTGTTGTTGTAGTTTTCTCGGTCTAGTATTTCGTTTCGAAGTTTACACAAGAAAATACGTTTCTGTAACTATCTAGAGGATACAATCAGCCGATGGGCACTTTTTTAATGATTATTTTTTCTGATTACAAAAAGTTCAGTGTTTTGAGGATTCTCTGCAACTTTTCAGACAAGTTTTCGTAAAAAAATTCTGCTCCGGATTTAAAAAAAAAGTGCAGTAGTGAGCATTATATGAAGTATGCCAAAAATACCTAAATACACTTGCGAGCTTTAAACTGAAATCGCTTCAAGAGTTGTTCAAGACTAATTTTTACAATTTCTTTGCAGTGAACTATGAGTTTCAAGGTCACCGTTTCGGCCATCTTTTTCGTTACGTTGGATTAATATGGATAAGAAATACGGATCATCATCATCATCATTTTTTCGATTTGTGGTGCATGTTTTTATTTGAATTTAATTTTAAATTTTTAGGTTCTTGTGTTTTGTTATTTAAACGACATGTAAAAAAACCTTGACATTATGAATTTCTAAGAATGTCACCTAGATTTATAGAATAACTTAAAGTTTTTTACATACTTTAGCTTTTATGCAATCGCTTTATATCTAATTAACGCGCTTTAAATTTATATATAGAACGATAAGGCGTCCGCGAACACGTGGGCGGCGTGGCGGTGTGCGTGTGCGGGGTGGTGGTGTACATGTGCGGGGTGGTGGTGCGAGGGCTACACTAGCACCCATAGTCATGGAGGAGGTGGCGGTGCTGGCACGTGGGAGGGGTAGTCGCGGTGGTCGTCGTGGTCGCGCGTTGACCCAAGGCCCAAATAGGCGACCTGGGCCTCGCACTATTGACGAGTCAGTATATTTTTTCACTCACTGTTATTTATTTTTTGGCAGGATGATGATTTACTTTTCAATAATTAAACTTCCATTCCAGACTTACGATGTACGACATCGGTGATATGCCGGCCGACCATGGTTTGGAGGTGCCTTTGCATGCACATCAAAGACGCAGCTGGCAACCGTAAGTTATACGAATGTTGTTTAATTTTAAATATTGTTTGTGTTCTAGTCCTTCATTTACTTTAAATATACCTATATCTAACACTGCTTCCATATTTGACATCTAGATCTGTTCCGGCTACCGCTCCACCACCATCAATGCCATCCATGGATATGGAGGTTGATCGAGCATCGGGGAGCTCTATGGCTGATGAGGCGGCACCAAGCTCTCCCAGGGCTCAACAAATGTCACCGGCAATTTCGGTGCCCTCGCCCTCGATGTAAGTAGCCTAGGAACTTTTCTATCTAGATATTTCTAAGTGAAAGGTAGTAAAGAGATCATTTTGTTCCAGGTTCATAGAAATTTCAGCGCCCAGCTCACCGATGCCACATGATGCATCGACTCCTCGGCAACTTCATGACGTGAGTTCTGTGGCTGACGAGGCTGTACCAAGCACTTCCGGGGTTCAACAAATGTCACCGGCATTTTCGGTGCCCTCGTCCTCGATGTAAGTAGCATAGGAACTTTTCTATCTAGATATTTCTAAGTGAAAGGTAGTAAAGAGATCATTTTGTTCCAGGTTCATAGAAATTTCAGCGCCCAGCTCACCGATGCCACATGATGCATCGACTCCTCGGCAACTTCATGACGTGAGTTCTGTGGCTGACGAGGCTGTACCAAGCACTTCCGGGGTTCAACAAATGTCACCGGCATTTTCGGTGCCCTCGTCCTCGATGTAAGTAGCATAGGAACTTTTTTATCTCGATATTTCTAAGTGATAGTAACTGTAAAGATCATTTTGTTCCAGGTTCATGGAACCTACACAGCGTCCATCAATTCCTCGCTCTCGCCAGAGACTACATGACCACCACATTGATGATTTACTCAATTACGGTATGAACTAAGATTACCATATACATTAATCAATAATTCTTTATTTCTTATTTCATAATAACTAGGTACTTATTTTTTTTAAATTTGACGTTTCTACGTGATTTTTTTGTAAGCTCACAGAAATAAAGTATTTTTGACTTTGACTATAAAAAGGAGCTAGAAATGATTTTTGCACATACTGATTGTGTAATAACATTGTGTAATAAAATTTTTTGCAGGAAGTGAACCAAGCTCTGGTGAGAGCGACGACGAGGAAATGGTGTCTCCAGTTATTCCTCGGATATTTAGGAGTCTTCTAGAGACACCAATGGACGAAGAACCTTCGCCCAGCTGGAACGAAGAACTCCTTTCCAGCCGGGGTGAAGAATCTCCGTCCAGCCTAAATGTAGACTCGCCCAGCGTCGATGTAACTCCAATGGCGACAGACCAGCCTTGGAGCGTCAATGATTTTGACTGGAGAGCGTTTCCAATCCCTCCAATTCCACCAGAATCGAGGCGAGAAACGTTCTCTGATAGCAATGTTGGTCCGACAACTCCACTGGCCGATCCCTCTGACATTTTCATTGCCATATGGGATCGGCAATTTATGGAGCACATTGCCTCCGAGACGAATAGATATGTCCAGCAGGTAGGAGCCCAAATGCTCAATAACAACAACCTCCATCCCAATAGTCGCATCACGCAGTGGCACGACACCACGGCTGATGAGCTGTATGTATATTTTGGGCTTATCCTTGCGATGGGGGTTGTTGTTAAGTCCAGAATCGAAGAGTACTGGAGCTCCACACCGGACATATTTTATACACCAGGGTTTAGCGCACACATGTCTATTAATAGATTTATTCTTTTGAGTAAATACTTACACTTTAACAACAACGAAGACATGTGTGCGCTAAATCTGGACGCCTCGGAGGCAAAACTATTCAAAATTCAGCCTGTTTTAGACCACCTCAATAATAAATTTCAAAATCTTTATAACCTGCACCAAAACCTCGCCTTAGACGAGTCTCTTCTGCAGTGGAAAGGTTGGTTAGATATTAACCAACTAATTCCCAACAAAGCTGCTACGGTGGGGATTAAAACTTACGAGATTTGTGAGTCTCAAACTGGCTATTTATGGCGGTTTGAGGTTCACGCTTATAAGAAATCTCCCCCGCAGCAGTCGGAAGACCTATTATCAGCATCCACGCCCTCTATAGTTCTCAGACTTATACATGGTCTTGAGAACAGGGGTCATACTCTGTGGATGGACAACTTTTATAATTCGCCTTGCCTGGCGAGACGCCTCAAGTCCATGGGTCTAGATTGTGTGGGGACTCTACGGACAAACAGGTTGTTTGTTCCGGAAGCCCTGCATAATCTGACAAAAAAAAACATGCGCCCAGGCCAAATAACTGGTCTTACCTCCGGCGACGTCGATATCATGGTATGGAGAGATAACAACAGAGTGTCTATGATCTCTACATACCATGGTAACGGCGTCCAGCTCGTCCGAGGATCCACCAAACCCATCCTGATATTGGATTACAATATTATGATGGGTGGGGTGGATAAAAAAGATCAAATGTTGGCAATGTACCCCATAGAGAGAAAACGCACCAGAATCTGGTACAAAAAACTATTTAGAAGACTTGTAAATGTATCTGTTCTGAATACATTTATCATACATAAACAGAACGCAACTTCTTCCCTTACCCACCTCAACTTCCGTATATGTCTTATAAAATCATTACTCTCTAAATATTCCGCTGTCGCTCCACTTCCGCCTGCAATCACACAGAACAGGCAAATTGACATCACCCACCGCTTGGATGAGTATGCGCTCGTCCATCGCCAACGCCAGCGGCGGGTGTGCCAGGTATGCAAAAAACGGGTGCATACATTCTGTGTTGGTTGCAGCAAAACCGTATGTATGAATCCTTGTTTCGTTACTCTTCATTCATAATTTATGTATTTATATTATAATTCTGTTTTATTAATTTATTTATTTTATTCCTTATTTATTCATATTTTAAATATATATGTACTATATAATTTTTTTGTATCAGATTCTGGCCTGGCGCTTACATAATTTATGGGGGTTGCATCATTTGGCATGTTTTAAAAAACTTAAAACCGACTTCGAATTCCTTTGAATCACTATCTTAAAAATTGCGAACACACCATCTTTACACAATGAAAATTTGTTTGTATATTGTGTAGGTGAACTAACGTTTTGTTTTTGTAGTTTATCTAAACTACAGAGGCTCAAATGGTGTCTCCGTATCGGAGTATGAACATACCGTATTTTTTGCTCGCGTAGCAGTTAGCCGAGAAGATTCATGTGAAGTTAATAGCTTGTCATGCAAAAAATTGTATTGAGAGGTATGGTTTTTTTTAGTTATAAGTGTAGTATAATGTATTTATAAGTGAATAAAACAGTTTTCCTATCAAATCATTGTATTATTATAGAATTATGACGACTTTTACAGAATAAAGTATGAAAATTTCATTCATCCTAATTTCAATTCAGATTTAACGCGTTCAATGCCACCACGATTTTCATAATGTATTGCCGGATGCCGGGAACATTTCACGGTAGACTACGGCACTGGAATAAGAATTATGTGAACTCGCGAGGGGAGTCAGTGGCACTGGACGTGTTAACATGATATTTGATGTAAAATCGAAACTTATTGGTATACTATCAGTTAGTATAATTCAATACAATTACAACGACATATTTTTTATATATAGCTTTAATAGAAAGAAATTGAAATATCGGTATTTTAATAAGACGCGCCGTTTTTTGGCCACGATAGAGTACGCCACCGCGACAGATGCGGATATATGTTGCAAATGGCCGCGACGTACGAGGGGTTAGTAAAACAAATATTGATACTCTGCATGATAGACGGAAAAATTTGTAATGCAGTAGCTTCATGTGCATCCACACAAACATGCTATTTATGTGGTGCCAAACCCAGTGAAATGAATAATGAAAGTAGCATTATAGAAAAGACTGTGAAAAGAGAGTTTCTTTCCCTGGGCCTATCACCTTTGCATTCTTGGATCAGACTGTTTGAATGCATCTTACATATTTCATATCGCCTGGATATAAAAACATGGCAGGCTAGAGGACCCGAAAATAAAAAGAAAGTAGCTGACAAAAAAAAAGACGTTCAAGAAAAGTTTCGGCGTGAATTGGGTATATTAGTAGATATGCCTAAACAACAAACTGGCAATACTAATGACGGAAACACAGCTCGTAGATTTTTCCGAAACGCTGAAAAATCAGCCGCAATAACTGGTGTTAATGTTGAGCTTATTAAGCATTTCCATGTCATTTTAGAGACCATAAATAGCGGGTATCCCATTAATGTTGATAAATTCCACGAATACTGTAAGACAACAAAAGAATTGTACATCAAAGAGTATTCATGGTACTCAATGCCCGTAAGCGTGCATAAAATATTATTTCACGGGAAAGATATAATTTCTTCATGTGTATTACCAATTGGTCAACTGTCGGAAGAAGCCCAAGAAGCACGCAACAAGCACAATAGGAAATACAGGGAATTGTTCACAAGAAAAACATCTAGAATTGATACAAATAGAGATTTACTGAACAGATTGTTAATTTCTTCGGATCCGTTTATTGCTAGTTTGCGCGCGGCTCCGAAAACAAAGCATAGCAAAATTCCACGTGAAGTATACGAGCTTTTAGATGCTCCTGTTGTTGAACGTGACGAAACCCACAGTGATTCTGAAGAATCTGATTCAGATATCGAAGACTAATGAAGATACTGAAGTATCTGATGAGGAATCTGAGGAATATGATAGTGACTGTAACTAATCTAATTTATTTTGAATTTCCTTGATGTTACTTGCTCCTTTTATTTCAATGTGTACTTACCTACCGATTTTTTGTTTTAAATATGTTTTATGTAGCTATAATTTTTAAATGTATATATCGCACCCCTAGAACAAGACAGCGCTAAGTCAAAATATCACTTTTTTCAGTATCGACGAAAAACTCTTTTCCGCTGTTGTATAATAGTTATTGCTAAGTTTCTGAACGTTTCATTTAAATAATCCAGTTTGAATGAGTATTAAATAGTTTATTCGCTTTAATAAACGGTTATAAGGTGAAAATATGAGTTTTTCATATTTTTTAAAAAATACTGAACTATTTTGGAATAGTAAAAATGTCTAACACACGTTCGTAAACAATACTGTATTATTTCGAAATATTTACAAAATCAGAAAATATTTTCAATACTGAATTAAATCGAAATAAATTGCAAAAATTTTCATACGCCATTCACTAGCACGAGATTATCACTAAATAATTCACTTTTATGTAAACGCATCACGTACATTTTCCATGGAAGCGGCAAATTCCAAGTAGCAACCAGAAATAAATTCGTGTTCGTGGTATGAACTTGCACTCATTAATTCACAAAGACTGATGTAAAGAGCCGCCAGTTAGGCATTTTTGCGAATTACGATATGACTGTCTTGTTGGTACACGCGGTAAAATTTTGCCGATTGGTATATGCAAAAAAGTCGATTTTAAGGATTTTCGACATAATTCCGTCTTGTTCTAGGGGTGCGATATGTCTACAACCCTTAGAATATTTGGAATCTAATAGGGATTATTATCAATGTCAATTTTAATATTTCCTTTTTTGTATTCTTTGATTTGTTTCTATTTTTATATATATTTTTAGTTTAAGTGGTGTATTTACTATAAATTCGTAAAAATATAATATTGAAATCATTCAGAATATTTTTTTTTTATTTTCAAATACTTTCTACCACCTAATAACACACTAAATTCAAACCAAATAATTTTGTCCAGCTAGATTAGCAAAATTTCGCACTGTGCGCCGCAGTAGTCGACAGCTTAAGATTGTTGGAGAGTGAAAGAGATGAATGTATGTTTGTTCATTCCGGGGGCTAAGCGATCCGTGCGCCGCGCACCGGCCTTCTGACTGACCAAGAAAAACAGGTTAATTGTTTTCGTTCGTTTAATTAGTTTGTTTATGTGACACGTTGAGGTCAACGCTTTTTTTGCGCGAAAGTTTAATAATTATTTTATTATGTATAGGTAGTGAAAGTTAGTGATAATTTAGGATATATATGGCAAATAAGGACAGTGTTTTATAGTAAATAAATAATACTAAGTAGTTCAAATGTAAATAAATTAAAAAACAATTTGCAAAATGCCGGAATGCCAATGCACTACAGTTTACGTTTCGACAAACCAGTTAAAAACGTCAACAGGTTTTTCCACAAGTTGACCGTTTTAGACGTTAACGCGTCAACACTACTAGTGCAATACAGTTAACGTTTCGACAAACCTGTTAAAAACGTCAACCGGTTTTTTAACCGGTTGACCGTTTATAGAAAACGGTTTCATTTCGTTAACGCAAAAACAGTCAACGACCCACAACTAGTTCATTGGGATGGAAAACTGATCGAAGACATAACAGGACACAAAACAGTGGATCGCCTTCCCATTTTAGTGTCAGGAAAGGGTGTAGATAACTTTTGGCAGTTCCAAAACTCAGTCATGGAACTGGGGACCAGAAATATTGATCTTCAAACGATTTAGATCTGCTTGGGCTCACATTGACCAGAATAAGTTCAGTATAGTTTCCTCCGACCCTGACGCTTTAAGATGCGTAGAAAATATAGCAGGCAGCACAATTTCATTTGCTGAAAAACAGCTGAAAGATTATCAGCCACGTGACGATTAATAGGAACATTTGACGCTCACAATAATATTTTTGGGAGGTGTGCCTGATAAAGGAATATCATTCAGAGCTCCAGCAGGTCTTCATCGCGCACGATGGATGGCGAAAGCAATTTATTGCCTTAAGCTTTTTATGTTCAGAGACCAGTTCAAAATGACAATGAAGAACTTAACGCCATTACTGAAATTTGCGTTTTCGTCGTTACGATTTATGTAAGATGCTGGTTCCAAGCTCCCGTTATAACTTCAGCACCAAGGAATGACTTGTGGCTGATAAAAAATAATAGTTTAAAAAAACAAAAAACACGCTTTTTATAGAAAACCGAACTAAAAAATAGAAAATAAATTTTAATGAATTTAAATTAAGAAAATAGTGTTATAAATTTCAATGAATATAAGTTAATAATAGTGTGAATAAAAAAAAATTATTTTATATTAAAAAAAGCGTGGGGTGCATGGTGTCAATAGTTATAAATATTTTATTGACAGATATGAGTAGAGTGATTATCATTTCGATAATATTTTAAAAAGCACCCCACGCTTTTTTTAAAATAAAATAAATTTTTTTTATTCACACTATTATTAACTTATATTCATTGAAATTTTTAACACTATTTTCTTAATTTAAATTCATTAAAATTTATTTTCTATTTTTTAGTTCGGTTTTCTATAAAAAGCGTGTTTTTTAGTTTTTTTAAACTATTATTTATTTTCTACTTTTTAGTTTGGATTATTTATAATAGCTTGTTTTTTAGAGTCCTGCCTTATCGACTGTAGAGAAAAATTATAGAAAATTTTCTTACCTTATCGACTATAGATGAAAATTATATAAATTAACAAAAATCATATTTTGCTAATTGAAAAATGGAATAATTTTATCAAATTAGTGTATTGTCATCGGTCCTCAATAAATCTACAAAGTTTGAACGAAATCTGGCCGTTTAAAGTGGGTCAAAATCGCGCCCAAAGAAGTCGGTTACAAACAAACATACAAACATATAAACATACAGGTGAAGCTAATAAAAAGCGTATAAAAATATCAAGAAATTTTAAAATATAAACAAAGCTATGTCCAAAAAAGCTTTAACGAAGTTCCTGGGGCATCTGTGGTATCTGTCCGAAGAACTTGTTGCGCTTGCTTTTTTTGCTGAAGAAGTTTCTCTTGAAAGCAAACAAAATATGGTGATTGCACTGAATGAGGAAGGTCCAGACTATAGCCCAAAGCGAATCAACTTGGATCTAAGCCACATCGAAGAAAAGAATATTGAGGATTTCGTGACCAGCAACACCTTAAGATTTTTTAGAATCCTGGGAATTCCGTCCGCATTTTTGCAAAAAGAACTTCGTCTTTGGGAAGAAGATGAAGACTACAAAGCTTCCAGAGAAATTGAATGAATTCTATGAAAGTGGTGAACGACATTGCGGAACGCGGCGAAGCATTGATTGAAGAATTAAATAAACTAATCACCACAGACGAAGAACAAAAACAATTCCTTCTTTTGGTTTTGAAAAATTTCAGGCAAAAGTACCCTGATACAAAGAAAACTACTTTATTAGCATAAGTAATTTTTTTTTAAATCCTTGATGTCTGCTTGTCTTTTTTAGAACTTAATTAAATTTTTTTTGGAATACTTTTTTTTTATTTTTCATTCGCTGGTAGCGACCTCTAAACATTAATTTAAAAATTAAATAAAAAATGCATCTTTGTTTTTTGCCTTATAGAACAGAATAAAACGCATAAAAATAAAAACCATTTTTTTTTTGGACAAATAAGAAGCACCCAAGAAGCAAGTATCAAATATTTATTTTAATTCATAATACACTGCCTATTACTATATTGATTGAAATAGGCAGTGTATACTTATTTTTGTTTTATTGATTTCAATATGTAACGGTCCAGATTATGCTGGTTCGTTTAATTTGCAAATATAGAAATAATTAACACATTTTGATATAGCTTGTAACACTGAAAGTATATTCTGGACTGTAAAGGAGTTCGAATGTCATGTAAAAGGAATAGGGACCTTTTTTTTATCATGTTGAGTAAAATTATATTTGAAAATTTTGAGTATTCTAGGAAAACAAATGGGCTTCTTGATAGTTGGAAAAAGTGAGGAGTCGGAATAAGTCAGAGAGAGAAAAGTTGGATTTTCCAAAAACGTTTTATTTTTTTTCAACAGAAATTAGTGAAAGTCTGAATTAATGGTTGTTCCATAACCCTACCTATATCTTCCGTGTTTTTCTTAGCTGTAAATCCGTTGGTGTGTAAAACAACATCAGTATTGACCGTGGAAAGTGGGCCGGCCGAAGGTTCTTCCAATCTTCTTCGTCACACGAGCGGACCTCCCCATCTGCGTCCCGTGTGCGTCCCGAGACCTGAGGTTTTACAGGAATAGTGAATTCTTTTGACGGAAATCGTTCGGCTCAGCCATCGAGCGAGACCAGGGAGGAATTCTAGGATGGATTGCAAATTTCTATCGATCAGATTCAGGTTACGTAAACCCACACTTTCATTTCTAATAATTCTCCGTATTGTAAACGGATGGTGTTACATCCCAGAACCGACTATTCTAATTTATTATTATATTTATTAAACACATTCTGTCGATACTGCAACGTTCCTGGGTGTGTTGGTGAATGCTTGTGCTGTAAGGCCCTGAACTAACCTGATTATTAAATCTATTGTTTTGACCTACGGTTGGACTGGAATGTGGTTCCACACGTTTACTTCTTAGGACTCCCCGCGTGGACTAGGTATGGGATCAGGTAGGCTAGAGTTTTAGTGAGGTAGGATGTATTTGGATCGCTTGAGATCATTCCCCATCAAACTCTCCTGAGTTAGCGATTTACAAACGCTTTGCTTTTAAATGTCTGGTTATCTCTGAGTACGGGAAGGGCGATAGCCGTCTGCTTTCGACTTTCCCCGAGGAGACGAAAAGAGAAACGTCGTAGTGGGGCACCAACCAGATAAATTTGGCTTATACCTATACGGGATAAAGCAAAGTTCTCAGGTTCCGCGATAGGAGAGGCAGAGTAACCAACCAAAGTCACAATGCCGAGATATTATAGGTTCTTCGCTTACTATGTAATTTCAGTTGTTTCAGAGCATGGGAGTATCATGGTTTGGGACGGCCATGAAAGAGGGGTGCTATACTACTGTACCAGGATTGAAGAGTCAATAACCTAAGTAGTTTTAACGTTTATTTCATTTGTCTTAAGCTTCTAAAAGAATCTGAGTTGCTACATCACAAAGTATGAGTCCTACCGCTAACTAGACGATCATTGGCCACTTTAAATCACAATTTTAATACAAAACTTATAGTAAAATACTTAGTTTTATTGATAGATAATCACTAGTGATCAGGTAGGGTAGGGTACGATATTTCCGAGTGTTACAATTTGGTGCCGTGACCAGGATTCTAAAAATCACTTAAAAATATCAAAAATATGACCAAAATCCTTCAAAATTACTAACAAACCAACAACAAACTAACAAACCAACAACAAACTAACAAACCAATAACAAACTAACAAACCAAAAACAAACTAACAAACCAAAAACAAACTAACAAACCAAAAACAAACTAACAAACCAAAAACAAACCAACAAAAAACTAACAAACCAACAAAAAAACTAACAAACAAACAACACAATAAACAAACCAACAACAAACTAACAACAAACCAACAACAAACAAAATAATAATGAGTACCTATCTATCTAATAATGTATTAATCCATAACCATAATCAAAAGTCGCGTAAAATAGTAATGAATAAAATGATCTAATATAGCTATTCGGTTTAGTTAGGTTAGAGTAAATTTAGATGTGAAGTGCGAGTTCGACTCTCGCACAATTTGTTGCAGTGAAATGGAAAGAAGCTTAAGACAAACGGAATAATAGAATAAGATTTAGATGCGAGGTGCGGGTTCGATTCTCGTAAAATATGTTGCAAGTGAGATAATAGAATAAGGTTTAGAGGCTGAAGTGAGTAGAAGGTTAGACAAGAATCGACAAGTTGGGGGGTCGCTTTAAAATAATATTTAATTTCAGTCAATAACTCAATTTTCCTTAATATCTAGCACTGGTGTCGAATGGGCGATATTGATGGTGCAGAAGCGGGCCGTGCAGTGGACAACGATCTCCAAGCGTCATCTGAGATAAGCAAGAAATAAAATTATTTTATTAGGGTTCTAGCTACGAATATGTTAGCATCAGAGGTGCAGTGTAGATAGATTATTTTTATTGTACATAGAAACATCAAGTACGCTTTGGACAGGTATCTGCAGATCGTATAAACATTTGTCCCGAGGCGGGAATCGAACCTCCTGTCATCGCAGGCGGACCTTCGCTCGCTGCGTCACAGAGGATTGAGTGCAGAGCAGTTGGCACACCCAGACGTGGAATTCGAGAACATTACGTCTAGCTAGTCACATTAATATTATAAATGCGAAGGTTTGGATGGATGGACGTTTGTTGCCTCTTCACGTCTAGGCTGCTGAACGGATTGGATTGAGGTTTTGCATGTAGGTGATTCTAATTCTGTAATCAAACATGGAATACTTCTATCCCATAAATCAGTTCCCATGGGATGGGAATCGCCTTTAAACGTTTATAGAAACAACACGTGCGAAGCCGCGGGCATAAACTAGTTAGGAATATCTAAGACTTGAAGTCAATTAAATGTACTTACTTGATTCTTTCTTGAGGTATAGGCATATTCACTGCCAGCTTCGACGAAGTGAACCGGAGAGGCGTGTTGCTGGACGGGGCAATGGAGAAATGGAGTACTGTATCGAACGGCTAGCCAGGTGATTGGCGCGTTCACTATTAGCTTCAGCAAAGGAGTCCGGGAGGAGCGCGCCGCTCTGCTAGCTTCGGCAAAGGAATCCGGGAGGGGCGCGCCGCTGGACGACGCGTTGCGGATGGACTGGGTTTGTTTTGACTCGTGAAGGGGTGAGTTTGACGTAGGGGTCGTAAGGTTTATTTCTGAAATAAATAAGGGAAAAATGTGTAAACATTCGTACGAATTGGCATTGCTTGTCATTATCTGGCATTTTCTGACTTCAAAAGGGACTTGGTTCGTCTACATTGAAATGTCGGAGGTTACCAAAAAGTGATACTTACGATTATGGATATCCAATTGTTCTTGCCGGTCAACAGCGGAGCGCGGCGGCGCGGTTTCTTTTAATCACAGGCTTCCGCATAGGATTGGAAACAAACATTAGAAACCTCAATTAACTTGTCGAAATTGTTATTTTGTCTTTTGTGTTTTGAAAAGGGGAGACAATAATGTACGGCCGGATATTGTATGGCACAATAATTGGTGACAAAATTTGTACAGCCTAATAATTCGTGTACATTGCTTCTGATTTTGGTGGTTGTGCATTATCGTCACGTGACAAGCTTACATGGACTGATATTGCGCGTCGAGATATTGTACACCCGGATAATTGAAACCGTTTTGGCACGGATTGTTGGGGTGAGCATTGTGGAGCCGTGCAATAGATTGTCGTGCATTATGGTGATCCTTGAAAAGAAAAAAATGTTTGTTTGTTTACGTTTTTGTCAAATGTCATGTCGAACGAAACGTCAAAGTCGAATTACTTCAACTTCTTTTTTAATGGGGCCGCTTGCCTTCGATTCTGCCAGTGTCAATATGGAACTACGTTGTAGGTAGAATGTCACGGTATATTAAGGCCGATTTACACGAGGTAGAATAACGGTCGCGTTTTTACACTCGGGGTCGATTAAAAATTAAAACGTTTAAAATAAACTAAATTTATAAACAAAAATTAAAGCATAGCATTGATTTCGCGTTTTGACACTTGGGGTCGATTAAAAATTAAAACGTTTAAAATAAACTAAATTTATAAACAAAAATTAAAGAATAGCATTGATTTCGCGATTTGACACTCGGGGTCGTTTAAAACGTTTATAATAATAAATAATAATCAATAATCAATAATCAATAATAAATAATAATCAATAATCAATAACCAATAATCAATAATCAATAATCAATAATCAATAATCAATAATCAATAATAGTAATAATAATAATGATGGACAATTCACACAGCATCATCTAAAATAAACTAAAATTAGCATTGATTGTCTAAAAATTATAACTGTTAAAATAATACTTAAATTAAAGCATAGCATTGATTGTCTCAAAATTATAACTGTTAAAATAATACTTAAATTAAAGCATAGCATTGATTGTCTCAAAATTATAACTGTTAAAATAAACTTAATTTAAAACTAAAATTAAAGCATAGCGTTGAACTTTAAAAAAAAAATAATAATAATAAATTAAACGATTAAAATAAACTAAATTTAATACTAAAATTAAAGCATAGCGTTGTTCTTTTTTATTTATTTCAGAATTTACATCTTCCTTTTATATTTTTGAGACCATATCGTACCGTTCGATTATGTTGGAACGGGGCCTTAAAATTAACTTCGATTACAATGGAATGGAACCTTAAATATTTCAGAATTTCCACCTTCTATTTTTATTTTGGTTTAGTATGATGAAGGTTCGATTGCGTTGGAACGGGGCCTTATTTATTACAGAATCCTTCTTTATTCTTCGGTTTGTTTTTAGCTTTATATCATAGTTTGGTTACATAAACCATCCTTTGTGGATGTAAAGGCCATTGATGATGATGATGTTGATGATTATGATCATGGGTTGACACAATTCTGCCTTCAGAATATAGTGCGGAAACGCGGGTGGATTTTGTAGGTTTGACAGTGACAGTAGGCCTTAGAATCGGCCAGGAACTGCGAGTTTGACCATAGGTTCATGGACATAGGGTTGGTCTACATTCTGTCCAACAACGAGACGGGCCTAATTTCACTCGTCCAAGGTGTCTACCCTACTTACGTGTTCCATAGACTTGGGGTATATGGACTATATTCCTACCGTCCAACAAGTTGGGCTATTTAGCTTGGTTAGAAAATTAGTTATTTGTCAGTCCAGGTAAATGGTTGGCCATCGGAAAAATAGTCGGCAGGAGGAATGAGAAAAATATGAAAACAAAATAAAGCTTGCAACAAACTAATAAAATACTATTAAGAGTCGTGAATAACTAGCAAATAACTAAAAATAATGGAGGCTCTGTGTCACGGATTCAGGTACAGGTTGATTACTGGGCAAGACGTGATTGAATTGTTTGCGGGGGGTTTTGCAAGAAGGAAGAGGGATTGATATACATAACTTGTACGAGAGGAGTAAGCAGTGAGTTTGTATGAATGTTTAGAAGTATCAGTAAAATCGGAGTGCAGTGTGCCCTCGTAATTAATCTTATTTCGGAATCTGGGACGGTTTATTGGACTTGAGTCACATGCGCATCACATACAGGTTCTATGAAGGAATAATTCTGGAGTTAGGTTACTGAGATCTTGTCAGATTACATTGAAAAATCTGAGATCTGAATTGCAGCTTGGACTGGCTTCATAGAACCTCATACTTCACCTATTAGGCCAGAACTAAGCACACTTCACAAACTCCAAGTTTAGAATGGGATTTAAAGCCTTTGTGGGGATTTTGGGGTAAATTGAAATTGTGTTATTGGTCGGGTCATTAAGCAGGTAACAGGCAATTGATCTGGTTTTAGTTGAGTTATGTGTGAGGTCTGGTACCCTATCATAAGTTGACTGATGTTCTATTAGGGATGCCATGATTCACGACCATGTTCCAGGAGCTATTGTTTTTACTCTGTGAAACGTTGATAATGCAATAGAGTTAACTTGACAATTAGATGAAGAATGTGGCGCTGGACCATATTGATTGTTTTAAACCTGGTTTAAATACACAAAACAGTAAAATGTATGTGATTACAAGTTTAAATAAATTAAGAGTTCAAAAATAGCACTATTTAATAAAATTAAATAGAAAAATCATAAAAAAAAACTAAATATATTTGTAAATTATTTGAAATTTTAGGAAATCCTTACTTCTTTGGAAATGCTTAAGGATTTGGGGTCGATGTAACGGTCCAGATTATGCTGGTTCGTTTAATTTGCAAATATAGAAATAATTAACACATTTTGATATAGCTTGTAACACTGAAAGTATATTCTGGACTGTAAAGGAGTTCGAATGTCATGTAAAAGGAATAGGGACCTTTTTTTTATCATGTTGAGTAAAATTATATTTGAAAATTTTGAGTATTCTAGGAAAACAAATGGGCTTCTTGATAGTTGGAAAAAGTGAGGAGTCGGAATAAGTCAGAGAGAGAAAAGTTGGATTTTCCAAAAACGTTTTATTTTTTTTCAACAGAAATTAGTGAAAGTCTGAATTAATGGTTGTTCCATAACCCTACCTATATCTTCCGTGTTTTTCTTAGCTGTAAATCCGTTGGTGTGTAAAACAACATCAGTATTGACCGTGGAAAGTGGGCCGGCCGAAGGTTCTTCCAATCTTCTTCGTCACACGAGCGGACCTCCCCATCTGCGTCCCGTGTGCGTCCCGAGACCTGAGGTTTTACAGGAATAGTGAATTCTTTTGACGGAAATCGTTCGGCTCAGCCATCGAGCGAGACCAGGGAGGAATTCTAGGATGGATTGCAAATTTCTATCGATCAGATTCAGGTTACGTAAACCCACACTTTCATTTCTAATAATTCTCCGTATTGTAAACGGATGGTGTTACATCCCAGAACCGACTATTCTAATTTATTATTATATTTATTAAACACATTCTGTCGATACTGCAACGTTCCTGGGTGTGTTGGTGAATGCTTGTGCTGTAAGGCCCTGAACTAACCTGATTATTAAATCTATTGTTTTGACCTACGGTTGGACTGGAATGTGGTTCCACACGTTTACTTCTTAGGACTCCCCGCGTGGACTAGGTATGGGATCAGGTAGGCTAGAGTTTTAGTGAGGTAGGATGTATTTGGATCGCTTGAGATCATTCCCCATCAAACTCTCCTGAGTTAGCGATTTACAAACGCTTTGCTTTTAAATGTCTGGTTATCTCTGAGTACGGGAAGGGCGATAGCCGTCTGCTTTCGACTTTCCCCGAGGAGACGAAAAGAGAAACGTCGTAGTGGGGCACCAACCAGATAAATTTGGCTTATACCTATACGGGATAAAGCAAAGTTCTCAGGTTCCGCGATAGGAGAGGCAGAGTAACCAACCAAAGTCACAATGCCGAGATATTATAGGTTCTTCGCTTACTATGTAATTTCAGTTGTTTCAGAGCATGGGAGTATCATGGTTTGGGACGGCCATGAAAGAGGGGTGCTATACTACTGTACCAGGATTGAAGAGTCAATAACCTAAGTAGTTTTAACGTTTATTTCATTTGTCTTAAGCTTCTAAAAGAATCTGAGTTGCTACATCACAAAGTATGAGTCCTACCGCTAACTAGACGATCATTGGCCACTTTAAATCACAATTTTAATACAAAACTTATAGTAAAATACTTAGTTTTATTGATAGATAATCACTAGTGATCAGGTAGGGTAGGGTACGATATTTCCGAGTGTTACAATTTCAAATCAATTACAAGATTACAAATCAATGTGGACAATTTTTTTTCTAGAATTCTGAACCCTGGTGTCCGTGCGCTACTAGTGATTGTGTGTTGTAATTGTTTTCTTGAGAGTTTTAAGGTAAGTTTCTATAATATAGAAACTACCCAAGTTTAAAACCTATTTACAAAACAACATACTAATGTCGATTCTGTTGTTTTAGGATTCTTAACATACATTTTACGATGTTTAAATTTTCTAAGTTAGATTGACCTTTATCAGATGGAAGCCTGCGTCCAGCACTAGACCAATACAGGCTGTTGAGGTGAGATTGACCTAAAATTATGGTATTCTCTGTACAGATCCTAAATATACTTAAAAACACCACAAAATCCATATTTCACTATTTTCAAAGGAATCTGCCCGTTTTTCACGAGAATTATATTTAATCACGACCAAATTAGACGCCTGCTAAAATAAGGTAGACGTTTCTAATCATTGCTAAAATGCAATGCAAAGAATAGGATTTTAACTATTTTAACTAAGTTGAGTTGTTTTAGATCTGTCAACAAAATATTAAATCTGACAGTGTAATTTTTGAAACATAGAATAGTTTTCGTCTATTTGACAATCCTAAATCCTAATTTTAGCTAATTCTAAAACAACAGAATCGACACCATTATGTTGGTTCCTATGTAATTAGGTTTTAAACTTAATCACGAGCACCATTTGAACAGAGAGTTTATTTTTTAATCACAATACTACTTAATAAACTTAAGTTTTAGTGTATTATATCAAAATATACAGACAACCCTATTATATTTATTCAAAAGAACTACTTGTTATACACTTGTTAGTCTGATTATAAAAAATGAGTAAGTACTAAAATATTGAACCAGGTTTCGATTTTCTGATTGTGATTTTAATTTAGTTTACTATTTTAAATTTGTTGTCATTTTTATAAGAATAATTTTAATTGCTTGTTACTTTTAGATAAAAAAATTTAACCTGGTTGTTTAAGTGTGTGGTTTTGAAGAGTTTGTGTGGCCGGAGGGCCGATTCTGTAGTAGGTATAGGAGTTTAGTATAAGCATTGCACCCGTGCGAAGCCGGGGCGGGTCGCTAGTAAAAAATAAAAGAATATTTCCTATCAGTAAAAGTTCCTGCTTTCAATATTGCTGGTACTTGCCCTCCATGTCCCATGACCAAGGGACATCCTTTATAGAATATTTAAATTAACTTACAGTCGGCGACAATTAAAAACGCAGTCAAACCCTAGTTTGACACCTCTGACCGTCAAGAACCAATCGGCACAGTGCCGATTGATTCTTGACGGTCAGAGCGCGCACAGACAGTGCCGACGGCACTGTCTGTGCGCGCAGCACGCATCCTTCTCATACTCGGATCTTGTTACATCATCAGTGTCAGTGTTGTGAACATTCTATGAATGGTGATGTGAGATATATGTCTACACGAGAGCACTGTTAATCTGGTAAGATAAATATAAGATCTTCTCATTCTTTTAACCACGGGCGTTGAAACAAACACTCTTCTCACCTCTGAACTTTATTGGTCATTTCCTCAGTATTTGAAGTCATAGGTTTTAATAATGTTTCGGTGGTCAACTATTTGTCTTTGTATTGACTAGGTATTTATCTAAAGTCATCGTCGAACCAAGAACCTATCGGCCCTTCATTATGACTACTAGGGGAAATAATAACGGAAGGTACGACGCGATAAATACTTGATAAAATCATTAATTAACCAAAACAAAAATGCGTCCTGGTGAATTGGTGGGGTACACCTCAGGGGACGTGGATCTTATGGTATGGAGAATCAGAACCGAGTGGCGACGATCTCGACATACCACGGGAACAGCTCGTCAACCAGGGCAGATGGGACTTCAAAACCAATCCTCATCCGGGACTACAATGTGTGCATAGAGGGTGTAGATAAGATGTAGTAAAACTACCTGCTTTCAATATTGCTGGTCAAGTTGGTTTTTTTTTTTGTTACAGAAACCAAAGAAAACTTAAGCAAGACAGTGCAATGGGTGCGTTGTGGGGGAAGCCAAAAAAGCCCACTCACATCTGCGAACTTTGACAGAGGACCTTCCTTTCGCAAATCGGCTTGACCAGCCATACGAAAAAGTGCATAAAAGATCGACGCCGACGGCGATATGCATTGGCAAAACGGCCAGGTGTAATTCGGTTATGCGTCAACGCACTGCGCTACTGGTTAATTTTCTGTTTTCAAAAGTTGAGGGCTCTGATTGTCCCCGAAAATCGGTTCATGTGAGGAGCTACGGATATCGGTGTCCCTACACCAATATGTTGGACCAATAGATGAACGTCCCCCAGTAGATGAACGAAACGAACATCTTGTTGAATTATAAGAATCCAGTGGTACCACCTACCTGTAGTGTAATATTTTTCTTTTGAAGCAGCAATACTGTACCTTTCATTAATAACCAATACATCGTCACTCGACCGTCAGTCGCGCTCTTGGACCTCAATTAGTGCACACGTGTTTCGACCATTTTGTATGGAGAACGAGCTAAGGTGAGTTAACCAGTTTCTTAAGCTTACTAGTGGATTACCGATTCGTTGATATTATTAGGTCCCAATTATGTGTTTCTCTGCAATTAAGACTATTATCTTTAGTAGAAAGTCAAAGAAAATAAGTAATTTTTGATAAGGTTTCTAAGAAATTCAGTGATCAATTACTGGTGCTGCCCTCCATGTCCCATGACCAAGGGACATCCTGTATGGAACATTTAAATAACAGTTCTTTTTACTTACAGTCGGCGTGCGGCCAGCTTGGGTAGTGATCCTAATCGTCGTCTGCGGCGTTGTTATATTTTATGCGGTATTACTGTAATAAATTTTCCAAACAAAAATATGTACGATCTAAATGATTACGTCGAACAAATAAGAGACTCACGAAAAAAACATGATAGTCGACGTAATTACTCATAAAAATGTGATGAAATTTACTGACCAACTAAAAAAAACGAATTCCCAAAACAATATAACATACAGTCATTGAAAATAGTTGAATTCCGAAGGGGCTTGAGTAACATATATGTCAAAAATGCATATAACGACGACAGTTTTAAGGAATTGAATGTGTTACGCAAAAATGCACTGAACTTGGACGAAAAAGATTTAATAACCGAATTACCACGGTAGGAAAAACAAAGAGGAGTTAGCAAGGCGAAGAAAGACTAATTAATAAGATTATGCGATTCTCTTCTCAGAGCATATCGGAAGTCTTTTGAAGATTTGGAGGCAGGTGATGTTCTCGATCTCGATGCGGAACAAGATCCATAGGATAAAAAATGGTTAATTACTTTTCAGCTTAAAAGTCACTGAAGTTATATTCAAACTTTGATCTCATATTGTTCTAATTAGATCTATGTATCCTGTGTTAATTATATGTTTTGAATTTATAATTTTAATTCTGTATTCCAAAACATTGATTCAGGTTTTTGTTTTCTGTTTTAGATTTTTTATTCAATTCACGATTTTAATAATTTTATTTTTGTGACAATTACTGAAACCTGAATATAAATGACCCTTATCACTTAATTAGACCTAGAGTTTGATCTCGTACTCGTACCTGGTTGTTTTAATTAGATTTATGTATCCTATGTTAACAAGATTTAAGACTTGTTAGTCTGATTATAAAAAATGAGTAAGTACTAAAATATTGAACCAGGTTTCGATTTTCTGATTGTGATTTTAATTTAGTTAACTATTTTAAATTTGTTGTCATTTTAATAAGAATAATTTTAATTGCTTGTTACTTTTATATACATCTTTTTAACCTAGTTGTTTAAGTGTGTGGTTTTGAAGAGTTTGTGTGGCCGGAGGGCCGATTCTGTAGTAGGTATAGTAGTTTAGTATAAGCATTGCACCCGTGCGAAGCCGGGGCGGGTCGCTAGTAAAAAATAAAAGAATATTTCCTATCAGTAAAAGTTCCTGCTTTCAATATTGCTGGTACTTGCCCTCCATGTCCCATGACCAAGGGACATCCTTTATAGAACATTTAAATTAACTTACAGTCGGCGACAATTAAAAACGCAGTCAAACCCTAGTTTGACACCTCTGACCGTCAAATACCAATCGGCACTGTCTGTGCGCGCAGCACGCATCCTTCTCATACTCGGATCTTGTTACATCATCAGTGTCAGTGTTGTGAACATTCTATGAATGGTGATCAAAAAATCAAAATCAAAAACTCTTTATTTCCATAAATACAATAAATGTACACTTAGAAAAGGTCAAAATATAAAGCTAAACACTGACACGGAAATAAAGTGATATTTTTTGATTTCTGTCGCTTCGGTATGTAGACTAAAGTAAAGAAGCGACGAAGAAACCTTTAGCCTGTTAGTTGTTATTTTTCGAGTTGGAGCAAAACCCGTCCCAAGCATTTTTGTCCTCTAGATAATCTGATATTTTATAGTAAGCCTTTTTGCACAGCAAGGTTTTAACAATTTGTTTGAATTTATTTACTGATAATATTTGCAACTCACTAGGAGTTTTGTTGTAGAAGCGTATACATTGCCCTTTAAAAGATATTTTAATTTTGTGTAGCCTAGTTGTGGGCACAGCGAGCTTATGTTTGTTTCTGGTATTCAAATTATGTTTATCGCTATTTTTAGGGAACTGACTTATATTTTTATGTGTGTACAACAAGTTTTCATAAATATATTGACATGGTACTGTCATTATGTTTATTTCTTTGAATTTATCACGCAGGGATTCTCTGGGACCCATATTATAGATTGCACGAACAGCCCTCTTCTGCAGCACAAATACGGTGTTAATATCTGCAGCGTTCCCCCACAGCAGTATACCATAAGACATAATACTATGGAAGTAGCTGAAATAAACAAGTCTAGATGTATCCACGTCTGTAAGATGACGGATTTTTTTGACTGCATATGCTGCAAAACTAAGTCTCTTCGATAGCTTATCTATGTGTGGGCCCCATTGAAGTTTATTATCTAAGGTGATTCCTAAGAATACGGTACTTTCTACTATTTCTAAAGTTTCTCCTTTAACGTTTACATCAGCCTTCACTTGTTTAACATTAGGTAGAATAAATCTAATACATTTTGTTTTGGTTTCGTTTAACAAAAGATTATTGATGTGAGATATATGTCTACACGAGAGCACTGTTAATCTGGTAAGATAAATAAAGGGTGTGACAAGAACGCAAGATTTAAATTTGGCACCATTCGAAGTGTCATTGTTTGACATTTGAACAATTGTTATTTTTTGCTAGTAGAAGGTACGAGGTTAGTAAAAATGGAGCGCTACACGAATGAACAGCGCATTCTCATTGTGAAATTGTTTTACCAAAATGGTGAAAGTTTTGCGGCTACAGTTCGCAAATTGCGATCAATTTGGGGTCACAATAATGCTCCAAAAGAGTCAACTGTAAAGAGATTAATGGATAAATTTGCCGAAACTGGGTCTGTTAAGGCCGGCGCCCACTGCCGGGACGGCACGGCATGTCATGGCAAAGGATTTTAATACTAATTAAATTATTTTGAATCTTATTTCAATAAGTTTAGAATTTATGTTACTTTATTTTGATACCACGATGCCGCGACGTGCCACAGGATGCCGCGGCATGACGCGACACGCCGCAGCATGCGGCGGTATGACGTGTCTTGCCTTTTCATTCCACAGGATTCCGCGGCACGCCATTGCATCCCGTGAGACGTATGGGTCATTTTGGGGTCGAGGAATTATGATTGCTAGCTAGTTGAAATAAGGTTGAAACTTATGCAGCATTTCGATGGAGCGCATTCCGGTCGGTGCGCGGGGGCAAGGGAGGGAGAAAACGCACTGGCGCGCGCGATTTTTTCTCTCACACTGACTGAGCGTGGCAAGTAATTAGCACGTGCGTACGCGATACAGTAAATTACTTCACGTAAAATACGGAAAAATGGATGAAGAGAAACTGATTAATCTGGTTCGTTCGCATGAGTGTATATACGATGTCTCCTCCCGTTTCTACATGGATCAACATATGAAAAGGAACGCATGGCAGAAAATTGCAGAAGAAATGAATAAAACCCGTAAGTTATTTTTTTACTTATTTATTGTCAGAAATAGAAACTAACATCTATTAACAATTTCATTTTGCCAGTACACGTTACCAACATTAGAAAAATATTCCGTGAAACAATCTCTTACAACCATCCCTTCCAGATTATTGAAAACTGTATCATTGGTTCTATCGATTGCATTATTAGTATTAGAGCCAAGTGCTTCCATAGAATGATCATCAATGATAAAGTTATGCAAACACGTACTTGCTAGTATAATGTTGTTAATGTACTTTGGTTGAACTTTTACACCTTTTTGAAATAGTTCGAATCTTTCTTGTAACATTCCAAAAGCATTTTCTACAATACGCCGTGCTCGACTTAAGCGATAATTGAATATCCTTTTTTTTTCATCATTTAAAAGATGTGAGGGGTATGGTCTCATAATATTTTTTGTTAGTGGAAAGGCTTCATCGGCAACAAATACGTGGGGTAATTTTTGAGTTGAATGTGGTAAAGCTTTTTCCGGTGGTATGCTTAAAAAACCATTACGTAGTTTCGAACCAAATTTGGAGCTTTGAAGTATACCGCCATCGCTATTTCGACCATATGCTCCGACATCTACAATCACAAATTTGTATTTTGCATCCACGACAGCTAATAAAACGATGCTAAAGAACTTCTTGTAGTTGATATACATACTTCCACTGTTATTAGGAGCTCTAATCTTGAAATGCTTACCATCTATGGCCCCAATGCAGTTAGGAAAATTCCAAAATTTATCAAAGTCGGTTGCAATTGACTGCCATTGTTGGCTCGTGGGTTTCGGCAATGCAGTAGATCTTAATACAGTATATATTGCTTGACAGGTTTCGTGGACTATTTTACGCACAGTAGTGAATCCCATACGATAGCTAAAAGCTAAAGACTTAAAAGAAGCTCCTGTTATTAGATACCTGTAACAAAACAAAAAAAAAACATTAGTAGACGTAAAAAAAAAACGTGTGTGTGACGTAAAAAGCGTGTGTTATTTAAAATACTTCATTCTTGTTACAGATGAAGAATGTCAGAAGACGTGGAGCTGCCTTCGTAACAATTATAGAAAAGCCTTAAAAAACAGGGTGTCCAAAAGCGGTGACGCTGCCAAAAAGAGGCGACCAATTAAATTTGAAAAGGAACTTGAATTTCTGCAAAAGTTTTTTCAAGATAGACCTCAGCTTTCAAATTTAGACTCTTCTTCCGACGATACACAGCTTTCCGAAGATACGCAGAATATCGAAAATACACAACCTCCCGAAACAGCATCAACTGTTAATTTTCCTGAAGAACAATCGCCTGTATCTCAAATGTCATGTTCATCCCATGCATCGCATGCATCAGATTCTAGACCAGCTAGACATGTTCGTCAGCGATCATACATGTCATCGCAAACACAGTATACGGAAACAACAGCAGAAATATTAAAAAAATACATTGAAAACCAAAAGAAAGAACAACATCCTATGGAGATATTTTTTCAAGCAATGGCGGCAACAGCGAAGACTTTGTCACCAAAATTACAAGCTGAAATAAAACGCGATGTCTTACGTATTGTTACTGATGCAGAAATAAAGCATTTGGAAAATGTGGAGTTAAGTTCAGTTGTGCAGCGAAGTCGTCCTTCAACATCAAGTTCAGGATTCGATATTTCAAATGAATTTCATTCATCTCAGCAATATGGTACTACTCATATAGAATACATACCTACTCCTATATCCAGACATCAAAATAATAGTGATATATATAACAATAATTCCAATATTCAATTACCGGACTATGAAAACTAAATTTTTTATAATACTTTCGCTTTTTATCATACTGTTCTGTAGGTACATTTGTGATCATAGATAGCTGATTATAAAAATAAACAATTACCAAATAAATCAAGACTTTTATTTTAATATTAGTAAATGCTTTGTGGTGTCACACACTGCTCAAAAATTTGTTAGGTTATTCTGCTAAACTGTTTCAACCGAAGTGGTTAAGTTTAGTATGTGTCAGGATGGCTGACCAAAATGGAATATTGAAATATAACTAAACGCATTGGGTAGTATCTATTTTATATCATTTGGTACCTTTAACACGACATCTAGTACCTATGCGGTTTCAAAGAAATCAATAGACAAAGATGGTCAGCCATACTGACGTCAGGTTGGCTGACCACTTTAATTTATTCCAAAACCAGTAGGTCCTACCAACTTTTTACTATCGAAAATATTTTGTACCTTGACATGCAAAAATAACAAAATGTTCCGTAGCTTTGTTTAATTATTATTTAAGTATGTATGAAACGCCTGAAAAAAGTTTAATCGTTTGCATACAGAAGTGTAATTGCTCAGAAAATATTTGAAGGGCTTAAATTATCATGAAATTTTCTTTATTTACTAGGTACCTACTGTAACGTTGTAAACGTTAACATTTAATTATTTTTAAATTTTTTATAAACGTAGCTTAGTTTTCAAATAACATTACACACTAAATTAGCATAGCTTTGGAATATAAAATATGTATCTCCTAGCCGAAATAAAATGTACACCCGCAGTTCTAACATTAGAATGGCGGGTGTACATATTTTATTATATATATATTTATCGAGAGAGGTACTCTAGATTTCGTTTTTGGTACAGTGAGGTACATCGATAGTACCATCTTTCTGAAGAAAAGTTCAATTCCGTGAAGTACACCCGCGGTCCCAACGTACATGTGTTAAAGGCACCAAATGGTATAAAATAGGTACTACCCAATGCGTTTAGTTATATTTAAATATTCCGTTTTGGTCAGCCATCCTGACACATACTTCGTTGCCTAATTCTATGCCTCATCGCATGTAATGTAATATGTAATATGCACTAACCTTAAACATACAGACAATCTCTCTGTAACAGGTATAGGCGATCGAAAATTAGTTTTGATTTTCTTTATATGCGATTTTAGCAAATCACTTAACTTTTCAAATTTTTCATAGTCCATTCTGTAATAATCATAGAATTTTCGGATGTCGTATCTCAAATCATTAAATAAGTTGCTGAATTCACCATTTGTAGATCTTGTTTTCCATAAATTATGCACCCAGAATTGTCTGTTCGTCAAATTAGCAGTTCTTATTTGTCTCTCTTCATCTTCAGCTAGAAGTGCTATTAACACTAAATCCCAGTCAACCATAACGACACAACAAAATGTTCTTTAGCGACACAACCAACTTCGAATACGCGCGGAGCAAAACTAAGCCAGAGTGGCTGGGCTTTCAGCAGGATGCGGAACGCCGCGGCATGCCGCAGCACGCAGCGGCATGCCATTGCACGCCGCGGGATGCCACTGCACGCCGCGGGATGCCATTGCATGCCGCGAGATGCTCTGCCGTGCCATGCCGTGCCGTGCCGGCAGTGGGCGCCGGCCCTTAGTGATGTAAAGACAACAACGCGCCTTCGACCAGGTCGATCGACCAAAAATGTCGCAGCTGTACGTGATGATGTCGCTCAAACTTGTCAAGTTACGAAATAAAAGAAGTTGATGAGATGTTGACAGGAAGTTTATTGCCAACCACGTTGATATATACAAGTGTCAAGTTAAAGTAAATTAAATATCTATATCTAGCAGTAGATTTAAGGCTAGAGGTCTATGACCCTTATTATAGCTAGGGCCTTAATATATACTAAAGAATCCTAAAAATTGGCGGTCGATGTGAAGCACCGACCTTAAATGGGACGCGTGAGAAGCGCTCCAGATTATTGAAATGCCTCTAATATAAATATATACTTTATAAAAAACTAATGTGTATTGTGAGAAGCACCCTAACTTAAAACCTATAGAAACGGGCCTTATATTCTCGGCGTGAGGCGCCCTCATAATGGCCTTAAAATAACTAATCTACAAATCAAGTCCTTCCTACCTAACAGGGGAAGAGAGAACACAGGGAATCTTGTAATTTATTGTAGAAGGAGAAACAAAGGAGGAACACAACACAACCAGCCACTGTACGGAATCATAAACACAAAACATAATAGGTTAAACAGGTCGTCGTCGCCGGGGGAGGGCCGCGGATCACGAAACGTCCGCTCGCACCAGCTCCCACCAGAAGAAGAAGAAGAAGAGGTCCAGGCATGCACCTCAGATCTCGGGACGCACACGGGACGCAGATAGGGAGGTCCGCTCGTGTGTAGAAGAAAATTGGGAGAACCTTCGGCCGGCCCACGGCCCACGGTCACATACTGCTGTTGTTGCACACACCAACGGATTTACAGCTGAGAAATACACGGAAGATATAGGTAGGGTTATGGTACAACCATTAATTGAGAATTTCACTAATTTCTGGTAAAAATGATAAAACTTTTGGTGGAAAATAAAACGTTTCTCTCTCTGACTGATTCCGACCCTTGACATTCACAAACTCCATTTCTTTCCTTTCCTTTCATTCCATTAGCTGTCATATTTGAAAAAGACGACCAGCTTTTAAAATAATGTCAAAAACAAGAAAATAGGTTCGATAATTATGAATGAAACCTTTTCTCGAAGCGAACCCTACAAACTCCATCCACCTCAATTCGACACCGAGCTCAGCAAATTGGTGTCTCCAAATCCACTATACAGCGAATTTTGACGAAAGAATTGCATCTTCATGCATACAAAGTTCAATTGACTCAGGAACTGAAGCCAGCTGACCATGGAAAGCGAAGGGAGTTCGTTAATTGGGTATTGGAGAGACAACATGAAAATGCTGATTTTACCGATAAAATCATCTTCAGTGACGAGGCCCATTTTCATCTTGATGGCTTCGTCAATAGGCAGAATGGTCGCATTTGGGGTGAGGAAAATCCCCGAGTGATTCACGAGAAGCAAATGCATCCGTGTCACTGTGTGGTGTGGATTTTGGGCTGGAGGCATCATTGGACCTTTTTTTTATGAAAATGAGGCAGGTCAAGCGCAAACAGTCAATGGTGTTCGGTATCGTGAAATGATATCAATGATTTATTGTCAGTAAACAACTTATGTAATGTTGTAGATTTTCCTACACGAGTGACAGAGACAACGTGTACTAGCCTCGATCATGTGTACGTGGAGTGCTCAGCGGCGGCCGGAACCCGTGCGACTGCAGTACACACCCAGTTGAGCGACCACTATGCCGTGCGCGCCTACATCCAGTGCGAGATGCGGCGGCCGCGGGCGCCGGCTGTCCGCTTAGCCAGGTCGTATACTATTGCTAATAAATTAAACTTTGTATCAGCAGTAGATAGTGTCGATTGGGATACAATATAATTAAAATATAAAAACTCGCCTGACCTGCTTGGAATATCGGTCACTGATATATTAAGAAATAAATTTGAAATTTGTTTTCCAATGAGAAAAGTCTCAGCTGTGCGCACAAAAGGGTCATGGGTGACTGACGAACTGATTTGTCTCGATCGAATCCTGCGTGAAACTAAAAATCTGACATTAAAGATGCCTAAAAACTTAAATTTAGCTCTAAAACTTGATGAATTCCAAAATAAATATAACAAAATCCTGGTGACAGAAAGGAGTAAACATTACTGCAATCTGATAAATACGGCAAGCAACATAATTAAGACAATGTGGGACGTAGTTCATACAGAAACCGGAAAATCGAGAAGGCGTTTCGACTACACCGAATTTATAAAAAACTCGAATGGTTCTAGATTTACGAGCAAGGAGGTCGCCGTGGACGCCATGAACTGCCACTTCGTGGGAGCCGCGACGTCTTGCGGCGCGCCGCCCGCCGACGTAACCGCCGCGTGCGGGGCGCTGGCGGCCGCGCGCCCAAGCGCTGATCGCTCGCTACGTCTGAGGCCCTTCACGCCACTGGAGGTGTATCGCATTCTCACGGCCGGCGTGGCGAACAAGAAGACAAAGGACATCTACGACCTATCGATATTCTTATTGCGTGACGCCGCAGCACCTCTAGCGCGCGTGCTATCATGCTTATACAACGAATGTGTGAGACACGGCATATTCCCAACCGCCTTAAAACAGGTAAAAGTCACCCCACTTTATAAAGGGAAAGGCAAACAAGAAAACATCAATAGCTACCGGCCCGTATCAATCATACCGTGCATTGCAAAAGTGTTCGAGTATGGTATGAGCGCGCGCCTGATAGAATACCTAGCGGAGACCGACGCCCTGACGGAGCGGCAGTACGCCTACCGCGCCGGGCGATCCACCACGGCGCTGGCGCGGGAGCTCGTGCGGCAGGTCATGGAGGCGCGGGAGAGGCACCTACAAGTGGCTGTCATCTTCTGCGACCTCTCAAAGGCGTTCGACGTCGCCGATCACCGCGTACTCGCCGCCAAGATGAGGTACTACGGTATCGAGGGCCCGGTGCTACAACTGCTGACGGAGTACATGTCGGGTAGAAGCCAAGTAGTAGTCGGATGCGGAGGCGACGTAAAATCGAAGCCACTCACCACGCAGATCGGCGTCGCTCAAGGTTCCTCCGTTTCTAACATTTTGTTCTCGGTGCTACTCAACGACCTGCCTAGCTGCGTAAGGCAGGGTCACGTGCTTATGTACGCCGATGACGTCGCAGCGATTGTTACCGCGCCGACGGTAGACCTGCTCGAGACAAACCTGAACGCGACAGCGTCCGAGCTGAACGGGTGGTTCGAAGCCAACGGACTCATACTGAACGTTAGCAAAACCCACTTCGTGCACTTCAATCTCTCGGGTCGGAAGTACAGAGAGCTGTCGGTAGATATAGGCGTGGAACACATCGAACAAGTATATTGTACAACCTTCCTTGGCTTCCAACTGGACAGTGCCCTGACGTGGGAGCGGCACATCGAGAGCCTCAGTAAGAAAATGGGTCGGGCCAGCTTTGCACTGTGGCGGATTTCTGCGATCTTGCCTGAACACATGATAAAGAGTTTGTATTTCGCGTCGGTCCACTCACAGCTACAATACGGTATCGAACTCTTCGGACGCGCTGCCGACTGGCATAGAGTTTTCAGGATGCAAAAAAGAGCAGTAAGGGCCATCGTGCGAGTATCTAACGAAACGTCCGCCCGGCCGTACTTCAAATCCCTAGGGATACTTACGGTCCCCGCCATGGTAATCTTCCAAGCAGCACTGTACGCGAGGGAGAACCTCGCTACGTTCGCAAGACTAGGGGATAGCCATAAATATAACACGCGCAACGCGCAGACCCTGAGTGCTATTTCACGGCGACTGGAAAAGACGTCGAGGCTAGTACACGTGATGGCTCCCACTGTATACAACAGACTACCAGACAAAGTAACAGGTGCCACCTCCACGCAATCTTTCAAAACCAAACTTAAAAATTGGTTAATTGAGCAATCACCCTACGACTTTGACTTGGATAAATTAAGAAATGATATGTAATTTAATTTAATGAATCAAATAATACAATTATAGGATCATGATATTATTTAAATACAACAATGAACTAACTATGCTATCTATCTACATTGTAGTTAAGTTTTTATTATTTTTTTGTGACATGTAATTGTGTATTACCAATAAATGAGTTATGAGTTATGTTATGAGTTATGATAACCAGTTTTTTCGTGCCTAGAATTGAAGAAATGAATGTAGAGGGCATGTGGTTTCAACAAGACGGCGCCACATGTCATGCAGCCAGAGAAACAATTCAATTGCTGCATCAGTCATTTCCAGGTCGTGTTATCTCGCGTTTTGGCGACCAGAATTGGCCGCCTAGATCGTGCGATTTAACACCATTAGACTTTTTTCTTTGGGGTTTTTTGGAGTCGATGGTTTACGCGAATAAGCCGACGACGACTCAAGCCTTAAAAGAGGAAATTGGACGCTGCATTAATGAAATACCGCAGCATTTATGCAAAACGGTCATTGAAAATTTCATTAAAAGATCGCGTGTGTGCCAGCAAAGCCGCGGCGGTCATCTGCCCGATATGTTGTTCCATACATAACCTCATTCTGTCTACTTTACGATATAATAAAGTTACACGTTACATTATTTTTTTTTAAATATCTGTGTTTTATTTAAAATTTAAATCTTGCGTTCTTGTTGGGACACCCTTTATAAGATCTTCTCATTCTTTTAGGCACGGGCGTTGAAACAAACACTCTTCTCACCTCTGAACTTTATTGGTCATTACCTGAGTATTTGAATTCATAGGTTTTAATAATGTTTCGGTGGTCAACTATTTGTCTTTGTATTGACTAGGTATTTATCTAAAGCCATCGTCGAACCAAGAACCTATCGGCCCTTCATTATGACTACTAGGGGAAATAATAACGGAAGGTACGACGCGATAAATACTCGATAAAATCATTAATTAACCAAAACAAAAATGCGTCCTGGTGAATTGGTGGGGTACACCTCAGGGGACGTGGATCTTATGGTATGGAGAATCAGAACCGAGTGGCGACGATCTCGACATACCACGGGAACAGCTCGTCAACCAGGGCAGATGGGACTTCAAAACCAATCCTCATCCGGGACTACAATGTGTGCATAGAGGGTGTAGATAAGATGTAGTAAAACTACCTGCTTTCAATATTGCTGGTCAAGTTGGTTTTTTTTTTGTTACAGAAACCAAAGAAAACTTAAGCAAGACAGTGCAATGGGTGCGTTGTGGGGGAAGCCAAAAAAGCCCACTCACATCTGCGAACTTTGACAGAGGACCTTCCTTTCGCAAATCGGCTTGACCAGCCATACGAAAAAGTGCATAAAAGATCGACGCCGACGGCGATATGCATTGGCAAAACGGCCAGGTGTAATTCGGTTATGCGTTAACGCACTGCGCTACTGGTTAATTTTCTGTTTTCAAAAGTTGAGGGCTCTGATTGTCCCCGAAAATCGGTTCATGTGAGGAGCTACGGATATCGGTGTACCCTACACCAATATGTTGGACCAATAGATGAACGTCCCCCAGTAGATGAACGAAACGAACATCTTGTTGAATTATAAGAATCCAGTGGTACCACCTACCTGTAGTGTAATATTTTTCTTTTGAAGCAGCAATACTGTACCTTTCATTAATAACCAATACATCGTCACTCGACCGTCAGTCGCGCTCTTGGACCTCAATTAGTGCACAAGTGTTTCGACCATTTTGTATGGAGAACGAGCTAAGGTGAGTTAACCAGTTTCTTAAGCTTACTAGTGGATTACCGATTCGTTGATATTATTAGGTCCCAATTATGTGTTTCTCTGCAATTAAGACTATTATCTTTAGTAGAAAGTCAAAGAAAATAAGTAATTTTTGATAAGGTTTCTAAGAAATTCAGTGTTCAATTACTGGTGCTGCCCTCCATGTCCCATGACCAAGGGACATCCTGTATGGAACATTTAAATAACAGTTCTTTTTACTTACAGTCGGCGTGCGGCCAGCTAGGGTAGTGATCCTAATCGTCGTCTGCGGCGTTGTTATATTTTATGCGGTATTACTGTAATAATTTTTCCAAACATAAAATATGTACGATCTAAATGATTACGTCGAAAAAATAAGAGATTCACGAAAAAACATGATAGTTGACGTAAATACTCATAAAAATATGATGAAATTTACTGACCAACTAAAAAAAACGAATTCCCAAAACAATATAACATACAGTCATTGAAAATAGTTGAATTCCGAAGGGGCTTGAGTAACATATATGTCAAAAATGCATATAACGACGACAGTTTTAAGGAATTGAATGTGTTACGCAAAAATGCACTGAACTTGGACGAAAAAGATTTAATAACCGAATTACCACGGGAGGAAAAACAAAGAGGAGTTAGCAAGGCGAAGAAAGACTAATTGATAAGATTATGCGATTCTCTTCTCAGAGCATATCGGAAGTCTTTTGAAGATTTGGAGGAAGGTGATGTTCTCGATCTCGATGCGGAACAAGATCCATAGGATAAAAAATGGTTAATTACTTTTAAGAAACTTTGATCTCTTATTGTTCTTATTAGATCTATGTATCCTGTGTTAATTATATGTTTTGAATTTATAATTTTAATTCTGTATTCCAAAACATTGATTCAGGTTTTTGTTTTCTGTTTTAGATTTTTTATTCAATTCACGATTTTAATAATTTTATTTTTGTGACAATTACTGAAACCCGAATATAAATGACCCTTATCACTTAATTAGACCTAGAGTTTGATCTCGTACTCGTACCTGGTTGTTTTAATTAGATTTATGTATCCTATGTTAACAAGATTTAAGACTTGTTAGTCTGATTATAAAAAATGAGTAAGTACTAAAATATTGAACCAGGTTTCGATTTTCTGATTGTGATTTTAATTTAGTTTACTATTTTAAATTTGTTGTCGTTTTAATAAGAATAATTTTAATTGCTTGTTACTTTTATACACATTTTTTGAACCTGGTTGTTTAAATGTGTGGTTTTGAAGAGTTTGTTAATTTGAGATACACAGACTTTATTGTTAAGATAGAAACTGAAGTTCGTAAGACTGTTATTTTATTCATAGTACAATAATTTAATTTTGACTTAAATATTTTTATTTCTTAAAATTCACCTACCTGAATCTAAACTTAAACATATTTTTTTTATTATTTTATGTAGGTTTCCGTCCTGGCGGCTTATTCGGAGCTAAGTGGTTTTTCCATGGGAAGAAGATATTTTATTTGCAAAATATGTATAATAAAATCAGTTTAGTATGATAACGGAATATTAAACGCATTTACGGTTAGTAGGGGGTAAAGTTAGTAGGGGGTAGGGAAATAGCAACCATTGCATATTTAGTATTTTTTCATAAAATGAATATTGACCGTCCTTTTGATCTCTTTCGCTGATCCAATTTCTCACCCAAATCCGTTCATTTTTTCTTAGTTCCTTATCAACCTCATTAATAACTTCTTGTAGCAAGAGTGATTGAGCACGTTTGAAACAGTTTCGAAACTGATCTCATTTTGAAATCATTGTCACAAATTACTGGAATAATGTAGACGATAACGAATCCAGTTCAGCACAGGACTGGATCACTGGACTGGAAAAATGTAAACCGGCTTTAATGCAGAAAAAGGACCTTATGCGTACTGGAGGCGGACCCCACCGAAAAAGTCCAGGGCCTGGTACATCCACAAGCCAGGATGCAATGTTAATTGATACGGATGTACTGGCCTAGCTCACGGACATAGAGATGATACACACTATTGACAGTGATACTTCCAATGCGCCTGTACCCGATGGATTTCAAATCAAGAAGACAGTTTATTTTGTCTGTTTTAGAAAGTAGTATGTGAGAAAGTACGTTATACCTAGACCTGAAATTTTAAAGTCTTATGTATAGTTTTTATACAACTGAGAAAACTTTCAAAAACTTTTTAAAAACTTTTCAAAAACGCTGAAAATGATGTGAGTAAAACTATATCTCATTACGTACCTATGTAATTACTCTACTTTTGCGTAATAGTGAAAAGATGTATGCGGGCTATATGCCGGCTCGAACCAACCGATTCATGCAAACCCTACTTTATTGAACACAATATATTGACATTTCCGGGTCCATCTGACAAAACTAGAGGTGTAAAAGTAACGAAAAAATGTGTACCCGTATGTATTCGTTACTTTATGTATTAGTACTCGTTACTATCGTATCGTTACTCGTTACTTCTGATACCTCATCATAACATGCTATGGTAGAGCATCGAATCGAGTCGTATTACGTATGCGTACAGGGCCACCATTCTCATGACGTCACAAGGGCCCATTCATTTATTACGTAAGACGATTTAGGGGGGAAGGGGGTCGACCATGTCTTATTTTTTCTTACAAGGGGGTGGGAGGGAGTCTCGATAGTTCTTACGTAAGATCACAAAAATGCGCACAATTAAAATTATTATTAGGTATACTTTGAAAAAGCGCGGGCAACCGCGCGAGTGCCGACGTTCGCTTGGATGCGTATAGGTAAATGATTTCCATTTCCATGGCAACGGGCCCGCGCCACTCGCACTAGTCGCACTGCGCCTCCCGGGAACTCCCCGCTTGTGGACTACTAGTCACTTGTTTGCGTAAACAACACTCATTACTGCTATTTAAAAATTATCAGTACTTTTGTAAGTACCTAGGTACCTACAAATAAAAATTTCTAAAAATTGTTAGGTAGGTACTTTGAAAATAAACATTAGAACAAACCAAACGTGTAGGTATTCATCTTTTCCTTTGGATTCGTACGTAATAAATACTAAACAGGGGGGAGGGGGTCGGCCTATTCATATTTTTTTTATAATAGGGGGGAGGGGTAAAATGAGCGAACATCGTCTTACGTACCTAATAAATGAATGGCCCCCAACGTGCTCTAAACACAAACGTCTATGCCCCGTGTTTTTTTTTTCGATTATAAGTATCACATGATTCGTTCAATATCATACATCTGGTCTACTCGGAAAATTATTTTCTTCGATCAAGCATCGTTCTTTGTAACGTACGTTTTTAAATTCACCGAATAAACGCGCATGCGTAAAACATACGATCAGCATCAATACACGCATCAACGGTACTTGCGCGAACTGAAACAGCGTAGGTACCCAAAGTACGAAAGATGCGAGTAACGAAATGCATTCGTGTGTAACGTTTCGTTACTCGGTAGGTACTCGATGGCGCACCCGTTACTCAGTACCGAATACATACGGTTTGCTACAGCTCTAGACAAAACCTACTTAGCAAAATGACTAGCTAGCAATACGTCAGCACTTCATCTTCTCTTCATAGCATTTGAACTACATCGCTAAATTGACTTGGTAGCAAAAAGACTACTTTTTCAAAACAGGTACAGTCATTTACAAAAAGTTGAAATCCTAATCATGTCGTGTTTACTAAATACTGAAATTTTAAGACTTGTTAGAATGAGCAGTGGTTATGGTTTAAATATCATATATATTATAATGTTGCATCCTGATTCGGTTTCTGAAAAGTACTAGGGTTACAGAAGTTTCAAAAAGGTAATTATTAGCTTTCCTTTATGTACGCTAAACTAAATATAATTTCAAGTAAGTATATAGACATTAACTATTACCTCTTAGAAAATCATGTTGCTAACTAGTACTTTTTGAACAAAAAATACGAAATCGGCTACAACGGTGTTAATACTTCATGGTTTCAAACTTCGTAGTTTGAAAACAAGACTGGTCAATTATAAATTAAGAAGGAAGCTGTCATGTTGAAGTATGCTTGAAAGATAACATCGAATATTGTTTCATTGTTATTGATTCATTTGGTTGTAATAGAAGCGTAAGCAGTGTAAGCCAAGAAAATGCCGGATAACCTTAAATTTATTACAAATCAAAAAGGAAAACAAGCACTTCTTCATAACAGCCATAGATATAATTTTGCTAATAACAATAAAAATGGAAGCTTGTGGAGGTGCGTAAATAAAGGTGAATGTTCCGCTTCAGTGACTTTAAATGACACTAAAGATAAGATAGTACGAAAAAGTTCTCACTGTTGTGCACCTCATCCAGACGACAATAAGAGAGCGTTGATGATGGATTTGTGCCGTCAAGAAGTTTGTAGTAAAATGGAACCGGTTAAGAAAATATTTGAAAGACATGTTCTCATACAGTCGTCAATAAAAGGGTCCGAAAATTTAATAATGCCATCTTACTCGGAAGTGACAGATAACCTATATAGAGCCCGGAAGAAAACTTTGAATGTGAAAAGAACGGAATTCAAGAAAATACAAGAAGTAGTCATACCCAAAATTATAGCGTCTGATTTTTTGGTAGCAGATGATGGCCGAGATGACAAAATATTGTTGTTTTGCTCCAAGATAGCCAAAAAAACTTTGAAAGTATTACGTAATCAATATTTCTTCGGCGACGGAAAATTTAAAAGGTGTCCGAAACCATTTTTTCAATTTTTTTCGATACATGTGGATTTGAATAGTTCTAGTGAGTACACTAATATATTGCCCGTTATATATATACGCCTTGCTCCCTAACAAGACGGAAGTCACGTACATAAGGCTTTTTACACTCATACGAGATGTACTCAATATTGATATTCGCAATTTCAAATGCGACTATGAAGCAGGTCTTATGAACGCCTATAAAGCAGTGTTTCCAAGGGCAGTTGTTACGGGCTGTTTTTACCACTACAATCGAGCAGTTTGGAAAAAGGGCCGCGAACTTAAGGTTAAAAATGAAATTATTAGACATACAGCAAATTTGCCTTTATTGCCAATTAAATATATAGACGCTGGCTGGAGAGCAATAATGAATCGAGCTCCAAAAACCGCACGTAATGACAAGTTCATTAAATACTTCAAACGGCAATGGGAAAAATCATTTTCACTCATTTTTTGTGCTACTGAAAGGCATAGAACGAACAATGGCATGGAGAGCTGGCACAGACGCCTTAACGTCCGGATCCCACATAAGGCCACGTTGCTTTTATTTTTGTATATCCTGCGAAAAGAAGCACGCTTGAAAGATATTGCTATCAAGCAGCACTATTTTAACAAATCACGACGGTTGCGTCGCAACATACAATTTGATAAAATGCTCAAAAATGAAATTACATCACTGAAACATGGACACATCAAGGAGATGCAGTTCTTAGAAAACATTTTTGAAATTAAAAAGCAAATTCTTCATCAGAACCATTAGAAACATATTTTTTTAAATTTTAGTAAGCCGATTAAATTTTTTTTTATTTAAGGGTAAAAACGACTCTTTCAATGAGGGGTTTAAAACTAATGTTTAAGTATAATTCTTAGTGTTATTTTTATGTTATAAAAACAAGAATAATCTTTTCTTTTTGTTGGTTATTAAACATATTTTTTCTAAATAAAATGTTTTTGTTACTAACAGTACTTTTGAAAAAGTAGTCTTTTTGCTACCAAGTCAGTTTAGCGATGTCGTTCAAATGCTATGAAGAGAAGATGAGGTGCTGACGTATTGCTAGCTAGTCATTTTGCTAAGTAGGTTTTGTCAGATGGACCCACATTTCCCTGTATGTACATAATGGAAACTGCGGTTTTTGCGAAAAGTAATTGTGATCAATTTGAGAAGTTTAAAAGTAAACGCAACAAAAACATAACAATACCTCCACACAAAACAGCATTTTATAATAAGAGTGTTTTCTGCATGGCACTTCGCATTTACAATAAAAGACCTAAAAAACCTAAAAAACCTAAGACAATAAAAGAAATTGACAGTATTTACATGTTTAAAGAAAGTCTGAAAAAGTTTTTGATACATAAATCATATTATACGGTTATGGAATATTTATTAGACAAGGATATTTTGACATAACTATTCAAATAACATTTAGGTAATTTTGACTTTTCTAATTTCCTATGCATGAGATATTAAATGTGGCTTAAATTTTATTTCTTATTTGAAGCTTGTTTGTGTATAAATCAAATTATTTTTATTTTTATTCTATTGACATTCGTATGCTATAAAAAGCAGAATATGGTGACACATTGTATCTTACGACCAACTGTATATTTATTTACTACCCATGTTCTAAGCGAATAAACGATTTGAGTTTGAGTTTAAAAATGCCTCCAATCTATGAACTTTTTCTTTCAGAAATAGAACGCAAACGACGACCGCCCTCCAGGATAGGCGCAGAGTGGTACTGGAGAAAAAAATGTGGACGTACAAATTCCAAGGTCGGCCACCCTGGCAACCATATCGCTGCGTCCACCACCCTCTAGCCTATCCCTATACCCTGGAGAGGCGATGGCCTCCGGCGCAGGGCGGAGCTGGAGGCCGCCGTCAAAGACGGACAGTTTAGGAGAAGGAGGCACGCGGGGCCGTGTTAGAGGTACTGCCTACCTAACTAACATGGCCCCGCATCCTAATAAATGAATTTGTATTATATAAAATTGGTAATACTTTTATTTCAAGCAATCCTAGCGCTTGGTAGGTAGTAGGTACTAGGTAGGAAATGTAGGTATCCAAGAAGTAGGTAGAGTAAGCCCCCGACGAAAAAGAGAAGTGTATCTAGGTATGTACATCTGGGTGTGTCTGCTGTGGCCACATACCTAATGAATCCTGAATGGATGAACCACAGAACATTACAATTGTGTATGTATGTGTAATACAAGTATCGACATACCTACCTAAATATAGCACCAATGACAATCTATATACAGGTACTTATCCGCTAGGATGCCCTGTCAATATTTTTATGACATAAATTATGTACCTCCAATGCCCATGTCAAGTATTTATTGACATGCGGCCAACCGCTGACTTGCCCTGTCAAGTACTAGTTGTCATAAATTATGTACCCCAAAATGCCCGTGTCAAATATTTGTTGACATGGGGCCAACCGCTGACTTGTCGTTGAATTTTATTTAATCCTTCTGTCTCTGTTTGCTTAAGGTTTATTTTATGTATCTGTCCTGCTTCTGCCTGAAATGGTCTACCCAATGCAGCCAAAACATTAAACTGTGCCATAGAGAAAAAAATAAATTTTGTTGATGTTTCGAAACTTTGAGTGGGCAACTTCATACTTACTAGCGCAGTGTTGTTGTGATTTTCAATCTCATTGTTTAATAGTTTTATTGATTGGATTTACGTGGTGTTTTCGATATTTAGACGGTAAGTTATCTATTAATACATAGAAGTAAAAGTTTCAGCATGAGACACAAAATTTAGCCGTTTTTAGACCCGATATATTTTGTAGGACATGATGGTGTTTGCTTTGCTCGCTGACGCAATAATTTAACCTCATTTTTTGATATATTTCGGCTGTTTTAGCATACTAAATGCGATTAATATGTTAGATCAAGTAATTACCAGCCGGGATAGTAAAAAACATGAACAAAATATGGCAATTAAGTTACAAGAATTTCGAATTCCAAATGTGAAGTGTCGTTGGTGCAGTTTAAGGCTGGGGCACACTGAGAGTGAGATCCGTGTTTCTCACCGACTTTTTTCGGTTTTTTACTTTTACCCACTTGTTTCGGATAGAGTGGGTAACAACTTTTATTCTTTGTACCTATTCTTTCTGCGACCCTTAGTTTTCGAGTAAATGAAGACCCAAAAAAGAGTTAAAAAATTGGACAAAATTTAAAAAAAATTAACCCTCTTTTTTATGCTCGTTTCGAATAGAGTGGGTGAATACGAACAACTTTTATTTGCTGTATTTTTTGTGTGCGACCCTTATTTTCCGAATAAACTATAAAAGTTTTGATATTTTTTCTGGAGCATTGCTTGTTTTCATTTATTGCTTACTTGTATTGCATGTAGCAAGTGCTAGAAAAATGCCAAGAGGAAGAGGTAACATCAGTGGCGGAGCTGGTCGGAGAGGTGGTCGGGGGGCTCGCAGAGGTGGTGGAGTGTCTAAGCCACACTGTGCACGCTCTTTGTCTTTCCCAATGTAAGCTTCTGACCTTATATGCTAACCTATTTTTATTAACCACAAATACAAATACAATACAAATAATGTATTAAGTAAAGTAAGTAAAAGTAAAAATATATCTCTCACATACTCTGTGTAGGATTCCATGAAGTCATTTTTGATGTTTTAAAATTTCCTCAGTATCCTCGTAGGAGATAGATAAAAGCCAATCAGTACATTTACATTTACAACCTATTTTTATAATTTTTTTTTTTTTTTTTGTTACTTCAGAGTTTCATTAATTTAATTTTCATGTTTAGTTCTGCAAGTGAAAAGGTGGAGGATGTGGAGCCAGGCCCGTCCGTAGAACAATCGCGGTAAAATCAACATATTTACCCTTTATTAAATAATTAGTTCAAGCAGCATTCATTTATTCGATTTCTATTTTCAGTCCAATTTCTTTGACAGAGCAAATAAAAGCGTACAAAGTGGCGAAGGTTAGAGACGCTAAATATCTGGCCAAGTTGTCTCCTGTTAAAAAAAAACGCCTTGAGGAGCTCAGACAACAAAAGCAAGTAGGCAACTTCAGGATGCCTGATGCTTCAGAGCCAAAGTAAGTAAATTCTAAAATAAATTCAATGTTTCTCCTGCTCGTTCTTACTTTCGCTAGCTTGTTGGTGTCGAACATGTTCATGGTATCCAGTCAGCATTACTTTATTTATTTACAGAAAAGGAAAGGGAAAAGGAAAAAAGTCGAAAGACGGACAAGAAGGGACGCGGGTCTGGGGCCCATGCCCACTTTTACCGGGGGTACCAGTTGTGCCTCCCGCACATGTACCTCAGCGATGGGAATTAGAACGTTCGCATAGTATGTGGCTTCTACATAATATTTTCAATTTTTTTATCCAGTATACATATATATATCCTCATTGTAATATTCCAGATCATGATGTTGTTACCGAGGGCACAGCTCCCGACCTCACAAACCCGCAGCGATTGTCCCAAGCGATGCAGTCTGCGGGCACGCCTCCACAGACCGCTCCGGAATCTGTCATGGGTAAGATTAACAGTTCCTACTATAGCAGGAATCAGTTTTATGCTCTGGCTTACGGATTTACGGAATACTTCATGTTCTTTTTTTATTTATTTCAGATATCACCAGGTAACACGGTATTTTCAATCTGGATTATTCCTGTCGATGGCGTGAACTGGATTTTAGGATTCCTGTCAATAAATATAACGGTGGAATCAATAACTTTTGTTAATATTTTTTAGAATCGACCTCATAAACGCATTCATCAGTCGGTGAAACCGAACATACTACCTTTTTCGAGGCGGGGTCTTTGCAGGTGGTACGGTCTCAAACTCCACCGTTGAACACCCCGGGATCATAAGGTGGGGAGGGCACATTTCCTCGGTCGCATCGGTGATATCTGGAATAAATAAAAATGATTTTTTAATATTTTAAAAAACCTTTTTTGAAACAAGCTTTTACATCATCTAGGACCAAAGTGCTTGGGAAGACCAATACAAAGAATCCAAACTCGACGGGGTTACGCCCTTTCGTTAAGGAGTTCCTATGGCTACCTTCTGTCTCCATCATCAGACCAGCTCGATGGTACCATAACATTGCATTGTCACCGAACTTACATAAGTATACAAAATTTCAGCTTAATCGGTTGAGTAGAACTGGTCTAAAATTCAGTTGCAAGATTTGACCCGAACATGCATATACAGGGTGGAATTTTGTAATGCCACCTGGAGGGAAAGTACTCTTAATACTGTAGATAGAAAATTATACTAAAAGAAAACATTCCTTTAATTTTGAAAAGAAAGAAAACTGCATTCAAAGATTTTCGAAAATTCGCTTGCCACACCCGGGAATCGAACCGACTAAAATCTGTAAAAATTACACCCTGTATTTTTATTGCATAGATCGGTCGGGTCAATTATAAGGATGAAATCTCTCTAACAAACTTAATAAATTAAATGAAAGGAAAACCATGAAATCTTAAATTATTTTAATTATTTACAATAAAAGACAACTAACTACTAATTAGTTGCTCAAAATGGGCTCCATTTTCTTGGATACACAAATTTATTCTTCTTAAGTAGGTATTCATTTCTAGTAACTTTTAATAACGTGTTGTGATGAATATTATAAATCGTATTCTGAACTTCAACTCTCAACTAGTTTACATTCACATAAGATTTCATGTAAATTAGATTTTTTACATATCCCCACAAAAAAAAATCTAAAGGGGTGAGATCTGGTGATCTCGCAGGCCATCTGATTGTGCCGTTCGTTGGTACCAATGCAGGTATTAAAATGGTTATTAATGTAGGCAGTAGTGATTCTGCTGTTATGGGCTGGAGCACCATCTTGCTGTAGAATTATTTGGTTTCGCTCCGCCTCGGGGAAACCATTTAACTCATTTCTTAAGAGATCCAGTAGTTTAAGATAGAAGAGTCTGCATTAGGTACAAACACTTGCAAATTTCAATCGTCTTATCTAAATATCAATCGTCATTTTAATGGATAAATAACGTCAATGATAATTATTAATTACTGACACAAGTAAACAGATGGATCTTTAAGTTAAAGCACAGATTAGATGGTTAAAGTGCTTAACTTGACCCATTCAATTTATAATTTAAGATTTCATGGTTTTCCTTTTATTTAATTTATTAAGTTTGTTAGAGAGATTTTATCCTTATTATTGACCTTAACGATCTATGTAATAAAAGTACAGGGTGTAATTTTACAGATTTCAGTCGGTTCGATTCCCGGGTGTGGCAAGCGAATTTTCGAAAATCTTTGAATGCAGTTTTCTTTCTTTTCAAAAATAAAGGAATGTTTTCTTTTAGTATAATTTTCTATCTACAGTATTAAGAGTACTTTCCCTCCAGGTGGCATTACAAAATTCCACCCTGTATATGCATGTTCGGGTCAAATCTTGCAACTGAATTTTAGACCAGTTCTACTCAACCGATTAAGCTGAAATTTTGTATACTTATGTAAGTTCGGTGACAATGCAATGTTATGGTACCATCGAGCTGGTCTGATGATGGAGACAGAAGGTAGCCATAGGAACTCCTTAACGAAAGGGCGTAACCCCGTCGAGTTTGGATTCTTTGTATTGGTCTTCCCAAGCACTTTGGTCCTAGATGATGTAAAAGCTTGTTTCAAAAAAGGTTTTTTAAAATATTAAAAAATCATTTTTATTTATTCCAGATATCACCGATGCGACCGAGGAAATGTGCCCTCCCCACCTTATGATCCCGGGGTGTTCAACGGTGGAGTTTGAGACCGTACCACCTGCAAAGACCCCGCCTCGAAAAAGGTAGTATGTTCGGTTTCACCGACTGATGAATGCGTTTATGAGGTCGATTCTAAAAAATATTAACAAAAGTTATTGATTCCACCGTTATATTTATTGACAGGAATCCTAAAATCCAGTTCACGCCATCGACAGGAATAATCCAGATTGAAAATACCGTGTTACCACTAAACATCGTGCCGGCCGAGATAGAATTTGTGGGATTCACACCATGTTCGTATCATATTAAAAGTTTTTTTTTTTTTTTTGTATATTTGACTAATTTCACTAACATTTATAAATTTTTCAGCTTCTACCACTTCGACAGCGGCTCCTGGCTCTGGAAGGAGCGCTTACGATTTTGGTACTTCGACAGCGGCGCCTGGCTCTGGAAGGAGTGCTTACGATTTTGGTAAGTTAGACCATTATTTAAATAAATAAATAAATAATGCTGGACAATCCACACAGCATCATCTAGCCCCAAGGTAAGCAGAGCTTGTGTTATGGGTACTAGATGACTGATAAACTTAATACAATATATTACATAGGTAGATATTTTTTATTATACATATTGATACCCAGAACACGGAACAAATATTTGCAGATCGTACAAACATTTGTCCCAAGGCGGGAATCGGACCCGCAACCTTTTGCGTCGCAGGCGGTCCTTCTCCCACCGCGCCACATTGAATGTGTCGCCTCCGTAAGATGATTTCATTAAAATTTCTTATTACTTACCCCAGATGTCGAGATCGAGATCGAGCGTGGTTTCCGAGATCCTGGCGAAGGCAGCGACGTGGAACATGAAGAAACTTTTGCTGAACAACCCAGAAATTTTGAGGATGAAAATTCGATGGACTTAGACTTAGCGGAGCCGTCACAGTTAGCTGAGGCGATAAGAAGTCTAGACGCTGAGGCTGATTTAGCTCTTCGGACCGCCTTAGATCCCGAATCCGATCAAGATATGTTAAGTTTTGATTGGAGATGCGAGCCGGAGCATTTTGAGGGTGTCAGGGAAGTTTTTACTGTCCCGTCCCCTGGCCCAACTTTTGAAAACGTGGAATTAACACCTTTAGAAATCTTTCTAAAAATTTGGGATGCCGATTTTATCGCCCACATTGTCCGTGAGACCAACAGATATGGAGATGAAATAGCAGGGCGTAATCAGAAGCCCAACTCCAGGCTGCAACGGTGGAAGAACGTCACCGATGACGAAATGAAACTATTTTTCGCCGTCATAATGTTGCAGTCTCTTGTTGTGAACAATGTGGAGCGGGAGTATTGGCATCCCAAACTGGATGAACTCCGAATCGGAAATTTCAAAGACATCATGCCCTACAACCGGTTTTTGGTAATCAAACGTTGTCTACATTTTGTAGACAACGCCTCATTGCCCGAGCATCCGAACAGACTCGACAAGATTATGCCCATCATTGAGCGACTGAATGTTAAGTTTAGCTCTTTATACCTACTCGAACAAAACATTGCTATTGACGAGTCGCTCCTTTTATGGAAGGGGCGACTCTCATTTTCGCAAAAAATTGCAACTAAAAAAGCGAGAGTAGGCATAAAGAGCTACGAGTTATGTGAGTCGAGGACCGGCTATTTGTGGAGGATGGAGATTTACTCGGGCAAGGGTCATGTTCATGTTGCGCAGGTGGGGTTGCAAGAACCGGTTGAAGGGCATGAGGAAGAGAGTGAGCCGGAGAGTGCGACTTCACAGATTGTCTTTACTTTGATGAGACCATTATTTAATAGAGGACATACATTAGTAATGGATAATTTTTATAATGCGCCACTTTTATCCCGGATCCTCAAAGTAAAGCACAAAACTGATTCAATGGGCACTCTCAGACTCAACAGGGAGTTTGTCCCGGATGGTCTGAAAAAAAAGACAAAAAAAAACATGAAAGCGGGAGAGGTAGCTTTCAGCTCAACCAAAGACTTGAGTGTTGTTGTCTGGATGGACAAAAACGTCGTATCAATGATCTCCACATTCCACCAAGTGAGAATAGGCGGAATTCAAAAATATGGGAACTACCAGTATAAACCCCAAGTAATACTCGACTACAACCTCTCTATGGGCGGAATCGACCACAAAGATCAAATGCTGCATGCCTTCCCCATAGAGAGGGTAAGAAATATCATATGGTACAAAAAACTCTTCCGCCGACTTTTGAACGTGTCAATACACAATTCCTTGGTTATGTTCAACCACAACCGCACTCAAGTCTTTGGAAATCGTGAGTTTCGGCTGCAGTTGGTAAAGGAGTTGCTGCAAACAAGCAAACCTGCGGCCCTTCCTCGGCAAATCAAGCCAGCGGCACCAGCCTCATCAACGTGGGTGCATTTTCCTGCAAAAAATGAGCGACCGCAGCGCTGTAAACTGTGCCACGCAGCCAAAGTGCGTCGCACGACGATGTGGAGATGTAACACCTGCAAAGTGAACTTATGCTTCGAGGGCTGCTACACTGATTACCATAAAGAGATCATTAATTCATTAGTACCATAAGTAAGGAGATCATTTAAAAAGCAGGTATAACAGATTTGACTTATTTATTTATATATTTTACTTATTATCTATATTTATATTATATTTATTATTATATTTATATACTTATATTATATTTTACACAAAACACATGACAAGCAATAATAGAATAACACAAAATAATATTTATTTATTATATTATATAAGATTTTATTTATATATTATACTTATTATATATACTTATATTATATTTATTATTATATTTATATACTTATATTATATCTTACACAAAACACATCACAAGCAATAATAGAATAACACAAAATAATATTTATTTATTATATTATATAAGATTTTATTTATATATTTTACTTATTATATATAATTATACTCAATATATTTCTTATCTACAAATCCAAAGAACCCAGACTAGACGGGGTTACGCCCTTTCGTTAAGGAGTTCCTATGGCCACCTTCTGTCTCCATCATCAGATCAGCTTGAATATTATCTAAGACTATAGTGCTTGGGAAGACAAATCCAAGGGGCCCAAACTCGATGGGGTTACGTCTTTTCGTTCAGGAGTTCCTATGGCTACCTTCTGTCTCCATCATCAGACCAGCTCGATGGTACAATAACATTGCATTGTCACCGAACTTACATAGACATGCCTCCTTTTTATAGAGGTCCGCTACTGTCCGTGACTGAGCGTATTTCCGGATCTCGTACTCAGTGTGTACCAAGCCTTAACACCCGCCATTTGGTGATACATTTTTTGTTTTACTTTTTTCATACATTTGGCTTAGAGTTATTGTACAAGTGTGATACCTTTTTAGAAAGGGCTTGAAAAGTTCTATGTTACTTGATAATTGTTTTTTTTGTACTGTATGGTACGTAGAACAAAAAAACTGTAAAACGAAGGTGATTTCACTGTGTGAATGAGAACTGTTGCACTAATTTATATTTTTCTCAGTAATGGTAAATGCTATTGCTATGTTTTCTATTTATGTTGTGAGAATAATAATCTACTTATGTTGTATTACTTTAATTGTAGGCCTAACTGTGGTATTTTCGCATTTGTGATATGCTAAGTTTCTCTAGAATTACGGCTCGCGCCGCCAGATTTCTGTGCAAAATTAAAGGCCTGTAAATAAATAATTTTGTATGGGATGGTATATGGTTTTATTTTTTATCCTATTATATATATATTAAACATTGTAATTTAAAATAAAACACCATAGGTCATCGCTTTAATTTTTGAAATATGATCGTTTAAACACAAGCCGTCAGTGTTGCCACCTTGCAGAAAAAAATATCACTAGATTTGGTCTCAAAACTCGCTAGATTTCGGGATATTTTGAACAAAAATCACTAGATAATTTAAAATAAAATTACACGCTAGGTACTACAAAATAATGTACTTATTTGTGAAAATTGTGAAAATAAGAAACTAAAAACACAACATACTGATATCTAATAGCAAAATTTTTTGACACTAAGCTAGATAGATATTTGTTTTTGTGTTTTTTTTTATACACACAACTCTGTGTTTCTTATTGTCACCAATTCTTGTAAATATGTCTTTTTGATAAAAATTTCAAAAGGCTGTAGTAGTATCGTTTGCTACAGGCCGTAACCACATCTTGATTTCTTAGGTTTCCCATTCTTGTCGATATTTTTGTGAATAAAAGTCTTTTTTTAGGGTTCCGTACCTCAAAAGGAAAAAATAACCCATATAGGATCACTTTGTTGTCCGTCTGTCTGTCTGTCTGTCTGTCCGTCTGTCAACCCTATTTTCTCAGGAACGCGTGGAGGTATCGAGTTGAAATTAACATCAAATACTCAAGTCCGTAACTTCTTGAAGCCGTGATATAAATTAAACTTCCAAGTCAACGCACTCAAAAGTTGCAGACGTTTATGTCCGAAAATTTTGAAATTTCCAAGGGGATCACATGCACCCAAAACCTATAGGGTACTTCCCGTAGACCTAGAATCATTAAATTTGGTGAGCAGCAAGGTCTTATAGCACAAGTAAAGGGAAAAATCCGAAAAACATAAATTTGTAATTTATTCACAAAAAAAAATACTTTTGACTCTCGCCATGGACCAAAACCTATAGGGTACTTTCCGTTGACGAAGAATCATAAAATTGAAGCAAGGTCTTATAGCACAAGTAAAGGAAAAAATCCTAAAACCGTAAATTTGTAGTTTATTACCTAAAAAAAATAAGTTTTGATCCTGCCTCGACCAAAATATACAGGGTATCTACTTCAAGTTGACCTAGAATCATAATATTTGGCTAGCAACAAGGTCTTACAATTAAACGGAACCCTTAGTGCGCGAGTCCGACTCGGACTTGACGTTTTATTTTTACTGGCACGTCCATAGTAAATGCGAAATAACTAAGAAATGCTTCACAAATCTTACGCGAATGATTTCGATGTGATCACTGTAACGCTCGGAAATATCGTACCCTACCCTACCTGATCACTAGTGATTATCTATCAATAAAACTAAGTATTTTACTATAAGTTTTGTATTAAAATTGTGTTTTAAAGTGGCCAATGATCGTCTAGTTAGCGGTAGGACTCATACATTGTGATGTAGTAACTCAGATTCTTTTAGAAGCTTAAGACAAATGAAATAAACGTTAAAACTACTTAGGTTATTGACTCTTCAATCCTGGTACAGTAGTATAGCACCCCTCTTTCATGGCCGTCTCAAACCATGATACTCCCATGCTCTGAAACAACTGAAATTACATAGTAAGCGAAGAACCTATAATATCTCGGCATTGTGACTTTGGTTGGTTACTCTGCCTCTCATTTTGCGGAACCTGAGAACTTTGCTTTATCCCGTATAGGTATAAGCCAAATTTATCTGGTTGGTGCCCCACTACGACGTTTCTCTTTTCGTCTCCTCGGGGAAAGTCGAAAGCAGACGGCTATCGCCCTTCCCGTACTCAGAGATAACCAGACATTTAAAAGCAAAGCGTTTGTAAATCGCTAACTCAGGAGAGTTTGATGGGGAATGATCTCAAGCGATCCAAATACATCCTACCTCACTAAAACTCTAGCCTACCTGATCCCATACCTAGTCCACGCGGGGAGTCCTAAGAAGTAAACGTGTGGAACCACATTCCAGTCCAACCGTAGGTCAAAACAATAGATTTAATAATCAGGTTAGTTCAGGGCCTTACAGCACAAGCATTCACCAACACATCCAGGAACGTTGCAGTATCGACAGAATGTGTTTAATAAATATAATAATAAATTAGAATAGTCGGTTCTGGGATGTAACACCATCCGTTTACAATACGGAGAATTATTAGAAATGAAAAGTGTGGGTTTACGTAACCTGAATCTGATTGATAGAAATTTGCAATCCATCCTAGAATTCCTCCCTGGTCTCGTTCGATGGCTGAGCCGAACGATTCCCGTCAAAAAGAATTCACTATTCCTGTAAAACCTAGAATAAACCCCAAATTTTCACTTTACTTCAAAACTCACGATCTCCTCCCCCTGACATCTCTGTACCAACTATCAAGAAGCCCATTTGTTTTCCTAGAATACTCAAAATTTTCAAATATAATTTTGCTCAACATGATAAAAAAAGGTCCCTATTCCTTTTACATGACATTCTCTCATAACTCCTTTACAGTCCAGAATATACTTTCAGTGTTACAAGCTATATCAAAATGTGTTAATTATTTCTATATTTGCAAATTAAACGAACCAGCATAATCTGGACCGTTACATCGACCCCAAATCCTTAAGCATTTCCAAAGAAGTAAGGATTTCCTAAAATTTCAAATAATTTACAAATATATTTAGTTTTTTTTTTTTTTATGATTTTTCTATTTAATTTTATTAAATAGTGCTATTTTTGAACTCTTAATTTATTTAAACTTGTAATCACATACATTTTACTGTTTTGTGTATTTAAACCAGGTTTAAAACAATCAATATGGTCCAGCGCCACATTCTTCATCTAATTGTCAAGTTTGCTCTATTGCATTATCAACGTTTCACAGAGTAAAAACAATAGCTCCTGGAACATGGTCGTGAATCATGGCATCCCTAATAGAACATCAGTCAACTTATGATAGGGTACCAGACCTCACACACAACTCAACTAAAACCAGATCAATTGCCTGTTACCTGCTTAATGACCCGACCAATAACACAATTTCAATTTACCCCAAAATCCCCACAAAGGCTTTAAATCCCATTCTAAACTTGGAGTTTGTGAAGTGTGCTTAGTTCTGGCCTAATAGGTGAAGTATGAGGTTCTATGAAGCCAGTCCAAGCTGCAATTCAGATCTCAGATTTTTCAATGTAATCTGACAAGATCTCAGTAACCTAACTCCAGAATTATTCCTTCATAGAACCTGTATGTGATGCGCATGTGACTCAAGTCCAATAAACCGTCCCAGATTCCGAAATAAGATTAATTACGAGGGCACACTGCACTCCGATTTTACTGATACTACTAACATTCATACAAACTCACTGCTTACTCCTCTCGTACAAGTTATGTATATCAATCCCTCTTCCTTCTTCCAAACCCCCGCAAACAATTCAGTCATGTCTTGCCCACAGTAGTCAATCCGTATCTGAATCCGTGACACAGAGCCTCCATTATTTTTAGTTAATTTGTTAGTTATTCACGACTCTTTATTAGTATTTTATTAGTTTGTTGCAAATTATTTTTCGTTTTCATATTTATTCTCATTCTTCCTGCCGACTATTTTTCCGATGGCAAACCATTTACCTGGACTGACAAATAACTAATTTTCTTACCAAGCTAAATAGCCCAACTTGTTGGACGGTAGAAATATAGACCATATACCCCAAGTCTATGGAACACGTAAGTAGGGTAGACACCTTGGACGAGTGAAATTAGGCCCGTCTTGTTGTTGGACAGAATGTAGACCAACCCTATGTCCATGAACCTATGGTCAAACTCACAGTTCCTGTCCAATTCTAAGGCCTACTGTCACTGTCAAACCTACAAAATCCACCCGCGTTTCCGCACTATATTCTGAAGGCAGAATTGTGTCAACCCATGATCATCATCATCAACATCATCATCATCAATGGCCTTTACATCCACAAAGGATGGTTTATGTAACCAAACTATGATATAAAGCTAAAAATAAACCGAAGAATAAAGAAGGATTCTGTAATAAATAAGGCCCCGTTCCAACGCAATCGAACCTTCATCATACTGAACCAAAATAAAAATAGAAGGTGGAAATTCTGAAATATTTAAGGTTCCATTCCATTGTAATCGAAGTTAATTTTAAGGCCCCGTTCCAACATAATCGAACGGTACGATATGGTCTCAAAAATATAAAAGGAAGATGTAAATTCTGAAATAAATAAAATGAACAACGCTATGCTTTAATTTTAGTATTAAATTTAGTTTATTTTAACCGTTTAATTTATTATTATTATTTTTTTTGTTTAAAGTTCAACGCTATGCTTTAATTTTAGTTTTAAATTAAGTTTATTTTAACAGTTATAATTTTGAGACAATCAATGCTATGCTTTAATTTAAGTTTTATTTTAACAGTTATAATTTTGAGACAACCAATGCTATGCTTTAATTTAAGTATTATTTTAACAGTTATAATTTTGAGACAATCAATGCTAATTTTAGTTTAAGTATTATTTTAACAGTTATAATTTTGAGACAATCAATGCTAATTTTAGTTTATTTTAGATGATGCTGTGTGAATTGTCCAGAATTATTATTATTACTATTATTTATTATTGATTATTGGTTATTGGTTATTGATTATTGATTATTGATTACTGATTATTGATTATTGATTATTGATTATTGATTATTGATTATTGATTATTGATTATTGATTATTGATTATTGATTATTATTTATTATTGATTATTGATTATTATTTATTATTATAAACGTTTTAAACGACCCCGAGTGTCAAATCGCGAAATCAATGCTATGCCTTAATTTTAGTTTATTTAAACGGTTTAATTTCCAATCGACCCCGAGTGTCAAAACGCGACCGTTATTCTACCTCGTGTAAAACGGCCTTAATATACCGTGACATTCTACCTACAACGTAGTTCCATATTGACACTGGCAGAGTTGAAGGCAAGCGGCCCCATTAAAAAAGAAGTTGAAATAATTCGACTTTGACGTTTCGTTCGACATGACATTTGACAAAAACGTAAACAAACAAACATTTTTTTCTTTTCAAGGCACAAACAGACAAAATAACAATTTCGACAAGATAATTGAGGTTTCTAATGTTTGTTTCCAATCCTATGCGGAAGCCTGTGATTGATAGAAACCGCGCCGCCGCGCTCCGCTGTTGACCGACAAGAACAATTGGATTTCCTATGTTTATCGTGAGTACACCATTTTCTATCAATCCTACGCAAATCAATCCGCAAAATAACCTTTTCGGTAACCTCTGACATTTCAATGTAGACGAACCAAGTCCCTTTTGAAGTCAGAAAATGCCAGATAATGACAAGCAATGCCAATTCGTACGAATGTTTACACATTTTTCCCTTATTTATTTCAGAAATAAACCTTACGACCCCTACGTCAAACTCACCCCTTCACGAGTCAAAACAGACCCAGTTCATCCGCAACGCGTCGTCCAGCGGCGTGCCCCTCCCGGATTCCTTTGCCGAAGCTAGCAGAGCGGCGCGCTCCTCCCGGACTCCTTTGCTGAAGCTAATAGTGAACGCGCCAATCACCTGGCTAGCCGTTCGATACAGTACTCCATTTCTCCATTGCCCCGTCCAGCAACACGCCTCTCCGGTTCACTTCGTCGAAGCTGGCAGTGAATATGCCTATACCTCAAGAAAGAATCAAGTAAGTACATTTAATTGACTTCAAGTCTTAGATATTCCTAACTAGTTTATGCCCGCGGCTTCGCACGCGTCGTTTCTATAAACGTTCAAAGGTGATTCCCATCCCATGGGAACTGATTTATGGGATAGAAGTATTCTATGTTTGATTACAGAACTAGAATCACCTGCATGCAAAACCTCAACCCAATCCGTTCAGCAGCCTAGACGTGAAGATGCAACAAACGTCCATCCATCCAAACCTTCGCATTTATAATATTAATGTGACTAGCTAGACGTAACGTTCTCGAATCCCACGTCTGGGTGTGACAACTGCTCTGCACTCAATCCTCTGTGACGCAGCGAGCGAAGGTCCGCCTGCGATGACAGGAGGTTCGATTCCCGCCTCGGGACAAACGTCTATACGATCTGCAGATACCCGTCCAAAGCGTACTTGATGTTTCCATGTACAATAAAAACAATCTACACTACACCTCTGATGTTAACATATTCGTAGCTAGAACCCTAATAAAATAATTTTATTTCTTGCTTATCTCAGATGACGCTTGGAGATCGTTGTCCACTGCACGGCCCGCTTCTGCACCATCAACACCGCTTCAGATGAAGCCTGGAGAACGTTGCTCACAGCTCGGCCTGCTTCTCCATCATCAATACCGCTTCAGATGGCGCCTGGAGAACGCTGCTCACAGCACGTCCAGCTTCTCCATCATCAACATCGCCCATTCGACACCAGTGCTAGATATTAAGGAAAATTGAGTTATTGACTGAAATTAAATATTATTTTAAAGCGACCCCCCAACTTGTCGATTCTTGTCTAACCTTCTACTCACTTCAGCCTCTAAACCTTATTCTATTATTTCACTTGCAACATATTTTACGAGAATCGAACCCGCACCTCGCATCTAAATCTTATTCTATTATTCCGTTTGTCTTAAGCTTCTTTCCATTTCACTGCAACAAATTGTGCGAGAGTCGAACTCGCACTTCACATCTAAATTTACTCTAACCTAACTAAACCGAATAGCTATATTAGATCATTTTATTCAATACTATTTTACGCGACTTTTGATTATGGTTATGGATTAATACATTATTAGATAGATAGGTACTCATTATTATTTTGATTGTTGTTGGTTTGTTGGTTTGTTGTTGGTTTGTTGGTTTGTGTGGTTTGTTGGTTTGTGTTGTTTGTTTGTTAGTTTGTTGTTGGTTTTGTCGTTACCTTTGTCGTTACCTCTGTCGTTACCTTTGTCGTTACCTTCGTCGTTACCTTTGTCGTTACCTTTGTCGTTACCTTTGTCGTTACCTTTGTCATTACCTTTGTCGTTACCTTTGTTGTTAATTTGTTTGTTGGTTTGTTGGTTTGTTGGTTTGTTGGTTTGTGGTCATATTTTTGATATTTTTAAGTAATTTTTAGAATCTGATCACATTTTTTTTTAATTTTGTAGGATTTTGGTTATATTTTTGATATTTTTAAATAATTTTTAGGATCCTGGTCACGTTTTTATAATTTTGTAGGATTTTGGTTATATTTTTGATATTTTTAAGTGATTTTTAGGATCCTGGTCACGGCACCAAATTGTAACGCTCGGAAATATCGTACCCTACCCTACCTGATCACTAGTGATTATCTATCAATAAAACTAAGTATTTTACTATAAGTTTTGTATTAAAATTGTGTTTTAAAGTGGCCAATGATCGTCTAGTTAGCGGTAGGACTCATACATTGTGATGTAGTAACTCAGATTCTTTTAGAAGCTTAAGACAAATGAAATAAACGTTAAAACTACTTAGGTTATTGACTCTTCAATCCTGGTACAGTAGTATAGCACCCCTCTTTCATGGCCGTCTCAAACCATGATACTCCCATGCTCTGAAACAACTGAAATTACATAGTAAGCGAAGAACCTATAATATCTCGGCATTGTGACTTTGGTTGGTTACTCTGCCTCTCATTTTGCGGAACCTGAGAACTTTGCTTTATCCCGTATAGGTATAAGCCAAATTTATCTGGTTGGTGCCCCACTACGACGTTTCTCTTTTCGTCTCCTCGGGGAAAGTCGAAAGCAGACGGCTATCGCCCTTCCCGTACTCAGAGATAACCAGACATTTAAAAGCAAAGCGTTTGTAAATCGCTAACTCAGGAGAGTTTGATGGGGAATGATCTCAAGCGATCCAAATACATCCTACCTCACTAAAACTCTAGCCTACCTGATCCCATACCTAGTCCACGCGGGGAGTCCTAAGAAGTAAACGTGTGGAACCACATTCCAGTCCAACCGTAGGTCAAAACAATAGATTTAATAATCAGGTTAGTTCAGGGCCTTACAGCACAAGCATTCACCAACACATCCAGGAACGTTGCAGTATCGACAGAATGTGTTTAATAAATATAATAATAAATTAGAATAGTCGGTTCTGGGATGTAACACCATCCGTTTACAATACGGAGAATTATTAGAAATGAAAAGTGTGGGTTTACGTAACCTGAATCTGATTGATAGAAATTTGCAATCCATCCTAGAATTCCTCCCTGGTCTCGTTCGATGGCTGAGCCGAACGATTCCCGTCAAAAAGAATTCACTATTCCTGTAAAACCTAGAATAAACCCCAAATTTTCACTTTACTTCAAAACTCACGATCTCCTCCCCCTGACATCTCTGTACCAACTATCAAGAAGCCCATTTGTTTTCCTAGAATACTCAAAATTTTCAAATATAATTTTGCTCAACATGATAAAAAAAGGTCCCTATTCCTTTTACATGACATTCGAACTCCTTTACAGTCCAGAATATACTTTCAGTGTTACAAGCTATATCAAAATGTGTTAATTATTTCTATATTTGCAAATTAAACGAACCAGCATAATCTGGACCGTTACATCACTTCCCTACTTTCCCGAACGAAGTTTAGCAAGAACTGCCTAGCAACAGTAGCAAGCACCTAACTACATACATACTCAAATAAACTAGTTTAGTAGGTACGTGATAGGTTCTCATCAGTAGTCGGGGATTCCCCAAGGTAGGTTTGCATAACCAAACAAAAACGTTTAATTCATGAACCTATAAAGATTCATGGTTTAATTACGTTTCGGCTGTCTAAGAAAAGGATTGCGCTATTTTCACATAAATTGGGTAATTCGTTGCTAATAAGTATGTATTTTCAAAAAATTTCGAGATTCGATAAATATCACTAAAAATCACCAGATATTTTTTTAGTGATTTTTTCTTCAGAATATCACTAACGTACTCCAAAAAATCACTAGATCTAGTGATAAAATCACCAAGGTGGCAACGCTGCAAGCCGTGCTCGAAAACGCGCTATCTCTGTGTTCAGCGTATCATAATTCTACACCGTAGTTCAATACTAATAAACAAAACACTTAAATACAAAGCTTCATTCATACACCACATAAAAAACATAACACTTGATAGTGTTACAATAACAACTTCAGACACAATGAATGGATTTGTGAAACCCTAACCGAACGGCGCGGCGCGGCGACAGTTATAAAAAATGACGGGACACTGTGGGGTATGCGATAAGCGCCCGTCGCACAGTGATTCACTTAGAACAAGCTAGCTGGACAAAAGTCATTAAAAATATTTGTGATGGATCTTCAAGTTCAAGGTTTATTGTCAATTATAATTAGTATATGGATATACTTAGCTCAATGTTTTTTTAATACCTCGAGTTTAAAGAATTTATGTAATTTTTTGAAGATTTTCTGTATTCGTTGGACTAGGAAGTACTTGTACCCTCTTGTACCCGGGCTAGAAATTATATATGTCATAGCCATGTCTGTTATCTTTCAAATGTTAGACATTTTAGCCTGCGCACTTGAGTGCAACTTAGTTTTTTTTTCTGTTTTTCAGAACACGAATTCTCTATTTCAAAGATGGAGTTCTTTGATGAATGGCAGAAACATCCCAAAGAGAACCGTAATAGTAGACTATATCATTTTCTATTGATGAAAAATGGTTTAGCAAACATTACGGACGCATCTGCGAGGGAACTTAACATGGCAATTGGAAGATTTTCATCCAAGTTGACAGAAAAATGGGAAAGTTCTGGGAAGCGCCGCGATCGCTTCCTGACTAAGAATTCTGAGTGGTTGGCTGGATATTTTACGTTCAAAGTATCCGTCCACCACTCAGCACCATCAACATCAAGGACTCCTCCCTCGACTCCCGGGCGTCCATCAGTGGACTTCAATGAAGCTAGCCGCTCGCTACATATTGGGTAGAACCATACCCAGTAAAAAAAATGGCTCGAAAGCCTATCGGGTAGAAGTCTACCCGATATTGAAACTCAAGGCCTCGGGGTAAATACTCCTCTATCCTGCTTTTTCTCGGTCGACTAGTCGTAAGGAATGAGTGCTATCCTTTTCCTACTTCCCTAGGCTAAAAATCAATGTATGACAACACAACAAACTGAACATTGACAAGTCGGAAAAAAAATCCTAAAGTCAGTCTATTGTTCCCGCCGGTCGGAGAAGTTAGCGAATAATAAACAGTGCTTACAAATAGTAAAAAAACGTTATTTTGGTGTTGTGTTGTGTTTTAGTAGAAAGATGAACTCTGTAAGTACCTATTTACGATATAAGTTTGTGTTGACATTGATTTATTTCGTCAAATTGGATAAAATAACCAGCACCGGCCGTTACGTTTTTGTTGTGTGTATTTGCACGTCAATTTTTTATGTATTTAGTATGTTAAATGCTATAATCACACCAATATATTGATAAACAATCATTTTAGAACAAGTTTGTGCCGTTATTTGTCCATAAAATCATAATTTATGGATAATATTTTGCTAAATTGTGCATGATCATTCAAGTCAACCGCCATGTTAGCGCCGTGGGCGCAGTGACCACAGTCACACCGAACGAATTTATCGATACAAAGGCAGGCTAATCCGGTATACTCCGAAAGAAATATTTTTTATTATTTTAAATGTTTGGTCAAAATCTGGTTAGACTGTACTTTACGGGATGCAAGGCAAAGCAATGCAAAAAAGACGGAAAATTTTAGTCATTTTTTTTATGCATATATAACTAATATTTTTTCTAACGCTATCGTAAAGGAGGTCTTTAAAGGGGCAAGTTTTGTTCAGGTCATTGACCCCAAAGTTCAATGACCTCGGTGCTAGAGGTCAAAATGTGTAGCTCAATTACAATGGGAAAAAGACGGAAAAAATTCTCTCAGATATTGTTCTATGCATAATTAACATATATTTTTTCAAAGATCATTGACCTTTGACCTTGAAACTTGATTTTTCCTTGCATCCCGTAAAGTACATAGCAACCCAAAATCTCTTTTGTGTATTTAAATTTCTTATTTCGTTATATTTAAATTTTTTATATTTATATTTATATTAAATTTTTATTTTTATAAATATTCAAAAACTGGTGCTATTTGCTTACTTTTAAGTCTTATTTTTAATTTCAATGCTTTTATTTAGGATATGGATGCAATTGGTGGACGTGGATGTGGGCGCGGTCGTGCTCCGCGTTGTGCACGTGGAAGCAGAGGTGCTAGGCGTGGTGCTCGCTCGCTAGATTTTCTGTTGGTGTTGGCTTTGTATAATTTACGTTTAGCATGATTCTCAGTTTTTTACAATACATTTAGCACGGTTCTGCATTCTCATTGGTGTTACGTTTTTTAGAGAAGCAGGGCCATCCACTTCACGGGGACCGTCGCCTTCAACACCAAGCTCTGTCCCGCCTCAGCCCACGTAAATAAACTATGATATATATTTTTTTAATTAATTGTAAAATTTTATTTTCATTTTTATGGATATGGTTCTTACTTATTTCAGGGAATCTCTCGGAGAAAAACTAAAAAAAGTGCGGATTGCGAAGGCTACGGACCGAAAAAACGCTTCAAAGCTTTCTTCGGACCAACAAGCAACCCTCACCGCAATGCGAGAAAAAAAACAGGTGGCCCGCTACTTACTTCCCGATGCGCCTCCACCGAAAAGAAGTAAAAAGTTCGAATGTTTTCCTTTTTAATGTAGTCTCTTTATGTCTTGTTGCTTCTACATTATCTTTATCTAACACTATATTAAATTCTTTTAGAAAACCGTCTCCGACGCGTGTGCCCTGTCCTTTCCTCCCTGGGGTGCCTATTACTCCACCTCCCAGAAAACCACAGGCCTGGGAGAAGCAGAGCCTACCAGGTATGAATCAATTGATTAATTTTGTATTTTTTTATTAAAGTTACTTCTTTGACGATCTTCTTTTTTCTCATACCCAGAACCAGAGAGAGAGGGGCAAGGAGATAGCGGACCATGGAGATACGCGGAGATACACGATGTGTCAATTAGCGATCCTGAGCCAGGTGGCTCAGGATCGCTAATTGGCATTAGTGATGGAGGAGGTCCAGAGGTTGCCGATGGTATATATAAATGCAGCTTTTACTTACATTCGTTTACATCTCACTTTGATATTTTAATAAGGACCATTTAATATTACAGATGCCGTACCGTATATGTTCTCGCCATCAACTGGTATCTTGTGTGGGAACTACGGCACGCTCTCCAATGTCCAGGTTCTTGACGCCGACATCGAGTTGGTCGGCTTTTCACCGAGTAAGTATCGCTATTCAGTCAGATGGGGGGAAACCTGAACATAGGTTTCCCCCCATCTGACTGAATAGCGATTCTGAGCCACCTCCATCATATTTATATACTAATATTATAAAGAGGAAAGAATGTTTGTTTGTTTGTTTGAATTGAATAGGCTTCGAAACTACTTGACGGAATTGAAAAATTATTTCACCGTTGAGAAGCTACACTATCTCCGGTGAACATAGGCTGCTGCTAGACATTCATAATTTTAAATGTTAAAATAAGTTTTAAACCACAAATTAACATTTTCAGCATCCAGTAGCGGCCCTTCTCGGGTGCAACGCTCCACCCCGTCGCCAGAAGCTGAATGGCTTGATATCAACATTTTTGAGGGTAAGCCACGCCAGCAGTCATAATTTTTTTTTGTTAGGAAGTTTCTTACCTTACATCATATCTAACAAAACCTGCTACTGCTGCACTGATGGACATAGTTCTCCCCCAAGAGCCCGGTCTTCAGCAAAACTCAGCATCCAATATTTACCTAACAAGTACTTGTTTTATTTTAGATGAAGATAAAGATATACAAGGCGAAATCGATCCTGGCAGCGACATCGACGAGGAGCCGGATCAAGCGTTTGAAGACAGGACTGTGGGGCAGCGCAACTCGCTTAGGAGAGATGAAGAAGAGCTCCCATCACACCTGACCCAGGTTCTCGACGCGATGGACTCCAGGGATGACTTAGCTTTAAGGGAGGCAGCGTCGTCGAACCCGGACATGCTGCATTTTGATTGGTCGAGTGACCCAGAGAAATTTGTCGGCCAGCAGGAGGTTTTCACTGGGGACAGTGGACCAACGTTCAGCGTGGACGGATTGACTCCACTGGACGTGTTCAAGCTGATCTGGGACGATGGTATCATAAATACCATCGTCCAAGAATCGAACCGCTACGGGAGCAGTCTATACACCACAGCAAACAATGTATGGTCTGAAATAACTGGGCATGATATTTGGACATTTCTGGCTTTGCTCATGCTGCAAAGCATATTAATACTCCCGGTTGAACGGGAGTATTGGTATCCGTGCATGGAAATGCTCAGAGTCGGATGTTTCTGCAAAATCATGTCGTACAGAAGATTTCAGACTATAAAAAAATGTTTACATTTTGTCAACAATAATATCCTGAGGACGGCAACTGGAGAAGACCGAAAACTTAAAAAAATTTGGCCCATCATCGAGCACTTGAACCACAAATTTAGCTCTTTGTACTTACCCGAGCAGCACATAGCGATTGATGAGTCCCTTCTGCTATGGAAGGGACGTCTATCCTTCGTGCAGCTTATAGCAACCAAAGCTGCTCGGGTAGGCATAAAGAGTTACGAATTGTGTGAGTCGCGTACGGGTTACCTGTGGAAAATGCTACTATACACAGGGAAAGGCGATAAATCACAACCGGCCTATGAAGAAACCGAGAATCAAGATGAGCCTGAGGGGGCAACATCAAAAATTGTCCATAACCTGGTACGGCCTTTGCTCAACAAAGGCCATACTCTGGTTATGGACAATTTTTATAACTCGCCACTGCTATCACGGACGTTGAAAACCAAAAAAACAGACACGATGGGCACGCTTCGTCTTAAACGAGAATTTGTGCCTGAATCATTAAAATAAATAAATAAATCTTCTATGCGGCAGGGTGAGGTCGTGTATAGCCAAACTGAAGACTTAACCATCTCAGTTTGGCATGACGCCAATATTGTGGCCATGATTTCGACGTATCACAGCTCAGTAGTCGGCGGAAAGGAAAAGTATGGTTCGTATAAATATAAACCCCAGGTTGTGCTCGACTACAATATGAGCATGGGGGGCGTAGATAAAAAAGACCAGATGCTGAAGGCGTTCCCCGTAGAAAGAGTGCGCAACCTGGTGTGGTATAAAAAACTGTTCCGCCGACTACTGAATGTGTCTGTATATAACGCCTTCGTGATGTTTAATCATAATAAAAACGGGAATCAGAGGCTATTCAGGGTGACTCTGGCTAAGGAGATATTGGCTATGGTAAAGGTAGATCAAAATCCTCGCACGGTAATGAGAACGGGCCACTTTCCGACAAACGCCGATAGCAAGCGGGCACGTTGCAAGATGTGCACACTTAAAAAGGTGCCAACGCGCACTGTTTATAAGTGTGACACTTGCAACGTGAACTTGTGTGTCATCGGATGTTTTAGGGAGTACCATTTAATGTCACTACATTAAATGGTAAATCTAGTACACTGAAGACGACAGCTTTATACATTCTACAATACGATTAACGCAGGGGCACTGTAGAGTGTATTGTAGAGTGAATGAAGCTGTCGTCTTCAGTGATGTTGTTGTTTTCAAAATGCGGCGTGGTCAATAGATTGTGGCGCTCAATAGGGGAGGACTATGTCCAGCAGTGGACTATGTTAGGTTAATGATGATGATGATGATGAATATTTCATCTTTGGTACACCCCTGCCTTTCTTAAATTCACAATTTTTTCCATCCAAAGGTTGCCTGGAAGAGATCGCTTCTAAGCGATAAGGCCGCCCATTGTACTTGTGTTATGTAATGTCTCCTTGTAATGTTATTTTTATGGTGTACAATAAAGCAATTATGTGCTGTATTGTATACTACATACTTTTTTTCCGGCCATTGTGACCAGTAATAAATGTTTAGACAATTCTGTTAAAAAATATATATTCTAGTAGTTTATGTTACGTAATGGTTTGTTAATTTAATTGTTTTAGTTTATTTGTTAATTTAGTTAAATTTAATTTTTAATTCTTGTATTAAGTCTGGAATTACCGGAAAACAAGATTTCCGGTAATTCCAGACTGGAATTACCGGAAATCTTGTTTTCCGGTAATTCCAGACTTAATTCCTTCCATCCAAAGGTTGCCTGAAAGAGACCGCTTCTAAGTGATAAGGCCGCCCATTGTCCTTGTGTTATCTAATGTCTCCTTGTTATGATATTTTTATGATGTACAATACAGATTTTTTGTATTGTATTTTGATTTCTTAGAAATTACCCAGTGTGAGTTCACGCTATAAGTTCACGATAAATTACTGTTTAGTTTATGTTACTTATTGATTTGTAAATTGTATTTACCTTTAATTTAATAGAAACATACTTCTTTTCTGGTAATACCGGACAGTCACCATTTGGGCTGGATAACGTCGGTGTAAATGTGCCCTTTTCGTCAAACATTTTGTAAGTGGTCTACTTGAAATGCTTAGAACTTTTTTCAATTACAATTAATTTTACTTTGTGTGGTATCATTGGAAAGCTGTTTTTATGCAGATTAATCGAAATGAGAAATAAATCTAATCAAACAGATTTTGTTGAACAAATATCTCAGGAACCGTAAGATAAACTTCTTAGCATATTGTACCTTGGTGTTCACTTTCCCATATTTTGATGTATTCGTTTGTTCTAAGATAATAACAGTTATACTTTTGCTTCAGGGCTGAAATAAGCTTTCAGAAAATACTAATATTTTAACTATCCATGTTGGATTTGTATTTTTAAAAGAATTATGTATCAGCGAGAAAAACCCGTGATACAAACAAATATTGTATTGGTTTTAAAAGCTTGTAAATAAATATTTTTGTACAGTTGACTATTTTGTTTTGTTTTTTTCTGCTTCATATTGAATCTATTTACTCATTTATAACATCTAAAACATAGATTAATCCTACATTTTTAAATTAGAAATTTTTGTATACAAAATGGCAAATATTTTTGTAATTTGTAAGTTCCGAGCGACTTTATTTCTTACCATGCCTTCACACTCATACAAATTAGGTATCATTCAAAGCGCTCATTCAACCCGAACAAATAATGTAAACACATGTAGGGTCGAATTCCATGAGTTGAGTCATAAAATAGCTTCTAAGCGCCAGATGTCAGACCGCGCGCCGGCCAAAAAAATAACGGTCTGCGCGGTGTGCATTGACGGTGCGCGGCCTGCGCGCGCCGTGTGTAGCGAGCGGCTAGTGAAAAAACAAAAAGGAGGCGCGTGGACGACCTTCTTCAGTCGCGGGACGTTAATGAATTGGTAGTGGCAGCTGAAATCTCGGCGCGAATGTCCGGACATCGGAACTTAGCTTCTGTGATCAAGGAAGCAAGTAACAGTCCCGACAAGTGCCTATTGATGAAAAAAAGTGTAGGTGATCAGGAACAACCAAGATGTTTAACGAAAGAAGAGGCTTTGGCATATTATGTAGATGCCAAATCTACAAGCCACTCATACAAGCAAACAAGAAAGTGGAGCATCAAAGCGGGACATCAGGTATTTCCATCATTTTATAGTGTTAGTAGGCAGGCAAAACTTGATTGTTACCCTTCCGAGGAACAGATTTTTATTAACGAAACGCGTGCAGAAATTAAACTTCAGGCGGTTTTAAATAAAACGGCTGAACGTATAATTTCTACACAGCATGAAGTTTTAAAATCTTTGACTCCTGGCTCATCATTCTCCCTTATAAGCAAGTGGGGGTGCGATGGAAGTTCCGGTCATAGCACTTACAAACAAAAATTTACAAACAGTGAAGACACGGATGAGTTTTTGTTTGTATTCTCATTCGTACCGCTTCAGTTACGTGACAATAGTGGTAACGTGGTTTGGCAGAATCCTCGACCATCTTCTACTATGTATTGTCGGCCGATTAAGTTTATTTTCTCCAAAGAAACTACAGATTTTACGGTAAGAGAGACCAATAAAATTTTGGAGGAAATAAATCAATTGGTGCCAACAACAATAGGTAATGAAGATGGTCATGAGGTATCTGTCAAACACGAATTACTGTTCACGATGATTGACGGTAAAGTGTGCAACGCTATGACTGAAACTTCTTCAGCACAAAAATGCTACATTTGTGGAGCTACTCCTAAATTTATGAATGATGAGTCTAAGGAATTTGTAGTAAATAAGGAAAACCTTGGTTTTGGTATATCTCCCCTCCACGCTTGGATACGTTCCTTCGAATGTTTACTTCACATAAGCTATCGTCTCGAAGTTAAAAAATGGCAACTTCGAGACGAAAGTGACAAAGCAAATGTGAAGCAACGTTCGGCTCTTATCCAAGATAGGTTTAAGGCTGAAATGGGTTTAATTGTAGATAAACCAAAACCAGGATTCGGTAATACGAATGATGGGAATACTGCTCGTCGGTTTTTCAAGAATCCTGAACTAGCTGCCGATATTACAGGCTTAGATGTGACTCTAATTAAGAACTTTGATACAATCCTTAGAACTTTGGCTTCAGGTTACGATATTGATGTTGAAAAATTTAATTCTTTAACACAGGACACAAAAAAATTGTATCTCAGTCTCTATTCGTGGTATTATATGCCTGTTACCGTGCACAAAATTCTTGTGCACAGTGTAGATATTGTGAAATCGGCTCTTTTACCTATCGGGCAGCTTTCTGAGGAAGCTCAGGAAGCGCGCAATAAAGATTGTAGAAGATTCCGAGAGCACAATACTCGAAAAAATTCGCGTATTGCCACGAATAGGGATTTACTGAATATGTTACTGATAACATCTGATCCTGTAATTAATGGTCTGAGAGAAGTTCCCAAAAAACCGACAAGTAAGCTTCCAGCTGAAGTTTTACAATTAATAATACCCCCTACTGTAAATATAAGTTCTAATGTAAGTGTTAGTAGTTTTAGTCAAAATGTTAGTAATATGTCAGATTATAATGTAGAAGATTCTTCAGAAGAAGAAGTTAGTGATGTAGAATAAATAAGAGATGTAAATATTATTGTACTAATAAACTAAGCTTCGTACCCTACTAACTTTATTATTAGTTGTAACTATATTGATTAATTTAATACTAAGTTAGTTTTATTATCCGCATGTTGTTTAAGTTAACAAAATTTGTTAATAAGTAGTAACAAATGTCCCAATGTTAATAATTTTTCTACTGCTATTTTTCTACAAGTCTTAATATACGGAACATCAATTATTATATTTTGTTTTATTTGTACCCACGATCCTTACCTACCTACCTTCTTATATTTTGTTGTTTTGTACTAAAACCTCATTAAAACACCATAAGAAAGCCGTATGAAGCAAAATACCCCAATAAATAATTTTGTCCAGCTAGCTTGTTCTACGCGAATCACTGTGCGTCGGGGCAGGCGAGCGGCAGGTATAAAAATTACCGAGGCAATGTGGGGTGTGCGTGAAGAGCGCGTCCGGGCATGTGAGCGGTTATGTCGGATGTGAAATGTATGTTCATCAGGAATGTGCATGGAAATAGGCTACGCTTACAAACTTTACAAGATAAATTAGAAAGTGAAGAGAATAATATATGTATAATTTATTTTACCTACCTAGGTAGGTAGGTAGAAATGTAAATCTTTTTGTATATACTTCAGTCATGCAATAAAACAGTTCGACTAAAATCCCACAAACGGACTAGTTATTCTGATTACGAGGAGGTAGAATACCTTTGTATTTTACCGCTCTGAGAGTAAACAACTCCTAAGCCGATAATTCTAGAAGAGCAAGCAACTGAATGTATTTACAATAATGAAAATAATATACCTAACTGAAAATGTCATACCTAACGATGTTAAAAATGATTCTCTTAATAAATAAATACACTCGAGAGCAATGAATCCGGGTCACTCAAAGAATCCAAAAAATCTCGGAAAGTAAGAATGCTAGGTTAATGCAATAAATTGTATTTAATAGACAATTTAATACTCCTTAAATGAAAGTATTAAAACTTCTTAGTTATTGTAAAGTTATATCATAAAAAAATCAAATTTGAAAAGGGAACACTGTCGAAGATGGAACTACGAAATTACAGGATTTGTTTTTGCTTTTGTTTGTAATCTGTCATTTATGTTGGTACATAAACCAGGTTGATAGTGCTCAATATTCATTATTCAAGCTGAAATCATGTCGCTTACACTTGAAGAATGCACCAGAATACTTACATTGGTGGAAACCGGCCGGAGTCAGCGCGATACAGCCAGGACTGTCGGTGTGTCGCTGTCAACAGTACAAAGAGTTCTCCGACGTTACGAAGAAACTGGTTCTAACCTACGCAGACCAGGAACGGGCAGAACTAGGTGTACCACAGCACGAGAAGACCGATACTTGGTGAACACCATGCTTCGAAATCGCTTTCTCACAGGAACTGAACTCACAAATCAGTTTCGACGCCTCGGAGGAAGTAACCCAAGTGCATGGACAGTAAGACGTCGGCTTGCTGAATCTAACTTAAAACCCCTTAGATCTGCAAACGGCCCTAAACTGGAGCGTGGCCATCGTATTTCAAGACTAAGATATGCCCAGAACCACGTAAATTGGAGTATTGAAGATTGGTCGAAAGTTATGTTCTCCGACGAATCAAAATTTATGCTCTACAAGCACGATGGAAGACACAGAGTGTATAGAAGACCAGGGGAAAGATTCAAGCAAGCATGCATCGAAGAAAAAGTAGCCTACGGTGGTGGGTCTGTACTTGTGTGGGCCGGAATTTCCTCTGAAAGTCGCACAGAGCTGGTGATCATAGAAAACGGCTCTTTAACTAGCGTAAGATATGTGGAAGAAATCCTCAACGAACACGTTGGTCCATTTATGGTCAATTTGGGTGAGGATGCTATATTTATGCATGACAATGCCCGACCTCATACAGGTAGGATTGTGAATGACTACCTTCAAGAGATGAACATTACTTGTATGGAGTGGCCAGCGCGCAGCCCGGATATCAACCCGATCGAGCATGCTTGGGACGAGCTAGGGAGATGCGTAAAACAACGAAACCCTCCCCCAATCACGCTTCCTGAGCTCAAAATTGCTCTCACAGAGGAATGGGAGAATATTGCCCAAAATCGTATAAGGAACTTGGTGTACAGCATGCCAAACCGCGTAAACGCAGTAATGGAAGCACGAGGAGGTAATACGAAGTATTGAAATTCAAGAAAATCGTCATAAAGTTCAAAAATTTCATGTTTCCTATTTTTGTTTTAAGGAGAGATCAGCAGTTTTTTTTCTTTATGTAATTTTGTGTAAATAAAATGTATGGTGACTCATATTTTTTTAACTTTCATTTAAGGAGTATTAAATTGTCTATTAAATACAATTTATTGCATTAACCTAGCATTCTTACTTTCCGAGATTTTTTGGATTCTTTGAGTGACCCGGATTCATTGCTCTCGAGTGTATTTCATAATAAATCTGTTACAGTTATTTTATCTTAGCTTGATAAATTCCATTAATGATTCGTAGATTGCTTCACAGACTTTTATGATGAATTCGGAAATAGTTGCTTTTCCGAGTCTAAATATATGTGTGAGTGTCCTTAAACTACATCCAGTAGCAAGAAAGTATAGAACTGCTTGTAATTTTGTAATTGCAGAAATGGCACTTCTCAAAATTATATCTTTACGCTGAATTTGAGAGTATATTTTCGTTAACAGAAATTTCACATAACTTTCGGACATTCTCAAACTATCGATGTATTCTTTAGGATCTTCCAATGCTAATTCCTTCAAAAGACAATTAGTAGCTCCTAGTGTATCTCTTCTATTGAGCCATTTTCGTACCCATAACGTCTTTTTCTTAATCACACAAATTTCCTCATCCACCTCTTCTAAAATAGCCGTTACGATTAGTTTAATCAGATTATTCACTCTATTGCGTTGCAGCCCGTTCATTTTGCGAAACACCACTTACTTGTGTACTATACTGGACCGTAATGCGAACGATTTCAGTGCAGCAGCGTGTAGTTTAGCCACTAAATTACACGTTACTTTACTAAATTACTAAAGTAGTCCGAACTAGGCTTAAGAGCTTTTGCAAGTTGCTAATTCTAAAACAATAGGCGGTAAAGGTAGTCGCACAAACAAAGTAGACCGTACCTAGGTACCACCAATGTCCCACAATGTAGGTACCAACCTAGGTATCTATATTGTGGGATTATGGTTTTGTAGCATGTCCTATTCTCAATGAAATATGGAAATGATTTATGTTGTATTATTTCCAATACATACTATTCACATACATATTTAGATTACAGGTGAAATGTCACAAGAAGCAATTGCAACAGCGAACATTATTTCCAATTTGGATAAATTATTTGACTGTATGAATGGAGATTCACCACACAGAAAACGAGGCAAATTACATTTAACTAACATGACCTCAACCAGCCCTCATTTAACCTTTTTTAAAAAAATGAAAGAGTTTTTCAATAAATGAAGTTGTTGGGGGCGAGATGTAAGCCCCCCATCACAAGATGGTTGGTTGAGGACATTAAATGCCTTAGAAAGGATTTATATCTATTTAAAAAAACGTAATATAAAATCTCTGTCACCAGAGAGGCTTAATCAGGACCCCCTTGAAAACTGTTCTGGTTGCATACGAAGCAATTGTGGCTCTAACCCAAACCTCACGTCAGTACAATTCATTGCGGCATTAAAAACGGGTATGATTACAAATTTATTAAATAACAATAAAAACAGAAACTGCGCTGATGATGACAACAATGACCTGCTTGGTAAATTCAAAGTATTTATAGAAAAAGGACGTGATGAGCAAAACAATGTTAACTCTTCTGCACCGATTCTAGAAAGAATTTATGGTGCAGTAAAGGAAGAAGTGCAAAACAAAGAGATACTTCAGTGTTCTGGAGAAATGCAAGCATGTGCATATGTCTGCGGCTTTATTATTAAAAATGTAGAACTTAATTGTGAAACATGTCAAAAAATCATGCTTGCAGACCAGAACCCTGAGGTCATTTATTCACATCCTTCATAGAATACATCGACACAACACCAAGCTTAAAGTCGCACATCCGCACATCCACACACCTACACTCTGATTCGTCTAGAACATGCTAGCTGGACAAAATTAAATCTCGCATTTCCCGGAAAATTGTTGCTAATCCCATAGGTAAAACCCACGAACCTCGGATTCCAAGAATTTTATTGTACCTGGGTGCAAAGATAGGGGTGGCAGGTATAAATATAAGAAAAGGGTTGAGTGATGTAAAGTTCACTAGCAATTTTGCATTCGACGCGAATACTTGTAAAAGTGATTTTAAAAGTGATTTAAATATTTCTTAGTGCTGGATTTTGAAGTTAGAGGTATGTTTTAGACCAGGAAATACTTACCAAAGCGTGCCAAAGATCTACAATTTATATATATGATAGCTCAGACTGTCTTCTTTCAAATAAATGTCTGGCCAGTGGAAAGCTGTGGAAGTAATTTTATTAATTTTTTTTCCAGAGCACGTCTTCGCCATTTCAAGATTAGTGCTGTTTGAGGAGTGGGTTACACTAGACAAAGAAAATAGGAATAGCGGATTGTTTAGCTTTTTGCGAACAAAATTTAACATTTCTGGCATCACCGACGATTCTTCGAGAAGCCTGAAAAAGACAATCAGTGGATTTACTTCCATTTTAGAAAAAAAATGGTACTTAAACAAGAAGTGCCGAGATGTCTTTTTGGCAAAAAATGAAAAGTAGATGTCAAAAGATTTTACATTTACGGTTTCCTTGCGTCACTTCTCGCACACACAGCCCTCGACATCGACTGCACCTTCAACTGCTGGACGTCCAAGCATGGAATTTAAAGAGTCCAGTGACAAAACAAAAAGGAGAAGAGTGGAGGATCTACTCAGTGCACGTGATACAAATCAGTTAATGACTGCAGCAGAATTATCGGGTAATCGGAACCTAGCTGCAGTGATTAGGGATGCTAGTGAAAGTCCTGATAAGTGCAAAACGATGAAAAATAGTATATATATACAGGGTTATTGGTAATTAGACCGGATCCTTTTAGGGGGTGATGGGGGAGGCCATTTGCAACTATTTTGACCCTATATCGTATTATGCAAAAGTTAACCATTTTTGAGATATTCGCAAATTCTTAATTTTTTGGGAAAACCCTGATTTACGTCTTCAAAATTAAATTAAAAAAAAAGTGATCATCCAATTCAAATTTTAGTGACTGATTTAGATAGCCTGAAGTCTAATTATTAATAACCACTAACACAATCGTATGAATCTGTACCCATATGGAAGCTAAAGGACATGTTTATAAAAACAAAGTTTATTTTTTTTGTAAAGTCCTTACAAAAACCCCATTTAAAAAAAATACTCCAGTGAATTTGGTCGGCATGTTATTTAAAAAACATCTACACATCTTTAGCTATCCAAAGAGGTATAAATCTATGCACTTTGTAACACAATTGCAGAAAAATACGGGTAAATGTAATGACTTAGCTGGTGAATAAGTTTGGATACATTGCTTTACCAACATCTTGGACTTGGGCTTTGCTTGCGCGATTTTCACTTAGTTCTTTTTTTGAATTATTGTTCCGAAAACAGAATAGGCTGATATCATGGCGGAGTAAAAACTTTTTGTTGTTTGACCTGCAATGAAAATAACCGCCGAAATCTCCCGCTAAACGCATGACAAATGAAATTCTAATAGTTTTTCTTCTCGCATTTTTCGAACCGGTGAAGTAATAAAAGATTTAATTTATCAACAATTATGGCTGCAGTGCCATGCATCCTACCACCTCCTCGAGACTTTTCAAACGAAGAATATGCGGATATACTGTTTTGTTATGGTTATGCAAACGGTGTCTCTACACGTGCACGGGCAGAGTATCAGTCTCGGTTTCCTCAGCGCCAGTTACCTCATGAAAGTGTATTTGATAATACATATCGGCGACTTCGAGAGACTGGCAGTGTTCAGAGACGACAAAGTGACGCCGGCCGACCGCATGTTCATCGAACGGAGGACGAAGAAGAAATCATTCGTCATTTTGAAGAGGATCCTACCATTTCAACTAACATGGTTGCTCAAAGACTCGGTGTAACCCAATGGAAAGTTTGGCATACGGTCCATGGAGCAGGTCTCTATCCGTACCATTTAACCCCTGTACAAGTATTAGAAGACGGAGATCCCGCTAACAGGATAACATTTTGCAGATTTATGCTAAATGCTGACATAGAGAACCCTAATTTTTTCAGAAAAATATTATGGACGGATGAATCAAAGTTTGATCAAGATGGAATCACAAATTACCATAATATTCATTTTTGGTCTAGAAAAGCTGATCTTAATCCCAATAAAAAGAAAGAGCAAGGGTCGCAAAGACGATTCTCACTTAATGTATGGATGGGAATAATTGATGATAATTTAATTGGTCCCTATTTCTTGCCTAATTATTTAAATGGTGACACATACGAAGAGTTTTTAAGAAACGAAGTTTTTGGCCTTCTTAGTGAGGTACCATTAGCAACACGCCAAGGTATGATTTACCAACATGATGGCTGCCCCGCTCACTACAGGACTAGTGTGCGTCAATGGTTCAATCAGCATTTTCCGAACCGATGGATTGGTAGAGGAGGTAGTATTCCATGGCCAGCAAGGAGTCCCGACCTTACCCCATGTGATTATTATGTTTGGGGTCATATGAAGAGCCTAGTCTATGACGATTTGACGTCACCTATCTCATCAGTGGATGAATTAAGACGCCGAATAATAAGAGCTGCCGAAAAAATGAAAATAAATTTGACAACAAGGGTTGTTAAAACTGAGTTACGCCATCGTATGCGGCTTTGCATACGGAATAGAGGTGGACATTTTGAAAACGAATTGTAAATTGTAAATTAAAATTTGTTAATTGTAAATTAATAATGTAAATTGTAAATTAAATAGTAAATTGTTTTGATAGTAATAAATTTTTTGTTTGTTTTACAAAATTCATAGTTTGATTTATTGGAAGTTACTACCTGCTTATGGTTTATCCTTTTTTCTGCAATTATGTTACAAAGTGCATTGATTTATACCTCTTTGGATAGCTAAAGATGTGTAGATGTTTTTTAAATAACATGCCGATCAAATTCACTAGAGTATTTTTTTGTTAAATGGGGTTTTTGTAAGGACTTTACAAAAAAAATAAACTTTGTTTTTATAAACATGTCCTTTAGCTTCCATATGGGTACAGATTCATACGATTGTGTTAGTGGTTATTAATAATTAGACTTCAGGCTATCTAAATCAGTCACTAAAATTTGAATTGGATGATCACTTTTTTTTTAATTTAATTTTGAAGACGTAAATCAGGGTTTTCCCAAAAAATTAAGAATTTGCGAATATCTCAAAACTTTTGCATAATACGATATAGGGTCAAAATAGTTGCAAATGGCCTCCCCCATCACCCCCTAAAAGGATCCGGTCTAATTACCAATAACCCTGTATATCCACCTAGCCGTTTTCGGCTACAGTGACTTGGACTTTGGACTCAATATTTATCAAGTTTAAGGACTTTGATGTTTAGCCCTTATGTGACTGACATATCCAATTTTTCCCATGAACGTGCGGTCACAGGCTGCGCACGTCAGGGTGCCGTTCACATAATTATAGTTTATGTTCGAGGGCGGTCTTGCTTTTAGTTGGTCTCGCTTGAGGTCTAGTTCTCGCCTTCTTTCCTCCTCGAAAGCATATACTTTCTCCTGCACATGTCGTCTCCATTCTGGCCTTTTACCAGCATAGGAACGAGAGGGTTCGATACTGCATTTCTTCATGTGTCTTTTTTGAACATCTTTAAACCGTAAGAATTGGCCACCGCGTTTCCGCTTACCAAGTTCGAGTTCAGAAAAGAAGATGCGCTTCGCTTTTCTTTCGTCAGGCATTCTCGCTAGGTGCCCGCACCAGCGCAGCTGACGCCGCATCAGATATGCCTCTATGCCACATATATTAGCTCGTCGTAGAATTTCCGTGTTGCGAACCCGATCCGACCATTTGATGTTCATAATGTCGCGGAGGCATTTCAGATGGAACCTGTCTAGCGTGCGTATATGACGGCGGTACAAGCACCACGTCTCGGATGAGTACAAGATGTTCGGCAAGACAATCGCCATGTAAACCTGTATTTTGGTACTCAATTTGATGTTGTGGGAGCGGAACACCCGGTTTCGAAGTTTGCCAAAAGCAGCCATAGCAGAGCCAAGCCTGCTGTTGACCTTCGATTCAAGGTCGCCTTTGGCAGTTATGCTGCTTCCCAGATATTTAAATTTGTCGACCTGCTTGAGTACATTTCCCCCAAGGTGCAGATTTAGTGGAGCTCGGTCTTCAGCGCCCATAGACATCACTTCAGTCTTAGTGATGCTAATTTTGAGTCCAAACCTACAACAAACAGTGTTAAGCCTGGTTATAAGGTCTTGAAGTCCGTCAGGCGTATTCGCAACGAAGCACAGGTCATCCGCGTACATGAGCTCAGTAATAAGGTCATGTGATACCTTAGTGCATGCTTTTAACCTGGCAAGGTTAAATATACCACCATCTGTACGATATCGAATACGAATCCCTTCCGTACTGTCACACAGCCTTGCTTAACGCCACAAGTTACAGGGAAGGGCTCTGATTTCTCACCATTGACGGTTACACTACAGCTCATGTTGTCGTGAAGGAGTCTTATCAGTCGAATAAATTTATCGGAGCAGCCAAGTTTGGATAAAATTATCCAAAGTGCATCGCGGGGCACACTGTCGAAAGCTTTTTCTAAGTCTATAAAACAGAGAAAAAGAGGTTGTTGCTGTTCTCGGCTTTTTTCCTGAAGTTGTCTTATGGAGAAAATAGCTTCACAGGTGCCGCGGTTCGGTCGAAATCCAAATTGAGTTTCAGGCAGTAACTTTTCGGAAAGCACCATCAAACGATTCAGAAGTACCCTGGCAAATGCTTTCCCAGGAGTAGAGAGAAGTGAGATAACCCTGTATGAGTTACTGTCTGAGCGATCGCCTATGTTTTTGTACAAAGCGCAGACAAGTGAAATCCTAAAATCTGAAGGAGCTTCTTCGGTTTCCCACATCTGTTGAAAAAATTGCCATATCTTGTGATGCAGTTCGTCTCCTCCATATTTCAGTAACTCACCGGGCATGTTATCAACGCCAACTGCTTTCTTATTCTTTTGAGCCTTTATAGCGTTAATAACTTCCCGGAGAGAAGGAGGGTGGTCTAATTCATCAGAGTGAGCCATACAGGGTAGAGACCTCAAGTAATCTAGGTCAGTCAATCGGTCTACGTTGAGTAAACTATTAAAATGTTCTGCCCAGCGATTTAGAACGTCTCTTTTGCTGATTAGGAGAGTACCATTTGCGGATTTTAAGGGCACGTTTATTCTTTGCTTATTTCCTATTAGGCTCCTTATCTCACATAAGAATTCACCTTGGTTGGTGTCTGCAAGCCATTGAATGTGCCGTACCTTCTTTTGCCACCATTCATCTTTAGCATTTCGAGTGAGTCTTCTGATATAGGATGTGCTCTGCTTGATTTTATGAGAAGCAGTGGTCTGATATTCCTTTCGAAGGAGCAAAATAGTGAAAAATAGTGTTTGTGATACAGAAAGCACCAATCAAAGGTAAAAAATATGACCCTGAATAACTGAAGCAAGGATTCTCTTGGGATACGACAGATCCGCGTCCTTTGCTACGAAATATTAGCGAACGAATGTATGCGCCCAAGTAAGTTGACACGTCACTAAGAAACAAATCATTCAAATCATCTATTCTTAAAGAAATATTGTTGAAAATGAAATCTTCAAAAAACATTGTCCCTCATTTCATTAACATCAATGAAAAGGCTGTACAATTATGATCAGTACAAGTATTTATTATCACAAATGATAACATGGTGCTATGATGAAATAGGCAAAATTTATAATTTAATCAGCGAGCGTGAGAACTATTCTAACGCACTTCCTGCCAACTCTGCAATCGTTCATCTAGAGGTGTGTAGATCCGTAGTCAAACGGCTCCTGGAGTCGTGTCCGCTCCTGGAGCCGTATGGTTCCGCTCCGGATTAGCGTTCGTGGCGTGTCCGCGGACACGTTGGACACGTCGGTCTCGATTCATCAAGTCGAATGAATGTATAAGCGAGCGATTTGAGCTGTGTGGATCTGGGCTTCGATTCGGGTTCGATCGACAGATCCGGGTCCATTTAACGAGTAACTACTACAGTCAAATTATACCTACTATATTATAAATATAATTTGTACTTTTGTACCAAAAAAAAGTAATTAGGTATACTAATACCTTAACAAAAAACTTAAGCTAGTATTTGTCACAGACAGATTAGATCCAACTAACAAACATATCATCCCATAAGGAGAAGCATTGCTATGTTTTTATTAGTCATTGATTAATTAGATCCACAGAAACAAACGTGTCCTACAAACAGACATATCCAATGGACATGTAGGAACTGTTAATAAAAGCGGATCGTAACCGATCCGCTAGATCCACTGAAACGAACTGATCTAATGGACAAATGGACATGTAGGAAGCGAAACTGCATGCGGATCCAAACAGATCCACGGACACGACTCCTGGACACGTGTCCGGACCCAACTGGAATCGGACCAGATTCGCTCCAGTCGTGGACGCGTTTAGCGCATACCTATTTATCGTGAAAAGCTCATAGTTTTTCACCATGTTGTTTATAAAAGAAGGTATTTACTAGACACAACTTTACATCACGACTAGATTTTTAACGCGACCGTTCAGCTCTCTTGATTAAAATCATTACATTTTTTGAGGAAATAAGTTACTACATTTTTTGCAATGGCAAGCGGTCTGCTGAGAACGAAAACGTGAACCCTGTTTAGTGCGTGATTGTAAACAAACCCCATCACAGTTTGATGCAAGCAAATCTCAAACTATATTAGAATTAATTTGTGGGTTTGTCGCACTACCGACCAGGTTTAATAATCTTCCTTCAAACCAAATAGCCCTCTAAAAATTAAACAGTATGTGTGTCATCAAACGAGTGATGGTTGGCAAAAGCTATAGAACAAAATTTGAAGAAATATCCACCTGTGGCACCTACAGTTTTATTGATAATTTATGTGAGTAATTCTGCTTTTTTTTCAGATTTCCAATTAAATTAAAATAAACTTTAGAAAGGGATTCTTCAAGTACGTACTTTTGGTCTCACGTAATTTCAAATACATTTGTCTAGTTAATTTAATTTATATGTTTTTTTCTTTCTTTACAGACAAGGTGCCGAAACATCACAAGTTGCAATGGCTAAATAGTTTAAAGACACATAAACTGCTATCCTATTGGACAATTCCAATGTCTACAAACGACTTCTTTGGACGAGGGGGACTATTACTACGTCATATGTATAACCACAACGACAGCATGATCAATTTTGTGGAAGATGTATTGTAGAGGAACACTTACATAGCTTCTCATCTTGGTGACACTAACTTATAATGAGTGGATGGCGGAACTTGTTAGGGAAGACGAATTTGTGTTTATGACCGTCTAAAAATAAAGATTTTCTTAATAAATCATATTTCTTACGTTCAGTTTCAGCGGATAACATTTTTGAGTTGATTTATGATATATGATGTTGATTTAGGAGTATGAGTATACCGTGGTGATTCCGGTATAGGAATTGAACCGCCCCATTTTTCCCCGTGGATGTTGTAAAAGTCGACTCAAGGGATTTTTTTTTATTACAGACCAATATTCGTTTAATCATTCGATATAAACAATATCGATGGGTTCACACTCAACGGAACAGGGTCGTGAGATGTTGGTTTATGATACTCAAATAAATGAAGCGTACAGTCATTTTTTTGCAATTCCTTCAAGACATACTTTAACTGAAGCAGATTCTAAAAATGAGAGTTTTTGCGTCGATAATGTACACGGGTTAGCCTATAATAATTATCATACGTGCAATGAAGAAATCTTACCGCAAAGTGCTGCTGAATTAATTTTTTTAAAGCTCAGTAGAGAGATACAGCTAAAATAAAACAACTAATTGCATTCAAGGAGGGTAAGAAAATGTAAAATTACAAATTTTGTGAACAATAATTAGGTTGTTATTATTTTAAAAATTGCTTGAACTACCTATATGGTAGAGATTATTTCATAAGTTGTAATCACCATAGACCTCTAAAGAATGATAAAGATGAGGTTCTTAAGAAGTTTCTGTTTAGTTGTTTGACAACTGATGTCAAAATGGAGATCATATTAACTTTTCAATTGCAATGTTTACGTTAATTCTTTAGAATAAAGCATTATATTTCTCCAGTCTTCGTATCTTTGTATGTAACAATTTATTCAACTAAAGTTTCTAATCGATTACTCTCGGACATTTAATCGGTACACTGAACTACACTTAGCGGCACAATTAACCGCCCACCCTTTTAAAGTGGCAAATTTTGATGTTATCGCAGTTGTAAAATTTTGTAGAGCTCAAACTCCTTATAATTAGTCTCATGTCAGGGTGTCAACATTCCTCGACTGGATTGCTATTTTTGGTAATTTGTCAGCATTGGGTCTAAGGTACCAGTTTAAAAACATTCGGTAACTAATGGCGCTTCTAAACGGGCTATACTTTGCTGCAATTTGTAGCCGCAATACATGTGTCTGGTATGGCCCGGCAACATTGCCAGCAACACCAGACACACTATGCAATCTTGCAGTAATGTCCCGGCAATCATTGCCAAACATTTTCGGTGTGGCCCGTATAGCCGGTATTGCGGGCAATACCGGCCATACATGGCCGAGCGATCGCTGACCGATCGATCTGAACTGCAATATTGCCGGGCTAGTTCTATTGTTGTTTCAGTCGCTCCCTATTGTAACGGCATAGTGCATCTTTTTCTACCGACATGAAGTTTTTCTCATGTCTTCAATCTTGTGGTAACAGGAATTGCTTTTCTCATGTTTGTATCATTTATTTTTATTTTCGGTCCGATTTTGTTTAAAAGAAACTCGAAGTCACCCTTCGACATTCTAGTAAAGTTTGTAAATAATTTCTCATCAAGGCTTATTTCCAGACTTAAATTGTCTAAAGTTTCACGCCTATTTAGGTAAGGTCGAATCCACAATCTCTCTTTTTTCTTTTTTGATTTTAAAATAATGTAAGCTGCTGCGACAAGTGTGATTTCGTCAGCCATTGTTGCCGATTTGTGTAGCCCGTTTAGGAGTCTGCATCATGAGCCACTGTATAGCCGACATGGCCGGGCCATGTGTTGCACATGGCCCGGCCATACATTGCCCGGACATCAATTGCCGAGCAATGTTTTTGTAATGGCCGGGCCATCAGTTGCCGATAATGCAGCTACAAATTGCAGCAAAGTATAGCCCGTTTAGAAGCGCCATAATAGAAAGATGAACTTTTTTCGTTTAGCGTAGAGATCATTTTTCCTTGTTTTTATTTTATGTTTTCAACTGTAAGTGAACTGTTTAATTTACCTTGTATGAATTTTATTGCGAGCAAGGAAGGAACGACTTTTCTTGCGAATTTCGTTCGTATTCTTGTTTGTTTTTAATAAATCATTGAGTATAGAGTAATATGAAAAGTATTGTTAATTAAGAATATAACTAGATGGTACACTTGTGTGTGTGTGTTGTGTGTTTGTGTTTGAACGTTTGTGGTTGCGGCGCCGCGGCGTAGACATTTGAAAATGCCGCCTATTAGAGGGAAAAGGAGTAATCTGTGGGAACATTTTACAGAAGATAGGTCTGAAAACAGAGCAAAATGCAATTACTGCTTATGCTATTAAAGACCTTTACCCTCGCCTTTATACAGGATGTTTTGCACATGGACCGACATGATTTTTTGGGGGATGGGGGGGGGGGGGGTCATGTGCTATTTTCCCCCGTGAGACCCAATATCCTAAGTCTCACGGTAGTCTGTAGCATATCGTTAGAAAGGGTAATAAGTAAAGAACTTTTTTAAAAAAAGCTAAATTCAAAATGAACTTTACTTTTTTTTTAAATGAATTGATAAGTTGTCACTTTTCATAACATTTACACCGATTTACCACTTTGAAAGCTCAGAAGATTTTTTGTGGATATCAATTGTAACATGTAATGATTTATTTTGAATTAGAAAACATTGTAGAATACAAGCATACTTTGTTTTGTGGTATTATAACCACAAACAAAAAAGTTAGGACGATTTAAAGGCAAGATTTCGGGTAAATTTTAAAAAAATTAAAAAAAAAAACATATCTAGACTACCGTGAGACTTAGGATATTGGGTCTCACGGGGGAAAATAGCAATTGACCCCCCCCCCCCCCCCCCACCCTCCAAAAAATCATGTCGGTCCATGTGCTAAACACCCTGTATATTCATGCTAAAAAGGCTGTGCATCCAAGCAACCTCAGTTTCATGTGAGAGAGTGTTTTCTAGTGCAGGACTAGTTCTAAATCAAAGACGCACCCTGCTCAAGCCAGAAAAAGTGTCGCAGCAGCTTTTTCTCCATAGTAATCTTGATAGCGAAATATTATCAACCGGCTCGCGACTGTACATAGATGTTTTGTATATAGTGTATATAATGCTAAAAACCGATTAAAAAAATTGTAATTTTTTAAATAAAAATTATTATAAGTAATTTTTTTATATATATTATGTACATGTATCGTGTACATAGCAAATTTTTGTAAATATTTGATTTTAAATACGCCATTTTAACAAATCATTGAGATTTTTTAAAATGCCAGTCCTAAGCCTGCAAAGTATGAAGGAAAATCAAATATTTGCTTACAGAAAAAAACCCAGGTTATAGATATATTTTAGTTTTCCCAGAGGAAACCCCAGCCGTTGTTGTTCCCGCCAAAAAAAACGTAACAAAACATAACAATTGCGTATTTCGGAGAATTAAATCGACTCGAAAATTTTGCCGAGCAGGGTACTAATAGTACTAGAAGTCCGAACTAGTACTTCAGTACGATTGTACTAGTTCGGAGCGATCCCTTTACTGACCGAGCAAGAACAAGCCTAAACTTAATGCATACAGCATCTTTAAATCTTGGATACGACTTTGAGGAAGTCTCCAAAAATCTGGTAGAAAAAGATTTATTAGATGTAAAGGAGAGATGCAAAATATCACGCCATAATGTCTGCGATAATGTCTCGCGAAGAACCGACCACCGCTGGGGTAAACGTGTTCTTGAGTGGAGACCACGACTCGGCAAACGTAGTGTAGGACGCCCTTCGGCCAGGTGGGATGACGATCTGCGAAAGACTGCAGGCAGATGCTGGATGCGGCAAGCTAAAGACAGGGCGCTATGGCGCTCATTAGGGGAGGCCTATGTCCAGCAGTAGACTAATATAGGCTGATGATGATGATGAGGGTTAATGTTGAAGATTGCGCAATGATTGACCGAAAGTATGAGCGAGATTAATTTTTATTGCACAATATTTTTCCATTGCATCGTGTAGGGTCAGTATTGCGCAATATTTTTTCAGTCTGTGATTCGTCGTCACGAGGAGTATACCAACACGCGCGCGTGCAAAATGGCGGAAAAAGTGAATCCAAAAGTTAAGGAAAGAGAGTTTATCGGCGAACGTACCCCATTGTACAGAGAATCGCCGTCTCTGTGGTATGTCAAGAGCAAAGAATATCATGACCGTGATAAGAAAAAAAATTCTTACGAAACATTGTTGTCTAAATACAAAGAGATGTTTCCACAGGCAAGCGTAGATGATGTGACGAAAAATTTCAATTCTTTAAGAACTACCGGAAGGAGCTCAAGAAACACCTCCAGTCGATGAAATCCGGATCTAGTGATGTGCCGAGTTTTGGTGAATCGAGTCGACTCGAGTCGGTTTAAACGGTATTCGAATCCTGACTCGATTCCGGTATTCGAGCCAAGTACTCGAGTTCTATTTTTTGGTATTCGAATGTTGACTCGAATTTCTAGACTCGAGTCCAAGACTCGGGTCCTGGACTCGAGTCCACGGCCGTGCACCGCTTAGCATCCGCGTGGTAGTCTTTCATAAGATACAATAAGAGATACAACTCGCACGCTTCCGCCTCCACCACGCCTCCGGCGTCTGTGTGTGGAACTGTGGAGGCCTTAAAAGTTGCAGGTTCAATTCAAACTTGTATCAAAAGGCGTTACTTCATTGCTTATGTAAAAAGAGATCGAGTATGAACGAGTCAACCTAACTCGAATACAAGACTCGAGTCAGTTGGACTCGCATAATACTCGTAGGACTCGAGTACCGGAATCGAGTCCGGCGTACGCGAATCATAATAAATTGGTATTCGAGTAGGCGAGTCCTAAGCAGGAATCGAGTCTGACTCGAGTCAAGCCGTACTCGGCACATCACCATCCGGATCTAGTCCAGACGACATTTACGAACCTTCTTTATGGTATTTTAAAGAAATGTTTTTTACAAGATCAGGAATCAAAAAAATCAAAAATCAATAACTCTTTATTTCCATAAATACAATAAATGTACACTTAGAAAAGGCCAAAATATAAAACTAAACACTGACACGGAAATAAAGTCATATTTTTTTATATCTGTCGCTTCGGTATGTAGACTAAAGTAAAGAAGCGACGAAGAAACCTTTACCCTGTTAGTTGTTATTTTTCGAGTTGGAGCAAAACCCGTCCCAAGCTTTTTTGTCCTCTAGATAATCTGATATTTTATAGTAAGCCTTTTTGCACAGCAAGGTTTTCACAATTTGTTTGAATTTATTTACTGATAATTTTTGCAACTCACTAGGAGTTTTGTTGTAGAAGCGTATACATTGCCCTTTAAAAGATACATTAATTTTGTGTAGCCTAGTTGTGGGCACAGGGATCTTATGTTTGTTTCTGGTATTCAAATTATGTGTATCGCTATTTATAGGGAACTGACTTATATTTCTATGAGTGTACAACAAGTTTTCATAAATATATTGACATGGTACTGTCATTATGTTTATTTCTTTGAATTTATCACGCAGGGATTCTCTGGGACCCATATTATAGATTGCACGAACAGCCCTCTTCTGTAGCACAAATACGGTGTTAATATCTGCAGCGTTCCTCCACAGCAGTATACCATAAGACATAATCCAAATCCGCATCGGATTCACAGTCTAGTATGGATACTCATTCCACTATAAGTAGTCCGGGAGGAGAGAGTGAACGTTCTACTTTGGACAATACATACACACGGGTAAATTTTAAATTATTTAATTAAAATGAATACAAAATTGTATGTTTTACGAGACCATTTTATCTTGCCAGGGAACTGCACCTTCGTTGTTACAAAATCCACTGTATTCGTCCCGTGCTTGCTTAGCAATATTCAGTGAATTTTTCTTATTGATATTTTTCAATGTTGTCAACTGGAATACCTATTTCCTGAGATGGTGGGTGTATTATTCCTGATTCGTTATCTTCACGAAACATGAATGATGGACATACATAGGAACGGGATTTTCTCAAAAAATTGTCTAGACAACAATGTATTGTGCTGCAGATTTAAAGAAAATGGAACTAATGCAACAAGTCTTTGCTAAAAGTGCTATTGCTGCCATTATCATGGACGGACAATTAGAACTCGTACACCGCAATTCGGTAAAAATAAATACTCCAACAGTTACGATAACTCCATCTCCGACATATACCAGATCCACGTCAACTCCATCAAGTTACAGCGACACGCCATCGCCTCGGTATTTTATATCCTGTTCACAACAGCAAAATTCTGAAGTTCCATCTGAGCAGCTGCCACATAAACAGCAGAACATGCATTACTTCTAACAGAATAATCAGCAGACAATGAACAATTTTCAACAGGAAAATGATGCTGATGACGCGATCGAAGATACAGTTTCTCAATATATACAGTTTAATAAAAAAATTAAAAGATTATAATCCTTATTTACCTTGAATAAACCCTTCAAAACATGTATTATCGCATCGCATGTTTCCATAATTATTAAAGAAAGACTTTGTGGAGAAATAGCACTATGAAACTTTAAATCTTCCAGAGTATTTCCAGTCGCTAGATACCGTAATATTATTGAAAGCCGTTGAAAAGGTGGTATTGCTGGGAAGCACACAAAGAGAGAAAAATAACACGAACATGAGGGATCATGTTTGTATTTTTTTTCTCAATCGATAGCGTGACCAATCCTAACAGTTCTTGAAACTGTTCCAAGTCTAGTCGTACATAATTTTTGAAGTCTGCTTTCTCGGTTAACATCAAGTCTTTTAAAAGATTTTCGTGAGTGTATTTCTGCCTTTTCTTATACCAATCTTTCGACCAGCGATGTGTTCGTTTCCGTTTACGTTTCGCCACAAGCAACAACACTACATACAGCTGCAGCTAAATCTTGTTCGGACATGTTGCTTCGCACGGTGCAATACTATTCTCGGACTGAACACGAAAACATTGTGCAGTTCGTATTTTTGTGCAATAAAATTGCTCGTTTGGATTCAGAGTGCCTTTCAATATTATTGTGCAATAAAAAGTATTGTACAATGTTATTGTAGGTCTAGGGGCCGCCTAAAACGAAAATGGTAAAAAAGTTTGGATTAAGTTTTGCGATCTAGAAAAAGACAAACCTCATTTAGTGTATGATTGTAAGCAAACCCCATCAAAGTTTGATACAAGCAAAACTCAAACTATAGTAGAACTAAGTTGTGGGTTTGTCGCATTGCCAGCAAGGTTTAATATCAAATCTTCCTAACGACCAAATGGCTATCTTAAAATCTAAAACTATGTGTGTTATCAAAAGAGTTAATGTTGGCAAAAGCTTCAGGGTAAAATTTGTCGAAAAATCCACCTGCAGCAGCTATATATAGGAGTTGAGTTGCCAGATGTCCGGTTTTCGACCGGACAGTCCAGTTTTCTATAAACTTGTCCGGTCAAGAAAATCTTTGTAAAATCTAGTTTTTGAACAGCTCCCGAACGCTGCGTTCGACGCGTCACCTCCCCCGCCCCGCCCGCACCATGCAACCTACAACCTTCCCGCGCCGCGCGATTGTCCGCGGGTGTCAGTCATTCGCTAACTAGTTACAAGTGGAAGTAGCCGCGCTCTCAATTTATCAACGTCATTAGATAGGTATTTATTTAGTTTTCTGTGTTTTACTGCTGTTTTGATTGTGTGTGTAGCCTTGATAAACAAAATGGAAGACGAGAAAGCATATACCAGTCAAGGAACTCCACCTAAGAAAGTGAGAAGAGTTTGCCACTATAATTTTGACTGGGAATTGCGATTTTCGTGGTTAAATAAATGTGACGAAGACAACACAAAAGGCTACTGCAAATTATGTAAAAATACGTTCACTGTGGCTTATGATGGCATAAAAGCATTAACGCATCACGCTGCGTCAAAGAAGCACAAAGAATCACAAAGTGCAATGGCCATGTCTCAGCGAATGAGTTCCTTTTTTACACCAAAAGGCAGCCCCCAAAGTGAAAAAGTTAGTATTGCGGAATTGACTGAGGTTTATCATAGTATCAAGCACCACATTTCATATCTTGCTCAAGATTGCTCATTAAAAGTATGAAAACAAATAATTACAGATGCAGATATCATAAAACAAATGACAGGAGGACGCACTAAATGTACTGCTATCCTAAACCAGGTTTTGTATCCATATTCAATGGAACTTGTGCAGGGTGATTTAAAGAATGAAGTTCCGTTTTCCATCGCAACCGATGCTTCTAATAAAGGAAACAGAAAGTTCTTTCCAGTTGCTATTCAATATTTCTCTCCAAAAAACGGTATTTGTCATAAAATTTTGGACTTTTACGAAGACTCTACCGAAGATTCAAGATCTATTAGGGAACAAATATGTCAAGTCTTGAATAATTCACAGCTCCCTTGGAGAAGAGTAACAGCATATGGTATGGAGCGGACAATGCTTCTCTGTTAATTTCGGAGTTAATAATTCCGTTTTTCAAAAGTTAAAGTCCGAAGAAAATAATGAAATAATATTTGAAAAGGTACTTTTTAGAACAAGGTTCAGAAAATTGCCCTAGGGCTCTTTGGGCTATCTTATCAGATCAAGAAGACGAAATTGAAAGTGAAACCACTCCAACTTACAATGAGTTATATTTATATTTCACTCATAATTTTATGACTTCTTTTCAAGAAATTTTGCTGTTGTTAGAGAAACATACCACAGCAGCATATAACCTGCATAAAATAATGGTGAAATTTCGGGACACTATGACAAAGAAAATAACAAACAAACATTTCGGAATGAAAGTCCATATGGCTCTAAGAAAACGATTTCTTTCAGATAATCAATCAAAAGAATTTACTGAAAACGCTCTAAATGTTTACCAAAGAGCACTAGCTCTAGAGAAGTGGTACCCCTTTGAAAATAAACAATTATAAGGCTTTTAGATCTTGAAAGCGGAAGATTGCCTACGCTGGATCAATCGATTGAGTTATGGTCCTTATCTCCTTGGAAGCAGCAATCTCCCCCTGAAAACATTTATAAAGAACTGGCTGCACTTCAAAGTGTTTTCTCTTCACTTGAAGGAAACTATCTTAACATGTGGTGCAGATTTTTTAACAATGAAGCAGCCCCAAATTTATTGAAAATCGTGCAGTATGTTTGTAGTATTCCCATACCAAATGCTTTTGTGGAAGGAATCTTTAGCGTCATGGGAAATGTATGAACAGACGAAAGAAATCGTCTCACCGTAAACACTGTAAAAAGTGAATTGTGCGTTTTCTTTAATATAACTGCTAGTTGCTCTGAATTCAAAGATACCATCTCAGGCAATAAAACCTTATTAAAAGCAGTGACATCGAGTACTAAATATATGAAAAAGTAGATACCTACTCTAAATATCGAAAAAATATTATTTTGGTAGTTTTTAGGTTGGTTTTCAGTAAATTTATCTGTTAGTTAATAAAAAATTTAACTTGTCCGGATTTTTTTTCAACACATCTAGCCCTTTAGAGGAGTTGTTGTGTAATGAAACATGTGAGTAATTCTACATTATTTTTTTCAGATACAATTAAATTAAAAAAAAACATTAGAAATGGATTCTTCAAGACTTCTCAATTTGTGTAATTTTAAATACATCATGTCTAAATAATTTAATTTATAATTTATTATCTTTATTTACAGACAAGGTAACGATTCACAAGTTGCAATGCATAAATAGTTCAAAGGCACATCCCCTTCTATCCTGCTGGACAATACCATTGTCTTCACATAGCTTATTTGAACGAGTGGGAACATTGCTACATCAAGCAAGTGTACTTGTTTACTAGTGATGATGACTACAGCAAGATGATTGATTTCATGGATGATGTAGAGGAACATTTCGCTTTTCGTCTTGGTGACAGTAACATAGAATAATATAATGAGTGGATAGGGGAACTTGTTAGGGTAGATGATGATGTGTTTAGACATCTTTGTAGTGATATTATTTTCATTCATAAATTCATAACAGTCTTACTCATCACTGTAGCTGATAACATCGATTTAAGACCATTTCTTCTTTAGAATAAATACTTTTATACCGTGCTGGTTTCCGGTATTATAAGAAATATAAGAATAGAAATGGAGGGGCCATTTCCACCCGTGGATGTTGTAAAAGGCGACTAAGGGATTATAATAATAATTATTATTTTTTGTTACAGACCAACATTCGTTTTATTATAGACATGGATGGTTTCATGTTGAATAAGAGTGAATTTGTATGTCGTGAGATGGTTGTATTTGATACACAAATAAAAGAAGCATATAGATTATTTTTTGAAATACCTCCAAGACACATGTTGACAGAAACTGACTCAATAAATGTGAGTTTTTGCTTAAATAACATACATGGACTAGCTTACAATAATCACCATCTTCTTAATGAAGAAATATTACCAAAGAGTGAGGTTGAGGTAGTTTTCTTAGAGTTATGTAGAGCTGCAGCTATAAAAAATCAAGTTATAGCCTTCAAGGGAGGGTCTTGCGAATTAAAAGTTATTAAAAAAAAATTAAATTAAAAACTTTTTAGATATAGAAAAATTGGGTTGCGTGAAGTTTGAGAAACTGATTTAACTTTATGGTAGGGATCATTTAAAAAGTTGTAATCACCATAGACCTTTATGGAATGGTAAAGAGCCGCATTGTCCTCAAGCTGAGGTTATTTATTTTTTTAAGTGGTGTCAACTCAACAATTTATGATTAATTTTGCGATTGTACTTTTTTCATTGTTATATTTCTACCTAAACATATATATAATAAAGCGAATGTAACTTACTAGCTGTGTGGTGCCGGCTTAGAATTTGCACCACCCCAACTCTTCCCGAGGGGGTCGTAAGAGGCGACTAAGGGATATTCAACGGGGGCGGGCAGCAGCGCGCCCTGCAGAACAATTCTACCACCGAACTGCGATCCCCAACCCGCATGCCCAGAGTGGGGATTATGGACATTACCCCTCCCCATGTGATAAAAGTCAAGTGTGGTAGCGGCAATGTATCCAGCTGATAAGAATAGTAATCGCATTTATGAAAATGTTCTAAAAACATAGGGTATAAACACACCAGTAAAAATTCAAAATATAAAACGTATCTATTAACGTGTATAGTATTGAACACAATCGATCGAAGACAATTCAACCTAAGTATCATAAGTACATTTCACAACAAGCACTAAACAAAGATAGTACTACTACTACAACTACCACAAACCACATAAATCTCATCTACTTTAAAAATGCGATTGGAAAAGCTCACTATGCGTGGATAAAAAACCTATCTAGACTGTTGAGGTCTCAATTGAGTAGTGGTAAACAAAACAATGGTTTTGTGATGGATGTTTATGAAATTTCACTTCAAAATTTAGTCACAAGCGACATACTGAGAGAGGATGCACAAAAAAACTAGTTTAACTACCCTCAGATGAAAATAAGCATCTGAAATTTACAAATTTTCACCACCAGCTGAAGGTGCCATTTGTTATTTACGCAGATTTTGAGTCAATCTTATCACCGATAAAACATAATAATGGAAAGGCAGGTGGTAAAACACCAAACACTTTCGACACACACAAACATGTACCCTATAGTTTTGCATATATATTTTGCGATTACAATCAAGACTTATCAAAGTTTGTTACATGTTAATTCTACGAATAAATTTTTGTTACTCGTTTTTTAACAATGTACCCTGTAATGGGAAAGACGCTGCCTTCTGTAACACAGTTTTTATAACTAAAACAGAAGACAGAGCTGCCCAGAACTGTGTTCTTTTTTGTGGTTTCAAAACAATAAACATTTTCATTTTTCATTTTCATATCGTGGAAGCGATTGTGTTGAAAAATTTATTGATAACCTACACAAAGATGCTGAATGGATTATTAATTTTTTACAAACTACAATGTACCACCACCTTCACAAAGCAGTGTGGAGGATCTCAACAATACAATTTGACACATATGTGAGAAGAGTCTTGAAGGTGTGGCTAGTTCAAAAATAGCAATAGATCATTGTCACCTTACAGGTAAAATAAGAGGTAGAACACATAGCTCATGTAACATGCTCTATTCACTACCTAAATTCATACCGGTGGTATTTCACAACTTAAGTCGTTACGATAGTCATCAAACAATTAGCTAAAAGTGTGGGAGGATGAGAATCAATTAATTCCACACAAAGAAAAGTATATTTCATTTGATAAGAGAATTGGAAAACACTTTCTAAGATTTGATGTCCACCAGTCTGCAGAAACTTGTTAAAAATCTAGAACTAAATCAATTCAAAATACCAGTTGAGCTTGAACTGCTCATCGATTATGAGATGATTCAATTTATCAAGTCAGGTAGGTGTAGTCGAGGTGGAATCAGTCAGGTATCAAAACGATACTGTAAAGCAAACAAAAAATTCATGAAAGACTACAATCCAAACGAAGAAAGTACTTTGCTTGTCTATTTGGATGTTAACTTCAATAAAAACCACAGATAATGGGTTCACACGCGACGTCATAACCCGCATAGCAACCAGTCGAGTTGACCTCTGGAGCAATCACGGACCGCTCAAACAATACCAAAGATACTCAAACAGAGTTCAAATCAATCAAATCATCAAAACCCCAACCTAAAATAAACTTCAAACTAACACACTTTCATGGCCCAAGACGCAGAGGAGCCCCCGATCCTCGTGTGGCGGCGGCTTGGCGGGTTTTTTGGGGCAGTGAGTGCGTTAAAACACTACGACATACGGCACATATTACAACACCAAACTTGTGAACCAGAACCCGTAATAACATACTTACTCATGATATTACAATATAGCAAAGTTATGCAATATTTTTGACGTGACAACGTCTTATAATTCGATAGAGCCGGCTGCACGCACGAAAAAACATGACGTCATGCGGCGTTACCTCGCTCTGAGGCGTTCCATGTAAGGCTTGAAGTGTTGTCACGTTCAACTATCGTCAGTAAACCGACTTTACAGATAACCAATTTTTTTATCATTTCTATTTTTGCACACTGTAACATAGCGCTGCAGCGCTATGTTGTAAATATATACAGAACGAGAGAATTTATTTAGTTACATTTCGTTAACGAATCATAGGTGGAAGTCGATGAATAAATTCAAAATAAAATAATTTAATATTTTAGTAAAAATAAATTTAAGCCCACTCGGACTCAAATTTATTTTGAATTAAGAGGTAACGGTGCTTCATTTAGGTAAATAAAGCACCGCTACCGCATTACATAATAACTCAAAACAAGGATAGTCAAAACATCTTGCGCGGACAGAACGTTGATCATTTTATTTATTCACGTAATCAATAAATGAACGTGGAACACTCCAGTTCAAGTTAACTCGTAGATGTGCTGACGTGGCTACTTAATGCCACCACCAGTCATTATGTCGTCTCAATAACACAAAACAAGGATAGTCAAAACATCTTCCACGGACAGAACGTGAGATTATTTCATTTATTCATGTAATCATAAATAAACGTGGAACACTCCGGTTCCAGTTAACTCGTAGATGAAATGTCGTGGTTCCTTAATGCAAGCACCAATCATAATAACACAAAACAAGGATGGTCAAAACATCTTCAACGGACAGAACGTGGGATTATTTCATGTATTCATGTAATCATGAAATGAACGTGGAACACTCAGGTTCAAGTTAACTCGTAGATGAACTGACGTGACTACTTAATGCAAGCACCAGTCATAATATCGTCACAATAACACAAAACAGGGATAGTCAAAACATCTTCAACGGACAAAACGTGGGATTATTTCATTTATTCATGTAATCATATATGAACGTGGAACACTCCGGTTCAAGTTAACTCGTAGATGAAATGTCGTGGTTACTTAATGCAAGCACCAGTCATAATGACGTCATAATAACACAAAACAAGGATAGTCAAAACATCTTCCACGGACAGAACGTGGGATTATTTCATTTATTCATGTAATCATAAATCAACGTAGAACACTCCTAACTCGTAGATGAACTGACGTGGCTACTTAATGCAAGCACTAGTCATAATGTGGTCATGATAACACATCATGACATAACAGCATATGGATATGCCAAACGTCACACACACAACGTGGGAATTTATTCAAGAACCACCCAGGTTCATGTTAGTTCGTAGATGAACTGATATGGGTGTATAGTCATAAAGATCAACACAAAATATTAATTTGAAACGCTTTGGCGTTATCGCCCACTCAACACTTCACTTTTTTTACAGTAGATAAGGTTAGTCGCCGGACGTGGAGCTCGCTCGGGCGGTACGAATGGTATGCCGCCGCGTTGTGCATTGGCGGATTTGGCGGCGCGGCCGGGCTGGTTGGCTGGCTGGGGGACGCTTTCCAAATGGCCGCCAGACGCGCTTCCCCGACCCCTCGAATACCAGACAAGCGAACGGCCGTGTCGTCGCTGTGTTTGTGTGCGTAATTACCTGCTACTTTCTGAAGTCCGATACCGTTTACCAATTGGGTTGTGGCTGAAATTCTGTGTTTTTGCTTCTTGAGCAAAAAATTATGCCGACCCATGGCCTTTGACGTACTGCAGCAGACACAGACATTTTACTTACATTTTTATGTTATTGTTTGTTTTTATTAGACAACTGTATTTTTTACAATTTATCTTTATTAGTGTTCTATTCAATTAGTATAGTCTGCATGTGTCTGAAATTGCAAATAAAGACTATCATCTATCATTATCTATACTAATAATATAAAGAAGAAATATTTGCTTGTTTGTTTGTTTGTATTGAATAGGCTCCGAAACTACTGGGCCGATTAAAAAAATTCTTTCACCGTTAGGAAGCTTACTTTTCAGGGAGTGACATAGGCTTGATTTTATCCTGGAATTCACTGCGAACTACGCGGGTGAACCGCGACGCATCAGTTATTATTATATTCGTAGAACCGTCACCATCATCAATGGCTCTCATCACATCCGATCACCGAAGGATGGTTTATGCTGTGTTCGTTTCTGCATGTAGGTACCTGTAGAACCGTAGTATCCGTTGATCACTTATCTTACTTATAACCAAGGGGATGTACACCACAAATATCCATACCTACTGTTAATCAAAACAGGACATTTAAATGAGTAGTGATAACAATATGGAATCGCTCGTTCTACTTATCAGTGGTCGATGTCGCAACTGCCCGCTGTGGTTTCCGGTAATTAATTTAAGTTTTACTACAATCAAATTTTTAAAAACATAATAGTTATTAGCTTTTATTCCGTGATCATGGCGCATGAAACTGTGCCGAAATATGGGAAAGCTCAGAACTCAATTCATGGTAAATGTCCCGTTGTAAATGACTTTACTACAATCGTTTCAGGAATCGAAGATATTCTAAGCAAGCAAAGCCAAAAACATTTATGTAGGAAAACAAGAAAATCTTATAACAAGTAAATGTCCCGTTGTAAATGACTTTACTACAATCGTTTCAGGAATCGAAGATATTCTAAGCAAGCAAAGCCAAAAACATTTATGTAGGAAAACAAGAAAATCTTATAACAATAATAGAAAAAAACAAGGAAACAGCAAGGTAACTACTAAAACAAGAATAACAACTTCCAGATTCCTGCGCAAATTGAACACGCGCAGCGACAAAGGAATTCTATAACAGGTTTTAAGGGGGTACCTACCCTCAAATTGCTTATTTTCAACTCCGTCGGAGCTCCATATCTTCCAAACTACTGAATATTTAACTTTGAAATTTATATATGGTAAAGTTCAGGACTTATTCTATCGATCATATGTTTCGAAAACACAATTCCATAAAATTTTCTCGATAGAAAAAAATCGCAAAGTTACCTCTAATTTTTTACTAAAACCCTAATTTCTCAATAAATACAGATGATACGATCTTGAGATTAAGCATAGTAATTGAGCTAAGTATAAAGAACATTTTATATGTTGCCTTTTTTTCAATTAACTATTCTAATGTTTGTGGGGAGCAAATAACTACTAAAAACTTGATTTTTGGGCTTACGCCGCTTAGCTCTGTGCCGCTCCTGTGAACGCGAAATCCTATGCCTATCCTCTTCACACAATAACGAGGTAGGGTACCCCCTTAAGTGTATTCAAGTGAAACTGATTTTCTGGATAAGCTGTGTTTGGGATACATCATACAATTCAGTTTCAAGATACTCTGACTGGTATGGTTCTGTAGACGGTGTCAGACTGTCGTTTCTCACAATATTCTCTGTGGCGAGACAGACAAGTCCGTCGCGCCGTGCGAGGGCGAGAGCACCGCTTGGAGGCCCGGGCCGAAGTTCAGGAGGGAATCCGGCCCGCTCGATCGACCTGCGAATATATTTATACTGAGTTAATTAGCCGTTTTTATCAACATCATTTCAGTCGTAAAATTACAGCTGGACCTAGATTTCCCACAGATTGTAACCATATGCTGTTGGCTTGGTAAAAAATTCCCTTTTTTCTGTAATTTATTGATTGAAACTTTGATGCATACTCTTTTTAAGGGGATGATTTTTTTTTTCTTATGTAATGATGGGCATACATGAGTTCAGGGGATATTTTAGATAATGCTCACTAAATAGTTTTCAGACTGAAATAGAGTGACAGTTTAGTTATAAACAGGGACTAGACGACATTTAAGTTGAGACCACCACAGCTATAATTTTGTCAGCTTACTTATTAAAATGAAATACATTCACACTAAACCCAGAAAAAATTACAACTACGCAAAATGGATAGAAGAGACAAACCTTTGCTTTCAAGCCTTTCAAGATTCATTATTGCTTGTACGTTCCGCGACCTCCTCTTGATTCTGCGCCGTTTGTGTAACTATAACTTGTTGAAGTACCACTCGCCGCCACCGTATTCAATTTGGGACTCTCCGCCGGCGGTAGGCTAACATTCCACGATGTATTTGTCGCTATCGAGCTTTCACTAAGCTTAGTACACCCGTAGAGGTATTTACGGAATCTTTGTTTGGTTCTTCGGTAGGATTTTGAGTCGTATAAGTTTTGACTACGGTCGCGTTTCGTTCCGTGTTATTGTCTGGCGAGCTTGCTAGGCTAGGTTTAGCGCCCTCGCAGGTACTCGTGTTTGAACTAGTGTTAGTAGTGCTAATGGTCGTTGACCCCGCTGACGGAGTATTAACACTAGAACTTGAATCCGAGCTGTTGGTAAAGTTAACAGACTCCGTGCAAACGTTCTGATATGTCGTCTTTACTTTGTGTGCCTACTGCGGTTGTCGAGTTATACTCCAGTTTGACGCCTCTTTTTCTCTCGAAACTCTCGCCTAATCTCGCAAGGAGTTTGACGGCGGTCTTGCCCATTGCAAAGTGGATTCACAGAGTGTTTGGTCTCGATAATGTTGCGCTGTAACTTTGTGGCGGGGTATATTGATGTGGGTGATGCCGCCTTGTGACGTCACTTGACTTTGGTTGGATTTGGTCCATGGGTTGGTTGATAATTGCATTCCGTTGTAGACATAGGCTGGTAGCGTTGTAGATGCTGTAAAAGATAAAGTTCGATCGTTCATTTACAATTCAATTTATTCATTCAATTAGAGCTGTCATACAAACAAACATTTACACTTACTAATTAAAATTTAATTATACTGTAAACGACTTCACAAATTTAATTTAATATGATATACATTGACTCTCTCTTTGGACCTAGCTCGCATGGCGGTATAGGAAATATATACATATATAGGAAAACATTTTGTCCACTAATTTGGCTTGCAAATGGATGGGAAAGGGGTATTCTTTCTCAACAAGTTACAGGTCAAGTTAACTAGAGACGCAAACGGAGAGCACTAACAGACAAATTATCAAGTTTATACTCGGTTATCGGTTATCGAAACCATAGACATTTTTTGTTAACAAAGAGATCACAAAAAGTGAAAGCTAAATTGATGGAAATATCTTATGAAGTTATGACACTCATATCATCGCAGCAAAATGCAAAAGTTTGATACAATTTTTGTTTTGAAAGCTTTCATTTGACTGCCGTCCATTTTAATGTAACCTTTTTCGCAGCGTTTGTGTAACAATAACTTGTTTAAGTTTCTGTTTCAGCTTTTAGTGATTAACTTGCTTCTACCTAGTTGATTTATGTTATTGTAATAAAGAAAACAACATTTATCGTAAAATATCTTGGATTCTAGAATCGAGTATAGCATTGGTGGTTTGTCAGGCTGTCTCATTTGATTGTTTTCTATGTATGTACTAAATTCTGCCCGCGGCTTCGCACGCGTTAATTAAAAAAACATTGTCCAGCGGACAAAATTGTGAATCTAAACCATTCCCAGATCCCCTTGAACACACACAAAAAATTTCATCAAAATCGGTCCAGTCGTTTGAGAGAAGTTCAGTGACATACACACTCACAGAAGAATTATATATAGTAAGATAATAAAAAATATCTATTTAAGTAGTGTATTGTAATTAGTATATCAGTTGTCTAGTACCCATAACACCAGGTCTGCTTAGCATGGGGCTAGATAATGCTGTGTGAATTGTCCAGCATAGTTTATTAAACAATAATTGAAAGTTTAGTAAAGAAAGCAATACTATGAATATTTTAAACATATATTAAAACAATTGTTAATTGAGAAGGCCTATTACTTTTATCTGCAGACATTTGTCCAGGGCGTTCTGGATGTTTTCTATGTATAATAAAAAATATCTATCTATGTAGTATATTGTATTAAGTATATCAGTTATCTAGCACCCATAACACAAGCTCTGCTTACCTTGGGGCTAGATAACGCTGTGTGAATTGTCCAGCATTATTTTTTATTTATTTATTTTATTACAATGTTTGTGAATATCTGATGGATAAGTTCTAGAATAAGACAATTCATTGATTAATTTAGATATGGACATTATATTCATTTATATTAGTTTATCGTGACTTTGCATGCCATAAAGCTGATCATGGTTGTGCTGATTCTATTTAAATTTAGCATTTCTGTAGCTCATGTTTCGTAAAATAAATGAATTTGAAAAATGTTTTACCTGGGTCGCATGGTGCCTGGTGGTCAGAGTGTCCGATCAGCGGATGGTCAGGTATAGGCGGCACGGGCTGGTTGAGGGAAGAACTGAAATTAATTTATAACAATTTAATGCTAGACATTTTTAACAGCTTACTCATACCATACCAAATCAGCATGTACGTCCACTACTGAATATAGGCAGATGTGTTTTTTTATTTAATTTTATTGTATGTATTTTCTAGTGATATTTATAGTTTTTATTAGATTCCAATGCATTGCAATGCATTTTATTTTATGGAATAATTAAATCTCAATCTCAACAGCATGTATTGGCCCAGTGCTGGACGCAGGCTTCCCCCTGATAAGCGCCTTATAGGTTTTTGCCTCTAAGGCGCTTATCTTAATATTTAATACTAGCTTCTGCCAGCGGCTTCCCACGCGTTGTTTCTATGGAAAAGTTTTGAGGTTATTTCTATCCCATGGGAACTGATTTATGGGATAAAAAGTCCGCCTATGTTTGATTCCAGGGTTAGCCTTACCTGTATGCAAAATTTCAGCCTGATCCGTTCAGTAGTTTTGGCGTGAAGAGGTAACAAACATCCATCCATCCATACATCTATCCATCCAAACTTTCGCATTTATAATATTAGTGTGATTATTAATGCCCATTATACTATATAACGCTGGGGTAGGGGATCGCAGTTCGGTGGTAGAATTGTTCTGCAGGGGGCGCTGCTGCCCGCCCCCGGTGGATATCCCTTAGCCGCCTCTTACGACACCCGCGGGAAGAGTTGGGGTGGTGAAAATTCTAAGCCGGCACCAAACAGCTAATAATAAATAAATATCTGACGACAATGCCATACGAAGCCATTACGTGACGACCTGTGGCGCGGCGGGCGAAGGTCCGCGACACAGAAGGTTGCGGGTTCGATTCCCGCCTCAAGACAAATGTTTGTACGAACTGGTATTTTTTCCGGGTGTTCTGGATGTTTTTTATGTATAATAAAAAATATCTATCTATGTAGTGTATTGTATAAGCAAAGTGCCTTGTGAACGAGATGACTGATATACATACAAACATATGATATAGTGTGCATACAAAAAATATTAACTTAGAAAACATCTAGAACCGAACTTTCTGGTCGCAACGATGCTTGGCAGTGCCAGGGTTAACTTAAACACCTCTGTTTGTATAGGCTTATAGATAAATAGATAGATAATACTTTATTGTACCACACAAAGACAGATAGGCAACAAAACAGAAATAAATGCTAAGAGTAGACTAAGTACAAAGGCGGCCTTATCGCTATGAGCGATCTCTTCCAGGCAACCTTGGACAGGCGACTGGACAAATAAAAAAAATTTAAAAAACAAAATAAGAAAATAATACTAGGATTATAGTATAGGGGGTAAAAAAAAATTACCGTCATAATCGCAATTTGAAGTTTGGAAGGGTGCGGGGGAGACCTTTGCCCAGCAGTGGGACGAAATAGGCTGAATAAAAAAAAAGTAGCACTCCGGGAGTGCCGGCAGAAGTGAAAACTTACATCATACGATCTTACGCTTTTTCGATCAGCATCACGTGACCCTGACGCGAGTTTGAAAGTTTTTACCCATACAAAAAAAGTGCTCAGCGCCGCTAAAGAAGTTTTCACTTCAAAAAAAAAAAACACGCTATTTATGGGGTGGCTTTACAGCAGGCATATGATCAATAGTGGGCGATTTCAACTGAAAAGACTCTGCCAACGCCCCTCCCTGAAACAAGGGGGTTTTCCCATAATCAGCATGCTTGGCAGAAAGAGATCTAAAGCAGGGGCCCTATTCTGCTAAACATAGACATAGACAATCATTTATTTGCTACGTACACAGTAGAAAACAGACATAAAAAACATTACATAGTTAACTTATACTAAAAAATGTACCAAAATACCAAAAAAGAGAGACTGTACTGTGTTTTACAGCAGCAAAAAGGTCTGAGCTCAGCTTAAATGCCTTACCAATCAGGATTTGAAAAGAAAGGCGCTGATATTCTGACGAAACCATTACAGTAAAAACTCCTAAACTAATTGCATCACTATGTATACAGGGTTATTGGTAATTCACTGACACTATGTTATCTGCAGGTTCTGCCCACCATCACAAACACGTCCGTGAAGACCCAGGCCTCAATTCTTAAAATAGGTGGAAAGGAAATTATATAAGTATGTACTCCCCGCCATTTAAAAATCGTTCATTAAAGGGGTATCTGTGAAACTAAACCTAAACACGGCTCTGCCCTGAATTACCAGTGGGTGTGTGTGTTTGGCTGTCTCCCAGACAGGCTAATGCCACTATAATCATTTTGTGTAGATGTAAAATAAGCCAATGATGATGATATGGATTTACATAGGAGTGGGAGATCGATATTTAGTAATTAATTAGGTTTCGGAAATTATTTTGTATGTGAGGTAAATGACAAAAATAAATGATGATGGGCAGAACCTGCTGTTTACGCAGTGTCAGTCAAATCAAAATCAAAAACTTTTATTTCCATAAATACAATAAACGTACACTTAGAAAAGGTCAAATTATAAAACTAAGCACTGACACAGAAATAAAGTGATATTTTTTGATTTCTGTCGCTTCGGTATGTAGACTAAAGTAAAGAAGCGACGAAGAAACCTTTAGCCTGTTAGTTGTTATTTTTCCCGTCCCAAGCTTTTTTATCCTCTAGATAATCTGATATTTTATAGTAAGCCTTTTTGCACAGCAAGGTTTTCACAATTTGTTTGAATTTATTTACTGATAATTTTTGCAACTCACTAGGAGTTTTGTTGTAGAAGCGTATACATTGCCCTTTAAAAGATACATTAATTTTGTGTAGCCTAGTTGTGGGCACAGCGATCTTATGTTTGTTTCTGGTATTCAAATTATGTGTATCGCTATTTTTAGGGAACTGACTTATATTCCTATCAGTGTACAACAAGTTTTCATAAATATATTGACATGGTACTGTCATTATGTTTATTTCTTAGAATTTATTTCTTAGAAATATATTATAGATTGCACGAACAGCCCTCTTCTGCAGCACAAATACAGTGTTAATATCTGCAGCGTTCCCCCACAGCAGTATACCATAAGACATAATACTATGGAAGTAGCTGAAATAAACAAGTCTAGATGTATCCACGTCTGTAGGATGACGGATTTTTTTGACTGCATATGCTGCTGCATATGCTGCAGAACTAAGTCTCTTCAATAGCTTATCTATGTGTGGGCCCCATTGAAGTTTATTATCTAAGGTGATTCCTAAGAATACGGTACTTTGTACTATTTCTAAAGTTTCTCCTTTAACTATATCAGCCTTCACTTGTTTAACATTAGGTAGAATAAATCTAATACATTTTGTTTTGGTTTCGTTTAACAAAAGATTATTGACACTAAACCAATGAACTACTTTTGAGATTGCATTATTCACATCGTCAAAATTTGTGTTTTGTCGTTTCATTTTAAAAATTAATGAAGTATCATCAGCAAACAATACAATCTCGTGATTATTCTTGACAAGATGAGGCAGGTCGTTAATATAAACTAAGAATAGGAAAGGACCGAAGATAGAACCCTGCGGTACACCCATTCTAACTACAGACCCCGAAGACCGTTTCCCATTAATGTCAACTCTTTGTATCCTATCACTCAAATAAGATGTAAGAAGATCCAAAGAGGTGTTTCTTATTCCATAGTGATGTAGTTTCCTGATTAATGTTTCATGGTGTACGCAATCGAACGCTTTTGACAAGTCGCAAAAAACGCCTAAAGCGTCTTGCGACTTCTCCCAAGCATCAAAAATATGCGATACTAACTCTCCACCAGCATCAGTAGTTGACCTGCCGCGAGTAAACCCAAATTGCTTACAATGCAGCAGGTCATTGCCATTGAAATGCCTAAGCAATTGATGTAGAATAAGTTTTTCAAAAAATTTGCTGAATGTTGGCAATACTGATATTGGTCTAAAGTTAGTGGGGTCAGACCTACTACCCGATTTAAACAGTGGGATTATTTTACTACATTTCATTAGATCAGGAAATACGCCACAATCAATAGATTCTTTAAATATAAAAGCTAGATCTGTTGCAATGGTATCAATCAATGGTTTAATAATTGTAACGGAAATGCCCCAGAGATCTGCAGTTTTCTTTATATTTAAAAGTTTAAAGGCTTTTTAATATCTTTTTCATCAACATGGGTGAAATTAAATTTATTTTTGCATTTAGATACATTTTCTGTAAGCAATGACTCAGCAATTACCTGAGAAGAGTTTAAACACTTTGTAGTTGAGATTGGAATTTCAGCAAAAAAGTTTTCAAATGCTTGGGCCACTTCGACATCATTTTTAACTGAGCAATCATTGATCTTTAAATTGTAATCATTAACGTATGTACTGACCTTTCCAGTCTCACTTTTTATTATATTCCAAGTTGATTTTATTACATTATCACTATTTCTAATTTTCGAGCTAATGAATAGTGAATTACCAATAACCCTGTATATTAAACACTTGAGTGCGATGGCGGGTAGTGCGCCAAATTTGTCATGGTTGAAACCATTCCATCAATCTCTCCATGCAAATAGAACACACACTGTTCAGAGTTTCTTTCATTTAAGGATTCCATGTGTCTATTCTACGGCGATACCATTGACATAGTAGAGATAGTAAAGCAATTGGAAAGCAGAATTAGGCTCATGGAACTATCATCTCACCTGTAAATATCCCATCCTTGCCTGCCGCCTGGTCACCAGTTCCGCGGCGCGTTCTCCATCCACTCCAGGATCCGCACCAGCAGCATGTTTAGAGCTCCTCAACTTCACCTCCACCAGCAGGCTGCGACTCCTTGTGGGATTTTACTATCACCTGTAATAGATAAATATACAACTTTTAAACTGATGGTTACCAACAAGCATGGAAAATATTCAGTTACATACTTTAGATTAGAATACAATAAAGAACCTTTATTTAACTTAATAAAGGATGTTCTTTGTTGGGTTTCTTGTTTATTTTTGTCTGCCGATTTGTGGTGCTGCGGTTTTAATGAATCTTAGTACTTACAGAATTATAACTACATAGACAAGTAATTTCTGTGTACTATTTTGGAAGACAAAGTTTATATTTTGTGAATTATCTTGTTTGCGTTGGAACTATTTCAGATTGATAGAGGCCTTTATCACATTCATATTATAAATGGGAAAGTTTGATAGAATGGATCTTTAGATGTTTCTTACACACCACAACTACAGAACGGATCAAGCTGAAATATTGCATGGATGTAGCTCTTATCAATCAAACAGCTACTTTTTACCCCGAAATCAGTTCCCATAAGATAGAAATAACTCTTAGACTATTCCACAGAAACAACGCATGCGAAACCAAGCAGAGAAAGCCGCGTTTGAATGTTTTCCTCGGTTTTTCCAAGCCTTTACATCATTTCTTAAATTTTTTTCGTTAGATGAAAGATTTACTGGATAGTTTGGATGAGTCTTTTTTTCATTTTAGAGGTTATGTACCTTACTTACCTACGACGCTAAATGTTTGGATAGTTGGATTTCACTCACAGATTGATTCGTTCCATAGAGTAAAAACTCGCTAGTCTTCTTCTTCGTTCCATTTGTAGCAAATAGCGCATTTATCGATGGTAGCAAAGGTCTTCATCGATAGTAGTTGTGTTCACATAACATAACACTGAATTTTTCAATTACCACATTTACCACTGAATGAATTTCAAGCAAAGCAACTATACTATTTGCAATGCAATTGCACAGACAGTGTTGCCAACGACGCCGGTACTGATATCCTCCGCTAGGAGTAGTTAGTATTATTCTATGCTGATATCGCCATTTTTCACAGCTCAGGTAGCCTAATAATGTAGCCGAATTTTAGATTCCGTCGCATAAAAGGGAGCCGAAATATAAAATAAAATAAATTTGTAGTTTAAATTGAACTTTAACTTTATTTATACTACTAACCTTTATAAAGATTCTGGTTCGTCTGCCAGCAACGATGAAGCACCAATAAGACATTCGCCGTCACCGTCATTTGTGGTAGCTGATGTGCTAGTGCTAGTACTGGCGCAAGGCAACAGGAGGACAGGGCCCTCCTAAACAGTAAAAAAACATTTGTTTCACTTACTTTTGAATGCTGGTATTTTTACCCATTCATCGCGATAATGCTTCACATATTTTCCGTGCTTTCCCATGTTTTTATCACGGAAATAATATTTTACACGGACACGGACACAGTTTGTACACGGACAGAATAAGTTCCAAAGCGAACGAATCGAAACTAAAGAAAGTGACAAAACATTTTCCTGAACTACGTAGTTAGTAAAATAATTGCGGTAGTCACTAACAGCAATAAATGTACATTTCACTTTATTGCCTCCTAAATTTGGTTTCATAATTGCTAGGACAAATTCTGGGTATTCCCCGCCCCGTAACTAAACAACCAACCATACAAGAATAGTGTGGCCATCATTATTTAATATCACATACAGACTGTAAGGTGACTATGATTTTTATTAAAAGCAATTCATTTGCGATTCGGATAATTTAAATGACTTGTCCCTGAAGTAGCCTAACAGGCGACCAGTCGCCTTTATGATGTTTTCGTCGCCGATTTTAGTCCTGAGTAGCCTAAATGGCGATAAATCGCCTACGTTGACCACACTGTTCACAGACTAGGTAGGTAGAGATACTACGTATATTCTAATAAGCAATGCAGAATTGCAAAACCGCGGAGCGGAGGCCATCCCGTAGAAAGAGAAACCTATAGAACTCGCGCAATTGCCATCGCATTCACACTAAAGAGAGAACGATTTATGCCTAAAGCCTAAGAAGAAATGAAATAGGACGATTAGCTCTCTATCTCATCCAGCGTGCCGGTTTTTGCATTGCTTAGCACCTCCATGTGCTAAACAAATTTCCTTTGTCATCGACGGAGCTCGACACGAGACTGGTGAAAAAAGTTTTAAAAGTTCTAAACTTTTGTTTTTTATGTTTGAATGTGATCAATGTGTTTATGTGGACATTCCCGCAGCTAAAAACAATAAAAAAGAGAGACAAATATGGTGCGGTGCAGCGTTTTTGCATGTAGAAGTGATAGTGAAGAAAAAGTGCCGAATATATTATCATTCCACTCGTAAGTACAAGTTCTTTTGACTACAAAAAGGTTCAAAATTTACAGTTTCATAGATTTACATACACACAAGGCTCAAACATTATGTTTTATGCTATTTTTAGTTCATCTAACAAAAATCGGACTTGAATACAATGAGCACTAGTGACCCGGACCGCGTCTCGGGCTAGACTTATTGCTTCTCTTCTGAGCTTACGCACACTAAAACAATGTGTACATACATTCACTATGACACACATAGCCCAACGGACTTCGTGGGATAGAACAACTATAACAAACATCCATCCATTCATCCACACTTTCGCATTTAAAATATGTATTAGTGTTTTTATTTGTTACAGATTTCCCGAAGATAAAGAATTACGTTTGCATTGGATCAAAGCAACGGGTCGCAAATATTGGGAACCTAAAAAATCTTCGTAATAAAAAATTTGTAATGATTCTGTGATATTTTAAATGATTCTGTGATTTTTGTACATACTCTAATTCAACTGTCTAAATCGAATCTAACTGTCCCATATAAATAAGAAAAAAAATATCTTAAGTAGGTTCTTGTAGAAATTGGTATGCTAATTTTAAAATGATTCTGTGATTTTTATAATGATTCTGCGATATTTTAAATGCAACTGTGTAAATGCGTGTGTATTTTTTAAGTAAAAAAAATGCTGTGAATAACTAAGTATAAGTACCTATATGCAAGTACTATGAAAGTTAAGTACTTTTTAGATAGCAACATTAATATTTTTTAGCAAATTATACGATGTTACGTTCGTAGGTAACCATTTTTTTTTAATGTGTTATTAATTTATGTAAATGTTATTGTATAGGTAATATAACTAAGACATTTATAATTAAACTGTGATTTTATGATTAAGTAATAATAAAATGAAATTTTGAAGACTGATTAAACCTGTAAAATTTATAAACGTTAATTATTGTAATAAATAATGATTATTTTAAATCAAAAACACTTGTTTCTCTATCTGTACTACTCACCTTAGTACCTTCATAATTATATTTACCTACCAAACACAACCTCGGTCTGCCTGCCACTTGTAACGCCAAACAGGGTTCACATTGTGATACTTGTATAATTATAATGACCTAGCAATAGCCTTTATTCACAAAATAGAAAATTATACTAGTATTTACTATTGAAACAATTAGAGCTATCTTCAGACTATTGCAGGTAGCTCAACTGATCCATATCAATACCAGTCGGAAGCGTCCCCAAGACGCTGACTGCATTGCCACGCTGTATGGCAATGCTGATGCGCTGTGCCTGATACTCACCAGCTCTCGGGTCACGCTTCGCTTCGACCAGACGCTCAAATAATTTAATTTTTTAAATTTATTAACTGGAAAATCGCAAATCCGATCTACCAACTAAGACATGAAATAAGGAACCTAAAATCGGGGTAAGAAAATTGCATGGCAACACTTTCCCTCCACCACCTCGTATACTTTGTCTTGCTCTGCTCTGCGGCATGCTCGCTGAAGATCTACCTATACTATAAGTAATCTGAGGGCCATACATACCGACTTACCGACCGACCGACCGACCCACGCAATTGTTCTTCTTCTTCTTTTTTTATGTTTGGCTCTGCATCATGGTTTGACACAATTCTGCCAATCTCAGTTTTCGAATAAATAAAATTAAAATGTATGGAGGTTGAGTTTGTATTACTTATAGAAAATAAAAAACTTGAGAGGTGTCAAGGGACACCCGGATGGAACGAAGTTCCTTTCGATTAATAGTGGGCGTGGGAGTCACAGCACGGCTTGCTTCGCTCGCCGTGCTGTTCCCCTATATTAGACACATGCCCCCGTCATCAAATAAGTAATCCTCAACCTCTTGTTAGTCGAAAACGATACCCATATCAGATTTTTTGGTGGGGGAGGGGTTTCCGGGGGCTGGGGGCGTGGGGGTCACAGCATGGCATGCTTCGCTCGCCATGCTGTTCCCCCTTTGTCGCATTGAGGCTCGCTGCGCTAGCCGCAATGCTCCCCTCGGGTTCAGGGGAGGGCGTTCCGGGGGTCACGCAATCCGACACACGCCTGCCGTCATCAAATTCGTAATCCTTACCCCCATGTTAGTCGAAAATGATACCCATATCATATTTTTTAATGGGGGAGGGGGTTCCGGGGGCTGGGGGCGTGGGGGTCACAGCACGGCTTGCTTCGTTCGTCGTGCTGTTCCCCTGTTGTCACGTGTAGGCTCGCTGCGCTCGCCGCAATGCTCCCCCCGATTTAAGGGGGAGGGGGTTCCGGGGGGGCACGCGAGGGCCATGCAATCCGACACACGCCTGCCGTCATCAAATTCGTAATCCTTACCCCCATGTTAGTCGAAAACAATTTAGTTTACCAATCACAGAGTATTGGCGGCATAGAGGCGTGACAGGATTGGTGGATTAATCGAACGGCGCGAAGAAGACTGATTTGGTTGGTGAAAAATAGACAATAAGGAATATTCTAATGGCGGTAAAAAAAGAAGTGGCTGGACTTGAATTGTTTTGATTAATATCTGGTTTTCGAATAAATACTGTACCTATTGCAGTGTATTGGCGTTTTAATAACACTACCTATATGTACAACATAATCACAATAAATATCTTGTATCTTGAAATGTGCTTTTTATTTCATTAGTAGGTATTGTAGGGGAAATTTATCATCAGCACATACATTGCATACCGACGACGAGCTCAGACGACACTCACGGTAGGGCTGGTCCACCAGTTCAAAGTCGCTCAGCGAGCAATGGAAAGAGCTATGCTCTGAGTTTCTCTGAAGGATAGGATTCGTACAGTTGGACCGAAAAGAGTAGAAATTAATTAAAATGGAACTAAACTATACCTTTGCTCTGTCAACACGAAACCAATGTCAAATCTGTTCAAAATGTCACGCACATGTAAATAAACATTGGGTACCTACCTCAAAGATATTTGCATTAATATGACTGTATTAATGTATATTATGGTGTTTAGTGTAATCCAACATGGAAAAAACTAATCGCAGTGGAACAAGACAAGTGATTGATAAAGTTTTCATACGTGTTTTAGCCGAATTTGAAGTAGGAAAGCTATGGCCCCATGTTCCAGACAATTATCAATGAACCTCCGAGATCACTGTTAAATACTAGATTATGTGGTTTTTAAATAGTAAAATCTGCCTCTCTCAAACGATTAAACCTGTGAATTTGATTATCTGAGTAATACCTATTTGTCATGTTTTTTTTTATTTGAGTTCATGGTGTTTTTAATGTTTATTTCCGTTCGTATTGGAAAAAGTACGGTCCTGCGTAACATTTCAGTATAATTTAAATTTGTTTTTAGGTCGGTTTAGACAGAAGCATTAATTGGTCGCCCCTCACAGAATATGTAATAATGCCATTCAGTAGCACTCAGGTTCAAACCCTTGAACATAACGACGACGACCTCTGTGGCTCAGCGGGCGACGGTCCGCCTGCGACGCAGGAGGTTGCGGGTTCGATTCCCGCCTCGGGACAAATGTTTGTACGATCTGCAGACATTTGTCCAGGGCGTTCTGGATGTTTTCTATGTATAGTGAAAAATATCTATCTATGTAGTGTATTGTATTATGTATATCAGTTATCTAGTACCCATAACATAACACAAGCTCTGCTTAACTTGGGGCTAGATAATGCTGTGTGAATTGTCCAGCAATAAAAATAAAATAAAAAATATATTGATTATAGTTTACATTATTCTCGTTTATTTCGTGTTTTGTTTTCTTATAAAGTTTATTAAATTATATATATAAAAAACTTATGTTGTTTTCAATACCCTACATTTCTATTGTCACGAGAAAAAATATTAAAATTTCAAGACTGCACCACATGTAAATATGGTGTAGTGGTTAGTGTAACCGAGTTTTTTTCAATATTGACATCCACGTTTTAAACAAAATTTTATTGCTTAACGCAAGGATCAAGACCGTTTGCGTCGTAGTATTCATGTTGCCATCTAAACGACAGCAGCGCCCTCATTTATTTTCTACTCTTTTCAGTGGCACTGTAACTAATACATCCGACAGAGAACCAAAGTTATCGATATCGACATAGCTCAAAAAATTAGCAAGCTGAAGTGGCAGTGGACCGGGCATATCTCGCGAAGAACCGACAAGCGCTGGGGTAAAGTGTTCTTGAGTGGAGACCACGAGCTGGCAAACGTGGTGTAGGACGCCCTCTGGCCAGGTGGGATGACGATCTGCGAAAGACTGCTGGCAAATGCAGGATGCGGCAAGCTGAAGACAGGGCGCTATGGCGCTCATTAGGGGAGACCTATGTCAAGCAGTGGGTGGACTAATATAGGCTGATAATGATGATGAGGTAGGTATTATTGTGGTGCAAAAGTGTCTCATAATTTTGCGGTCTCTGCACTTTTTATTTGAAGTATAATTTCAAAAGACACATTAAATTTCGAATTAAAGGTTATCTTAGCAATATCTGAAATATAATATTTAATGAAACTTTTATTTAAGATGATATGTTATTAGGAAAAAATAATCATTATGACTGAGCCGTTTTGATCGGTATACTATCGTAAAATTAGAAGTGTTTTTTTTCTTACAAAATGGCGGAATCGATTTAGTTCAGACAGGCAATTATTTAAAAAAAATAAAAGCAACTTGAAATTGTTTTTAACATCATAATGAAGTCCTCCTACAGTTAAATTTTCTATTTACAATATTTGAGATACTCCCTTCCATGTGGCGTGAGCGTGGGACAACCGCCTTGTATAAAACTTACCAGAATAGAAAGGTTCCTACAAAGGTTTGGTGGAATTCCCTGTTCTGAATTTGAATTCCTAAAGAACAATGGCAACTTTCCCTTATGGTTTGTCCCAAAAATTTGAGGGAAGATAAGAAATATACCATTTGATTCATCTCAAAATTTCATGCAGAGTGCATTTTTAGTTTTTCCGAGATTTTTCCAGAAAAAATTAAATATTTTTTTGAAAATTGGCAGAATAATTTCCTATCCTTGGTTCATCTCTTCATTGCAAATGGCGGCGGGGAGACAAAAAAGGTTTGAATTCTAGAGGTTAGTTTCAGGTTAGGGGCTGGATTAAAACCAACCTACTTTTTTCAGTTGGTAGGTAGAATAGAGTAGGTTTATCGGCCATGGAGGAAAATAGCTAGGTCTTAGGCCCTGCTACATTTTTGGATAGAGATTTCCTAACTTTGTATGTAGGTACCCTAGCCTATACATACCTACCTACCTAGCCTAGCCTAGCCTAACCTAAACCAACTCAGGTGTTTTGCCGCGGCTATACAATTCGTTCCAAGAACGTGTCGCCTACCTGTTCGAATAAAATTGATAGGTACCTAATGAACGCCATATCGCCCAGTCTTCAGCTTGCCGCATCCAGCTTCTCCCTACCAATTGCGTCCTACACTACGTTTGCCGAGTCGCAGTCTCCACTCAAGACAAGAACACATTTACCCCAGCGCTTTTCGATTCTTAACCTACCCATGGTACAACTTTTATTTGTATTGTAGGTCGGTACTTACGTGGAGTATCGTACGTACCTATGTACCTATCGTACCTTCCTGGAGTGAAGACATAATTAACCGCTATCTCATTATAAGTCATAGGTCTACCTACAGTCATCGCCAATTATAGCGATGAACAGATGAAGATTCCAATCCAAAGCACCGAGCAGCTTCTGTTGTCTTGCAACTAGGTACCTAGTGTAGTTTAGCGATTGCTCGACGGTTTTGGAGTCTTCAACTTTACGAGTTACGAGTTAGTTACCTACCTACCTAGGTACCTATGCAAAAATGTTTTTTAGGTAGGTACCTATCTACCAAAATAGATAATTTTGTAATAGGTAATTCCTAATATCCCAGAAGGATCGAGTGGTTGGCCTTACTACGTTACGTACCATTCTAGCTTTACCAATTAGGTAATACTATCTATAAACTAGCCAAACTCGATGTGGAATGTTTATAAGCAAACCATTAAGAACACACACACACAACGCTTACACAAAAAACTAAAACTCACTTGCTTTGATTGGCGTCGAGTTTCATACGTATAATAAATTGCATTGATTGTTTGCAACAGTCTGCAGTTAGCCAAATTGTTTCAATTGTAAATAGGTACATACTAGTTCTAATTTCACTCTCTTGCCGCGTCTTTTTATACGCAATTTACATACCTACGTCTGCCGATTTGAGATCCTTCCTTCAATAAATATTGCTTATAATTTATTAATTTTAAAATACTTTATTTATAAAGAAAATAAGTGCAATCAAATACCTAATAGAAATTATTAGGCAGGTATTTGATTGCACTTATTTTCTTTGTAAATAAAGTATTTTAAAATTAATAAATTATAAGCAATAATTATTTATTGAAGGAAGGATCTCAAATCGGCAGACGTAGGTATGTAAATTGCGTATAAAAAGACGCGGCAAGAGAGTGAATTTTAGGTTAAGTATGGGCGGTTTGTTTACAAACATTCTAAATCGAGTTTGGCTAGTGTATATGCATACGATAAGAAAACATACCAACTAACTGGTCAGTGGAATCGTATAATTTTATTAATATACGCAGGCAAACTCATAGATGAAATATTTTTTATCTTGGTCACATCTTGGTGCTAAATTATACATTTTCAAGAACGCGTAGGTACCTACAGTATATCAATTCTTAGGGTTAGTTTCTTTCCATTCTTAGTAACTTTTTCCATTATCTGTGACATCGATGTTTTTTTACGTCAATGATCTGTGAGGTAGCGCTACCGAGTAAGTATTGTTATTCGGTTTCCTCTCTATCGTCATTTAGATAGGTACTTAGATACCTGAAAAATAAACACATCTATACTATAATATTATAATGAGGAAAGATTTGATTGTTTGTTTGTTTGTATTGAATAGGCTCCGAAACTATAGGACCGATTTGAAAAATTCTTTCACCGCTAGGAAGTTTACTTTTCAGGGAGTGACATAGGTTATATTTTATCCCGGAATTCCCACGGGAACGGGAACTACGCGGGTGAAACCGCGAGGCGATCGTCTAGTTATTTATAAAAGGAAAGGAATGTTCAATGTTTGTAAGCATCGATATAATTTGTAAGACATATTACTAAAATGTATGGGAGAACTTTAGTAACGATAGCTAGGAAGGTAGGTACAATACAAACACTGCACATAATGTAGGTACTTACGGAGTATTAGGTAAGTACTACTAACTCCTACTAGGTATGCATAATTTTATGTTGACTAGGCACATACCGACAATCTTAAGAAGTAGGTAGGTAGGTAAACAATGAAAACAAAATAAACTCTCGATGTACAATAACTTACAATGGCGAAGGGTACCTATGTAGTTCTTTAGCACCCAAGAAAGAAAATATTCTTTGAAACAAGTTTCTTTGCTACTACAACTTTTTGTGAAATCACTCTCACAAACACTTGGGTAAGGATAGAAGGTTCACCTGTACCTAGTATTAGGTATTTTGATAAGTTTATTTTGAAAATCATTTTGTCAACAAACACATTACAAAAGCGCGCGGATTGGACCACAGAATAATGACAGGCAGAGTTGGTAGTGCTGTCAATGTCAAAAACAAAATGGCGAATTCTACGAGTTTTTATCACCCTAGCTTCGCTCAAATTGCTATTCATCCACATTTTCAAAAATTAATTTAATTTTTCCTGCAAAAATTATGGAAAAACTAAATATACAGTTTTATTCAGAATTTCCGGAGCTATCGATTGATACCCTAGGGAGCTATCGATTGATACCCTAGGGATCTATCCTCATGATAGCTCATAATTCTTGCCATTGTTCTTTATGAACTGGGAAATCGCAAAATATCCAATACAACCAGAGATGAATTGGGGAATCTAAGATCGGGGTGATAAAATTGCATGGCAACACCTTCCCCCCACCACCTCGTATACTCAGTCTCACTCTCGAACATGCATGCCAGTAATTTTTATTATTATTTATGTATGATTTAATAGGTAGCTGAAAGTAGCCGAAGGTCAGGTTCTGTTCTGTAGCCCAAAATGTAGCAAAAATATCGGTATAAAAGTATAAAAAGCACCTAACGAAGAGTCAGAGTTCCTAAAGATGTCCAAAAAAGTTGCCAAAATATCGCTATAAAAATAATAATAGCAGAATGGATGGAGTTTGTGCAAAAAGAGATCCGTCGGTCGTCGCGTCGATCGTCATGAACGTGTCATTAGGGGGTGGACTATATTTACCTACGAAAGTTTGGATGTTTAGATCTATGGATGGATAGATAGATGGAAGGATGTTTGTTACCTAATTATTTGCCCTAGGTAATCCTGTTACGCACAAAAATTAGTGATACTATAAAAAAATTCAAGGACGCTTTGGCAGCTTTATCATTTCAAACTGCTTATCAATGTTATGACCCAAACAATGCTTTTAACTTAGTTTATGACTTATTCTTGCTGTTTTATAATTTGTGCTTTCCAATCAACAAAATCAAAGTTAGTGCATATAAGCAACCTAAATGGATTTCTAAAGGCATAATAAAATGTAGTAAAACGTTAAGCTAGGTTCACATTGCTGTGTCGGGGTGTGTCGTGGCGCGCCAGAGCGCAATCAGTTAAGTTTATTACCTATGTGTTGGGGTCGTAGAAAGAGAAACCTATAGAACTCGCGGAGTTGCCATCGCAATCACACTAAAGAGAGAACGACTTATGCCTAAAGCCTAAGAAGAAATGAAATAGAACGATTAGCTCTCTATCTCATCCAGCGTGCCGGTTTTTGCATTGTTTAGCACCTCCATGTGCTAAACAAATTTCCTATGTCATCGACGGAGCTCGACACGAGACTGCTGAAGAAAGTTGTAAAAGTCAGAAACTTTTGTTTATTACTTTTGTTTTGTTGAAACAAAAGATGATGAAATCAGTAGGTAGGTGACGCACCGCAAAAAATATTCAAAACTATCAAAGTAACAGTTTAACTTTGTTTGCACCTATTCTAATTGGTTTGCAAGTAGACTTTTAAAAGGCAAGCACTCAACAGGTCATTTGCCACCAGAAATTATGGTTTTTTAAGTTTAAAAAGGCCAGCAAAAACCGCACATCCATTTTATGCCGTCTCCGGTTGGGCTATGCCTATTTTTCTAGCCAAAATAAGGGTCAGGGATCATTTTCTTTTGGCCTGTCCAAGACATAACATATCCTTTCATTATTTTAAGCCTCCTGAAACAGGGGGTATTTCAGGAGGCTTAAAATAATGAAAAATAAAAATAAAAATTATTCCCTCTCTTTAAGGACTCTTCTTTCCTTAGTGTTTTTAAATTGCTATCCTAACTTTGTAATTTTGTAAATTATGAGGAAAACTTAAAAAACCAAGGTTTGAGAGGAATTTGCGCTTTTGAAACACCGTAGTGTTTATTCTTTAAGGCGAATAGTAGGGTGGATAGTGGCGCCACTACATATTTAATTTTATAATTACGTTATACAAAAGAATTATCAAAAAATCGGACCGCGCGTAGACGATATCTATCATAAGCTTTTTTAAATGTATCTTTAATAGTTTTGTACTGTAGTATTTAGGCAGATACTTGTATCAAGAGTTTAGTTCCTATTGGTACCAACCTCTCCAAACATGGTGTTTGATTGAATAACACAAAACAAAACTATTACCTAAAGATACATTTAAAAAAAGTCTAGAAGAACTCTACGTTTGAGACCAAGAGGAAGCTAGATGGAAACTAGGGGCCTAACAAAAATCATGAGCATAAATTTTAAGGTGTTCCTCAGAATAAAACTGAATTGCCTGTTTCGCGCAGGAGTCAACAGTTTCATTTCCTGGAATCCCAGAATGACCAGGGATCCAAGCCAAGACAACATTAATGCCACGATTTTTATAACTTTTAATTTAATATACTTAGTCATAGTCGTTCATAAAATGTGCAATTGAAAAGTGACATTTGCAGAATCATGAACCTATTTATAGATTCATGGGCAGGATCTGACACAATATGTCAGACAATAAGTGTGACCAAACTTAGTCAATTTCTATTTTTTCGGTAGATTTTGAGGAACATTTGAAACAGCTGTTAGTATGGAAAAAATATCAGTATTTTTGGTAGAATTATTCATTAGGTGATATACCTATTGATGGTATTTTTTCGAAAGAAGATGGCAACACTCGTCATGAAACTTAAAATTAATCAAGGGTATCGCGTGGAGTGGGAGCCAGATCCCCTAATCAAGCAATGATATTATTGTTGGATTTGATTGTTACAAACGTGCTCTAGCTCTGTGAATCGTGCCCGCGTCCTGGCCGTTTCTAAATGGGAGTCAGGACATTGGTTGCAAGCATTTCCTTCATATAACACTGACACTTTAAAGGATTCTGTAACTTTCCGTATCCTAACAGATTGTCTTCGCTTGGGTGCAAGATGTTGCGCGCCTCATCAATTGCTAGTGCGGTGCTGCTGTCGAACAGCTTGGTCATCACGGATTATCGTGTACTAGGGCCGCCAGATATCTCGCCACGCCAGCCTCGACGACATCATTTGGAGGGCCTATATCGTACCAGCTATTCTCGAACTGAATGGTCTGTTGCGTGACGATGGTAAGAGGCCCGACGACGGTATGACACTAGTCCCATGGGAGTTGGGGAGGCCCATTGTGTGGGACGCTACCAGCGTCGACACACTTGCACCTTCCTATCTTCCGAAGACATCCGTGAGGGCGGGTGCGGGGCGGCAGATTTGGCCGAAGATCTCAAGAGGCGCAAATATGCAGCTCTCGACCTGTGGTATCGACAGAGCCTACACATTTGTGCCCCTTGGAGTCGAGATCCTAGGTCTGTTTTTATATAAAGGGTTTTATAAAAATTAGCTGAGTACGCGTGACCTGCTGGTGCTGGTGAGTTTCTGGCGCAGCGCATTAGCATTGCCTTATAATGGGGCAATGCAGCCAGCAGCGTCTTGGGAACGCTTCCGACTGGTATTGATATGGATCAGTTTAGATACCTGTAGATTGTGCGCAACAGTCTGCAGTTAGCTCAATTGTAAATACTAGCTGCAATTTATTTCTATTTGATTGTGATTTTCTTTGTCAATAATGAGAGCAATGACTGAATAAAATAAAAAAATAATGAAGTGAATGCACACCATATAGCCTGTAAATGTGACATTCTCAGTAGAGTGGCTTTTCTCAACTTGCTCACTTCTCTTGAATTTTTTCAGAAAGAGTTTTTCTACGGCTTTTGAAAAGCTTTGGAGCAGTAGGGTCGGCGGTTGTTCCACAACCTAGACAGCAACAAGTATGGTTTTCCAGGCCAAGGACAACCTCAGCGCCACAAAAATTGAAAAAGTGTATTCTCTCTTTGTATGTAGGTACAAAGTTTATTTTATAGTACTTCAACTTCTTATTTTGATGACTCGTACTTATTACGGCCCTTAAACTTTTCATATTATTGTAAACCTCGTTTATTAGATTTTGGTTCGTTTTCACACTTTTCACCCTATGTTACAGTATATTTGTCAATTCAAATCTGGTCACACTGCAAATTATGATGCAGTGCAGAGCAAAAGTTAAAAAAGAAGAAGAAGTCTCGTCCTACTTCCCTCAAATGTTTACTATCCCTCATATTTTCCCCTCTTATAAATTTTTTATTATGTAAATTTGTAAATTCCAATAAGATTAAACTGTAATGTAAATATTAGCCTTATTTCCTAATTTGTACAGTCCCTATTATTAACCCCTTTTTGTTTGTGCAAGCTTCCCACTAACTTTGTGTTGTTTTTTTAGGTACAAATCAATGGTTGGTACTATTCAAAAAGAGTTATTTGTTTGTCCATTTTTTTTTTTTTTAAATAGAAAATTCTACCGTTTTATAAAACTCTACAAAAGTTTATGACTCTTTTGACACGGACACTGGCAGAATTGTGGCAGCACAGCCACAGCGAGCCATCAAAATAAGAAGTTGAAGTTGAAGAAGAAGAAGTAAAATGAATTTATTTATTTGCTTTGCAACTTTTGCAATTGCAAGCAATGTGTTTATTTATTTTATGGCACGCCAAGACGCCGCGTAAAATGCGGAAAATCTATGACTAAACATCACAGATTTATAGGTATAGTCCAAAACATCCAAATCTTTCCATGAGTCGTTGTCCAATACCTGGAAGCTGGAACGTTCGTCGGTATGATTTTTCATTGCATATGTTTCTTGAAGTGCCGCAAATGCTTTCGCTCTATTTTCAAGTGCGTTTGCGTATGATATTTGGCTTTCTCTAAGAACCACTGACCTTAAATATTACTGGAGCAATAAACTAACAACAGTTTCGCATATTTCAGTGTCGAAGCATGGGCCAAATTCAGCAACCATGATCAAAACTGGTCAATGATCAAAAGCTAGAAGTCAGAAAATGCTATGTGAAGATTATTTGAAAAGAGTGCAATTACTTATTGATTTGTTTTCAAGAAAACTGCGTAGATATGCCATTCCTCATGATGTAGTTAATCACAATCTTGTGACACAAGCATCTACTGCTGTAAGTATTATCACTTTCCTCTAGTCATTAATTTTAATATGAATCGAATAATACCGAAAGATACATGCTGTGATACTTTTAACAACAATTTTAAATATTTATGGGGAAATAGGGAACGGGAACAGATAGATAAATATCGTAAAATATGCAATAGTAAATTAAGTAATATAAATAAGCACTATATAAATTTAGAATGTTTAAGTTTTAAATTATTATGTAAAAATGATGATCATCACAAGTACATAGATGTTTTTTACAATGATATTGTGGGCGTCCTGCAATTAGCAGCTGAACAGAGTTATGATTTTAAAATGAAAAGGAAAGGACAGAAAGTAACTGGCTGGAATTTTCACATCAGGCGACTGCACGTTAAGGCTAGGGAACATTTTTTGATGTGGGTACAGTGTGGTCGGCCATGCTCGGGATATCACTATGAGAATATGACTGCCTCGCGCAGAGAGTTTAAAGCCGCGCTTAAGTATGTACAAAATAACCAGGATAAAGTTAAAATGGAGGTGTTGGCCCGACATCACAGTGCTGGAAATTTTACAGATTTTTGGAAAGAAACTAAGAAATTGAACCGTAGAAACAATATGCCCGTTAGTGTTCAAGGAGAAAAATATAAGAAAACCATAGCCGAACTATTTAAAAATCATTTTAATGGTGAAAAAACAGCAAGATAAGCATACCGTAGAATCTCGGGCTAGTCTGGGCCCGGAGGCTCATCACGTAGTCACTATTACACCGAAGTTTTTTTTTTTTTTTTTTTTTATAATATGTCGCAAACTAGTTAACTCATCTGATCATTTGACCAGAGAGTGTGCTAGTCTGCTTTTGCTTTTTAAACCTATGGCAACCTGTTGCTATTAACACTAGAGTGCACGCGCCCATTAATACTCCTTAAGCGCACGCGCGGGCTACAGGCGTGGACCACTTATGGTTCAATTAATTCCCTAAATCAAACATCAAATGAGTAAATAACGGTATAGAATTACGAAACATCTTTATTTTTATTATAACGGCTTAAAGATTTAACAAAATTCTGATGTTTAATTATAATTAGAAACAAAAACATAAACTTCTTAAAAATCAACTATATTTGGAATGTTAGAGATCTATACGTGTTATTTTCATTCAGGAACATGGAAATCACTCAAAAATTGGTTTCTAATCATCTTACTGAACCAATTATCAATAATATAATAACAAATCATTCTCTTGGCATGCATTCAGGACACACGACTGCCTGATGTTTGGTACAAATGCGCCTCATACATTTCCTGCATTGCTTGCGGTCACGAGCCCTGCTGCAAAAAGCACACTGGCCATCTCCTCCCCGAATAAGCATATTATATTGTTGGGTTGATCTGCCAGTCCTAGAAGTAATCTGCCTTTCAGTTTTATACCTCTGGGTATATTTTGCTGGGGGATGTACGACGCTCAATAGGTCTTGCAAGATCGAATCCAACTTCTTGGAGGTATTGATACCGGATCTCTTTCATTTGAGGGTTATTCATCTGATATATCTCATTAGCGTTACGAGACTGGTAGGAAGGCAAAGTCAACAGCGGCACGTTTTCATCTTCATCATCATCATCGTCCTCGCCTTGTTGTTCAGTATCAGAATGTTGAGGTGATCCAATCGGGGCACTTTGTTCTGTGATTTCTCGTTCTTCCCCACTTTCACACACACGTTACACTTCACCGTGACACTTCATCGTTATCCTCCAGCAGCCATCTCTGAATTTGTTCACGGAAATCATTCGAGTTACCCGCCATCTAAAAAAAGTGAACAAAACAATAAAACTACATGAAATATCCTTATGTATAAACAACAAATACATACAATATGAACTCACAGTATTTTATACTGTAACACTAAAGAAAATAGATCATATTTACCATAAATTTACCACTTGTTCACTGAACCCTAAATTTCCTCGAACGCTCGCGCGGGGTACAGGCGTAGCCCACCAACTTCAAAGTCGATTTTTGAAGACATCCGTGTGCCGCAAGTGTCGGCACGCTACTGGAGGGAGCTGGGGTTTATACTTGAGGAATACACTAGAGGACAGCACTGTAACACGCCTAGTTAAGAAAACATACAACAATATTACACGCTGGGTTGCATATGTAGCCCGCGCGTGCACTCTAGTGTTAAATGCAACAACATTAAATTACCTTATGAGGAATAAAACACATATATTTTGGTAAGACTTCAAACACACACACACACACACACACATTCACTCAAACACACAAGCGTTAGAAAAACGCACATTTATTTCCACATATAAATTAATATTATATAAATAAAATCAAATAATATATATATATTATCATTAAGAATTAATTAAATAATTATCTCATTGAACATACATATTTTGTTGTCAATTGTACAATTATTTGATGAACAAACAATGCCAACCTCTTTGTCTTTTTAACTGATAATTAAATATTTGAATGAGTATCTCATGAACATATACATTTTTACAAAATAAAATTGTATTATTTCATGTTAAATAAATAGGAATCAATACATTTCTATATAATCAATTAATTATTCATAAATTGCTATTTCATTAATTCATTTTATCATTACAATTTAAATCTTAATTATTCTTATACTAAGCCTTAAAATTCATCTCTTCTAGCTTATTTCATTTTTTTTCTTTTCTTTTTGAATCCAGACCTCTTTATTTCTGTCATATTTCAGTATTTATTGTATTATTGTTTTACTTTTCTTTTGGTTAAGTATCTTTCTTTCTTTTTTTTTTTTTTTTTTTAGAAACAAACAATGTAAACAAACAAAGTCAGTAAATTAAAAGAAGTTGATATATCATAATAATTATCATTGCTTTTCTTCTAAAAACGACCCATTCTCCCTGCCGATTATGCGAAGAATAGTCTTTGCAAACGACAAGAAGATAGGCCTATAATTATTGTCCCCAATCAGCTGCTCCACTGTATCAACACTTATATCAGTATCCATAGCGCATTCGCATTCATGTCTCAGCAATCCAAACCGCGCGCATTCTTAAAGCAAGTGCTGCACAGATTGGCTGACATCCTCACCGCAAGAACACAGAGGAGAGTCTGTTAATCAAAATCTAAACAAATAAGAATTAAAGCCACCGTGACCTGTAAAAATTTGTGCATAAAAATTATCTAGTTTGATTTTCCTTAGAGTTTGAAAGGCTTGAGATACATTCTTGAAAAATAGTTTAGTGGTGCTACCCGCCTGAGATGTATTGTATACCTACTTGCTGCCAGTCATGAATGCTGTCCGATCTAACCAACCACTTAGCGTAGGACAGAGGGTAATGGTCGTAGAATGGTAGTCTTCTATCTCTGAGAGCTGCCTGCTTTGCCAACTCGTCAGCCCTCTCATTACCCTCTATCCCACAGTGCGCATTGACCCAGTATAAAGTTATGAGTTTATTCTCCTGAACTAACCTAAGAATGTTTTCCTTTATTTCTGCAACTAAGGGATGAAGTGAATTAGGGTCACTAATGGCCTCAAGACTTGACCTAGAATCGCTCGCTATGCTAAAAGCAGTCTCACCTCTACCTTCGGCTAACTGAAGAGCCCGCAATATCGCACAAAGCTCTGCCTGAAACACACTACAGAAGTTCTCTAGGCGGAATCTAGTATGGCGGACCTCCCCTCCAGACCAGCAGCTGACAGCACCACCCACCCTACCCTCAAGCTTACTACCATCTGTGTAAAGCACGAGCCCATCGTTCCCGAGGCTCAATGCCTCCTCCTGGGACTCGATGAGCCCGAACCTTATATGCTTTCTCTCCGCAGGGTGAGGCAGTGAAAATGGACTTTCCCTAAGTTCCATACTTCGTCCCGGCAACCTGGCCAATGTCTCCCCTCTTTTGGCCCTGTAAATAAGGGCATTTTCCTTCAATCTCATGGTTAGAGGCAGCAGTCTCGACAGCAGGACACTTGACACCAATGAGACTGTACGGTGAGCTTTGCTTATTTTAATAGCAAAAGATCTTGTTAGGCTATTTAAAGTTTTTTCAGCATAAACCCTATCTGAAACATCTGCCCAGCAACTCGCCGAGTACAGAATAGTAGGCTCCACCACGGCGATATAAATTAATCTCAGAATATCAGAATTAAGACCCCATTGTGCGCGTGCCGCTCTCGAAACCACCCTGTAGAAAGTAATAGCTTTGTTGGTGACAAGCTCAAGGTGTCTTCTAAAGTTGAGAATGGGGTCAATATTTAATCCCAATATTCTGAGACTAGATCCATAAACTATGGGGACACCTGCCATCACGAGCCTAGGATAATGATATCTCAATTTTTTTGTGATTAAGAGTGCTTGCGTCTTCTCAGGAGCAAATCTCAGTTTCAGGTTTTCGCCCCACTGCGTGATCACGGCCAGCGCCCGGTTGAGCATCCCCTCCAGCTCAACCCCATCAGCCGCGGCTGCGATCATCAGAATATCATCCGCGAAAGCCTGAACCCTGACGCCTCCATACTGTGACTGCTCCAGCACCGGTTCCAGCTGGATATTCCAGAGGATTGGCCCACAGGTAGACCCCTGAATACAACCCTTATAGGTAACTCTACAGACTTCTTGCCCCGCATATTTTAGTTTAATGCTCCGCTTGGAGAGGTAATTCAGGATGAGGCGCACGACCTCTACGTCAACATTATTAGCCCTAAGCTGTTCGACAATCGCGGGCCACCAGGCGTTATCAAAAGCCCCTTCTATGTCTAAAGAAACTAAAGCAACTATTTTCTTTTGTTCCAGGCTAGCACGAACAATGGACATGGCATCAAACAGGGCGTCTTCGGCGCTCCGCTGCGGAGTGAAACCGTACTGAAAGGGGCTCAGCCTGTTCTCCTTGCCGAGCTGCCACTGCAACCTGTTTACAAATAGCTTCTCGAGAATCTTTCCAAAGACCGGAAGAAGCCCGATAGGTCTATAGGACTAAGGAGTGCTGTAGGTGTCTCTGCCCGGCTTAGGGATCACCTTTATGGTCGCCACCTTCCACAATCTCGGGAAACAACCCAATCGAAGGCACTGCGAAAACAGCCCCACAAGTAGGGCTTTGTCGCATCTGTAGGCCCGGAGACAGATGTCCAGCGTGAGCCCGTCGCCTCCGGGCGCTCTCTTGGGACTCATAGTACGCAGTACTGTCTCGAACTGTGTACGCGCTGCTACCCGCGCTCGCCGACTGGCGCGTTGACCCCGCGCTCTGCACGCTGTCCGATCACAGGCCGGTCACCTTCACGCTGCGGCTGAGTGCGCGCCGCGAGAGGGACGCGCCCGGCGCCAGCACGAGGATCTATAACACGGCAAAGGCTAATTGGACGCTATTCGAGGAAGAATTAGAGCGGGAGATCTCTCGCGTTGAACTGAGTGCCGCAGTGGACGCGCTGGCGGACGGAGAAGCGGTCAACCGGGCCGCCGACCTGTACACCGAGTGCGCGCTCGCGGCTTGCGAGAGGGCCATCCCACGCATACCGCCTCGGAGACTAGGCAGGCTCTGCCGCTGGTGGAGTGCCGAGCTGACCGAGCTTAAGGCCGAGATGGTGCGCCGCCGGAGGAGAATCGCGCGGGCGAACCCTGCCAGGAGACGGTTCGTGGTGGACCAGTACCTGGAGGCCAGGACGGTTTACAGGAGAGCGATAGAGTCCGCCAGGACCGCCAGTTGGAAGGAGTTCTGCACGGGCGAGACGCTGGAGGGTATATGGCAAAGGTCTTACCGGATCATGAAGGCGTGCGGAGCGCGGGCGCGCTCGGAGGACGTGCTGCTGGCGGCGGCCGACGGGCGCGTGCTCGACGAGGCACAGTCGGCGGCGTTGCTGGCCGACACCTTCTACCGACGTGACGACCCGCAGCGGGACACGCCGCAGCACGCCGCGCGCCGCGCCGCTGTGCAGACCTGGGCTGACCGCCTCGCCCGCACCGCATCGACCCACGTCGCCTTCACTGAAACACCGAAGCAGGTTGAAACGATACTGAGAAAAATGAATCGTGGTAAGTCTCCGGGTCATGACGGCCTGAGCATAGAACATCTGTTGAATGCGGGCCAACATATCTGTGTGGTGTTGGCGCGGCTTTTTAATCTCTGTGTGAGGCATTGCTACTTACCTGAGGATTTAATCCGAACGTTGGTTGTCCCTATCACTAAGGATAAGACTGGAGATATATCGAGCATGGCCAACTATAGGCCTATTTCTCTGGCAACGGTTGTGGCCAAGGTGCTTGAACGAGTAATACAATCGTATTTAAGTCAAAATTATATTGACGATGGACAATTTGGTTTCCGTTCACAAGTCTCTACGGATATGGCTATTTTCTCCCTGAAGCAGGTTGTCGGTTACTACAAACAGCGGCTAACTACTGTGTACGCATGTTTTTTAGACCTCAGCCGTGCCTTCGACACGCTGAACCACGACCTCCTGTGGAAAAAGCTGCGTGACAGTAGCATGGGAGTTCCGCCTGAGGTTGTTGATCTCCTTGCATTTTGGTATCGCAAGCAGACCAACAGCGTCAGGTGGGGCTCCGAGCTGTCTGGGAGATACCAGCTTCCATGCGGTGTGAGGCAGGGGGGGCTCACCTCTCCGGACCTGTTTAACACCTATGTGAATGATTTAATCGTGGAGCTAAGCAGAACCCCGGTAGGGCTCAGATTGGATGACAGATACGTCAACAACCTGAGCTATGCCGATGATATGGTGCTGCTTAGCCCTTCGATTAAAGGCATGCAAAAACTAATTAAAATCTGTGAAAGATATGCGAAAGATCATGACTTAATACATAACACAAGAAAGACAGAAATGGTGATATTCAGGTCCGGGAAGGGACCGGCGAACGTACCGGAGGTCTATTTGAACCGGCAGCCTGTAAAAATAGTCGAGAAATTCAAGTACCTTGGCCACATTGTGACATCTAACCTTAAAGATGATGATGATGTGGAACGGCAGCGTAGATCACTCTGTATCGTAGGGAACATGATCGCGAGAAAGTTCTATAGGTCGTCGCCTGACGTGAAACTGACATTGTTTAGGTCTTTCTGCCAGACATTTTACACCTGTCAGCTCTGGACCGAGTACACCAAAAAGACGCATGATAGAATACGTGTGGCCTATAGTAACATTTTCAGGCAACTGATGGGCTTGAAGCGCTTCTGTAGTGCTTCTGAAATGCTAACACAGGCCCGCGTAGACTCTTTCAACGCTATTCAGCGGAAGAGGATTGCGTCTTTTATGTTCAGAGTTGGCTCGTGCGATAATTCGATTATCAGAAGTCTGGCAGAACGACTTATTCATACAATTACATTTAGACGGTGGGTGGATATTGCCACCTAAAACAATATACTTTTGTTTATAGATTTAATATAATTTTTGTACATTCTGCAGTTAAAATATGGATCATTGTGTCTGCAATAAAGAGTTATTATTATTATTATTATTCAGGTGAAAAACACCCAGAACAACTATCTGCAGATCATCAGGTTAAATCATCAGACAGATTTTAATTGTGTAACCCGAAAGTCAGACCTAGTAGAAGAAACATAATTCAAGAGAATCAAATTGCTTGTTACTAAATTAAATTCATCTCAAATTCTAGGCAGCATCAAGTTCTACCAAACACAAGGATCTCACTACAGAGGTTTCAACATGAATACTGCTGAGGTGCTGCAATCTTCTACTTCTGTAAGTATCTAGAGCTAAAATACTTGACAAAACTTTCTAACTTAAGTTGTAAGTAAATTATAACAGTCCACATCAAGTTAGCAGCCACACAAGAAATAAGCATTCACCAATAAATAAATCAGGAAAGAACCTCTGCAAAACATTAAAGAGGTTGTTTAACTATGTTTCAGCTTCATTTTCAATAACAACTGTTATAAATTTTGTAAATCACTTCTCTCGCACTGCATTTGGTTGATTTATTAATTTTTACCATCTCTACAATCATCACAATTTTTATCTTTCAGAGAAAGAAAAAACATTCAATGGACACAGAATCTACTCTTTACCAAGGCGTCTTTTGCGACAAGTGAAAAAGCAAATCAGAACTAAGAATAAAACTGATATTCTAAAATACTCAGCCTCGGATGAAGCGGTTGAAGAGCTTCTCAACAAATTATCAAATCCCTTCATAGTTTAATTACAAGGTCAGTTATTTAAGTAAAAAAAAGGGCAGAAAATGGAATATTCAAAAAAACTGATTGCTGTACAGCTTTTCAAATGTTCACCTGCATGACTACTTGCTATGTCAATCACTCAAGACCTTTTTAAATCTTTTGCCACTATGTACGTACACTAAATTAATAGTCAGATATTTTTAAAAAATAAAATTGCAAGTCAAACACCTTTGATTAATGAATGCATGTTGTTTTTGATGAAATCTCCATAAGAAAACATTTAAACTATAACAGTAGAAAAAATGGCATTGTAGTATTTCAAGACAATGGTAAGCATATTAAACAGCCTATTGTTTACTATCTATCTGGAGACTCTGTTACTCAAATCAAATCAATCGTTTATTTGCAAGAATACAACATTCAGAAACATACAATATGTCAGATCTAATTTAGTAGGTACTATTTTAGTAATTTTATTCAACCTGCACCCTTTGTCCGGTGTAGGACAGATACTCGATTGGACACATAATTCAGCAGATTCGCTACTCGACAGATCGTGAATTGGGCAGATTATTGGATTCGACATACTCGACAGAAGTACAGGTGTAAATGAAATAGCAAGTGAAACCAAAATATTTTATTTAGTTTTTAATCTGAAGTTTACTTTGCTTAACCGTTTTAAGCAATCAATTATGTACGCTTATCTCGTTGTTCAATGCCGCTGTAAGACTTTTTTCTATTTGAATATTTTTTTCCAATGAATCACGCAGCTTCCCTTTGCAATGAACTTGTTCCTTTTTTAGCTTCATGTCTTGAAAGCGTGATTTTTTCATTTATTTATTACCTTTTCTTGTGTCGTCATTGTTTCTTATATTTTCGTTTACCGAATCTTTTGGCTTTTGGTTCATTTTCTTTTCCAGGGGGCGTCTGTTTCATTTTCATTTGCAGTGGTCGTTGATTCGCTTTTCGTAGAAGCATTTAGTTCATTTCATTTGCAGTGGTCGTTGACATAAATGTGTTGTTGACATGGTATTGACATGAATAATCTAAATCTGTTTTGATGGTAACTAACATAGGTAACATAGGTGATGGTAACTAACATAGGTACTATCATTTATGGTGAACAACCAAAATAAATAAATTGAATTTGTTGGCTCATTTTCTTTCTCCAGTGATTATCGTCGTCGTTATGAGCGGTGGCGTTTGGTTCGGATATTATATTTGCAGAATTTATTTAATTAACTTCGGACACGGCAGTGTTCATCTCCTATGATATGAATTAAAAGTAAATATTAAAAGGATAGTTTCCGCTTGTACGTAACCCACTGATTGCATTTCCTGGTGTAGCTCCTTTTAACGCATTCACTGCCCAGCCTCGCGGTGGCGGTGCCAACCGCAGGGGCGCGCCGCCGCTGCGACACGAGGGAGTAGACTGGCTTCTGCGTCTTGGGCCATGATTGTGTTAGATACGCTCCCGTGAAAAGTTTTGCAATATCATACCGATTGATTATTCTGCCCGGGTGTTATTTTTAGTAATAATTGAATTCAATTCATGAGGGTACCCAGCATTGCTTAAGGGGCAGAAGTAGGTAACTCAACTTAGTTAAGAAGTTTTTTATTTACTACGATACGTCTTTCAACTGCACTACATCTTATTTCAAGAATAACCTGCGAGGGTTCTGGGAAAATTAATTAACAATTTCGTTTTCAAATTTATTTTGTGCTTCCGGAATCCTCTTTCTATGTACCTACTGTTGAGTGAGCAGCAGGTGGATTTCTCCTGAGGTTGGATGTGGCGGAAAATAAAGTCGTCTTATATATGCATTGCGTTTGTATTGTCTTATCAATACTATAAACAACAATACATTAGTTTTTTACACGATTCGATCTGATAACATTAATTACGTTCAACACAGAGAAAATATATATGCAGCCGCCATTACAGCTGCAGGCAAAAGAGAGCGAGGGAGATAGCAGGCTATAGTTACCTTTTTGATGAAATACATCAACGTCAAACAAGAAGCATCTGTCAATGTAGGGGAAGGTCCCCTCGTACCTCAGAGGAAGTATCAAATAGTACTTTGATTACGCGGTGTTACCAGAGATGAGAAAATTTACCCCATTTTTTTATACTAAAATTACTCTGATCCAAATTTTTTTTTTAATTTTGTTGAGAGATTTTCCATCTAAATCCATTTAGTCAAGGCGTAAAGAAGTAAAAAATACAATTGACGACCTCTGTGGCGCGGTGGGCGAGGGTCCGCCTGCGACGCAGGAGGTTGCGGGTTCGATTCCCGCCTCAGGACAAATATTTGTACGATCTGCAGATATTTGTTCAAGGTGTTCTAGTCGTTTTCTATGTATAATAAAAAATATATATCTATGTAATAAAATATATATATATATATATATATATCTAAAAAATATATACTCGTATATTATTATAAATATCAGTTATCTAGTACCCATAACACAAGCTCTGCTTACCTTGGGGCTAGATAATGCTGTGTGAATTGTCCAGCATTATTTATTTATTTATTTACAATATCAAAAAGAACAAAATTGCGTAATTATGAAAGCTATGTAAAATATTTCTAAAGGTTATAAAATAAAACAATGCTTTTTTATTTACAATCGTTGAAAATAATGTTATTTATTGTCCTTTAAACAAAATCAAATTAGTATAAAAATTTCTAATATTTTCTTCATTGTTTAAGGTCTTGGTCCAATAATGTAAACGCACATTCAAGTATTTGCTACAGATTGCTTTACTTAATAAAGTATAGTGGTGATTATATTATAACTGACATTTGTCTTGCATTTTCTTCAGTTTCATTTTGACTTATTGATGTTGAGGGCATGTTGAGATTATCAACTTCGCAATCAATAATTGACACAATATCTTTTGATTTGTCATTCTTTTTTCCTTTATTATACTTTCTTCTGTTTCTGTTTGTTTTCAAATTGTTCTGTTGTATCATTTCCTCTATATCCTGGGCCTCAACAGATTTTCCTGGTGGAATAGCGATTTTCTTATTTCTTCTTTTATTTTCTGTTGCTTTCGGAGTTCTTTGTGCTTTAAGATAACTTAATAATGTTTTGTCGACATTATACTTGACAGTTTCTTCGTATGTTGGTAATTTTCTCAATACTTTGGCAGGGTTTAAGGGTGCAATTCCTGTCGTTCGAAAGCCGCTCACTATATTTTCTTTTTTAGATACTTGAAGATTTTCCATCAGCGTTTTCAGTAGGGCGGGAAAGTCTGCTTTGTTTACTGCTGCATTATTTGGGTAATCTATTTTGTATTGGGTTAAAATTTATCGCCACTGTTTTTTTAAGGGGCCGAAAAATGAATCGTCTAGTAGATGGGCTAAATGGGTAGCGTTCGGAGGCAAAAACACAAACCTAATATCATGTTCTTGGCACAGTTTGAATATGTTTACGTGACTTGATAAGTTATCCCCAATTATAACTTTTGTGCCTTGAAGATCTTTCGCCCATGGCAATATGATAGTTTGGAACCAGTCCTCGAATGTGACTGAGTCAAACCATCCACTCTTAGTACTATTATAACGACTGCCGCGAGGACCATTTAGACGCCATAGATTCCACATATTTTCACCTTTGTAGACTGTGTAAGGAGGCAAGCAATCACCATTTGCAGTTGCAGCAAACATAACTGATATCGAGCCTTTGGTGAAGTTCATGATGCGTTCAGGATATTTTACTGATCTTTTGAAGATGCATTTTACATTGCCAGGATTGTCAGAGAAATTTGTTTCGTCAAAATTTAAAATATTTGTGTTCGGAACATCCTTCAGACTTATTTTCAAATTTTCAAAGTATTCCTCAAGTTCGCTTTCCGTCTTTTCAGCCCTTACTTTCTTTATTTTTTGTGTAACACGAGTGGTCAGGTCTATTTTGTATCTTTCAAGGAAATTCTTTACCCACCATCGTCCAGGCATTTTACCTTTAAATAAATATTCCTTCTTATTTTTTTTTAAATATTCGTGTACCACTATTCTTAGGTCCAGTTCAGTAAGAGGACTGCCAAAATCAGCTGCATCTTTTCAGCTTCATATGAAGACATTTTCCCAGAACGCACATTTTCTGCTGCGAGTTGTAACATTTCATTGCTGTAATTAGCATATTGTCGACTACCTACTATTCTTCTCTTTCGCTTCGATTTGGGCTTAGGCTTAGTCATTTCCAAAAACCAGACACCGAATTAAAAAAAATACAACAATTATCACTTCTTCCGGCTGATGATTTTTTTTATAGTCCTTGTAGCAACCCTATTCGTTGTCTGTTGTAGGCAAAGTCACCATCATGTTGTAAATTTTCATAGAGTTGACTTTGCCTAGCCGGTTTTAGTCATAAAATACGAATGATTCAGAATAAATTCAGTATCCAACTAGTCACTCTTGGAATTACCCACAAATTACGTGCAATGGACTTACCAGAACACCTTATAATTACAGTCGAAATCCAAATTATGTTTTGTTTACGTTATCGCGCGAAACACCGTCCTCACAAACTCGTACCAGATGACAGCTATACACGCGCGGCTAGTGACAAGTGACATAAATGTGTTGCCATATAATTACAGAGATAACGTGTACGTGCATAATACACACAATGCATAATAACACAACCATGGCCCGACCGCGCTCGTGAGACGCGACTGTAACTTGGAAATTATGCAATTTTATGAATGTTTATTTAAGAAAAGAGTTACTGAAATAAAACAAAAAGCTACATAATTTCAAAAATGTATTATATTTACACAACCAGAATATTAATGATAATATTGAACCCGTTTTACTAAGTACTTAGTAGTGAACATGAAAGTTTAAAATAATATAATTTTGACTATCACACACTTTTACAATACAAATCTCAGATACACAATCACTTACGTTAAAAGATTTTCCAAACAATTCAATCAGTCTCATTTATTTACAATCACAATATACACTAAATGGACATACATTAAAAGGTTATTATAATATAATATATAAAGCTTTATTTTTATGCAACTAGGATTTTAATGATAATATTATTGAAACAAATCAAATTAATGAACATACAGTACAACGGGCACATCGCTTGTTTTTTCTACTTTTGTTTTTAGTACTTCAAATGCCTTTTGGCAAAAACCAGGTTCCGCGTCGATTTTTTTGTACCATTTTATTCGTTTTCGTTGATGGGGATGACAGGTATTATTCACGACGAAAAAATTCGTAAGCTTTCGGAGGCAAAAAGTGTAATGTTATGGAGAATTTTCTCAATTCGTCGGAGTATTTTTTTTTTCTAATGTGTTCCTCTTGATTTTGCTTATTGCCTTGAGGAAGTCTTTGGGCCCATAGGGAATGGACACCGGTATTCGGTATTACCGAAAAACTGGTAGAGATGGGCGTTGTCGTTGAATTTCCACAACGATGCGCATCGTTTTTGTCAGAATGGCATCCGTTGTGAACAACGATGTTGCCGCCAACGATGTCGGCCAGGTTGCTAACACAACACTGACACTAGGGTGTCGATGTTGCCGCCAACGATGTCGGCCGGGTTGCTGACACAACACTGCCTATTAGACCTATTAAACCTATCTAAAGCAAACCAAACAATTAAATTAGTAGGTACGTACCTACCTATTAAACCTATCTAAAGCAAACCAAACAATTAAATTAGTAGGTACCTACCTACCTACCTATTAGACCTATTTAACCTATCTAAAGCAAACCAAACAATTAGTAGGTACCTACCTACCTACCTATTAAACCTATCTAAAGCAAACCAAACAATTAAATTAGTAGGTACCTACCTACCTACCTATTAGACCTATTAAACTTATCTAAAGCAAACCAAACAATTAAATTAGTAGGTACCTACCTACCTACCTATTAGACCTATAAAACCTATCTAAAGCAAACCAAACAATTAAATTAGTAGGTACCTACCTACCTACCTATTAAACCTATCAAAAGCAAACCAAACAGTTAAATTAGTAGGTACCTACCTACCTACCTATTAGGTCCCTAGCCTACTCGAGGGAATATTTTTTTGTATTAGGATTGGCCGTTTTTTGGCGTCTCGACATTATTAGGTACCTAGGTTCAGACAAACACTTTTATAAGACTTTTTAAAATCCGCGGTACGCACATCATCATAATTTGCGTAATGAAAAAATCCAAACAAACGACAAGAATAACGAGCATATGAAACTTACTGGAAGTGATATGAGCGTTTTAGACGGGTAGGTCCTAAATTACGGAATTTGAACAAATAAAAATAATTCACTATCTAACTTGGTTATACCATACTTATATTATGACGAGAAATTTGATAAAAAAATTAGATATCGTATTTTAAAAAAAAATAAATAACATTGGTACATGGTTCATGCCATATCTAGTTAGATATAATAAAACGTTCAGTTCTATGTTCTAGCATCCTCTCCTCTCGCTCACACACACGCAGGCATGCGGGCGGTGAGGTATGGATGGATGCTCGTTGCTTAGGTTTGGCAATCGGCATTACTCGGCTGACATCGTTGTTCGCCATCCGATGCCGCGCCACTAACCTCCCCGCTCTTCCGATGTCGGTGTGACGTTCGTTTGTTGTCGGTGGCGATCGGCATTACTCGGTTCGGCATCTCGTTGTCGCAGGCATCCGTTGTTCACCTATTCGCCATCCGATGGGAATAACGTACACTGACATCGTTGGTCAACAACGATGTTAGTAAAAACGACCACCTCTAAAAACTGGTAATACCGTAGTTATTTAAGGCACTTCAGAATACCGGTATTGAAATTGCAAATACCGGTAATTCGGTATTTTGAATTAAACGGTAAAATAAATGAATTAACTCATAAAGGCGGCTCCAGATTACACAAATAACAAACAACTTATTTTAAATTTATAATGATTGTAAAATTGATGGACAGTCTACTTTTTCGCTTCACCATGTCTTCACGTGGTCACAAACCGGCTTCAAAATAAATAAACGAACAAATGCCCGTAGGATAGTGTCGGCTGTTTTTTGATTTCAAACTTTACTTATATAAAAAGTTTATAATATCTATAAATAGATATTTTAAATCTGCAAATTAGTCAATGTGTACGAGCAAGCAGATAGACGAACGCGGATGGCTTTGAGCAAGCCACCTACTAATAGCGAGCATAGCGTCAGGGACATTATTTTTGTATGCATAAAGCTCAAAACTGATTGGCGAAATTAGCGACGAATGCACGTGCGAGTGCAAAACAAGTATTATTCCTGTAATTTCTTGGAAAAAAAACCGTCGGACCCGTGCGGTGCCTCTTTCTACGATACGTGCACCCATCACTGTATATAATCACTTTGTGAATGACTGTTGTGTCAACATTGTTAATTATGAAATCAACTATGATACTTGCAAACTCGTCAGCTGTTAAACCACCTTCAGACTCATCCCAGAGGAAACAAAATCCTTCTTTGGTATTCAGATTATTTATCGTAAGATTATGCACCTTGAGCTTCATTTTGTAATAAAGCGCTGATGCTTTTAAATACGGACAAAGCAAGACAGCTTGCAAGTCCATAGTAAATACAGCAACAGAAGCATCATTTATTGCTTTGTCTTTTTCTTTCTGGCTTTGTGCTTCCGTTTTCCGAATCAAATGTAGTTGATAGCCTGTATCACTAACATTTCCAGCCTTGTGACCACAGCAAGTGTCACATTGGTCCTTTTTTGGGTGAAATAAGGACAAATTCAATGATCTTGCCAATGTCCGTCAGTTGTGCGACGAGTCTCATGACACCTTCGATGTAATCTGACAGGTTGGCAAATTGATTGTATTCGATTCTGTGAAGCTTTCGCAGAAGTAGTACCTTTGTCCTCAAACGTGTCCGACAATCTTTTCCATGCCTCCTTGGAAGTTTTTGCATCTCGAACTGGAACAAACTTGGTTGAATAGACAGGCAGATTCGCGCTACCGTCGCGCGCCGCATCAGTGTCAGTGCCTTCGACACAGTTGCATACCCCATCCAGCGTAAGTAACACTCGTATTGCGAATTTCCAATTGAGATAATTCGTCAGTCGTTGTAATTTTTCGATGTTATTGTAGGTTATATTGTTTGAATTTGTGTTGACGTCCCTGACCGACGGAGCAACCCTTTGTGCTTAGCTCGCAACGTATGCGAGCGCTAACACCACTTCAAGACTCCGTTTAGCTTACTGAATATAATAGATGCAAATTTAATCTTCTATAATCTATGGATCTAGCCCATCCATTATGGACGCCATTGACTTTGAACTTGAATTTGACTCCTTGCGTGAACAAACTAGGGCCTTACTATTCTTGAAATCAGCCTGTGATCCTGATGATTTTAGAGAACAGTCAGCTCTTGATCATTCACTAGAGTTGGCACGTTATCGTCTTTTGAAATACGCATGTGACACCATCGTTACTAGAGATCAACGCCACTTCATCAAACTTAACCATTGGAATGTAGCGTATAGTGTGAATCAGCGGATTCGAAACGTCATCGTCATGGGTGTAGTGTGACAAAGGATTCGTCTTGTTGAATAACCCTTGTTGTCTAGCGAGTCTAGCTTCAACAAGACCCAAGCCCGCTCGGTATATGCTACGGACATCGACCTCAACTGCTGGTGTTAGCTTGCTTACGGTCTTTGCCAGATGTACGGCACCTGTGCCAACGCCTCTAGTGGAGATGGGTAGTGGAATTGCTTCCCTAGCAACTACCTCTCCAACAGAAGGCAAGGCGCCTTCAGCATTCGAACAACCCAAGAATAGCTGTTCTCGGATTTAGATTTCTCGGCTTGCCTGGAACTCTTGTCCTTTCTTCTCACGAAAGTTTCCCGACCTTTTTGTTTCGCGCTTCTTCTTCCCCTTCTGGACTGGGGGTTTACTTGCCGCTTCCATATTCGGTATGCTCAAACAAAACAACTGTGTTGCTTCGTCGATTGGGGAAATTCGTCCCAATCTAAAAATCACTTCGACGACTTTCAGACGACGCCAACATCCTTTTGGGTAAAAGTCGTTTCAATGATTTTGTTGGTCCCCTGTTGAGTGAGCAGCAGGTGGATTTCTTCTGAGGTTGGATGTGGCAGAAAATAAAGTCGTCTTATATTTGCATTGCGTATGTATTGTCTTATGAATACCATAAACAACAATACATAAGTGGTTTACACGATTCGATCTGATAACATTAATTTCGTTCAACACAGAGAAAATATACAGGGTGAAATATACAGGGTGTCCCAAGAAGTAGTGATATACTGATGCTGGGAGGTAGAGGACCTAAAGGGCTATCTGAATCACCCCCATGTATGTTCCGCGATTTTTCGTATTTTCGGAGTTATGATTTTTTTTTAAATTTTTCACCTTTCGCCGAGTACGATGAGATTTTTATTTATGGTGACGTGAATTTTTGCAGTAGATGCTTGATTTTTTTTGTGTGCTAAGCTGATAGATAGGCCAATTCAGTATGGTGACATTTGAAGGGTGCAGGGGAAAAGTGATGAATGTCAATTTTACCTTAATTGGAGTAAATTAGATTCTTAGGTTCAAAGACTCATTGTACCCTTTTTCAACACTAACTTGAAACTAAATATAATATAAGTTTATAGGTTCATATTTATTGTAATGGTTGGAATTAAAATCAAAGTTATCAGACAATCAGTTTTATTAAAAATAAAAGTTGAAAAAAATGTGACTAAATAGTCCAATGAAATAATGATGAATGTCAATAAAAAAATGCTGAATGTCACACATGTTACATACACTATGCTTAGACTTGGCAAAGAATTCTGTTTTTGTTTAATCATCATCATCAATTACATTTTTTGTATTGGGTAGATTTAAAAAATAGTTTTTTGCCCCTTGTGAGCAGAATTTTGCCAAGTCTAAGCAGTCATTATATTTGGCTGCAGATATTGGTAGCAATGACTGATATAATTTTTGAGGATGTGTGAATTCATTTACTTGTAGTATTGGACCGATGTATCTATTATTGGTGATAACATTGGATACCCATGCACCATTATATGAGTCTCTGTGAAATATCAGTTTGGGTTTTTCTCTGTGTACTCTAATCTCTTTGATAGAACGTGTAGGGATTGGACATTTTGGTTTAAACATGGGTTTAAAATAATCTGCCCAATTTCTAAAGAGGTCCTGTTGACACTGTTCAACGATAAATGGAGATGGCTTAGATCTAGCCACAGCTACCTGATCAGCCCATTCAGAAGGTAATTCAATATGAGCTTTTTGATTTATCAGAGCCATATTTCTGTCACATTCCATGTAAGAATGCCCTCTTACAGGGAACACAATTTTAATTTCATCTAATTTCCGCTGTATGTGCACAATGTAATATATAAATCTGATAATCACATAGTTCTTGTTTTGGCCTCCGCATGAGTCGCAAAAAATTGTAATTTTTCTTACAGTATCTGGTAACTGAAACATTATAAAGTCATACAGCATTGATGCCACATTATCGGATCCTTTTTTTGCAATTGTTTCATCATATACATAAAATTTGGAAGACGAATTAGAAAGCATGTGTATATTAAACAAGTAATATCCCAGTTTTCTTTTGTAGTATGCATCGTTTGTAGTTATATTAGGTACATTTAGATTTTTTTGAAAATCCATACAAATTGCCTCTACGCTTTCTTTGTTTCGAGCATTAAGCCTTGCATTTCTTTTCCGTGCATAAAAAGTTTCAGCCTTCTTCAGATGTACTTGGTTATTCACATTCAATAACCTTATCTCATTTTCAATGCTTTCTTTATCTTCACTACTTTCCAAACTCTGAGTTAGAGCTCTCAAATTAACATTGTACTCGTCGCATGTGCTACAGGTGTCACACCTTGGGTACCCAAAACCAATATTGTAATGAGTATTGAATATTGAACGGTAAGACTCATATGACGCTTTATCTTCAGGGTATAGTTCTTTGAACATTTCAAAAAGTTTTTTAATATTCAATTCTTCAGATAAGTATAGTTTATTACTTTCATGTAAACTATAATGTGATTTTCGACCTTTCAGAGATTTTATGTGTTCATGAATATGTTCAAGAACAGAATCCTTTAGTCTGTGGGGCCTATTAACATGCTTACCCCTTCCATCTTTCTTAATCTTCCCCTCATTAATAAGCTGACTTTGTAAAGTCTGTATTCTTCTGCCTGTTATGCCATGGAGAGATCGAAAAGCGTTCTGGCATACCGGCACGTCCTTTGATGCACATCTGACTCTGTAACTATAGCTGGCTTGATGTGGTTCGCCTCCGTTATTTTTCTTGCGTGTTCGGCGTTGTGCTACAGAATGCACTGTAATCAAACCGCCTAGATAAAGGTTTTGGTCCTGGTGATTACCCAACTCATTGAATTGCCGAATAATGTCGTTACGCTGATCTTCCTTTATTACTTCGAAACATTTAAACCTTTTACATTCACAGCTTGGCCCAAGTTCATGTGTCGTAGCACGTAGCTTCTTATTGACGTCGGTAAGCCGCCCATGCCTTGGTCTTTTTTTGGTTTGTTTTTTATGTAAATCATTGAAGGATTCGTCTTCATTTTCAGAAACATCCATTTTTCGAAAACTGTCCCAAAATCTAACAAATAGGTACGAATTGTAATACTGCAACAAAATAATCTTGCTTCATAGAGGAAAAATCACTTGTCTTGCTTGACTGACTAGGAACTTGACAAAGTTGACACTGACAATCAAAACCCCGCCACCATACCATAAACAACCTTCATCTTTTTTTTACTGACATTCATCATTTTTCGCCGGTATTACAAAACTTTCATCGTTTTTAGCCTGTGCCCCTTTTTTCAACGGTCAATTACTCGGTGACACGTAGCGTTATTTGCATGTATTCCGATGTAAACGAAACTATTTTCCATGGACTTTCAAATGTTGCCATTAACAAAAAATCGATAAAAAAGTGACATCCATCGTTATTTCCCTGCACCCTTCATTTACTATCGTTAGATCTTCAAATGGAATAAAAAAATAAAAAAATGCCATGAAAGATAAAATTTACCCAGTATTTTCACAACTTCAAGGGCCCTTAAAAAAATAAAGTCAATAAAAAATAAATACCATTTGGCTTTTAAAAACTTGCTCTATCTATCAGGTAGCTACTCTGAAAATTTCATTTTATTATTCATAAGGCTTCAATCAAAAAATTTAAATCTAAATGTGTTAAGTGCAAAATTTTAATTTAAGTACATGATGATTAATGCTAGCAAAGTAAAACCAATTACATTTCAATAAATGTTCAAAATGGCCCCCCTTTTGCTCAATGCAAGTGCGACATCGCCGGAAAATTTGTCTTTTAAACGTCTGAATGCACTTCTATTATTTTTAATGGTTTCTTCTGCTACTCTCATTTTCCGGGTTAACTGGTCCAAATTGCGGCATTCTCTCGAGTAGACGAGGTCTTTGTAGTATCCCCATACAAAAAAATCAATGGGGTTTAGGTCGGGGGACCGTGGAGGCCAGGCTATAAGGCAGGCGTCACCCCAGCCGCAACGACCAATCCATCTTTCAGGGTATCCTTGATTTAACCCTCTGGGACTGACGTGCCCTAATTTTCGCAAATCTGCTGACGTGGTAGTATAACAGACACCACTTTAACTACTCATAACTTTGTAGTTTTTTTTTTCAAACCTGGTTTAATGGTTTTTATTTAAGCATTACTATTTTCTTTATTGTCTTAGCTGAGAACTAAGTTTCAGGAAAAAAAACAAGGTGATATTTATAAACATTTATTAAGTACGTCTAAATCAGTCTCAAAACATAGAGATCTACTAAAAATTAAAAAAAAATAACAAGATTAGTACTTTTTATAGGAACATTAATTATTTGTGAAAGACAACAGTTTTATCATGAAAAATATAAAAAAATAGCAACATTCAATGGTTCAATCAAAATTCACATGACTACAAACTATTACATTTTTTTTTGGCAATTTTCACAAAGTGGCTTGGAACATTGAAGACAAATCGGCTTCTCACAATCACAGCATCGATATTTTGTCACTCTTTTTATTTTTGTTGGACAAATGGCACATAATTTTCTTCCACTTGGTGGATTTGGTGTAGTCTTTTGAGGTGGAGGGGGTAAATCTTTACCCAAAACTCTACTTATCGTCATTCGCAGTTCTCTTGGTAATCTTTCATTGTATACGCGGGCTTTCATGTGTTCTAGCACCAATGCTCTTGCCATATTCAACATGAAAGTTCCTCTCCTCATGTTATCATCACTGTCTGCACATGACTGATATAAGACAAAGCTATTTACTCCTGCCATATCTAGTATACGCTGAAAAATTGCCATAGGCCAGCGACGAGTTTTACGGCTGCAAGAATAGATCGAGCACTTCTTGTCAATTTCGTCAACTCCTCCTTTTGTTCGATTGTAGTCTGCAATCATAACTGGCTTCCTTGTGTCAATGTCTATGTCCCGGTTATGGTGGGAAGAGGATATTAGCAGAACTGCTTTGTCTTTTTTCGGGACATAGGAGAGCAAAGTTAACTCCTTGGTAAAACCATACAAAGAACTTTCTATTTCTCTTTGTTTGTTTGGCAAGAAACTTTGAGGTATCTCAGCCTTGTTCTTCTTCAGTGTTCCTAAGTAGGTCAGTCCTCTTTTCAACAATATCTCCACAAGTGGGATGGAACTGAACCAATTGTCAGCCGTTATGTTACGGTTTGTATTTTCGACCACTTTCGCAAGTCGCAAAACAGATTGAGTTGGTACTGCCATTTTTCTCTCTTGTTCAGTCAGACCTATCCCATCCGAATTTTTGCCATGGTAGATGTATGCATTGTAAATGTAGTATGTACGTGCATCACTCAACACCATTATTTTGATACCGTATTTGGCCGGTTTTTGAGGCATGTAAATAATGAACTTGCAACGGCCTCTATACGCCAGCAGCATTTCGTCAATGCAGAGGTATGGTCCAGGGCAATATTGAGACTGACAGTTTGAGATAAATTTGTTGAACAGATCCGATATTGGAGCAAGTGGATCGTCTTTGAGGCGTACTTCTCTGTTAGTAGAGTCATCAAATCTCAGACAGTTGATCAAACATGAAAATCGATATTTTGATATTACGCAACGAAAAATTTCATGGCCAGTCCCATCAGTAGCAAAAATCATCTTGAGGTCGGAGTCATTGCACTTGAATACTGACGAATAGTACATAATACCTATATATGCTTTCATTTCATTTATATTTGTATCCATAAGTTCTGTCTTGGTGCTTTGTTTGAACTTGGCCCGATAGGTGCTCAGTTTTTGATTTGTGTATACTATCATACTTTCAAGCATCGAATGGTCAAAAAGCTTGGACCAAAGTTCAAAATAGCCTTCAAACTCAGTATTGTTATTGAGACGCCTTGGCAATCTTATAATATTGTGGGCTGCAGTTCTCGATGTTCTTGGGCACTCTTGACTATTCCAAATAAATCAATTTTTACCTTTGTAACGTTCAGATGGCTCTTCCGCAGCATCTGTACGTTCTTCTTCAACTAGTTCTTGGATCAGTTCCTGAGAGGATTCACCTAAATTTGATTCTTCAGCGGCTATTCTCTCTGCTTCCGTTGGTTCTTGAAATACTTCCTGAGATGGTTCTTCAGTTACTGAAATTTCGTCATCTTCTAAATATTCTATTTCTGGTTGAAAATTTGGATCACCTCCTTCATCATCAACATCACTAAACTCATGTTCACTTTCTTCATTCAACCATTCTTCTATCATCTCATCATGGCATATAAAAGCCCCAGAAGGCTTCCTTTTACATCTACGAGAATTACTACACTCAGCCATCCTAAAACCAAACAATAATTTTAGTACCCACTACTACTTGTACGACAGTCGCATATACCTATAACTTGTTTTCTCAGAAACGTAAATTAGGAAGGTGTAAAGTCTCGATCAAAAAAAAAAAATTAAAAGTTACAAAAACAATAATACTGACGTGTAGTCTAGGAAACACTATGAAAATATAATGATTTTACTGAGATGGTTGTTTCACAGACACATACCTTAACACTGACGTGGTTGTCTCGTAGACACCTTCCCTTGTAGCGTGACGCGTACGCACCCCGCGACTGCCCGCGGGTCACTGATCAACGCTTAAGCGCGCGCTCGGAAGGTACTGAGAACGTGGCGGTTGCAATTTAAAAAATAACGAAATAACGAACGTTTTTACATTTTGCGGTGTCTGACACACTACCACGTCAGTCCCAGAGGGTTAAATAGTTTCTCACGCCCAAGGCAAAATGGCATGGTGCACCATCACACTGCAGTACTATGCTTCTACGTTCTCCAAGTCTACATCTTCTAACAGCAGGGGCAGATCGACAAGTAGAAAATTTAAAAAAAGTGATTGCCGCCCAAGCGGTCTGGCAGCTGATAGGGCCCGATTAGCTGACCGTTAAGTATGCCAGACCAAAGGTTAACACTAAAGTGTTCTTGGAATGTCGATTCCCTTTTTAAATTCGGATTTTCAATTGCCCATGAGTGAGAATTGTGCATATTAAAAATCCCATTGCGCCTAAAGTGGGATTCATCCGTCCACAAGATTTGATTTAAAAAAAAATCGTTTTCAGCTTGTCTCCTCAGCATTTCCTGACAGAATTTAATTCGCCGATTGTAATCTTCCGGTTTCAACTGTTGCACTTTTCTAATGTGAAACGGATGATATCCTACGCTCTGTAGTGTACGGTGTACCTGAGATTTAGAAAGTCCGGTGCGACGTTCCATAACTCTCACACTGATCGACGGGTCTCTTACTACTTCTTCAACAACTGCATCTACTACATCAGGATCCGGCATAGTGGCCATACGGCCTGATCTGGTACCCGGTACGTGACCTTCCAAATACGCATTATGTACTCTTAAGATCATGCGATAGTCAGGAAACGTTTCAGGTTGAGGCCCGCCTCTTCGTTCCACATGTTCCCGGTACAGCCTTGAAGCTTCTGCCGCATTCCTCCTAGCATAACCGTAATAGTAATTCATTTCTGCGTAGTCACGTGAAGTAAACATGATCACTTACACGCAAAATCAAGTCCAGTTAAATAATGCCAAGTTGTCGATTCCAGGTAATAACACTAATCCAAATCGTAATGCAAGTCGAAGTCCATATGAATAGCCAAAATGATTAGGGAAACGAACAATAAGCAGAACTGAGAACTGGATAATGGGCTCACTTGGGAATCCCATATATACAAAATATGCGGAAAACTCGGCGGTGCATGCTTTGCCTTAAGTCGATTATCACGGTTCTTGCCTGGGAAGGTCGTTCGATCGTGCTACTTCGCGACGGTGCAATCTCTGCTGCAGTACGGAACCGAGCTGTGGGGCCGAGCTGCAGAATGGGAACGAGCTTTCCGACTACAAAAACGCGCAGTGAGAACAATCGCGGGCATCCCCAGCGACGAATCCGCCAGACCTTACTTTAAGGAATTAGGCATACTGACCCTGCCCTCCTTGATTATCTACCAAGTAGGAATACACGTGCGATCCAACCCAGACATATACCCTAAGCTCGGCGCCTCCCACAGATACAACACTCGCCATGCAGAGAGGCTGGCTGCAGCCCCAAGAACTTTGGCTAAATCGGGGAAGCTGACGCATGTGATGGGCCCCACCGTCTACAATAGAATCCCAAGGGACATATTGGAAGCGCCGAGCCACTCGGCATTCAAGCACAGATTTAAAACGTGGCTTGTAAATCAAGCGTTCTATTCGTTCGATGAGTTCGGCTGCCGAAAGACATCAGATTATATTAAGTATTTTTTTATAAATGTATCTCTATGTTCTACTTCCTAATTGTGATTTTTAAACGATTAAATGTACGTATGCTGTTTATGCACGAATAAATGAGTTTATGAGCAGTATTAAAACACAATTTTTTAATTATTGCAAAATAACAACAATGAACAACAACGTGAAAATTTTCTCATGCGTCAACCGTCTTTTGTTTTTTGTTCTTTTTCTATTGATGGCCAGTGCGTGATTTAGAAAGAAATTTATTTAGAAGTTTTTGCTTTGCTTGCATTAATCATCATGTAAGGTCAGGTGGGGTTAGAGGAACATACTTTATTTCTTACATGATATTTTAAGTTCTTACTGCTTTATAGAATGTCTTTTTACAGATTCGACAAATATAATGTATATTTATGTCTGTTATCTTTCAATGACCGTACATCCATTTACGCTAACTATAATATTTATTATCTAAAAATGTTAATTTGTTAGGCTAGTGCTTTTGTTCCACTTTCCCTGTTTTTGGGGTAAGGGAAACGGTCTGCACATTATGAATAAATATAGTACCTATGTTGATCATTCTAGAACTATTTCATCTCAAAGAACTTCGTTGATTGAAAATGAATTTTATTTAGTGATGTGCCGAGTACGGCTTGACTCGAGTCAGACTCGATTCCTGCTTAGGACTCGCTTACTCGAATACCAATTTATTATGATTCGAGTACGCCGGACTCGATTCCGGTACTCGAGTCATATTATGCGAGTCCAACTGACTAGAGTCCAACTGACTCGAGTCCAGCTGACTCGAGTCCAACTGACTCGAGTCCAACTGACTCGAGTCTTGTATTCGAGTAAGGTTGACTCGTTCATACTCGATCTCTTTTTACCTAAGCAACGAAGTGACGCCTTTTGATGCAAGTTTGAACCTGCAACTTTTAGTTTTCAATTCATTGTTTTGTGTCAGTAAGCTGTTATTATGAGCTGGTTGAAAGAGTTACGATCACTGCTATATTCTTTTGTCGAATTTTGTGGGAAATCCGAAAATGTAGGATGACGAATATTTCGAGTCAAGTCGATGCTTTTTAAAGAGAGAGCTAGCAACGAGTCCGGGTTGTATTTAGGTGGCTCAGTACACAGCGGCACATCATTCAGGGGTTCATTAGTAGGGTCTTCGATAATATTCGTAGCATCACATGTTGCTTTATGTTTCCATTCTTCTAGAAGAACTTGGTTGAACTTATCTTCTGAGATAGCATTTTTATTAAGGGGATATATTCCCGCTTTTCGAAAACCAGCTGCACATATAGCCGGGTCCAATCCACCCCAAATTTGTCCAAGCATTTTCGCAAAATCTTTTTTGGCAACGACTTTCCGATATTCAACCTCTGCCACTTTACAAGGGTAACGTCCCATTTATCTTTTAAAGATTTATTTACCGCTAAATCTAGTGGCTGTAAAAGATGGCTGGTGTGTGGGGGTATTTTTAAAATTGTAATATTAGCTTTTCTAGCTTTTTTAATGAGGTTTATACCAACATGTGTTGCGTGTCCGTCATATATCAAAAGGATGGGTCGTTTTGGTCCTACTGTTTTTAAAAACACTTTTTCGAAAAAGTTTTCGAAAACCGCTGTCTCCATCCAGCCATTACTGGTTGCAGCATATGCTGTCCCAGGATACCCGTCGTCTGTTGTCCATTCGTCCCACACATTTTTCCCCTTGAATACGATTACCGGTGGAGTTTTTTCTCCAAGAGCGTTACAGCCTAATAGGACGGTGGTATTGTCCTTTCCAGGAGAAGCGATTGTTCTCGTCGAAGTAAATCCTTTAATTCCAACTACTTTTGACTTAGAAGGATCTTTTGAAAAGCTGGTTTCGTCAACATTCCAAATATGAGATGGTCTGTCTAGTAATTTGAGTTCTGTGAGTGTTTGTTGTAGTAAATCAAAGTAGGGATATATAATATATGGGCTACATGCCTGTTTTCTAGCATATTCTACCGGCTGTGGCTTCTTAATTGATAGATTATGCCTTTTTTTAAATGAAAGAAACCAATCTTCCCCGGGCACGCCATTTTTAAACGGATTTTTGATGTCATTTTCCGACACATACTGGCCCACTGTCTCTAATATTTCTTTCCTTGTCAGTCCAAATCCATGCTTCTCCATGTCACGCAGGTTTTTTACAAGATCTTCTTCTACTTCCCGAGATAAGATAGTGGCTCGTCCCAAAGTATTTGATTTGAGGCCTTTACGATCATATACCTGAAAATAATAGTACATTACTGACGAGGTCTGTAATTAATGACATAGTTTGCAGCCGGTCATGATGGCCAAGAGCGCAACGTAGTGCAGGATCAGGCCATCACAACTCGGTCAGCATTGTAGCCAGCTCTTGATGAATTGGAGATCAAGTCCATCATAAGTTGGCTGCAATGCTGACCGCGCTGTGATGGCGTAGACATTTGAAAATAATAATTTGGCGTGTTTTAAAAAACGATTCTAATTTAAATTCTAGCCTAATATAGTGGTTGGTCCATAATTGGCGGTGAAATACATAAGCAACGACAAACATACATTAAAAAATGCAGTTGAACATTATAATCTCCTTCTTTTTTGAAATTTTGAAGTCAGTTAAAAATACAAATAAAAAAATCGAAATAGGTGCAAAAAAGCCAAACAAGTCTACATAATACAAATTAAGTCTAAAGCAAAACTAGGCCTAAAAAGTCAACAGAGGTAACTTACTCGATTTATTATGGTAGGTCTGGGTATTCCATAATGCTTAGAGGCCTCATACCCCGACAGTTTCCCACTTTTCACTGCTCTAACAGCCTCTAATAATTTTTCACGTGGGTATGACGCAATATTCGTTTTCCGCACATAATTTCTGGGCATTTTGTATGTGTCTGTAATCAAAATCATGAATGAATATACCTTATACAGTTAAATTATTAATATAACTCGTACCTACTAGTTTCTGCCCGCGGCTTCGCCGGTTTATTTTCAGTACCTACCTAATGAAACATAAAATATAATAGCCTATTATCAAAGTTAGGCTATGTTCTAAATATACGTCAAATTCCATATAGATCTGTTCACTACTGTACTTTTGAAGATCAACGGTAAGAAAAAAAATACACTTTTCACAAACTTTCGGCTTTACAATAATATTAGGTAGTAGGATTATATTTTCATTTGAGTATTTTGTCGCAGCAAGACATTTAGACATTAGTGATTATTTATTCATTATTAGTGTAGCAAGAACGAAAATTTACATTCATTTAAAATGTTTGTGACTTCTGATATCGGGAAAGAGAAACACATGTTCCCCTTTCCCGGCAACGGCAGTTCCTCTTTCCCCACTTAGTGATTTTTTGGTTATGTTTCTAAGCACATGATTTTTTCATATTAATAGTTATTATTCTAAACTTTTCTATGCAAAATATCAAAAATTAGGTATAAAACAACACTTACCCTCATTGGCAGCTTTCTTTAACGTGTTTTTCGATAGTAAATCACCACTCACAAAATATGCCTCGCACTCGTGTTTTCGTAGAGTGACAACTAAATTTTTGTTGGTGTCATGGCCGCGCGACCGTGCGGCTTAGCGACATCTGTGTTTTTTTTTTGTAATCAATGCATTGTTCTGTTTTACCGACAGAGTAACCGTAGAGCTACAGTCTATTGTTTTTGATTTACAACTACCTGTTTCTCTTCCCCCATAGTTCCTCTAACCCCACCTAACCTTAAATTAAAATTTTGCACTTACCACATTTAGATTTAATTTTTTTGATTGAAGCCTTATGAATAATAAAATGAAATTTTCAGAGTAGCTACCTGTACTGCAATAATTCATGTCACCATTAAAAAAAAAAATCATACCTCCGAAAATACGAAAAATCGCGGAACATACATGGGGGTGATTCAGATAGCCCTTTAGGTCCTCTACCTCCCAGCTTCAGTATATCACTACTTCTTGGGACACCCTGTATAAACATTGCGTTTGTATTGTCTTATGAATACTATAAACAACAATACATTAGTGGTTTACACGATTCGATCTGAAAACATTAATTACGTTCAACACAGAGAAAATATATATGCAGCCGCCATTACAGCTGCAGGCAAAAGAGAGCGAGGGAGATAGCTATAGTTACCTTTTTAATGAAATACATCAACGTCAAACAAGAATCATCTGTCAATGTAACGTCGTCTTTATCAGTCTTTATGTCAGTGTTAAGCATAGACTAAAAACAATAAAATTATAATTTCTAACATGTACACCGTCATGCAGACGCCGCGCCGACAGGACGGTTTTCTGTAATTTTTGAGTTTTGACCTTAACCAAGCTTTTATTCTTAAAAGTCCTAAATGACCTTTCGATAGTGCATGTTGTGCAGGGTTGTGCAAGTGATATAATGCGCTTGTAACAGCTGTGTCTTTTCAACTAGCGCAACTAAATCTATTTCCTTCAATTCACACTGTGCCACACTTTTGTGCCTCCACAGTTCAGCTTCACCAAGCCACCACTTTAACGACCTCTGTAGCGTGGCGGGCAAAGGTCCACCTGCGACGCAGGAGGTTGCGGGTTCGATTCCCGCCTCGGGACAAATGTTTGTACGAACTGCAGATATTTTTTCAGGGTGTTCTGGATGTTTTCTATATACAATAAAATAATATCTAAGTAGTGTATTGTATTAAGTATATCAGTCATCTAGTAGGGGGAAGTCCCATAGTGGCGAACACCTAGGACACTCGTCGTGGGATTCTAGAAAATGAGATTTTAATGCTGGCAATATTTTTATGATTCTTTCAACTGCAGGATCAAGAGATAAAAATCTCGTAGCAACATGTTTCACAATTTCTTCCCATTGCATTTCATTGGCTTGAAATTGGAGTTGTAAGTTCGCCCTTCGTTTTGCAGACTTACTGAAGTGGATATTTTCAAAATCAAACTTTCAACGTCTACTTACAATTTATTAGTACTGTGTTTTGCAGCATTGTGGAGAATGTAAACAGAGCAACCAGCTTTAATAATTTTATCATTTTTAGATTGCAAAAGTGTATAAATCGAATGGTTTCTGCCGAAGTTAACATTAGTGTTGTCAGCGGAAAATGCTGAAATTTTTGTAAAGAAAGTCCCAAAGTCCAAATTGTCTGTTTATAACTTCGATACTTGATTTGCACATCGGACGGTTTTCAATACCGGAATCGTAATCAAAGAATCGTATGCAAATTGGAAACATTTTTCAGTTTTTTTTATTACTTGCATCAGTTGATATCGAGGAACATAGATTTTTTTCTTGAACGGTCTTTAAAATATTTTTTACGGACTCTTTGGCTAATACTTGATATACATGGCTTCCGCTTTTGTTCTTCCACAAAACCTTGAGCGATTTTTGAATCACTGCATATACATATATGGTAACATCTTGTGTGAACAATCCAAGCTACTGTAACTAAGGGAATGATTTACTGTGTGATAAATCGATGCGAATTCTCCAGCAGTAATCTTGTCTTCTATCTCGGAGGTAGATGTCCCAGGTTTTGAAAAATATTTATGAAGGCTACTAGATGAACAACAGTTATGTGAGTCTTACCGCCCATATTTTTTCGGTTAGGTGGGGAATAGCCTAGCCGAGATAATTGCATCAGTTTAATAAACTCTGGATGCTCACTGTGTCGAAATGGAGTGTTTGTTGCATAGAAGTATCTAGCCACTTGCAAATCTATTTTGTGCTTTTCTTTTTGTGGCGGTTTTACTACAAACTGTAACATTATTGACTGATTTGACGTCGACGCTGACGAATCCTGTCTCAATTTCTTAGCAATCGGTTCTACGTCCACGGCTTCCCCGTCATCGACCTGAATTTTTCTTTAGTGACTATGAGTGGAAAAATAAATTAATTTACACTGGGCTCGATTCGACACTACACTGATAAGTGATAAGTAACTTAAATCTGTGAAAATCGCATCCAAATCGATGCAGTAACGTGCTAATTTAGGGTAAAGAAACTGCAAGTTTCATCAAAATCAGTTCCACAAATCAGTTAGCATTTGCGCATAGTCTTAAATTAAACCCTGTAAATAAATATTTTTAAAATCCAATAATTCGCAATTTCGATAGTATCACAAAAACATTTGTATCCCATCCTACGGATCCTATCCTACCTATTCAGCACACAAAACATGATCGTGCCGCGCGCGGGTGCCGGCGGCTCTGTAATTCAATAAAACTAATACATAGTCATCACGGAAATAGAAGTTAGGGTGGAAGGACAATGCAACAAAATTACTAAGGGCACCGGTGTCGCCAAACTCACACAAATAAACCAGTAATCATATAATGCATTACAAAGAAACAATTCGTTTGATTGGTAATTAAAGTTTAGTCAAAACTAGCCAACGTCACTGATTTGGAAATAAACCTTGACTTCTACAGATAAGATTTATTTTACTTTAGCATCAGAACGTATTTACGGTCTATAGTAACCAAACATTCGATTGACAAGTTAATTCCGCTACTTGACCATAGATGGCGGTATTTTCAGTAGCCGCAATTATAAACTTAATTTCCTCAGACTTAAGATTGACATTCGCGTGATAGGTCGACCATCGACTGCTACTCGATTAGAGCTGCACTAGGTAGCACATTGAAGTACATTATCGATATCGATAGATACCCGATTTTTTGTTCAATTCGCAAAAAATCGAACTTGGTGGTAGTTTATTTACTTATTTGGCACAATTGGCACACAAAGAGGTGTATATTTTAAACCATTTATAAATAGACAAAGACAGGCAGGTAAAAGTAAATGTAATGTTATGTATGCCCCTGAAATAAAACGTATTTATTAGGAAACTGGTTTTTGGAAAGTTTTATGTTTAATTTTAGTAAATGGTGTATGTGAACATTTATATATTTAAACTTAACGATTTTCAGTGATACAAGCGCTGTATGTTTCGTAATTGTATATCTACATTATATCCTTTATTTGATATTTTGAAATCGACTTCCAAAAAGTGTTCAGAGCATATCGTGCTTGATTTGGTTGGCATCCAATTAACTATAGCCGTTGCATCTATCCATTTTTCTTTGACGTTTGTATCTTTGGGAAACCTACAAATATTTAAGATAAAGGTTAGAGGACCTAATGATGTCAATTTAGTGACTTGTAATGTAAATATACATAGCAATTTTGCCGTCGTTGAGGAAAGACGTGCTGTATTGTAAACAATTTGCAAATAATCAATTGCAAAATCGTGACCTCGTTTAGTGCCGGTAGTGACAAATCTGTAATGTGTGTTGACTTTAAAATAAAAATGATCGATTTTTGCTGATAAATAAAACCGTAAAGTAGTGTAAAATAGACATCTCCAGTCCCTTTGGGAACCGGAGCAGGATGACGGCGCGCTCGCCGCCTCCTACTCCCACCACGCCCGCACCTGAGCCCCCCGCTCGCCCTAATGAGCCCACTGCCCAAGAAGTCGAGTATCAAGTAGTGACCACTACGGAAATACAAGGCTGGATGACCTCAATCAACCAATACCTGAATGAGGTGTGTACCATCACTACCGAAGCAGGTAAGATGAACTCTGACCAAAAACAAAGAGTCAGCGCTCTCTGTCGGAAAGTGTGTAGCGGCACCTCACAGATGGCCGTCCATTACCAGTCCTTAAAAACCAAATTTGTTAAGGCCAACAGCACTATAGAAATGCTGCAAAACCAACTTGCCCAATCCCACCAGCTGAAGCACCTAATAAGGACGATTGAAAAGTCAACTAAACCGGTCGGAGAAACTTCATTTGCCGACATGGTCAAAAAAGGGACCAACAATTTTATACAGCCCACAAATATAAGTTCGGTGGCCATCTACCCGAACGACAAAATGAAGACAAGCGATGACACCAAATCCCTCGTACAAAAGATCATTTGCCCCGAGGATATGAAGTTACATGTGTCATCATCAGCACGGACACCAAGGACGACATTGAAAAACTGAAAAACACTGTTCAGATTACTAACTCGGGTCTTACAATTGACGAGCCGCCTAAGCGAAAGCCGAGAGTCGTTGTCATCGGGGTGCCGACTTCGATGCCCAATAAAGAGGTTTTCTCCTGCATCTACCACCAAAACCTAGCCGACACTTTCAAGAACTGTGTCCTGGAAAAGTTTATGACTTCCATACGACTAAGCCACAAGTCGGGCAGGAAGAACGCAGAGCACTGTAATTTTATTATTGAGGTTCCAGCTGCAGTACGAAAAGCACTTATTACCAAAGACCGTATATTTGTAAACTGGTCCTCGTGTCCAGTGCGAGATTTAAACATAATCATAAGCAAATTTAATGATTCTCTAAATGACACCTTGCAAAATCTATCGTCATTCAAAAACATCGTTATTATTGGAGATATTAACATTAACATTCTTCCTGAAAGTAACGACCCTGGCGCACAGGACTACCTAAATCTATGTTCCTTTCATGGCATGCTTCCCGCGCATACGCTTCCAACTCATCAAGCTGGGTCTTGTTTGGATCACATCATACTAAAATCTAATTTTCTCTCACTTTCGCTTGTTATAAATTCGTCCATAACCGATCACAATGCTGCCCTACTAACCTTAAATTGTAAAGTACCTAAACTAAACAACATACGTACTTATTCTAAGGTAAACTGGAATAAATTTGAAGCTGACTTACGTAACATAGACTTCGCCCCAGTTTACGATTCTGCTGACCCGCAGTTCGCCATGTCATTTGTCATAGAAAATGTCCAACACGTATTAATTAAAAATACGAGTAATATTCGTTTGAGTAAAAAAAACTTCAACATAAAACCTTGGATCACAGCTGGTCTCATTCGGTGTATGAAGCACAGAGACAAGTTACATATGAAAGCTAAATCAAATCCCACGAACTCGGTTCTCCAGTTATCGTATAAGCGATACCGAAATTTTTGCAATAACATTCTAAAAAAAATAAAGATTAGCTACGACAAAATGACACTAGAAAATGCCGGGAAAAATAGTAAAAAGATCTGGAACTGTATTAAAACTGTAACTCATAACTCGAAGCAACGTGAGTCACCCTCATGTTTATTGCAAGCTAGCTCTACACCGCTTGAATCTGCTAACATTGCAAATAACTTTTTCATTAACGTAGGTAAGTGTTTGGCGGATAAAGGTCACCCGCAACTTCCTACTAACACACATTTTTCATGTTATTCACCAAATTCATTTGCTCTGCTTAACACTGATGAGACTGAAATAGATAGTATAATAATGAGCCTCAAGGACGAATGCGCAGTAGGTTGGGACAATATATCTACCAAAATAATAAAGCAAAACAGACACATTCTTACTCCACCACTGACACATATTTTTAGTAAATGCCTAAGCCAAGGGTATTTCCCCAAGTGCCTTAAAAAAGCTGTAGTTGTAACGGTCTACAAATCTGGCCCTAAAGATCAAATCACCAATTACAGACCGATATCCCTACTTCCAGCCTTTTCAAAAATATTACAAAATATTACAAAATTATAAATAAACGGTTAGTCAAGTGCCTACAGGAAAAGTCTGTTTTATCAACAATGCAATTCGGGTTCAGAGCTAAGGTTTCTACTGCAGATGCAGTTCATCACCTCACTCACCACCTTGAACAAGAACTGGATAAGAATAACCACACACTTGCAATATTTTTAGACCTAGCCAAAGCCTTTGACACCGTTTCTGTACCCATACTATTGCGCAAGCTTGAAACACTGGGTATCCGAGACACGCAGCTGAAACTTTTCACGAGCTATCTCGAAGAACGCACACAGTGCGTCAGGATAGGCAATGTCCTCAGCAATGATCAGAAAAACACTGAGTTTGGTGTTCCCCAAGGCAGTGTTTTAGGACCTACTTTGTTTTTAATCTACATCAATGACCTTTGTAACTTAAAATTAGACCATGGCAAAATCATATCATACGCTGACGACACTGCCCTCCTCTTTTCCGCTGCATATGAAGAAGAACTGTATAGGTTTGCACAATGTGGGTTCAATATTGTAAATAAATGGCAGAAACACAATTTACTAACTCTTAATGCAGATAAGACAAAGTATATTAGGTTTTCGATGCGCAAACGGCCATTAACCGAGATTATCCCCGAATTGTATGCGCACTATTGCGTAGGAGCTGTTAATGTATGTACATGCCCTACAATAAATAAAACAAATAAAATAAAATATCTTGGCATTATCTTGGATGAATCACTCTCATTCAAACCTCATTTAGAAGCTTTAGTAAGTAGAGTTCGAAAGTTAATTTTTGTTTTTAAAAATCTACGCCATATTGCAGATCGAAAACTTATTATACAAGTTTACCGGGCCCTATGCGAATCCATTTTGACCTACTGCATTACATCATGGGGTGGAGTGGGTAAAACATTATTACTAACTGTCGAAAGAGCACAAAGAGCAGCGATACTTAAGGTATCAACTTTCCGTCCTTTTATTTTCTCTACAAACCTCCTCTTTAAATCATTGTGGAGTATTGACATTTCGACAGTTATTCATAATGAACATTGTACTAAAACAACACGCAGCCCTTCCATATGTCACTGAAAGCGCTAATTTAAGGTGTTAGCCAATATTTATTCCTTAAATTATAATAAACTACTCAAAACAAAATAGGGCCCACCCAATAAAATATGATTAGAATTAAGATAAAAAAAAATACGTACAATTTATTTCAAGTTTAATTTTAGAAACAGGTTAACACATTCAGAATCATTAAAAAAACATTACAATGCCTTATTTTTGCCAAAAAAATCGTCAAGAAATGCGCATGTTACACATTAACTTAAACACGGTTTTCCAAAACAACACATTGAGGACACGAGCACATTTTTTTTAAACATGTTCTTAGGGTTGCTTCAATGCCTTATGTTTAGTAACGCGTATATTGCAGACACACTCTCTGAGTCGGTTTTTTTTTTTTTTTTTTTTTGTTCCGCCTTTAGTCCCTCCGATATGGATCGGAGACGTTTTTAAGGCTAACATTTTGCTTAAGCCAGCTGTTTAATTTAATACGTAAGCGAACAGTGCAACTTCGCGTCTGGTCGTGTCGTCGTTTTGTTATACATACATACATACATAAGTTATGTTATGATCTCTTATTCTTCTTCTTTCTTTTTTCATATTTTTCTTTTGTTTTGTCTTTTTTGTCTTTTATTTTTTTTTATTTTTTTTATTTATTTTTTTTTTCTTTCCTCTTTGATATACATATGTTTGCTTAAATATAACTTAAATATAAAAACTAATATTATTAAATATACACAAACCACACTACAAAAAATTACATTTACAACTGAATATTTACATTGGTATAGTTATTTTCATGCGGGCAATATATAATCATTAATATATCGATGCTTAACAGCCAAAATAGGCTAACCGCCACTATACAAACTGTACACCAGAGAGGTTTAAAGTTGAAAATTTGTGAAAAAAATTCATAAAAATTCTGTTTTAGCTTCCGAAAACCTGAAAATTTTACTATTTAGCTTTTTATTGTCACTCTACAAAATGGCATTATTAATTAGTTATAAATCACCCTGTTTACACCCTTTGCTGTCGCTTACTTCTAAATGGTCCTGATTTTACAAACAGCCAGAATGTCTTAAGTGAAAATCTCTTATTCATTTACTTCCAGCCTAAATGATCTAACAGTTCTTTTTCTATTATTTAAGTCGAAGAAAAGCAGCATAACTGAGCATTTATAACATAAAGTAGGGGCGATTACGGTATAACTGGTTATTGAATGTTGAAAGACGGACAGGGAATATGGTAATAAGTGCATAATTTTCGAAAGAAACGTTCGGCTTTTTTTGTAATCGACGAAACACTGTGTCTTACAGTCTTTCAAAATATTGAAAAGTAACTCGTTACTTCATCTCAGAGAATAAAAGCTTTTTATAATAAATCAGCAGTCTTTATTTATAATAAAAATGACACAAATTCACATTTTAACTCTCGTTTCCACAATACTACTAGTTAGTATATTTTTTATATCTTAACTTATCAAAATCTTTGGAGATCAATTAAAGTTCTACTAATATTAAATATTACACAGGTAGGTACTTATGTACTTAAATATTTTTTTAAATATTTCACTATAAACTATTAGGAATAGGTACAAGTCATCAAAAATACAGTGTTATCGAAATCATTCGCATCACAATAAGTAATCAATATTTATAACAAAAAATGACACAAATTCACATTTTCTCTGAATTACAGTTTCCACAACTCTACTACTAATTTTTATATCTTAATAGGTAAGTATATAAAAATCTTTGGAGATCAATGAAAGTCATATTCTACTAATATCAAATATCAGGTACTTACGTAGGTACTTATAATGTTATTAACATTATCTCACTAGACTATTAAGAATACAAGTAATCGAAAACACAGTCATATCGAAATTATTATCATCACAATTGGTAATCAATATTTAAAGAATCAAAAAGAAGTGTCTTGTTGAAAATGCGTAAGACTTTTATAATTTACTGTATGAAGATAGTAGAAAACCACTCATTCATTATCTCCGTCTTCAATATCGGATTCGGGGAGAGTATCCTTAACATTATTAGCAGTTGTAAGAGTGTGATATTCACCATGGAACATTTGAGGAATCACCTTATCTCGACAAAGTTTTGACCATGACGTTCTGAAACAACAATAAGTTAAGTCTGTACCAAGTACCTGTACCTGCTTACTAATCCAGTATTATACCTATTTGAATACCATTCTATGAACTATTATTACTATTATTATTCACTATTATTGTAAACAAACCTTTTAAATTGTAGTTCAACACTTCAAGTAGACTCCAAACTTTGCGCGGTAAAATGGTTCGCGTGCACGCGTGGCGCTTGTGCCACTTCGCCTACGCACTAAATGTTTACTGATGGTTCATAACCCCATTTGTTTTGAACATATGAAACGGGTAACCGACGTTTTCGTTTTTTGTTGCACTAGGTAACAGACAAATGCCGTGACATGAAATTAGAGTAAGTGTAAATTTTATTTTTACCTTTTTTATCTAACCACCACATTCGTTTGAATATCGGGAGGTAAAAAAAGGATAACCAACAATATGTTTGCTGAGAGTCACTAGGACAATTTATGATAAGCTCCTCAGAGAATTTGAGCAGTGACAGGGAAAATAAGGCTAAGCGACAAACAAAGTCTCGGGAAATGCAGCCAAAACATACTAAACGACGATTATGTTTTTCTAAGAAACTGACAAAATATCCTAACCGGGATTTTATAAAAAAATACTTCCAGCTCAAACAGGCTAACGTCCAATCAAGAGTTTTTTATTACATGCCAAAAAAGCGTAAGTGTCAATTCTGAGATTAACTTTTAATATAACCACCAAAGTAAAAAAGACACTTAAATTATGTGTCGTTTACGACGAAAAAATCGGGCTAAGGACCTTAATTTACAAACTGCCTAAGCGCCAAAAAGTGTTTCGTAGAGCTATGATACTTAGACCAAACGACGCAGAAAAAAAAGCCGATTCCAACCATATATATAAGTCGATTTCCCAAAAAATGGCGCTTAGCCCTTTTTGGCTGTTAGGCATCGATATATTGCGCTTGTAAGATATTGTAATTTATTTAATAATTAATATATAATATAACAAGTATATATAGTGGTAAACAATAAGGTTTCAAAAGATATTCAAACTAAAATGTAACAGGCCTGATTTCCTACTTGTTTTCCCCGCTCAAATTCAAATTCTAGGACAAATCAGTTTCATTTAATAATTAAACTATTTCATATTGCATTATATTGAATATACTAGGTATCTTAAATGTTAATTTATATTTAAGAACATTTGTCATGGATATTATAGCATTTTAGAAGATATTTGAATGTATTTAGTTGTGAAATGTTATAACAAACCATTTTGCCGATGTTTGACGGAATGGCTCAAGGTATAACGACAGCCAACGGTTCGTTGAACTAAAGTTATTAAAAAAGATGGTGGGCTGGCTCTGACACTCTTTGATGGCCCTGTAAGCTGAAAGCATCTCTCATTATGGTAAGATATTTTACATTGTAGAACCTTTTTCTAGATATTGTGTCCTAGTTAGTTTTAGCATTGAAATGATTGAAGGTCAAGATTAAATTATAAGGTTATCTATTCTTTTATAATGTTTCTATTCATATGATCTAATGCTTTTGTTTTAATAACGAACATTGTAAGTATAATACACTTAATTTGTGATTATTATAAATGTGCTGGTGGTTTCTTTTTCACTTCTTCCACTAGTGGACAAAAGATTGAAGTGAAGAGAATTTCAATAACACTTTATTTCTTATTTGATAGTAATTGATGGGTAGACTTGTCTATGTGTTTATCTTGTGAGCCTAAAGGAATAAAGTTATTGACTTCTGACTTCTGATTTCATTATTTCCAATTCCTAAATTGTGAGGTTGCATTGTAAGGTAGGTATTCCATGATTCTATCGAAATAAGATCATTTTATAGGTAGGTAAAGGCCATGAATCTATCACGCTCATGATAGTTTCTTATGTTAGTTAGACCTATTGTTTTTTTTTTTTTTTTCTACTTTCATGTTACATAATATTCTATTTATATGGAATATATTCGATAATATATTATATAAATAGGTTTCTTAGTCTTGTAACTTCTAACATTTATATATTCTATAAGTATACATATAATTATTATAATAACCGAGTCTGTCGCCAAGTTATGTGTTGTGTAGATTTAAAGTATGTTTATTATGACTACTCGCGATTTGTCCAACACATTAATAAAACATATCTGTTAAACAATAAATGATTCTATCTTGCTATTTCTAACATTCAAATCAAAATACATACTTACTATTACCTACTCTACTTGTTTCTTTTAATAGCGTCCTCCACGACGCAAACGCAAAATTCCAAAAAAGTTGTTCTTGTGTTTTTATCGTCTAGTATTTCGTTTAAAATTTCTTTTTTGAGTTGTCTATCTATTTTCATTTCTAGTTCGTATCTACGTAAACAATACCTCGGGCAGTCCAGTATGAGGTGTACTATTGTTTCGTTTACATCCGGATCGCACATACATCCTGCTGGTATGTACGATCCGGAAGCATATTTACATTTAAATCTGTTTAGGTAATGTGCAAAGCCCCCATGACCAGTTAAAAGTTGTGTTATTTTAAAATTGATTTTAATTTTCTTTAAAATACTGTGAGCTTTAACTAAATTTGGAAAAAATATTTTTGTTGTTTCTGCTGTCTTGCTTTCATCGTATCGTCTTTGTAGTTCTTCAATACTTTCTTTTCTCAAATATCTTTTAATATATGAATCCGGACATTTATCATAGTCTGCGCGTGTTCTCTTTTTTAGTGCCGCGTCTTTTGCTAACTCATCTGCTCTTTCATTACCTTCCATGCCTACATGTGCTTTAACCCAAAATAATCTTATTTCTTTTCCCTTGTTTATAATTTCTTTGATTTCTCTTCTGATTGCAAATGCTAAGGGATGAAATGTTGCTCTATTTCTGATTAGGTCTAGGAATGATCTGGAGTCGCTTAGTATTGTAAATTTATCATTTTTATTATAAGTATTAACCCATTTTAATGCTCTATACAGCGAATACATTTCCGCCTGAAATACAGTACATATATTTTCTAGCTTAAATTTCATTGATTTAATTTCTTCTTTTTTTTCCCAGCATGACATTGCAGCTCCCACCTTCCCTTCTATTTTACTTCTATCTGTAAATATCTTTATTTCGTCGTCTGTTATTTCATTTTCTAGTAATGTTTCCGTATTCATGTTATCCAAACATTTGTAACATATTTCTATATCTTCTGCAGGATGAGGCGCTTCCAAGAAACATATCTTATCTTCCATTTCTCTATCCATCAAAATTTCTTCCATTGGTTTTCCCCTTTTGGCTTCGTACAACTTAGTCACTTCATTGATGCGTATGTCAAGTGGCAAAAGCCCGGACAGGACTAGGGCTGCGTTCAAGGATACTGTTCTGTACGATTTGCATATTTTTTGTGCGAATCCTCTAGTAAGGGTGTTGGGGGCTGGTATTTTAGGTATAAATTAAAGAATTAAATTCAACTTTCACATATTGTATTCACAAGGGGTGTACAGGAAGAAGAGAGAAAAAAACATGGCGGCTAATACAAAAGTGTCAATGACAAAAGTCCTTGACCTAACCTACAAAATAACGCGGGAGATTTGAATTCCTTCTCTGGATTATGAACATGCCCCCGCGCGTTGAAAGCTCGTCTTTCAACAAGAAACATCTTCTGGCAGGAGTGGGACAATCTTGCTGACGCTACGTCGTATGACTCCACTAGCCGTTCTTATATCAGCGACGCGGCATATGCCATCACTCGGTCCCGGTATGACAGATTCAACACGTCCAAGCTTCCACTTCAATGGTGGTGTGCCATCTTCTTTGATCAAGACAAGCGCATCTTTCTTTAAGGAGTCCTTGCAGGATTTCCATTTTACTCGTTGCTGAAGTTCAGACACATACTCCTTGCTCCATCTCGTCCAGAAATGCTGGCGTAACTGCTCAATACGTTGGTAACGTGTCAATCTATTGACTGGATAGTCCTCATAGTTCCGTACCGGGAGAGACGTGAAGGGTCGGCCAATGAGAAGGTGTCCCACGGTGAGAGGGGTGTAGTCATCCACTTCCGACGACAACGGAGAGAGTGGCCGAGAGTTCAAGATCGCCTCGATTTGTGTTAACGTAGTCGTAAGCTCCTCGAACGTTAAATTACAATTTCCCAGCACTCGATTTAGATGATACTTGGTCGACTTAACACCTGCCTCCCAGAGACCTCCAAAATTAGGGCTATATGCAGGTATGAAATGGAACTGAATACCATCCTGCGCTACCTCAGCAGCCAGCGAGTCACAATTGCTCTTTAAAAAATTTGAAATATCATTATATGCGCCAACAAATGAGGTGCCGTTATCAGAAAATATATGCGAGGGTTTTCCTCTGCGCGACATAAATCTACGTAAAGCTAATTGGTAATTATTGCTTGTTAAATCACCCACTAGTTCCAGATGTACCGCTTTAGTTGTAAAACAAACGAAAATAGCGATATACGACTTGATGAGTCTACTACCACGACCAATACGACTAGATACAGACACTGGACCTGCATAATCGACACCGACACTATTTTCAAAAGCGTATCCACCTGGTTGCAACCTTTGCGACGGATAATTTCCCATCAACGGGGTTAACACCTTACCCTTCAATCGATTGCAGCGCACGCACTGACGAAAACACCTTTTCGCTAAATTTCGACCGCCTATCGGCCAATAAGTTTCTCTGATAGTTGCTAATAAAAGCTGAGGACCAGCATGCATTAGCCTTTTATGTTCAAAACCAAACAATAGCTTTGTAAATTGATGTGTGGACTGTATAATAATAGGGTGCTTTTTCTCAAAGGGAAAGCTTGAGTTGTCTAAACGACCTCCTACGCGAATTAATTTTTTATCATCTAAGTAAACATTAAATTTTATCAGTGGGCTTTTACTAGGCAAACTTTTGTTTTTGACCAAAAAATTATATTCAGGAAACGACTGAATTTGCGACTGTCGTAGAATTAAAACTAAGGCGTTGTCTAACTCGTCAACACTTAAATATTTAGTTTCCGGTTTTGGTCGTTTCTTTAAACTATTTACGAACCTAAGCACATAGGATACTGTACGTTGAAGCCTTGAAAAATTTGAGAAGCGACTGAAATCTATAAGTTCGCGTGAAATTGAATCTATAACATGTAATGAAACTGCATTACGAGTTTCGGGCAACCTTTCGACAGTACTTGGAGTAGCAGGCCAGTGCGCCGGGTCGCGCGTTAGATAATCTGGTCCGTGCCACCATAAATTGAGCGACTGAATCGAGCTAATATTGACGCCGCGCGATATTAGGTCTGCGGGATTCTCGTCAGTCGGAACGTGTCTCCAGGTACAGCTGCCGGTTTTATCTAAAATTTCAGCTATGCGGTTACGTACAAATGGCTGCAGCCTTGAAGGCAACATTTTTAGCCAACCTAAAACGATCATGGAGTCTGTCCAAAAAATAACATGCTTAATTTTTACTCGCAAAGCGTTGACGGCTTTTTCATACAAACGCGCACCGATTAAAGCACCTAACAACTCGAGTCTCGGCATTGTTACCGGCTTGATAGGCGCGACTCGGCTCTTTGCAAGTAATAAGCTAACTGAGACCTCACTCTGATAGTTCACGCTGCGGACATAAATACAGGCACCATACGCACGCTCGGAGGCATCTGTGTAAATGTGCAATTCAAGCTTATCATAAGCATCACAGATAACCCGTCGTGGTATGCGCAGGTCGTTTAAGCCCGGCAGACTGTCAACCATCTCAATCCAAACCCGATTTATCTCAGGCGGTAGCTCCTCATCCCACGACAGTCGCTGCAACCATAATTTCTGTAAAAGAATTTTCATTAGGATGACACAAGGTGATAAGAGCCCTAAAGGGTCATATATTTGGGCGATGACGGAGAGAATGTCACGCTTTGTGTTTCCTTTGGCTATAGTTGGACTGATCGGAAAGTAAAATTGGTCTGAGGTTGAACTCCACCCAAGGCCTAAAGTTTTACTAATTTCTGTGTCACCGATATTAACTTCGGACACTAACTGATCGGGTTCGGGCAATAATCGAGGCTCATTAGACTTCCATTTTCTAAGAGGCATACAAGCTGAGGCTAGCTCGGCAGTAACCTGTTTACGTATGTACGTAACTTCGCTAAGTTCATCCCCACCACTCAAAAAATCATCTACGTACAGGTCGTGAATTATTATTTCACCAATCTTAGGGTCTTTACATTCTAGACCTACTTGTTTTATGCACCTAGTGGCTAGATAGGGGGCGCTAGCAGTGCCGTAACTTACGCGATCCAGCATAAAACATTTTACGGCAGAAGTATGCTCATTTTTTGCATTTTGATCACGCCACAAAATCTGCTGTAGAGGCCTATCCTCAGGATGAACCTCTATACATCTGTAACATTTTTCAATATCTGCTACAATCACATATTTGTGCTGGCGAAATCGCAAAAGAATTGAAAGTAGGTCATCCTGGACCGTAGGTCCGATCATTTGAATTTGATTGAAAGAAACTCCCGACGTAGTAGGACTACTCGCATTAAATACGACCCGTAGCTTGGTGGTCGTACTACTCTCACGTAGCACGCCGTGGTGTGGGATGAAGTAATGTGGAACCGAGGTAACAGGTTCGCACTCGGACATGTGTCCTAACGACTCGTATTCTGACAAAAAATCAGAATACATTTTTCCGAATGATTCATTCCTTTTGAGCCTACGCTCTAAGGACAATAAACAATGATAAGCTCGCTGATAAGAATCACCTAACACGCTCGGTGTTTGTTTTAATGGGATCCTAACGCAAAAACGACCGTCTGCGAGGCGAGTTGTGTTTTGTGTGAAATGTTCTTCACATTGCTTCTCCTCAGGAAAATAATGAGATGACTGAGGGCTGACTTCTTCAAGCTGCCAAAAACGCGTTAATTGGTTTTGAATGTCATCATCAGGAGAGTGAGAAGTCTCAAAATCAACATGAGTAAACTTACATTTAATTTGAGGTGAGCCAGGTACGCGGCCGCGGTTTACAGGACCGGAAACTATCCAACCAAGTCTAGTCTCATAAAGTATCGGCTTTCCTTTTCCTAATTTTATGTTACGCGAACCTAAAATGTCCCAAAACAAATCAGCACCGATGATTAAATCAACGGTGGCGGGCGAATAAAAATAAGGGTCCGCTAAACTTAAATCAGATGGAATATTTAAATTCCTTACATCAATTTGACACGCAGGGACGTTATCTGTAATCGACGGTAGTACAAAGCAATTTATGTTACTTGAAAATCTTTCACTTAATGACTTGATGGGCAAACGGCACATTTTATTAATTGATGAAGCTTTATTATTTATACCTACTACAATCCTATCTGCGCGATCAGTAGGTAGGTTCAATATTTTATGTAAACGTTCGGTCATTAGACACGAAGTGCTGCCGTTATCTAAGATTGCACGGGCAATGACTTCCCTATTATCGCAGTCTTGCAGTTTTACTAATGCAGTTGACAGTAAAACGTCACACTGACTTTGACATAATGACGTTTCGCACGCAGTGCTACTCACTGTTCCTGCTAATGCGACACTAGTATTTTGAGAATTAGTGACCGGTGTCGATGAACTCTTATCATCATCAGCTGCAGGGGTAGGTGCTTGCGGCGAAGGCCTGGACGAGCTGGAGTTAGCCTCGTTGATGTGAATCAGTGTATGGTGTTTACGCTTGCAAACCTTGCAACCAGGTGGTCGCCTACATGAGTTAGCATAGTGACCACTGCGAAAACAATTGAAGCATATTTTATAGCTAGGTAATAACCTATATCGTGCATCATTGCTTAAGGCAAGGAACTTAGGGCAATTGTATAGGTAGTGGTCCTCTTTGCAGTTAGGACATGGTTTCGAAGACACACCCTTATCGCTACTGTTCTGAGAGACCAAAGTCTTTATTTTGCCTTGTTTATTATGTTTGCTTACAGTCTTATTTTGAGATAATTCTATGGTTTCTACTAAATCTGCACGATTACGCAAGAACATTATGAATGTATCCAACGTTATGGGCTTATCCTTGGATAAGGTACCCTTGTGTTCCTCCCACTCTGAAGGATGAAGGATGAAGTATCCAATTTATTGGTGACCAAGAAAATTATAAGTGTGTCCCACTGCTGGACAGGCTCGCCCAATGATTCCAAAGAACGCAAGTTCTTATTCAGCTGATCAATCAGATTTTTAAGAGTAACGGAAGATTCCTTTGTGATAGCTTCGATGTTGAACAATGCAGAAACATGGTTTTGAACTAATAACCGTTTGTTATCAAACCTGTCACACAGAAGATTCCAAGCAATGGAATAATTGCTTGCGGAAAACTCGATGGACTGAATCACTACAGCAGCTGAGCCCTCCAATGATGCCCTCAAGTAATGAAATTTGTTTATGTCATCTATTTGATCGTTATCATTTATTAAGCTTGAGAAGGTATCGTGGAACTCTAACCAGGTTTCATAAGAACCTCCAAATTTTGGTAACTGGATAGTGGGTAACTTAACAATCTTGTTGTTGGATCGAGCAACTGAAGCATTTTCAAGTTTATTTTGGGCCCTATGGTATGCTTCTATCATTCCCTGTGCGTTTGCGATCAAGCTATAATATTGCTTGTCGAACTCTGTTCGCTCTTCTACCTGCAGTTCATTATTGTCATTTATGCATTCAATCCTAACTTGCACCTCATCATATTGGTCATATAACACTTCAACCTTACCTGTACGCAATTGTAACTCCCTGGCTTGTGCTGCACTCAGCGAGGAGACATCCAGACTGCTCAGGTAATTAGAAAAGGCAGTGATGCGACCTTTAATACTTCCACGCTTTTTTATCAATTCTTTTTCCTCGGCCATATTGGGAGGTGGTGATAGTCAACCTGGAATTGAGACAATCACTATGTTTACAAAGGATCTTAGACTGATGATTGCTAAACACTTGACTTATGGAATGTTATAAAGATTGTTGTTTCTGAATACAATGTAAAGTTAATTAATTAAAGTTAAGTTAATTTTGCCAAAGTAGAATGTAAAAATACAATGTAAAATTAATGTAAATAGGTAAGATTCTTGTAAAGTATGATGTAGAAATACAGTGTAAATGTAAATAATCTTAGCTTTTTCCAACAAATGAACTGACAATTTAGAACTGCAACCTTGACTTTGAATTTTAACACAACAACATCATGAGTTTAAACGTTTTTTAATGAATTTAATGGTGAAAACAGTTACATAATCTAACATGAAAACTTACTACTTGTTGAGACAATTCAATGACTCTAAGATGGCTGATGCAACTTGCAATGTTGAAAAATAATGATGAATTAGTTAAAATAAGGGCTAGATAGATTAATAGGCTCAAAATAACGTTTGGCACAAACAATAAATAAGATCTAACTAGCTGGGCAACCAAAATTCACCTACACTGCGTTACAATCAAATCTCATGAAAAAACCACATGGATGCCACTCATTGTTTTTCACAAAATCACCTAATTAAATAACTTTAATGTTACTGACCTTTCGTGATGTCGAATTAATACCTAGAATACCTGAGTGCTGGGTTCAAACTATAAGTTTTATTCACTTTCACTTCACATTTCTTGAACTCCATCGACCACTCTTGATGACGTGATGCGCAATTCCCCGAAGTCTTATAATTTGCGCTAATCTGTTCCAATTCTTGATTTATACTTTGCTGGGAATGTATTTTAGTATCCGGCTCGAAGGACCATGTTGGGGGCTGGTATTTTAGGTATAAATTAAAGAATTAAATTCAACTTTCACATATTGTATTCACAAGGGGTGTACAGGAAGAAGAGAGAAAAAAACATGGCGGCTAATACAAAAGTGTCAATGACAAAAGTCCTTGACCTAACCTACAAAATAACGCGGGAGATTTGAATTCCTTCTCTGGATTATGAACAAAGGGTGTTTAGCTTTTTCTGAATGGTAACTTTCTTCGCGGCTGGTGACCAAACACTTGCTGCATACAGGACAGTTGGCTCTATTACCGCCGCGTATATCGTTTTGGTTACCTCAGGACTTAGCCCCCATGTTGTTTTAGCCATTCTTGCTAATTGTTTGTATATATTTGTTGCTTTCTTACTAATATGTGTTACGTGGGCGTTAAAAGTTAATTTTTTATCTATAATTAATCCTAATATTTTCGTTTCATTTACTAAGTGAATAGGTTTATTTCCCATTTTTAATTCCGGTGTTTCATATTTCTTTTTATTAGTAATAATCATACTGTTAGTCTTATGTGGCGCAAGGCTCTGAGTCGGTTTGGAACACTCTCTATAAGGTGGATGACGTTTTCATCTGGAATTTGCTCCCAACACACTTTTAAAGCAGTTATCAACTCCTGTCGGCTATGAATTTCAGTTTGGTTGTCTTTAAGGCTTCTTTTCAACTGGTCCCAGATATGCTCGATGGGATTCAGGTCCGGACTCATGGCAGGCCAGGGTAGAACTGCGATACCAGCTTCGGAGATTGCAGTTTAGGTCACTCTGGCAGTATGAGGGCGAGTATTGTCTTGCATCAGAATAAAGTTAGGGCCTACTCGCTGTGAATATGGGATCACATGAAGTCGAATGACATACTGAACATAACTGGCGGCCGTTACATTGCCCTCATCCAAAATCACTAGCTCGGTTTTGCCCATTATGCTAATCCCACCCCATACCATAATACTGGGTCTACCAAAGCGGTCAGTTTCACGAATACATGGTTCTGTAAAACGTTCTCTAGGTCGTCGCCAAACTCGTACGCGTCTGTCATCATTAAAAAACTTTACTTTATATTCATCGGTAAAAAGCACTGTCCTCCAATTATTCATGGTCCATTCGAGGTGATCACGTGCAAATCTTAATCGCGGTGCACGGCGGGCTCTGGTCAATCTGAGCCGAACAACTGGCATTCTGGAGCGTTGTTGGTCTTCATGAAGTCTGTTGCGAACAGTTTGGTCACTCACTCGCGTTCCAGTGGCGTCACTCGTAAGCGGTTTCTCTACATGCGTGCAGTTACAGTTCTCTCGCGACGTGCAGAGAGTCGGATGTATCGGTCTTCTTGGGAGGTTGTCGCTCGGGTTCTACCTGAACCGCGCCTCCTGCTCACACTACCTGTCTCTTGAAAGCGTTCCCGCACATTTCGAATAGCTCGTCTTGACACACCTAAGCTTGAAGCTACCGATCTTTGCGAATTTCCCTGCTGAAGCAAAACAATGGCTCTAGTCGCGGATTCCGTGTCCATGTGATGTCGAGAACCAGGCATTGTTTATGCAAACAGTAATGTAATCGATAATTAAAGGTAAGGTTACGATAACTTCTTCGTTAGACACAACAAACCCCACTGAGCAACAATGTAATGGCACTCACAGATTCTGCGGTATATCGTAAGATTTTGTTTCTTGTCTATCCACTTAAGAACTAACCTCAACTTGGCGTTTAAGTGTTAATTTATGATCAATAAATATGCCTCCTTAACATTTCCATACATCAGTATGCCAACAACTCGCAAAAAAAAATGTGTCGGGCAAAATATCGAAATATTTCAAGTGGGCCCTATTTTGTTTTGAGTAGTTTAGTTGTAAGAAAAAACTTAAGGATACACTGCAATGTATGTCATATGATGATACGGAAAATTTATTGACTGTTTCAAAGTAGGCCAAAAATTGGCAAGCACCTTTATTATTTAAGCTAGTTTAATGTAGGTAGCATAAGTAATTATTTTATAGCATGCACCATCGCCTTGTATAATTATTAGTAAGTCCATTTGATTAATCTATCTGTTATTAGCACTCATTTTTGCCTGAAAAACAAGTTTTTACTTAGTTCAGGCACACACATTATTTAATACCATAAGAATCTAAGATAAACCTTTATGTTATCCTTCTAGTCCTAAGTTATTCTGAATAAATTATTTTATTTATTTATTATTTATTTATTTATTAAATACTAAATAAATAATTAATTTACATAATAATTTAAAATTCATTAAAATTTGAAATTAAAATTGAATTTCTTGTATCGATATCAATCGATAAAATCAACATCCGACTTGACTACATCACTAATTGAGTAGCGAAGAATAGAATCAATCTAAAATCAACTTTATCCTTATTGCATAAGGTTGATTTTGACTAACCCTTCTATTAAATTATTGACAAATTAAAATAAAATAAGATTTTATTACAAAACAATAAAAACCGTTCTCCCCGATGGTACGAGACACCTTCATTTTGAAGATTTTTTCTCCTACTATCATTTTTACACTCTAAAATCTTTTCGTCGAGACTGTTCGGAACAATCACGCACGGCCCGTGATTGCAATCATATGAGCCGTTCGTTCATGATCGACACAATCCTAGCCGAAATTATTTTTCATGTGATTTTACACATTTTAAGACCGATATAGGCCGTAACTTTTGTTCAGAACTGGCATCGACAGAAACTTTAGGTATCGGTATAACAAGTATAGTGCGCCATTGCGTAGGGACATAGCCAGAGGTATAGATATCGTTATAAATCTGAAGTAAAATTTGCTTACCAACTAGGGGCAAGTGATGAATCATGGAATACGTAATCTCATCGCTACCCGGAGCAGTATCTTTTCTTTTTAAACAATGTAATAATTTTTTGAATAGTAATGGGTAATTCTAATAACGTATTTCTTGATGTAATATTAGGTTGTTGATTTTGAACTGAGTCAGGAGTTAACGAGTGCAATAGTTGTTTTAATTTAGTATCTGAATTTGAAAATGTTGACTTACGATAACCTTTAAATCAACGCATTTTACGCCACATGACCGAAACTGACGTACTTTCATTAATTCCATCACAAAACTTTTTCCAACTTCGTGATTTAGCTTCTTTGATCATTTTTTTAGTAGTAGTTTTTTATAATTGTCCGGAGTTGGGTTTCTTCTAAATGTACTTAACGCTAATCTACGTTCGCCTACTAATAATTAGTAGGCGACCCTTATTTTGATAACAAGGGGGTCCAATATTCTTTAGGTTTAAATTTTGATGACGGCTTATTACATAATTTTAGTGAGGGAATATTATTGTCGGAAGAAATCGTAATTTTTTCTATTAAACTATTGTATCTTTCTTGTATTGAACCAGGACAGTAAGTGCATTCAGAAAATAGCTCTAATAAGTCTTTACTATACTTTTCCCAATCCGCTTTCTTAAAATTCCGTTTTTTAATAATTTCGCATCTATCTTGAACATCCAAAGTAATTTTTAGTATTAAATGGTCACTTCCTAAATTCTCATTCAAAACTTGCCAGCTGAACTTTATCGCAACATCAACAGACACAAAGGTGATATCTGGTGATGATTTTTGTAAACTTCCGCTTACTAACTTTATCCTCGTTGCTTCTCCATTATTAAGTGATATCAAATTATTATCTAAGGATGAGTCTAACAGCTGAGTACCTCTCTGATCTATCTTGTACGACCAATTGGTGTGGTGACCGTTGAAATCACCTGCAAATAGACTCTTTCCAGAAGCAATCTAAAAAAGAGTATCCCAATCAGCTTGCCGCGTATTTACAGACGACGGACAATATATTGATAAAATATTTTCTAAACTGCTACAATTTAATATTTTAATATAAACAGCTTCTATACCTGGGTTAGTTAGAATAATAGGACAAGAATAAGAATGCAGCGATTTATGCACCAAAATAGCAACTCCTCCGTAAGAGTCACTTCTGTCCCTCCTATAGATGTTATAGCCGTTAATGTTTATAACTGTGTCCATATCAAACCATGTCTCATTCAAAATAGCTACGTAAATGCCACATGAATCTTTTCTTGCAGAAACAAGGCTTCAAAACTACTTACTTTGGGCTTCAAACTTTGACCGTTCCACTGAAGTATATTGATTCCAGGTTTCTTGTTAGTGCCCTCTGCTATGAACATTCAAAAGAATGCCGAAACATTCTTTTGAATAACTCACCTTCAGCAAACATACTTAAAACGAATGAACTTAGTTCTTTAAACACAAATTTCGACACATTAACCACTTTTACTTCCAGCGGTTCTTCTGAAAACACAATGCTCTTTATCTTCTCAAATATTTCTCCCCAGTCAATTTTCACTTCTTCTTTTTTTTCTTCTTTGCTTCCGCTATCATTGACACACTCATAATCACAACTTTCATGCTTCTCATTTCTTACTTTTGAAAGTTCCTCAGTTTCTATATTTTCAATGGTTCTTCCACTTTTCCTAACTGTTCTTTGAGCTTGTGGTTGATCTGTAGTATCGTCTTCAAGGTCACTATGAACCGAACTTTCAATGACATTAGTTATAACACTTATAACTTCTAAAGGTCGATCGACAACCCTCTTATTATTGCTAGTTTGTGGACAGAGAGACGGAAATTCGCGATCATAAAACGTTTTCTTTTCTGTTCTTTTTTCTTCAAAAAAGGTCCGATGCCTTTTTATAAGGTAAATTTTCTTCGCTCATAATCACTGATCGGAGTAGGTAGAGCTATTTAGGTTCATTGACCGCAAACATTGATGCTAATATGGATATTCCACGGGATTCCGACAAATACTCCGGGATTCGATTATTATAATTCTTTTTATCAATAAGTATAGAAAATGGTATATGTAAGCCGATAAGCGCACAAGCGACGTTGTAAATTTTACATCAGCAACACGTTGTCAAACCGGTTTTTGACGTTGCCGCTTTGTTGAAACTCGTCGTGATATCGCTGCATTATGCGCTCTTGCTCACACGTACAGGGAGTGTCACGGGCGTGGCTAGAGTGACGCACCTGTTTTTGTCTCTTTCTGCACCACTGGAATTCAATTGTTTTCCGAAAGTAACTTGTTGTTAAATGTTGTCTCACTCGATTTTTTCGGTTCTGAGAGTGCGCTTGTCTGCTTCCTGTTGTGTTTTGTTGTGTCGTGAATTTCTTTTGACCCTGGCTTGTTTACTGGATTCTGGAATCTCCTTGCTACTACGACCTTGGCTAGCATTTGCGGACTCTGATTTGACCTCATTGGATTGGATATTTGGAGTTATTTTATTGGATACTCATGTGGTAAGTTTGATTTTTGAAGAATATTGATTTTTTTTGTTTCAATAAGTAAATTATTGTTTAAACATGTTGGTAATTTTAATAAAGATTTTATTGTAGTTTAATACAAATAGTTTGTTCTTTTCAATCATGTTTCGATTTTTGAGGAAAAAATAATTTGTATGGTATGTTCTTGTACAACTTCAGAATGAAAATGTTAAATGATTGTTGATTCTTGTATAAATATAAGAAATTGTTACATAAAAAAATATATGTGTGTTCATGAATCAAGTTTCTATCTATTTATTATACAATCCTTAAACCCGTCCTTATACATATAGGAAGTGTATGCTTTCATTAATCCCTAAGGCAAATAGCAAAAAGCTTTTTATTATTTTTCTAACTAAAAAACGAATCCCGGGATTCGGGGAATATCCATAATATTCTATCATATGGCAAGTACATAAAATAGCTCTACCTACTCCGATCACTGCTTATAATATTTCGTACCTCCTTCTCTTTTGTAAAAACGGGGCACAATTTATCCAAAGCCATATGAGAGCCTTTGCAATTTATACACGAATACACTACGGTTTCACAATTTTCATGGGCTTTACCACATTTCGGGCACCAGCATGTAGATGTGGGGCAAAACTTTTTGATGTGTCCAAACTTACAGCATCCTGAGCACTGTGTTACTGGGAAGACATAGCGGTCCACTTTAAATCTACACCCATAGGCGCTTACAAACGTTGGATACGTAGGGCTTTTGAAGCACACGCGTACCGTTTCGCTATTTATCCATTTGTGATCAGTGTCCATGCGCCTTAATCTTTTTACAGACATAATTTGAATTGGGCTAATCAGCGATGCAATTATCTCCTCTTCGCTTATCTCTAGATCCACACCTCTGATAAGATCATAGGACAGATTACCTTGATCTGTAAATTGAGCTCGTATTTCTAACTCGACTAGTTTCGGGCAACTAATTAGAATTCCAGCTTGTGTTTTGTCCTCAAATTGAAGAAACACTTTGTATGGACTTTTATACTTGATATTTATGATGGTGTTGATGCTCAAACTTCGTAATAGTCTAGCTAATGCCATTTGCTTGGGCAATACTTTTAATGATGTCAAACATACTTCATAATGATTAGCATTTTTATCTTGCTGATTGTCCGCGATCTCCACAGTTTTGTTTGTCAAATTATCCCCTGACTCGCTTAAAAGCAACTTCTTTGGTTTACTTTTCGTTATGGTGGTAAACCCGCCTTCACTACTTTCTTCACTCTTTCCTTCACTCTTTTCTATGTGCCTCTTTTCCGCGATTTTTTCAACAACTTCTTCTTCGGATGGTGACGAATCCCAATTCGTATCCACCGGCAATGGGGCAAGTTCCTCAACTTGTAACAACGCAAAAGGATTATTATTCATGATCGCTTATCACAAGCGGGCCGGAGCGAGCCGGCCGCCTTATCGGTAGTAAACAATAGAACAGTCCTACGGGGAAAATACGTGCGCTCGGTCTGATTCACAACCCGTCACTGGTGTTTTATTATACAATTATTGAAAAAAATGCAAATTTTTGAAGTCCGTACATTCATACTAATATTATAAATTCGAAATTCCCTGTGTCTGTTTGTTTTTATTTTAATTATGTTATTGTGACAGTAAGACTAGTAGTTCTACGAACAGTAGACGTCGCGAACACTAACTTTTTTCAATGATTTCCACGATTTAACCAAGTAAATCAATATGAGTCGTTTGTAAATAGTAAAAAACTTTTTTAGTTTATTCAATAACCTTTTTGAAGCTTGAAAATTGTTAGTTTATTCACATAAAATTGTTAGTTTATTTACAGAAGTTCAGTAGATATCTCTAAGATGTTCTAATAGGTGGCGCTGCTTATCACGTAATTCTCATCAGATCTTCACCAAATTTTTATGAAAACAACTTAAAGTAGAGTAGGTACTTACCTACTAAAATTTAAAAATAATCTTCCAAATCAAATTTCATATTATATCAAAAAAGTTCAGTAGCTTTAGCGACATCTATAAGATTTCTTACTTGCACAAACTGGCAAGTGGCCGTGCCACGTAGAAGGTAAGTACAACGTGTTACAAAGATGTTCTAATAGGTGGCGCTGTACTGTGTATTCTCTTGCATTATACTGCATCTTGCGGAGCTATTCTGCTCATCATGCCAAAAATCCTGATCAGATCTTTACCAATTTTTTATGAGAAGAATTATAAACAACAACCTTTCAATTGAGTGTATTTTCATGAATCACGGCTAAGAACACTCGGGATAAAATTATCTATGACAAAAAAAACTAAACGAAAATCGGTTCATCCGTTTGGGAGCTACGATACCACAGACATATACACAAAATAAATAAATAAAAATAAAATAAAATAAAAATAGCCTTTATTCCCTAAAATACAATTTACAATTTATAAATAATTTTTAAAACAATGTATTCATTCTTATGATTAATTTACAAATTATTATATTTAATTACTAATAATGAATAGGTATAATAGATGTTAGATATTCAGTGTTATTCATTAAATTTTTGCAGGGTTTATCCATTTCTGGATAAAGGCCTCCTCCATCTCTTGCCAGTTTGCTCTATTTTGAGCCGCTCTAATCCACCCTTTTCCTGCTACCAGTATTATATCGTCCTTCCAACGGCGCACCGGTCGGCCCGGGTCTCTCTTTCCATCTCGTGGCCACCAATGCAGAACTCTTTCGCTCCATCTGTTGTCGCTGGTTCTCGCGATGTGGCCCGCCCACTTCCATTTGAGTCTAGCTGCCATTGTACCTGCATCTGTAAGTTTAGTCTTAGATCTTATTTTTGAGCTTCTGACGCGATCTCGAAGTTTAAAACCCATCATACTTCGCTCTACCGCTCTTTGGAAGGATCTCAGTTTTATTTTATTTTCAGCTGTGAGGGCCCATGTTTGACATCCGTAGAGCAAAGTTGGGAGAATGCTCGAGTCAGCGAGCTTTTTCTTTATGTTTATAGTGAAGTTTCCTTTAAATATTTCTTTTAATGCCCAATATTTTCTCCATATACACAGACACGTTTAACTTATAACAACCCTCTCTTTTTGCGTCTAGGTTAAAAATTTAAATGTAATCCTACACAATTGAAAAAAAAAACAGTTAATTATTGAATAAAATGATTATGATGTTGCGTTTCCAAAAATTTAGGACTTGTGGTACGCCTTAAAACAGCCGTCGATGCAGAGATTTTGTCACACTCCTCGCACTTCCAAATCGTCCTAGTTTTCTTGATACACATTTATATGTGTTGTTATCAACAGGTGTGTTTCGACCCTGTACGTATTGGGAAGTGGTTTTCGTCAATTCTTGGTCTAGGTGCTTTGTGTCGTGTATTACGTCGTAAAACCGTCGTCGTCACCTGTCCACTCGTATTTGACCTGACATTCAAACGTCGGGATTCCGTTGTCAAGTCTATTAGTCGGTCCGCGCGGCAAAAATCGTGCGGCTTTAGTGACCCGTGTAAACCCCCTATTAGGCTTGCTTCTTTTCTTCGGTTTTTCTAATTGAGCGCAAGGTTTCAACTGTCTCACCATCTCCGAATTCTGATGTTTCATCGTCTGACTGATAATATGCATTTTATAACTCTTAGCAAATATCGCAGTAATAGGGCCAGCGTATGAAGTGCAAGCCTCATGATCCCACATCAGACAGTCGTCACACCTTATCCAATCTTCAAAAGGCCGATCAGAGTATACCTCGCTGCATACTAAGCATCGGTAGTCGGTTTTGTCATTTTTATAAAGCTTTGAACCTCTTTTGACCTTTTTTGCTTCTTTTTTCTGTCTTCCCAGGGTTGTGGAAGGTTTTGGGCCCTTTAAATTTTTATTAACTCCGTAATTTTTTTAATAGTCTTCTTTTTAGCATTCCTTTGCTGGTCTATTATTGGAGTGCTCGTTAGTATATCAGCCTTCTGTGCTTTCCCTTTACAGGTGGTTTTGTTAGGTTACTAGAGATCGACTAAGCTACTTTGTAGGTAGGAACAAATTTTATTTTCGAAATATCGTTTTACTGCACTTTGAAATTGAACATGTACAAAATGAAGGAATCTTAACGTAACTTACGAACTAAAAATTCTGTCTTGATGATGATGCATGGCACTGCATATTATCCGCGTACTTTTCATAGGATGGTACGTAGTTACTGAGACCCAACCGCAAGCATGATGTCAAGTGTTTGTCAGTGAGTCGATTACGATATTTCGATTTGATAATTTTCATTTCTGAAAATGCGGCGTCGCACAAATAAGTCGATGCAAACAATCCTGTTAACTGAAGAGCTACTTCTTTCAAACATGGGTATTTTTCTTCAGATATCAAGGACCAGAAGTTGGCATCAGTTGCTCTGGATTTAAGATATATGTCAGAAATCATCTGCAATACCTCATTCTCAATAGATGTTATTTCCATGTTAAAAGTGTTTAATATTTCAGTAGCAGATGTTTCGACGTCTTCACAAGAAAACGGATAACTCATGAAAGTGACGATATTTTTCAGTTTGTTAAAGTCAGAGAAACGTCTCTCAAACTCACCAAGAATGTTTCTTAGCTCTGTCACATAAATATCACTACTTGTGTGAGTGCTTGCCCTTGCTTTCAATGCAGGAATTTTTCAAGTCATTTCTTTCAAATTGACTAATTAAAAGTTTCAATTTGTTTTAAACCCGCTTATTGCGCTAATCATGTCGGTAATATTTTTATTTTTACCTTGCAGCTCTAAGTTTATGACATTTAAATGACTTGTCACATCTGTTCAGAAGGCTAAATCACAGAGCCATTTTTGGTTCTTAAGTTTCTCGGTGTCGTCACCTCTTTCGTCTAGAAAGATAATTATTTCAGGCAGCAATTCAAGAAACCTTTCTAAAAACTTTCCGCGACTCAGCCACCTCACGTCCGTGTATAGAAGTAAATCAGTGTGATCAGCAGCCTCGCTAGCTTCCAATTGCGCTTTGAAAAGACGACGTTGTGAGCTTCGGGCACGTATGGAATTCACTATCTTTGTACTAATGCTCATGACGTCCTTCATGTTCAGTATTTTGGAACATAGCACTTGCTGATGTATGATGCAATGAAATGCGAAAAACGATGGAAAGTCATCATTAGCTCGACACAACGCAACAAACCCATTTTTATTGACAGTCATGGATGGTGCTCCATCTGTTGTGATGCACAAGAGTTTGTAAATCGGCAGTTCAGTTTCATTTACATAACTCATAAAAGCTGTGTAAATATCTTATCCACGAGTACTTTCTTTTAAGGCAAGCATGGTTAACAATTCTTCTTTAGCCGACTTATCAGAAAACACCAGCCGAATGAAAACACACAACTGAGCAGTATCTGTCACATCAGTGGACTCGTCAAACTGCAAGGTATTTACAATCCGCGATATCATTTTTCAGAATATATTAAAAAAATTAATTCAGAATAATTTAATTATAAAAATAATTTAGAATAGAGAAAGAAAGAAAGAAAATACATTTATTTGGACTATGCATAACACAACACATTACAATTATATATACATACAACGAACGCACAGGATTATATAGAAAGGAAACAACAAAATAAAAGAAAAACAGATACAAATTAGTGATTGTGTTACATAGGCCAAAAAGGTCCCTGTCTCAGCATTATGCCGCTACAAGCCGAAGCTAGTAGCGGCGCTGGTTTTCAGACAGGTCCTAGTGTGGCAGTCTAGTGCATACTCATCATATTTCTTGGCGTCAATAATGTATCCACTGGAAATCGTTTCTAAAATGACTTTTAGTCTGTAAATTAAATCGAAATTCACTCCAGTTATGTCGGAGGCCAATTGGGGGTTCTCGAAAAATCTACGGCTGGTGTTTCCATCATTTGTATTCCCATCGTTGGACTTTGGCATGTCAATGAGTAACCCGGTTTCAATTGCTCCTCAAAAGCGGACTCATTAAGAAGTTCTGAAATAATTATTTTTGTATCGTTGATCATTTTGACTGCTTCTGACAATAAGGCGTCTGACTTTTGGAGAGCTTTGCTAACAATATTTACTTTGCTTAAAATTTCAAACCAAGCAGAGAACAAATGAATTTATGTGACTTAATTTTTGTCAGTGGTGCATTAGCCGTATTTCTTGATTCGGCATCCTTGCTTCTTTCCGAATATACAGGGTTATTGGTAATTCACAGACACTATGTAAAGAAAGTTAAAACGGAAAGAAAACTTCCAAGTGCCTAGCTAATAGTTCCTCTAAACGTTGTCTTTCCTTTGGGTCAGCAGTTTCCAGATTACTGCTTTCTAGTGCGAGCGCATTGATTCCGATGTCGTCACTCGTGTATCTTGAGAACAGGGATGCTGACTTTGGGGACAGCGGACCATTACCACCTTCCAACGCTCTTCATGCGTCATCGTACATATAGTTTACATATGGTTCATAGCCGTCAAACATCGTGGTTTTTTTTTATTACAATGACGCTGTGGCTCCTCTTTGGTTTCCTGTGCTGCAGCTGTTTCCTTCTCCGCTGTTGGTGCCACCTCACGTACGGATTTTATTCTACGGCGAAAACGCCGATTCTCGGGCCTTCGGTGCTATCCTCCATGAGAAGCTTATACTCTTTCGTCATGTCTGAAGCGAAATGCCACGCTTCTGGGGCTAGGTTGATAACAATTTTGGCGTCTTGGATAAAACCAATTCTCAGCAGGGTTTTGTTATCACGGGCGTCCGGGAATACGATGAAGGTGGTTGTGATGATCCGCTGCCACACTTTCACCGGCACTCGAGTAGCCAGCACTTCCTGCTTCTTCACCCCATCGGCCATCGTGACTGTCACCGTCTGGCTTGCGAAGGACACACCGCTTTTCTCCAGGCACCGGTAGAGCTCAAATGAGGCGACGCTGGACTTCGCACATGGTGTCCAGGTAAGCATTACCCACTATATCCAAAATGCCGATACCAATGAGCGGTCTAGGTCGGACATCTGTGCTTAGGCTGAGAGCGCAAAAATAAACTTTATCCGTCTTTTTCATTTGGTTAGGTTTAGCCGCTGAGCACGTCGGACTCTTACGGCGTACCACAGCCAGAGCAGGAATATGTGGGTTGCGGTTGCGATGGAGAAGGAGCCTGTGTTGTTGCAGTAGCTGACTCAGCCTTTTTAATTTTCCGGCAATTCTCACTTGTGTGTCCAAAACGGAGCTAGGTTCAGTGTCTTTGATCCCGGCCTTCTCCCTCAATAACCGTTCTACTCCTTTCGCGGTGGAAAAAATCTCAATGAATGTGTCACCGTCTCACGCGATATCCCTTCCCGTATGTTTACGTGTAGGAGGCCATAGATCATATCCAATACGGTATATGCATAGAATTTTTTAATTTTTTTAATAGATTATTTAGGTAAATACATTACTAAAAAAAATTAAACTAGTATTCAGATTTCGCCCCCACTTCGTCGCAACCGCTACCCGCTTTGCGGGGATCGCGCGCGGCTCTGCGATGCCACAGATAAATAGTAGGTAGTACGTGCGAGCTCGCTCGCTTGCACGTAGTACTAAGTAGGTACCTACAATTATCAAACAACAGTAAATTTTAGGTAGGTATACCTAGGTAAAAAAATTGCTCCATAAGATGAGAAGAAATAAAACAAACATTGCTGTTGGTGCCCGACATCGCAGGGAATCTTTATATACCTACCTACCTACCTACTTATTTTGATACTTACAAATAAATCTTATTCAGACACTGAATAACTAGGTAAGTACTTACAGTAAAAAAATTACCAATTTGGTGATGGTGACATTCTTATTTATAAATTGACTACCTACTACAGCTATAAGAATAAATACTAGTCAAGTCATCATTCCGCTGGGGGTTCCGCACAATATTTTTACATTCCTTTTGTTGTTGGGTCAGTGCGCCCCTGGTATGGTCCAATTATATTTGTAGAGTTGTCAGATTCAAGTATCGAAAAATCTAGATTTTTGTAAGCTTGTTCCTTTACTACTTACCGCTATAAGAATACGTTGTACCTAGGTACTTACTGCTCCCCCAAAATCACTTTTCTAAGGCCGTTTCTAAATGGGAGTCAGGACATTGGTTGCAAGCATTTCCTTCATATAACACTGGTACTTTATTGGATCCCGTAACTTTCCGTATCGCAACATGTCTCCGGTTGGGTGCAAGGTGTTGCGCGCCTCATCAATGCCAGTGCGGTACTGCTGTCGAACAGCTTGGTCATCACGGATTATCGTGCACTAGGGCCGCTGGTCGGATATCTCGCCACGCTAGCCTTAACGACATCATCCGGCGGGCCTTTGTCACCATTAACGTACCAGCTATTCTCGAACCGAATGGTCTGTTGCGTGACGATGGTAAGAGGCCCGACGGTATGACACTAGTCCCATGGGAGTTGGGGAGGCCCATTGTGTGGGACGCTACATGCGTCGACACACTTGCGCCTTCCCATCTTCCGAGGACATCCGTGAGGGCGGGTGCGGCGGCAGATTTGGCCGAAGATCTCAAGAGGCGCAAATATGCAGGTCTCGACACAGCCTACACATTTGCTCCCCTTGGAGTCGAGACCCTAGGTCCGTGGGGTACCGAGGCTCTTCGGGTTTTCAAAAAACTATCTGAGCGACTGGTCGAAGCGACGCGTGACCCGAGAGCTGGTGAATATCTGGCACAGCGTATCAGCATTGCCATACAGCGTGGCAATGCAGCCAGCGTCTTGGGGACGCTTCCGACTGGTGTTGATATGGATCAGTTGAGCTATCTGTAGACTGTTTGCAACAGTCGGCAGTTAGCTCAATTGTTTCAATTGTAAATACTAGTATAATTTTCTTTGTGAATAAATGTATATAGGTACTTACTTAGGTACTAGTCAATTGCAAGTCATCAGTGCATTGAGGGTTCTGCACAATCATTTCGCATTCCATTTGTCGTACCTACACTTTAGCATTTCATAAATAATGATTTTCTATACAGGATGACACAAAAAGAATGAAAGTTGTTATAAAGTCAAAAAAAAAATCAAAAGTTAGCATTTTACAATCATAAAATTAATTTTAAACATTTTTCGTCTCGTAGTTATAATAAAAGTTGTAAAAAAAGGATGAACGTTATTGAAGAATGTAGTTCAGATTGAACAGTAGAAAACTGGACCAAAGAATGTTATCAATATCTATTGGCATTCAGTTATGTCTCTAATTGGCATATTCCGTGCATGTCTAGGGTCGCAAAGCTCTGGCAGCATGAATTTTTGATAAAATAATAATCATTTACTTTAAATTTGCTTCCAAAATTGGTCATCTTTTTTTATAATTTCAACTTTCATTGTATCATTGATCCCAGACCAAACGCCGAAAATACATTGCTTCCGATCTGTTATTCGTAACTGTCCTTGGACTTGGATATACCAAGGATGTTTTTTATTTATAACTAGATTCTGCCCGCGGCTTCGCACGCGTTAATTAAACAAAATTGTGAATCTAAACCATTCCCAGATCCCCTTGAACACACACAAAAAATTTCATCAAAATCGGTCCAGTCGTTAAAATTGTGAATCTAAACCATTCCCAGATCCCCTTGAACACACACAAAAAATTTCATCAAAATCGGTCCAGTTGTTTGAGAGAAGTTCAATGACATACACACTCACAGAAGAATTATATATAGTAAGAATATAACCGTTTGGCGTCTTTTTCCAAAAATTTACTTTCTTTTTTTCTATAGCTTCTTCTATAGTTGTTTTAAAAGCCGTTATAGGGCACTTAATTTCTACGATGGTGTCGTCTCCCACAACTCCATCGGGAGTCGCACCTAGAAATGGAAACTCCTTATCGATAAAAAGACCGCATGGCTCTATTTTTATGTTGAGTTGGGTTGCTAGCTGGTCAGTGGCTGTTGCTTCGTTTTCTATTCCATGTTTGAGTGATGGCACATGGCTCAAATTCTTGGGGTATATGATATTTTTTTCAAAATTTTGGACTCTGGTATTCTGACGTCTATTGACCACTTTTGCAAAATTTGAAGCAGTTAGAATTTTTTTGCGTAGTTCTAACCATTCACTAGAATCTCGCTGCAAAACAGTTGCTTTTTCAATTGTTTTTCTTCTTCGGAAGATGGTAAGCCTTTTAGAAAATCTGTTTTGACTCTATCGTATTCTGAAATGGTCATATCTGGCTTTTGGCAATTAGTACCATAGTCCTTTTCGCTCTCTTTGGTATTGAAAAGTTTTATTTTGGCTTTTCTCACATATGTAGCACTCTGTGATCGTTGTTTTGCCCTTTTCTCTTCGAGCTGTTTAACACGTGCGCTGGGACTTCTTCCTAAAATAGCCCTGTGTAGGGTAGAAAGTGGGCGCTTGGTATTAAATGATACCACAGCAGCTTTGCAGCGAGATTCATAACCCTGGCGTAAAGTAAAGTTAATGCGTTTCCCGCCTACAAATTTGGCAATGATGCTGTTGAACGATTCTACTCTATTGCTATCGCTATTGTGCATAAGGCTTCTAGCTTTAGCTGCAACAGCGCTCACTATGAATTTAATTCTGTGCCATATCGAGCACGTCTTCAGAGTCATAGTCAGATCTTCGCTATTTTTTTCACTTTTGCAGTAGTAAGGCTGGCACTTTTCATGATTTCCAAAGGCATGATTGTATGAATTTGATATATCGGTGTGTAAGCGTTGCGTGTTGCGTCTTTAGCATTGTGTTCAATTATGGACAAGCAAATAACTCTTCGGATGGCAAGAATTCTTTGAGTTGTAATTTTTTTTCTTAAATTAGATGGATATTTGGTTTCTGTGGTTATATTTTTTAGCTTTTTGCACATATTTCTGAAAATATGATTTTTACTTTCCACTTTTTCGACAGTGCAATCGGGATATGGCCGGCCTTCTAAAATTTTTTTGTAAGTGTTAGAATCACCATCGGCAATCATTCGTTCGTAGATAAGATTGTACATAGGGATGGACTGCTTGAAACCGTCTAACAATATATCGGACTCCATACCGGTAGAAGAACCGCTGTAGTTTTTGTAGCACGCATGCTCTCTTGGGCGTGTACCTTTGTTGTCAGATCGAGCACATATACAGCAATACTTGTTCTTCACGCCGATGAACAAAACTTCTCCAAATCTTTTCCCAATTATAGCAGCAGCTCCAGATAGGGCCGAAAAATTTGTATTAAACGATCGTTTAGACCAAGCTCCATCTGCAATTACATCAATGCAAGCAACACCGTTTCTTACACTTCCCTCTGCAATTGCAGCATCTCGCTCCCGCGCTGCAGCTGCCTCCATCACGCTTGTAGCCGTTTTTTGCCAGTCATCGTACACATCATTTTGGACTTTAGCGTATGTTTTTTGTGAGAGAGATGGACAGTCAATAGATGCAAATAATTCACTGAATTGGGAATAGCCAATGCCTGTAGATATAATGCCAGATGTTGCAGATTTATTTAAGTCTAACTTTGATTCAGGCTCAGAATCAAGGTAAAGTTTTAGGTTACACAATTGAAATGTGATAACATTTCAATTTGTATTTCGAAAGTAATCCTTTTCTTTTTTCTAATATAATATGAACGTTACTTAATGTACACCCGAATGCCTTATTATGATCGCTTATTTCTTGAAGTCTTTTATAAAAATACTTTAAGTCAATTATTCTCCGCCCTTCTACAGAAAAACTACTCTCCTCATCTACAGTATTGCTCACTTCGAACCTGAAAAACACAAAACAAAATAACGAATTATTTCAAAACTGCACAGAAGACTACATAATTAAATTAATAAATAATCTAACTATTACCAATCCATATCATAATCAGATTCGTTTGGATCATGATAATGTGATGATTTGTCGAACTGAAGAGTGTGGCATGCGTCCATAGGCGGTACTTCTGATCTAAAAAGTATACAAATTTATCAACAACAAATTCGTGATGGTCAAAAACGTATCCGTAGATCGTACTTACAATCCCATATTTTGTAATAAATGAATATCATCAGCACTCGATTCATCATCTTTTGGCGGTATTGGCATCCTGTACTAAACTATTTAGGTAGATTTATTCTGAAGTAGTAGGTACATAAAAATTTTCTGGAATTTTCTGGAATGTGATTGAAAATTATGACTGTGACGGGACGTTATACAAAGTTTACAATGTTTACGTAAGAATGTATCTACATCTATTTTCAATACATAACAATACGACAAAAAAAAATTACTTAACTATCCTTAATTATAGCTTATCAATTAAATTATAAATATAAATAAAGGTACTAAGTTTGATAACGCTTTGGCAGAGTAATTGTGCGACCAAAAGAAGAATATTTGACTGGTTCTTGGTAAGTATGTACATGTTCTGTGTTTGGGCTAGTGTTGTTGTTAGTGTTATGTTGTTGTGTTTGTGTTTCTTTTGCAGGTTTGGCGTCGTTTGCGGGTGGAGATGGTGACCTGGGCTGGGCAGCGGATGCAGAAGGTTGAGGTGGAGAAGAGGAACGCAGTGGCGACTTAGGTTTCAAATTTCAATATGTGTACACGGTTTCTACGGAAAGTGCCTTGTGGTGACTCTATAGTGAAGGATCTTTGCTGTGAGCAAGTGTCTGTGACTGTACCTGGGATCCATACGCTGTGTGGTTGTTTTTTGAAGTATACCTTATCTCCCCTGTGAATAGATGGTAAGTCTTTGACATGTTGATTGTAATAAAGTTGTGAATCATTTCTTTTTTGTTTCATTTTATCCTCAATGCCTTTAGATACAACTTTAGGTTTTAAAGAAATATCCAGAGTTGGTAATTTAGATCTTAATGTCCGGGACATTAACAACTGGGCGGGAGAACAAAGACCATCTTTGGGTGTATTTCTGTACTGAAGTATTGCAAGGTATGGATCTGTGCCATCCGCATGACATTTTTTAAGTATGTTTTTATTAGTGCCTATTGATCTTTCAACCATACCATTTGAGCGACTATGATATGGGCTACAAGTGGTATGATCGATTTGCCACTGTGACATGAAAGTTCTGAAATCATGAGAGTTAAATGGTGGCCCATTATCAGAGATTACTATTTTAGGAATTCCATGCCTGAAAAATATGGATTTGAGATGAGTTATGACACTGTAGGAAGTGTTATTAAGAAGTGCAAGTTCTATGTATTTTGAGTAATAGTCAACCACTAGTAGATATTTCTTGGAATTAAAGTCGAATAAGTCTACTCCAACCTTGTACCATGGAATAGGTTTAATTTCATGCGGAATAAGAGTTTCTTTAGTGTTATTTCTTCGATATGTTACAAATGTGACAAGAATTTATGAAGGTTTCAATATTTGAGCTCATATTAGGCCAATAGACAGACATTTTAGCAAGGTTTTGACAACTTTTTACACCTTGATGGCCTTCATGTAGCAGTTTGAGAATGTCATTTCTCATTGGTGTTGGTACAACAAGGGCATTATTTTTTAACACAAGACCATTTGCCTCATGAAGTTCATTTTTTATAGAAAAATATGGTCTAATGTTTTCTGGTACAGACCTTCTATGTTCAGGCCAGCCATTTTTGCATAATTTGGTAATAGTTACCTATTCTGGATCTTTGGCAGTTTGATCTTGGAACTCTTTTAGTTTATGGTCACTAATTGACAATGATTTCAAGATAATGTTAACATGCAGGTCAATGTCTGCGTCGACATCAGTAAGCGTCTGTTCTGGCAGGGCGCATCTGGACAAAGTATCTGCGACATATAAATATTTGCCTGGTTTGTATGTGACTATTAAATCATATGGTTGGAGCTAAGCATTATTCTTTGCAGTCGCGCTGGGATACTAAAAATAGGCTTTTTGAACAGTGGGATAACAGGTTTGTGGTCTGTTTCTACAATCACTTGGCGGCCATAGATGTATTGATGAAATTTAGTACAACCAAAAAGTATTGCTAGTAGTTCTTTTTCAATCTGTGCATAGGCCTGTTGACACTGAGTTAATGAAGCAGACGCATAAGCTACAGGCTGTTTTCCGTGGCTAATGACTGCACCCATGGCTAATGACTGCACCCATGGCATCCTTGGATGAGTCGACTGACAAAAGTAAATCTTTCTTTGGATCAAAGTAAGTTGAAATTGGGGCACTTGTGATTATATTTTTCAGGTTGTTAAATTCTAAATCATGTTCATCAGACCAATTCCACTCAGTGTTTTTTGACAACAGAGTTCTGAGGTTTTGCGTTTTTTGAGAAAGGTTATCAATGTATGACCCTAAGTATGTGACCATGCCAAGAAATCTCTGTAATTCGGTAATGTCTGAAGGTGGCGGCATGTCGCAAATGGCTTTGACTTTAGTTGGATCGACTTGAACACCATGTTTGTCAAAAATATGACCTAAATATATGACTTTACTTTGGCATAAGTTGGATTTATCATTGTTGAATTTAATGCCTATTTGTCTGGCTCTGTTTAGAACTATTTTAAGCCTTAAATCGTGCTCTTCTTTTGTCCTACCAAAAACAAATAAATCATCCATCATAACTTTCACGCCTTCCAGGTCCTGAAACCGTTTTGAAATTTCAGCATGGAAGATTTCTGGGGCAGAGCTAATGCCAAATGGAAGCCTCAAGGGTCTGTACCTACCTTGAGGAGTAATAAATGTACAGAGCTTAGACGAGGCCTCATCAAGTTTTAGCATATAGAATCCACGATTGGCATCGAGTGTGGAAAAGTATTGAGCACCAGACAGACTATACTTAATCTCATCTATTGTGGGAAACTGGTAGTGGGCTCTCATGATAGCTTCATTGAGCTTTCTTGTATCTATGCATAGTCTAAGTTTACAATTTTTTCTTAGAAGTAATGACCATGGGACTCACCCATTCCGTAGGCTCCTCAACTTTGGTTATAATTGTGTTTTCTTCCAGGACTTGTAGCTCTTTTTTGAGGTCATCTAGGAGGCAAAATGGAACTCTACGACAGGCATCTACTGAAGGAACTGCATCTGGTTTTAAGGTAAGTTTGCATCCAAAGTTTTCCAGGCAACCAATGCCTTGAAAAATGTCAGAATATTCCTGAAATATTTCATTATCATTATTGAAATGAACTCTATGGACTCTCTCTATCAGCTTGAGGTCTTCACAGGTTCTACGACCAAGAATGTTTAGACAAGGTAAGTCTATTATATGGAATTTAACATGAAAAGTGTGATCTGCATGTGTGACTGGAGTAGTGCATTGACCTACAGTAGGTAAGATTTCTCCACTGAATGTTGATAGTTTTTGTGTGCTTTTAGTGATATTTGACAAGGGTAGGTTTAATTGTTTGTAAGTTTTAAATGAAAGTATGTTTGTGTCTGCTCCTGTATCGAGTAAAAATATTGTATCCGACTTATTAATGTTTATCCTGACTAAGTATGGGTTGTTTGGATGTTCAGAATTGATTGGGGACAGAAATAAAGGACCAAGATACAAGTCGTCACCTGGGGTGTTATTGTTATCATTGTCATCTACATCAACTTGATTAATATTCTTCTTGGACCTACATACGACGGAAAAATGGTTAGCTTTACCGCATGCTCTACAGGTTACTTCTAATGCTGGGCAGCGGACGCGGTGAACCTGGTTGCATCTTGGGCAAGGACTGCCTTTGTTGCTGGCTGGAGAACGTTGACGGTTGCTGTTCTGGTTTGACTGCTGCTGCTGCTGCTGCTGCTGTGATGGACGACCTCGGGCTCGACTGGTGTTCCCGTAGACTGCATTGACGTTGTCTTGACCCGACTGTGATATGGCTTGAGTATGAATTTTGGTGTTTCTGATAGTCTTCGCCAGAGTGACGGCATCGTCGAAAGTCCTAGGTTTCTCGATGAGTATCCTCTCTTTTATGTAATCATTGCATAGATTCCATGAAAAGATGTCTGTGAGCAAAGTTTGACAGTCTTGTATTTCACATTGTAATGAAATATTCTTCAAGTCTGTTGCGTAAGACTCGATTTCCTCGTCCGGCCTTTGTTTTCTGTTGAATAGGCGGTGCCTTTCAATGGAGATATTGACCTTTGGCATAAAATGAGACTCAAACTTTAGTAGCAGATCTTCGTACTTAATTACTCGCATATCTATGTTAACTGAATTGAATATGGGTAATGCTTCCTGTCCCATGGTGTTCAGGAGGATAGCTACCTTGCGAGCGTCGCTTTCGTTGTCTAGGTTGTTCGCGGCGAGGTAGATGGTCAACGACATGGAGAAATTCTTACACTCCAGTGCCATATTTGACGAGTGCAGGTTCAGCGAAAATGAGCTCGGACGTGAAGTGAAGTGCGGACGGCGAAGGTTTCGGAGGCGGCGGCGGCGGTGGTGGTTTGTCGGTCTCGGGCATGTTGGGTTATGGTGACGACGATGGACGTGGCGACGACTATGTGGATGACAGTAAAAATACGTTTTTGATTTGGTGGTCGTGACTTTCCCGATGTTTAATAAACCGCTGCCACCATGATAAGAGATAGGAACTCGGCAATGGAGGACGATAAATGAAACACGGCACGTTAGTACGCACGTCGCGCTCGGCAGCCTTCAATGAATGCCCGCTCTCTCGCTGGCCGACCACAGACAACATATTTATTTTTAAATCCAAAGCTTATGTAACACTCATTTCCTCATTTTGGCAATTTGCGACTTTTCTAGATTTGTGACCGTAGTTGGTCCCAAAGAACGTTTTGATCAGTATAAGAACCATGATCGATTGCCATCAAAAAAAGTTTTTGTGAAAAACGCCAATTTTCTCGAAATCTGTAACTTTTTTGAAAGACCATTTTTATGTAGCTTCAACTGTTAAGGTAACTGGCGTTTTGCCGAAATGTAATAGCGCTCTTAACCAGAAAACAGTATGGAGATAGAGGTTACAATTTTAGCACATTCTCCTGAATGAATGAAGCTTATTTATTCATAGACAAACTTAAACGACATAATCATAGACAAGCATGTTTATTTTTCAATGAACACAGAATAATGTTTTTATTTTCGTGCTGATTGCGTAAAGCAGTGTAATAAGTATAGTTAAAAAAATATGGTAATAAAATATTATTAGAATGTTTTAAACTAACTATTTTATAAAACATTCTAATAATATTTTAAGCAATTAGTAATTTATATACGTTATGTAAATTGGGTTTATTAACCTGGATGAGATTGGCGCAGGACCGTGTGGAGTGGCACAAAAGTTTGGAGACCTATACCCAGCAGTGGGTGAAGTCGGGTTGCGGATGATGATGATGATGATGATGTAAATTGTGAATTTTTCCATTGGTAGGACAAACGTTGATCGCTTTAAGTACTATCTGATTTGAAAAAATGATTTGTAAAAAGTACTTGATTGAAAGTTTTCCATGTTGTGTGCAATTAATTGAAAAGTGCTAAGAATAAAATTATAAGAGGTACAACAGGTTGTAGGCAAAACAGCCCGAAATATCTCAGTAACAATTGAAGATAGTTAGTTAACGTAATAATAAACGCATTTTACTATAAAAACTATCGTAGTTTGACGAATACATTACGAATGTAAGCGGGTTAACTACGAACCTTATTTGTGTTGGCAGAACAACGTTTCATAGAGCGAAATAGTTATGGCTGGAGACAGAGCTGCCGCATTGCCAACATGCCCTAAAGAAAGCGGCCCCATTCCGTCGAGAGAGCGGTCATATGCCTACCCTTTGTAAAGGGGCTCACGGACAAGATCAGTCAGTTGCTACAGCGAAAATATAGCATGAAGACGATCTTTCGAGCTCAAACACAACTGTGGCATTTACTGCGGTTTTTATTCACTTCAAGTACCCCGTCTTTTGTTTTTATAGAATTAAAGTTTTTTTCTTGTACGGCTTTTTCTACTCCAATGTTGTACGAAGTTTTAAGGCACTTTATTTCGACAACCATGTTCTCTTTTATTATTCCATCTGGACTAGCACCGAGATATGGCACGTCCGGGATAATATATAATCCACATGGATGTATCTCAACCTTCTCTTGTTGGGACAGCTGTTCGAGAGTTGTTAGTTCTACTAGTTTTTTATTGTCTGTAAGGTCTTACACCTTTAAAATGATAAGATGTTGTTGATAGTTGATAAATGGATTTTATTCCAAAAGACTACGAGCTAATGATGATAATGATAATGATATGAGACACGCGGCCGGTATGAGAGGCTAACATGTACTGATGAGAGCGCGCGCGTTGATATTGCTACAATAAAGTTAAGATGCTGACGCGAGAGAATGGTGCGGTTTCACCGTACATATTCCCGACAGCGAGATGAGAAGATGCTGGTTAAATTGATATAAACTTAATTAATGACCCATACGAGTAATGATATGAAATGATACGCTAATGATACATGATGATAGAACAATAGGTCCTTAATAAATTTCATGACGATAAAACAATATTTTTGTTAGTAAGACTACTCTAAGTAAAAGTAACGTAACCTATTCAAGTCCGTCATCTTGGTTTCATTGATATTGATCGCGCGAAAAATAGGCGACGATGCCTTATCTAAACGATCACTTTGCTTTTTGATACCACTAAACTTGCTTACTTCACTATACTTAGTCTACATTTTGCTCGACACTTGCACTACCACCAACACAAGCATCACTGATAACGCTGCTGAAACGCGGCGCAGCGGCCGGCAGTGACAGAGGCTGCGCCTCCACCGCCCGGGCCGCTGCCGCCGCCGGAGCGCGCGCCTGGCCTGCTCCCACTGCGATCCCCGTGCCCACGATCAAGTAGATCACGGTGTGATATAAACCTCCCATATATCGGATTATGCTGTTCTAAACTTTTTACAAACCTTCTGTTAAAACCTCGGACTCCATTCCAGTAGAAGCGCCTTAAAGTAAAAAAGTTCTATAAAATATTTTAAACTACTAAACCTGTACTAATAACCTGTGTAATATACTTAGGGCAGACTGTAAGGGTTCTTGTTTGGAATACGGAACCCTAAAAATGAAGCAGAAATTAGTAAGTAGGTACCGCAATAATTTTTATAACAAGTGTGATCTTTCGCATCTATACTCTTACTCTGTGCTAGAGCACAAATGCAACAATATTCGTTTTTTATGGCCAAGTATAACATTTTGTTCGTTTTATTTCCAGTTATAGCAGCTGCGCCTGAAAACGATGAATAGTTTTTTCGATGAGACCTTTTTCCATAGCACCCGTCAGCTATAACATCTATAATGGCAACCATCCGAGTTTACTCTACCCTCTTCAATAGCCAAACGACGCTCTTCTTCGGCAGCTTCAGTCATTGACTTGAGGTACTCAGATTCCCATTTTTTGTTAACAATTTCCAGTTTTGATGAAAATACTTTGTCGCTCATAGGAACAACTTCAATAGCAGCAGATATTTCAGTGAGCTGACTGAATCCACACCCGATAGCAACTGCACCAGCTACTGCACCGGTATTCAGATCCATTTCATATATTGGATTATCAATAAAGGCAAAAAATGACACATTGCACATTTTGCACTTCAAATAAAATTGAGAAATAAAGCCATTGTGTGTTTCCGATATAATTTCCACTGATTCCAAACCACAATTTAGAGGACCTTGAGATGATACTTCGTGAAGCTGATGAAAAAACTGAGACACATTTATTATTCTTCTTCCTAACTGGTTTCCTTTGCTTCTGTCTATAAAAAAATGTTATAACTGAAGGTTCTATTAAAAAACCATTGTAAAAAATATTTTGTTTTTTCTTAGCGCATGGATATAAATAAATAAAGTATGTAAATCGCTAACTCAGTAGAGTTTTACGGGGAATGGTCTAAAGCAGTGGTGGGCAAACTTTCTTAATGGGGGGCCAGAAAGTTTAATAAATTTTAGAGGAGGGCCAGAACTATAGAAAAAAAAATGCATTTTGTATTAAAACTTTTAATCATTTAAAAACATTACAGCATTATACTTGCACAAATGTTAGAAATTACAATTTAACTTTTATTCGAAGGCCCTGCCATGCTAGGCGTGTGAGAGATATGAAATTTGCTTTTGATTTGCCATAATATTATCGAATGCAGGTTCAAGCTGTGACGAAGTAACTTTTAGCAGCGCGAAAAGGTGTTTATCAGTAAGTCGGTTTCTGATTGAGTTTTTCCGCAATTTCATGTTCGAGAAAGTCTGTTCGCACACATACGACGACGCAAACATCGACATAATTTTCTGGGCGTGAGCAATCATCTTTCTTTAATTCAGCTTTCGGCAGTGTTCTATAAAAATCTGGTTTTGTGGAGTTTAAGAACCGTTGTTTTAAATGGGTGCTGCACTGCATTTCAATAATTTCCAACTGCAATTCTGCATAGACATTTTCCGGATCTACATAAAACGGCATCGAGAAAACATCTAGCGATGACTGAATGTTCTTGAAGTCTTGAAACCTGCTTTCAAATTATGTGTGAAGTTTTTTCAATGCCTGACTGAATTCTTTCAGTTTTTTATCACTCACTGGTGCCATGGATTTTAAACGTGGAAAGTGAATTAATTTTTTTTTAGCAATGCAGTTAAAAAACAGAAAAAGCTGTGTTTTAAATGATTTTAGACAACCCCAAGTGTCATCTATAAAATTGGTTCTTTCCTTGCAATTTTTTATTTAATTTGTTGTAGTGTTCGAGCAAATCGGTAAAAAATGCAAAATCGGTATGCCAATCTTTGTCTTCTAAGATTTGGAAATCAGACCATTTGTCTGTTTTATTCTTTAAAAAATCTTGTATTTCCTCTTTTAAATTCCAGATCCGTTCAAATGCATATCTCAACTTAACCATCTTACTTTCGTGTGGTAAAGAAGGTCAGAATAATCTGCGTCGACTTCAATCAGAAATTCTTGGAATTGCCGGTGTACCAGGCCGCGGGAACGAATCGTATTAATAAGTTTTATAACCACATTAAGTACATGGGTAATATTTATTGCAGCTTTACAAAGGACGTCCTGGTGAATTATACAATGTAAAAATACAGCATCGTGATTAGGATTCTGGTTCCGAAAAATTCCTGAAAATCCCGTGTTTTTTCCAACCATATTTGGAGCTCCATCTGAACGACGAACTAAATTGTTTTAAAACCTTCCACCTTCCATTTGGAATGAAATTGAATTAAACACTTTCATCGTATTTTAATTTGTTTCATTTCATCAGGACAAAATATAAATAGATATATAACTAATGACACATACCCTTACTGCATTTAGTATCATATATGGTATGTATACCTGCATGACATGAATATGATATATTTGAGAAATTGACTTTGGAGTTGAATATTGCAAATTCCAATAATCCTAAAAATAAAATAATATTTTTTCGGAGTACCTATCAAGCCCTAGTCACCTAAATTGCTTTCCCGAAAGCTGTATGTCTAAAAACTCCTTCATAAGGTTTACTTCCTTGAACTCCAGGATGTACATATAGAAAATCGTAACGTGCATTTGTTACATCCTCGAAATCTTTCGCAACTTGTTTCAGCTCTGTCACCACTGACGGCATCTGAAAAAAGTTAATATTAATAATATATAAAGATATTAATAATATCATTCATTTTCAGGTGACTGAAACTCCTGTGTTCCTGCCGTCAACTTCAATATACGAAATCTTTCAACGTCACACAGAATAGAAAAGTCAATGTCATGTCAAAATGATTTAGTTTTATATACTTACGCTTGACCTTTTTTGACATTAGCACTTCCTTTGTCTCTGTCGTCTTCTTGCTTCTGAACGTCTGTACTCTTGAAATTTTTAATTAAAGAAAACTATTATAATCCTGGTCGTAAGGGATTTTATTTAAAACCAACCTATAAGGCAGCTCCAAAACCCACGCAATTACATCCTGAAACTAGCAATATTGTTGGCCCAGAAGAAGTCGTGGAATCAGCCACATCGGACTCTTTCGAAAACTTAGATACTACTCCAAAACGTCGTGCCAAAAGGTCCAAGACTAATGATCCACTATTAGAAAAGGCTCAAAACATTATACGTGATGCTGGTGAGAAAAAAAGAAATGAATATGCTGGTTTCGGGGAGCATGTAGCAAACAAACTAAGCAAATATGATGATTACGCTCGTGCTCAAGCAGAGTTAAAAATAATGCAAATTCTATTTGAATGTGATATGGCAATGCTCAGAACTCGAGCTTCGTCTACATTTACAGACAGATCCACGTCACCGCCAATTCAAAATAATTTCCAGTACATTATTGTTCCTGACACTGAAGATGTTACTTCTGAAATGTTGTTGGTAGGAGTAATTAACACGACTGTAGTTGGTTTTGAGTGTGTTTTTTTTTGCTTAGGTATACTAATTAATCTTAAGGTTATATAATTCAAATCTAAGTACAATTTTATGTTTACAAATAAATGATCATTGTTATCTGATCTTACAGTTTTTGATTACTTGCTAGTAATGTAAGGAAGATGAAGATCCTTATTAGGAATACAGTATTTGCTGACAATAATAGTTTCATATTTCTAGTTGCGCCCTTAAATCATCTGATTTTATTGATTAATTTCTCATTAAATTAAGAGACATGGCTGCGAATACTCTGTTGGAAATACGCGCCCGGTGTGTGTTATTCGCGCTGCACTACGATGTGAAGTTTTTTTGACGCGTCTGCAAAACAGTCTACGACGGAGGAGACCCACTACATTGCTTGTTTCGACGCGCCCGCAGGGCACTACTTATTGTGCGCCGACAATCCTTCTCCCGACCTACTGGAGGTCGTTTACACCGAACTTCCCATCACTTATACCAGTGGGGAGTTTTTCATCATTGAATGGCAGCTGTCGGCGAGTCGGCTCTTCTGGCACGTGACCTGGAGACGGTTCCACGTAGCCGCACTAAATGCTGCCCTGGGCGACGTTTGACGTTTCGTGTCTGTGTGTGTGTTTTTGAATGTTTTTTTTTTATGTGTAATTAAATGGTTTTGTTCTATTTTTTTGTATTATTTTTTTGTATTATTTTTTTCTTTTCCCGAGACCAATATTTTGACGTTTACACCTTGATCTTCAATTACTGTATCTGGTCCTGAATATACTGGATCCAGCTGGCGCGTATATTATAAAATCATTTTGGCTGATAATACAATCATTTTTTCTTTTACGTTTTGTCTTTCGTATTTAATTCAGGCAAATTTTTCGGTTTTTTAGATATTTCCACCATTGTTGGCCCCATGGTTGGCCTATCATGGCTGAAATCCCTATGAAAAGACTAATTTACCTGTTTTTGCTCTTCTATTCGTTTCCTTTGTGCTCTAGTCATTACTGACATAATATTTTGTGTCGTGCCTTTAAGTTCGTCACTAGCAGGAGACCAGGTATGAAAGTAACACGGGATGAACGTAACAAATGAGTTTCCGAACGAATCTTGTCGCCTACACTGACAGCTTGTTCCACGGATATGCGCCATTTTGAATCCCCCCTTGCCTCAGTTGCGCTCGCGGTGCTGTGCTGTCAGGTTGTGACGTTACGAGTTTGTGCCGAAATAAGTTTTGACTGTTTATTTCAATTGTGATTGTTTCTCGTATGGTTCGTTTAAACTTGTGTATTGTAAGTGTTTTAGATAGCATAATCATCTTTCTATTTTACATTCATCTTTCTATTTTTATATGCGGAACGTTTACATTACAACGTGTTTTTAGGTTATAGGCATGTGTCTGCCATATTCAGGAAAATGTATAGGTCGGGATGAAAGTAACAAGTTGTTACTTCCATCCCGATCAGGGTCGTGACAACCAAGAGCAATTGTAATGTGTTTTTTTGTATATTTCATAGCTATATAGATATTTTTTTTTATCTCAGAATGCCTTGCATACATAAAAGACAAACTGACAGAGGCTTAGCTAGTGCGGAGATAATGAATTTGGCTGCAGAAGAAGTACTTCTCAGAAATGCAACATATCGAGAGGCAGCAAATTCATATCAATTATGTCATGTAACTCTGTATAGATTTGTCTAGCATAAGAAAAAAATGAGGTTTCAACAAGTCTTCCCAAAGTAGGCTATGTATAAAAAAAAAGGATTTTTAACGACGACGAAGAAAGAATATTGGCTGATTATGTGCTCCATTGTTCAAAAATTAATTTCGGATAACTGCAAAAGAAGTCCGAAAGCTAACGTTTGAATAAGCGATTAAATATAATAGAGAAATTCCCAGCTCGTGGACGACCAATGAATGCGCTAGTGACTATTGGATGAGACTATTTTTGCGTCGTAATCCACGATTATCGATAAGAACCCCGCAAGCTACTAGTATTGCCAGAGCGACGAGCTTTAACCAAAGCAAAGTTGATTTGTTTTTTCAAAATTATTGTGAAATTCTCGGTCGAGCCAATTACAATGCATCCGCTTTAAGGAATATGGACGAAACTGGAATAACCACGGTGCAAAAACCGAACAGAATTGTAGCCGGAAGAGGCACCAAGCAAGTAAGTTCGGTCACATCTGCAGAACGTGGTGCGCTGGTTACAGTTGCTACTGCGGTTAACGCCATTGGATTGGAAACAGTATTCCGCCGATGTTCATATTCCTAACCTTCCTTGTCCTAACTACGGTATTTATAGGTAGTTAAAAGTGTTCCCAATTAGTCTTTCTGTTGCCTTATTTGTTATGAATGAGCGATAAATAGTTTAAAAACAGAATTTATCTGGGTTTCGTTTCACTTATCATTGTTGATTCGTATTGAAACGTTATTGTTAAAAAAACATATTTCAAAACTCACTCACCGCTCACTCACTCAATTCATTCGTTCCTTAATAAATTATCTGTGACAAGATGCCTGCCTAGAAAACTGCGTTTCATTTTAGGTTATGTGCCCAGCTAATAAAATTAAATAAAATTAATCGTGTCGCGAAATACTATTGTCAGAATTATCAGTCAGATGGACATAGTGATATAGGACAGGTACGATTAGTACCAAGTGAGTGGAAATAAGCGTTGGACCGTTTTAGCAAGAAAACAGTTTGTCCGTCCGCCATGGCGAGCTCAAACTACTTGGTCAGCGTGCCGAAGCTCAAAGGTCGCGAGAATTACAGTGACTGGTGCTTTGCAGCTGAAAACTTTCTTGTTTTGGAAGGAATGGTGAAATGCATCAAACCAGAGGCCGGACAAAACCCAGAACCGGCGGATGATGCTAAGACGAAGGCGAAATTGATTTTGACCATCGGCCCGTCTATTTACGTCCATATAAAGAATGTCAGTACAACGAAACAGCTGTGGGATTAATTAAGAAATCTATTCGATGATTCAGGATTTACCCGAAGAATAAGTTTACTGAGAAACCTAATTTCAATCCGACTTGAAAACTGCAGTTCAATGACCTCGTACGTAACGCAGATCGTAGAAGCGGGGCAGAAATTGGCAGGGACGGGTTTCAGCATCGACGATGAATGGATTGGTTCGATCGATCATGCTAGCTGGATTAAGTGAAAAATTCATGCCCATGATAATGGCGATTGAACATTCTGGAATTTCAATCACCACGGACGCCATTAAATCCAAGTTGATGGATATGGATGAAGATTGTAATGAAGATAGCAACAACAGTGCATTTGCGAGATCTTATGCCAAAAGAGTGTTAAAATATTTAAAGAAAACAAAAGAGTTTGGTCTGAAGTTTACTAAAACAGGTAATAATCAGTTGGAAGGTTTTTTGGATGCTGATTGGGCAAACAATGTAATAGATAGGAAGTCATATAGGATAGGAGGCTTGTGTTTTGTATTGTCTGCAATATCCTGGGAAACACGAAAGCAAAGAACTATTGCTCTTTTAAGTACTGAAGCCGAATACATGGACTATGAAGAGGCTATATACCTACGTAATTTACTGAATGAAATTACTGCTAATATATGTACTATTTCTGTTTTCAACGATAACCAGGGTGCGCTGAAGTTGTCTGTTAATAACTTGTTTCATAAAAGAACAAAGCACATTGATATCTGTTATCATTTTTGTAGAGAATGTATTTCTAAGAAAATTGTAGAACTTAAGTATCTAGAAACAGCTGAGATGCCAGCTGATATTTTAACTAAAAGTTTGTCCAGTATAAAACATTACTACTACATGCAAAAACTAGGTATTCAAGATGTTTCAGGTCTCTTGTTTGTAAGCTTTTGTATGTAATGTAAGTTTGTTGTTTTGTTTTCAAATAGTGGGGGCGTTATGTTTATTTCAAAACTCATTCACCGCTCACTCACTCAATTCATTCGTTCCTTATTAAATTATCTGTGACAAGATGCCTGCCTAGAAAACTGCGTTTCATTTTAGTTATCATAGCGCTACTCTTAAAGTTATACAGTATAGAAGGACTTGTGTCGAATCTAGACATTTTCGTATTTTTGAGGCAAGTGTCTTTTGAACCAATCTCATTGTTTGAAAAAGTGTTAGCTTCTGTGAGTAGTGCGTTGTCTGAAGACGAGATGAAGCAATTGAAATTGTTTTGTCCGTCATGTGTGTGTAACATGAATTACTTCAGATGTTGTTTGATGGCAAAATAACTTCACAGCTTGCGGATACATCAACTGAAACATGTGATATCTGTAAAGCAAAACCGAAAGAGATGAATGACATCGATAAGATAGATTTCGAAAAGAACGGAAAGAAGTTTTTTAGACCTAAGTGAAGTCAGCATTCTTATATTCCTTTGACAGAAGAAGCAAAATAATTAATTTCATTAACCTCCAGTGCCGATAAAGAAAATTTTAAATCTGTAGATGTAGGATCCCTAAGTGACTGAACCCTGTTAAACTGCAGCCCTCTGCAGCCCCGCTAAAAATATTTCGAGTAAAAATATTTTTAGTGAGGTGATAAAAAAAAAGTTTAGAAGTAAGGTTTAAAAAATGTATGCTTTCAATGTTTTAATTTTATGTTAGTTTTTGGTTTTTTCCAATTGTCTAAATGTTGGTTTACTTTGTATCGCTATTTTTCATTGTTGCCGTTTTATTAAAATTTTAATATTATTGTATTCCATGTGTCATGTAATCAATGTTATTAAAAACTTGTTTATACAGACACTTTTAAATAGTTAATTTTTTTAATTATTGAAGTTTGTCTTGTATTTTGTATTTCTTTTGACTTTAATATACGTACTTGAGAATGCGATTGCAGATACTTTTCAATGGCTTATATTTTAACTAGCTTTTGCCCGCGGCTTTGCACGCGTAGACTACATCCTAACCATATTTTAACAGTATGTAGAGAAAGTAAAATAATATTGTTGATAAAAATAATTCAATGTATCACAGAGTTATACTTACCTATTTTATCATCAATACGCTCTATCCTTGTCCCGTCCCTATCCCTTCACTATTTCTGTGTTTATCCATGACTTAAGTAATCATAATCTTAAGTAATTAAATTAAAGTATTTCCTTATAAACAACATCTTTAACAATTTTGGATGTCGGCGCCAATATCACCAGACTATTTGATGAGCTAACACGTGAACACTATATTTATTTTATTTTTGATTATACCTACCTGGGTACACTTTCTTATTTCTTATCACTGATTCATTTATTATTTAGTAAGAATTTAATTACCTACCTACAGAAGTAATTATTAGGACATTTACAGAATACCTATTTTTATTTTGCTACACTGCTGACCCCTAATGCAACAGCTTAAATGAAATTAAAACGAAATAAACTGAAAATTGTGTTAATACAATTGTTACACGTAAATGTTGAACATTGATAAGTTAGCTTAGGTAATAGGTCTATCCCTATCCCGTCCCTATTTAATTCTTATATCTATGCGTTTAGCCATTTTATAGTTACCGACAGACTTTAAAGACTTCATACAAACTATCATCCCCTATTTCATCCCCTTAGGGGTAGAATTCACAAAAATCCATTATATGAGCACAGCATCCTAGAGTGCGACGGCTTATAATGCAATTGCAGCAACATTCTAGGATGCCAGCTCTTCAGATAATATTGTTCCATATTACAATTGTACGAAATCGACAATTGCGTGCATCGTTTCGTCAAATTGCTATTCTAATTCATCAAAACTCGAAGCTACGGCACGAAGTTTGAAATGGCGGCTTTTGCGGCGGGCACCTCTATTCTAATGGGCAAAATGTACGAACGAAACATTAAATTTGACAGCATTTTTCAAGAACCACTGTCAATTTGCACGGTAGCTACAAAGCTACCTTGCTTTCTTTTTCGTAATGTAAATTTTCACCATATTTTCTCCATTTATTACTGAAATTTCGGTAGGTTTATGATTGTTAAAATATTTCATACACGTAGCCTCCTAAATTATTGAAGTTTACTCATGAAATCAAAAAATCACAATCAAAAACTCTTTATTTCCATAAATACAATAAATGTACACTTAGAAAAGGTCAAAATATAAAACTAAACACTGACACGGAAATAAAGTGATATTTTTTTATTTCTGTCGCTTCGGTATGTAGACTAAAGTATGTAGACGAAGAAACCTTTAGCCTATTAGTTGTTATTTTTCGAGTTGGAGCAAAACCCGTCCCAAGCTTTTTTATCCTCTAGATAATCTGATATTTTATAGTAAGCCTTTTTGCACAGCAAGGTTTTGACAATTTGTTTGAATTTATTTATTGATATTTTTTGCAACTCACTTGGAGTTTTGTTGTAGAAGCGTATACATTGCCCTTTAAAAGATGCATTTATCTTGTGTAGCCTAGTTGTGGGCACAGCGAGTTTATTCTTATTTCTAGTATTTATATTATTGATTGATATTTCTATGAGTGTACAACAAGTTTTCATTAATGTATTGACATGGTACTGTCATTATGTTTATTTCTTTGAATTTATCACGCAGGGATTCTCTGGGACCCATATTATAGATTGCACGAACAGCTCTCTTCTGCAGCACAAATACGGTGTTAATATCTGCAGCGTTCCCCCACAGCAGAATGCCATAAGACATAACACTATGGAAGTAGCTGAAATAGACTAGTCTAGAAGTATCAACGTCTGTAAGATGACGGATTTTTTTGACTGCATACGCTGCAGAGCTAAGTCTCTTTGCTAGCTTATCTATGTGTGGGCCCCATTGAAGTTTACTATCTAAGGTTATTCCTAAGAATACTGTACTGTTTACAATTTCTAATGTTTCTCCTTTTACGTTTACATCAGCCTTAACTTGTTTTACATTAGGTAGAGTAAATTTTATACATTTTGTTTTGGTTTCGTTAAGCAAAAGATTATTGACACTAAACCAATGTACTACTTTTGAGATTGCATTATTCACATCGTCGAAATTTATGTTTTGTCGTTTCATTTTAAAAATTAATGAAGTATCATCAGCAAACAACACAATCTCGTGATTATTCTTAACAAGATGTGGTAGGTCGTTAATATAAACTAAAAATAGGAAAGGACCGAGGATAGAGCCCTGCGGTACACCCATTGTAACTACAGACCCCGAAGACCGTTTCCCATTAATGTCAACTCTTTGTATCCTATCACTCAAGTAAGATGTAAGAAGATCCAAAGAGGTGTCTCTTATTCCATAGTGATGTAGTTTCCTGATTAATGTTTCATGGTGTACGCAATCGAATGCTTTTGAGAGTCGCAAAAAACACCTAAAGCATCTTGCGACTTCTCCCAAGCATCAAAAATATGCGATACTAACTCTACACCGGCATCAGTAGTTGACCTGCCCCGAGTAAACCCGAATTGCTTACCATGTAGCAGGTCATTGCCATTAAAATGCCTAAGCAATTGATGTAAAATAAGTTTTTCAAAAACTTTGCTGAAAGTTGGCAGTACTGATATTGGTCTAAAGTTAGTGGGGTCAGACCTACTACCCGATTTAAAAAGTGGGATTACTTTACTACATTTCATTAGATCAGGAAATACGCCACAATCAATAGATTCATTGAATATAAAAGCTAGATCTGGTGCAATCGTATCAATTAAAGGTTTAATAATTTTAACGGAAATGCCCCAGAGATCTGCAGTTTTCTTTATATTTAAAAGTTTGAAGGCTTTTTTAATATCTTTTTCATCGACATAGTTGAAATTAAGTTTTTTTTCGCATTTAGGTACATTTTCTATGAGTAATGACTCAGCGATTAATTGAGAAGAGTTTAGACACTTCGTAGTAGAGATTGGAATGTCAGTAAAAAAGTTTTCAAAAGCTTGGGCTACTTCATGATATTTGAAGATCACTCTCCGTTCCATATTTTTCAGAAAAGCGGCTCTACCGCCATCTCTTAGCAAAGCCTCCAACTAACAACTTCCCCCAGCTGACGACGAAGTTCTTAATTTTACCAAAACTTGGCGCTAAAACCGCTCTTTTTAGGGTTCCGTACCTCGAATGGAAAAAGGAACGCCTATAATATTAATTCTTTATTTCAGACACAAGATCCATTTTTGAGGTGATAAAAAAGGAAAGTTAAATAAAAATCATAATAAATTAAAATATTAAATTCAAGGTACTAGGTTGAGTTCTTAGTACGTCAGATGGCAATATTCACCCTCCGTCTGTATGTAAGGGTCCGATAACATCAGACGGTCAGACAGGCTTACAAAAGTGTCGTTTTTACACAAGTATGAACTTAGGCGCAGGTCAAAAAAATTGCACTGCAAACAAACGGCCGTAGTGCCATCTATCAATCAGCATTGGAACTACGATGATAACTCAAACCATATACATAGATGTGGCGGGGATTCAAATCTTTTTCCCGGTTTGGGCTAAAGTCAACTCCCAGGGCTAAAGCCTTCCACGTTTACGGTACCATGTTTTTTCTAATTCCTGTTTGTAGGTAGGTATATAATGAGAACTTCTGTGGGGTTCATACTTTTACAAATATTTTGAAAATAGTCGAAATGGTTACCCTTTCAACCCCTTTTTAGGTAGGTAGTGTATCTACACTTTACCTACCTAAGTAGATACCCAGGTAGGTATACCCAAAAATCAGAAAAACCCTTATAAGTAGGTAGGTACCTAAATATTGGTTTACGCTAGTGTGGTGTGCATTGTGCAACTTACCAACCTTAGGTGCTAGGTAGGTAGGTAAGGGTAATTGTTTAGTATAATTATTATACATAGCTCAAAACTAATGAAATGATTTTCCTTAGGTACCTACCTTTGAAATAATGCACACCGTGCAAGAATAGGCGTCTGTTTCTCCAGAACGGATTAAGTAAATCTTGTTTGTGGGTAGGGTAGGTAAGGTGCACTTGTAAAGGTATTACAGATCACTTCACTTGCGATACGATTGTTGTCGGAATCGTTGAACGAAATGTTGCACAAACACATCAACCATTAAACCAATTGTCCATACAAAGTACCTAAGTTACGTTCCTCAGCAAAGCTCGAAATTCTGTACCTAGGTATCAATTTGGCGTTGATCCATCAGCCAAAAATTGTTGTTATGATTTATCCGACGACGACGGTTTATGCGGCCGCGCTATTTCATTTATCTCTCGAAGTGTTACAAAGATGTTCTAATTCTAATAGGTGGCGCTGTACTGTAAATGCTCTCTTGCATATTACTGCATTTTGCGGAGCTATTCTGCTCGTCATGAAAATCGTCATCCGATCTTTACCAAATTTTTATAAGAACAGTTTAAAGTTATTACTTTTCAATTAAAAATACAATCATCAAAATAAGATCTCTTAAAGCGGAGATATTCTAAAGCCGCCTTTTTGCCATAATGTGGAAGAAGTAAGCCCGTAATCAAAAAATCCCGACGACAATAAAATTCTATAAAGTCATAGAATCTGTACACAAAGTTTCGTACCGATCGGTTGTAGAGGAGTACGGACATACTGACAGAAACGCTATTTTGGGCCAGACTTGAAACGAAGACTTTCATTCACTTCGTTCACGACTCAAAATGTTCACAACATTTTGAGAAGGTCTGCTTTGAGAACTCTGCTTATCACATCGATAAGCCTCATCAGATCTTCACCAAATTTTTATGAAAACAACTTAAAGTAGAGTAGGTACTAAAAATTAAAAATAATCTTCGAAATCAAATCTCATTTTAAATCAAAGAAGTTCAGTAGCATTAGCGCCATCTAGTACAAAGTGTTACAAATATGTTCTAATAGGTGGCGCTGTACTGATAATATTATCTTGCATTATACTGCATCTTGCGGAGCTATTCTGGTCTTGTAAATAATTAATTAATGTGTGTAGCTAAGAGATGGCGGTAGAGCCGCTTTTCTGAAAAATATGGAACTCTGGACGTTAATGACGCAATTCTCTTTCTTTGGATGGCATTGAAAGAGTCGGTATATTATAGAATCACTCTCTTTTCAGTCTGTCTACCTGACTGTAGGTATTTACTTTTTCTCAGGAGCGCGTGGATGTATCAAGTTGAAATTAACATCGAACTCTGTGTGTAACACCTTGGAACTGTGAAAAAAGATCCTTCTTAGTCAACGCAATCAAAAGTGACAGCCATTTACGTTTAAACTTAGCAAAGAGCTAGCGCAAATAAAGAGGAATAGCCGAAAACCATAAATTATTTAAAGTTACATAGGTAATTACAAAAAATATTTTTTGATGTTCGCAATAAAACCTATACGCCTAGTAAGCCTTTAAAATACTTCCCGTTGACCTAGAATCATGAAATTTGGCAAGAATCAAGGTCTCACAGCACAAGGAAATGTATTTTTATCTTTAAGTAAAGAGAAATAACCGAAAACCGTTCATTTTAGCAAAATCACCAAAAAAAACGCAGTGTGTCTGTGTAAATTCACAATTGGCTCACAAATATATGTTTCCAGTATAAATGTAAGCAATTTAACTTTGAACCTAGTTTGTGTTGGAAGAACACCAACGTTTCATCCCTTAACCGATTCGTTGCTGCACCCATTTTGAAAAACTTTTCACCAGGGCTGTGAACAAATTTTCTATGACACGACTGGCGTGTCAAGCGCCATAGAAGTCCATGGCACGCTTAGCGTGCCATCAGCCATGTGTATAAAACTACATGCTTTTTTTTCTTTCTTACTGGTCTAGACTTGTTTCAAGTTTAGTTGGAATCAAACCACGGGAGTGTACGGCACGATACGTTAATTACATTGGTTTTGAAGAGGTTAACTAAGTGTTTTTCCTGAAATGGAAGGTAAGTGACTTTACTTTTTCAGATGTTTCAAACCTTTTTTGATATTTTATCTAACTTTTACTAAAAATGTCACTTAGTGACTTGTTGCAGTAGTACAACGACGAAATGTTCGGATTATTTTGTCAAATTGACCTACTTTTTCTAGATTTAAATCGAAAACGCAAATACATTCCTGAAACAGAAAACTATGATAATGATGAAACTCAATGTGAAAATGAAGAAGAAACTTTGAATTATATATTTGAACAAAACTCACAATCATACTCAGATGTTGGAAATGACAAGCCTCAAAAGAAATTTAAGAACAGTGGTACATGCACAGAAATTGACGATAAAAATACTAATTCAGTACCCTCCATAATAGATTTGCATGGATGCAAAAGATTCGGCGAGTTTATATCAAATGAACTGTTAAGATTTGATGCTGACCAAAGATATATAGTAATGCAAAACATTCTCGAGGTACTGAAAAACGGTGATAAGAAGTTTAATAATAAATAAAACGAAATTTGACATGAAGAAATCATTTATTACGACTGATTAGTAAATTAAAAAAATGACAATCTTATGATAAGAGAAATTAAACTTAGTTCTACATAAAAAAGGCTTAAATTTCTATTAAGATTGACAAATAATTATTAAGTCTTAGGTCTAAGACTTGCTGGATTTTAATTTGTTTAGGTATGTATGTTTATTTGTAACGACTTAAATGATTAAATAATGTTATTTTTTTCAATCTTTTCTTTCAAAATATGGCACTTAAAATAAGTTTAATATTAACAAACGTCGTTCCCAATTTTAGGGAATTTCACAAATATTGAGTTGCAACTTAATATTTGTGAAATTCCCTGAAACATTCAAGGCACAGTCCTGGGAATCCTGGACAATCGGGGCATCCAAATATTATCATAGCCTAACTTCGGAATGTTTATCTACTAATCCCTAGACAATTTCATGGAGAATCTAAATATATAAAGGTGTCAATAGGTATTCTAACGAGATAATTGCGAATATGTCGCGCGTGACAGATTTCAATAAATAAATCGAATATTTTTCAATCACAACATTGAAATCAACTGCCACCTAGTGGAAATAGGTCGAGTCTACTGATAGGTGACGCTGCAATACAAACACCGTGCACAAAATAGTATCTCTGAAATGTAACAGATGTCGCCTTATCATTTGCATTTGTAATGGGAACGGTTTTGTGGGTGTTTAGCAACCTTATTTATTTAATCTGTATCAATATAGTAGCAGATAATATTCATAAATCATTAATTGGATAAAGAGAAGTTTTGTTAAGTTATAATTTCTTTAAATAAAAGTTTGGTATACGATTACGTCAGTTAAATCGGAAATATGATGATAATTGACTGATTTTGTATTTGTTTAGCAATTAAATAAACTTATATGTAACAATTCATGAAGCAGATTATATTCATAAATCGTTACTGTAATTATGGATTACCGTTGTTAAATTAGAATCTATTTAAATATAAGTTTGTAATTATTGCTTCATCAGCGAAATCCTGAACATGACGATATTAACCTCTGGGAGATAATGAACCCATTTTGATGACCGGCAAAAGGCTTAGAATAAGTTTCAACATAGGTTTACCATGTTATTTGTTTCGAAAAGGGTTAGATTTAGAATAAAAGTAGATCTGAATGCTGATTGGCTCTGGTGATTCAACAAACATGACCATATTTGGATAGGAAAGAGAATGGATAGGCCTTGGAGAGGCAGTATAAAATAGAAACATAAGCCAGAACGGGATTGAGTTTGTGTTGTGCAGTTCCAGAGACAAAGTTAAGTAAACCTTCGTTATTATACTCCTTATGTATCTTTCCATGTACACGTACAGGTACATTTACAAGTACCTACTTAGATTATTTCTCTTTGTAAATATAGCTTCCGAGTGGAAACTAAATAATAACTGTATGTACCTACATATTACTGTGTACTTTGTTAAACTGAAGTAGTACCTATGTAATTTAATACCTTCTAATTACTATTGTTTTCATTCTTTTATTGTGTGTTGATTTAGCTTCAACGCTTCAAATTAAATTCACAAGTACCTTCATTTGTATTTCTTTTTGTATTATGCCAATTAACATAATTATTATTGAGTACTAGAACTATGTCTTATGTTTTTGATTGATGGTGTGCTTTTGTGAAGATACAATATAGCCAAGGTGCTTAAATAGTTACTACGTGTTGCTTTCTTTCCATACAACTTCGGTAAACCCATGTAGGATAACAGTAAGTAGGTACCCTCCGTACCTACTCTTAGTAACCCCATGTAGGATAATAGAACTATGTCCTATGTTTTTGATTGATGGTATGCTTTTGTGAAATTACAATATAGCCAAGGTACTTAAATAATTTACTGTGCTTCCTTTCCATACAACTTAGATTACCCCATGTAGGATAACAGCAAGTAGGTACCCTCCGTACCTACTCTTAAGTTTAAGGATTATGGAAGATGGTGGTTCTATATAGTTTTCAGAAGCTTCTCGTACTTATCCAGCTCCCCATGTTGGATAACAGTAAGTAGGTACCCTCCGTTCCCTACTCTTAAATTTAAGGATTATGGAAGATGGTTGTTCTATATAGTTTTCAGAAGCTTCTCGTATTTATCCAGCTCCCCACGTTGGATAACAGTAAGTAGGTACCCTCCGTACCTACTCTTAAATTTAAGGATTATGGAGGATGGTTGTTCTATATAGTTTCTAGAAGCTTCTTGTATTTATCCAGCTCCTCATGCTGGAAAACAGTAAGTAGGTACCCTCTGTACCTACTCTTAAATTTAAGGATTATGGAATATGGTTGTTCTACCTAGTTTTCGGAAACTTCTCGTATTTATCCAGCCCGCGAATTAGTGATCAATGATTGACTGATGACTACAGTAGTATTTCGTTTAATGCATTTACGTAAGAATCCTAAGAATCATCTTGGCTACTTCGCAGTTGTGCAGTATATATAGCAATAGTTACTCGAAGACATACAATCTGTCTAAGGAACCCTACAAATTTTAACACGCGCGTGTCGCGCGTCCCACTTTGGGACGCTCAGCGTACGCTCACTGCAGAGGTCTGCCACGCCAGCGCTTTAAGCGCCGCGAGGTCCGCCCCTTGAGAGGTGGCTAAAGTATTCAGTATTGACACGCCTATCGTGTCATAAGAACGCAATTTAAAAAGGTTGTCAATCCCTGGAACTGTTGAATTCACGCAATATCGAGAGGCTAAGACAACAGGCGTAATCTACGTGGAAAATCTGTATAGTTTCGTTCTGGGCAGACTTTTCCAAAACTTAATCTGAGGGTGTTACAATCGAGGAAAAAATGACACGCCTATCGTGTCATAAGCCACTAGTTAAAACCATTGATGACACGCCTGTCGTGCCATCAGCAACGAATCGGTTTTGGTTTCATTCACATGATCGTTCACGAAGGTAGTTGGGTGTGCCCGCATCTCGCCCGCATGAAAAATGCCCACCCGATAGTGAAACAGAATAGCTATCGCTTGCGTGCGTCGGCCGCATGTCATCGGCATCGACAGTGTCGGTTGCGGAGAATTGTAATCGGACCCCAGAACAGTCTAGTATGTAGCCATCGGTTAAAACTATCATGAAACATTTGAGTAAGCTCTTATATGTATTTGTGCAATGATTATGATTTTTTTTAAATTTGTAGTTGCTTGACTTGTCTGCGTATATGTATGTGCCGTCACATACTACCACCGCATTTTGAGTGTTATTGAATACGCCGTTTGGCACCAGTAAGTTGTGCTGCAATGTGTCTTCCCGACGATTTCGAGGTACGAAATCCTGAATTAAAATGTCCGTAACTTTGGCCATTGAATATTCAACACTTAGACGGGGGCTATTCAAAAAGCTAGCTATCCGGTCATCCGAGTCACCATTGCGCAGTTTTATAAGTAGCGCCACCAGACCGAACTCGCCCTTTTTTGTTTTGCGAGTAAGAAGTACTTCAGCAAGAATGTCCGAATAGCTCTCCTTGGATAGACCAAACCAATATTTGAAAAGACGGTCGTCCAAAGACATTATTAAAATTAATTTGGTTGGTTCGATTACTTGCCAGCAAAAAGAAAATATCTTCGATGTGGACAGCTGTGAATGGCAAGGAACATGCGTTTTGATGAAGTGTTGCCCAACTATTGCAGTTTAAATGTTCTGTGCAAATCGGCCCACTTGGGGGCACGTAAAAGTGATGGTCAATTACAAGTTTGGACGCAGATCATCTGAAACTCTCTGCAGCTTGCCATTGTTGCAACCAGAAAAAATGCATCGAAATGAAGAGTTTCCGCTGCGCTTAAAACCAGGCAACTCAATTTGACTCGAATTGGCTCTGGTTCTGGAATCTAATGATCCTTGAGCGTTCTCTATTATAACGACGTCGTCGTCCAATGCTTCATGCATGCTGTGATCCATTAAAAAAAATTTAACATTGGCGCCGTTGGTGTCGTCGCTATCACCTCCATAATCGGTATCATTACATCTTTGACAGAGCTGTGACTGACTCGAGGAGGCACTCCTAACGACTTGTTTCTTTTTCGGTAAAGTTTGTTATTGACATTTCTGTAAATCGGAAGTTTTTTACTAAATCCATACCAGCGTCCTTCAAGTTACTCAGAGTGTCTCTGAATATTTTTGGAACCGGTAGCGTTACATCTGATGTTTTTTTTTTTCAAACTTTTCCATTTCAATATCACATGCATTCTGCGCAAAATCCGACTGACACACATGCATATCTTCTCTTTTCATCAAGTTAAAGCTTGTCAGCACCAAAATTGCTCTACAAATTTTTTGTTTGACACATCGCCACACTGTTTCTCCGTTCTTATTTTTTCTTTTCACATAGTATTTGTAACCGCCTCGAAGAAGTATCGGTTTTCCTTTTTTTGATGTTATTACATCAAATTGGGGTTTGCTGCAGTTGGTTGATGATGGTAATTGCGACATTATATATACATCTATTTTTATAAAATTAAGGTGGTGGAGAGGTGTGGAAAAATTTACATACCTAGCGATATTTTTCTTATGATGAATGACAACTATGTCAGATCAGATGCCAATTTTTTTTTTTTCTTCTTCATGCTCCGCGTCATTCTCCGACAATGTGCTAAAAATCTCTTTGGTAGCATGAAAAAATAAGTAATAGTCTTTATGCGTTAAAAAGATCATTGCGTTTGAAGGCTGAATGTACTTTCTCTTGATTAGGTATAAAACCTCATACAAATTTACGTCGGGGACAAACGGCTCCCGAAAATCATATTTTTTTATCAGGTGCCCTTACTTCCCATTTGGGATATGGCTAAATGGGGAGAACCAGTGACCTAATCTTACTTTGCATTTCTGGATGCCACTCGTTAAAATAGTCATTTATTTCTTCATTGTCAACTTCATCTTCGTAATTTACAGAAGTTTCGGCTATTCTCCTGGTAACTACTGGTACTTTGTCATCTGCTCTAATCTGAAATGATAGATACTTAATATAAATTGGGCAGTACGATCTTACCCGATATTGTTATGTTACCTACATTTTTTAAAGTGCAGGATCCCGGGATTTTATACCTATTTATGATTCCAATTTCACCAACATTTTTATAATGGATGGAAGCGGCTCAGCGACCTTATGCCCTTATATATTTTAGATTGATGATGATGATGATGATGTGATGGGTATGAGGGTATGAGGAGTGGGTAAACTTATTTATAATAAACCCTACGTAATTAAGCCTACGTAGGTATAGGCACAGGGGCCCTATTACAATTCTCCGCAACCGACACTGTCGAACCCAATGACATGCGGCCGACGCACGCAAGTGATAGCTATTCTGTTTCTCTGTCGGGTGGGCATTTTTCATTCGGGCGAGATCCGGGCACACCCAACTACCTTCGTGAACGATCATGTGAATGAAGCCACAGAGAGCATAGAAATGACTTGACTAGACTTCTTTGTTGATGGCTGAGAGCATAGAGCTTAGACAAAAATAAAACAAGATCCGTCAAGTGCGAGTGAACTCGCGCGCCGAGGGTTTCGAACGTTTGTCAATTATACAAACATGTACCTACTAAAGGTACCGGTAAGAGATATCGCTATTTGATGAATACCTTAAAATAGTAGGTACCAAACTATATTTTAGATGGATCGCTCTGCATAGGTACTTCGGAGATTAGGTAAATGTTTTGACTTTTTTCAAAATATTTCAAAAAAGTATTGTTGCGGCGAGTGCAATCGGTTCAAGATACCAGCTTCTGCACTCAATCGCCAGGCCAAGGGTCGGTGCAGGCAATGCCAAGCTTCGCGGTATGCGAGCTCAAAGCTTCAACTCGGTGCTCTACACGTGGCACTCGGCAAACCCGGTCTGCGTCTGCTGTCCGGTGACGAGGTTGAGGGGCGTGAAGTAGATGACTTACAAGCAGCTGTTTAACCAGCCACCCAACGCTGTAGCGGAATGGAAACCTAGCTACCGGCGTATACTAGAAGGAATCCCTGATGATCCAGTGAAAGTCCGACCTTCCAATGATATGCGTTTATTTCCGCACACACAGACACTTAGCACTAAAGCTCTTAGTCTATCGGACTTATTTTTACAGCACTTAACACAGTTACAAACACTAAACACTAATAAGCACTGAAACACTACTGAAACTTTCAGAAATTCACACAAGACTAGGAACACTTTTCCTCAGGCTTGGGCCTTGAGAGCAGATCAGAACTTGTTCACTTCTTCGTATTAGATCACTTCAGATTGACTGCTAAAATGGAACTCACTGACCGACGGACAAGCTCAGGTTTTTATACCTCCGTCGGCCTTAGAAAACATACTAGAATATTCTCGTAATATCTAGTGAACTAGCTCTGTCTCACTCACTCATACTACGTATTGTTAGCCGTCCTTGTCTAACATTTCCACGGTTTTCTGGAAGCTATATCTATCTCGTTCTTAACTCGAGAACGTTTCGCTGTCCTTGTCTTTTCTTTCGATTTGTTCTAGAACTTTGACATACCTAGCCGTGGGTTCGGTTTCTAGAATATTCCACAAGGTTCTAAATCTTTCCATGGATTTCTAGAATGTTCTAGAGACTTCCATAACGTTCCACAGAGTTCCAGAAGTTTCCAGAAAGTTCCCGAATGTTCTCAACTATTCTAGAATATTCTACAACTTTCCAAAGCTTTCTACGCGTTTTCTTCGAAAGCTCTAGAATGTTCGACTGACAATGCGTGGAAATAAAATCTTAAAACTTGCTTAACCGACTTAATCTACACTTAAGTATATCGGTCGCCGACAAGTATGAAACCTACAGAAATTTCAAAAACTATTTTGAACTGTACAAACTGATACGTTTCATCTGATACCCCACTTCATTTGCAGGTCTCTTTTAAAATTTCGACATCTCAATTCGTATGGAAAATGATCATTTAATTATTTTTTTTTCTTAAAATCTATACAGGCCCACGAAATGTATTATTATTTTAAATTTCAAGTTGATAGCTGCGGTAGTTGCTGAGTTATTAAGGAGGGGAAAAGGACAAAGCGAGACCATAAGGGTTTAGAAACCGATCTCCGAAACCCTAAAAATTATGTCAGTGTCACTGACATGTGTCATATTTGCGGGAAAACAAACAGACTTCAAAAATCGTTGATAAAAATTTCAACTGCGTAAGTATATAAAAATGTTTTTAGATTACTTATACATTTCCGTATTCATAAATATTTTATGCAAAGTACTTTTAGAAATACTACCTTCTTTCAGAAAATGACTGCGGCCGCACCAACGTCCGACCAATTAACTTACCTGCTCCCATTTCTGGAAGAGATTCGTAGTTGGCTCGTGGGTACCTACGGAGCGTTGAAGGTCGTGCTAGAAGTAAAAGACTTTAGGAGGAACTAACACGACAGCTTAACGCTCTCAGAGGGGCCCTCAAGTCTGTAAAACAGTGGCAGAAAGTACGTAGTAGTTGTACAATACAAAATTGATAATATGATATAATATGAGTGCTTGGTACACTATAATTCTGTTCTTCAATAGGTCTGGAGCGATCGGAAATATTTGACAAAAAAGGCGGTTTCCGCCTCTAATCAGTCTTCTGCACGAACAGGCGGTGGCCCTTCCTCAGCCAGTGTCCTCACAGACACCGAGCTGAGGATAGTAAACATTATGGGTGAAGGATTTGGGGAACCCGACACCACTGTGTCAGTGCCGGCATTCCCTACACTTCCAGTAAGCATAACAATCTTAAATATTTCGGGTAGCTGCTGTCCAAGTAACGTTCATTTGTTCCATCCTAGGCTGTTTTGCTATCATTCTTTACTAGCATATTTTTTTGTTTAAAGGTGCAAGCAATACTGCAGCCAGAGTCAGATGAGGTCCCGGGTTATGATCCTGAAGAGTCTCAGGTTGTTTACAGAGTAAGCATAAAGATCGATTCAAATGTGACAACTCTCATTTGTAGATATTAAATATGCAAAACTCGATTATTATTAAACAATATAAATTTTGTCAGATTGTTTCAGAAGACGATCCTCTAGAAACAGAAGAAGCTTCTCCTGCTGTTGATCCAGGTAATATTACTAATATTAAGTTTGTTTATGAGTTTCTGAGTAGGGGGTTTTCTCTTTTATTACTACTTAGTCCAAGTTTTGGGATGCAATCAATCTCAATCATGTATCTCATCAACTTAATTTAATGTTTTTGAAGCTTATATGCTCAAGCCCATGGGCAAAGGAGGTCTAGTGCTAAAATATAAACTCAAGTTAACTTTTGTTTGTTTATTTCTAGCTCCAGCTCCACAAAGAAGGCAACAAGAGCGTCAGCGCGCAAGAAGGAAGCTTCCGCAGTCGTTTATTTCGTTTAGAAGAAGCTAGAGTGGCTGCAGTGCAATTGCGAACGCAGGAACTGAGTACCATAGGGCGAGAGCTGAGTGTCATACGGCAATCGTTGGATACACTCGTGAACCTGCTGCAGATATATATGTGCAGAGAGTAAGATGGATTTACATCGGCCAAGATGATGAATATTCTATATAACATGATTTAAATGATAACTGCATAATAAACTTACTCAAGTTACTCATATATTTGCCAGAGCTCAAAACTAAAAGTAAAACCTTCGAATGATGAGCAGCTGGCTGCTACGATAAGTAGAACATACCAAGGGGTGGCAATATTGTTGATAAATGCCTACAAAACATCCTAATTAAGTAGATAGAATGGTGGTTTAAAAAATAAAATTCAAGATTACAAAGAATTATTTTTATTGCCGTCTTTGTAATAATACCATTAAATTTCTTCGTGCTAGACGACCTGAAACAAAATGAAAAAGTAATTTATACGTAAAATCTTATTATTTAATTTGTATCCTATTTTTATTTTAAAATATCTGAACAATTATAGGTTTAAATTAATTGTTGTCTCTCTCTCTCTCTCCCATTATAAGATTATCTGGAAAAGAACTCTTTTTCGGGTTTAGCTCGTCTTTTCCATTCCTTCTCTAGTTTTATGTTTTAAATGTATGTTTTATTTAGTGCTATAAATAATGAAATTATTATTATCTTTAGGTTTTACTATTTCACTTTATCACACTTATAAATCAGGTTTAGATGTTTGGATGTTTGTTGCCTCATCACGACAAAAACTAGTGAGCGGATCGGGCTAAAATTTTGCATAGACGTACTTGTTCTAGTAACAAGTACGTCGGGACCTAGATTAACTGTTGGTATATGAGATAAAGGCTACTTTTACTCTGTAAGAAGCTGTGGGGAGAGGCTAGTTTTATATATAAAGGAACATATGGTCTACAGGATACTGTAGTACCTACTTGAGTCGGTCGGTATCATATATGCTGATAATAATAATTAATACCTTCAGTGAGGGCAGCTGTTACAGAAGTTGCATTTCCTGGTGCATTTCCAGCAGCTACCAGAACTCGTTCATTTTCTGCACTAATATCTTCTTCAGACAGCTCACAGAAGGAAGGAGTTCCCCTTATATTACACATATTATGTAACACACTGCATGCTACTATAATTTTGGCAGCCTTTGTTGGAGTGTAATGCAGCTCTCGTGCTGCCAACAGGCATCGCCAACGACCCTTGAGCACTCCAAATGCTCGTTCGACAGTGCTCCGGGTCCTCTTGTGCACCATATTAAAATGGGCCTCAGGTGAACCATCCAGAGCACTGTCGAAAGGAGTGAAAAGGTATGGTCTTAGTGGGTAGCCTGAGTCTCCTGAAAAATATAGTGTTATTATGTCCTAACTTCACCGAAAACATATTCAGTAATACCTACAAAATAATAGTGTTTTGCCCACCCAAGAGATTGGATTGATCTCCTTGACGATGGAGGTCTTCTAGGTGATGCTTCACCTCGTGCTGCGCCCAAATAAACGAATCGTGCGTTGCACCTCCTTACGCCACATCCACACTTATAATGTTACACTCCGAGTCCACAATCTGAAAAGATAAAGTATTTTTTGTGAACAGACTGCAAATTTATGGTTTTCTGGTTTTTCCTTTACTTATTCTATAAGACCTTGCGTATTGCTAAATTTCATGATTCTAGGTCTACGGAAAGTACCCTATAGGTTTTGTATGCATGTAATTCCCTTGGAAATTTCAAAATATTCGGACATAAACAGCTGTAACTTTTGATTGACTAAGAAGTTTTATTTATATCACGGCTCCAAGAGGTTAAGAACTCGAGTATTTGATCATCAAATACTCGAGTTCTTAACCTCTTGGAGCCGTGATATAAATAAAATCAAATTTTGATGTTAATTTCAACTCGATACCTAGACGCGTTCCTGTAAAAAGGTGGTCAGAATGACGGACAGACAGGCAGAAAGGTATTGATATATGATATACGAACAAAAGTATAAGGGTTAGTTTTTTTCCTTTTGAGTTACGGAACCCTATAAAAAGGGTCGCATATTCAACACACATTCACCTTGTTGTTATTGTTTCAAAATCTTATTCAAATAATTTAAAAACTTACAAATTGTGCATTTAATGAATGAAAATGCTTTCTATTCAGGAACCTCTCTTCATTAACGTTTGGCCTTATAATAGCTATGTGCGTACAATCAATTAAGCCAATAACGCCCGGAATTCCACTCTTTTCATAAAATCTAAAACAATTTATTTGCTTTTAATGGTACCTACAAACATGATGATTTGAAGGTTAGGTAGGTTGGTACTCAAAGCCAGACTTGCATCCATAAAAAGTGGGGATTTAGGTAGGTACCTACCTCCTTTTTATTTCGTTTCTTTCCCTTGCATTTTGAGGAAACTTTATAAATTTCCTGGTTACATCCGGCGATTTCAGGGCTTCGGTTACTTCTTCTAAGCACCGTGACACTGTTGGCTGTGCCATGGGGGCATCATTGTTTTGCCCAATTTGTCCTTGGTAACTGCCACGGGCATAAAAGCTAAGTGCAGTCAATATCTACAACAGATGAACAAAATGATACTCTTACATGTTGCAAACAGAGGTAGCTCAACTGATCCATAATATACCTACATATCCGACTAATATCTTTAAATAGATAATCAAGCCGTGGCGGTCGCTGCATAAGAATCAACATATCCAACTAAGCTTGTGATTGTGAATGTCGTGCGTGAGCGTCAAGTAAGAGGATTTTCCACAGGAAGGCAGCAGCTTCCTTCTATGTATTTTAAAATGTCTACTGCGATCATCTGCCTGGCAAGCGTGATGGCAAGACCCTCTTAGGTATTTGGGGAGGCACGTTCAACAATAGATGTAATAAGCTGAAAAGTGAAAATAGCTACCTGTGACACGGGGTCCACAGCGTGTCTGCGCTTTTCTCGGGCAGTAGAGGGACTGTAATGCTACACAATTCTTCATAAATGGTTCTATTTACACGATAATTGTTTATGAACTCTGTGTCCAGCAAGCTGTGTTGTAAATATTCTACACGGAGTCCATTTTTTCTCCGCCTCCTCAGTAAACTCTCTTGCCTTTCGGCTTCAAGAAGAACGAGAAGCCTAGCCATTTTCTAAAACATAAGTAGGTAAATACATGATATAAATTATAAAGATATACAAGGATAATACAAGGAAAAATCGCAAAATACGTAGATAGGTAATATGTAAGTCTAGGTATTTTATTACTTCAAAATGTTAAAGAACTAATTTAGTAACTTACGTGTATAATATATTATAATAATCATAAACTTACCAAAATTTCAGTGTTATATGGACAAAATGTGTTGAAAAATACAAATACGAAGATGAAAAGGTAGCTTTGTAGCCAACGTTCAAATTGACATTGGATCTGCCAAAAATTTACTGTCAAATTCAATGATTCGTTCGTCATTTTGCCCATTAGAATAGCGGTGCCCGCCGCAAAAGCCGTCACTTCAAACTTCGTGCCGTAGCTTCGAGTTTTGATGAATTAGAATAGCAATTTGAGAAAACGAAGCACACAACTGTCGGTTTCGTCGAAAGCGAATAGACAGGGGGGTACAGCAACGCGATTTCATAAAAATGGAATAATATTTACGATACGCATGCGCCACCTAGCTTGCCGTTGGCAACTTTTTTAGTCGTTTCTGCAGCGAATTTAGGTACTCGGAGCGCCTTCATAACATAAGTCCGATCTGTTTTTCTATTTCTCCCCTTTGCTTACCATTTAGCAAGCTTTAATTTTTATGCTAGATGCAGAATGCATTTAGCAAACCTAATCCAGGTATGAATGGACGAAATTCTGTATTCAAAATTTTCTGTTTTTACAGGCTTGTTAACGCAGATATTTAATTTATTAAAATCCTTGGATGTTGCACGGCAAAGGTAGCAACGCATTGCTGAAGTCGTTTCAGTTAAGGCATTAATCATTTTTCCATATATCATTATAATTTTTAGTTCATGAATCGTGCACCATAATTCAGTTTTTGTGGGTAAGAGGTCTGCTATTTGCAGTTGTACATTTGTTGCTTCTTGTTTGGACAGTTCAGAAGTTTAATGAGCTACCTGAAAGGCCTTAAAGGCCTGCACGCGGTGAAGAAAGTCAAGGATTTTGCCAAATTAGTTTATTATCTGTACTAACTAAACGAATTGGCACTATGGATATTATCATCATGTATTCATCTGATGCTTCTGTATCCTGAAACTTCTGTTTGTATTATTTATTTATTAAACTGGCTGAGCACAATAATTTACCATCTGCATTTTTATGTTACAAACTTTCTCATTGAATGATACCTTATATCCATTCTTTGCAATAGTGCTTACTGACAATAGATTTGCTGCTAATCCAGGTACATAGAGAACATTTCTTACTTGATTTTTTTTCTGTAGTGAAATTTGAATACCTACTGATATCTCCTACAGATTCCACAGTCAATGGCTCTCTGTTGTGATAGTTTTTGATGGTTTAGTTATTGATGGTTCTCTAATATTGTACATCAAATCTTTGTTGCTGACCATATGCGCCGAGCATCCACTGTCGATATACCAATTTTCATTATTTTTAACTGGAAAAGCTGAAAAGGCTGAAAAATCTGCAACAAAACTTTCTTGCTTATTCTTTTCTTTATTCTCTGATTTCTTTGGTTGTTTGCGAAACTTTGCAATGTGTCCATAACCGTTGCAATTATAACATCTTGGACCCTTATTCTTATCGGATAGCTTTGGCTGTGTTGATGATTCTTATTCTTTTTAAAATTGGAATAGAATGCATTGCTTGAATCCTCAGTTTTCACTTCTTGGAGCAATTTAGTTTTTATAAAGTCTGCACTGATGTTTGCACCAGAGTTTCCTAGACCCATTATCATTGGTTTGCACTCATCGGATAAGCCTGCCAACATTAATGTGCCAAGTCACACATCGTTCTCTTCGAAGCCAATGTTTCTTAGCTTATGAGCGGCACTCATAATCCTGCTGACAAAGTCTTCTATACCGGCACTTGATTCAAGTGAAGTATTGATCAACTCCTTCAACAAACCAAACTTTTCGGGCTAGCCCATTGTCATCAAAGGCTTTTTGTAAACTTTCCCAAACCTGCTTGGCAGTTTTACACTCCTGAATATGGACATAGTTTTGAGTGCTTATCAACAGAATGAGTTTGAATTTGGCCTTCACATCCTTCGCCGAGTCGACGGTTTTTTCTGCACTGTATTCTATGCATTCCCATAGATCCTCGTGCTGATTAGATATGTTTATACATAGATATGTTTATACACAGATATGTTTATACACCGATATGTTTTCACACAGAATTTCCACGTTGTGAAATTGTCTCGTCTGTTCAGTTTCTCAATGTTAAACATATTTGAGCCCATCGTTTTTACGCGCTGTGCGTAACCTCGCCGACCATGTGTATAACCTCACTTTTACTTTGTACTCTGCGGTAAAACTTATTTTCGGAATTACTACGGATCTCTTTATTTTAACCACGCTCTGCTACCATGTAGGGTTTTATCAAATAAAGAGTATTTGTAATTGATACTGAGTTTTAATAAGCAAAAATATCAAAATGCAAAACACAACTTACACAGGTAAATGACATAAGGGACGGAAGTACAGTAGCGCCACCAGAGGGTGGTAGTCAAGTTAAAAACTAATTCGGATGCGTTCCATTTCCATCAATACACATACAGTTTACATAGTTTGGTAATCATCTACAGAGGCAATAAATTGTATACATCCATACATTTTCACACACAAGTATGTTTACTTTGTCATGGGCAAAAACATGTATACATGTAACACTAATAAAAATATACAATGTGTCTGGTTACCGGTGTCGGAGACTTTGAGGGGGTGAAGTACGGTAAATTTTATCGACAAATCACTATCCCTATTTTTTTTTCTCGCTTCCTGATAAAATGGCAGCCATTTTGTTTTCCTTTGCCTCGAAGCACGGGTGCTTGTATTGTTTAAGCTATAGCTACCCACGCAGAGGTTCTAGGTCGACAATAGAGGACTTATTTGATTGCCAATAATGTAGGCAATAAAGCAATGATAACATTGTTGCATTTTCTTTTTTATAATAGAAGAAAAGAGAATTTATAAAACAAAAAAAAAGTTATTTTTTCAACATTTTTTTTAAATTTCTAGCTTTTTCATAAAATTGAAACTGTCAAGCTACATGTTTTTTGTTTTTTAACAATAGTACAGAGTGTGTGCTTCAAAATAAATCATACATCTTAGCCCTGAGTAAGATAGTTTAGAAGTTATGACGATTTGAATCTGACCCTTGAAAGTTTAAATATCCCGCTAATAAGCAACTGGACTCACGGTTTCGAGGAATTGCGTGTCCATAGACAATTCTGTGCTTTGTTGTAGATAAGGACGTGCTGAAACTTAAAAAAAGGGCGCGCTGTCAGATTAATTTTTGTTAAGTTTTGTATTTTTCGCTGACGAAAGTTGAAGATTTCCATTATTCAGAAATTGAAGATTTCCATTATTCCAGCCAGGACGTGGCCAACATCTATTTCGTCTATGGATTGTGCAACGGGAACGCTAATGCTGCTGTAAGAGAGTATGCGAGAAGATTTCCCAATAAACCAACCCCGAATGCTCGCACATATATATGACTACACCTCAACCTAGCCGAAAATGGTATTAGAAGAGCACCTAACGAACGTATTCCTTTATTGTCTTCTAAAATGGTATGGTCGTATGAATGTACGAGCATTCGGGGTTGGTTTATTGGGAAATCTTCTCGCATACTCTCTTACAGCAGCATTAGCGTTCCCGTTGCACAATCCATAGACGAAATGGATGTTGGCCACGTCCTGGCTGGAATAATGGAAATCTTCCATTTCTGTTAACTTTTGTCAGCGAAAAATACAAAACTTAACAAAAATTAATCAGACAGCGCGCCTTTTTTTTCAGTTTCAGCACGACCTTATCTACATCAAAGCACAGAATTGTCTATGGAAACGCAATTCCTCGAAACCGTGAGTCCAGTTGCTTATTAGCGGGATATTTAAACTTTCATGGGTCAGATTCAAATCGTCATAACTTCTAAACTATCTTACTCAGGGTTAAGATGTATGACTTATTTTGAAGCACACATTCTGTACTATCGTTAGAAAACAAAAAACATGTAGCCTTGACAGTTTCAATTTTAAGAAAAAGCTAAAAATTTAAAAAAAATGTTGAAAAAATAACTTTTTTTCCCTCCGATACAGTAGTTCAACTGAGTAGTTCAACTAGTTGTACAAATAATACACCACTGTATCATTAGTCCAACTACAAAAAATACAAGCGAATCCCCTGGGTTTTCCTTCCTAGAATCTTGAATTCTTTTAATTATGGATTCGTGAAATTTTGACTGTTTATTATCAATTCCAAAAATGTTGGATTCTGCTAAGTACTTAAGTTTACTATTTGGAGTGGCGAAATTTTCACGAGTGAAAAAACATTAAGAGGTAAAATAACTTATATTATTTAGAAAAAATTAGGTAATGTTTTAGCCAAAACTACCAGGAATACATTCATATAAGACGTTAAGGTTTTATGATAGCTGTAAAATTTATAACAGAAATGTTACAGAGATTATAGTTGCTTTGAAAAAACACTTCTACTTTGTTTCTGATGTCCTAGTAGGTACTAGGTACCTGCCTATTTCAATATTAATAACGCAACTTTTCTAAAAATAACGATACATCGATTTCTCCATTAAGCAGCTCCAATTGTACATTCAGAATGTAGTCGTTCCTATTGATAATGTTCTTGGTCCGTTTTTTTGCTGGTGCAGATGTTATTGCGTTTACGGCATTAAATTTTGCATCTTCATTGAGAACCTTTAACAGATGTACAAGGTTAGGTCTTCTTTTGAAGCATTTATTAAATTGGCCGTTCCAGCCTTCACATACATTATTTGTACGGTGTCGCTGTCCAAACACACACCATGTACATATGTTTTTTCGGCATCCAATAATTCTGAATATACAATAGAAACTCTCTCAGACTGTGATTGTCTCCGATCAGTTTACTCTCTTTTAATATATAATTAAACCCTTCTTCAATTTTGTTTTCAGGGAGCAGTGGCAAAACCATGCACAGACTTACAATTTTGTTACTATTTTTCTTTATCATCAGTCGTTTCGCCTTTCTTTTTAGTTTATCCTGAAAGTGAAAAAAGCATCCGTGGTGTGCAATCTGGGGAAAAGTATTCTTCATGGCTGAAATAGCAGCCCATTCGAAATCCGTAATAAAGATTACAGGTTCCCATTCAGGAATTTGCCTCTTGATAATGTTAAACAATACCTACAGAATATGACTTTTTTTATTTATTTGCCATTAGTACATACATCACTGGTACTACATTATTTTGCTCTTCAGTACTCCCCAAATCACAAAATATAACATATAACTGTTTAAATGGTCTTGGGCAGTTTTTAAACGTACCATCAGCAAAAAACGTCTTACTGACTTTCATTAGTTCCCGCGCTTCACTAGATGAAAAAATCAGAATACGATTCTTTTTATTGTCGTTGAAGTCTCCGAGAAGAAAATCAATGAATATTTGCGGTACTTCAACCTTCTTTAAATCTTTGTATTCAACAGTTTTCACTTTGGCGACTTTCTTCCTTCTTCTTTGAGTCACAGCCCTGTAGTTGTCATATTTTGACAAGTTTGCAATTAAATTCAAACCCTTGTCCTTCATAGCTGCTACCGTTTTTTTATAATGAGAAGAGATTGTTTCTTCTACATTCGATGCTGCAGTTTCAACACTGGAACTTATGATCGAAGAAACAATATTTTCATTTATGTTGGGCAAGCAAGCAAAAGAATGTATTTTCTTTTTCAGTATATTTGACGGACTCTGAAAAAATAGCTAATTTGTAGTTAATTTATAATTTCGTTAAGTTGAACGTGAAATAGGTAGGTACCAGGTTCAGTTCAGTTCAGTTCAGTTATTTATTTATAAGAAAATGTTCTTACAGGTCAAACTAACTTAGCTAGGTACAGAATAATGTAAAAACGAAGTACAAATAATTGTCCTTGGTAATCTTACCAAGAGAATTTAAATATTATTATAATTGTAAGTGTGGATCTACGACATCGGCGTCAACAAATTTGTCATCGAAGAACTCTTCTAAGCTGTAGTATGCCCTGTCCACTAGGATTCCCTTCAGTTTGTCCGTAAATATTGCAGTCGACGCGGCACTAGTTATAGAGTCCGGTAGATTATTGTAGATTTTCACTCCTATGTAGTCAATTTTGTGTTGTGCTTTCGCTAATCTTATTTTGGGTAGCGTTAATCGATGACGATGTCTAGTGTGGTAGTTGTGGGCTTCAGCCCACGTCGGGAACTCCTTAAGATGACTTCTGACAAATTTGGCCGCTTGGAGAATAAACTCGCTTGGTAACGTTAGTATTTTAGTTTCTTTAAAGAGTTCCCGAGCGGGATGGTCCAGGACATCATGAACAAGGCAGAAGTGCTTTTTCCAAAGCATTTAAAAGATCTCTAACATTACTGATATCCTGGTAGATAGCTTCAAATTTTTGAAATAAATATAGGTACATACAGGGTACATATATAAGAGTTCAGGATTGATCTTACCTCACTCACAGTTACAGTTCCACTACACTTATTTGACCGAAAGTTTTTGCACCTCCATACAGATTGAGAATTTTTGTATTTCCTGACTAAATAGTATTGAAAACCGTCATGGAATAAAACTTTACCCCGCCCGCGTTTAATAATTTCAATTTCATTGGATGAATTCACTAGATGAGAATCGTCCATTTTCGTTTAGGTAATATAATAACAACAAAACTGAATATTGAATTGAACTTTACTTGAAAGCGTTCTGACAATTTCATTAGTTATGATTGTTTATTATTCAATATCCACAAAGAAGGTTAAGTATCTATTTTCAATTAGACATATTGATATGCTAAACAATCAACATCGATATGCACTAGTTGTACAAATAATACACCACTGTATCATTAGTCCAACTGGTTGGACTAATGATACAGTGGTGTATTATTTGTACAACTAGTTGAACTACTCAGTTGAACTACTGTATCGGAGGGCTTTTTTTTGGTTTTATAAATTCTCTTTTCTTCTATTATAAAATAGAAAATGCAACAATATTATCATTGCTTTATTGCCAACATTATTGGCAATCAAATGAGTCCTCTATCGTCCTTCTAGAACCTCTGCATGGGTAGCTATAGCTTAAACAATACAAGCACCCGTGCTTCGAGGCAAAAGAAAACAAAATGGCTGCCATTTTATCAGGGAGCGAGAAAAAAAAATAGGGATAGTGATTTGTCGATAAAATTTATCGTACTTCACCCCCCCAAAGTCTCCGATACCGGTAACCAGACACAATGTATATCCTTCTGCCAACTAGGCAAGGAGAACCTAAACGCAAAGAGGTGGCCTCCCGAAATGACTTATTATCTAAAAGGGTACCTAGATATTTGGAAGGCAGAACATGTAATCTAAGTCCTGATTCCCACTCGGAAACGGCGAGTAGACGAGCACGTTCTGATGAGCTGGTTGACGTATTAATAAGATTTTTCCGTACCAGCTCACATGGTGGCTCATCCTACAGTCTCTGAAAAGAAAGGACTTTGAGCAGATTCGTGTCAGCACAGGCTATTTTCCATGAGTGTGAAGCTTCATCAAAACCGGTAATTTCAAAGTTTTGACATTTAGCCAAACTACTATGAACACGATCTTTAGTACCATGTACTGATGACAAAAAAGCTGAGAGTGAACTTGAAATTTTGCGGACACCTAGACCGCATCCTAATAGGAAGAGTGGCCTGGTGCATAAAAAGTCAAAGAAACCAAACCTGTAAAATAAATGCAAAGTTTACTAACTTGGGGCATCAAAATATTCAAGGATTAAAAAGTAAATTACTAGAGTTGGAATTGTACATAAACGCTTTTCATATTGATATCATCTGCTTAACAGAACACTGGCTGAAAAGCTATGAGCTCATGCTCAATTTCAGTAACCACCAAGTTGGTAGCTCTATTTGCAGATCACATGCTATTCGTGGAGGCTCATTAATATTACTAAACAAATTAATGAAATTCAAAGACCGTAACGACATAATATGCTTATGCGTTGAAAGCCACATTGAAGTAGCATGTGTAGAGTTGGAGCAAATTATTGTAGTAAGCGTATACAGCCCACCATCAGCTTCTTTTGAAATTTTTGAAAATGTTATGGAGAACATTTTATTTAAATTATCAAAATCAAATAAAACTATAATGGTATGTGGAGATTTTAATGTTGACCTTTTAGAAGTTTACTCCCTCAGTACTAGATTGACTAATTTAGTACTGAGGGAGTAAACTTCTAAAGGATGGCCTTAGATTATAAGAATTAAATAAATTAGATTGACTAATTTATTTAATTCTTATAACCTAAGGCCATTATTTATGGAACCTACTAGAATAACTGAAACCTCAGCAAAATGTAAAGATAATGTATTTGTTTGCCAAAGTGAAAAAATTGTTACTAAGAAAATAATTAGTAATTTAAAATCAGACCACTTAGGTCAACTAATAAAACTAGAAATTCAAGTAAAAAATAATAATTGTAAAAAGAAATTAACTTACATACCTGTGACCACCAGTCGATTTGAACGGTTGAAACTGGATTGGGATTTTAAACCATCAACGAATCACTCACATAACAACCCAAATGAGTCATATTGCAGTTTTTTTAACCAATTCACCAATGCGTTCAATTCAATATTCACACCCAAATCGATTATGGTCTCAGAAAAACTTAGCTTTAGTGAATGGGCAACAGTGGGTATGCATAAACGTAGACAAAAGTTGTATGAACTGTATAATGAAAAGAAATACAATTTTAGCCAGGAGTTCAAAGAAACAGTAAAAAGTTACTCAAAAATATTTAGAAAAGTTTGTCATACAGCAAAATCAAATTATATAAGCTCGAAAATTAGAAATAGTAAAAATGTAATAAAATCAACTTGGAAAATAATAAAAAGTGAGACTGGAAAGGTCAGTACATACATTAATGATTACAATTTAAAAATTAATGATTGCTCAATCAAAAACGATGTCGAAGTAGCCCAAGCATTTGAAAACTTTTTTACTGAAATTCCAATCTCTACTACAAAGTGTTTAAACTCTTCTCAAGTAATTGCCGAGTCATTACTGATAGAAAATGTATCTCATTGCAAAAATAAATTTAATTTCATCCATGTTGATGAAAAACATATTAAAAAAGCCTTTAAACTTTTAAATATAAAGAAAACTGCAGATCTCTGGGGCATTTCTGTTACAATTATTAAACCATTGATTGACACCATTGCAACAGATCTAGCTTTTATATTTAATGAATCTATTGACTGTGGCGTATTTCCTGATCTAATGAAATGTAGTAAAATAATCCCACTCTTTAAATCGGGTAGTAGGTCTGACCCCACTAACTTTAGACCAATATCAGTACTGCCTACATTCAGCAAAGTTTTTGAAAAACTTATTTTACATCAATTGCTTAGGCATTTCAATGGCAATGACCTGCTGCATTGTAAGCAATTCGGGTTTACTCGCGGCAGGTCAACTACTGATGCCGGTGTAGAGTTAGTATCGCATATTTTTGATGCTTGGGAGAAGTCGCAAGACGCTTTAGGCGTTTTTTGCGACTTGTCAAAAGCGTTCGATTGCGTACACCATGAAACATCAATCAGGAAACTACATCACTATGGAATAAGAAACACCTCTTTGGATCTTCTTACATCTTATTTGAGTGATAGGATACAAAGAGTCGACACCAATGGGAAACGGTCTTCGGGGTCTGTAGTTACAATGGGTGTACCGCAGGGTTCTATCCTCGGTCCTTTCCTATTCTTAGTTTATATTAACGACCTGCCTCATCTTGTCAAGAATAATCACGAGATTGTATTGTTTGCAGATGATACTTCATTAATTTTTAAAATGATGCGACAAAACACAAATTTCGACAATGCAATCTCAAAAGTAGTTCATTGGTTTAGTGTCAATAATATTTTGCTAAACGAAACCAAAACAAAATGTATTAGATTTATTCTACCTAATGTTAAACAAGTGAAGTCTGATGTAAACGTTAAAGGAGAAACTTTAGAAAGTACCGTATTCTTAGGAATCACCTTAGATAATAAACTTCAATACATAGATAAGCTATCGAAAAGACTCAGTTCTGCAGCGTATGCAGTCAAAAAAATCCGTCATCTTACAGACGTGGATACATCTAGACTTGTTTATTTCAGCTACTTCCATAGTATTATGTCTTATGGTATACTGCTGTGGGGGAACGCTGCAGATATTAACACCGTATTTGTGCTGCAGAAGAGGGCTGTTCGGGCTATCTATAACATGGGTCCAAGAGAATCTCTACGTGATAAATTCAAAGAAATAAACATGATGACAGTACCATGTATTTCATATTTGGGTGATTCTCTGTAAGGGTGTTTTTTGCTGTCCCATGCATTTTTTTATTAGAAAAATTGTTATTTTGTTATAAAATCAATTTATTACGAAAGTTAAAAAACATTTCTATTTGGACCATTGAAAACTCAAATGAAATAAGTTTTGGTTTTGTGCTATACATTCGTAAACCACCGAAATAACAGTCCCCTGGGCTGTCCCATTCCCAAAATTAAAACTTTAAGATTAAATTTTAAGTTATTCATCCAAAATATATAATTTGGTCCCTAATGTTTATAAACTTAATTAGTTAACTAACAATCTTCTCCAATAAAAAGTACCGAAACTTAATTTGTTTCATTAAATCCATTAAACCAAAGTTTGTCCCAGGCATTTTAAGAACAGTCCCCTGCCAGAAGTTCAAAAAAAAAAAACCAGCATTTTATTTTACCTTTTGTAAGGTTTATATGGACCTAACTAGCCTTGAGTTAATAGCTGTTAGCGCTTTATCGCTATTTATTTTATTTTGTGTCAAAGCACCGTTTGTGCTGGAAATATGTGTCTGGGCCACGATAAACTCAGTCCCCTGGCAACTATTTTTACTTAAAATTTATTTATAAAATTGGATCCATAAGTCTTAATATTATTCTAATTAATGTAAACATTCATCATTGAGAACTTGATATGTTGAATGCATTGAAATAGTTTGCTTGATTTTTATCAATTTGATTAAAAAAAAAAACAGTCCCCTGGCAAACAGTCCCCTGTCATGTTATAAGGCAAAAGATACACAAATATCGAAAAAGCAAGAATTCAATCGGCCGTTCATTTATTATGATTAAGCTGATAGTTTCGTAGCCCTTGTTAAATTTTTTTCCTATAAAATCAAAAATAATTTGGTCGGACAATTTTGTACAGATTAAGACGTCCTTACAGAGAATCACCCATTTATGAAAATTTATTGTACACTCATAAAAATATAAATCGGTTCCCTAAAAATAGCGATAAACATAATTTTAATACCAGAAATAAACATAAACTCGCTGTGCCCACAACTAGGCTACACAAAATAAATGTATCTATTATAGGGCAATGTATACGCTTCTACAACAAAACTCCTAGTGAGTTGCAAAAATTATCAGTAAATAAATTCAAACACGTTGTCAAAACCTTGCTGTGCAAAAAGGCTTACTATAAAATATCAGATTATCTAGAGGATAAAAAAGCTTGGGACGGGTTTTGCTCCAACTCGAAAAATAACAACTAACAGGCTGCAGGTTTCTTCGTCGCTTCTTTACTTTAGTCTACATACCGAAGCGACAGAAATAAAAAAATATCACTTTATTTCCGTGTCAGTGTTTAGTTTTATATTTCCTTTTCTAAGTGTACATTTATCGTATTTATGGAAATAAAAAAAAATTGATTTTGATTTTATGCCACGCTATTCATATTGTAACAAACCATATTTAAGATAATGAAAAAAAAAAAAGTTATTTGTAGCGAAGAAACGAAAACGCAAAAATGTAGCAAACATGGAAAATGCAAGAGCTAAAAGGTTGGTATACAGGGTGTCCGGTAATTAATGGATAACCCCGCAGGTACTTGTGGGGGGCACCACGGCTACTCAGGAAAAAATTTAAAAAAATCTATCTGCGATAAGTTTAGTAGATAAGTACGAAATATGATACCTGGGTGGTTTTTGCGTAATCGCACAGCTGGGCGGCCCCACAGCTTAAAAAAACATGCCTACGTTTCTCAAATTTTATGACACTCAATTTTTTTTTAATGGTAAATTACCGTGTTATTGCTTGTTATGTTTCTCTAGCCTTATTTTTATATATTAATTTATTTTGGAAATCTGTGAAAGTGCATTATGGGGTGGTTCAACATACCATTATAATCCACATATAGGTAGAACGAGTTTTGGCAAATGAAACGAATCAGATAATCGGAAATGTATTATTTTTAATAAAATAAAAAACTTATAATAACTTACTAGGTAATACCTTACCCGAAGGTTGCGGGTGATTCCGTACAGAATGTACGAAATCACCTTAAAGAAGATGGCTAATGTAAAATAATTATTTTAAGTTACAAAAACCACAAATGTATCCATCTGGTTTATCTTGGTCGCTGCATAATGCGTGCGCCCAATTACCACACACTATGCAGCGGTACCAGAGCTTTTGGGAAAGATCAAGCTTTGCCGAACTCTCCGCCAAGCTCGTTTGAAACTTCCGTTTCTTATGTTTCATAAAATATATTGTCGCTGTCATTGCTTTCAGTAGTCAGGGCCAAATTTTTATCTTCTGAACTAGAGCGGTTTAAGATTTTTCTTTGGTAAGATGGTTTTTCTCGTTTTCTTTTTGTCTGGTTTCGATTTATTCTTTTTCTTAACATTTTCTTCATCTTTTGAAGCTTTCGTTTTCTTGCGTGGTGGAATTGACGATGGTATGATACCAGTGGTTGATGGTGATGGAGGATTTAGTTAAAATTTCCTCCAAAATTTGTCGGCATTTGTGTAGTACTATTTGCTGATGGCATTGGCTCCATAGCATCATCAGTTGTTTCTGTTGGAGCGTACATATCGACAAATTTATCAGGTTCCACAGGCCAAATTCCAGCTGCTGCAAACCCGTTGACCGATTTTTCTGCATTTGCAGTCTTCAAGTATGCCTTGCTGAAAAGATGGGCATTATCATATGGTGTTATTTTTTCGAGGCTGTTCATTTTCATAGATAGGTCACATTCCTTGTGATATTGCATTTTCGAGGGTCCAAAGAATGTCAGATTCAGAGGCTGAGTTCGATGTGATGTTTGGGGTGGGAGAGATACCATCAATACTCCGTTTTCACGGCAATAATCATAGATAGTCAATGATATACGACTCGCGTGGTTATCTAGGATTAGGAGCACGACATGTTCTAAAGATGGCATGGTATATGCAACGAAATGCTTTAGCCAATACAAGAACAGATGATCCTTCATCCGTCCTGACTTTGAGCAAGTGTATACAGATCCTGAAGGACCACTTCCTTCTAACGCAGGAGTCATTCTTATCTGAGGAAAAATGAACATTGGTGGAAAGAAATTGCCAATGGCGCTCATGCAGCAGCAGACTGTAATATTTTTTCCTCTCTCCCAGCTAGTAGCAGCATCGACTTGCTTTTGACGTTTTGGTGCAATGATTTTGCTGGGTTTGTGGACAGTGGTTACTCCGATTTCATCCACATTATATATTCTATTAGGTGGAATAGTATGTGTGTATGTTTCCCACCGAGTCTTGGTTTAAATGCAGAGCCTTTCTTTACATGATCGTACATTAACATTACAGGAATGTCAAATTTTAATACAGTTTTAGGTAATTTCGCTCCCGATTTTACTTCTTCCACGGCGAGTCTCATTTTTCGGGGAGACCACGCGAGTTTTTTTCCAGGTGGCATCTGGAAAAACAAATCAGTTTTCAAACCACAACCAAATCAAGCCTGCGGGTGATATCGTACTAGGCGGGTGATACCGTACAAAACTGTACGTACTGTCCCGAAGTCATTATTTTGAATTTGTGGATGCAAATCACAAAACTTATCAAAGATTAAGACAAAACATAGCAGTTGATGCAAGCCTAAGGCGCTATTCTACACGTGAATATGAATAACAATGCCATCGTTTTGTTGAATCGTTCCTATCATTCCGACTCCTTTTACGCCGATTACTGCGACGTCGACTCTCGTTTCGTCGCCGTGCTTCTACGGCGAGCGGTTGGAACAGCGCGTTTTATCAGGTCGAGTTATCGTTACATCGACTGCAGGACGGCGAGCCAACTGCGCGATTATGCTAGCTATCTTTCCACGAAGTACAGTCGGAAAAAAACCTCTTTTGCGATCGGACATTAATTTAAAAATGACTATTTTGAAGTTTGTTTCCAATAATTAAAATAAATTATATTATAAGAACGCATTGTTTTATTATTTATGATTATAACTTTTTTGTGTCCGGTGCTGGTGGCTCCCTCTATTGGAATCGATCGTTAGCCTCAATATGTACCCAGATTAACAATATTATAAATAGATGGCGCTATGTTTAATCACTACGTTGTACGAACCTTTCCCTGCATAGATAAAAGATAAGAGTTGTGCACCTTTGTAGAGGTAGAAAAACAACCAGTCGCAAACGCATCGCAAGACGTCACGTAAGTTCTGTTTGTGTTACTTTTGCAAATTGTAAGATAAACTTAGAATAACTTAAGTACTTAATTTCCTAGTTATTCTAAATTAGTGACAAATAACCCTTTAATCATATTAATTAATTAATTTGATAAGAAGCTAGTGAGAAAAGACGGTGTCATAGGTTGTTTGGTTCGAGTCAGTAAATCAGTTACCAATGCATTACCTACTTATCATTAAAATTTGTAGCCAAATGAAGGAATTGAGATAATTGGGTACATACACTGCCTATTTAGCCAGGTACTGATTTAGTTTTTGATGTTGATAATGACTTGTTTACCAAGTGAAGGTGTTGAGATAATTGGGTACATACACTGCCTATTTAGCAAGGTACTGATTTAGGTTTTGATGTTGTGTAACGCTCGGAAATATCGTACTACCTGTTCAATAGTGATTATCTATCAATAAAACTAAGTATTTTACTGTAAGTTTTGTATTAAAATTATGATTTAAAGTGGCCAATGATCGTCTAGTTAGCGGTAGGACTCATACATTGTGATGTAGTAACTCAGATTCTTTTAGAAGCATAAGACAAATGAAATAAACGTTAAAACTACTTAAATTATCGATTCTTCAATTCTGGTACAGTAGTATAGCACCCCTCTTTCATGGTCGACTCAAACCATGATACACCCATGCTCTGAAACAACTAAAATTACATAGTAAGCGAAGAACCTATAATATCTTGGCAATGTGATCTTGTTCGGTTATTCTGCCACTCCTGCAGCGGACACCGGAGAACTTTGCTTTATCCCGTATAGGTATAAGCCAAATTTATCTGGTTAAGTGCTCCCTCTACGATGTTTATCTTTTCATCTCCTCGGGGAAAGTCGAAAGTAGAAGACTTCCGCCTATCCCGTACTCAGTGATAACCAGACATTTAAAAGCAAAGCGTATGTAATCGCTAACTCAGTAGAGTTTTACGGGGAGTGATCTCAAGCGATCCAAATACATCCTACCTCACCTAAATCCTAGCCTACCTCATCCTATACCTAGTCCACGCGGGGAGTCCTAAGAAGTAAACGTGTGGAACCACATTCCAGGCCAACCGTAGGTCAAAACAATAGATTTAATAAACTCTCGGTTAGTTCCAGGTATTACAACACAGGAATTTCACCAACACTACCCAGGAGCATTGCAACATCAGCAGAGTGTGTTTGATAAATGTAATAATAATGCTGGATTATTATATTATCTTTGGTATGTAAAAAGGTAGGTAAATCAAACCAACAAATCAGAAATGAATGGGGCCTAAATAAAGTAATCAAATTGATTTACCTTCATACTTTTCAGGCTTAGGACTGTCAACCAAGAACTAGAATAGGACTATGGAGTTTTGTACCTACATATATGTAGGTACCGAACTCCATAGTTTCGAGTTAGGTCAGTCAACAAAACTGACGTAACGTTATCTCGTGTACAAAATTTATCTATCTATCTATCATCTATCTTATCCCCCTTAGAGCTTTTAATGAAGGTGAACGCTGGTGGCGGTTGACTGTGGCCGCCACTACTCGCTCGAGCTTGTGTTATGGGTACTAGATGACTGATAAACATAATATGATACATTACACAGATAGATATTTTTTATTATACATAGAAACGACCAGAACACCCTGAACAAATATCTGCAGATCGTACAAACATTTGTCCTGAGGCAGGAATCGAACCCGCAACCTCTTGCGTCGCAGGCTTACCTTCGCCCACCGCGCCACAGAGGTCGTCACGTCACATAAGTGTTAGAAATTCACCAAGTAAATTTCACTTGGTGCCATTAAGCTCAAATTTTACTGCTTATTTATAGCTAAAGAAAAGTCTGTGCCATCTTTAGAAAATTTCATTACTACGAGTACATTGAAAAGTTTCATGGGGCTGTGGCGGTTTTTTAAAAGCCAAGATATTAAAATAATGAGGCCAAGATATTTTAGCTCAGACCCCATTGAAAACATCTTTGGTCAAGTGAGAGCCTATAATTACAAAAACAATGACCCAAACTGCCACAGTTTCAAGTGCACTTTTAAATCATTGTTGATCACAAGAATTATCAAGTTTCATAATGAAACTGTTAATTGTGAGGAAATAAATTTATTCACAAAGAAAATTATACTAGTATTTACAATTGAAACAATTGAGCTAACTGCCGACTGTTGCAAACAGTCTACAGATAGCTCAACTGATCCATATCAACACCAGTCGGAAGCGTCCCGACGAGCGTGAGGATGATCCGGCACAACAGATAATAAATTTACAGAGATTGTGTGACGGAAAAGAGCCGGGTCATCCCAGAACTGAGCAACGCATTGAAGAAATTGTGGAGCAGGCCCGACGAGAACGTATGAACGTTCATTCGCGGGCCTACACTGCTGGCCTACAGTGCGGAAAATATTTAATAAACTGCAATTAAATTGTGACACTTGCAAAAAAAACCTAACAAGCAGTGAACAGGGTAACATTCACGACTGGATAAGTCACAGGGAATATACTGTGGCAAAGAACCGCTTGAACTACCCACCTGAAGGAGCAGTAAGGTGTTTCGGTACAGTCATTAATGAAACAAATGAATATTTCAAAATCAAAATCAAAAACTCTTTATTTCCATAAATACAATAAATGTACACTTAGAAAAGGTCAAATTATAAAACTAAACACTGACACGGAAATAAAGTGATATTTTTTGATTTCTGTCGCTTCGGTATGTAGACTAAAGTAAAGAAGCGACGAAGAAACCTTTGGCCTGTTAGTTGTTATTTTTCGAGTTGGAGCAAAACCCGTCCCAAGCTTTTTTATCCTCTAGATAATCTGATATTTTATAGTAAGCCTTTTTGCACAGCAAGGTTTGGACAACTTATTTGAATTTATTTACTGATAATTTTTGCAACTCACTAGGAGTTTTGTTGTAGAAGCGTATACATTGTCCTTTAAAAGATACATTAATTTTGTGTAGCCTAGTTGTGGGCACAGCGATCTTATGTTTGTTTCTGGTATTCAAATTATGTTTATCGCTATTTTTAGGGAACCGATTTATATTTTTATGAGTGTACAATAAGTTTTCATAAATATATTGACATGCTACTGTCATTATGTTTATTTTTTTGAATTTGTCACACGGGGATTCTCTGGGACCCATATTATAGATTGCACAAACAGCCCTCTTCTGCAGCACAAATACGGTGTTAATATCTGCAGCGTTCCCCCACAGCAGTATACCATAAGACATAATACTATGGAAGTAGCTGAAATAAACAAGTCTAGATGTATCCACGTCTGTAAGATGACGGATTTTTTTGACTGCATACGCTGCAGAACTAAGTCTCTTCGATAGCTTATCTATGTGTGGGCCCCATTGAAGTTTATTATCTAAGGTGATTCCTAAGAATACGGTACTTTCTACTATTTCTAAAGTTTCTCCTTTAACGTTTACATCAGCCTTTACTTGTTTAACATTAGGTAGAATAAATCTAATACATTTTGTTTAACAAACGATTGTTGACACTAAACCAATGAACTCCTTTTGAGATTGCATTATTCACATCGTCGAAATTTGTGTTTTGTCGTTTCATTTTAAAAATTAATGAAGTATCATCAGCAAACAATACAATCTCGTGATTATTCTTGACAAGATGATGCAGGTCGTTAATATAAAGTAAGAATAGGAAAGGACCGAGGATAGAACCCTGCGGTACACCCATTGTAACTACAGACCCCGAAGACCGTTTCCCATTAATGTCAACTCTTTGTATCCTATCACTCAAACAAGATGAAAGAAGATCCAAAGAGGTGTTTCTTATTCCATAGTGATGTAGTTTCCTCATTAATGTTTCATGGTGTACTTGGAGGTATTACGTACTTGGAGGTAAGGTGTATTTGGAACATAATGCTCATAAAAATGGGGTCTCATCAAGCATAAAAGACATAATTCTATCAAAATATTCATTTGATTTCATTGACTGTACTGAACACAAGTCTATTCTCCTCAGTTATTTCATAACATTAACTGTGAGATTCACAATTATGAATTGGTGCAATATAGTAAATAAAATACTAAAAGGGACGGATATATTTCGACTTCAAAATCGTGTTTTGCCTGCGAACGACACGTAAAGATCTTACTGACTAACGAAATAAGGAACGGGAACCGGAGGCTGATTACTATCCCGAACAACAGATTTTCGTGAAAAACCGGCTGCTTCCCGACAGAAATTAGCTCCCCGTTTTACTCATGATGTCGTAATGGTAGACCTCCCTATTCATATTTACACTAAGAAAAAGCGAGGTCCCATTGCCAAGTCTAGGCTAAAGCGTCTCCCTAAAAGCGCTCGCTTGTTACAGGAATCTCCTAATATTCCTCCTGCTGCTGGCCCCAGCTCAGATGCAGGAGATAAAACTCGAAAGCCTCGATGATGGACCTGGTATTTTACCCTTTAAACTTGGCCCCGCTAAAATTATTACTCATTATCATTCCTTTCTACAATACGTGGACCTTATTGAATTGCGAAACAAGATTATGTCAATCGAAAATCAAATTGATAATTTCAGCCCTCAGCTGCACAATAAAACTAACTTTTTATTCGAGCCTCATGTAATCTATTTGAAAAGTAAATTAACGAATGTGCTAGATCAGTTGCAGACCTTTGAGATAAATCGTGTTAAGCGAGGACTCGTATTCGTAGATGGTCTCGAATCCTTAGTAAAAAGTATTACAGGCAACCTTGATTATACAGATGCGTTGCACTATAATCAGGTTATAACCCGTTTGGAAAATAATGATTATAAATTAGCAATTGAATTAAATAATCACGTTAGCTTATCTAAAAATTGGACTTCTCAGTATTCTAAAATTTTTGACAGTATTGTAGATAATCAGAATAAAATCCGTATCTTGATGAGTAAAATAGAGCAAGCCGAGGCTTCCCAGGACTATGATTTAGTGAAATATGCCCATTTCGCTCAAGTACTCTCAGATAACGTAGATGCGATTTCCCTAGAATTAGTTAACCTCCAGAATGTCCTAGCCTTTATTAGAGCTTCTACTACGCATCATTTGGTCCTTAATTTGTATGCAATTCGCGAAATTATTCGTAAATTGAATATACTATATAGCAGTTCGCAGGTGTTAGATTTAGATTTTAGAGAATACTTCGATATAATTAGGTTAGGTTCTTACTATGTAGGTAATCAGATAGTTATAGTATATAAATTTTCCGTCGTGCTCCCATCCACTTACGACATGTATAAGCTATCCATTGTTTCTAAGTGATGCTGAAGAGGAGACACCTATTAGTGTAGATATTTTACATGTCGACTATACTACCGATGAGCCTGCTCATCTCCCCGACGGCTTGGACGACAACTGTGCCGACTTTTTACAGCGACAAGATGACGACGCTGACCGACTTCTGACTGAATTACTTACAAGAGACAGGACAGAGCACACAACTGTCGATCATACAACTTTTGATTGGACGAACGACAAGGAGAGTTTTCTGGGACGACGGGAGGACTTTGTGGGTCCATCTGGGCCCACATTTAGTATCGAAAACACTGACAGACCACTAGACATTTTCTTAAAATACTTTGACGATGAGGTTTTCAACCTCATCGTCACAGAAACCAACAGAAACTGGGAATATTTGACGACAAAGACATACAGTGAACATAGTAGGTTTAACCGACTAAAAGAAACTGACAAGTCTGAGATAGCCATTTTCCTTGCAGTCCTAGTTCTGCAGGGCCTTCTCCCACTGCCTGTGGAGAAGGACTACTTCAAGGAAAATGGGTATCTCACACTGCAACACTTCAAGACCCTCATGACGTATAACAGATTTGTAATGCTCAAACGACTTTTACATCTGACGGACAACAACGACGCATCGACTGTTGACAACAGTAAGCTGCGGAAGTTGGGGCAGTAAATTTAAGGGGTTCTACCTTTCGTCGCGTGACATAGCTATTGACGAATCGTTACTGAAATGGCACGGACGACTTAGCTTTGCTCAAAAAATCGCTACGAAAGCAGCTAAGGTAGGGATCAAGACTTACCAATTGTGTGAATCCAGCACCGGGTATTGCTAGGACTTTATTGTGTACACCGGCAAAGGACATACACACGACGGACATGACAGAGAAGACACTGACAGACAGGAGACAGATAGACAGGAAACAGACAGACAGGAGACAGACAGACAGGAGACAGACTGACAGACAGGAGACTGACAGACTGACAGACAGGAGACTGACAGACAGGAGACTGACAGACGGGGGGATGAGCCACCTGTGCCGAGGAATATAACAGCACAAATTGTCCTCGATCTCGCCCGGCCGCTGCTAAACCGGGGGCACACGCTAGTTATGGATAATTTCTACAATTCTCCATTACTAGCGCGGTACCTAAAAAAAACAAAACTGATTGCTTCGGGACTCTTCGCGTGAATCGTGAGTTTGTTCCCTAAGCAATCAAAAATACCACAAAAGCCATGCTGCGACCGGGCGAGATGGTACAGAGTTACTGTAGGGACTTGTCGGTCGTATTGTGGCGCGACAGCAATGTTGTCGCTATGATTTCGACTATGCATGCGGGGGAAGTGGGAGGCAAAGAAAAATATGGGCAAAATATGGTTGGTCATCACCTTTGTCTTGGTCATATTCATAGCGAGTCCCACCCCAGCGCTTGCTCTGCTAAGTTCTTGAACCATGGACTCTAGCTCTGAGGCCGTTGAGGAGAAAAGGACAATGTCGTCAGCAAATCTCAGATTGGTTAATCTCTTTTCGCCGACGACAATGCCCTTGTCCGCCCAACTAACTGCCAAATCTTGAAATACTTGTTCTAGGGTAGCTGTAAATAATTTTGGAGATAAAGGGTCGCCCTGTTTGACACTGAATATTAAAGAGTGGTCCATTTTTGTGGATATGAATACAGGCAGTGCTATTATTGTAGATGCTTTTCAATAGATTGATATATGTTGGGTCAATATTTTGTGCTGTTAGAGATTTGAATATTTCAGAGTGTTTGAGGCTATCGAAAGCTTTTGAATAGTCTATAAATGCAAGATATAGTGGGATTCTAAATTCAAGATGTTTTTCCATTGTTTGGTTTAGAGCGTGGAGATGGTCGGTAGTAGAAAGGCCACGTCTAAAGCCTGCTTGTTCTGGTGGTTGTTTTTTATCCAATTGGCCAGAGATTCTATTTTCTACTGTTTTTATAAACAGTTTGTACAAGTGGGAGACAAGACTGATGGGGCGATAATTACCGATATCAGTCTTGTCTCCCTTCTTGTGGAGGAGAATGATGTTAGAATGGCAGAACTGTGAAGGGAATGTCCCAGTCTCTAAGATTCTATTGAAGAAATTTGTGATGTGTGGTAGCAGAGTGTGCTCCCCAATTTTGAGAGCTTCAGTTGTAATGGCATCTTCACCTGGGCTCCTATTGTATTTCAAGCTTCTGATTGCGCAGTGAACCTCATAACCGGTTATCGGCGCAATTGCATCTGAGCATTGGTACGTTAGGTTTGATTTCTGGGAAGATGTATCTGAATATAGATCTTTGTAGAATTGGGTGCAAATCTGTATGACTTTGTCCCTATCGCCTTGTTTAACGCCTTGATTGTCTTTAAGGCAGGTAATCTTGGATTTACCAACTTCTTTTCCCCGCATCGCATTCTTTAAAGACATGTTCTTTTCTAAAGCAGTTTGAACAAGGTGAATATTATATGTTCTCAGATCTTTTCGAATGCTTCGTTTAACAATCTTGTCCAACTCTCTGTACTCTGGTGTTCGGGTCCTTTGTTGTTGTCTCTCTTCAATAAGAGAAAGAGTATTGATTGAGAGTTTTTGGCTTTTGGGCTTTAGGGATTTGATTTTTTGGCTGGCTCTCTTGATGCTGTTGCGAATTGTATTATATTGTATGCTTACGTCATCAGAGTTGCTATTCAAAAGGGTGAAGCTGTTTTTAAGTATATAATATTATTTATTAATATATAATAATAATAATTTATACATTCAAATAATAAATAGTAAAATAATATTATATTTATTACAATAATGTATATATAATAAACGAAAGAATATTTATAAACATATAACAATAATTTATATTTATTTATTTTATTTATTTATAAACATGTACATAGTATATAATATAGTATATAACACTATTTGCACTACTAGGCTCCAAAAAGATATACATTTTGTAGGGCAATGTATACGCGTCTACAGCAGAACTGTAAGTGAGTTGCAAAAAATATCAGTACATAAAATTATTTGCCTGGACACCTTTTTGTACACTAAAAAGATATTCATCACTTCTTCCGCTAGTGGAAAAAAATTATCACTACCTAAATAAATTATTGAAGGAAAAATATAGTTTATAAAAAGCGAAAAATACTACGTAATTTCTTTGTTTTAAAACACTTAAAACCGACTTACTGATAGATTGACAGACTCCCCCATTTTCCCCGCATGCATAGTGTTTTACAAGCTTTCACACTGTAGTGTAAACGTTACACTACTAGTCTTCAAAAAGTTAATGTATACTTAAGAAAGCAATGTATACGCTTCTACAACAGAACTCTAAGTGAGTTGAAAAATTATCAGTATATTATAAATTCTAAATTTTTTAAACTAATTAAATTAATGTAATACATAACTTCAAACAGCACGTGAACATGCTACCCTTGAGACCGCACCTTAAATCGGTTGCCATCTAGCGTACACATGCCAAGTAAGGTACTATTATGCTATTCTGTGGTAGCAAAAGTGTTAAGAACTGATTACTTCAACTCTGTTTTTTTCTGATATGTGTTTTGATTTTGTGTCTTTGACTTGGACAGTAATAAACTTGATCATATGCTTGATTTTATACTTTAGTTTTTAGTTTTACTGGCAGTTATTAGTGAGATTAGTAGCTAATAGGCCTGGCAAAAGTACCTCGTCTACTCGATGAAAATAGCTCCGTTATTTGAATAAAAAATAATTGTACTCTCAATTTTCATGATACTTCATTTATTTTTTCGGAATATGAAGCGCCAGACTTTGGCCTTTTCAGCAATGTGCATATTTTTGTTCTAGACATTCAAAATTATAATAAAAATGTAATTGTACTTCCGCCTTTTTATACGGCACTTTTTCACTGAGCCGTAAATTTTCAGTGCTTTTGTTTATTTTTTTAGGATGATTTTTTGTACTAACGATGTCGGTATTTTTATGTTAATAGCAAGCTAAGTTCATGTACTATTGAAATAAATAGAAAATACACTATATTATCACTTTTATTTTCAAAATAAAACCTTTTTTCCAAAACAACTTCTGATTTTTCACCTAGGACAAGTTTGACCTCTCATTACATAATATTCTGTTACTACACTCGTCAAAATTGCTTTCGTAACTCAATGCTTAGTTATTCAACTACCTATGGTATAAATTTTGTCCCCTCATCTCAGAAATGAAGCACTTGAGACCATTTTTTACAACGGGCGGAAGCATCTGGCATTTGGCGGTGACGCACCGCGGGGCGCGGGGCACTCATCCTACGTACCGCGGCCGCGCGGGGGCGCTTCAGTCGCTAATAAAAATCATGAAATCCTTACTCCTTCTTTCCCGTACCTAGCCATCCATGAGAAAGATTTCAACTACATAGAGGCAGAATGCCCGAAGACCAGTAAATGGTACCTCTGCGAGGAGAAAAGGAATCTGCAAAGCCGATCTTTTAAAAATTTTGCGGGATTCGCACATCTGCTCATAAGTTTCGCCTGAAGTGGGTCTGTTACACAGCAACCAGCATTTGAATTTAAGCCTGGCCTCCTCATGCGCGGTGCGAACATATGTGTTACATCCACAGAAACTTCCTTTCCTAACTCTCCTGCCGTCACATTGCCTCGTCTGTACAGCCGCCTCAGTCATAGTATCCACTACAACACCATAAAGCTTATCCAGAGTAGACCTGTGCTCAGCCAGACCACACGGTCCGTGACCGCACTTTACGAATTCTGGGGGGGAAAGTTTATGTTACGAAAGGTCTTGTTACATATATCACTATACCTCTTTATTTGTTCGTTATTCCTCTCGTCCCATAACACGGCGTGTAATGTTTAGTGTCTGCGCACTCACGCAGTTAATTACCTCTTAGCTGAATTATGCTAACTAAAATAATGTTTTAAGTTTATTTCTCACTAATCTCTCATAAAATACTTTCAGGTTTTAAATTCTTGCTTTGATGCTGGACTTAATATATGTGCAACAGTTTGTGACTTGGATGGAGTCAACAAGAGAGCTCTATGTCTATTAGGAGCTTCTGTAGAGAATCCCTGCATAGAAGTGAGCAATCGTAAAGTTGTCACACTGTTTGACACTCCACATCTCCTGAAGTGTTTCAGAAATCTCTTCATGAAATATGATGTTGAATTTAGGACCAATATAACATCAGACAACATGCAAGGAATTGGTAAGTTATTTGTACCTACAGCGGGGCAATGCAGCCAGCCTCTTGGGCACACTTCCAACCGGTATTGATTTGGATCAGTTGAGCTACCTGTAGAATGTTTGCAACAGTCTGCAGTTAGCTCAATTGTTTCAATTGTAATAATTTATTTCTATAATTTGATTGTAGTTATTTTTCACTTTAAAAATTATATGTAATAAATATGTACATAAAGTAATATTTTTTTATAAAGAAAGAAAGTTTATACTAAGGAATTTTAATACTTTCAATTATTCTTTACAGGAATTGCTAAGTGGAGCCAAATCAGGCAATTTGATGATTTGGATAATAATAATCCCAATTTTGTTTTTGCACCATGTTTGTGTAAAGAACACCTTGACCCGAACTCAAAACAAAAATGAGGGTTAAACTTGCAGCACAAGTTTTAAGCCACTCAATTGCAGCAGGAATATATTCCAAAATAGCTGGAGGTAAGATACCATTCAAACAGACTTCCCAAAAAGGAGGAGGTTCTATGTTCGATTGTCTGTAAGTTCAATTCCTCCATCAATAGTGGGCCGATTTTGAAAATTATTTCTGTAGTTGAAAGGGTATATTCCCGAGGCATATTTAGGAGGACATTTACTGGATATCTATTTTTTTAAATTTTCTGAACAGATCTGATGCCACGGTGAAGTACCACGGATGATATTTCGGCTACTCAAAGTCAGTGTATTTTTCGTTGTTTTTCGAGTTTTTACTTGAGTGGTAAGTTAATTTTACTTAAAAACTTATTAGCTAAGCTGTTTACGAATAATTTTCGTGGTACGGTGCTTTGGTGTATCGTAATTCGGTAATTTCCAGGTCCTTCGTTTTGGTTTCGAAACCGGCTACTTTCTTTTATAAATTTTACAGTATTTACCTACTGCTTAAAATGTAACGATCTAACATAAATATTGTTGGACAATGATTCTACAAGCTGTGTGACTAAAATTTCCAAAAAATAACTATTTGATATCCAGGTCATGTGAGATAGAAAGGGGGCAAAATCTGAAATGCAGTCTTTTTATTTACAGGCGGTCCATTGTAAGGGTGGAGGCTACACATAGCCCGAGCACCTCATTTTCGTTGGCACCTCCGACTTTGACATGTGACTGGACGACGGGTGGCCTTCGTAAGTTTTTTTTGGTACTGTTTGGTACTGTACGAGTCCGTGGAGTGAAACCCTGGTGACCTGTAATACAGGTTTTACTTAACCTACATCAGGCACCAGTCTTCACAATACAGGTTCGATCTACCTATATAATATACCAAATGGCTATTTTTGTCTACTTTAAGAGAACCTTTGTGTAGAAAATAAATGATATATTATTATTATTATTGTTTGTTATTGTACAAGATGACGGGCAGATAAATGTCAGCGTTGTATTACTGTTAATATAATTACTAAATTAATAGAGCACACAACTCTCGATCATACAACTTTTGACTGGACGAACGACAAAAAGACTTTTATGGGACGACGGCAGGACTTTGTGGGTCCGTATCGAAAACACTGACAGACCACTAGACATTTTCCTAAAATACTTTGACGATGAGGTTTTCAACTTCATAGTCACAGAAACCAACCGAAACGGTGAATATTTGACGACAAAGACATATAGTGAACATAGTAGGTTCAACCATCTAAAGGAAACTGACAAGTCTGAGATAGCCATTTTCCTTGCAGTCCTAGTTCTGCAGGGCCTTCTCCCACTGCCTGTGGAGAAGGACTACTTCAAGGAAAATGGGTATCTCACACTGCAACACTTCAACCCTCATGACGTATAACAGATTTGTAATTCGTTCACCTGGTGGGGAAAACGCAGAGTATTTTAGAAATCGGAAAGGATACATGTCCATAAATGTGCAAGTGATTGGCAGTGCAGACCTGGAAATTTTAGATTTGGTAGCAAGACTTTGCGCCCTAAGCTTTTTAGCGACGGGATCATACCAAAGGGTTGTGGGTGTTACCCAACATTTGACGCAGCGAACAACAAGTCGTTGCATCAGAGATGTTGTTGATGCTCTCAACCATAACAACATCATCAAAAATGGATTGTTTTCCCTCAAACATCACAAAAACGTTCTCAAATCAAAGAAGAGTAAGTGGTTGTTTGTATGGTAGTATAGAAATTATACCTACCTACATATATTACCCACACTTACTTAAAGTTCAATCTGTAGTTAACAAAAAGATTATGCAGACCAATGCGCACTACTGTGAACTTACCTAGGTACCTACTTACCTACAATTTTTTTAACAGGTTTCAAAGGAAACACAGTTTGCCAGGAAGGAGTGATAGGGTGTATTGATTGCACTAATATTGCAATTGTAAAGCCGGTGGAGGATGAACATCTGTATTATAATAGGAAAGGATATCACTCTTTAAATGTTCAGATGGATTATTATCTATACTTACACATGTGAGCTATAAGAGCTATAAGACATTATCTGCACACTTTTTTTACTGATATTCTATAACAGCATTCCTATTATTTTTATAGATATGTGACCACAACTTAGAAATAATTAATGTCAATTCTAAGTTTGGTGGTGTAACACATGACTCTCACATATGGTCTGCAAGTGTAGTGGAGCCATACATGCGTGGGCTTCATGAAAGCGGGGAACATGTTTGGTTGCTGGGTAAGATAAAAAACATTTGATTAGCAGTAAGAAAACCTGCCAAGGCCATTGTACATGCAAAATTATTGTAAACTACCTATGGTAGATAATAAATAAGTTGCTTTTTTAATTAGAAATTAATATTAAATTTAGTTAGGGCATGTACTCATAAACAACCGACGTAAATAATTAAGGCATATTTGTTTTCTTGCAGGGGATTCTGGTTATCCACAGCGACCCTGGCTGATGACGCCTGTTTTAAATGCTGCATCTGGGTCTCGAGAAGAGATATACACATCTCGCCATGTGCAAGCCAGAAACTGCATTGAGCGTTGCTATGGGTTGCTGAAGTCTCGTTGGAGGTGCTTGCTTAAAGACCGAGTTCTGCACTACCATCCTTATGTAGCTAGCAAGATAACACTTGCATGCTGTGTACTACATAACATTGCAGTAAAGGCTCGGCTTCCAACACCAAGAATTAGCCCTGGCACAAATAATGATGGCAGTGATGATTACACCTCACAAGCTAACGCCTCTAATGCTGACAACCAAACTGAACTGATCCGAGGCAGAGCAATGCTCAATCATTTAATCAGCTACAATTTCATCATTTAATCAGCTACAATCAGTTACAATTTGGTGCCGTGACCAGGATCCTAATAATAACAATAAAATTTAAAAATAATAATGGAAAGTATCTATCTAATAATATAGTATTAATTAAATTTGGTTCAATCTTGTTAGTCAAAAGTTGCACGAGAATAGAGACATTCTCAACCAAGTAAATTCTGATCACAAACTTGTTCGAGACTTGCATTCTGTTGAGAGAATGGGGTCGCATAAAGTTTCGTATAGAGTTATCTAATAAAACTATTCGGATTAGTTAGGATAGGGTAGATTTAGATGTGAGGTGCGAGTTCGACTCTCGCACAATATGTTGCAGTGTAATGGAAGGAACTCAGACAAATGGGATAGTAGGTGCAAATGGATAGTACCCAGATAGAATTCGGAAGCATGCGATGTGTTTAGAACAAATACAAATTTAGATAAGACAGAAAAATGGTGTTGAATATTTGTAGTTCTTTTTGTAACATCCTGTGTAGTGCACTGCTAAGGAATTGGGAATATTTGTTTAAATATTTGCAGCAATTTTGAGCGACTAGCATGGTATGTTACTAAGGAACTTGAAATATTTATTTAGGTTAGCAACATCAACTAGAGTCATTAAAACAAGAAAAGGAGTAAACTTAGAAAAGGAATATGCCAAAATTAAGCAAGAGAAAAGAGGCACTCGCTAAATTAAGATAAGAGAAGAAAAGATGGAAACGAGGGAGGAGATAGAGATGGAGCAACCAGTTGAGGAAAATGAGAATACTCCGATTCCTAGCCCAAAAAGATCGTAAAAAGATCGTACAAGAAAGACCCTAATTTTATAATAATACCGGGTTTAGTTAATCCAATCATAATAGGATTTAATTGGTTAAAATTGAACGAAGCCACAATCAATATGGGTCGACATGAACGTGGGTTGGTATTAATGCATGAGGAACAGAAACAAGTTGTCCAATTTATAAAACATTCACCAGATGAAGAAATAAGATTTGAGCTTTGTGAATAGGTTGAGAGGAAAGTGAAACTTTTGCAGGGTTTGGAAGTAGGGGAAAAGGTAACGGAAGAGGAAAAAAGAAGGTTGATGATATTATTAGTTAAATATAAAGATATGTTTTCTTCTACGTTAGGTCGAGCCAATTGTTATAAACATGAGATTAAAATGACTACCAAGGAGCCAATATTTAAAAGAAGTTATCCAGTTCCATATGCATATAGAGGAAAAATAGAAAATAAATTAAGAGAGATGGAAGAATTAGGAATCATAAGCAGATCAGCTACACCCTACTTTAGTCCATTGACCTTGAAGCGGGATAATAGTATAAGGGTGCTGTTAGATGCAAGAGAAATAAATAAATACATGATAGCCGAGACGGAGAAGCCTCCATTGCAAATAGACGTGATGAATTCATTTCACGGAGCAAATTATATTAGTGTGATTGATTTGAACAATGTATACTTCCAGATACCTATTACTGAAGATAGTAAAAAGTATACAGGATTTACTTTTAATGGAAAGTCATATATATACAATGTATTACCGCAAGGGTTAAAAACATCGGTAGAAAGCTTCAGTAGGGCGATGGATATAATATTAGGACACGAAGTTAGGGATTTTTGCGTAAATTATCTAGATGATTTGGCGATTATAACAACTGGAACCTTCGAGCAGCATTTAGAACACTTGAATGTGATATTGGAGAAATTAGCAAAGGCAGGTCTAACTTGCAATCTGCTCAAATGTAGATTTTTTTGCAAGGAAGTAAAAATGTTAGGTTATATCATATCGACCGAGGGATTACAAACAGATCCAAGTAAGGTGCAAGCAATACAGGAATTCCCGGTGCCTAAAAAGGTGAAACAAGTAAGAGCTTTTTTAGGATAATGCAATTTCTATAGGAAATTTATACCGGATTACAATAATCAAGCCCAGTCTCTGTATGATTTGTTAAAAAAAGGTAAAAATTGGAATTGGAGCGAAGTAGAACAGAGAGCATTCGAGAAGATAAAACAGCTGTATAAAAAAACAATACAGTTATATCATTCTAGAGGTGTGTAGATCCGGAGCCAAACGGTTCCTGGAGTCGTGTCCGCTCCTGGAGCCGTGTGGTTCCGCTCCGGATTGACGTTCGTGACGTGTCCGCGGACACGTTGGCCGCTCGGCACAGTCCATCGAGTCGAATGCAGCGAGCGATTGGAGCTGTGTGGATCTGGGCTTCGATTCGGGTTCGGACGTGTTCGACAGATCCAGATCCATTTACGAGTAAATGAGTAACTACTTCAGTCAAATTTATACTATCGTTATTGGCCGTAAGTGTTGTGTATGTAACATATTTGTATTTATTAAGGGCTGTGGATTTTGTTTAACCAATAAATACCAAATTATAATTTGCTAAAGAAATCGAAATATACCCACTTATTTAATTAGGTAGGTACTACTGTACTAGTATAGTCTTATGAACATAGATGTACGGAAACTTTTGTACCTACCTACGCACTAAACTAGAACAATGATTGTAAAATTGACTGTAGATTAGATAGGTACCTCTGCATCCGCAATAGCTCGCGCATTCGTTTAACTTCGGTTCCGACTGAATTTGCACGAATGCGCGAGCGAATGCGCCGTGCTTTCATCTACTTTGCAGTCTATGTTGCGCCACAGGTGTGTGTGTTTACGCGAAGTGAATGTTTTTGAGACATTGTACCTAGTTTAATGTTTTTAAATGGAGTACCTACCTACCTAGGTATTACCTAACTATTTTAGTTTTTCACTAATTTTGTTTTTGACCTGTGAAAAGTGCATTTTGTTAAAAGACTTGTACTTTGAACCAAAAGAGTGTGTGTCCGATTTTGTAACTATAACTGTGTACCTACTTAGGTATTGTTTATTATTTCTTATGAGACAATGGCATCTAGAAGTTCCAAATTAAACTTATTTTTAAGTTTAATTTGGAATCATTTTAAGGAGGATGCGGCGGCTAAAAAATGTAAATGCAATTATTGTTCAGAGATGTTTTGTGTAGGTAGTCTTGGCAATTTAAGCAGACATTTAAAAAGAAAGCATCCAACAATATCTCTAAGCCCAGAAGAACGACAGGCACCAGTGGCAGACATCCCTCCTTCTATAGGCGAACAAGAGCCGCTAGTTGATAGTCGTTCCACGACATTATCAACAAACACACCACGGCCACTGCCTACCACCCAGCAACCGAAAATGGATGCATATACGTCAAGACCCTTGCCGCCAAACAAAAGGAGTAAAATTGACCAACAGTTAATTACAATGGTGGCCAAGGAGTACCATCCATTGAGTATAGTAGATGATGCAGAATTTAAAAAATTTGTTAATATGCTTAATCCGTCCTACAGTTTACCAGCAAGAAAAACACTATCAGAAAGTCTCCTGCCACAAAAATATCTACAGATGAAAGAAGAAGTGAGAAATCAAATTTCAAAAGCTCCCGCTATTTGTATCACCACAGATGGATGGACTTCGGACAATAACGAAAGCTTTATGGCCATTACAGCACACTACATTGAGCCCGAAGCCGGTCAGTTGTGTTCCAACCTACTAGGTTGCATTCGGTATGAGTCGAGTCACACAAGCCAAAACATATGCCAATTTTTAAAAGAAGAGCTGACTATATGGCAAATAGAAAACAAAGTGGGCGTAGTCGTGTGCGATAACGCCCATAACATGATTCGTGCCGTTGAGCTGGGGCAGTGGCGGCTGGTACGGTGTTTTGCTCACCAACTAAATTTAACGGTGCAGGCGGGGATAGCTACGATTTCTGAAACCGTTAATCGTGTTAAAAGAGTGGTCGAATATTTTCATAAAAGTACGACTGGCCTGGAAAAACTAAAATCAGTCCAGAATCAGATGAATATACCACAGTTAAAGCTGAAACAAGATGTCTGCACCCGTTGGAACTCGACCTACGATATGTTGGAGCGTATAATTGCAACAAAAGAGGCCCTCATTGCAACACTGGCATTACTTAGACCCGATTTGACACTATCCACCGAAGACTGGACTATTATGGAAGCTGCAATACCAATACTGAAAATTTTTTACCAAGTTACAGTAGAAATATCGACCGAGAAATCTGTCAGTTTATCAAAGGTAATAGTATATTGCAAGCTATTACATAACCAAATCGCACAGCATTTGATACAACACGAAGGTGAAGCCGCCACGAATATCCACATGATGTTACTCGCTATCAACAAGGAACTGCAAGATCGTTTTGACAGAATTGAAGGTAATCCGTTATATGCGGAGACTACCATCTTAGACCCCCGATTCAAAGGGAAAGGTTTCCGTCATGTAAATGCTTATGTAAGAGCGCTGTCATTCCTTAAGATTAAGATAGGGACTGTGCGAATGGAGGTAACCGAGCCTACTAATAACATTCCAGTCCCATCCTCGTCACATGAAGATTCAACATCAATATGGAATGAATTTGACCAAGAAATTGCAAATCTAACACCTGAAAATTCTACGGCAGCAGGGATAGTAGAACTTGATAAATATTTACAAGAACCTATGCTGCAAAGAACTGAGGATCCCCTACGTTGGTGGCACACCCGAAGATCGGTCTACCCACACCTATAAAAATACATTCTGAAGAGGCTGAACATTGTGGCGACATCTGTACCATGTGAAAGGATATTCTCCAGAGCAGGGCTTACGTTAACCAATCGCAGAAGGCGTTTGAAAGCAAATATCTATGTTGCTTTTTATAGGTGCTAACCAAAAATAAAATTGTTTATAAGAAACTGTAAATAAAAAGTTGTTAATAACAAATTGTAAATATAAAGGTATATACAAATTGTAAATATATATTTAAAAAAATAAAAAATAAAAGAATATAAAAAATGAACAATAAAAAAAATGCAATTATGTAAAATAAGATCAGTTGATTTATAAATACGCCTACCAACAATACCTAACTACTGTCTATGTAGTAACTTTTCGAAAAGGTTATTCTTGGTTGACAGTCCTAAGCCTGTAATAAAGTATGAAGGTAAATCAGCTGTTGTCTCTAAAAAAAATTAGTAATTTTATACCTTAAAAAACTAGTATTTGTTAATTAAGCTAGTATTTGTCACAGATTAGATCCTACTAACAAACATGTCATCCCTTAAGGAAAGCATTGTTATGCTACATTTTTATTAGTCATTGATTCGTTAGATCCATCGAAACAAACGTGTCCTACAAACACACAGATCCAATGGACATGTAGGATCTGTTAATAAAAGCGGATCCTAACCGATCCGCAAGATCCACTGAAACAAACTGATCCAATGGACCCGTAGGAAGCGAAACTCCAGGCAGATCCAAACGACTCCGCGGACACGACTCCTGGACACGTGTCCGGACCCAACTGGAATCGGAGCAGATCCGTTCCAGTCGAGGACACGTTTAGCGCATGCCTATATCATTCAGATTTTAGTAAACCTTACTATTTGCAAACGGATAGTTCGGGAGTAGGATTAGCAGGGGTGTTGTACCAATTGGATGAGAAAAAGGAAGTAAAAATAATAGGGTTTCATAGTAAAGGTATCAAAGGGGCTCAGTTAAACTGGACCGTAACAGAACAAGAGTTTTACTCAGTTATTTGCTGTTTAGAGAAATTTGAAACGTATTCAAGAGGATCGAAGTTAATTATCAGGACGGATCATAAGGCCTTGGTTTTTGTAAAAACTTGGAAGCTGTATAATGCAAGAGTAACTAGGTGGATAAGTTACTTGGAGAACTTTCAATATGATATCGAACATGTAAAAGGAAGGGATAATGTAGTGGCAGATATTCTTTCTCGTTATCCTCCAAGGAGTGAAATGTTACAAGAAGAGAAAGTCCTGGAATTTTATATATGGGAGCTAAACAGAATAAGGAATTGTTTTACAAATTGAGAAGGATGTCAGAAATGCAGAGAGATGACACAGAAATAAGGAATATTAAAGATTAATTTAAAAATGAAGTAAACACAGAAGTCAAAGTAGGAGGAATAATAGGTAGGTGTGAGATAGTAGATGAAATATTATACGTCCGGGTAGGAGGAATAGTGGGTAGAGTAATATATCTGCCACAATTAGTTCGAGAAGAAGTTGTTAAACAAGTTCATTTAGAAATGGGACATCAAGGGGCTTATAAGGTTATAAAATATGTCCGAGATCGGTTCTATTGGAAAGGTTTAACGAAACAAGGAAAACAAATAATAAAGATTTGTCATGTCTGCCAGGTCACGAAGCATGCTAACAGAACTTATGTAGGGCCTTGTTGTTCAATCATCACGGGAGAAATAAGAGAGATGGTGATGGTAGATTTATACGGGCCATTACCTGCGGGCTTAGGAGGAATGAAATACATATTAGTATTTCAAGACACATTTAGCAAATTTATAAAACTCTATGCATTAAGACGAGCGTCATCGGCAGCGGTGGTAGGAAGGTCCAAAAGGTTTTTTGACATAATTAAGCCTAAAGCCATTATGTCTGATAATGGAGCACAGTTTTCCGGTTCATTATGGAAGGAATACATGCGGTCTGAAAATGTGAAGGTGGTTCATACAACAGTTAGAAATCCGCGACCTAATACTGTAGAAAGAGTAAACAGAGAGCTAGGACGCACGTTCAGAACGTATAATTGGTCAAACCACAAAGGATGGGTTGGTACAGTACCAGAAATAGAAAAGTTGTATAATAATACATTTCATGGGAGTATGGGATATACTCCGTGTGAAGTTATGTAAATCTACAAAGATTTCTTTTGATAATTTATTAGGTAATGATAAAGGGCAGCTAGATATAGAACAAATAAGGAAGTCCGCTGCGGAAAATTTACAAAAGGCAGGACTAAAACGTAGAGTAAAATTTAACGAGAAGTATCGTTTAGTGCATTATCAAATAGGGGATTTAGTGAAAATCTGTAAGTTAAATAAAACCAATGCTCAGAAGAAAATAACAAAAAAAATCGAAGGACCTTATGTAGTAGCAGGAAATCCGTATCAACATGTGTACATTTTAATGGAACCCAAAAGTAATAAAGTAAAGGGAAAATATATCGCGATACATTTATTTAAATATTACAAATTAATAAGAGTTTATCGAACAATAATTGGAAATTTGAGGTTGAAGTTGAATTAGGGGTAATTAGATCGTATTTATCTATAATGTGCCAATTGTTTGATGTTGTTAATTTATATTTTAATGATTGTTATTTAAAAGCATAAGGAAGTTAAATGGTGGATTGGGAAAAGGCACATTTGGAATTACTGGAGGGTGTTGACTCAAGAAAATAATAAAAAAAAGGAGCAAAAAACTTTATTGATTCCAAATGTTGGGGATGGTTATGGCGGCCTTTTCAAAATAAAATATTTTATTAATAAATATAATACATTATAATTCCATATTACCAATGAATAAGTGTTGTTCAGGAATAGGATTAAGGTAACTAGATCTTTATGTTCTATTTAGTTGATGTTGCTAGTTTATTTTATAAGTTATTGTTAATTGAAAGAATAAAATTAATAAATGGTGGTTAGAGGAAGGGCACATTTGGAATTATTGGAGTTTCAAAGTGGCTCAAAAAAAAATAACCTTTTTCATTAATAATGATTTTCGAATATATTAAATACCTATTTAAAAAAAAGAGCAATAAACTCTATTGGTTCCAAATGTTGGGGATGGTTATGGCGGCCTTTTCAGAAAAAAAAAATATTCTTTCAATTTCCAAATATTTACTTAAGAAAAGGAATTAGACAGTAGTTGAAGAGGATAAAAAACGTTGAGTTAAATTTAAGAATTTAATTGGTATTAAGTAGGGAGAGATAGACAAAGAGATCTATTATCATGGTAGTGTGCAGATCTAAAACTAATTAGTCTAATTTAGCTTAATGACTAAGTTCGGTTTGATGGTTAACTGAATTGTAATAATGGAGACTCTGTGTCACGGATTCAGATGCGGATTGACTACTGGGCAAGATGTGACTGAAGTGTCTGTGGGACTGGGGTTTGTAAGAAGATAGAGGGATTGTTAAACATAGCTTGTATGAGAGAAGTAAGCAGTGAGTTTGTGTGAATGATTAGTAGTAAAAATAGAATCGCTTCCCTCGTCGGCGTCATACGGAACGGACGTGTTGCTCGTATTTAAATATTTGAACTTATTTAATAAATTACTGGAGCGGAGCTCTAGGACTTCATTCACCATCTTCAATACTCCTGGTACATCGCAGCGTGTCTTCAGACGTTGACTTGGCCGGCGACGAGATTCGGCGCCCAAATTATTGCCGTGAGTGAAAAGCACAATTTATTGCCTTCGGTCGGGTGCGAACACGCAGCGTGCTTAGCCACATCTCAGCCGGGGGGCGTAACCACAACACCATCGAAGCAGTGAGCGGCGCGCTCGAAATCACCAACCAGCTTACGCAGAGAGTGCTACGAACTGTCTACGCGCTACGAACGGACAACGTGCTACGAAGCGGCTACGAAGCTTGCTACGAGATAATCTTATGCCCTCAAGTCCAACCGCTGTAAGGCCTACTTTTTGCTTTTAGTTTCGGTTGTTTTAGTAGATTTTAATTAAAAGCTTATACTCGTATGAACTTGAACATGCCACTAAACAGGACCCCGCCATCGACACCGACACCTGATGCCTCCAGCTCCACAGAGCCGGACTCCAAATTACCCACTAATCCTGACCCTCCACTGTTCTCCATTTTCTCTCAGAGAACTCAAGATCTAGAACTCTCGACTGATTCGGCTTCACAAAATCCCTAAACATTTATCAACCAGGAGACGTGTTTCGTTTTAAATTTTTATCACTAGTTTAGTCTTCGGTTATGACCTGACAAAACCGAAGATGAATACAAGATGAATGAGAATGTGTACAAGATGAGAATTGCACAGAGAGCCATGGAGCGAGCCATGCTCGGCATCAAGCTTATAGACCGTGTTCCCAATGTCCAGATCCAAATTCGAACAAAGGTGAAGGACGTGGGAAATCGCATCATGGAACAAAAATGGACCTGGGCAGGACACCTTGCACGGAGACAAGACGACAGGTGGAGCAAAGCGCTAACTGAATGGCGCCCAAGAACTGGGTACAGAAGCGTTGGACGTCCAGTGGCAAGATGGGCAGATGACATCTCTAACACCGCAGGGCGAACCTGGATGAGATTGGCGCAGGACCGTGTGGAGTGGCACAAAAGTTTGGAGACCTATACCCAGCAGTGGGTGAAGTCGGGTTGCGAATGATGATGATGATGAGTTAAGTCTTGCAAGCCCGTGCTATTTAATTTTGATGTTATTTCTCCGTATTGTAGGCGGATGGTGTTACATCCCAGAGCCAGCTAATCTAAATTATTATTACGTTTATCAAACACACTCTGCTGATGCTGCAATGCTCCTGGGTAGTGTTTTAGAACTCAGCTGCGGTCTTGAGAGATAATAATACTTCTCAAGGTCGTGGAATTGTCCCTTCCGGCTGAGTGGTGATATTCCCAGGTGTTGGAAGACCTGGAATTCACTCGAGGGTTTATTAAATCTATTGTTTTGACCTACGGTTGGCCTGGAATGTGGTTCCACACGTTTACTGAAGCTGAGGCTTCATAGGACTCCCCGCGTGGACTAGGTATAGGATGAGGTAGGTTAGGGTTAAGGTGAGGTAGGATGTATTTGGGTCTTTAGACTATTCCCCGCAAAACTCTACTGAGTTAGCGATTTACATACGCTTTGCTTTTAAATGTCTGGTTACAAATGAGTACGGGATAGGCAGGAATCTTCTATTCTTGACTGTCCCCGAGGAGATGAAAAGATAGACATCGTAGAGGGAGCACTTAACCTGATAATTTTGGCTTGGACCTTTTAAAGAGCTGAAGCAAAGTTCTCTGGTGTCCGCACAGTGGAGACATTGTAACCGACCAACATAAAATGTTTGATATTATCGTAATCTACACTTAAATCTACTGTTATCCTGAATGATTGACATTGAAAATTACTTTATTTAACTAATTTAAACAGAGAAAGAGAGAGTGAGTGAGAGAGAGAGAGAGAGAGAGAGAGAGAGAGCGCGCTAGAGACTTAATAAGTTATGGAGAACATTTATGGTGAACAAATTGAAATAAATAGATTGAATTGGATTGCATTAACCAACCATGATAAAGAAGAGTTATGCTATTGTATCAGGATTGTAGAATCGTTAACTTTTAGGTATATTGAAGGATTAGATCATTTGTCTGAAGTTCCTAAAAGAATCTGAGTTACTACATCACAATGTATGAGTCCTACCGCTAACTAGACGATCATTGGCCACTTTAAATCACAAATTTAATACAAAACTTACAGTAAAATACTTGGTTATTGATAGATAATCACTATTGAACAGGTAGGGTAGGGTACGATATTTCCGAGCGTTACATAATGTACAAAAAAAAGTATCTGGGATGATTTCGACACAGACATTTCGAGCGTTGTTCGTCCAATAAATCAAACAGCTGCCGCGATACGAGAATGTGACAAGTACCTCAGCGAAGACCTCATAGGGCGAGAAGAAGATCCCCTGCAGTGGTGGGCCAGCAGGAAAGACCTTTACCCTCGCCTTTATATATTCATGCTAAAAAGGCTGTGCATCCAAGCAACCTCAGTTTGATGTGAGAGAGTGTTTTCTAGTGCAGGACTAGTTCTAAATCAAAGACGCAACCTGCTCAAGCCAGAAAAAGTGTCGCAGCTGCTTTTTCTCCATAGTAATCTTGATAGCGAAATATGATCAACTGGCTCGCGATTTTACATAGATGTTTTGTATATAGTGTCTAAAATGCTAAAAACCAATTAAAAAAATTATTGTAATTTTTTTAATAACACAAGTACGATTGTACTTGTTCGGAGCGATCCCTTTACTGACCGTGCAAGAACAAGCCTATTGTCTACGCCCAGCAGTAGAACCATAGACCATATGTGCTGTATGTACAGCTGTAAGACCAATATATACGTGTGCTTGTGGGTACCTACCAGTGTGACCATTTGTGGCAGATTTCTGCCATTTTGGCAGATTTGGCTATGGAATTTTCAGTTTGGCATATTACGTTGACGAAATAGAAGTGTGGCAGATTTTGACAGATTTGGGAACAAAAACTTTGTGACCTTCTTATATAATTATTTTGGAGATTATACGTATACAATAAAATTAAATTTTATAGTAAGACCAAAAAATTATGGATATTAAATTTTGTTGGAAATAATTTTACCGACACCTGGCAACTCCTAGTCCGAGGTAGTCCTTATGGGGAATTCCCTTATAATGTTTGTTAATACTTCTACGCCATGTAATCATCAACTGTAAATTCTCTACGTTAAGGTCCGAATTCTTATTTACTAGGTACCTTAAAGTTCTAATAAGTACATCATCATCATCATCCGCAACCCGACTTCACCCACTGCTGGGTATAGGTCTCCAAACTTTTGTGCCACTCCACACGGTCAAACCCAACTAATAAGTACATCACACTAATATTATATTTCATAGTTCCATTAGTAGAAGATAATTTTACACAGGTAGTTACTTGATCCATTCGGTAGCACGCACGTTTCAGAGAATCGATTTAAATCGATGCACAACTCTAAAACACCATCCCAACCCTACCACGCCAGCAGAATGTCATTCTTTTTCCGTGCGCGGTAGCATAAGCACACTACAAAATTTCTTTTACGCAATACATTTTGTGAATCTACGAAAAATTACAAAAGGAAAAGTGAAGACCAAAGCAATTCAGCGGTATCAAGTAGAAATCAAAAAGCTTGAACAAAAACAAGTGAGTTGATATCGTCGAATTATTGAATTCTCGAACAATGAAGGTAAGTTCATTTTTGAATTCATGACTAGATGTTGCAAATCTTTAGAATTTAACCATACCATACCATCATAAAGTCTGCCTGGAGGGTTTACTGTAGGTACTCCACGAAGGCTAGACATGATGAGTTAAAACCTTGGGGTTTGACTGTAGGTCACTCACGAAGGTTATAAAAGCAAGTAGACTATCTAGAACAATCTAGATGTTGTATTCTTTACAATTCAATCATACCATACCATCTTAAAGTCTGCCTGGAGGATTTACTGCAGGTACTTCACGAAGGCTAGACAGGATGAGCTTAACACCTGGGGGTTTGACTGTAGGTCACTCACAAAGGTTATAAAACAAGTACCTAGAATATCTAGCTAGAATAATCTAGATGTTGTATTCTTTACAATTCAACCATACCCGACCATCTTAAAGTCTGCCTGGAGGATTTACTGTAGGTACTTCACGAAGGCTAGACAGGATGAGCTAAACACCTGGGGGTTTGACTGTAGGTCACTCACGAAGGTTATAATAGCGCAAATAAACATCTAATTTGCACATCAAGGGTTTGTACATCACAAGAACTCATAAAAATTTAAAGATGCTTAGGTACCAGTTAAAAACCTAGCGGTTTGTCTGTAGGTCATTCACAGAGACCATAAAGCAAGTAAGTAGACATCAACTTTGCATACCATTGGATTTTACATCCCTAGAACTAACAATTTCGTACTTAATGCTGTTTCGATGACAAAAAATTGTCAGTAAAATACCTGGAGGTTTGACTGTAGGTCATCCACGAAGGTCATAATCATAAAGCATGTGGCAGCAGCAGGTAGTCAACTAAACTACTCCGCATATCATTGAGTTCAATATTCATATAACTCAATATTTCCTAAGATTGAGCTGATAAAAACATTTTGCACTACCCGCAAAAATATTTGAAGTGGAATTGGGTTCTTCTTTACAGAAATCGAAGCCAAATTAATTAACGAGCTCCTATTTGCTAATATCTCTGTAGATAATGAAGCGGGTATAAAATAATAATAATATAATACATAATAATATTGTATCCCCGATAATGAAAAATCTAGAAACCATCGAAACTGATACTGGGATATTGACGGACACCATGTCAAAATTGGTAATCCTGTCTTGATAATATGTTGTGCATGTAGTCGTGCACTAGGTGACTCAACTGAAGAGATTCCAGTTGTTTACGGTAAGAATATACACTCAGATGTCACGAAACGAACATTCAATCGAGACGAAAACGCGCAATAGGCCAATATCTAGATAAATCGTCCCTGAACATCATTCAGGACGAAACTCGAGATGACACCCGTTTTGGCTCAAAATTGTCAGAAAAATCAAAACTGCTAAAGCAATTGAGAAACAAGGGTCGTCAAAACCCACCCCTCAAGCTTCAAACGGGACGCCCTCCGCGTTAACCCGCGGTGAACAAAGGGGGGGGGGGGAGGTACAGGTAAGTACATGGCGCACCGCCAGGCACAGAGTACGTACCAGTCGAAATCAAACTCAAGCGCCGCCGCCGGCGTCAGCTGCGCCCCTAGCGTCAGCGCAACACAACCGACCGAATACGAACCGACGTCCTCCACTGCGACAGTGGATCAGGTACTACGTGAAGGCATTATTATAACTGTTGGTTATCTATATATATATATAGAACAATTTGTTTTATACACCGATTTGAACGGTTACCAATTTTCGCTGACTAGCAATAATACTCAGTCATATATGCCTAAAGATATCCTAGCTAAGTTGATAAGTCTAACACTTAAAATAACAATAAAGAATTAAGTACACTTTGGTGCAATATCATAGTGTAAAATGAATACTGCTAGCACCATACATTACAATCATAATAACCAACAATGTTGACACCTAACCCTAACAGTACCCATAAGTTTATTTTAAATTAAAAATAATTTGAAATCTTATGAACACAATCAAAATTGAAGATTATGCGACCTCTTGTAATCTTCAAAACAAGGCTATCTTCGTGTACAACAATGATCACAAGGATCCATATTTATTGGTAGGAATCATTCATCAAAATTATTTAAGAGAACTTTTTAGTTAACGCATTCACTGCCCAGCCTCGGAGGTGCGACCTGCAAAAGGGCGCGCCGCCGCCGCCTTGCCGCCGCCGCCCCGCGCGCCGGGCGCCGTCAGTCGCCTAACGGCGGCGATGGAGGCGAACATGTATCTCATGGGCCATTTAAGTGACGCATTCACTGCCCAGTCTTAGCGGTGCGATCCGCAGGGGCGCGCCGCCGCCGCCTTACGGCGATGGAGATGGACATGTGTTGCGTGGGCCATAAAAGTGTTTTTTTTATATTATATCGCATTCACTGCCCAGCCTCGGTGGTGCGACCCGCAGGGACGCGCCGCAGCCGTCTCACGGCGCGATGGACCTGGACATGTGGGTCGTGGGCCATGAAAGTATTAAGGTTTCGACTAGAATCTACAGTTCAGTCTCATATTTAGATGATAGTAACCAACTAAGAAAAATGTTTTGGTAACAATTTACTGAAACAATAAAACGATTTAATTATTATAAACAAAATACACTTGCACCTAAACAAACATGAAAGCTGCAAGTTTTAAGGCTTCATATCTAATACCTCATCAGACATATTGAGTTTAGCCTTACCGGAAGAAAAACGTAAACCATTATACAGTTGTCACAAAAATATTTGAAATTACCACGATTCGAGTTTTGCACAAGTTTTACACAATGGTTTTGAAGACAAAAAAAAAAAAAAAAAAAAAAAAATTCGCGCTTCGAAATAATATTAATGACCATCATTACAAAACAATAATAATAATTAACTGATAACAGACAAAAATTCGATTTATGCTGGTGACAGGATGGATAATATTATAAAGACTAAGAAATCCTTAATTTCTAACACCCACTATGACCCATAAAATGTTTACTGATGACTATCGAGGTGCTGCTTGCACTGGCATGGGCGCAAATGGTCACTGGAAAGAATGGGACCAACAATTTCACATTAATAACTTATAACAAGCGGTTTTTTTAGGCCCTAAGAGTATGCCCATAATATTGCGCAAAACTAATGCTTACAGTTAAGACTACGGCAATAAGATAATATAATAGAATTGGGAAGAATTAACCCAGACACTGAATTAGAACGAAACTCACACGACTGTATTAACTTTGGTAGTTCACTCAGTACATCACTTTGGTCTACCTTAGATTGATCGTAGCGCATCTCGCTCCAACGCCAAATGTGACACTTTTGTTGAATGGAACCCCGATTCGGTTTTCACGTTTACTGTTTTCGCCTTTCTCAAATTATTCTAAAGTGTTTACCAAAATTAATAACGAACAATCAACAGGAATGATTGTAATCCCTAACTAGCCTTCTCAGGCTTAGTTCCCTTTATTGAATCGATGGTATCCAAAATCACATACTTATACAAAGTTTTCATAGACTTAGAGACCCTTAGAGGGCTGCGATTGTCTCCGGGAAGCGTTTTCACTGCGACCTGTTTCTCAGAAATCACTATAATCGTAGTCATAATATTTAGATGTCATGATTGCTTCCTTTTCTGAAGGACCTTAAAACACTAGTTATAAGAAGGTTATAAGCTATGGTGGAATTATTGTTAGCAAAATAACATTATTGATTATATCGACTATTTAAATGCCCCAATCATAGCTGTGGTAGAAGTATATTCTAACAGAACAATTCCAAAAAGGTGATTTATAATATTGTTCACTTAGTATGTAGTCAAGTCACCGATCGGCTCATTTTAGGCCACAAAATTGGTTCTGACGAACATATTATTTCGCCTCGTATAAGGAGTTTATACTCGTAAGCAGCGGCCGAGTGTACCTTAATACAGTTTTGCAAGGGACCCTTAAACAGTTCTAGATTTCATCAATAATTGATATCTTATGATTTTTCTTTGAATAAATTAACTAAAGAACTAGCGTTATTAAATTGTTATATACCTCTATATATCAGCATTATTATAAACCTCTGCAGCAGCTCGCGAGCAACCAAATATGACTATACATACCACATTTTACAAAAAAAAAAAAAAAAAAAAAAAAATGTTTACTACATTATAATTATGTCTGCCCCGAGTAACTTATGAAGTGAAATTAGTAGTAATTTATTGATCACCGATTAACATCGGCATAAGCGAGCATAGTCGCTAAGTAATGCTCGGTACATTGTTACAAGAGCAAGCGGAATCGGGGCGTTGCAACTTTCGGCGCACATTGCAGCGGCATGCTGCAACGTCGAGCGCACACGCTGCTGGCCTTTCCATCGAGGAAGGCACAGAACTGGCTAGAAACAGAGCTCGCAAGCCTTTGCCCAAATTATAACCATCCAATTTCATCAGAAATTTTTTGCTAGGTCGGCTGATATACAAACAGAGACTTCATTATTACTTTATGCATAAGAAGTTATGATTATATTGACTGATAAGAAGTTAAGTACTTATATCATTATTTTTCTTTAATATTTTGTGTTACAGTTATCGACATACTCGTACGATAATAATCTAAAAACACCTATTTGTTTTATATTTATAAAATCTGCTACAAATTAAGCAGAAAAGATAACTGCTCTGAAATACCAAACACTTAAGCAGATAGTTAGACTCTAAACATCTACCTGTGTAAAATTATCTTCTACTAATGGAACTATGAAATATAATAGGTGATTAAAAGAACTTAACAAGTGAAGTTCAATCTCTATTATATGAATAAGTTCCATTAGTAGAAGATACAAGAACCCACCCACCACATCCCAGCTCAAGTTTTGGTTGCTATCCTCTAAAAAGAATGACATTCTGCTGGCGTGGTAGGGTTGGGATGGTGTTTTAGAGTTGTGCATCGATTTAAATCGATTCTCTGAAACGTGCGTGCTACCGAATGGATCAAGTAACTACCTGTGTAAAATTATCTTCTACTAATGGAACTTATTCATATAATAGAGATTGAACTTCACTTGTTAAGTTCTTTTAATCACCTATTATAAATGCGAAAGTTTGGATGGATGGATGGTTTGTTACCTCTTCACGCCAAAACTACTGAACGGATCGAGCTGAAATTTTGTATACAGCTAATTATAATCCTGGAATCAAACATTGGCTACTTTTTGTCCCATAAATCGGTTCCCATGGGATAGAAATCACCTTTTAACGTTTTCATAGAAAAAAAAAAATTGGTTGCCTGTAAAGTCGGTATACGGGCGAAAGTTTTACGTGACAACGACTTTGAGTGGTAAAATAATTTTAATGTGAATATTCATTCGTATAGTAGGAAGTCACTTTTTATGTCTGTCTCTCTCGCTCTTAGGCGGGCTAACCATGCCCGAGTGGAAGGGACGCGTGCCTCTCACTCGCTCTCATTGTGAGCGCATAACGTGAGCGGAGCGTAACGCAGTTTCTTGAAGTGTCACCCGGCAAACCAATTTATAAGACGTTGTCACGTCAAAACACGTGCGAAGCCGCGGGCGGCAGCTAGTAATATTATAACTTCAATAATTTCGCTATTGATTAGTTTAGTATTGTATTGACGACTGCGGTTCAAATGTGTTGTGATAATGAAGCGAAGATACGAGCGTTCTTACGGTCCGTTTAATTTAAGTTTTATGTTTTTATGTTTTATAATAAGTCATCTGAGTATATTAATAAGTGTTTTTTTTTGTTTTCCAATCAAAGAATCACTAAAAAAGTATGTGGCATACTTTATGGCATTTTTCTTGGAGTGTTGGGCAGATTTTGGCAGATTTTCAGCAAGCGTATGGCAAGTTCTGTATTTTCTCAATGGTCACACTGGTACCTACCCCAGTAATAAACCAGCTACGGAGCTAAACGGTCGTTTCCTTTACACCGACATACCATCTGGCAACGAGGCAAAAAAAAACTACCCTCAAATTCCGGATGATAGCCAATTTCGTCGGAAATTTAGGCGTTTTTGACCACAAAATACATGAGTGGGACATTTTTTCCGGAAGATTAACGCAGTTTATTAAGTAAAATAACATTTCGGCTACAAATCAAAGTGCAGTGCTACTTACGAACTTGTCGGATGAATCCTATCGTCTTGTTCGGAATCTCGTACATCCGAAGAAGCTCGAAGAATCAACATTTAGTGAGCTGGTGACGTTACTCAACGATCATTTTACACCAAAAAGGTCGACCTTTGCTGACAGGGCGAAGTTCTACGACGCAATAAAATCCGACGGTGAAGGTGTCGAAGATTGAGCTGCCCGGCTACGTGGGTTGGCAGTTTATTGCGATTTTGGTGCCGCGCTTGACACGCTGCTGCGCGATCGCTTTGTGCTGGGTTTCAGAACGAGACCGGAGCGGGACCGTCTCTTTGAGACCGACTCGAAGACGCTGACATTTGCACAAGCGTTGGAGATAGCACAGAAAGCTGCGTGTGCACGACAGGCACGCGCTGGTGCAGGCGGCGCGGGAGCCGCTGCCGAGGTCAAGGAGGAGCCGATGTTCTACGCTGGGGATCGACGTCGAACGGGCGGCGCTGCTGGCGGAGGCACGGTCGGTAACAGTGGCGGCCAGCAGACCACCACTCGCAAGGCCGACGACGGCGAAACGCGATGCACGGTGTGCGGTTTAAAAGGCCACGATGGGGCCAGGTGTAGGTTTAAAAACTACAAGTGCTTAATTTGTGGGCAGAAAGGCCACCTAAAAAAGTTATGTGCGGTCAAAAAGTCGAATGTGCATAATATTGGTGCGGAAGAAGTGGTTATATCTCAAGAGGATTGCAGTGAGTGTCAACTATTCAACTTGAGGTATGTGGACAATAAGCCTATTTAAATTCCTGTGATCATGAACGATGTATGTAGATTTGTGCATGGAACTAGATACCGGGTCCGGTAGTTCACTTATTAATAAAAGACTATATTTGCAGTATTTTTCAAACCAAAAACTGTCTAGTAGTGATTTAAAAATGTGTCTTTACAATGGACATAAAATCACGCATTTGGGGTATTTTATTGCAAAAGTGAAATACTTAGGTTCATGTCATAATATTAAAATGTACGTTCTTGAAAACGGAGGTTTTGTTTTGTGTAGTTTAGGATTTGTCTCGCTACCGAAAATTATATGATGCGTGTGAATAAAAGCTGCATAGAAGTACCAATTCCCTTGATACAGTTCCAGAACCTCTGGAGAGATGAACTGGGTTCTTTTAATAAATTTGAAATAGATTTAAAGCTAAAGAATAGTGCATCACCAAAACAACGGCAACAGCAATCGAGTACTAGGTCTCCCTCTGCTGGACAATCGGTGAACTAAAAAGTGCATTTTGATCGTATTCTTGGTACAATTTGGTATTACGTAAGCACTCTTGACAGCAATACGACAGCAGTAACAAAGCGATTTGAACTGTCAATTAGCAACAACCCCAGCACCTGTTTATTGGCGATTGCTTACTGATTGCTGAGAAGATAATCAGAATTTTATGAAGTCAGAGTGCCTGTGCGAGTTCAAGAAAATACTAAAAACTCTAAAACATTACGTGAAACGCTCCGTTTTTACACTATAGGTAAAAATATAGGTAAGTTGCAATTTCTAGCAATCTATTACAAATAGGTAAGTACAATTCATTAAATTAAGTTTAAGTATACCAATCAAAGCAATCTTAAAACAATAAGTACTTTGATATAAATTCAGCTCAATAGTTTACCTTTATTAGAATAAATTAATGTTTGTTGTAGTTTCAAAGATATGGCACGCGCTGTCTTACTCATAGAGGCTCTTGATGACGAAGATAGGAGAGACGATTTTCTTGAGAGGGCTCGTTTGCGGCGAAATTTTGATATTGTCAGATACTGAGTTTAGAGCCCATTATAGGCTCTCTAAAGAGTTATTCTCACAACTGTGCGATGAACTCATGCCACATATGCCTGCAAAGCGAAGACGAACAAAAGTGAGCTTGGAATGCAAGGTATGGCATCTATTTATCTAACTTATCAACATAAACTCAATTTCTATTCAAGTCATTAAGAATCTTGTCCTAGTACATACTTACTAAAATGTTTTTTATTACTTATAGGTTCTAACGGCACTCTCATTTTATGCCACTGGATCATATCAAAAACCAGTTGGCATGAACTTTCTTCATGGCCTGAGTCAATCTAGCGTTTCAAATTCTGTGAAAGAAGTCACCAAGGCACTGAATAGTATTAGCATTTTGCAGAAATACATTAGATTTCCACAAACACGCGAAGAGAGGCAGACCATAATAAATGGGTGTGTTTTTTTGTTATTTCTATATTTTGTTGGTCAAGTGCCCAACAATTGATTATATATAATAGAAATTATTTATTATTGATTACATGAACTCACAAAAGTTAGTAATATTGTGCATTTATTTTAGATTTTACAACAAATTTGGATTTCCTGGGGTTCTTGGGTGCATCGATGGTACTCATGTTGCTATGGTGAGACCCAATGAACATGAAAAAAGATTTTTCAACCGCAAGCGTTACCATTCTAGGATTGTTCAAATAGTGAGTTTCTTATTACCCAGTCACACACAGTACCTAATTTAGTTATAATTAAAGCAAGTACCTGCATTAATTTATAGCTATGAATATGCTAATTTAGTGTACTATTATTGGTGCCTACCTAATAATATATTGTTTTGCGGATTTGTGACAGTGATTTGAACATTTTAAATGTTGATGCAACCTTTGGAGGGGCCAGCCATGATGCATTCATCTGGCGTCAATCAGAAATTAACCCACACATCCAGCAACTCCATAGTGATGGGGGAACTCTCTGGCTTATAAGTAGGTACAAATATTAGCAGGTTCTTCCAATTCTGACCAAACTTTTTCCAATAATTTAGGTACTAAAATTATAGAGGAACATTACACACGGTGACGTGTACGTGCGTTTTGGCGGGAATTTCGAGCGTGCGCGCGCGTGCGGTCGGCGTCTGCGTAAAAGGGCTACTGACAAGATTTTTTCAATGGCGCGATGTGCCGTTGTTTTTTCCATCGCAACGTGCTGGGTTCAAGCTTTTTATGATTGCCGGTTTATATCGGTAATTTTAGCCGGATATTTTCGAAATCATAGATTAAAAATGATGAATGCTGATTTTTAAGTTTGGGTTTGAAATGGTGTAGTTTAAATTTTTTATACATCTATTCACATGTTTTGGTGTTTTTACGTAGCTTAGAATGTCCACTCTTTAAATATACTATAATATATTTTGTTCGTAGACCCCTACATAAATATGTAGGGGTCTACGAACAAAAAACTAAAAATAAATGAGTTGGAAAAGCCCCCCAAAACTGCAAAATTGCAACGATGCAAATTGCATTTGCAATCTTTGCGAATTTTTTATATATTATTTTTTCTTCGTGCATGTTCAACTTAGATGTTATTATCATAGCCAAGACGCTTGGGAACACCCCCATAAACGCTAATCAGACACAAACTAAACAGATTCTTAGATAAAAAATAAATAGTGACCGAGCGTTGCAAACTTAAGTGTCACTTCACTTTGTCACGTGGTCATGGTCACAATTGTGACCATGTACACTTTAGCGGATAGGAGTACTAAAGGCCCGTTGGCGTTGTTTGTTGGTTCATAGAGTGCTGCATTATGACCATCACACTGTGGCAAAAATAATAAACGCATGCTGTGTCCTACATAACATGGCTAATAGAAATAGGCTTCCTGTACCTGAGCTGTCTCCCGCAGACACCCAAGCTGAAAGAAATCAGCAAGATTCACATAGGCATCATGTTGAGGACCAGAATGAATCCCAGATGCTACAAAATGGCCGTCGACAAGTGTCTATCATTGTTCAGAGGTTGTGGAATAACAGAACATAGCTTTGATTACTATTTATTATTGAATAATAGATGAGCACCGGAGGACTGACATGTCTTTATCAGTGCTTTTAAAGTTTTTTCACTACACTAGTTTCTCATAAATGTAGTTGTGGCATTTAGTTCTTCATGTGTTTTTTCAAGAGTTTTGATAGTTGAGCTACCTGTGATAGGATTGTTTTCAACAGTCTGCAGTTAGCTCAATTGTAAATACTAATTCTACCTACTTTATTTCAATAAACTTGATATTCTTATTCTTTTATTATTCCTGGATTTTTTTGCAACCTAAATGCCTAAATTAAATAATCTACTGGAAACTACCTACCTACCTATGTTATGCACATACCAGGTAGGTATGTGGTACTTAATGTAAGATACAGGCGAGCCAATAATAGGTTACGTTCACTGCCAATAAAGGGTTTTTTATGCCAATGACTAGTCTTTATGCTCAACATCATTTAATTTAAAAAAATGTTAAATCTAAAATAAAGTACGGGACAAAATAAAAATTTTAAAAACCCGCCGACGTTTATTGCCTGAACAGATTTTCGTGAAACATGGCTAAAAACAATCCGGATAAAATTATCTATGACACAAAAAAAACTAAACGAAAATCGGTTCATCCGTTTGGGAGCTACGATACCACAGACAAATACACAGATACACAGACAGACACGTTAAACTTATAACACCCCTCGTTTTGCGTCGGGGGTTAATAATCTTAATCGAAGATAAAATCCACTGAAATACGTTCTCTAATAATATTTACTGAGTTTATATACATTCAATTTGGGTAAATTTGATTGATTAGGTTAACATTGACATAAGGAACTTCAAGTATTTTTATTTTTGTTCTGTGGAAACAAGCACTTTTTTATCTATGGATATTTTTGATTAGTGATAAATAAGTAACTTCATATCGTAAACACACTTTAAAAAAAAAAGAATGATCTGTCAAACAAACTTGAACGAAATCTTTTTCAAAGTTTGCTCGTGCTAGATTTTCTAATTTATTTAATAATAAATATATATAATAACAAGTATTTGTAGTGTTAAACAAAAAGGTTTCAAAAGATATTCAATAATAAAATGAAACAGATCTGATTTCCTACTTGTTCCCCCGCCTAAATTCAAAAATGTTGGGACAAATCAGTTTCATAGTAATATGAATAATGTATAACCTAATGAATTTAATGGTTATCAATTGTTGAATAATAAATATTAAAATATAACCTGTGTATATTGTGGTAAACAGTAATGTTCCAAGATCTCTTGGAACGTCATCAATAATAAAATGTAACAGGCTTGATTTCCTATCTGTTCCCTCTTAAATTCAAATATGAGACAAATTAGTTTTATTTATAGAATAAGCTATATCATAATGCATTCAATTGGATGTACTAAGTATCCTTTTATATCCTTTTGTATCCTTTTATAAGGCCGGACGCTTAATGTGGGTTAATTGTTTACTTAATATTTAGACCTTCCTTCCTTCTTTAAGACCTTCGAAGTCTTGGATATATTGTCATATTAGAAGATACATATATCAACGTATTTCGTTGTGAAATGTTATGACAAAACCATCTTGCCGATATCTGACCGAATGGCTCGAGGTATAACGACAGCCAACGGTTCTTGAACTAAATATATTTTTTAAAAAAGATGGTGGGCTGGCTCTGACACTTTTTGATGAACCTATCAGCTGAAAGCATCTCCTTTTTCTAGATGTGTCCTAGTTTGTTTTAGCATTGAAATTATTGAAAGTCAAGATTAAATTATAAGGTTACCTATCTATTCTTTTAGAACGTTTCTATTTATATGGAATAATGCTTTAATTTAATATTAAACATGTATTAGACATATAAGTGATTATATAAATGCTGGTGGTTTCTTTTTCACTTCTTCCACTAGGGGACAAAAGATTGAAGTGAAAAGAATTTCAATAACACTTTATTTCTTAATTGATAGTAATTGATGGGTAGACTTGTCTATGTCTTATCCCAAAATGTTAGGTTGCATTGTAAGGTAGGTCATTCCATGATTCTATCGAAATAAGATAATTTACTAGGTAGGGCTTTAGCCCATGATTCTATCACGCGCGTATTTTGTGTTCCTGACCAGTAAATAACTTTTGTGATTGTGGTTCAATTAAGCTGTAAAAAAGGTATGTATAAAAAAGGTATGCTTATTATGGTAATTGATAAATATATTTTCAAATTTGCAAAAAAGATTTATTATCTTATTCTTAGTTTTTCCGATATTTGCTCTAAATTGAAAATTGTGGTTTTCTGAGCATGTTCTGTGTGTTACCCTGATAATAAAAAGATGACTGAATTTTTTGCTGGGTAACTTTGACACAGTTTTCTAGTGTATACAATGTGTCTGGTTACCGGTGTCGGAGACTTTGGGGGGGTGAAGTACGGTAAATTTTATCGACAAATCACTATCCCTATTTTTTTTTCTCGCTCCCTGATAAAATGGCAGCCATTTTGTTTTCTTTTGCCTCGAAGCACGGGTGCTTGTATTGTTTAAGCTATAGCTACCCATGCAGAGGTTCTAGGAGGACGATAGAGGACTCATTTGATTGCCACTAATGTAGGCAATAAAGCAATGATAACATTGTTGCATTTTCTATTTTATAATAGAAGAAAAGAGAATTTATAAAACAAAAAATTTTTTTTATCAACATTTTTTTTAAATTTTTAGCTTTTTCATAAAATTGAAACTGTCAAGCTACATGTTTTTTGTTTCTGAACGATAGTACAGAATGTGTGCTTCAGAATAAGTCGTGCATCTTAGGGTCTAGACAGACGGACTGCAATTCAACTGCAATCCGACTGCCAAATGGCAGTTCAGATGCAGTTTGAATGCAGTTGGCTCGACTGCAATCAAACTGCACGTCGACGGGCAGTTGGCGTGCAGTTGGATTGCAGTCTGAGTGCAGTTACAACGACTGCAATCAAACTGCACGTCGACGGGCAGTTGTATTGCAGTCCGAGTGCAGTTACAACCACTGCACACCGACTGCAATCAAACTGCACGTCGACGGGCAGTTGGCGTGCAGTTTCATTGCAGTTGAGCCAACTGCATTCAAACTGCAACAGAACTGCGTTATTACCGAGTTCGCGTATTAGAACGTAACCACACCGCTAGTCCCTGCCCCCCACTACCGCACGCACCCGTTCCTGCCCCGCTCACCCTTTCTGCCCCGCGAGTGCCCGCGCATCTAATGTTTGTTCGTTCAGTGACAGAGAGATCATTAGAGAGTGAGTACGTGTCGTTTGTTCGTTAATCAAATAAAGATGGCCAGCGAAGAAGAAGACAATGTTTTGAATGATACCGAGTCGTTTGATACTGATGCATTTATAAGTGTCATAAAATCATCACCCTGTATTTGGAACTACAAGGTAGAATCTTATAGTAACAAAGTGGAAAAAAGCAAAGCATGGGCCACTATTTGCGAAATGTTTACGCCGGGCTTTGAAGAAAAGAGTAAGAAGGAGAAGAATAACATTGGTAAGTAAACTCAATTAATATTTTATTAATTTAATATTTAATACTATAAATCAAAAACTATAATAGCAGTTTGACACATTAAATCATATTCATTTGCCATTCGAGTCTGCCTGCATTTATAAAATAATCAGTAAAAAAAGATCTTATACCTTCGGGTGAACTACGGTTACTTTCATAACTGTCTATTATTATATTTTGTAATGGTTGTGTCAAAGTATCATCAAAATTATACCCATCTCTTTCTCGTACGAAGTTATGCAAAACACAACAAGCTTTAATAATTTCTTTCGCATACTTTGGTTTATGGTCTATGAAAAATACGCCATTTGTTTGCGAGAATTCCAAATGAACATTCAATAAATCTCCTGGCCCGTGATAGACGATAGTTAAAAATTCTTTTTGCAACACTTAACTGTTTGCCTGCGTAAGTGCGCATTACACTTTTAGAAATTGAAAAGGCTTCATCGCCTACAAAAATATACGGCACTGAATTTTCAGGTTCCGGGATATTTAATGTTTTTTGCTGAAGTTTTTCATACAAAATGCTTTCTTCAAATATTGTAGAATCAGAACATCTTCCATAATAACCTATGTCAACAAATGTAAACATGTAATTGCTATCGCAAGTGGCTAGTAATATCATTGAGAAGTATTGTTTGTAGTTGTAATATGAGGAACCAGTGTTTCGAGGTTTTTTTAGCCTTATGTGCTTTCCATCAATAGCACCAAGATGATATGGAAAGTTTGCTCTATTATTAAAACCTTCTGCTATGTTTTTCCACTTGTCTTCTGTCAGTTCTGGCATAACTATATCTTTTAAGGAAATCCATATTTTGTTACACACATCTATGATTATCTCTCTTATTGTGCTTACTCCATGTCGATAAGCCCAGTGCAAATCATCAATAGAACATCCACTTGCTAAATATCTGAAAAAAAAATACACGCAAATTATTAAAAAAATATTATTTTCAGCTCTACAACTTCAAAAGTGGAAACTACTGCGAGATAATTTTACTCGATATGAAAAAAAAATTAACATGATGAAAAGTGGATCAGCGAGTTCCAACTTAAGACCGTGCACATATCATCAACAGTTACTTTTTTTGAAAGACCTACAGGATAGAGGCGAAAGATCGTCCAATTTGGATTCCACCCCTGAGGAGCCTCCAAGAGTAGAAAAAATTACGAAAAAAAAGACTATTAGTAAACGTAAACCCCAAAATTCAGAAGACGAACTGATTGAAAAGTTAACTAAAAGAATCAATAAGAAAATAAATGACGATGAAGAAGAAAGAGATGAAGACCGATTATTCCTTCTTTCTTTGTGTAAACACTTTAAAAGGATTCCGGATCATTTAAAACTGGAAGCTAAGGCTGATTTTATAAATACAATAAAAAAATATACAGCCCCATATAATATACCAGGACCGCCGTATCAGTCAGATTTCAGAGGTTATTTTACTTCAAATGTGAACTACAACACGGCCTCGACTTCAAATGTACCTCCTATCCAACAGGAGACTTTCAGTCGACCACCAACTACAGAATCCCAATATAGTAATATTGCCTCACCTGACAATTACAGCGATGATGGTAGCACGTCGTACTTATTAAAGGACATATTTTGATAACTTTTTTAATTTACAAATTTCGCAATAATGTAACTATTTCATGTAATTTAATTCATAACTCCTAGCTACTTAATTATTACCTAACGGAGGTTTAAAGAATAATTAAGATTAGGATGAACAGAAGAATCAAACTTTGCAAGAACTTTCTATTTGATTAATAAATTGTATTTCATTAATAAAACTGTAATAGAACTTTGTTTTTCCTGACTGGAATAATGGAAATTTTCCATTTCTGTTAACTTTCGTCAGCGAAAAATACAAAACTTAACAAAAATTAATCTGACAGCGCGCCCTTTTCTTTTCAGTTTCAGCACGTCCTTATCTACAACAAAGCACAGAATTGTCTATGGACACGCAATTCCTCGAAACCATGAGTCCAGTTGCTTATTAGCGGGATATTTAAACTTTCAAGGGTCAGATTCAAATCTTCATAACTTCTAAACTATCTTACTCAGGGCTGAGATGCATGACTTATTTTGAAGCACACATTCTGTACTATCGTTCAGAAACAAAAAACATGTAGCTTGACAGTTTCAATTTTATGAAAAAGCTAAAAATTTAAAAAAAATGTTGAAAAAATATTTATTTTTTGTTTTATAAATTCTCTTTTCTTCTATTATAAAATAGAAAATGCAACAATGTTATCACCGCTTTATTGCCTACATTAGTGGCAATCAAATGAGTCCTCTATCGTCCTCCTAGAACCTCTGCATGGGTAGCTATAGCTTAAACAATACAAGCACCCGTGCTTCGAGGCAAAAGAAAACAAAATGGCTGCCATTTTATCAGGGAGCGAGAAAAAAAAAATAGGGATAGTGATTTGTCGATAAAATTTACCGTACTTCACCCCCCCAAAGTCTCCGACACCGGTAACCAGACACATTGTATAGAGGCTTAAGGTCTCGTCTTCTGTTATCTCAATCAGCTGACATTCTCCTTGTGATAGGAACATAGACATTATTTTATAATCTGATAAGAATTAATATGTGATGATGATATGATATGAATTAATATTTAGTATGTATGATTTGTCTGCAAGTCATTAACGGATCAACCATGGGCAGAAAGAAGAAGGTTCCAACGACGGGCAAGTATGGAACAAAATCCAATTACACACCAGAATTATTAGATAGATGTATAGAGAAGGTTAAGTCTGGAGAGTGAAGTGCCTATGCTGGAAACAAACATTTCAAGATACCAATCAACACACTTAAAAACAAAATTAAAAACGTACACAAAAACAAAGTTGGGCGGCCCACAGCATTAACTGATCTGGAAGAAAACATAGTCAAAGAACATGTCAAGGCATTGGCCGATAGTGGAATGCCTGTAGGAATAGATGATATCACACTCATTATACAACGATACTTACTCCATCAAAAAAACAGTAAAAGTTTTAAAAGATAATCGTCCTGGATGGGAATGGGGTCAGCTATTTCTCAGCAAGACATCCTGATATAAAACTTACAAATGGTAAAAACATAAGTCGAAGCAGGGTCCAGGTAAATGAAGAGACAATCAACGAGTTCTTTGACAATCTGGAAAATGAATTAAACGGTGTGCCGGCGGAGAACATCTTCAATTTTGATGAAGGCGGCTTTCACGACAACCCTAAAAAGAAGAATATGATCTTTAGACGAAAATGTCGCAATCCGGAAGTTATTCGTAACTCAACAAAATCGTGTTAGACAGCATTCTTCTGTGGGAGTGCCGCCGAGGATAATTCCTCCCTACTTCATCTTCAAAGCCAAAAAAACTTGGTCAGATTGGCTTATCGGAGCACCACCTGGCTCGCGGAAGACTGTAACTAAGAGCGGTTGGATAGACCTAGAGAGCTTTGATGTCTGGTTAAAAACTCACTTTCTTCCAATTGCATTAAAGAAAGAATGGAAAAAAAGTTCTCCTATGTGATAACTTGAGCTCTCACATTTCAGTGAACATCAAGCTGTGTGAGGAAAACAACATCAAATTCATGTGCCGAGTACCAAACTCGCCCCACATAGTACAGCCACTCGATGTGGGCTACTTCAGCGCTTTGAAATTTAATGGAAGGAAAGTTCTTCTTAGTTGGAGAAAAACGGCAAGAAGAAAAAAAGCTATTGCTCTTCCTAAAACCTGCTTTACGGCACTCGTAAAAAAAGCTTTAGACTTCGGACTTTTTTAGTATTTTTGCGATCGCGCCTGACACTAGTCAGTTGACGATTAGCGTTCGGAGCGATAAGTACCTACCTGCTAGAAACAAAGTGTTTATTGTTCTACTGCTGTTTTTGGATTGTATCAGTTTTGTACATCTCTACCTTTGGACTAAACCCTTCTGTTCGATACATCGATCACGTAGGTAGGTAAATTAGCATCATCAGCAGTTTGACCTAAGTAGGTTACTCGTGCCGCGAGCGCGGACCGGGCGCCCACGGAGGTCAGTGCATCAGCAGCAGCCATTTCAACCGCACTCATTAACATCATATTAGTCGTAGTTTTATACAATACAGCTATTGTTCCATATACTCGACTTTTATATTAGCATCCCGGGAAGAGCTAGCCGCGATTCCTACATGGTCCTTCGAGCTATCGTTCGAGGATTCATAGCGCGATCGTAAACAGTCGTACCGTGAGTGCTTCGAACGTACCAGCAGTCATTGGATTGCAGTGATCCTAGCTTTACCAGTGAGCTTATTGGAAAGCTATCATCAACACCTGACCAACTATTTTTAGGCTTTAGGATTAATACTTAGTGAACGCAGCATCAATTGACTTTGTTTTACAATGCAACTCAAACTGTTTGATGTCTCTTCTTATTCTATTTAAGAAACTCAAATAATAATTTACTTACACTACTTACTCTATAATTCTGCCTAATTGTGAAATAAAATTTATACAAAACCTAATCCTTTTCATAATGATGAAACTGTTTTAATATTTATCATCGACCCCGGACTCTGTGTACTTGATGTTTTCAAATTATAACTCGTTTTTCTAATAACAGTACCTACCTATCTATCTACTAAAGTTGCTTGCGTAACCATTGTGACACTTTGCAAATAAGCTGGACTACAGATTATAGTCACACAATAATATTTTAAAACCGACCTCAAAGTAAGGCTACGACTATGCATTAGATATCAGGTACCTGTGATACACAACGCCTAATGTTACTTTGTAATGATAATGGAAAGGTGGTCGAAACCTAGATTTTGAATTAATTCTGACAAAACTGCTCTAAACAAAAGGCTTTCTTGAGTTTTTCTATTTGTAAAATATCAATCTCTGCTAATATTTATAAAGATGAAGATAATTAGAAGTTAAGTCTGTAGATATCCCTATATTATTCTGTTTGTCTTTATATGCACCTTCCATTTCACAAGCAGCAAAATGTGCGAAAAATTCGCACTTTGGATTTCTTAGTTGAATAAATTAATTATTACTCATATACCTAAAAAAATATAGTTCTATACGACCCCCCTTCTCCTAATCAGTAAACCTAGATTTTAAGTTGTAATTAAATGATTGATTAGCCTACTTTATTGAAAAATCTCGAGGGTGGAGCGACGTAGTGTGATTTCAATTAAATATCTCTACTGTGGTTATGCTGTATTAATTGTACGGATCTAAACCAGCACTTTATAAAAAGATCTACTATAACCTAACTAAGGTAATAGAATTTCACAGATTTTATTAATACTCCACGAAACTAAACAATTCTATGCGACCCCCGGTCTTTTAGCATAAATATAATTCTTTAACAAGTCTTACAAACAAAATAACCTATTTAAAAATGATACCTATTCTTACACAACTTTTGTAAATGTTTAGCTGAATTAAATCCTATTCTAAATCTAAATATCCTGGTCACGGCACCAAATTGTAAAAACCGGCTATTTTTTTTTGTCGCTTACCTATTTACTTCTAATTATTTTACCTATAAGCTCTATTTCGTATTTATTTGACATATCTATGTTCCTAAAGTACCGAAAGTAGAATTAATGATTAGTGTGGCCAATGATCGTCTAGTTAGTGGCAGGACTCCTACGTTGTGTTGTGGAAGTACCTAGGTTCTTTTAGGTGCTAAAGACAAACGAACTAATTCATAAGTTAACTAAATCTCATCCATTCCTCTAATTAATTTAATAATAAAGTTTAATGTTTCGAACTATTTATGTACTAAAATTATATTACGAGCATGGAACAACTAAATGAAGTTCAAATAATGTATTTTTTAAGGTATTGATATAATAATCATTCTTCATTCTATCGTACTGATTTTATTACGGCATAGATACGGGCCCCATCCACCGCCCTGTATAGTAGCATTCGTCTCCTTACTGGATAGCTCCCTCCGTAGAAGATGTATGCTGGCTAACATACCATCTACATTATAATAATAATAATTGGACTTATCACAAGACAGTCATAGATCAGTATGTCAGGTCTGTCGGGGGAATAAGAGGGCATAATCTTTTATCAACCTATAGCAAGCCTCAATGTCTGTCATTTAATTAATGTAACTAATTTTGAATGATAATCGTTTTAATTATGAATATATAATAATATAAATCACATTTAGGGGAAAACTACTTTGTGATATTTAATTCAACCCTTTCACTCCATCAACTTTCTTACTAAAAAATAGTCCGTATCAACTTTCTTACTAAAAATAGTCCGTGGTCCACTAAATCTCTACAGTATCTACCCCTAGTAACTAGTGAAGTACAGACTGATCCAATTTTTATGCGGAGTCAGAGTCTACCAAGCTAGTTATCTTTAGTTAGTACCGAATGACCCCTATTTCGCGCTTTACGGATAAAAATACAGACTATTATAAGACTACATGATAATAAGGACCTCCTCGTATGGGAGTTTATGTCCAAGAAGTCGACAGCTTCTGAATATAAAGTATTTCCAAATTTCAGGTTTACTTTAAGATATTATTCTCAATATAATATAATGATTTATCCAACTGAGATTACTTCTCATAGCTTATAAAAATGACCTCCTCGTATGGGAGTTTATGTCCAAGAAGTCGACAGCTTCTGAATATAAAGTATTTCCAAATTTCAGGTTTACTTTTAGATATTATTCTCAATATAATATAATGATTTATCCAACTGAGATTACTTCTCATAGCTTATAAAAGGCTTTCCCACATTCGGAGATTATTGCCTAAGGTGACATTCGCACCAAGCTATAGTTAGATTGATCAAAATATAAAATTTCTCTCTACCGGAAAAAACTGTAAATACAGTTAAAATTGCAATGTAAATCATAGTCATACCAGAATATACTACTATGCGAGTTTTAATCAACTTTAGATATTAATTAATTAGAACAATATTATCAATATTAAATTAATCAGTCTCATGGTTCAAAAATATAATAATTCTGGAATTCCTAAGGGAAAACACAATGAAATTCAATAAACAATAAACACAGCTCCTTCCCTAAGAAACACATAAATAAAATCAATAAAAGATAAAAATACATATGATTTAAGTCAACGTTATTATTTACTTTTATGCGAATTATTTAACCTTTGGCTAAGGAAATAGTAATCTGAAAAATACTTAGGGTTTGACAGTTATCAGACGTATTTTTAGCAATATAGAAACATGCAACTTAGCTCTATCTGGAACCAGCCCCGCAGTGCTCTGATATCTGAAACACTAACTCTACTCTACACTAAATTGATTACATGACCAAGTGCCATGAATCACAACACTGACTTTATATCTAGGTAATAATCAAAATTCGTTGTAATTAACACTTATCCTATCTACATTAATCAACACTGATTTTAATCAATTACTTGAATCTATACGGTTTTACAAAGGGATCGTTTCAGCTTTTGTCCAGAACTAGACCAGCTTTCCGCGCGGACTCCCAAAATTCGACTGTCGTAATATTTTCATAGGAGACTCCCCATGAGCAGCGCTTGCGCACATCAGGTTCAAATTATCCCAATTATTTTGGGCATTTTGCTTATCGATTTGAAGTGTTTCATTTTTTTGCTTCTTGAAAGGTCTTATTTATGACGCCTCACGTTTCAGGGGAAAGTTAATATTATCGTTTTAAAATCAAGTATTCTTACGATAGCGCACCCCTTGACAAGTTATTTATTACCAGCCCTCTCAAATCACAGATCGCAAAAGCTTTCAGCGTTGAATTTTAATGGCTGTAAAAAATGCCATAAATCTGATTATTTTATAACCATAGATTAATAAGGACTAGTAATTATTTTTATATTTACAACAACAGGCTGATTATGATCTGTTCTGTTACAACGGCATTAAGGAAAGCACTGACTTGGTACAGTTCTACGGAGGTTTGAGTTCTGAAAACTTCAAAGAATTGAAAAAGTTTGCGCAGCAGATAATCACTATGTTTGGTAGTACATATTTGTGTGAGCAGACTTTTTTAATTCTCAACTACCGCAAAAATAAGAATTGTTCGCGGTCAACAGATGAACATTTAGGCGCGGTACTGCGCGTGTCTACGACTAAAATGAAACCAGACGTTAAAAAACTTGCAAGTCGAATGCAGCCGCAAAAATCTCACTAGTTCTCACTTTTATGTAATTCAATAGACATGTTTGTATGAATATATGATAAAAATGTAGATATGCGTTTTATTTCAAATATAAAAAAAATATAAATGTCCAGTAAGAAAAATACGTGCGGCCCGCACTGATACGCTGGCAACATTTGTGGCCCTGCTATGGCAAAAGGTTGCCGACCCCTGGTCTAGATCACATCGAGAGGCATCTCGATATGACAGAATAGATCATCTGGTCGAATATACAGCACCCAAGCCAAGGTACCATTTATGTAAATAAAAAGCTATTTTATTTGCATAAAATGTGACACACATTTACACCCTGAACATTGTTTTTAGGGCATACCATGCTGAGAATGAAAAAAAACACGTTTGTTGGTGTTTCATTATTAATTTGATAAATAAAAACTGAATTTTCGACATTTTGTTTAACTGTTAGTATTGAATTATATTATTATTATTGCGTATTATTGCGTATCAATCGACTCCCGGTTACTATAGGCCTTTTAAAAGGCCACCATTTTCCGACTTTCCTAGAATAGATTTTTTTTACGACTTACCCTTATCCAGATAGGGCATTTTAAGCAACATATCAAAAAATCATTTTGATCGAAGATGAAAAATAGTTTAAGGATGAAAAATGAAAAATAGTTCAATATCCGGGTTAATAGCTTTCTAAGAAGACATCCAGATATAGCACAGCGACACGCCGAATCTATAAACTCAGCGCGAAGCCGAGTAACAGAAGAAAACCTGAGAAAATGGCACTCTGATTTCTAAGAATTCTTAACAACAGAAAATGCCGAAAACATACTTCACGATCCTGACAGAATTATTAATGCTGATGAATCTGGTTTCAATGTTTGTCCATTGTCAGGTTTGGTGCTGGGTCCTAAAGGTATGTAATTTATACGAAATACAAGACAAGGAAAAGGAAAGTATCACTGTGCTCGGAACTTTTTCAGCTGTCAGAAAAGTCTTGCCCGCTCATAATTTACCCCAACGAAAGCATTATTTTCGAAATAGCGCGAAATAATATACCGAAAGACTGGGCTAGCGAAAAATCACCAAAAGGATGGATAACATCCAGAGTTTTTTATGGATACATTGTCAACACGCTACTGCCAGCATTACGAAAATTCAATGTCAAATTTCCTGTTCTTTTTCCAACCGACGACGGTCACAAGTCGCACGTAACTTACGAAGTCGGTCGCTGAGCGCGGGAGAGCCCCGAATTGATTTTGTCCGCGACGGACGTGCGTGCAGTGCGTTCACTAGCTGCCTACGTACGCATAGTGTCTTCTTACGCGCTGGTTGAAATCATTCGTATAATAATTTCGTGATACTAAGTTCGTCACCTCTTCCAACGTATTTGGGAGTTTTCTATCAAAAATAATATGTGTCGATCTGCGCCCCGATACCTATATCTATATCGGGGCGCAGATCGACACATATTATGGGTACACATATAGGTTGATGTTAAAGTAGAATAGTACCTACTCATCATCAGATCCACCGCAAAGTTCTTTTAGTTCATCGGAACCGTCAGCGCAGTCAATAATCTGTAATAAAGATGAAGTTTTATTTAACTCAATTTTTTTAAAGACCCTCGTCCTATCCTATCTCACATAGGTACTTACCTTTTTAAGTAAGTAGGTAGGTATCTACTTATTCAATTTTAAAATACCTATAGTAAATTGATAATGCTGGACAAGTCAGACTATCTAGGTACCTACCCTAATAAGAACTTGTGTCATAATTATAACTGATAACATTTAATACAGAGAGAGAGAGAGAAATAATTTATTTTACCCAAAAAAACACATTAGTAGTCTACGTACAAGTCCATAATTTTAGGAAGAAGACGACAACACAGATAATAACTTGACAACTTACATTTTAAGTAAGTAGGTACAGTAAGCTAAATAGGTATTAAGGCCGATTTACACTTCAATATAGCGAGTTAAGAAATTAGTCAGTTAAGTAAACAGTAAGTAGGAAGTAAGTAGCGTCCAAACAGTAGTCATAAGTTGCGGTTCCGAGAAGAAGACCGACTAGTCTACGTGACTGCGTTAACGGTTGTTTTACTCGACTTCCTCCGAAAAAGTTGTTTTAGTCCTGAAAATGGACGTTAAATTGCTTAACAAAAATTTACGTGCATAATAATATATAATAAAATAATGTAGGTAGGCACCTATTATGAGAAATAGTGTCTTTACTTGTACACAATTTTGAAAATGAAATATTTATACAAATAAGTAGACCATCATGTTTAAGATATTCTTGTACAAATGCAAAGGTAGTATTATCAGACCACTTCATTTTTACACTAAAAACAAGAGTACGCGGGCGCTGTGTGCAAATTAGTGGACTGTAGGTACCAAACCTAAACTCGCCCGTCTACATGCCGGCCAGGTGCGGAAGACGCGAGAGGAGGCTACTTCGCACTTGGACTAGCCGGAAAATAGGATCGCTATCTATTCAACTTAACATAATCTATAGCTTACTACTTACCTAACTCGCTTTTGCCATTCTAAATAACGCAAGTTAACTCGCTTCTGTAGCTACTTATTGAAGTGTAAATCGGGCTTTAGAGATATTTTTTGTATAGGTACATAGAAAACACCCAGAAGAACAATTAATCTGTAATCGCACAAACATTTGTCCCAAGGCGGGAATCAAACGCACTCCTGTCCTGTCTCCTGCCAGGGATCTTTGCCTGCTACGCCACAGGGTCGTAAAGTTAATGACTACTAGTTAAAAGTTCTGGTACCTACATCATTACAAAGTTTGGTACTATGCACGCAGCCTCCATATTGGCATCTAAATCTGTCGCCTTTACAATTAGGACGATGAGTAGCGCAGGTTCTTAGAGTTTCATCCGACTCATCTTCACAGTCCACTTTTCCATCGTGTAGTATACTGTACATGTAAGAAACACTTCTTAGGGGATTTAGAAATGTCCAGCATACTACCCACCCCTTATCTCAAAAACTACTGATAAGAGATTTTTTTTAGTACTATTTTCGTCTTTAGCTATCCCTTAGCACCCCCGAAATCGATAGCAAACACATAAATTAAAAAAAAAGTGGTTTGGTTCAATTAAACTACCACCAAAAACGACAACGCCACAACAAATGGTTTCACAGAATGCTCAACCGTTTCCAGATCCTAGAAAAAGAGTCCGCATATTGATGCCTGGAGATTCTGGACCACTAACCAAGAAAAGCAGCGAGAAAATAAGGAGAAAGAAAATAAGGCTTATATTAGGTAATAAGGTTTGCTGGAAGAGAACTCTATTTAGGGTTAAGCTCGCCTTTGCCATTATTTTTCCTCGTAAATGTTCTACTTGTATCATGTTTTTTTTTGTGCAATAAAGAATTATGAATTATGAATAAGCTCAAAATCAAAGTATTATAACCAATTACGAAGAGAAACATTCGTCTGCCACCTTTGTAAAAGTGATTCTTTTTGTCTAAAAGAGATGATTAAATGTACGGTGTGCATAAAATTGATAAGTCTAATATGTAGTAACACTGATTCTTTTGATTATATTTGCCCAATATGCCTTGACTCTAATTAGTCATTTTAAAAGTACCTAAGTGTGTTAGATGATATAGGATTTTCATAAATCATCGTTTTTTAAACTTTACAATTGACCGAAGTATTAATATAATCTGTTTAGGACTAAGTATTTGTTGTACAACTACTCATTATTTAATTTTAACTGCTAAGTAATTGTTATGTATAAGTGATATGTGGCAACACCGGCAACACCACAGCTGCAGTTTTGGTTCTCTCAAATAAATGTCTTGGTAAAAGCACACGTGTATTCAATATTTAGCAGTGGCGAACGAGGATAAATTACAAAAAAACGGTTCTACAAGTTCTAAAATACGAATATAAACTGTGCGAGAGTGTGTGAATTACACATAACAATGTCCGTGGGGCATATGAAAGAGTTCGCGGTAAAAGACGGGAACTGGTCGTCTTATGTGGAACGTTTAGAGATGTATTTCGTAGTGAATAACGTGGAGGAGAAGGTAAAACTACCTACCTTAATCTCAGTAATGGGTGAGGATGCCTATGAACTGTTGTCGACCTTGGCTAGCCCGTTGAAACCATCAGCGATAACCTATGCACGCGCCGTCGAGTTACTGGCAGCCCACATACAACCTAAACCTTCAGTGTTAGCAGCAAGGTACAAATTCCGGCAACGGCGACAATTAGACGAGTCGATAGCGGAGTACGTATCACAATTGAAGAAGTTGTCAAAGTATTGCGAATTTGGAGTTGCGCTGGACGAGAACATTCGTGACCAGTTGGTCTGTGGATTGAAAAGCGAAATCATTAGACAAAGACTGTTTGCTGAAACAAACTTGAATTACAACAAGGCGGTTACGCTGGCGCTATCGATGGAAGCGGCTGAGCGGGATGCTGTTGAAGTTGCTGCGGAGACGGCGGGAAGTCTTAATTCAATGAAAATGAATCGGTGCCACAGGTGCGGAGACCAAAGGCACTCCTCAAACAATTGTGCCTACAAAAACTATGTGTGCAGCGGGTGCAGAGAAGTCGGTCACCTGAGAAGGATGTGCCCCAAGAGAGATTTTAAGGGTGTGGATTACCATAACCATAACCAGGTGAGACGAGCAGGACTGACGGAATATGCTGGGCAGAACGAGACGCGCAGGGAGCGGAGGTTTGGTCGCGCCGGCGGCGATGCTGGCAGCGGCAGGAGAGAGACGCGCGGGCGGCGCGGGGGCGGTGCAGGGCGCGGGGGCCGCGGGCAGCGGGCGCCGGTGCACTTGCTAGACGAGGAGGATGGCGGGGAGCCGGGTGAGAACGAGCTGACCTTTGAGGAAACCGAGCAGGAAGCGGGTGAAGAGGAGCCCATGTTTCAGATGTCGTTGAGCAACTATAAGCCGGTGTGTATATCGCTTAAGGTGCATAGTCATCTACTCAGTATGGAAATTGATACGGGATCTGCTTTATCATGCATAAGCAAAAATGTCTATGACACATGGTTTAGTCACTTGAAATTGAAACCATGCTGCTTAAATTTAAGATTCTATGATGGCTCCACAATTCAGCCATTAGGATTCATAGAAACTGTGGTTGAATATAAGGGGGTCAGTAAAACATTAGACTTATACGTTATGAAGAAGGGGACAACAAGCTTACTAGGTAGACAATGGTTGGCTGAATTGAAAATACCTGTAAATTTAGGTGGAGCGAGTAATATGCCAAGTAATTATCTTGGGAATGGTGTACTGAACATTAAGAAAATAATTAATGAAATAATTTCCAGGCATGAATCGCTGTTTGATGGCACATTGGGAAAATACACGGGAGGTACGGCAGAGCTGTGCGTGCGGGAGGCGGCGGTGCCGATATTTTTCCGCGCGCGGCCGCTGCCGTACGCGCTGCGCGGATGCTGAACTCGACGCCATGCTAGGCGCGGGCGTCATCGAGCCTGTCACTCACTCGGACTGGGCCACGCCTCTGGTTGTAGTAAGAAAAGCTGACGGAGGTTTGAGAATTTGTGCCGACTATAAGGTAACTCTAAACAAAGTCTTAGCGATCGATAGGTTTCCGGTTCCAAAAATGGAGGATCTTTTTAGTGATATTAGTGGTAATATGTTTTTTACCAAATTAGACCTATCTCAGGCATACAATCAGATAGTGCTATCGCCGGATTCTAGAGCCTATACGGTCATTAACACGCATAGGGGCTTATTCAAATACTCCCGCCTAGTATATGGCCTTGCATCCAGTCCAGGAATTTTTCAAAAAATCATGGTAGATTTGTTTAAGAATGTTCCGAATGTAGTGGTATTTTATGATGATATCTTAATAAAAAATAAAGATATCGACAGCCATGTTAAGACAATAAAACAAGTCTTAGGCATACTAGATAAAAACGGACTTAAAATTAAAAGGAGCAAATGCGAATTCTTCGCCAAAGAAGTCAAATACTTAGGATACATAATTAATACAAACGGTGTCCGGGTAGACCCTGATAAGGTTCAAGCAATAACAACCATGCCTCACCCGAATAACGTGACAGAACTGAAATCATTCATAGGGATGGTTAACTTTTATGGGAAATTTATAAAGAATTTAAGTACTCACTTATCACCTTTGTATGACCTTTTAAAAAAAGGTAGACATTGGACATGGGGAAATGAACAAAACACAGCTTTTAACCAAGTAAAACGTTTCTTGTGTAGTACAGAAGGTTTAACTCATTTTGACATGAAGCGCGAGTCTGTGTTGACGGTAGACGCGAGCGGGCGTGGGCTGGGCGCCGTGCTGGCGCAGCGCGCGGAGGGCGGTGGCGCGGAGCGTGTCGTGGCGTACGCTTCACGTTCGCTTACCTGTCACGAGTTACACTACAGTCAAATTCATAAGGAAGCACTAGCAATTGTTTTTGCAGTTGAAAAATTTCATAAATACTTATATGGCCGGAAGTTTGTTTTGCGTACCGACCATAAGCCTCTTGTAAGCATTTTCGGACCGAATATAGGTATTCCGACCGCAGCGGCCAGTCGACTACAACGTTGGGCGATCAAGTTAGCTGCTTACGATTTCGATATTGAATATGTTAGGACAGATAAAAATACGGCCGATGTCTTCTCACGCTTAATTGGATCACAAAAGAGCGAGGTTGCTAATAAAGAAGTGGACCTACCAGAGCAAACATATTTGCATTTTGCTACAGAGGCGATGTTGTTGGATTACAATGCGTTAAAAAACGAAACGAGACGCGATCCGATTTTAAGTCGAGTATTAAGCTATATAGGGGATGGATGGCCAGCAGAGATCGATATTAGGGAAATGAAACCGTTTCATAATAGAAAAAATGAACTATACTCCGAGTTAGGCTGCATCATGTGGGGTCATCGCATTGTTGTCCCATCTTCGTGCAGAAAAAAAATACTTTCTGAACTTCATGACCCACACATGGGTATAGTTAAAACGAAATCTTTGGCCCGTAGTTATGTGTGGTGGCCAGGCATCGACGAGGCGGTGGAGGCGGAGTGCCGTGCCTGCCCCGTGTGCGCCGCCGTGGCCGACGCGCCACCGGCGCAGGTGCCCCACTCCTGGCACTGGCCGTCACGCCCGTGGTCGAGACTTCATTTAGATTTTTTAGGGCCAATACAAGGGTTAACCTATTTGGTGGTGGTCGATTCTTGTTCGAAGTGGGTGGAGGCTATTAACATGCCGAGAACGACAGCACAGTCTGTTATAGCGGTCCTGCGGGATTTATGGTCGAAGTTCGGCCTCCCAAAGCAGACAGTGAGCGACAACGGGCCACCCTTCTCTAGTTCTGAATTTCAATCTTTTTTAAAGCATAATGGCATAGAACATATTTTTTCTGCTCCGTACCACCCAGCATCTAATGGAGCTGCCGAAAACGCGGTTAAGCTATGTAAGCGAGTAATTAAAAAGGCATTAAAACAGAACATCAATGTAGATATAGCTTTATGTCGATTTTTGCTAGCTTACAGAAACACAGGCCACGCTACTACAGGCGATAGCCCCGCCAATATTTTGCAAGGCCGTAACCTACGAATGCGGCTAGATAACCTAAAGCCAGACAGGGAATCTCGCGTCGCCGCGCGCCAAGAGCGTAGTGAGCAGCATGCCGGGGGCGCGCAGCGTCAGCTCCCATCGGGCGCACAAGTTTGGTACCGCGAATATAGGGGCTCGGATAAATGGTTGCCAGGTACTGTTTTGAAGCGGTTAGGTAGTAGCGATTACAGTGTAAAATCAGATTCTGGAACCGAAATTCATAGGCATATCGATCAACTAAGACACAAAAGTTCAGCAAATAACAACAATAACGTTGAAAAGAAGGTAGGTTTGGACATAGTGGCACAAAAACTCGAACTTCGGAAGCATTCAAGAAGATCTTTAGCAATACCCACGACCAGAGGCGAGGCCTCAGTTAGCGAGGTAGGGGTTTCAGGAAGGAGTAGTAATTCACCAAAAATAGCAGCGTCGCCCACACTGTCTGAAGTACAGGCTGGCGTTACTCCCGTGTCCTCTTGTACTCTTCCCATTAGTCCTAATGTGCCATCGGACGAGGGAACGTGTGCTAGCACAAGTAGTAAGGACAATGTACCTATTGTTATTAAAAGAGATCGGCAACCACCTACGAGATTCGGGTTTGAAGAAATAGACTAGAAATGTAGACTTATACTTAAATACTTAGGGATGCCTATATACTAGGCCTACCTAGCTATAAGACGGGTTCTGTTACGTAGATTACCATAGTTTAGTTTCTTTTTTGTTAGTAACTTAAATAAGTTAGTTGTTTAATAAGGGTGGAGGTGTTATGTATAAGTGATATGTGGCAACACCACAGCTGCAGTTTTGGTTCTCTCAAATAAATGTCTTGGTAAAAGCACACGTGTATTCAATATTTAGCAGTAATGTTTTGTGTAATGATATTTTATTTAATTTTACGTAACTACTTTAGATCTTATAATAATGTTTGACTCTAGCAATACTGCATAAAAATTTGCCTTCATCGAATTCGAATTCATCCAATTCTTCGAAATTCTTCAGGCTAATTTGGAAAAGAGAGTTGGGAACGTTGAAAGGAATAATACATTATCTTTGTGTACCTTTTTAGGTCCTAGCTACAAAATGGCTGCCTTTTCTGACCAGACGGAAGCTACGAAGACCAAACGCAGAGTGCAGGATAAAGGCCAAGACATGATATCTATGCAGCGGCTAATGAATTCTTCAGCTGAGACCTTCGATTTCTTCGTCGTCGAATACGTCTGCATCTACGGCAGGAGCGCGGACCATTTTTGACAAATTCATGGCAGAGAAAATCTCGTCGCAGCAGGGTACACCATCAAAGAAGTACAAATACATGCCAATGATGATATCTTGCCGAGAAGAGATGCTTCTGATTTACATAACTGTCCCCGAAAATGGTGGCAAGCTCATCGTAATTAGGAGTGAGCGTTGAATCAACGAACTGTTATAAAAACAGCTTTTCTACATTTAACGAATCAACCGTTTTCTCTTTTCCGCGAAACAGGTTGATTCAATCAACTTATTATTTCATTCAACGAACGACATACTATGACGTTGACACATTCTCGTTCGTTGACGGACAAAACGAATCAACCGTCTTCTCTTTTCCACGAAACAAGTTTATTCAATCAACTTATTATTTCATTCAACGACATACTATGACGTTGACATACTATCTCGTTCGTTGACGGACAAGTTACATGGAAGATTGAACTTTAAAAACACCTTACGAACGAGCACCATCCGAAAATGAACGAACGAGCTTCGAACCGCTAGGTAAAAGTAAAACACGTTGTACACGAGCGAGCGAGACGCCGCAGTAGTCGACAGCTTAAGATTGTTGGAGAGTGAAAGAGATGAATGTATGTTTGTTCATTCCGGGGGCTAAGCGCTCCGTGCGCCGCGCGCCGGCCTTCTGACTGACCAAGAAAAACAGGGAAATTATTTTCATTCGTTTAATTAGTTTGTTTATGTGACACGTTGAGGTCAACGCTTTTTTTGTGCGCAAGTTTAATAATTATTTTATTATGTGTAGGTAGTAAAAGTTAGTGATATTTTAGGATATTTATGGCAAATAAGGACAGTGTTTTATTGTAAATAAATAATACTAAGTAGTTCAAATGTAAAAAAAGTTAAAAAACAATTTGCAAAATGCCGGAATGACAAGGCACTACAGTTTACGTTTCGACAAACCAGTTAAAAACGTCAACAGGTTTTGCCACAAGTTGACCGTTTTAGACGTTAACGCGTCAACACTACTGGTGCAATACAGTTAACGTTTTGACAAACCTGTTAAAAACGTCAACCGGTTTTTTAACCGGTTGACCGTTTATAGAAAACGGTTTCGTTTCGTTAACGCAAAAACAGTCAACGACCCACAACTAATCGTAATATACAGGATGTCCTATGCAACCTGTACCAGCGAAGGTATGTGGTCACACACCAGTACCTATCGATTGGACCCCGATGTATGTTCTGCGATTTTTTGTCGTTTTCGAGATATACAATACATTAGACAATAAAACAACAACAATAGACCATAAATATTAATTTTTTGTTTTATTTTCAGATTTTTTTAATTTTGGACGCTTTAAGCTATGATTTTTTCTGTTAAGTGATCCATTGAGATTTTTTTGTTGGTACGGCTAGCATGCATGTTCGTCTGTAAAAACACTAAACATCAAAATTCTCACTACTAGACTAGTAGCTCAGATATTTATCATAAAATAAAAATTTCTGTTTGAGATAAATTTTTACTTGATTTCAACTTGTAAAAAAATTACGTAACCCTGACTAAATAAGTTCTTGGTAATTTTAAAAACTTTACTCTTTTTTTCAAACTACTTTCAATATTATTTTGTTGTAAATACTACGCTATTTTACATCTGTATCGTCATCGCCTCATTTATTTATTCTAAATCCACATTCTGGTGCCAAACACTCGTATTCAACTCGAACATATCTTTTTACTAGGATTGTGTCGTTCATGAACGAACGGCTCATATGATCCGGATCACGGGCCGCTCGTGATTGTTCCGAACAGTCTCGACGAAAAGACCCGTTCATTTCTACGTTCGGCTCATTGTGAACGACTGAGACGCGCGCCGCGACTTAACGCAAAGATCTGCTGCGTCTTGCTCTCGCGAGGCCGTAAATGGTGCGTGCGAGTAGGATAGGACACATTCTGTGGCTTGTATCATCTACTCACAGCCTGATTAAAAGTAGATACCTTAAGGTAACGTAATAGAGTCTGTTGTCGCAGTATGGTACTTAGGTATTCATTCCTTTATTCCTTACCAAACATAACGTAGGTATAACACGCAGAAGTTAACTAGGCACCTCGTGCCTAGAAGTTTACTTGGCACCAGGTGCCAAGTTGATTTCTGCGTGTTGTACACAACTGTTTTCTTCCTATAATAGTAAAAATATTACTACTGATACTTGATACTTTTGTTCCAATTTACTTGAAACCTTAAAGACCTTCCTTACAAATAAATGTTTTAACTATTTACCAAAATACCTATTTACATTCCATACGAAAACCAGTTAGCAACCAAATCAATTTTATACTGACAGACGAATAATAATCATAATCGATTTACCCGATAGCCCGAGAGAGGAGGCTATTATTTTTCGAGTAGATAGGTAGGTACATGTAAGTACTTGGGCATCTAAGTAGGTATGTAGGTAGGTACCTACTGTACGTACCTACTACCTAGGTAGGTTAGGTAAGTAGGTACCTCTATGTAAATTATTTACCAACAAGGAAACCCGCTTGCACAAGTTCATAAAAATATCAAGCATAGGTAGGTAGGTATTAAATCAAAGTGAAATGAAAGCTGATTGAAATGGTCTAGCAATAGTCGGATAAGCTTTGTAAAGTTTTGGTAAGTACCTACCTAGGTAGGTAGGTAGTCCTTAGGTATTATTTCTAAAGTAGCTTTCCTCAAAGTCGTCGCATCAATCAATCCATTTTTTAGTAGCCTTGGGATCCTTTAGGAAGATAAAATTTATAAGAAAAGCATCAGACGAACGAAGGTGTTATTGTAGGTACCTAGGTAGGTAACTAGGTATTAGCATTCGACACAGACAAACCTCACCTCAAATTAATAAGCTTAGCTACTACCTATTCAATTGCCTAAATTAAATTCTCATTCAATTCAATAGGTAGTAGCCGTGGTAGTAGGTAGGTACCCAGGTACCTAATTGAGTAGGTACCTACCTAAGGAGTTATATATTTTTCTGTCGGACAACATTACCTACTTGCTTGAGTTTTTTTATAGCTCAGTATCTAGTACCTACCTACCTAGTAGGTATCTCGCAATTTGACCATTTTAGACGCACCTACCTAGGTATAATAAAACTACGGTTGTTGGAGGCACGCAAGATAGGTAGGTAAGTATTTACACATCTTTCTACCTCCAGTGAGGAAGATATACTAACGAAGATATAGGTACCTACCTACTAGAAGAATCTAACTTGAGACGTTATAAGTAGGTAAGTACCTATCTCAATTCAGGTCAATAAATATCTACCTACCCAGCAGCGAGTTTTTACTCTATGTACCTTACCTACCATAATTTAATGATAATTGGATCATGAATGATATACCTAGACCGAGAATTCGAAAAGATCCACCACAGAACCAAATCAGTCAGTAACGAAACGACGCGACGACACGCAACGAAACGAACCGATCTCGCACAGGCTCAGATCAGTCAGTCACAAAATCGAAAAGATCCGCCGGCAAAACAATCATTCATATGAACGGATCATATGAACCGGATCATTTTCTTAACGGGTCGTGACTGATATGGATCTTTGTGAATGAACGAACGACACACGCCTACTTTTTACCTAAGCTCATTGCCCCCTGATGTGCGACACGTTGAACAGCGCACAACATTTTTTACTAATATTCATAATTATTCAGCATATCAATCGGAAAAATGTGAAAAAAGTAATTTCAAATGCTTGAAATAAGTTTCACTTTTTTGACTGTATCATTTTTAAGCTCCGTTTTCGCCCAATAAAGTACTAACTTTTTTGATTAGAGAGTGCCAGAGAAAAGAAGCGAAAACGTTATATTGGGGACATTGAAGATAGAATAAAAGCTGATAGAGAAGAATTTAATACAAATCACTATAATACACAATAGAAATACTATTAATGTAATAATATTAAGTAATAATATAAATTTAATAGTATTTAATATGATTTTTCTTAAGATTTTTCAAAAACATAAACGAAGAGCGTCGTTTCAAAACGCAAGTTGTCACATCACGGACAATTTTCAGTATGCTACGGATTCGTACTTCTTACATATACTACTTTACTACAGTGAAACGCTACTAGCTTCGAAACGCTATTATTACATAGTTAATGATAATATCGGGTATTTTGAGAATGGACGGCAGTATTGTCTCGGCGGTAACTCCGAGTACATCCAGTCGCCCCGTGACCACGATCGCTGTAACGCGGTAGAAAAGTAGGGGAAATAAAAGAAAAGGTACGCGATAAATACCCGATATAATGATTAACTATGTTAACAAATCGCGAAAGTTTAAAAAGTGCTATTATTACATATAAAAGAACATGCCAAAAATGAGGTTTGTTTCAAAACGCAAGTAAGGCAGCAGCTGTGTTGTATCAAAACGCAACCAAATAATATTTTGTTTCTGAACGCAACTTTTCTGTATTAATTATGTCAAACAAACGTCATTCTCTTTTGTTTCAATTTTCCGAAAATATTGCGGTTTTGCTAAAAGGAAATCATGGATGATTCCATAATCGTAGGAGAAAATTGACGTGGTTCAAGGAAACGAACAAAAAAGAAAACTAAACGGCAAGAGGATACCGAAAAAAGGTTAGATTAGGATTAACTTCAGTTTAATGTTTTCCGTGTAATAATCTAGTATTTAAACTTGTGTATTGCGATAATTTTATTAAGCATTTTATTGTTTTAGGTATACAGATAAAAATCATAAACTAGATGGATTTCAAAATCCTTGTGTTCATCAAAACGGTAGATTCCGCTGTGGACTAATTTTTAAGGTAGATTTGATATCAAGCAGAAAGGTTTATTCAACTCCAAAAAAGTAGATGAAGACCAGAAATTGAGCCATTTAATGAAAATATCGAAACCAAAACGAAGACGAAATATGGCTTCAAGACCAAACAATATTACAGTAAAATATTTCATTCGAACGAATAAAGAAAATGTTCGAGTATGTTGCAAGTTTTTTAAGTGTTTTTTCCGTTACTACTCAGCGATTGAATACCATAGCAAAGTATGTGCAGGGTCATGTATCAAAGAAAAAAGAGGTGGAAATAGAAAAGAACTTTTGTTTACAGGGAAAAGAGACAAAGTCATTGATTTTTTATTTCAAAATTAAGAGGGTTGATAAGATTTATTTTTCTTTTATTACTAATTACCTATCTATGAAAAAATGGCTAATATTTTATTCTATTCTAGGTACAGAGAGCCACTATGGCAGGAACAAGAGTCAAAGACACCTTTCCTCCGAGTGGAACATAACAAAACCTTGGCAGGCTTATAACGCTAGTGTCACTGAAGCATTGCAGGTTAAAAGATGGTTTTATGGGGGGTAAAGGTGGATTTCCCCCAAATAGGTACAGAGGGAGATCTCCTCTGAACCGGGCCCGACCCATCTGGTCCACTGAGCCCGGTGGTCTTTCGACCGACAGTTGATGTCGGAAACTCCTATATGGTCAGTTTTTAGTCCAGCGTTTGCGCGATCTAGAAATGGTCACTTTTTGCATCTCTCAACGACATCTAGCGGTCACTCATTGGAGCGCTTAGTTAGGTTTTTTACTAACTTCAGTATTATCGGTGATAGCGCCTCTATTGACACGTTAGCCTTGTAATTCGGCCGTTGTCGCCTAGAGGTCGCCTACATCACTCCCTTTCCAGACCGAAGGTCGATATAGTTCTTGATACCAGCATGTCCTGTGTCCAGCTTAGCTCATCGTAGTCTTCAGTGAGTCGAGACTGGTGCGATGACCAGGTTGAGGGACGGGAGAGCGCTTGTCATCTGCGGTGAGTCGAGATGTGTCCCAGTGAGTCGGGACGAAGCGCGGCGCTTGTAGTCTGCGGTGAGTCGAGACGGTCCACGGTGAGTCGGGACGAAGCGCGGTGCGGTGCTCCAGGTGGGCCTACGGTGGGTCGAGACTGTATGCCCAGATGATGCCGCTAGGGAACTCCACGAAGCGTTATCGAGGAGGGGAGAAACCTGCAGAACCAGGAAGTCAGGGCGGCTGCGATGGAACTGCGGAGGCTGAGGGATGGTGCTGGTGCGGTGCGAAGTTGCTGGTCCGGAAGGTAGCTTGAGGGAGAGAGGAGACGAAGGTCTGCTGCTGCTGATGATGATGATGATGATCGTCAGTGATGGCTGGAGTGCTGCGCTGCTTGTTGAAGGAATCGTGTTCAGGAATCCAGTCGTCGGGTACGAGCACTGATACACGAATATAAGGACCTTTTCACTGAGGATGTCTTCGATCGTCTGTACAGACCAGCCAGTGTGCAGTTGCCGAAACTATATGGGCTGCCGTAAGTACATAAAGCAGACGTGCCACTACAACCAATAGTAAGTCAAATACACTCGCCGACTTACAATCTAGCGAAGTACGTAGTTGGGGTTCTACAGCCACTTACGGAAAGACGTCATCTTTTGTGAAGGATTCGCGCCATTTTGTCAGCATCGTCGGTGACATAACGTTGGAACCTGGAGATTTATTGGTGAGGTTTGATGTTGAATCTCTATTTACTAATGTTCCGCTTATTGATTGTCTTGATGTTGTGAGACAGAGATTGAATGATGAACTTCCTGAGCAACACGTATTACTTCTACAGAACTGTCTTGATGGCAATTTCTTTTTATATCAAGGGCAACATTACCTTCAGATAGACGGTGTAGCTATGGGTAGTCCTGTGGCGCCTGTACTTGCCAATATCTGGATGGAACATTTTGAATCCAGGATAGACCTAGCAGCTTTTGCTATAAAATTGTGGAAGAGATATGTCGACGATGTCTTTTGTATAATCAACGGAAGTAACCAGGAAGTGGATCAGCTGACAGAGCATCTGAACTCCATACACCCTAAGATCAGGTTTACGCACGAAATGGAAGAGAACAGATCCTTGGCTTTCCTCGATTTAAAAGTGACGGTAAAATCCGACGGGACCTTAGCTCACACTGTGTACAGAAAGAAGATACATACGGACAGATATCTTAACGCTGCGTCACACCAGTGGTGTGACGGATGGTGGTGTGACGGATGGTGGTGTCACACCACCTGGAGTCAGTAGTATCTTCTCTAGTAAACAGAGCTCACGACCTCTGTGACCTACACAGTGAGTTAGAACATGTTCAGGAGGTTCTGAAACGGAATGGCTACAAGACTAGTATGAGATGGCAACCCAATCGGCGGCGCAAAGAAAAACATGTTGAAGTGACAAGACAGTCGGCGTTTCTGCCTTATGTGAAAGGAGTGACGGACAAAATTTGAAACATTCTTAAGAAGTTTTCGATCAAGTCGATCTATCTCCACCCACCAAGATGGCGAAGCGACTTCGAACACCAAAAGATGTAGTGTCCTTGCAAGTTCCTGGAGTCCACAAGATCGATTGCAGCTGCGGGCGTTTCTACATAGGCCAGACTAAACGCACGGTCGCGGAACGTGTTAAAAAATACATAGCAGCGGTCAAAAATCGACAAATAAACAAGTCGGCAATAGCTGAGCATGTAGTAGACTCAGTACCCAATCACTGGATTGAATTACACAAACCGCAGGTCATCTGTAGAGAGGCATTACTGCAAGAGAATGGTTCAGGAAGCGATTGAAATTAAGAAACATTCTAATTTCAATCGTGATGACGGTTTCAGACTCACTGACACACATAAATACTAATAATTATGTGTTCAGATCGCGTAAGTTTGAAAATATTTATTGGTTGACCTGAAAAACCGGTTCTGCTTTAATTTTTTTACGTCTGGAAAAAAATTCGCAAATACAGCCAAATACCTACCGACTTCTCTATGTGAAGAATCCATTCCAGACAAAGAGCAACACACCACTTCGCCTGCGACTAGTGAGAGATCTAGGACAATGTCCCCCACCATCCTACAAACACCTCCAAGTGCTCCAATAAGTAGGCAGACATCAGTCGTATCTAGTGCCGGAGATTGTGGCAGATGATCTTTCTCACAGCGCTGCGCCTGTGAATACACTTTCAATCCTACAAACATCTCCACGCTCTTCAGTGAGAAGACGTACGTACATCAAAAGCATTTTCTGAGCCGGAGATGACTGTTGATTCAGGCAGCCACACAGTACACTGCTTAGTGGGCCTACCATTCATAGTTAAAATCGTAGGTTCGTGGCCCCACTGCATCAAGTTTATACGTAGAGTAAATACTTGAATTAAAGTGAGTTCTTCAGGTACTGGCCACTTGAGATACTGGCCTTTTTAGTCACAATTCACAATATATTATAATTGTACGTTGTACCTGTCAGTGTCGCGCGTCTTTCAAGTTCGCAGCAATTATTTACTCACTTTTGTTTTTTTCATTAATTATGTTTCTAATAATAAATAGAAAACGACTTAGCAACGGATACCAATACTATCGGCATAAACGTTATAATTCTGTATCAAGGACAATTTGGCATTGCAGCCAAAAACGAAAATTTAAATGTCCCGGTTCTATTACAGTGTGTGATGTAAGTTGAATAATTCACTTATTCGTACACATAAACATAGCTTTTGCCCGCGATTTCGTTCATCGCCTCTTATTGATTACTTTTTATAATTCAAGTAAACAAAACGTTACGTGTCTGCCGTTAAACTTAACTAGAATTTACTTCGGGTTCGCATTATATTGACCAAATTTTATTATTTTAGGATGACACAGTGTTTAAGAGCAAGGTTCACAAATCCGAGTGTTTACCAGATATGGCAAAAAACAGGGTGGCACTAAAAGTTATAGAAGCGAAAAAGAAGCTGCGAGTTTGGACGAGCCAATGCCTAAAATTTACGAAAAACAATTTGACCCCCTATAAGACGAAGGCATTAACCTTGTTACAAACGTGTCGTCATTCGACAACATGAAATGTGCTTTGTACAGAGAAAGAAAAAAACAGCTAAAATCAAAGAAATTTTTTTACAAGACATTACATGAGGTTGAAATTCCCGCAAATTTCAAATCATTTCTTGTAGCAGATTATACTTGTATTGGCGGCAATGCTAGAATCATTGTATTTGCATCAGAAAGAACTGAGAATTATTACCAATTACCGATGTTTTTTTTTTTGATGCAACCTTTAAAAGCACTCCCAAGCCTTTTTATCAGCTAATGGTGATACATGGAGACACGGGGAGTACTACTGACAAAACAAAAGTTGCTCCATTATTTTTTGCTCTCATGAGTGTGTAACGCTCGGAAATATCGTTCCCTACCCTACCTGATCAATAGTGATTATCTATCAATAAAACTAAGCATTTTACTGTAAGGTTTGTATTAAAATTGTGATTTAAAGTGGCCAATGATCGTCTAGTTAGCGGTAAGACTCAAACATTGTGATGTAGTGACTCAGATTCTTTTAGAAGCTTAAGACAAATGAAATAAACGTTAAAACTACTTAAGTTATCGATTCTTCAATTCTGGTACAGTAGCATAGCACCCCTCTTTCATGGTCGACTCATACCATGATACACCCATGCTCTGAAACAACTAAAATTACATAGTAAGCGAAGAACCTATAATATCTTGGCAATGTGATCTTGTTCGGTAACTCTACCACTCATATGCGGAAACCGGAGAACTTTGCTTTATCCCGTATAGGTATAAGCCAAATTTATCTGGTTAGGTGCCCCTCTACGATGTTTATCTTTTCATCTCCTCGGGGAAAGTCGAAAGCAGACGGCTCTCGCCCTTCCCGTACTTAGAAGTAACCAGACATTTAAAACCAAAGCGTATGTAAATCGCTAACTCAGGAGAGTTTTACGGGGAATGATCTAAAACGATCCAAATACATCCTACCTCACTTAAACCCTAGCCTACCTCATCCTATATCAAGTCCACGCGGGGAGTCCTAAGAAATAAACGTGTGGAACCATATTCCAGTCCAACCGTAGGTCAAAACAATAGATTTAATAAACGTTCGGTTAGTTCCAGGTATTACAACACAGGAGTTTCACCTGGTTAATTCCAGGTATTACAACACAAGAATGTCACCAACACTACTCGGGAGCATTGCAGCATCATCAGTGTGTTTGATAAATATAATAATAAATTAGAATAGTCGGCTCTGGAATGTAACACCATCCGTCTACAATACGGAGAAATATTAGAAATGAAAAGTGTGGGTTTACGTAACCTGAATCTGATTGATAGAAATTTGCAATCCATTCCTAGAATTCCTCCCTGGTCTCGCTCGATGGCTGAGCTGACCTAGCATCCCGTCAGTATCCTCATAATTCCCACTATTCCTGTAAAACCTAGGAAAAAACCCCAAATTTTCACTTCACTTCAAAACTTCCGATCTCTTCCCACTGACATCCCTGTACCGACTATCCTAGAAGCCCATTTGTTTTCCTCGAATACTCAAATTCAAATATTATTAAATTGCCGTACAAGATTTAAGAAGGTTGCTATCCTTCCAGCAAAGCGTTCGAACTCATTTACAGCTCAGAATATATTTTTAGTGTTACAAGCTATATCAAAATGTGTAAATTATTTCTATATTTGCAAATTAAACGAACCAGCATAAACTGGACCGTTACAAGTGAGTGTGCTCTCAAAAAAGAAAACTCATACTTCGCATTATTTGACATCATTAAGACACGATTTCCAGAATGGAATCCTATAAAAATTCACGCCGATTTCGAAATTGCTCCTACCAATGCTTGATGTTATAGATGAATTTTATAGATACGCAAAGTTTTGAAGTAAGCGCAATGACTTTTTTCATGGGAAACACGTTTAGATGGCCCGAGAAACCAGACACAATCTGGTATCCGCAAAAAGATGAACTGGATGTCCCAGTGCTTAGTAACAAAAGAGGTTTTTATGTTGTGCAAGCAATGAACAAATACCTTCCGTTTACTGTTTAGAGGGGGTACCAATCTACAAATAGTAAATGAGAGGTATTTCTCGGGTGAGAGAAAGTACCTAATAAACATACAATTTTAATTATGTGTTATATTATACATTCTGTAAATGGTCAAATAATGGTACATTGCACGGTCAGTATTTGGACCTGGCTGGTCATCTAGTGTTACTACATAAAAAAATCATAAATTTTATTTATACCTAAAATGATAGTAGAATAAAATAATCCATGTACGTCATTTCGTAAACTAAATATCATGCAAACCACATCAAAAATTGAGAAAATAAATAAATAAGCAGACAGGTGAATATCTGGCACAGCGTATCAGCATTGCCTTACAGCAATGCAGCCAGCGTCTTGGGGACGCTTCCGACTGGTGTTGATATGGATCAGTTGAGCTATCTGAAGACTGTTTGCAACAGTCGGCAGTTAGCTCAATTGTTTCAATTGTAAATACTAGTATAATTTTCTTTGTGAATAAATGTCACTTTTGTGTATTAAAAAAAATAAAAAAAAATAAGCAGACTATGTAGTTAAGTAGCTTAAAAATTGCTTAAATGATTCACTATTGGAACATTGACCCTATGTACCTTACTTAGTAAAATTGTCACTATTTGTTTTTGATTAAATAAATTACTTCAAAAGAACATGTTTTAATTAATATAACTAATGCAGGCATCGCACATAATGATGCGCAAGCTACTTTTATGAATTGCGCAACTCTGTCTGACGAAATCATGCAACTAGAGTCCCCCATGGATTTTTCAAATTTATTTTCCCTTCCCTAAAACGTAGCAAAATATTACCTTTTAAGGTGCGTTAGCGTCTCCCGAGCCTCTCATTGGCTGAAAGCCATCGTACTACTGCGTGCGGGCTAGGCACCGAGCTTATCCCTACTTGAAGGTTTTCGTGCGCTCACCTTAAATACCCCTGGCGGGCGTCGCTCCGGCCATTCGACAAATTTTATTTGATAAAGACGGAAGTCCCGTTTCTCTCCTAATTTTTTATTCAGCCTATTTCGTCCCACTGCTGGGCAAAGGCCTCCCCCGCACCCTTCCAAACTTCTCGGTCTTTTGCAGACTCCCACCACTCCGGGTCAAAAGCTACTAGATCGTCCCGCCACCTTTTACGTGGCCGACCCCGTCGCCGCCTCCCATCTTCAGCCAGGGTGTTATAGCATGGGCCCATCTCTCCGGGTGCATACGACCGACGTGGCCAGCCCAATCCCACTTTAACCTGGCGGTTTTTTCCGCAACATCGGCAATGCCTGTTAGTGAACGTAGCATTGTATTCGGCACTCGGTCAATCCGTTTAAAGCCGCTACGCTCCATCGCCCTTTGGCAAATCTTCTGCTTCAACTTCTGTGCTTCAGTCAGTGACCATGTCTGTGCACCGTAGGTTAGGACAGGCAGGATACACATGTCGACGAGTTGGCGCTTTAGTGTGAGTGGAAGGTCGCCCTTCATGTGCTCCTTCATGGACCAGAAGCTCTTCCAGGCATTCTCGATACGAAGTTCGATTTCCCTATCATGCCTGTTATCGAAGGATGCTATCTGGCCCAAGTAGATGTACTCATCAACATATTGTATAACCTGTCCGTCTACCACTACCCTACGTTTCGTGCTGTTGGACATAAATTAAATTCCATAAATTAAATTCCTCTCATAAAAGAAAATTCATTTGAATTGACACTTGTTCGCTAATTGTTGCGGAATTAACACGTCAAATTATGCTCGCATAAACACAATGGAAGGAAATCGTGATGTTAATGTTAACAAACGTAAACTGAAGCACTTTAGCATCAACCCCCTTTATTCAAAATCAAAAAACAGCTATTCATGGAAACATTTCGGCCAACTTATACTTGGAAAATGATGGAAAAAGAAAATATGTTTTTGCGGGTCAAGTGTTTTGTTCAAGCTGTCTGGAAAAAGCAAAGCAGGAAGTGCCTGACAGCCCATTGGGATGGTGAGTTTAGGAGGGGTCTAAAATCAAATCCGCAACTGTCCATTTTGAACGAAAACTTAAGTATGAATGACATCGAGTAGATCTCGTTAAAACAAATTTAGTACATATAACAATTTAGATGCAATGTTCCCACTGTCCCTTAGAAAATGGTGTATAAAAATTGAGGTGAGAAGCAAAACACCACTACCCCAAGCAAATCAGGTGCAAACGCGCCATTGTCCATTTTAGCCAATCACAGACTGCTAAAATTGGCATGTTCAAGGTGGCCGCAGATGGCCGTGGTTGGTGGTTGTGATTTTGTAGTAAGACTGTGTTTGACTATTTTACGTTTTAAAATAGCATTTCGTAATAAAACCATTAAAAAATGGAAGAAAATGTAGTGGAGGTGACTCCAGAACGTGCTCGCAAAAAGAAGAGAGCACCAGAAACGTGGAAACGACCTAGATCAAAGGTTGAAAGGTAAGCATTTTTTCCTTACAATGGCGTGTGTTTGTACAATCAGCGCGATAAGTGAATCATATTTTGGGATAGTGACTTCTGAATATTGTTTAAGTTTTTATTGGTTTCTAGCTGAGCCCGATATTGTTTAGTGTAAATCGAATATAAATAATCCGATATCTTAGTTTCTGTACTAAATAGGTAGGTATCTAATTATTGTTTCTAGGGAACTAGTGCTAAACGGCAAAAACGAAACGTTTTTTTATCTTTGTTCTACCTGTCTGTCTGTCTGTCTGTGGATCTGTTACCCCATCGTGTGGGTACCGTTTGTTCTTATTTTTAAATTACTTATTTTATTTATAATTATTTTTACAGGTACTCTGCAAAAATACCACCAGGTATGCCACGCTGTAATCATGATGCTAAAAATAAACAGTTTAAATGTTGTACTCTGACGATAATCGATATACAAAATTTCCTCGAAGCATTTTATAGAAGAAAAAATAAAAAGGACCAAGATGCATTTTTATTGAAGCACTGCAGAGTGTCTAGAGTGAAAAGACGCCGGCCCAGAGTTGGTCAGCGCCAGCCAACACAAAATACAACAAAACTGTTTGTTGAAAGAGAAATACAGTGAAGTTAATACGAGTTTGCCAAAAAACTTTCATAGCTATTTTGGGGATTACTGAGCACAGGATAAGAAAAGTATCTCGAACATTTTCCGTAGTTCAAGAAAAAAGGGGTGGTGATCATACGTCGGCTAAAAATATGCATAAATTGAGGGATGTCAAAAGATTTATAGAAGCTTTTAAGTGCCTAGTCACATTATTGTCGAGCTACCGTTATGAGAAAACATTTGCCATCTACTCTAAACATTCGGAAAATCTGGACTATGTACAATCAGAACTATGAACTACAAGTACGCGAATGTTACTTCAGATCCATTTTTAACACATGCTTCAATTTTTATCCTATGCATTGCAACACCACGGAGCCATCCAGTAATGAAAAAAAAAAGAAAATCGTCTTTCAATCTGTGCATAGTTGTGGCGGCGTCATTGAATTACAGTGGTGATTAATTACGTGTTGTTTTTTCAAGGTAAGTGCATTGTTTTATGGAATAACTAGTATATTTTGTAATAATTGGGGCACGATAAAGCTATTTACATGATAGGATTTGTGAATTATGTTGTTTTTTTCTTGTTTCCAACCTCAATTACCGGCAACAGGATTTTCGCCTTTTTCATGTAATTTCCGAAGCAATCTAGCTAAAGATAATTGAAATAGGCTGCATAATCGTATTTACAACAACTATTTACGCAAGTAATTGTTTATTTCAACGAATAAATCGGAAAAATCATTCATCAGAAGTATCAGTTGTTCCGTTGTACACCCACGTAAAATTGATGCAAACGAAATTCGAATTCCATTATGCTAATCTAAGCTCTATAGGTAGTAGGTCAGGGTTTATAATAGTTTGGCAGATGTGGCATTGCGCCGGAAACTTTTTGAGAGGGCTATACAGTGATAGTGATAGGAATCGTTTGTTAGCTATCGATATAATAATGATCATCATAACCTAAAGACGTCCATGGACCATGGTCCATATTCAGATATTTATGTAGGTACCTAGGTAATAATTAGTTTTTACTGATGATTAGTGGCGCAGCGGGGAATGTTCGCTTGCGACGCAGGTGGTTGCAGGTTCGATTCCCGCCTCGGGGCAAATTTTGGTACGATCTGCAGATATTTGTTCTGGGTCTAGGTGGTTTCTGTCTGGATGGTCCAGCATTATTTATTTACTAACAAGAAAAGCTATTTTTTTTGTTAGTTAGTAAAAAATAGCTTTTCTTAGTATAGTAGCTCATATTTTTATATGTTTTAGGAGATAAATCATGTCTTGGCATCCGAACGATGGGTGGCTCCCCCGGATTTCATGGCGGCGCTTTATGGGGATAGTGAAGAGATGCTGGACGAAGTGGACGAGGTCATCGAGGAGTACCTCGAAGAGGACGAGGTCAACGAGGAGTACCTCGAAGAGGACGTGACTGATGCAGAGGTATTATTTCAAAGAAAACCATTTTCATTATAAAAACGTGAACTTGTCAAAAACAGTCACATAAATAAAAAGTAACTTCACTTTTATGTAGGTAGTCCATTTTATATCCTTTTTTCCCCTTTGTACCTGTTATGGTATAAATAAATTTTCAAAATTTTGGTATTTTGTAGGATGCCGAACTTGATGCCTCGTCACTCGAAGCTCCAGCATATTCTCCCCTCACGTCGCCAGGGCGCCGAGGAAGCTGGCCTCCACCATCTGAACCGTAAGTTTTAATTCTTTTTATCTGTAGTTTGGGCAAGATCTGCCGACTACACCATACTGACGACGGTTCATTTATTTCAGATATTTTGGAGGATCCCCGCCAGGGAACAGGTCCCGATCACCCGTTCGCTCGCCAGCTCGCTCGTCGGAACCGTAAGTTTTAATTATTCATATCTGTAGTTCTGACAAGATCTGACGACTGCACCATACTGACGACGGTTCATTTATTTCAGATATTTGGGAGGATCCCCGCCAGGGAACAGGTCCCGATCACCCGTTCGCTCGCCAGCTCGCTCGTCGGAACCGTAAGTTTTAATTATTCATATCTGTAGTTCTGACAAGATCTGACGACTGCACCATACTGACGACGGTTCATTTATTTCAGATATTTGGGAGGATCCCCGCCAGGGAACAGGTCCCGATCACCCGTTCGCACGCCAGCTCGCTCGCCGGAACCGTAAGTTTTAATCACACTAATATTATAAAAGAGAAAGTTTGGATGGATGTTTGTTACTTCTTCACGCTTTCGGGCTGAAAATTTTGCAAACCGGTGATTCTAATCCTGAAATCAAACATAGGCTACTTTTTATCCTGTTTCCGACTACACGTATTAACGATGGTATTTGTTTCAGACTTGGCGTCGTTCTACGCATTTTTGACGAAGCGGGCGCGCCACTGGAAATGGAAGAAATGGATGAGTTTTATGCCCCGGACTTGCATGCCCTGTATGAAATAGATGACGGAATGAATGTACTAGATGACGGAATGAATGTAATAGATGACGGAATGAATGTAATAGATGACGGAATGAATGGGTCTGGTCGTGGAAGAAGTGTGAGAGGTAGAGTGCGGAGTGCGAGAGGACGGGGTGGACGAGGGCATGTAAGAAACCGTGGGCAATCTAGCCAAGGGGGGGGGGGGGGGGACGTCGCCAGGCCGGTTGGCAGCCTGGCCAGCCCCTCGAAGAGATTTGGATTACCGACGACGATGTTCCCCTCCAGCTGCGTGAAATGGCGAGGGATGTAGACGACGAAGGGAACCGCGCAAGAAATTTGAATGAAGGGGAAAATAGCGAGAGCGAGAATGATGACGTATTTGAGGACGCCATTGATGGACGGGATAATGCGCTATTGGAAGGTGAGGATCTCCATTTCGAATGGTCACCAATGGAGACTTTTCGTAGTGTAGAAGAGACTTTTATTCCTGAGCGCACTGGTTCGGTTCCTACGTACACTAATTCGTATGATGCTTTTCGTTCTTTTTGGGACGATGGCGTCTTAAAGATTATTGTGGAGGAGACTAACCGGTATGCTAGTCGAATTAATTCGGCCTCCTTCCAACAAGATTGGTATCCTACGAATGCTGATGAGTTGTTGTGCCTCTTTGCGTTCTGGATGATGACCGGTATAATCCGTATGCCAACGATTTGTAGTTATTTTTCTACAAACTCGTTGTTGAGAACGGAAGTCTTTTCCCGTATAACAACGTTGAAGAGGTACGACAATCTCAACAGGGCTCTCCATTTTGTGGATACCAGTCCTGCCAATGATGCGAACCCTACCGCTAATGACGCCGCTCCGATCGATTGCACCGTTTGAGGCCTGTTCTTGATCACCTGAACTGTAAATTTCAGTCTAACTACGTCTTAGCAAAAGACATTTGCATTGATGAAAGCTTAACGCTTTGGAAAGGCAGGCTAAACATGAAACAGTACATTCGGTCGAAGGCTGCAAAGTTCGGGATTAAAACTTTCGAACTCTGCGAGAGTGCGACGGGATACCTCTGGTCTTTCCTGGTTTACACGGGAAAGGAGAGCTCGCTTGGACCAGAACTCGCCAAAAGCACCGCCGTAGTTCGGAAGTTGATACAGCCCTTACTAAATAAAGGTTATCGATTATTTATGGACAACTGGTTCAATTCTCCGTATCTCGCTCGCTACCTCAAACGTTCCGGTACCGACTGTGTTGGTACCCTACATCCGTCTCGTGTAGACGTACCCAGGTTGGTAACAAACGCTCCGCTCAAGCAGGGCCAGCTAGTAGCGAGGCATTCGGGGGACGTCTGCGTCTTGTCCTGGATGGACAAAAAGAGGATAACCATGATATCCACATGTCATGGGGCAGCCACTGGCTTACCCAGGGTATCCTCTTGCCCACCACCACGTCCGGAACTCTTCAAGCCGCAGTCGATCCTCGACTACAATCGGTCGATGGGCGGTGTTGATCTCAAAGATCAAATGCTCGAACCGTACCTGCTAGAGCGAAAGCGAGGTGCCAAATGGTATCTTAAGCTTTTCAAGCGTCTGCTTAATGTTTAGATCTATAACTCTCGTGTCCTGTTGGAATCTTCCCTGAAGGTGCGACATGATAACCTTAACTTCCGCTTAGAATTAGTGCAAGCCATTCTGAATCATTATCATTCACTAGTTCCAAAAAACCGTAGAGCCGAATCATCTCATCGTAAATCGCAAGCTTTTCCTCACATCGTTCAACACCCACATTGGCCTGTTCATTTCCCGCAAAGCGCTGCCGATCAGGCGTCAAATCGCCATACTCGCAATAAATGCGTCATTTGCCTCCAGGAAGGGCGGAAAACGCAAATGACGGCATTTATGTGCGAATCCTGCAAAGTGCCGCTGTGTGTGGTGAACTGCTTTAAAAAATATCATCATCATCATCATCATCCGCAACCCGACTTCAGGTACTGCTGGATAGGTCTCCAAAGTTTGGAAAAGTTTGAAAAAATATCATACATCCATTTAATTTTTTAGGCTTGCTTTTGCTTCATTGCTGCTTCTGCCCAGTTGTCTATTTGTAATAAATAAATAATAATAAATAAATAATACAAATAAATAATGCTGGACAATCCACAGAGCATCATCTAGCCCCAAGTTAAGCAGAGCTTGTGTTATGGGTACTAGATGACTGATATACATAATATATTACATTACATAGATAGATATTTTTTATTATACATAGAAACGACCATAACACCCGGAACAAATATTTGTAGATCGTACAAACATTTGTCCCAAGGCGGGAATCGAACCCGCAACCTCCCGCGCCGCAGGCGGACCTTCGCCCGCCGCGCCACCGAGGGCGTCGGTGTAATGGATGAATGAATGGATTGGATGCAGGATTTTTTATGGGTGTAGTATGATAATAATATTTCGAATCTGAGTGAATGTGTGTGTGTTCTAAATCTACTGTGCTAGGGTGACCAAACGTATGAAAACCAAAAGAATTTTGACTAGAATGTGAGCTACCTACCTACATCTGTATTATACTACTACTACTGAGTTTACCTACATCTGTATTATCAATACCTGAAAACCCTAAATATAATGTAAATTTTAATTATTAGTTCAAAATAATGGAAAGCTATTTTACATCAATCGTATGTACTTATAACAAAAGAGTATCGTAGAATACCGAACTGTTTTTATGGTCACCTTATGCATAACATTTTTGTAATCTTACTATAAATTTGTATATTGCAGTAATTTGTAATTGAATCAGCTATTTTACATCAATCGTATGTACTTAAAACAAAAGAGTATCATAGAATACCGATCTGATTTTATGGTCGCCTTATGCGTAACATTTATGTAATCTTACTATAAATTTGTATATTGCAGTAATTTGTAATTGAATCAGCTATTTTACATCAATCGTTCAAAATAATGGAAAGCTATTTTACATCAATCGTATGTACTTAAAACAAAAGAGTATCATAGAATACCGATCTGATTTTATGGTCGCCTTATGCGTAACATTTTTGTAATCTTACTATAAATTTGCATATTACAATAATTTTTAATTGAATCTCCTAAAAAAATCACTTGATAATATTATTACTAGCCCATTTCAATCTGCAATGTGTTCCGGAGATTCTTCCGATCATATTATATTACAGTCAAAACAGTAAAAGCAAGATGGAAAAATCTGAGAGCGTATTTTTTTAAAGAATGTGGAAAAATTGATAAGCCAAAGAGTGGAGACAGCGCTGAAAAAATATGTAAAAGTATTATATAGTATATATTACTATTATTATATATTATTTTTAAAGAGCAAGAAGAACCAGAGCGAGAGCCCCGCGAGAGATTCAAACTTAAGTACAGATAATGATAATTATTCTATTACAACCAATACAACATTAGAGGAGCTGCAGAATCTAGGTTCTGTGCAGACTAATTCTACTTCAGAAACAATTACAAGTGATACTCTAGGATCTCCAAGTTATAGTCAAACATCACACAAAGAAAGAAAATTCGTATGAACAGAACCGAAAACAATGATCAACTTTTAGAAATAGAAAAGAAGAAACTTGAGATTCTCGAGAGGGAAAGTATCAAAGAAAAAAAGCGATGATTTACTGTTTTTTGAGAGTCTTCTGCCTTATTTGGAAAATATTCCACTAAGGCGTAAACTAAGGTTAAGATCGAAGATTCAAGAATTAATTTTGGTTGAAATTGAAGCTATAGAAAAAAATAATCAACAATCGGTACCAGTGATGAATATTCCTGTACCAAATATAAATACTCCACAATCAGTCTATGAATTGCACGTCCAGAATTCATCTGAACAAAATTTTATTCATAATATACCCATGCAAATGGAGAACGATTCGGCTTTGATCAGTTACATAAACAATTACAAATAATTACATGAAGAAATTTTCCATAGATCTTAAATTACTGTTTTTTAAGTTTTTTTGAACAAATAAAAATAATATGCATTTAGAGTTTCACTTACCTTAATGTAACGACTAGTCGTTCTTCGGCTGATATGCTTTTTCTAAGATGAGTATCCAAATGAGTTAATTTTCCTTTAACTTTACTGAGAAGTAGATAAAATGTTTCTCTTGTCATACGCAAATATTCGTAAAATTTGCTGTCAAAATTAAGCAATTGTTTATAAAGAACATTAAACTCCCCATAACTTGACCGTGACTTATTTATGTCATGAACCCAACATGATGGATAAGGCCGTGAAATGGTATATTTTAAATGTGAATTTTCTGTAAGTAGCAGTTTTAGAGCTATTTTTGAAAGTGACATCTCGTCAACGTGCCGACTAGCAAATGACCAAGGCACCTAGCGACCCACCAGGGAAACCACCTCTCAGTGCGGCCTCTGTGTATCCTAGCAAGTAGCCAGAATGCGAGCCACTAGGCTCTAGGTGCTAAGCAAGCCGCCTGCCTGTGCGGACGTAGCCTAAGGGCGCAAATGAAATAGCGTCGGCCGTCTCTATCACGCTTCAAAATACAGTGTACAATGAAAATGTCAAAACTGTTCGACTGGTGGCGGATGGAACAAAAATAGCATTATGGTCGGTATGTGCGCTAAATGTTTGATTCAGGCACCGCACCATATTCCACTCATCATACTCATTTATTCCACCTGATCGGGTTTTCGGTCTTATTGAGAAGGAGTTAAAACGTATGGAGATCATTTAAAACCTGTGGAATACATAGACGTCATCAAAATATATGGGACTGTTGTGTTATTAAACAATGTGAACGATTGGAAAACTGCTCTCGAATATATAATAATTCGTCCCCCGGGAAACTGGCATTTCCAGTTTAACCAATGCAAGAGATTTTTCTTAAAACGAAACCGAAGCAATGATGTTTATGTAAGAGGGGAGCCTAATTACAGCGCTGATATCGGAAGTTACATTGGTTTAGTGTCAATAATCTTTTGCTAAACGAAACCAAAACAAAATGTATTAGATTTATTCCACCTAATGGTTAAACAAGTGAAGGCTGATGTAAACGTTAAAGGAGAAACTTTAAAAATAGGAGAAAGTACCGTATTCTTAGGAATCACCTAAGATAATAAACTTCAATGGGGCCCACACATAGATAAGCTATCGAAGAGACTTAGTTCTGCAGCGTATGCAGTCAAAAAAATCCGTCATCTTACAGACGTGGATACATCTAGACTTGTTTATTTCAGCTACTTCCATAGTATTATGTCTTATGGTAGGGTAGGGCGGGTCTAGTTGAGCATAGGGGCAAGTTGGGCAATCGAAATATCTCGAAAACTATTCACCGCACGCGTAGGCATCATATAGCGGAAAGAAGGGGCCGCGGGAGGGGTACTCATCGCGCGATCGCCAGTGGCCGCTCGACGAGCGAGTGAAGCGTACGCGCGCATTGTTTATTTTGATACGAAAAAGTAAAAAGTTTGTTCACTGCAAGTTTTGTTCTGTATTGGTCAAATGTTATCTGTTTTCAATCAGGTGAGTGTTAATCTTCCATAAATTTAGTGTACTTTTGATATGTATCAGGTTTCTGGGTATAATTCTAACCGTTTTTTCATAACCTCGCTTTAGTTTTGAAATTTCGTGTTGGGGTTAGTTGAGCTAAGGTTGCTCAACTAGCCCCACGGCTTAGAACAAAATTAATGTATGTTTTTTTAATTTTTTATGGATGCGGACTTATAAAAGAAAGACTACAAGATGTTCTTACACCACTCAAGACCTAAATAATGCTGCAAAGGCTGTCAATGAGGAGGAAAAAAGTGTAAATGCCGCCGCCAAAGAATTTGGTATCAAACGGATGACTTTGACAAGATATTTGAAGAAGTTAAATGAAGGTGGTGATTCATCCATGGGTTATGCAACACCAAGACAAGTATTTTCACCCACACAAGAGGACTCATTAAAAAAATACTTGTTACAAATGGCATCAATCTTCTATGGATATTCCCCAAAAGACGTTCGTCGCCTTGCCTACGAGTGTGCTGCTACATTTGGCATTAAAATTCCATCCTCCTGGACTGCAAATAAGATGGCCGGAAAAGAATGGCTTACGAAGTTTCTAAAACGAAATCCGGAGCTATCCATCCGAAAACCAGAACCCACCAGCCTTGGTAGGGCAACATCATTTAATGCGCAGAATGTTAAAGTATTCTTTGAGAAACTGGCGGAAGTAATGGACAAAAATGGATTTAATTCGTCAGAAGTTTGGAATGTAGATGAGACAGGAGTGTCCACTGTGCTGAAGCCAAATAAAATTGTAGCTGCCAAGGGTAAGCGTAACGTCGGCGCCATGACTTCTGGGGAAAGAGGGACTAACGTTACAGTAGTAACTGCTGTATCTGCTTATGGAAATACAGTTCCTCCTATGTTTGTGTTTCCGAGAAAAAAATTTAAGAGCTACTTTCTTAATGGTGGTCCCCCTGAATGAATAGGAGCAGGCAATGCCAGTGGATGGGTTACAGACGAAGAATTCCATCAGTTCATGCAACATTTTATAAAACATGTGAAACCTTCCAAAGAGCACCGTGTTTTGTTAGTGTTAGATAATCACTCCTCTCATTTGAACGTGGAGACACTAAACTTGGCCAAAGAGAACGGAGTTGTAATGTTGTCTTTTTCACCGCATTGCAGCCATAAACTACAACCTTTGGATGTGTCTGTATTTGGACCGTTCAAAAAGTATTGCGCTGCTGCTCAAGATACATGGCTACGAAACAACCCGGGCAAAACCCTTACAATTTATGATATACCAAAAATTGTCGCTGATTCGTTGCCGTTTGCTCAGACAAGTATAAATATTGCCAATGGTTTCCGAAAGACTGGCATCTTCCCGTATAATGCAAACATTTTTACTGAGGATGAGTTTGCACCATCATTTGTAACCGACCGCCCAGAACCAGAAACTGTCGAGCTGGAAACAGATGGCCCAGAGCAAGCTGTAATGTCCAACACCGAACCTAATCCCACTTCTTCTGCCGCCACCAACCAAGCTGAACCTGAACCTGGTCCAAGCAACAAAGAAAATGAGCCGGTCGATCTAACACATGTATTTTCCCCGGAAATTGTTCGACCATACCCAAAAGCAGGCCCTAGAAAAGCAGCCAACACTAACAGAAGAAAGAGGAAATCTGCCATACTAACAGATACTCCCGAAAAGAACGCTTTAGAAGAGCAACAAAATAAAACCAGAAAAAAAGTAATAAAGCCAAGAAAGAACATAGATAATAAAAGAAAGAGTGTCTGTAAAAAAGTACTCCAGTCAAGTGACGAAAGCGACGATGATGATTATTCCTGTCTGATTTGTTGCGAAGGCTATTCTGAAAGTTTACCAGGAGAAACTTGGATCCAGTGTCAAGTTTGCAAAGGTTGGGCGCATACAAAATGTGTGCCAGGTGCTGGTTTTACTTTCGTTTGTATCAATTGTAACAGTGACAACGATGATTAAGTTATAGATTAAGTAAGATCTCATTAATATTTTCAGAAAGACTGAATCTAATCTTAAACTTAATCTTAAGATATGTTGATGTTTTGTTGATTCTATTTCCAGTTAATTATTCAAAGAAAATTACTTTAAGTTTATGCTCTAAAAATCATCACAGACGAATTTCGACAAATAGGTTTGGAATAAAAATTTTCAAAGTGTGAGCTTTTTATTTCGGACTCTTGTGTAGACAAAAACAATATCATTGAGAAATTCAATACATTAGCCCCCAACATTACACTCACTCACTCACTATCCTGGCGCATCAACCCCGAAGTGGGTCTTGGCCTCCGACACAATAGATCGCCACCGGCTTCTGTCCTGCGCCGCCTCCGTCCAGTCCGGTTCGAAGATTTGAAGTGAGCGAAGGTCCTTCTCCACTTCATCCTTCCACCTGTATCTGGGCCGACCGACTGGTCGTCGGCCAACCGGCGCTCCAAGAAAAGCCCGTTTTGCAGCCCGATCTTCCTCCATTCGTAGCACGTGGCCGAGCCAGCGCAGCCTGTGTGATTTTGTTTCGCCAATAATGTTGGGCTCGGCCACTAGTTCCGCGATCTCCCGGTTCTTCCGTACCCTCCAGGATCCGTCTTCTCGTCGGACAGGACCTAGGATCTTCCTGAGCACTTTTCTCTCCGTCACCAGAAGCTTGTGTTCTTGTTTCTGGGTTAGTGTCCAGGCTTCACATCCATACATCAAGATCGGGCGAATGATCGTCTTGTAAATGCGAATCTTGGTTCTTCGGGAAAGGAGCCTGACAATACTTTATGTAGCGCTGCACTGCATCGGAGCGTGTTCTGGGCTCTTATGTCTATTTCATCGGTTCTGGTGTTAGTATCCGTTATAGTGCATCCCAGGTACTTAAATCTATCTACTCCCTTGAAAATTGAGTTGCCAGCCACAAGGTCCTCGCGTCGTTGTCGAAGGTTTCTTGCACGTCGCATATGGATGTACTCAGTCTTGTTTTTGTTGATGCTGAGGCCCACAGCCGCAGCTTCCTCTTCCAAACATTACAGTTGTTGATAAATGTTCACTTCGACTCCTTGGTTCACCAATTCTTGATGAGTCTTTTCAGTCATTTGTAGATGAGAAAATTCAAAATTTCCACAAAAATTCGGACAGACTGCTCAAAATTAATAGTCATATGGCTTTTACAATTATTCGGTTCTGTCTATTTGTACCTAAATTTACGTATTCTTTGAGATGTAGTCAACTGTGGAAACACAGCGAGCTCTTGGAAGGCTTAGACAACATAATAATGAATACTTTATCATCGGTTTTGAATATCGATTTAGATGACAAGGCATGGTCGCAGGCCTCCCTGCCTGTCAAATTGGGAGGCTTAGGTATACGCAAAATTTCAAGTGTAGCCCTACCAGCGTTCTTGTCTTCTGTCTACAGCACTAGTTCTTTAGTTGAAAAAATTTTAAATCCTTCTCTTTTGGTCCCACCTGGAATGTCATTGAAAATTTCATTTTTAGACGAAGCTCCAACGGCTTGGCATAGTGCTTGCCCCGATGCTGCTCCCCCAAAATCACTTTTGTCCCAACGGCAATGGGACGGGCCTCTGTGTGAGTTGACACGGAACTGTTTGTTACAAACGTGCTCCAGCTCTGCAGATCGTGCCCGCCTCCTGGCCGTTTCTAAATGGGAGTCAGGACATTAGTTGCAAGCTTTTCCTTCATATAACACTGGTACTTTATTGGATCCCGTAACTTTCCGTATCGCAACATGTCTCCGGTTGGGTGCAAGGTGTTGCGCGCCTCATCAATGCCAGTGCGGTACTGCTGTCGAACAGCTTGGTCATCACGGATTATCGTGCACTAGGGCCGCCGGTCGGATATCTCGCCACGCTAGCCTTAACGACATCATCCGGCGGGCCTTTGTCACCGCTAACGTACCAGCTATTCTCGAACCGAATGGTCTGTTGCGTGACGATGGTAAGGGGCCGACGGTATGACACTAGTCCCATGGGAGTTGGGGAGGCCCATTGTGTGGGACGCTACATGCGTCGACACACTTGCGCCTTCCCATCTTCCGAGGACATCCGTGAGGGCGGGTGCGGCGGCAGATTTGGCCGAAGATCTCAAGAGGCGCAAATATGCAGGTCTCGACAGAGCCTACACATTTGCTCCCCTTGGAGTCGAGACCTTAGGTCCGTGGGGTACCGAGGCTCTTCGGGTTTTCAAAAAACTATCTGAGCGTCTGGTCGAAGCGACGCGTGACCCGAGAGCTGGTGAATATCTGGCACAGCGTATCAGCATTGCCATACAGCGTGGCAATGCAGCCAGCGTCTTGGGGACGCTTCCGACTGGTGTTGATATGGATCAGTTGAGCTATCTGTAGACTGTTTGCAACAGTCGGCAGTTAGCTCAATTGTTTCAATTGTAAATACTAGTATAATTTTCTTTGTGAATAAATGTCTATAACTTTAAGTTTTGTTGTTTTGTCACTAAAATACTTTAAATAAAGAGTTGATTGTCAAACAAACATTTTATTTCATCTCTAGTTAACATTAAACCCATGGTTTGGCTAGACATTCTAACTGCTCAACTTACCCTATACCCTTGCTCAACTTACCTCACCTATGGGGTACGTTGAGCATGCTTGACTTTCTGCATTGAAACCGCTGTAGCTCTTAAATCCAACTTATATTATGTAAATTACTATGACACTTTAGTAAAAGGATAAATTACTAATCCATCAGACTGCGTAACTAGCCATTGAGACTTATCGTTGAGGAGCTATATCCGCTCAAGTGAAAAATTGCTCAACTAGACACGCCCTACCCTATACTGCTGTGGGGGAACGCTGCAGATATTAACACCGTATTAGTGCTGCAGGAGAGGGCTGTTCGAGCTATCTATAACATGGGTACTAGAGAATCTCTACGTGATAAATTCAAAGAAATAAACATAATGACAGTACCATGTCAATATATTTATGAAAACTTATTGTACACTCATAAAAATATAAATCGGTTCCCTAAAAATAGCGATAAACATAATTTTAATACCAGAAATAAACATAAACTCGCTGTGCCCACAGCTAGGCTACACAAAATAAATGTATCTTTTAAAGGGCAATGTATACGCTTCTAAAACAAAAATTTTCAGTAAATAAACAAATTGTCAAAACCTTGCTGTGCAAAAAGGCTTACTATAAAATATCAGATTATCTAAAGGGTCAAAAAGCTTGGGACGGGTTTTGCTCCAACTCGAAAAATAACAAATAACAGGCTAAAGGTTTCTTCGTCGCTTCTTTACTTTAGTCTACATATCGAAGCGACAGAAATAAAAAATATCACTTTATTTCCGTGTCAGTGTTTAGTTTTATATTTTGACCTTTTCTAAGTGTACATTTATTGTATTTATGGAAATAAAGAGTTTTGATTTTGATTTTTACAAGTCAGTTTTAAAGAGAGGAAAAACATTTATTTACCTAAACCCGGATTTAATAGAAGAAGCAAAGTTGTAGTGAAGAAAGATAAAATAAAAGATGTTGACGCTTTACTAAAAAAACACTTCGCCCAGAATTGGAAGTCTAGGGATGGTTTAGACTTCTACAAACAGATAATGCTACGAGCAGAAAACGAAATAGATGAATCTGAAGCGTGTGAAGATAGATAGATAGATAGATAGATTTTTTTATTGGGTACACACACAAACAGCACAGAAAAAGTATCAAAAGAACAGTAGGTAACATAAGAGTATTTAGGGTACACATAATTATTAGATAGGTAGATACACAGCTAGTATAAAATTGATCACACATGAATATTATTATTATTAATTAAAGTAAAAAAAGCTTAGCAACAATTTAATATAATTAAGCACCCAACTAATACTACACTCGCCATAATAACAATGACAATGAGGGCAGGTTGTCACCGCCCACCCAGGGCGGGGGCTACATGCTTATGCGTTTCTGCGCTGCCGTGGTGAGCCCAAAAGGGTCGGTCTCAGCTTAATGCTGTTCTGCATCAGGATTGGTACAAAACAGCGCTGGTTTTCAGACTGGCCCATTTTGCGTGACACCAGGAGCCGAGACGAGAGGTATTGCTCTAAATAAATGATTTGTAAGAGATTTTAGCCAATTGATAATGTCAGTGCCAACGCCAACCGAAAACCTTATGTCAACGTCGTAAGATGAAGAAGTCTGTGAAATCGCAGTGCCTGATTTGGACTTCAGAATTTAAAGACATAACTAAACTTGTTTTATCAGATTTAAGAATTTAATTGCATTATTAAATTTAATTTGTACCTGTGTTGCTGGTTTTTATTAACAAAATAATTTCTACTATGTGTTCGTTGCGTCATTGACTGTACTTCATCTATTAAAAATACGCTTAAAAGCAAATACACTACTGTCTTTTCCCTCAGACGCAAATTCACCACTATCCTATGTGAGATAGACGCAGATTCACCACTGTCCAATGTTAGATGCAAAGTCACCACTGTCATGTCTGTGTTATTGGGTTTTTATCAAATTTATATTAGTTTAGAATATAATTAATTGATGATTTCAATTTAAATATCTTCCCAAGCATTAAAATTAGGCATTGCTAAAGACAATCGAATAAAATATTGCTTTGCTAAAGTATCTTTGAATGACCTAGATAAGATTTTAGGACAGTGGCGGATTTGCTTTTAGACCCCTCTCTCTATGGAATCACGCCCTAATCGCTGCAGTTGGAACCTGTTGAAACCTGGTATTTAAGTAGTATACCAAATTTTTTTTAGGTGTCAACCGTAGCTTTGAAGGTTAAGATTAAGACAAGTATTAGTATTCTATTCGGCATTGGCTCTCCAATCGCTATGCGAGCAAATAATTAAATTCAAAAGCAAATAAATGACTACAATATGAAAAATCTCCTTTGCGCAACACTCAAAATGGAGAGGGCTCCTTAAAACCAAACCCCCTTTATTTATAATTACAAAAAAGCCTCGGCCCTCAATCCCCAGATGCCCGGCTATTCCTGGTTCTGGCAGCGGCCACGGTTCCGGTGAGGCAGAGGGTGCATGAAACCTTGGAAGAAGCCCGGCTGCTAACACATAAACACAACGACCCTGACCCTGGCGTGTAGTAACGCGAATAAAAGAGAGTCTTGAAACTTCACAAGAGAGAAAAAACTTAATTGGGAAAAAAATTGGCCAGAAAGGTCATTAAGATGATCATAAACAAATTCACACAGGAGAGAGGCTATATGTGTATTTTGGGATCATCCTTGCGATGGGGATTGTAGTTAAGTCCAGAATGGAAGAGTACTGGAGCTCCACACCGGACATATTCTATACACCAGGATTTAGCGCACACATGTCGATTAATAGATTTGTTCTTTTGAATATACCTACATTTTAATAACAATGAAGACATGTGTGCTCTAAATCTGGTAGCCTCAGAAGCAAAACTATATAAGATACAGCCTGTTTTGGACCACCTAAACGATAAATTTCAAAATCTTTATAAAATTCCGAACAAATCAGCTACGGTGGGGATTAAAACTTACGAGATTTGTGAATCTCAAACTGGCTATTTATGGCGGTTTGAGGTTCACGCTTATAAAAAATCTTCGCCGCAGCAATCTTCGTCGCAAGATCCATTAAAAGCATCCACGCAATCTATAGTTCTGAAACTTATACATGCTCTTGAGAACAGGGGTCATACGCTGTGGATGGACAATTTTTATAATTCGCCCTGCCTTGCGTGACGCCTCAAGGTCTTGGGTCTCGATTGTGTGGGAACTCTTCGGACAAACAGGTTGTTTGTTCCAGAAGCCCTGCACAATCTGACCAAGAAAGCAATGCGCCCGGGCCAAATAACTGGTCTGACCTCCGGTGACCTCGGATGTCACGGTATGGAGAGATAACAACAGAGTTGCTATGATCTATGTACCATGGCAACGGCGTCCAGTCCATCCGAGGATCCAGCAAACCCATCATAATATTGGATTATTATCATGATGGGTGGACTGGATAAAAAAGACCAAATGCAGGCTATGTAACCTATAGAAAGAAAACGGACCAGAATCTGGTACAAAAAACAATTTAGGAGATAAATAAATGTTTCTGTACTAAATTCATATGTAATTGATAAACATAATGTAAATAATGTCCGCGGAGGATACGGCACCATAGACCACATTCACACAGTGCGGCAGATTATACAGAAGTCCGAAGAGTATAATCAGCCTCTGTGTCTGGCCTTTGTGGACTATGAAAAAGCCTTTGACTCTGTCGAAACCTGGGCTGTTCTGGAATCCTTACAGCGATGCCAAGTAGACTATCGTTATATCGAGGTGTTGAAATGTCTCTACGAAGCCGCCACCATGTGTGTCCAAGTACAGGGCCAGCAGTCTAAACCCATCCAACTGCGCAGAGGAGTGAGACAGGGGGATGTAATATCCCCGAAACTGTTCACGAGCGCGTTGGAAGATATGTTTAAGACGCTGGACTGGAAAGGTAAGGGCATTAACATAAACGGCGGCTACATCTCACACCTGCGATTCGCTGATGATATAGTTTTAATGGCGGAGTCGCTAGAGGAGCTGAACCGGATGCTGGACGGCCTAGCCTCAGCCTCGCGACGCATCGGTCTTGGCATGAATTTGGATAAAACCAAAGTCATGATCAATGGCCTCATTGATCCGGGACCGGTCGTCGTACATGGCCACCTTCTCGAAATTGTTTCCGAGTATACTTACCTTGGGCAAGTTCTGCAGTTAGGTAAAAATAATTTTGAGAAGGAGGCCAAGAGGAGGATCCAGCTAGGCTGGGCAGCGTTTGGTAAACTACGTCGAGTCTTCTCGTCATCCATACCGCAATGCTTGAAAACGAAAGTTTTCAATCAGTGCGTCCTACCCGTCATGACCTACGGAGCTGAGACGTGGACACTCACGGTAGGGCTGGTCCACCAGTTCAAAGTCGCTCAGCGAGCTATGGAAAGAGCTATGCTCGGAGTCTCTCTGAAAGATAGAATTCGTAACGAATACATCCGACAGAGAACCAAAGTTATCGACATAGCACAAAGAATTAGCAAGCTGAAGTGGCAGTGGGCCGGCCATATCTCGCGAAGAACCGACAACCGCTGGGGTAAACGTGTTCTTGAGTGGAGACCACGACTCGGCAAACGTAGTGTAGGACGCCCTCCGGCCAGGTGGGATGACGATCTGCGAAAGACTGCAGGCAGATGCTGGATGCGGCAAGCTGAAGACAGGGCGCTATGGCGCTCATTAGGGGAGGCCTATGTCCAGCAGTGGACTAATATAGGCTGATGATGATGATGATGATGATGAAATAATGTAAAGTTCTGTTATTTCCTGTCTGTGCACTAGGAACCCTTTTTATTTTCTTATATCTTTTTCTTCATCCCAAGGTTGCCTGGGAGAAATCCCTCTCAGCGATAAGGCCGCCTTTTTGTACTATGTGAACCTGTCATTTAGATATAAGACTTCTATTAACTTTATTTACTTGCAAGTACAAATAAAGTGTTAATTCATTCATTCATTCATTCATAATGCTACTTCTCCTCTCTCCCACCGAAACTTCCGTATGTGTCTTATAAAATCTTTGCTATGTAAATACTCCTCTGTCGCTCATATTCCGCCTGCAATCACACAAAACAGGCAAAATGACATCTCCAACCGCTTGGATGAGTATCCGCTAATCCATCGCCAGCACCAGCGGCGGCTGTGCAAAAAACGGGTGCATACATTCTGTACTGGTTGCAGCAAAACCGTATGCATAAAACCCTGTTTTGTTGCTATGCATTCACAATTTATTTTATATTACTAGCTGCGCCCCGCGGCTACGCCCGCGTGGAAATTTATGTTTCCAACTATATGTAAAGACTATTGAAAAACTGGGGTTGGTGATAAAAGGGTAAAAATTTAGGGTTGTATGTATTTTTAATGCCACATTATAGAAAAATAAAAACAATTTTTTTTGTCCAAAAATTAACAGAAAAATGTAAAGGGTAAACAACCCTTATCACTTAGGGGTATGAAAATAGATAGTAGCCGATTCTCAGACCTACTGAATATGCATATAAAATTTGGTTAAAATCAGTAAGGCCGTTTCGAAGGAGTAAGGTAACCAGGGTTCGCCGATATATATCAGCGGATATACAGGGTGTAATCGTTAAGTGTGCACTGGCGATTATTCCGTAACTATTGCAGATATCAAAAAACTTTAAACTGCTATCGAAAGTACTTTACCTAATGAGTAAAATGACATTAATAACTTTTTAAAAATAAAACGAGAAATATCCAAAAAAAATACATTAATCACTCCCATACATTTAGTATGAGATAGTAGAAAGGTTTTAGTTTCCTTATTTTAAGTGGAATAGTACCTACTCATTTTACCCTTGTCATTTTATAATTATGTACGATATGAAGGTATTAATGAATTTCAAGTAGATACACGTGTAGATTAATTATCTTACCACTTCAAATTTATAATAAACCTTGTTTCAATATTGTATTGATTTGAACTAGCTGAAAAGCAACATACTAAATAAAAACAAAAAGAAAGATACTCTTTGGTGTTCGTTCTAAATTCAAATTCTTTATCGCGGGTTCTCGTTCCCGCCAATTTATTGTATTTTTCAATTTGCGTTAATAATCGTGATTGTTGCATTTATTGATTGAAAAATGGCATATTCCAATACAGAAAAGAGGGACATGTTAAAAATGTACTACAAACATGATTGTAACAATAGGGCGGCCATTATCGCCTACAGAAGAGAGTACCCAGATAGAGAAGTTCCTTCTAGTACGTATTTACGTAAGTTGGATAACAATTTGATAAATTATGGATCAGAAAAAAAGGTTCGAGAACAAGAGCTCCGGAATTTGATAATGACTTAGATAACAATATTATTAACTACGTAGTAGATAATCCACAAGAATCAACGCGTTCAGTGGCCCGATCATTTCCAGTGTCCCACAATTATGTACACAAGTTATTAAAAAAACACAACTTCAAAGCATTTAAGATAAAACCTACTCAAACGCTGCACAATGATGATCCTGCTCGTCGGCTGGTCTATTGCAATTGGCTAGTCAATAATTATGTCAATGTAAGGTCAATTTTATGGACCGATGAAAGTAATGTTTCAAACTGCGGCATTTACAATAGAAAAAACTCGCATTATTGGTCAATTGACAATCCTCGCTTAACTACTGAAGTTAGAGCACATTTTTAAGTGTTTATTCCCCTTACAGAATAAAATTCGCTTCTTTTTCTTAGCCTGGATAGATATCCGATATATATCAAATCAAAATCAAAATCAAATCAAAATCAAAAATTCTTTATTTCCATAAATACAATAAATGTACACTTAGAAAAGGTCAAATTATAAAACTAAGCACTGACACGGAAATAAAGTGATATTTTTTGATTTCTGTCGCTTCGGTATGTAGACTAAAGTAAAGAAGCGACGAAGAAACCTTTAGCCTGTTAGTTGTTATTTCTCGAGTTGGAGCAAAACCCGTCCCAAGCTTTTTTATCCTCTAGATAATCTGATATTTTATAGTAAGCCTTTTTGCACAGCAAGGTTTTGACAATTTGTTTGAATTTATTTACTGATAATTTTTGCAACTCACTAGGAGTTTTGTTGTAGAAGCGTATACATTGCCCTTTAAAAGATACATTAATTTTGTGTAGCCTAGTTGTGGGCACAGCGATCTTATGTTTGTTTCTGGTATTCAAATTATGTTTATCGCTGCTTTTAGGGAACCGATTTATATTTTTATGAGTGTACAATAAGTTTTCATAAATATATTGACATGGTACTGTCATTATGTTTATTTCTTTGAATTTATCACGCAGGGATTCTCTGGGACCATATCGGATATATATAAAAAAATCGGATTTTTTCGAACCCTGAATTTCACTAACATAGTGACACGAGAGTTTTATAAGATATTTCTGTTTTATTTATTTATTTTATTCTATATTTATTCATAATTTAAATATAATATAATATTATATAATTTTTGTATCAGATTCTGGCCTGGCGCGTACATACATCATTTATAGAGTTACGAAACCTTGTTATGATTAACTTGTTGTCATCTTGCTTGGAAATAAATTAAATTCAGTACTAACGTGGTTAAGCAACCACAGTCGAATATCATATTATTAAACGTCTAAATTAACAAATAAAATTACAATCAAATAATAGAAGCAAATAAGAACTAGTTTTTACAATTGAGCCAACTACAGACTGTTGCAAACAATCTACAGGTAGCTCAACTGAATCACTAAATCAAACATCTAAATCACTAATTCATGCCAAAACGATTTTGAAAATCTATCACTTGCGGTCATATCCATACTAACTTATCATGTACCTGACCATACTTGGACTTTTTGGACTGATTTTTGCTGTTTTACATCTGAATTTCTAAAATGTTTTTGTGGTTACGGAACTAGTGTGTTTTTTGGTTTTTTAGTTAGCAAATATCAATAGTTAGTCGAATTACTAACATTTTTTTAACTAAATCCGCCGAGTTCATGCTCTGCGATCGATAGATACGAGTTGATGTTATTAGTGCTTATTTTTAGATACATGTTTAGATAGTCAATTCTCACAAAATTATCATTAAACCCAGATAAAAATTCGTTTGTTTATTGTATACGTGAACTAAAGTTTTGTTTTTTTTATTATTCTAAGCCACAGAGGCTCGAGTGGTTGCAGTATCGGAGTATTAACCTAACGTATTTTTTGCCCGCGCAGCAGGTAGCCGAAAATATAAATGTGTTTTACATAGCTTGTCATGTAAAAAAATGTATTGAGAGTTGTGTTTTTTTTAGTTATTACGGTTGTAGAATGTATGTAGAAGTAAATAAAAATTGTTTTCCTTCAAATCATTGTATTATTTTTGAATTATCATGACTTTTCTATACTAATAATATTATAAAGAGGAAAGGTTTGATTTTTTGTTTGTTTGTTTGTTTGTATGAATTGAATAGGCTCCGAAACTACTGGACCGATTTGAAAAATTCTTTCACCGTTAGGAAGCTTACTTTTCAGGGAGTGACATAGGCTATATTTTATCCCGGAATTCCCACGGGAACGGGAACTACGCGGGTGAAACCGCGAGGCGATCGTCTAGTACTGAATAAAGTGTGAAAATTTCACTCATCCTAATTTCAATTCAGATTTAACAATATTTTTTAAGTAAAATCGAAACTTATTGGTATGCCATCGGTTAGTATAATTCAATACAATTACAACGATATATTTTTATAAATAGCTATGTTAACAAATTTTTTAAATATCGGTATTTTAATACGACGCGCCGATTTTTCGCCGTGACAGAGTACGTCACCGTGACAGATGCGCATTATTGCGAAAAATGGCCGCGACGCACGAGAGGAAATGTCTGAAATATTAAGGTGTCTAGTTAACATTAAATACATTAGACCAGTGGTCGTTATTTGCGGCCCGCGGGCCATTTTTGACGTGACAACGTCTTATAATTCGATAGAGCCGGCTGCACGCACGAAAAAACATGACGTCATGCGGCGTTACCTCGCTATGACGTAATGCGGCGTTACCTCGCTCTGAGGCGTTCCATGTAAGGCTTGAAGTGCAAGCGAGAGCGCTCGACATCCGTCTCTCTCCTACTTGAGTGAGCGATGCGTCTGCGTGGACAGCTGCTATACTATGTACTATACCTAACGTGACCAGACGTCCCGTTTTGAACGGGACTGTCCCTTTTTACAATTACGAGTCCCGGTGTCCCCGAAATGAACTGTGGGACGCAAAATTGTCCCGTTTTCAAACCGCGCGAAAATTTGAGTATCGGACGGTCGGATACAGCCCACCCGCCGCCGCGATGTGACGCCCGCACAACCGGACGCGAGCTAGCGGTGTGCTAGAGCGAGACCGCGTCGTCGTCAACATAACGCTTCTTCTTCTTCTTTTATATTTGGCTCTGCGTCATAGTTTGACACAATTCTGCCAATGTCAGTTTTAGAACGAATAAGATTAAAATTTTAACGCTACCGGAGAGTGTATCGCTAGTGTTTTGTTGACTTTGACTATTGTGTGACAAACCTTTCATTCGCCCACTTCTCACTATTTGTTTTGTTTTGTTTTAATTTGATGCTCGTGTAGTAAATAATTTCTTTAGCACATCAAGGTTTCATCATCAATTCATCACAATTTAAAATGCCGAAACGCAAGTGTTCGTTCAATGTTAGCTTACAAGCAAAATATCCGTTTATCAAGCAAATAAATACTCCATCAGATGTCAGATGTGAAAAGTGTCGTACAGAATTTAGTGTTTCCCACAGTGGTGGCGGTGATATTGAACAGCATTTAAAGTCTGACAAACATAAAAATGCCGATCGTGCCGCCGCTTCGAGTTCTTCGATGTTAGATTTTTTCAAGAAATCGGAGGCGCCAACTTTGAAGGATTTGGATATCGCCGCGGCAGAAGGCGTCTGGGCTTATCACACGATACAAGTAAAACCACAGTTTTCGTTCTAATGATTGTGCATCGAAATTGATTCAATCATGTTTTGATCCCAAATTTACATGCGCGCGTACGAAATCAGAAGCTATTGTAGTACACGTTTTGGCGCCTGCAGCGATGAATTAAAAGATGACCTTGAAAAGTGCAGTTGTATTACAATACTAAACGACGCTTCAAACCACGGTAACAAGAAAATGTACCCTATTGTAGTGCGCTTTTTTCAACCTTACGTAGGTGTGCAAGTAAAAATTTTAGATTTCCAAGGCCAACCTGGTGAAACTTCTGACATCATTGTCAATTATTTAAACCAAGTGTTGACAGATAATAATTTGACAGCAAAAGTCGTAGCATTTTGTGGGGACAATGCCAACGTCAATTTCGGTGGAGCAGCTAGGCGAGGGACTAACAATGTACTAACGAAATTACAATCATCTCTGAAAAAAGAATTAATAGGTATAGGATGTGGAGCCCATGTAATTCACAATGCAATAAAATCTGCTGCAGATGGGCTACCCGTAGACTACGAAAGCGTTATTGTGAAGATATATTCATTTTTTTAATATTTACACGATTCGAGTTGAAGCTCTAAAGGAGTTTTGTGCCGAAACTGAAACGGAATATCAATAAATGCTCGGCTATAGCAAAACCAGATGGCTTGCTCTTATGCCTGCTTTGGAGAGGCTTTTAAAAATGTATCAGCCGTTAAAAAGCTACTTTTTGAGTATTGAAAAATGTCCCCTCTTACTAAAAAACTTTTTTGAAGATCCCACATCCGAATTGTGGTTTTATTTTTTACACGCTCAGTCAGCAAGTTTTCATCAAGCTGTCTTGAAACTTGAAGGTCAGACTGTATCGGCAATTGAAGCTGCAAAAGAAATTAATCAATTAAAAGACAATTTAACTCAGAAACAGACCAATCAGTTTCTTCCATTTACGGTCCGCCAACTAATGTTAAAATTGAGAGATAATGGTACTGATATCGATGAAGAATTTGTGAAGAGGACGGTTACAGAATTTTACAAAACAAGCCGTGAATATCTGGACCAGTGGACTTGCTTTCTTACCGGAGCGAAGATTGGCCCTCGTCAAGCCCTCCCAACTAGCACAATAGCGTTAAAACAACCTGTATATCATTATATATATCGGTTCCATTCGAGTATCATAGTGTTAATAATACCTGTACAGTGGAGTTATAGAGTGCTCTAACTCCCATATAACCACGAAAGAGGCCCACGATTTTACAGGTAAAGGTTATAGAAAGCCAGTAGAGCTGTTATATAAAGGTGTAACAGAACCTGCACAAAAGTGTTGATTCATACTCAGCTACTACTTCAACCTATATTACTGTGCTTGTAGATGGGTTGGTCAACACTAAAGGTTATATAAAAACGTCGGCTAAGAGTTATAACCACTTAAAACTTTATTAGACCTATTAAAAATAGTTGTTTGACACTTTGACGCTACTTACAATATGTTTATGGTATCATTTAGCGTACAACTAAATGTCAATCACCGAATGGCCATTATCTAACAGAGAAATAATAAAGTATACCTATTCAAGTTACTTTGTGAAGTGAAAACAATCTGGCGTTGTGATTTTACGGTAATATATACCATGTTTTCCATCTCAATTTTAACGCGCTCTTGATTTAATAAAGATTTAAAATAAAACTTATGAAACATAAAATAGGCACCTCAAATTTGTATCATTTTTTTATTTTTGCTTTGTGGCTAGTGGCATGTTAAATAAAGTGGCATCAATGAAATTACAAAAGTAACTTATATAATGAAGTATTTTGTTGTCAAATATTGAATAACCCAGTCAATTTATAGGTTATAGTTCACCAAAACAATGGCGAACTTACATTAAAGCTTTAGTCGTCGCATAAGTAAATTATTACTCATTTTGAGTTACAACATCTGTAGCCAAGAATGTTGTGACACCATTGCTTTTACAACGCCTTTATAGTGTATCTACTTATCACAATAAGCATAAATAGAATTAACATTACAGCTTGAACCTACATAAATGAGTTGTTCAAAACGTTTGGTGTCTGTGTATCTTACACTCTTGACAAACTCTATTTTACAACACATGTCTGCACCTTATAACCAATATAATACCTACAGTTATAAAAAACACTTCACTGCAACAACTAAACAACAATAAGTGTTGACGCGAGTCAGCGAGCACTGTTGTATAGGTATAAGTTCTACAAACAGGTTAAAGCTACAACATCTTAACTATACTTGCTGTAATTAACGCTTTTCTAACTCTTAAAGTTTTCTTACGTCGTTCATTAAAGTTCTAGAACCACCATTGGAGCTAAATTTATTTTTTAACTCCTTTATAACGTTTTTAGTCAGAACTGAGATAATTATTACTCAATTAAACAGGTAAAAGTTATAATAAAAACTGTATCTGACACCAAAATGTTAGTTGGGCTGACTTGAATCCTTTGGATTATTCTTTATGGACGGAATTGGAGCTGAGGGCATGCAGAAAGTCTCACCCAAACCTGGATTCTCTCAAGCGAGCCCTTATTAAAGAATCGAAACGGATTCCCATTGAATAGATTCGTGCCGCCATAGATGAATGGCGCACGCGTTTGAAGGCCTGCATTGAATGCAAAGGCGGCCATTTTGAATGATTTATTTTTAAATACAGATCTAGATGTCAGTAGTTTTAATTTTAATATCCAATAAATGAATACTCAACTTAGTTCCAAAAATATTTTAGTTTTACTGTGTCTCAAGACTTATGAACACACGAGGTAGTATGCTGCTATATTATGTACTATATTTACATGTTTTGATCGAGTATCAAATGCTACCATTCCATCTGTATTTTCTTAAGACGTTGTCACGTTCAACTATCGTCAGTAAACCGACTTTACAGACAACCATTTTTTTGTGCGACCCGCTGTGATTGACTCAAGAACAGCGAAAATATTTTCTGTGTTATGAGTGGCAGTTCAATTATTACACGGCGGGAGCACAGATTTGAGATTGTGGATCTACGGGCGAGCCGCGCCCGCGCGACATAGGCAGTACCTACTGGATTGGATATTGTCTTTCGCGCGCGCCCGCACCCCCGCGCCATCACCCCGCGCGCACTCGCACTATCGCCTGTCCCTCCCCGATTGGCCAGTTACGCAACGCGCCTAGGTCACGCCACTTGTTTTCTAATTGCATTGTTGCGCTGCGATTTCTAAGTACATTCTTTATTCTTCTTTGTAATAATGGCTGGAGTTTCATCAAAAAGTGCTACGAAAAGGAAGATATGTGACGAAAATAGAAGTTTTCAGGAAAAATGAGAAGAAGAATTTTGTTTTATAAGTGGATACAATGAAGGTACTGCTACTCGTTTGATATGCCGGGATACTGTTGTCGGAATTAAGCGATACAATTTATTTCGCTACCACACAAGTAAGCATAGTTCATTTACTGAGGCTTTCCCCTTGGAATCTACTGAAAGGAAGAATAAAGTAGTGCATTTGAAATCGGCACTTTGTGGTCAACAACATATTATGACTACAGCAGTAGGACAAAATGAGTCTGTTAAAAAAGCATCCTACCAAGTTTGCAACATTATTGCGAAAAGGATGAAACCCTTAATCGATGCTGAGTTAATAAAGGAGTGTATGTTAATTGTTTCCGAGACATTGTTTGACAAATTTTCAAACAGTAAGCAAATAATGGCAGAAGTAAAAAGGCTTTCGCTTTCTGAATCTAAATTTCGCCGGCACATTGAAGATATTTCTAAAAATATGTTTGAGACATTAATTGACAAACTGAAAAACTGCAAATACTTTAGTCTTGCATGTGATTCTAGTACGGATGGAACTTCAATTGCGCATTATTTGTGCGTTACTGCACAACAGAAGGAATCCTAGAAGAAGACTTCTTAACTGTCATAACCATGAAGGGTCATACGAGAGGTTGTGATTTTATGGAGGTGCTAAAAGAATTTATGGAAAAATATGAGATACCCGTAACTAAATTAATATCAGTGTGTGCTGATGGCTGTCTATCGATGGTGGGCGCAAACAATGGTTTGATCGCCCTTATGAAGAGGGAATGGAATTTACCTAATTTGCTGCCTATTCACTGCTTGCTGCATCAAGAAACTTTGACATGTCAAATTTCAAATGACAAATTGAAGGATGTTATGAAACGGTCATAAACATTATTAATTTCATTCGTGCGCGCGAACTCAGTCATCGGAAATTTAAAGAACTACTTGAGGAGTTACAAGCTAATCATCGCGATGTTGTCCTACACACTGCGGTCAGATGGCTAAGCAAAGGAAAAGTGCTAGAACGGTTCTTCAAGTTGAAAAATGAAATAATTCTGTTCTTACAACAAAGTGGTAAAGAATATCCTGAACTCGTCAATGATGAATGGTGGGCACTTGCAGCTTTTTAGCTGATATTACACAGAAGTTTAACAATCATAATTTAGAGATGCAAGGACCTAAGAAGATGATCGGCCAAATGACAAATAAAATATTTGCATTTTAAGCTAAACTGCAATTATAACATAGGTGAGCTTGAAGCAAGAGACTTTTGCAATTTTCCAACCGTTGCTGGTTTCCAATCTGACGTACATATTGCAGATAGTATTTATCAAGATATGATATCCTTCTTGCAGGAGTATTTGGCAGAAATTCAAAACAGGTTTAAAGATGTGAGAAATATTAAGAACTGTTTTATTCTTGTTGAAAACCCGTGGCATTGTGAAAATGACGACATGAAATTATTCAGCCAGTTCGGGTTTCCTAGAACTCAGTTGATGGACGAAATCATCGAACTAAAAAAGGACACACAACTCAAAGCTTGCTTCATGGAACATCGTGAAAAGAAGGAGTACATAGAATTCTGGAGAAGCGTGCCTAGTACCTACAAGTCTATCCGAGACTGTGCACTATTTATTTTGACGATGTTTCCCTCGACTACCTCTGCGAAGCTTCATTTTCAAAAATGAACTTTCCAAAAACATACATCGTAATCGCCTTTCTACGCATTTGGAAGACGCAATGAGGATTGCATGTAGTCCTAAAGATGCGAACATAGATGAAATATGTAAAAAAGCACAAAAGAATAATTGATTATTGAACTGATATTCAACTGTTCGTAATATAATATTTAATATAATAATTTGCGTTCTGTAATTAATTATTGTAGTACCCAACATTTCACTACACCTGTTGCTAGTTTACAATAGTGCGGCCCGGAGTAGTACCTCACATTGTCCTATGTGGCACTTGACCAGAAAATTATGACGACCACTGCCCTAGAGAATATAAATCTTCAATACTGATATGCAACAAACCTAATTACCTACACCTATCTAGAAAGAGGTTACGTAATATTCGCTTCGCAGTCACTGGCTCGTATTAATTTACATAACTTGTCACTCTCTTTGATCTGTCATTGAAAGTTTGTTCTTTCGAGTTAGTACAATATTATCACGATATTTTTTTAAGAAAATGAATCCATATCCGTATAAACCATGTGCAACATCATCCAGTTCGGATACTATGGAATTTATTACTTCGCAGCGAGGCGGTCGTTTAATGATGCGATCAGGATACCGATACTGTGTCAAAAGAAAAAACAAAGACAACTCTGTTTTGTGGAGATGCATGCATAATAAATGCTATGCAGTAATAAAAACGAATGACGATAACAGAGTCATATATAATGAATGAGAGTGAACATAATCATAATCCAGATTTTGCAGGAAAGTAAGTCAAAAAGTACATAAACAGCATGGACCAAAAAGTCGTCCATGACTTAGTAACTCCTATTTCTCATATATATGAGGATATCAGTAACAAGTTTCAAGATGCGGGATTGGATCATCATCATCATCATCATCATCATCAGCCTATATTAGTCCACTTTTGGACATAGGCCTCCCCTAATGAGCGCCATAGCGCCCTGTCTTCAGCTTGCCGCATCCAGCATCTGCCTGCAGTCTTTCGCAGATCGTCATCCCACCTGGCCGGAGGGCGTCCTACACTACGACGTCCTACTAGTCGTGGTCTCCACTCAAGAACTCAGAACTCAGAGGAGATTGATGTGCGGGATTGGATAAAGTCTCGAAAATATCTAAGTTTGAAAGTGTAAAAAAAAAGTTGTATCGGAAACGTTACACAGGGAATAAAAAACTCACATTCAATAAAGCCATTGATGTTGAGATACCGAAAAAAAAATCGCACTTATTATTTGCCGATTACACGGACAATTATACCAGAATATTAATATTTTCATGCCATGAACTTCTAAAACTTTTATCGGAAATTAAATCTTTTTACATAGATGGGACATTCAAATCATGTCAACGTAATTTCTACCAACTAGTGACGTTACATGTGGACCTGGGAAGCGACCGAGAACACATCAAAGCTATGCCGGTTCTAAATGCGTTGTTACCTAAGTACCGTACTTAAGTTACCAAGTATGCGAATGCTGCTGTTAAGAACAGTTGCTTTCGACACATTTTTAATTCGCATTACAATTTAGGCTTTGGGACTATAAAAACTGTTGCTTGCTCTAAGTGCTTAGAGCTCTCTAGAAAAATAGATTCAATAACTGATCTTCAAAAGAAAACTGTACTGATGACTGAGAAAAGAGTTCACTCTTTAAGAGAGAAAGCTTTTAATGAATTGCTAAAAGAAGTTGTTGATGGCCTTAAAAATTTTTCTTTCGATTGCCAGAAAAATCTTCCATGAAAGCTTCCGGACCAAATGGCGTATTACTCACGTCAATTATATTTTTATCATTTCAGTGTGGTGGAGGGTGCTTCCAATATTGTGTGAACGTGTGTTCACTTACTATTGCGTGGAGAATGAATTTAACAAATACTCGAATTTAGTCGCTTGAGCTGTAACGCATAGGCTTAATAATACAGATTTGTCGAACATTACCAAAATTCGTTTGGTAGCGGATGGCTGCGGAGGCCAAAACAAGAACAGTATTCTTGTAGGCGCATGCTCTAAATGGTTGTTGGAACATAATGGTATTAAAACAATTGAGTTAGTATTCCCCGTAACGGAACATTCCTTTATGCCAGCAGACAGGCAATTCGGCATTGCTGAGAAAAAAATGCGAAAACTTGATGTTATATTACACCCTGATGTAATAAAAGAGATTTTGGAAGAAACTTCGACATTGGTAAGATTGGGGAACGACTGTCCAATTTTAACTGGAGACGCTGTGAAATCAGTTCTAAAGCCCACTACATCGTGGAATATGGCATTTATTATAAAGAATGCAAGCGATTCATTCTGAGGCGGTCAAAAATACCAGGAAATGTGTTGGTAAGAGGTGAACTTCATTACAAGAGTGATTTAGCAAAACGTATGCCAACGTAACCAAAGGATCAGCAATATAATACCACAAGAGCTACCTAACATAGTTCCTGTTAATAAAAATAAATTATCTGATGTTAAAAAGTTGCTGCAGAAACATTTCGGTCCGGAGTGGAATAATAGAACAGATCTATATTTTTATACGCATATAATAATATTTAATACACAGGATTCTCTTACTGCCCCTGAAACTCGAAGACTATTGTGAAGAGTCTATGGAAGAGGCCGATGCTCTGCGTATTTAATTGGCCTAATAATTGATTCAATTAAGTATAATAAAAGTTACTATAACAAAAGTTAGTCTACAAGTTTTCTAAACAAGTGCAATAAACAAAATGTTTCTTATTTAATGTCATTTTTATTCAATTCTTTCGTAAGTACTAATAATGTAATGAATCGTAAGAATGGGTATAGGTAATTGATTAGTATACTAGTATTAGGGTGTGCCCACGGAATTAAAGATTTCCGTGGGTGTCCCTAATATGATCAAAAAAATTTTTTTTTCGAATTTTGAAACGCATACACACTATATTTTTTAGAACGGTCTAAGCCTAAAATAAATTTAAAATTTGGTCTCTCTACGATAAAAGGAACCCGTGCCGACAGGACCTCAAAGTTTTCAGAAAAGTAGATTTGTTACTGATCATAAAAAATGTTTCTAGATCATGAGAATTACAGCAAAATAGGTTAAAAACAGATACACAGCTATTTAAAATAATAATATTTAATGTCTTAACACAAAAAATACACAAAAAACTTACAAAAGATACACAAAATACACGCACAAAGAACACAATAAAACAAAAAAAAAATAGATTCAGGCGTTACTTTGCGGAAATCCATTGTATAATATTATGATAAAACAATATTTAGTAACAATTCCGCGCAAAACCTTATCTGATAAGATCCTACAAAATGTAATCCGTGTGTACCGCCCGCCCTCCCACAAATTGATCCTACTTAAAATTAGAGAAGGTAATCAATAGACTTATGTAATATAAAATAACCTAATTAAATTACCTACCTACCTCCTTAAATTCATCCTACTTAAAATTTAGAGAAAGTAAACAATATACTTATGTAATATAAAATTGCCTAAGTAAATTACCTTCCTACCTCCTTAAATTGATCCTACTTAAAATTTAGAGAAAGTAAACAACAGCTTGACCAAAAATCCTGATCAGATCTTTACCAAATTTTTATGAGAAGAATTATAAACAACAACCTTTCAATTAAAAATATTATCATCGAAATCAAATGTCTTAAAGCCGAGATATTCTAAAGACCTCTTTTTGCCCTTTTTTAAAGGAAATACACCTTTGATCAAAAAAACCCGACGACAAAAAAAATCTATAAAATCGTTGAATCTGTACACCAAGTTTAAAAATATTATCATCGAAATCAAATGTCTTAAAGCCGAGATATTCTAAAGACCTCTTTTTGCCTTTTTTTAAAGGAAATTCACCTTTGATCAAAAAACCTCGACGACAAAAAAATTCTATAAAATCGTTGAATCTGTACACCAAGTTTCGTACCGATCGGTTGTAAAATACGACCTGTAGAGGAGTACGGACATACTGACAGAAAAGCTATTTTGGCCAGACTTAAAACGAAGACTTTCGTTCACTTCGTTCACGAAGTCAATTAATTTCTTTGTTTTGTGTTACCTACTTACTATAATTATTTAATTTGTCTTTAGTCTTTAGTTATATCAGACTTAACCAAGTGCGCCTTGTGCTCCTACGGCGAATAAAATTTATGAGTTAATTTATGTATGAATATCAAAAAACTATAATATGAACTGATGGTAATCAACTCTTCTTGCATTTTCACATTGGCTTCTTCTATGGCTGTGGATTTATTATCCATAGAGGAATTTGTAAATTTAAAAGATCCTCAAACCTCTCCGTAAAATCCTTGTGTAATGCGTCCAAGTGAGTGACATATAATAAAATGTCATCATGTCATCTTGAAGCATTTCTGGTAATTTTGACAAGTGCGACTGTGCTTGTGAGTTGTTTGGTAGTAATAGAAAATTCTACCGTTTTATAAAACTCTACAAAAGTTTATGACTCTTTTGACACGGACACTGGCAGAATTGTGGCAGCACAGCCACAGCGAGCCATCAAAATAAGAAGTTGAAGTTGTTGACTTTTTGCAGTTGCAAACTCATCTGAAACGGAGGTCGAGTCCCGGACTAGAGCAAGCCAGAAGCTTAACGAAAAAGCAGAATGTTATCAGAGGCAAGCAGAGCTTGCCGCAAAATTTATTGTTTTTTTAAGATTTTTGGAGTGTTTGGCAAACTGACTTCAAACGAGGGATGAGCCCATGACCAGAGGCAGACAATAAAGTTGCCGGCAATCTGAGCGAGCCGCGGCAATTTTTGGTTTCTGTAAGATTTTGGGTAATTTTATGTCGAGCTTTGGACCCTAAGAAGTATTGTAAGAAGGAACAAATGTTATCATCAAATGGATCAAAACGCGAAAATGTTGTCTGGTTTTTTTTCTTTTCGCTGGTTGACAAAGTAACGCCAGAACGTGGGATTAATTTATTTATTCACGTAATCTGTTTAGGTGCAACAAAACTCGTAGATGAACTGACGAGGCTTTGTTGCTTGCCAGCAACATTCTTAATGTGTGTCATGATAATACAACACAAGGATATGCAAAACATCTTCCACGGACAGAACGTGGGTTTATTTTATTTATTTACGTTATCACAAAATGATAGTGGTACTCAGGTATAAGTTAACTCGCAGATGATTACTGACGTGGCCGCTTGATGCGAGCAAGTCTTACGTGGTCATGATGACACAACACAAGGATATGCAAAACACGGACAGAACGTGATGTTATTATATTTATTCAAGTACCTAATCAATAAATGAACGTGGAACACTCTGGTTCAATTTAATTCGTAGATGAATTCACGTGCCTGCTTAGTGTGAGCGACAGTCATAATGTGGTGATGATAACACGACATCACAACACAAGGATATGCAAAGCACCCCTAACGGACAGAGCGTAGGGTTAATTTATTTATGATTTATATATTTATATCACATAATCAATAAAAACCGTGGAACACTCAGGTTGTTGGTTGATTAACTCGCAGATTGACGTGGCCGCTTGATGCGACCAAGTCATTAATGTGGTCGAAACCTAAATAGAAACTGTGATATACATGTGACTGCTGCAACATTTTCAAAATTGACTGAAAATCTACCTAGGATTTTAATAGGATTTCAAAAGAAAACAAAATTCTTCAAATATGTCATCATAAGCATCAACTGTTTTCAACTCAGTTAACTGCTTTCAAAAATGACAGCGTTGAAGTGAATTATTTCACTTATTGTGGATTATAAATGCTAAGCTTCAAGTATTTTTTTCATCCGACAGAGGACCAAAGTTATCGACATAGCACCAAGAATTAGCAAGCTGAAGTGGCAGTGGGCCGGCCATATCTCGCGAAGAACCGACCACCGCTGGGGTAAACGTGTTCTTGAGTGGAGACCACGACTCGGCAAACGTAGTGTAGGACGCCCTCCGGCCAGGTGGGATGACGATCTGCGAAAGACTGCAGGCAGATGCTGGATGCGGCAAGCTGAAGACAGGGCGCTATGGCGCTCATTAGGGGAGGCCTATGTCCAGCAGTGGACTAACTTCAACTTCTTATATCAGCAGTGGACTAACATAGGCTGATGATAATGATGATGATAATGAAGTATTTTTTAATAAACATGTTTGACTCACCGACATGTATTCGTCGAACTTGATAAAAATGGCTTTACATGTATCCGGAATAATTTTAAACAATGCTTGATGAGAAATTGCTGCCGAGAATCTGAGATCTCTAAGTCCTCCCAGTTGCTAAAACCTTAGAGTACCAACAGGTTAATCTTTCATGAAAAGATATAGATTGGTGCAGAACAGTAGGTATCTTCTTTTTTGATAAGGGTGTTACTAGGCGCTGTAACTCGTTATAGGCTGCCTCATCCATTCTTATATAACCACGCCACTCTTCTGGATCTTCTCTCAAATCTTCAAACAAGTTAACATGTGAATGTATATTTCTCGTAAAAGCCACGATTTGCTCCATTTACTTCTACGGCATCGCTTGTTTGTATCTTGCTTTTTTTGGCATAAAATAAAGCTCCTAATAAAAGACTTCTGTAAGCCTAGCTCGGGGATTGTTGTCTCTATTCTACCCTAGACAACAATCCCCGTGGTAGGCCTGCTGGAGACATCCGTGACGCCATAGAAATAAAAACAGATTATTACCCTTCCGTACTGACAGCAGTCCAGCCAGACGTATGAGTCATGACATGAGATTTGAGCAGTCTTGTTTCTACAGGCTTCATTGCATGTGTGGCCACTGTACCGGTGTCCCCTCTTTTTGTACAATCATATTGCACAACTGCACTGCACAAGCAAGATGGAGCGTGTGGCCGGACTATAGGGCCTGTAGGTACTTGTAGAACCGTAGTGTCTAGATAGGTACTTACATAAAACGAACGAACATAACAAATGTAACTTTTTAATTTATTTTAATGTACAATGCAACAACGACCTCTGTTGCGCAGCGGGCGAAGGTCCACCTGCGACACAGGAGGTTGCGGGTTCGATTCCCGCCTCGGGACAAATGTTTGTACGATCTACAGATATTTGTTCAGGGTGTTCTGGATGTTTTCCTATGTATAATAAAAAAATTCTATCTATGTAGTGTATTGTATTATGTATATCAGTTATCTAGTACCCATAACATAACACAAGCTCTGCTAGCCTTGGGGCTAGATAATGCTGTATGAATTGTCCAGCATTATTTATTTATAACTTTTGTAACACACCTCGATCGCGTAGCCAAGAAGTGCTTTATAAATACCTTCCTACTTTTATCTCAACTCTATTGCTAGTAATATTATCACTTTTGAACGATTGGTCCAGGTGCCACGTCAGCAAGGGCGTAGGTCTAGCTGGTAGGTATTCGTTTTTCATCTTACAAAATATTTGTGAGTCAATGTCTTTGTTCAAAATGAATACGAACAATTTCAAAGATTTTGTGACCTTTTGTAGATATCAGACAGTCACAAAATCTTTGAAATTGTTCTGTTGATTAATCAATTTATTCATACACATTCAAATATTTATGATTTTTCTGATTTTTTTTATTGTGTGCACCATCAAAAAATACCTTTAAATTGGCCATTAGATAATTAATAAATAATGCTGGACAATTCACACAGCGTTATTTATCCCCCAAGCTAAGCAGTGCTCGTGTTATGGGTACTACATAACTGATATACATAATACAATACACTGCATAGATAGATATTTTTTATTATACTTACATAGAAAACATCCAGAACAGCCTTAACAAATATCTGCAGATCGTACAAACATTTGGCGGGAATCGAACCCGCAACCTCTTGCATCGCAGGCGGACCTTCGCCCGCTGGGCGCCCCACTTGGTATTTCATCAATGTGAATACGCTATTCATAAGTTCTTTAGATAATAATAATAGTTCTCTGCGGCGATGCAAGTCCGTCGCGTCGTGCGAGGGGGAGAGCACCGCTTGGAGGCCTAGGCCGAAGTTCAGGAGGGAATCCCGCGCGCTCGATCGACCTGCAAATAAATAAATAAATAATGCGGGACAATTCACACAGCATTATCTAGCCCCAAGCTAAGCAGAGCTTGTGTTATGGGTACTAGATAACTGATAGACATAATACAATACACTACATAGATAGATATTTTGTATACATTAATACAGAGTTAAATAAGCGTTTTTACCAACATCATTTGTCGTAAAGTTGCATCTGGACTTAGGTTCCCCACATATAGTAACCATAAGCTGTTGTGGCTTTGTGAAAATTTCCTTTTTACTGGTATTTTATGTATTAAAACTGTGCATACTCTTTTTATGGGATGAGTTTTTTCTTATGTAATGATGGGTAGACAAGAGTTCAAGGGGTTTTTTTAGATAAGGCCACCTAAATATTTTTTAGATTGAGATAGAGTGAGTATAAACAGGGACAAGGTGATTCAGATTGAGAACACCACGGTAATTCTGTCAGCTTACTTTATAATGAATAACATTCACAATAAACTTCTAAGCCGACGCACGATTAGAGATCAAATGATATTGTTTAAAATCATAAGGAACTTGGTTGACTCACCGTATTTGTTAAATCAGTTAGGTTTAAAATGTCCACGTATGAATGCTCGTAAAACCAATAACCTTTTCATGTTAAATAATCATAAAACTAATTATGCAGGCAATTCTTTTATTCCTAGAGTAAGTCGGTTGCACAATGAACAATTTTCTAAATGTGACATATTTCCGCTCTCTAAGAATAACTTTAAAAAACAAGTATCTCTCTTAAGTTAATTTTGTGTATTTAAGTGTCTCTCTTAATTTAATTTTGTGTGTATTTTTACTTAATTTGTTTTTGTTTGTTTATTCTCCAAATTAACGTCTGTAACGTTGTTGTGTTCTTTTCTAAATAATGTTTCTATTAGTGGCATCTTGATTGGTTTATACGTAGCTATATATACTGTTAACTTTAAGGAAATTGTATACTGTTTGTGCCTTAATAAACGAAAAATAAAAATAAAATAAATAAACCACCCAGAAAAAAATTACACCTACGCAAAACGGATATAAGAGACAAACCTTTGTTAAGAGACGGTTGTTCAAGCCGCGAAGATACATTATTGCTTGTACCTTCCGCGACCTCTCCTTGATTCTGCGCCGTACCACTCGCCGCCACCGCATTCAATTTTGGACTCTCCGCGCGCAGCGGTAGGCTAACATTCCACGATGTGTTTGTCGCTATCGAGCTTTCATTCAAGCTTATTAGACCCATAGAGGTATTTACGGAATCTTCGTTTAGTTCTTCGGTAGGATTTAAGCCGTGTAAGTGTTGACTATGTTCTGATATGTCGTCTCTTTTTTGTTTCCTGCGGTTGTCGAGTTATACTCCCATTCTCCAGTTATACTCCCATCCTCCAGTTATACGTCTCTTTTTCTCTTAAAACTCTCGCCTAATCTCGCAAGGAATTGGATGGCGGTCTTGCCCATTGCAAGTTGAAAGTTTACAGAGTGTTTATTATCGACAATGTTGCGCTGTAACATTGTCGTGGGGGCTTTTGATGTGGTGATGTCGCCTTGTTACGTCACTTGGCTTACTGGGAGAATTTGGTCCATAGTTTGGTAGTTTGGATGCGATAGGCTCATGGTGGGTATGTTTTTATAGTTGATTTGTGTTGTCGACATAGGCTGGTAGCGTTGTAGATGCTGTAATAGATAAAGTTCGATATTTCAATTTCATTTAAATTCAATTTATTAATTCAATTAGAATGGTCATACAAACAAACATTCACAGTTCCTGTTCAGTTATTTAATTAAAAGAAAAATTTCTTACATGTCAAACTAACATCGCTAGGTACAAAATAATTACACTAGCTAATTAAAATTAAATTATACAGTAAAAGACTTAACAAAGATTTTGAAGATTTTTGTATGGAGGGTATGGTATAAGGGGTGTATGGAGGGTATGAGGGGTGTATGGAGGGTATGAGGGGTGTATGGAGGGTATGAGGGGTGTATGGAGGGCCCCAACAGTGTTAGGGCGAAAATCTTCAAACCCCTTTAATATTTTTTTAATAATTATAAAGTTATACTTGGTTCTACAACCATAGACATTTTGTCTAAACAAAGGGATCATACAAAATCAAAGACATATTGATAGAGTCGCTACAAAAAGATGCACTGGCTAATTGGAAGAAATTCTACTCTAGCAGTACAACATAAAGTTTTATTATATAAACAAGTCCTTATGCCAATTTGGACCTATGGCATACAGCTCTGGGGCTGTACCAAAAAGACTAATGTAGCAATTAAACAAAGATTCCAGAATAAAGTACTCAGGGCAATCATTAATGCTCCCTGGTATGTAAGAAATGGCGATCTTCATCGGGACCTGAAGATAGAATTCGTCGATAGAATATTACAAAAATACGCAGAGGCACATGAACAGAGGCTTCATCATCATGTGAACGTCGAGGCTATCCAGCTCCTCGACAACACGGACATAGTGAGAAGGCTCAAAAGAACTAAACCTTTTGAGTTAGTGTAGTGATAGATAGATAGATATATAGTTAAAGTGCATAAGTGCTAATTTTAAAGAACATACAAACCAAGTGTCTTCCCCTTAAATAGAGACAATAAGAAAAGTGCCGATGGACACATTCTTAGAGATATGTGTTTATAAAATTAAGTTAAAACAAAATTACCCATTAGTCAAACCTATGGCTAGATTGTAATGTTATTCTAGTGTATTTAAATGTGTATGCTAGAATATAGTAAAAAAAAAAAAATTGATAGAAAATATTCTACATATCACCTGAGCATATTGCAGAAATTCGAAACAATTTTTGGTTGAAAGCTTTCATTTGCCTGCCATCGGATGTTTTCGGTAATTTTTATCAGTTCTTACATGGTTTTTATTCATGAACTTGAATAATGTTGGCAATAATTGAACATATCTTGGATTCTAGAACAGAGTATAGCTTTGGCGGTTGGTCCGGCTGTCATGCTTGATGAATAATTGAAAGTTTTACCTGCGTCGCATGGTGCCTGTGGTGGGAGTGTCCGGCCTTCGGATGGTCAGGTATGGGAGGCACGGGCCGGTTGAGGGGTGTCCTGAAATTCATTTATAACAATCTAATGCCACAGAAAGCTATTATAGACAACATCTTCAAGTTCCAACTAAGCAAAGTGCTTTGAGAACAAGATGACGGACATACATACATAAAAATATGATTTATGTACATGTCAAGTGTTTTGTAAGTACATAAATCATATTTTTATGTACTCCTCTGTCTGTATTGACCTATAGTATAGGGGGTTTAAAACATTAACTTTTGGGGCTGAGGTCATTACAACAGGCATATCAGCAGTAGGTGATATTGAACTGAAATGATTCCCCATCAGCACATATACTTTCACCGCTTGCCGCTCGCCATTATCACCATGCTTGATAGAAAGAGAAGACGCCAGCAGCCCTATTCTGCTTAACTTACTGCATCACTACGATAATGGTAATAACATCACAGAATGACACATTGTGGCATTCTACTTTGACTATACTAATATTATAAAGAGGAAAGATTTGATTGTTTGTTTGTTTGTATTGAATAGGCTAAACGAAACGAAACTACTGGACCGATTTGAAAAATTATTTTACCGTTAGAAGCCCACAATATTCCTGATGAACATAGGCTACTTCTTACCACGAGATAATGCTTCATTCCTACGGATAATATGGGAAAACGGGTAATAGGACAATGGCTAGTAAGAAAGCAGCTAGTGAGAGATATTTTGGTTTCGCGCGTCAAGTGTCATGGTTGGAACCAATCAGACTCTCCATGCAAATAGCACCGCACACTCTATTTAGAGTATCTTTCATCTAAGGATTCTACATGACGATTCTGTGATGAGACATACCATTGTCATAGTAAACATAAAAAAGTGATTGGTAATTCCTAAAAATTTAAGCCATCACCAGAAGTTAGTATCCATAATGCTGGTAGCATTACCACATTGAAAGGCAATGCTAGTAGTTGACCAAAATAGAAGCTAGTATTCCGATCACATGTGGGCTCTAGATAAAGAAAGATAATAGATTTCAATAATAGTCTATTTAGCTTATTCTTTGTATCGTATGCAACACTTGTATGTTTCATTTGTATGTATTACCTTATTTTGCATAGGTGATTTTGTCATACCGCAGCACTGCATCTAGACTTTGAATCCTCTCAAAATGTTAAGAACTATACGGTTTTCAACAGTTGTATTTTCAGGCCGTTATAACTTACAGTCAGTCCAACCATTGTTGGTTTGAGGCACTTGTAGTGTCTTCCCATTTGTTTATCCAGCACAATATCTCGTCTCTCGCATAGTACCTTAAATAACCAGCCTCGTTAAGTACCTACTACCCTTCAAGTTTGTGAACGGAAATGTGTAATACACACACACCTATTCCTTTCGAACCAACATTTTTATTTGTCCAGAATTTTTTTCAATTTGTCCATGTCATTGCGCTGGGTTTGCATGTTTTTCTCGATTTTGCTAAGCATTTGCATCTCTTTCTTCCAAATTTTCTCGTTTGATTGCGTTCGATGAAAGTTTTATTGGGATGGTTTGGCTAACTTTTAGGTTAATTTAAATTAAAGTTTGGATGATTGGACTTCACTCAAAGATAGATGAAATCTGTTTGTAGCAAATAGCGTATGTTGATGTTGCATAATTCTGGAAAGCACAGTTTTTGTTTGATTTGATTAGTTTTCGTGACCAACGTCGGTTGGTGTAATATTTTTACTTGCTGTTTTGTTTTCACAACTCCTGTGCAATATTTCTCGAAGAAAATATAATAAGTTTTCACTCACAGTTCTCTGTCACTAAATTTCTGAACAACAAATAATGCGGGCGGAGCGGATGCGAAAGCCATTTTGTTGTAACTTGAATAAATCTTGAATTTGAATTGTGTATTGAATTGAATAATGAAAATGAATTGAATGAATTGATCAGTGTTGCCGTTAAACGAAATTAGAAGTCCCTACCCTAGGCTGTATTAAAAATTCCTCTAGATATGGAAAAAATCGTTGCATAAAAATCCGCTAGAAGTCGCTAACCTACCTCAGTAACGCTCAAACGTAAAAGCTGTGGTTCTATTCCTCCGTAGTTGTTAGTTCTATTCCTACTCTTTGACGACCTCTGTGGCGCAGCGGACGAAGGTCCACATGCGACGCAGGATGGGTAAGTACTTGATAACGATATCCTTAATAGGTACATTGTACTACATAGATAAATGTCTATGTTTTTTCTAAGGGTTTTCTATGTGTACTTTTTATTACACATAGAAAACACCTGGAACAAATATCTTCAGATCGTACAAACATTTTCCCATGGCAAGAATTGAATCCGCCAACTTCTGCGTCACGCAGGATGTTGCGAATTCGATATGTGTAATAAAATATATAATTATCTATGTAGTATGATGTACCTATTAAGTATATTAGTTATCTAGTACCTACCCATATGATGGTGATGTATTCCAATCTACTTTTTCTATGAATAGAATATACGTCTAGAAATTGTAAAAAAACGTTTATTGACTTTTGTATTTCGTAAATAGGTGGCCACACCGACCAAATGCATGACAATTATTCACAAATTTTTGTTGTAATCAACAATTGGGTCATCAGCAGCTAAAGATCCCGATTGAACTGGAGCGACCGACCGTCACTCTAAGTTTCTGATCGTACACTCATGTTCAATGAAAAAGGCAAATTAAAAAAGAAAATACAGGGTGCCACGTAACATGTGTCCATTCCCCTTAACATCCGATATGGGGCCCCGAGGAGGAGATAAACTACCTAAATAAGTATATACATAGATCCCGCTAGAGTACAATCTTGGAGTCAATCTTCAAATCCAGGGTAAGTAAGTTCCTTCTGGGAAAGCGTGCTCCATCTTAGGCCACATCTTCACTTACTTTAAGTGAGTTGGTGGCCAAACGCTAAACCATTAAAAAAATATATTTATTATAATATATAAACTACCTACGATAAACTTTGTTCTACCTACAATTTTTTGAATATCGAATAGAAAATGACGACAAAATGAATGAATTCCTACGTACGTAATTCTCGGTTTCACTTATTCTTGATAGCAGTGAGCGAGATAAACATAACAAACCTTGCACAGAATGCTCATAATTTGGTAATTCCTGAATGCCCTGCCTGTATAAATATATGTATATTATTAATCTAATTAATTTGATTCATTATGTTTATCAATTTAGTATCTTTAATTTTAAAATAAAGACGGTTGCCCTTCTAGCGTCATAATGACCAGCCTAAAAGTCGTTAAAAACTTTTTCTCGCTAAATTTAGAATTTTGCCCGCTAAACATCCACAAAATCCCCTTGTTTTAGCGACAAAGTCGCTAGAACGGCAACACTGGAATTGATGTGTGTGATGTGATGATGATGACGTGATCAACTTCAACTTCTTGGCACAAATACAAAAAGTACTTGGATCAGTATTTTACCTTATGCTTGGTCTTGCTTGGTTGTGATTTGATACTAAGAAATATCCTTAAAGTTTATCTTTACTACATATTGACGTGAAGCCTCCACCCTACAAACGCGATTTTAAAGCGTGTCTTGTGTCATGTGACTTGTTTACAGTACATTTTGTACTTACTAAGACGCATACGATCTTACACACTATTGCTGTGGGGTAGATAGAGGCTAGACGCGCTTCAAAATAGCGGGTTGGAGGCTTAAAAAACATTTAAACATACTTATTGCATTTATTTTTTACTCTATAGGTGTAGGGGAAAATTACAGATATAAACAAAATTTCATTACCAAACAATTTAAAAAAATAATTACAAATACTTACCAGTAAATTTGCATCAGAGCGTCATCATTTTTTTATCTTAGCTAGGTACATGTATATAATGAACTTATCCAACAAGATTTTTGTGGGAACAAAGTTCACACACGATTTATGAAAAATCTTATAATTGAATTGAGTACCTTCCTACACATTTTAATTCGAGGTGGCGCTGCACAAAAATCCAGTGTCAATGTCAATGCCAAATCTCTTCACTTCTACACAGGCCTAGAGAACTTCAAAAACATAATGATAAAATAGTTCTTAGTGAGCGAGTTAATGGGATGTTGAAAACATACAAAATTTGAACGGAACCCATGAACCAAACTTGAACTCTAGTGATATTAGATAAGTGATATTGTTTTTATATGTGCAATGCTTGTAAATTAAGTCCAATATCACACTAATATTATAAATGCGAAAGTTTTGATGGATGGATGGATGGATGTTTGTTACCTCTTCACGCCAAAACTACTGAATGGATCGGGCTGAAATTTTGCATGCGGGTAAGTCTAACCCTGGAATATAAGACTTTTTATCCCATAAATCAGTTCCCATGGGATAGAAATAACCTCAAAACGTTTCAATAGAAACAACGCTTGCGAAGCCGTGGGAAGAAGCTAGTAATAAATAAAAATGCTTGAAATTATTAGGAACTTACTTATATTATTTTATTAAGTTCCCACCCAGAATTAATTCAAATAGTTCATTCAAAATAGTAGGTACATCATGTAAGGCTGACATCAGACGGATTGCACCACAGCAACCGCGCGAAGTCTTTGTCGAAGTAATATTTGCTCATGGTAGGCACAGTCCAAATTACGCGTAGTCCAAAGTAGTTCGAGATGAATCAAGGTCCAGTGGGAGAGTGAGGGTCAGTCAGATTTCTTTTAAAATTATAATTGAGTATAAGTAAAGATTCAAGCAGAATCTTTAATTTCAACTAAATTTTAAATTTTGCTTTTGATGCCCGACATCTTTTCCTAGTTTGCGATTTTGCATCGTAAAAGTATTTTTATAAATAAATAATTTAAGTAGACTAGCAACTGATTTCTTTTATTTAATACCTACTCATAAGTTTGCCAAAATACTCTGCGAAATTCGCTTAATCATTTCGTTGGCACTTGTACTAAAATGACTGGTTGACGTGAAAGCCCTACAGATCACTAGCGAATCACACTTCTTGCATACAAATTTAGTACCGTTTGAAAGGTGACGAACCAGAAAATCAACTTAGGGTAGAAAAAATTATTCAAACACCGTAGTTTTTTATTTAATTTGGGATAAATTTTTACGTTTAGTCAATTTTTTGAGTAAGTTTTTTTTTAATCTTATTTTTCGATCCTAGTTTGAGGGAAGTTCTGACGTATTTTAATAACAAATGTTTATGACTACCAACAAATATGAAAAATTCTGCATTGAAAAAAAAAATACGACTCAAATTTTGGAAAAATCTCAATCTTATATATAAAAATGAAACCCGTTTCGCGTTGTCACGGCATCACGCGTGAACGGCTGGACCGATTTCGCTAATTCTTTCTTTGTTGTGTTTGTTATTGTCAGGAGAAGGTTCTTATGAAAGAAAAAATTAAGAAAGTTGGAAACATAAATTTCCACGGGGGCGAAGCCGCGGGGCGCAGCTAGTAAGGTATAAAAATTGACATAATCATCAAAACTATAAAACTTTAGTCAGGATAAGTAAGGTGCAATAATTAGCAATGACCTCCTCTATTTGCGAATTCGCTATGGCGGGTTGAGTTCCTGTCACCCTGTACATAGAATACCTAATTTTGGTACGGAACCCTAAATGTGCGCAGTCGACACGCACTTGGCCTTTGCTTTCTTGTTTGTCTTTTCGGAGGTGGGTGATGCACAAAAGATAGGTAGGTAGGTAGGTACTATCAATAAAAATTTATGAGAAACTCCTGCTACGTATGTATGCAGCTTTTAGGACCCTTTTCCTGTCATGCGTTTTTGCGCCCCCGCGTGTGGTTCTCGATCGCGAGCGTGTGTGAGCTGAGGCATAGTACTGTACTACCTATTTATTTCACGATTTATTTATTGTGCTAGAGACTCATGAAAGTTTATGCCTCATTGGACATGGACGCTGGTAGAATTGTGGCAGCATAGACACAGCGAGCCATGCATGAAATAAGAAGTTGAAGTTGATCTAGCTTATAGTGATGTCAACTTAGCTATTTTATAGCTAGATCTAGCAATTTTTGTACATTCGTCAGCTACTTTCAAAATATTGTAGGTATGTGATTTGGCTAGTTACTTAAGTTTCTTTTCTTAGCTATTTATTCTATCTTCTTTCGAAACTGATGAAACATAAACAGAAATGTATAAATTGCAGTATTTGCAAAAATATGTGACGCCCTGCCCCACAACCTCTTACGTACTTGGTTTATACACTGGGTTTCGTTATAGGTGGACTAATTTATAGATAAATAATGCTGTCTAATTGTCGAAACGGATCTTTTTTTCATAATTCGGACCTTAATTGCTTTTGATTCGGAGCTTTTCATTTTGACTGCCGGCAACACCGTGGTCTCACTTCTTGATTGCTTAGGATAAAATAATCGATTTTTAATATTAATCGATTATTTTGTTCCAAGAATCGATCATCGAAATTGATCGATTAACAATAAACTATTATTTTAATAAATAGATTTTAAATCTATACTAATATAACCTACTAATCTATACTAATTTATAAAGAGGAAAGATTTGATTTGATTGTTTGTATGTATTGAATAGGCTCCGAAACTACTCGTTCGATTTGAAAAATTCTTTCACCGTTAGGAAGCTTACTTTTCAGGGAGTGACATAATAGGCTATATTTTATTTTCTCTTGGGAATATCCACGAGAACTGGAACTACGCGGATGAAACCGCGAGGCGATCGTCTAGTAATTGACGTCGTGAACGTTAGTGAACGAAAGTCTTCGTTTCAGGTCTGGCCAAAATGGCGTTTTTGTCAGTATATCCGTACTCCTCTACAGGTCGTATCTTACAACCGATCGGTATGAAACGTTGTGTACAGGTTCTATGATTTTATAGAATTTTATTGTCGTCGGGATTTTTCGATTAATCCGCCTTTTTGCCTTATTGTGGAAGAAGTACGCCTCTTCTTCCACAATAACGCAAAAAGGCGGATTTGGAATATCTCCGCTTTAAGAGATCTGATTTTGATGATTGTACTTTTAATTGAAAGGTAATAACTTTATACTGTTCTTATAAAAATTTGATAGAGATCTGATGAGGATTTTCGGCATGACGAGCAGAATAGCTTCGCAAAATGCAGTAATATGCAAGAGAGCATTTACAGTACAGCGCCACCACAGCGAACATCTTTGTAACACCTCGAGAATTATATGAAATAGCGCGGCCGCATACACCGTCGTCGTCGGTTAAATAATAAAATAACAAAAACTTTGGGCTGATGGATCAACGCCATCTATTGATACTAGGTACAGAATTTCTAGCTTTGCTGATTAACGTAACTTAGGTACTTTGTATGGACAATTGGTCTTATGGTTGATGTGTTTGTGCAACATTTCGTTCAAAAATTCCGACAACAATCGTATCGCAAGTGAAGCGATCTGTAATACCTACCTACCTTTCCAAGTGCACCTTACCTACCTCACCTACCCTACCCACAAACAAGATTGAATCCGTTCAGGAGAAACAGACGCCTATTATTGCACGGTGGGCATTATTTCAAAGGTAGGTAGGTACCTACCTAAGGAAATCATTTCATTAGTTTTGAGCTAGGTAATAATTATACCTACTAAACAATTACCCTTACCTACTTACCTACCACCTAAGGTTGGTAAGTTGCCCAATGCACACCACACTAGCGTAAACCAATATTTAGGTAGGTACCGACCTACCCATTTGATCGCGCGCGTCCGTCGCGTCGCGTCCGTCGGTAAAATTTTGTTTATGTGGTGTTTGTGGTTTTGAGTTGTTTTTGTGTTGTGTAGGGTTTATTATTCTATTATTTTAATAAAATAATGCACGTACATTACATTTCAGGGTTGTGTTTGTGTTGTGCAATACAACCCAACCAACATAAATTTCAGCTAGGACAAAGTGTTGGCTGTCGTTAGAGAATCGGCAAGCTTACGTTAAGTGTCCGTGTTTACGATAAGTGTTTATAACCTCATGGAGTATTATCGTGGCATGGGTCCAAATAATAGATGGGGGTTATTTCTACGTCCGTCCATGACACTGAACACAGACCACCGTTTCTCTAAACATTCCAACAAAGAAGATAAAGGTTGCAGCCATGATATTGTGTTCTTCCGCTGAATGCGTTGTGATTGTACTTTCGTAACTACCTATACTATAATGTTGTGAGGTGACTAAGATCACTTTGATTACCTATTAGGTGATCAAATCATTACTTTAGGTAATCCGGCGGAAACTCCAGATCGCAGAATTCCGAAGGTCGAGGTTTAGTTGTGACTATGATGGAATTCAATAGGTAACCTCAAATATTGCATAATGAATACTTGTGTTATTTCTTTTCTGTAAAAGAATGCATGGTTCTCTATAATTGGTGTAAAAAAAAATTCATTACTGAAAGATACTTCCATGTGTCCATGTGGTATATAATTTGTTGACCTATCCATATTAATATCATCAGATTGTTATGTCCTCCTGCTGCGCAAAGTCTCCTAATATATTCTCATTTTATTTGAAATCTCAAACTGGCCCGTGAATTTATGAAAATGCCTCTGTTTGTAATATGATAAAATAAGTTGCACGCTTGTGTATGTCAGGGTAACGGGTATTATTTCCATCAGATAGTTAAGTCCCCCTGCTGTGCAAGGTCTCCTAATAAATTTTCCGGGGTTTGTTTTTTAATGAATAACACATCTCTACCTTTCACTATTGCTCTCAACTCCATATTGTATTATTCCAGTTGTTTAATTATCCTTGCACTTAAATATGTAAATGTTGCATTTAGGGATAATATAGATAGCCATTAGTAAAAATCAACTTCCTATTCTGGTTCTTTAATATTGGAGTCGCTATACTGTTAACAGTGATGACAGAGAGCTGGTCCAATTCTGTGTCAGTCTGTTTAATGCCCATCAAAGCGAATGAAAGGAAGTAACTTTAAAGTAAAAAAAGTCGAAATATTTTATCATTTTATGTGGAAGGTATATAAGCCTTTATTCGGACATGATAGTATTTTTCTGTTGCTCATATATTTCTCTTTTGTTCCATTTTTGTATAGCCGTTTGCCAGGTGGCAAAGGCCTCCTCCAATCTTCCCCATTCTGGCCTTTCTATGGCCACTCTACCCCATGTTGTTTCTGCGACTTGTCTAATGTCATCATCCCACCTTGTTTGTGGTCTGCCTTGTTGAGTTTATTAAAAACTCATTAGTCTATTGTAAAAAACATAAACTGTTGCTATGGTTTATTGATAAAATCATTTTTATGTCACTGTCATCAGTGTGTTGTAAAAAGAAAATTGTTAAGTCAAGATTGAAAAATAAAGTATTATCTTGTACGAGATTATTTCTATCTAAGTTGTATTACTCCTCCATTGCAACCACCTAAAGCTCTGCTATAAACAACAATAGGTTATGGGCCTATAAAAAATGAAAATGATACGTCTGAAAATATGCTCTGCCAACCAACTGGCAGACATCATGACAAAAGCAGTCCCTAAGCCAAGACTTTTAAAGATGCGAGGAAAGCTTGGGCTTACTGATGTTTTATAATGAGGGAAGGTGTTGAGTTTATTAAAAACTCATTAGTCTATTGTAAAAAACATAAACTGTTGCTATGGTTTATATGACAGTGTGTTGTAAAAAGAAAATTGTTAAGTCCAGATTAAAAAATAAAGTATTATCTCGTATTCAAGTTTATTTCTATCTAAGTTGTATTAGGTACTCCTCCATTGCAACCACCTAAAGCTCTGCTATAAACAACAATATGCCTCTCTCACAGAGACACTGAGATGTGGAAGGTAAGTATGTTTTATACAATATAAAAACAAGCAGAGAAAGTACGACTGGTTCAGAATAATGTTCAATGCCCTCAACTATGATATCTGCATTCAACATTTTCCCTGAGAGGAAACTTTCAAAATTGTGTCAAACCTGACGCAGAAGCCATCAAACAAGAAGTTGAAGTTGAGGAAACTTTCATCTCGGCATTAATATCAAAGTTCTTGCAACTTCTTCCGCTCTGTTTTGTTCTGAGTATTGTGTTGGGTACTATCATTTGTGTATATAGAGAATGACAGCTGGACAGCATGCTGTCTCCCTGTCCTCAATCCCGGTCTCTATGTACACCTCATCAACCTAACTTAATGTCCTATCGGGCACACATAGTCCTTGTACATTCCAACAAAATCAACTGACTTATCAGTTTAAAATTCAAGGACTGGCCTATGATGAAATCCTGTAGTTAATTCTGGTTATAATTTTCTTCTCATTGTTCTGTTATTGCTTCTAAATAAAAAATGCTTGGTGTAAATGTAATATAAGAATGGTTTTTAATTACACATTTAACCAGGTTTGTGATATTGGCATCTGGTTGAGATGCAGCTGGCAATATACTAATTTAGAGTCAGGTGGTTTAAGTCTGTGTGGTAGAGGAATCCAGTCAGCATCAAAATCAAGTTAACTAGCCTTTTGATTATATCAGATACTGGTAAGTGTAGTGTGTTTAGAGAATTACCTGAATACATTTATCTACAACTGTGTTTTCCTCAAAGAGACATGCAAGCAATACGAGCTTGCTTGCTCTGCAAGCATTCTTCGGGCCCACAACCGAGCGATAATTTATTTATGAAATTGTGACCAAATACTACTCAGGACTAAGTAATTAGAAAAAGACCAAAATACCAGATTAATGTACCATAAATACAAAAATAAAAATTGAACCAAAAGATACACCCTCTCGCTTGATAATACATCACAGTGAGTCCATCACGCCTCATCCCACCGCTCTAACAACTGAACGTAAATCGCTTTTACCAAAATTGAAGAATAATACTTATAACAAAAATGTTTGCGAAATTGGGTTGAAATATTATAATATATTTTAATTTAACTATATATCTTTATTCACAAAGAAAACTACAATCAAATATTAGAAATAAATTAGAACTAGTATATAGAAACAATTGAGCTAACTGCAGATGGTTGCAAACAATCTACAGTTAGCTCAACTGATCCATATCAATACCAGTCGGAAGCGTCCCCAAGACGCTGATTGCATTGCCCCGCTGTATCGCAATGCTGATGCGCAGCGCCAGATACTCAACAGATCTTGGGTCACGCGTCGCTTCGACCAGACGCTCAGATAACTTTTTAAAAACCCGAACAGCCTCGTTACCCCACAGACCCAAGGGGAGCAAATGAGTAGACTCTGTCGAGACCTGCATATTTGCGCCTCCTCTCTTCTTCGGCCAAATCTGACGCAGCACCCGCCCTCACGGATGTCCTCGGAAGATGGGAAGGCGCAAGTGTGTCGACGCATGTAGCGTCCCACACAATGGGCCTCTATGTTAATAATAATATAATATAATATGTTTAGATATCACACTATATTAATAATAATAATTCATTTATTTCAGACTAGGTACGATAGAAAAGTTACAGATCTTATTTAACTTATTCTACCGTCTATCTATAGTAATATATTACTATAGAGTCTATAGTAATAGTGCACACTTCTAGTTCTTTCGTAGTTTCGTTGTGTAAGTCTTGGTTTATTATTTCAATACGCCTAGTTACAGTTTGTCGGGACAGTTGTAGGTCTTTGATAGCTGAAATTATATCAGTTTTGTTTTTGAAGTTGGCGAATAGAGAATCTGCTGCTTCTATGAAACATTCGTTTATCATTATCCCATCTTGAAAGGGCTTCTTGTGGTTTGCTAACATGTGGCATATTTTGTACGATGCCGTTGTTGCCGCTTTAGACTTCTCCAACGGTCTGGTGAACACGTTCTGTTCACTGGCTAAACCAAGCTTCAAGTTTTTAAGTTTAGATTTCCGTAACTCACAGTTAGGTGGAAACTCTTTTTGATGGTTTTTATTTATCGTTTTGTAGTGTCTCTCTAAGTTTCCACGTTTAGCCAGGGCGACTTTAGCTCGACATATCAAACAGTTTGATATGTCGAGCTAAAGACATGTTTCTTTCACCGAAGTAAAGAAAAACTCTTCTTCCCATTCTTTATTAAAGTGGTAAGTTTTTGGTTTCTTGGGCGCACTCATTGTTTAATTTACAATTCACGAAAACAAGTTCAAACAGTCATGTAGTAACGTAAGCAAATGAAAGGGGATTACTTGCGCATTGAAGAAAACACAGTCACTGAACGGATAAATCACGAACGAATGAAACGAATTCTCCTCACTCTGTTGGCGTGCGTACTAGGGTGGGCCACGAATGTATGAAAAAAAAAGTGTCTAATTTTATTATGTAATAGCGATTAAAGGGTGTTATGGTACGTCTATAATTCATATGCAAAAAATAGTAAAGATTAGATATCATCTTCTGCCTCCGGATTGATCTTGAAAATTATAATTTATGAAAAAAAATGGTTCTGTGAAAATCTTTTTATGAACTATAAAATACAACTTAATATAATGTTTTATTTTGTAATAAAACGCAAGTGAATAGAACATTTTTGTTTAATAAAGAAAAATAAAGCCTTTAAACGCAGTAAATGATAATTATTAATTCTATTTTACTACAAAATCCTTCTTGCTGTCAAATTTTGGCATATCTTTGCGAGATTCAATCTGAGCCTTAATGAAGCCTTCTCTTGCAGATTTGCTGCACAAAGTATTTGATGCTTCAGTAACAGTCTTGACGGCCCTTTCAACTGCTTGCGTATGACATGGCAAGCGTAGTAAAGGCAATTCACCCTCACCCCCTTGTGCTACAAATAATTGTAAATCTTCGTCGCTTACACTATTAAGAATTGGAGGTTCGGTGACATTATGCTGCCAATCAATAATATCGACGTAAGAAGAAGCGTCAAGGTTTAGGTCGGGAACTTGAAAAATTTACATTTTGCATTTTAAGTTTCCGTTTTATGGCTTTTCTTACTTGATTCGTAGTAGCAATGTCGATATTTCCTATTATCATTTTTCTTGTGGTCCATTGATCAATCAAGAAACAATGCTCCCTAGTAGGTACTTTCCGATCTCTAGAACAGATACATTTGCTCAAATCTTTGCACTTGCAAGAAGAAATATCGAATAAAGCCTTGCTATCCCGTGAGACGGGTGAGACTTCAGTAGATTTTTGCACTTCATATGATAAGATTTTAACATTTGTGTCACCCTTGTGTGTGATACAATAGGAAGAGATGCTTTTGTCCATATTCCTTCGATTCTTGTCGTCACAATATCGGCAATTTCCGGAAAAGTTGGTTCTTTTTTAGTATATTTCTCAAATTTTAACTGTTACCTCGTCCACTCATAATACTTCATAATTTGTTTGTAAGTTGGTAGCACATTGTCTTTAATATCACTCGTTTCACCAAATAAAGGACACTTTAATGAGTTTCGAGTACGTTCCATGGTAAAAAACTAGCGTAACACAACCGCAATTCACCGCAACCGCAGCGTCACTGATGCGTAAAAAATGCCGCGCTAAGTGTAATCGAGTACTTCCGCCCCCCCCACTTTTTCCGTTAATAATCAAAACAATAGCGTTTATTGATTGGTTTTAAGTAACCGACTATATTTGCATGTAAATAAGATGAAAAGCGTGTTGTAAATCTCAATATCAATTATTTTTACTGGTTGTTTCAATTACCCCTAAAATCGAAATATTTCAAAACTTTAAAGATAATCCGGAGGCAGTTAATCAAATTGGATACTTATAATATTCTGCACATTTCATTTATTCTCTATTTAGCACTCTTTTATCACTATTAGAATTAAAAAAAAAAAAAAATATGACCCACCCTAGTGCGTAGACGACACCCCCGCCCCCGCCGCCACGGCTCTGTTACTAGTATTCGTCTCTCACTCACTCTCTAAGCACTCACTCACTCTATCGTAACTTTGGGCACTACGCAGTCATAGCATTTTGGCGCAACGTGGGATATTCTGTAATAACTGCTGTTTTTCTCCTCCTTATTATGGCCGATATAGGTTTTTTACCTTTTTAAGGAATATTTCGGAAACTAGGCCTTAGATCAAAACCTAACTAAGACATAAGCACGAATCTTAAGATAATCACGGCGCGGCAAGAAAAAAAGTAAAAATCGGATATTCGCCGTGGCGTTCACCGTGTTAAATCGGGGTAATGAAATTGCCTGCACCACTATACCATGCAATTACCGTTACATTCTCCCAATTTTCACAGCTAGTGAGTGTATAAACATCTTTGCCTCTTTTTGTGGCTTCTACATTGCCTGGTTTATTGTTCATTTGAATGCTAGACTAGTAAAAATACATTCGGGGTGATTTGCGAAGTCATTTTCCTCGTAGATTGTAGCTAACAAAATGGAAGAAGTCCACGTCCTTCCGATTAACTCCATATGCTCGTGAAAGTGACAGCCCTTCTGATTTTCTTGTCATAAATCCGGAAAGCCACACATTACCATCTGAGAAAACGTATTTTTGATGTTCAGTTTCTTAGCCAATCGAAATCCTTTAGATATTTGCGGTCAGATACAAATCAGACCTTTTCTAATTTGTAGGGTTCCGTAGGTACCTCAAAAGGAAAAAAGGAACCCTTTTAGGATCACTTTGTTGTCCGTCTGCCTGTCAGTCTGTATGTCCGTCTGTTAACCACTTTTTCTCAGGAACGCGTGGCGATATCGAGTTGAAATTAACATCAAATACTCAACTCGGTAATCTCTTAGAGCCTCAATATAAATAAAACTTCTAAGTCAACGCAATCAAAATGTACAGCCTATTATGTCCGAATATTTTAAAATTTCCATGGGAATGGCATGCACATAAAACCTATAGGGTACTTCCCACAGAAATCTAAATAACAAGGCACTAGAAATGCTGAGTTACATCCGATCTATCGGGAATGCATGTCGCCGGCTCACCCCCTCTACTACCTTACTACTACATAGACAGACAATAACTACGGAATTACGGCTACGCCCATCCAAAAATGCAGTGCAAACCAAATTAAGCCGTAAGCGTAGGAGCATACGTTCGCTTACTCACACATTAGTGACAAGTTTGCATTTGTTGTCGTTATGACGTCATTTTAATGTAATCTACACTAGTGCTGGGCACGAAACAGGTCACGTACCTACTGTTATTCTATGACTAGGGCATTGTACTAATAAAATAAAAATATAGTATGTAGGTAGGTACTTCAATATTCATTTATTAATAATAAAATTAATGTTCGCTTGTTATCCGGACCTCACTGAAGACCAACTAAACAAGCTTGAGCGCCTCCAAAATTTCAGCATCAGGTTCATATTTGGCCTTCGCAAATATGACCACGTTTCCGAATATCGCGCTAAACTCAAGTGGTTGCCCATCCGACTTCGCAGGAATACTCACATACTATCTCTCATGTACAGTATATTGTTATATCCTCCCAGCCCTTATCTCAAGGAGCGCTTTGAATTCCTTTCAAACTCTCACTCTCTCTCTCTGCGTTCCTCTGAAACAATCATCTTAAAAGTCCCTGCCCACACTACCACTTTCTACGACAAATCTTTCACTGTACAAGCTACCCGTCTATGGAATGCTCTCCCCCTGGACATCAGACGTGCCAAATCACTCCCTCTCTTTAAAAAACTGCTTCATCAGCATTATCTGTCCTTGCAAAGTTAAACAACTTTATTTTATGTTTATGTAAGTGTATTATATTGTTTGTAGGCTATATGTAGGTATTATAGTATATAGTGTAAGTATTATTATTATTTTCGCGTGCCACCGTCTATTTTGTTCTTACATGTCCAGTCCATCCCAAGGTTGCCTGGAAGAGATCGCTCATAGCGATAAGGCCGGCTTTGTACTTCGTCTACTCTTAGCATTTATTTCTGTATTGTTATCTGTCTTTGTGTGGTACAATAAAGTATTATCTATCTATCTAATGATAAATAACTTTCCATTTACTGTCCGGTAAAATGAAGAAACTTATTTAAAAACTGTCTCATTGGGACTATTTTGTTGAAGTTTTTTGCGTACCTCATGATTAATGCTGATATCCGTGGACTTTATAATATTAGGTAGGTACTGCATTTATAGTGTGATTAGTGTGATGTGATTCTGACTAGGCAAAGTTGTTTTACAAATCACAAGTCACAACACTAGCTCGCGACCGGGTTCTGCGGCCGTACCACTAGGAAATCGAGCCCGCGACGTTATTGTTTACTTTGCAGTACATTGCTTTTTGTAATGCGGTACCTACCAGATGTTGACAAAAATAACAGGCAATGTATAGCTAAACGTGATAATAAGAACGGTCGACTGTGACATTCGTAGTACTTGGAAAGATTCTATAATTTTATCAAAAAACGGCATTATTTCAAAAAATAAGTACATATTGATGAATTGTTATTCCTTTATTAGTATAAGTAATTACAACTTGTGGAAGAATTTCCGCAATGGGAAATGCTGCAACACACCATTTTTACACACGCACGTTTCGAGAGCAACTGAACAGCAACGAACGCACTGGTGGCGTGAGAGTCACCTGAGCGGCGACAAGGTCACGCGCGCTTACGATTTCTAGTGCCTTGTTATTTAGATTTCTGTGGTACTTCCCGTAGACGTAAAATTTTAAAAGTTGTAGGAACTTTCAATATTATCTTCTATTTCAAATCTGATTTCAGTATTAGCTCTTACTGCTGACCTGTCAACTTGTAGGCTGTTTAGCTCTGTTCTGCCTTCAGCTAGATTTTAAATCACAGGGCTGTTTATTTCTGGACATTCGTCAACGAAATGTTGTTCAGTGAGTGCCAATGACGGGCACACAGTATTTTTATTGAAAGGTATGCCATATTTTCTAAGGGCATTCTTAATCGTGCTTAATGAAAACGCTTTAATGAAAGCTGGATCGATCGGGCTTCTGTGTGGTATTCTTTTTCATATAATCTTTAACGCTGTCACTCCAGTAACTTGTAAACTCAACTTACCTAATAAAGTCTCTAAGCTTATCAAAGAAATCAGCAATCAAAACAGCCATTGAAGCTCTGCAAGCTGAGAAATTTTCAGCTACTCTAAGTGTTAGGTTATACCTCTTCTTATAATTATCCCACCACCACTTACTAGCTGACTCGGAGTTAGGGTTAAGCAGGAATTCTCTATCGCCTGTCTTTGCCAGTTCAAAAGCTCAAAAGCTCAAAAGCCAATGCTTTGTAGCGGAAGTTCTCACAAAATACCACAGTATATCTATTGCCTATTCTACTACGTTTTATCGATTATTCTGTATTTATTTATATAATTTTTGCTGTAACCGAACCTACATTATTTTTGTGTTCATCATGTAAATTTATGGAAAAAATGTTCGCTGTAAGTTCCTATTTTTATTAGATGCCTGTATAACTGCTCTATATTGTTCGCTTGTGTGAGTACACTTCTCTTTGTACCTACTTATATACTCTCCATTAATTAGTCGTTGTCGATCTGTCATTATGCATACTGCCTAATAATCAACTTTCAAGCAAACCAAATGACATTTGATTAGAGATTTGTTCATTGATTAGTTAAATATGAAGATGATCTGCTTTCGAGAAACCGGCTGATAGTCTGCAACAAATTGTCATTATAAAAAAATACAGCAGAGTTAGAGCGTTGGCAGTGTATAGAAATGAACGCCGGAAATCATCCATTTCCTCTACTGATTTTTAGTTATCATGTCCGAATTAGGATTTCTCCAAGCAAGTCATGCCCCATTTTACCCTTTCCAATTTTGTTTCAATCAGATCGTTAATTATGCATGCATATAAATAATAACGACTAATTTCACCCCTTTATAATGAACTCACTGACCAAATTTTGAAGTCCGTAGGTATTTGTAGTTTCCGCGCTAGCGTGATCAAGCTACCTAAAAGATCACAATTATTTCTAAAATCCAGTAGTCACGTCTTCGCTCATCATCGTAAAACACAGAACCTTCGTTTTGAGAAGTCGGTTAGAAAGCGACGACCTAAAGCTAATACAATACCTAGGTAAAACGATCTTATTTATTTATTGGATTATTTTATAAAACAGCATGTAGAGCATATTACCAATTTTTGTAATAATCAAAACAACGGTGATTTCAAACGTTTTACTACAATGCGGATTATTTCGGTGTGAAAAAATTGTAGTACTTACAGATATACAAATTAGTTTGAAACTCACCGCAAATTGTAGAACTCCCATTATGAACCAATTTTCACAATTTTTATCAATCGTAATATACACTGTAATTTTGATTGCGTTGAATTAGAATTTTGATTTATATCACGGCTCCAAGAGGTTACGGACTTGAGTATTTGATCTTAATTTCAACTCGATGCTTCCACGCGTTCCAGAGAAAAGGAGGCTGACAGACGAGCAACAGAGTGAACCTATAAGGGTTCCTTTTTTTCTTTTGAGGTACGGAACCCTAAAAATGTCTGGTAAAAAGAAAAATTTTACAGAAGACGAAAGAAATTTGTTAATACAAATAGGAAAATCTTTCAAAGATGTCATAGAGAACAAAAAAACCGATTCTGCAAATGTTCTAAAAAAGAAACACGCTTGGAATAAAATAGCGAAAATATTCAATTCTTCCAACATTATTAGCGAAACGGTAAGCAAGGTATCACACAATACAATCGAGTTTAATGTAAAATGAAAAATGAATATTTTTCTCTTAGTAGGTAACTAATCAATGTGAATCAAATAGAGAAATAGGTTATTTCGATTTCAGGCAACAGGTGACCAGCTAAAACGCCTTTGGCAAAACATAAAAACCCGGCAAAGGGATGCCCTCACGAAAGCACGGCAACATCGTTTGGCTACAGGAGGGGGTGGCCCATGTCCTGATGCCGAAGTTAACCCAGATCTGGCTGACATAGTCCCGGCATTACTGGTCGAGATAACAAATGGTTTGGATTCAGATTGTAAGTAGATACCTTCTCGATTTTTTTTTAATCATGAGGACAGAAAAATACATGTACATCTAGGCGAGAAAGTGCCCAATGCCTATCGAGTGTGTCCTTTAAACACACGAGATAAGAATCGCTTTCTCTCGAGTGATAAATGCATAGTGCTTTATACTACACCTTCGAGGAAAATCATAATCAAAAATAACCATAGCACACGGCTGATATATCAGAAATCAACAAAAAATAACACGTTAGAATTTCCATACGGTTTTTCTCCAGCTAAACGCGTGAGAAATAAAATTCCATAGTCTTCCGTCCCGCATTTTAGTACGCCTGCAATGACGTACTTTCTACCTTATGTTTGTAAAAGGAATGAGCAACTTTCTGAGCAGGTGTAGTATATAATCAATTATTTCACTGTGTAGGTTCTAAACTAAACGATGTCAATCCCTTAAGAGCCAACAGGCTTTGCTTGCGTCTTAGTACGCGTTTTTCTGGGGTAAAAAGTAGCCTTTATGTCATTCCAGGTCTAGGACTAAGTACCTACTTACGAGTACCTACATCTACATCTAGTAGTTCTTGCATGAAAATGTATAGTTGAGAATACTCACATGATTATGTAGACTTCAGAAATTTCCTTCTATTTTTATTGTATTGCGGGATATCTTTCTTTATTTTGATTATTTGAATAATTTTTCTTGAATTTGTCTTATTTGATGGCGGCGTAATAGAGAAGAATAGAATTTTTTGAAGGCTTGGAGTGAATGGTTCTTGAACGAACTGGTTCTGTTTTCTTATTACGTTCCTTCGGACATTTGTTTGCCTAAACAGGTATACAAACAAACATCAATCCTAACTGATATTCATCCAAACTTTTGCATTAATAATATACTAAATAGTTTCAGCCTGCGGTTTGGTCTGCGTTTTCTCCATAGAAATGTTCAAAGGTTTTTTTCTATCCCATTGGAATTGATTTATGTGATAAAAAGTAGCCTCCTTGTAGCCGTTCCTAGACCTACATTAATGCAAAATTTTGCATAAACCCCGAAAGGGGTAAACAAATAACAAACATTCATCCAAAGCTTCGCGTTTCTAAAATACGAACCTATTAGTGGAATGTGATTCCTTTGTTTCAGCAACACCAATGCAATTCCCTGTGACATTTGAAGAAACCCCATCAAGATCACCACCCCGCAATGAATCCTCTCTGCCAGAAATAGATAATGCAAGAATTGGGGAAGATATGTATTATCCTAATAATTATCAACCGCAATCCCCAGAAAATAATCCAAATAATGAAGAGCCTCTATTACTTAACCTAGCCCAATATTCTAAAATTGAAAAAAAATTAAGGTCACAAATATTCTTACAAGAACATTTAAAAAGAATGAAAAAAATGGATATTGAACACGAAATGAAATTAAAGCTTCTACAAGAACAATTTAAATTTGTCAAAGAAGAAAACGAATTGAAGAAAAAAATTCTAGAAGCGCAACTCAGGGAAGCTAGAGCGAAGGCTGATATAGCGGAAGCAGGCGGAAGCTTATAAATGTCCTTAAAATGTATACAGTAAAAATATATAGTTTGTTTTTAAAACGTATTTTTAATATTTACAACACAAACAGAGAAGGCCCAATTATTATTTAACACTAATAATATGTTCACTGCTGGACAGGCCTCCCCAACAGAGAGACCTTAATAATGCTTCTCCCAATAGCAAAGTTTGGACAAGTTGACAAAGCCATCTGCTGTCCTTTGATTTGCAATAGCGGTTTGTGTGGGTTCTTTTTGTGGGGCTCTTTCTTCATAGTGCATTGTCATTCCGATATTGTATGGGACCGCACATGCTACTATTATTTTTGAGACGATTGAAAGTTTACTACCCAAACCTCTGCTTAGGCAAGGAAATCATCTCTTCTTTCTACAATGTTCCTTGTTTTGGCTTGAACCTTATTATTTATTTCCTCTGTTGAGGAAGATGGTCGATGTACTGGAGTGAGCAGATAGGCATAAGCACCCACTGTCTACTAACCAATTGTTCATCCACGGTAATGTAGGATCTTAGCTTAGCATTTTTTGCAATTTTATATGAAACTTTCCCAGAAATCTCTGATTGGCACCAGTTTATCAGATTACCTCCTCTTGGCTTGTCAATCTGTTAAATGGTCCATTACTCGGTGTGAAATTTTGTGTTCGGTCATGAATGCAGCCAATTTAATATCAGCTGTTTTGCATCAGATTAAAAAAAATTATGGTCACAAACTTTAGCAACCGATGGCTGCGAATGCGATGATGACGCCACAGACTTTTTCAAATGTTTATTCCCTTCACGTCAGCCAAACTTTTCGAATCACATAACACACAAATTGCACGGTATGGGTCCTTCGCATCACGTTGGAGCCAAGTTTTAAAGTTCTGGTCACTTAGCCACTCTTCCCTGAATTTTTGTCTGTAATGCTTCTTTTTTATTTTCTTTGAGGTTGACGGTCCACTTTTTTCTCCACTACTATCTCCAGATGATGCACAGATGATAATTTCTGGTAACAACAATAAAACTCAACTCAGTCAGTCAAACAAAACCCCTCACTCACCCACTCACACAGTCCATTAGAAAAACATTACGAGTGGGACTCGTAATGTTTTTCTAATGGACTCTGCAATAGTTACCTTACCAATTTAAATGATACGTTTGAAATATCAGATTCTTATTTTCACGTGCTTAACTTCAATTTGGTCGGATAATACCGGTGAACGGGCTGTCTTATCGAGGAGATTCCGCTTCCGGATGCAATAATTGCTACCGGAAGAGGAATCTCCTACCGGAAAAATACCATAGACAAATTTGGTAGAATTCGCGACAAAAAAAGCGGGAGTGTATGTAAGGGGCGTTTTTAGGGTTCATAGCGTTATGTCATCATCATCATAAATAGATTTTAGGTGAGTAAAAAAATACAGTGCTCTCCATACACTGTTTTTTTAGTAATACAGTAGATGGCGTAAAAATACAGTAGATCTACTGTAATTACAGTGCATCTGGCATCACTGCATTCTGTCATCAAATCTCAAACATCTCAGTAAAAAGTCAAATCGTTCAGCGCTCGTGCAGGCTTTGTAAGTTTTCGCGTTGTTCAGTGTATCAAACAAAGTCTTTGTTGGTGAATGGTTTCTTTTGAGACCTGCAGATTGAATTGCAGATTGAAGAAAATAGACCTAGCAATGCCTTGATTTTATTCGATGATGTTTCTGCTGTGTTAGACAATTTGTACTTACTGCTTTTTATCTCAGTCTCTGCATTCGTAAAGTTCTCAATGCTGTCTACCATTTCCTCCTCCACAAAAAGAAAAAATATGTCCTTAGGCTTAGGTAGTTCTTGAGCTAGTAGTCAAATAGCCTGTCGGACTAGGTACAATATGCAATACATTTTGAGCACCTGTGCGGTACGTGTGTACGGAAAGAATAAACTGTACGGCAAGAATCAACACATTTGTGTTGATTCTTGCCGTCAAATGAATCTGCGGTAGACCGGTGTCGATCGTGATTGATCGTATCACAAATCATGATCAATCACGATCTTTGTGACACAAAGACTCGATCGCGACCCGTACGTGATTGATCGAACGAATCACTAATTTTAAAAGGATTCGATCATTCTGGCGTTGATGCGTGTAAAACAAAAGTGAACCTTATGATGTGACTGTTAAGGAATGATAGACTGCATGACAGTCAAAAAAGTTGTGACTGTTACTGATAAGGTAGTTTTTCTCGAAAAATACCCGTGACCCGCGACCTTCAAAACGATCGATTTCGATTGAATCATGCCTAATTTGTAAAAGAACGTGATGATGACGAAGATGTGAACCTTATGACGTGATTGTTAAGGTTGTTGTTTTCCGACAAATACGAACGATCGAGCGAACGATAGACTGCACGGCAGTGGTAAGTAATGGGTCTTCGCGAACCGCGACCTGCGAAACGATCGAGTCTTTTTGATTCGATGTTTCTGCAAGTTAGATCGTGATCGACCAGGTCTTGAAAAATGATCGATCGACACAGGTCTAATCTGCGGCATTCTCCTCCTTTCATCAGTGTTGATGTGAATTTCTGACTCGAAATTTTTGTCTTCCTCCGATTCTGATGACCGAGGTTGATCGTCCGGTATTGACTCCGATTAGCTATGTCTACACTGTGCCTTTTCATCTTCAACTTTCGTCTCCATCTTTTTATTCAACTTTCGTTTAGCGCATTCAATAATTGAATGCCTTAATTGAACGCAATACCAGTTCAGTCGTAGTTCTGTTAATCTTTTGAAAACATGTGCGACGAGAATATTTTACTTGTTGGAATATGTGCAGCTTACTTGGTCATAAGAAATTCCAGAAAAAAAAGAACCAAGAAAAAGTTTTGGATACGACGTTATTATGATAATCGAAGTAACGTCATTATCAGTAGTCAGTGAACTGCGAGAATATAAAGATATTCTTTTTAAAAATTTCACGCGCATGTCCGAACGAAATTTTGATCGACTTTTGAAATTGCTTGAACCAATAATTACAAAGCAGTCCACCCAGTTACGTGAAGCTATACCTAGTGAAATAAAGTTAGCAATAACGCTTAGGTTTTTAGCTACTGGAGACCGTTTAATGTCTCTTTCGTTTTTATTCAAGGTATCCAAACAATTCATATCAGCAATGCTACCAGATGTATTAAAAGCCATAATTAAAGTAAGTACTAAAGGATTATGTTAAGGAAAGATCTTAATTCAATTCAATCATTTAACACCACCATAATCATTTTTTAAATAGTACAAATTCAGACAAATTACTAATATCTATTATTTGAGACCCAGCCGCAGAGTCATCTGGCATTTCGGTATCAAACATCTGAGTAACATTCTGTATCTCAGTCACATTCCGCATGGCAGTAACATGCTGCGTTGCGGCTGCATCAGTCATCTGTTGTATTTCCAAATCAAAGAGTATTTTATTTATGCTCTGTTGAGCTAATAGCCGATTTAATGTATTAAGTTTTCGAATTTTATGAGCTATCAATTGTCTTTTTGAGATAATTCTTCATTAGCTTTTTTCATCAATTTGTAAGCTTCCTCCTCTTTATCATCAATCTTTGTACTTTTAATATTTATCTTCTTTCTTATTGGTGGTAGGGTAAATTCATGCTCATCTGCAGACATACACGTAGACTGCGAAGCCGCTGAGCTTTCTCTATTTAATATTTCAGCTGGCGCATCCTGAAACAATATAAATAGTACTTAAATCGTGTTTTATTTGTTATTACAGTTACCAACAAATGAGCAATGGAAAGCGATTGCAAATGATTTTGACAAGCGTTGGAACTTTCCACATTGTATTGGTGTCATGGATCGAAAACATGTAGTCATCCAAAGACCAGAAAATACAGTGGGCGAATTTTATAACTATAAAGGAACACATAGCATAGTTTTGTTTGCAATCGTTGATGCAAACTATTATTTTAAATATGTTAATGTTGTATGGTAATGACACACACGGACAAAGATTTGGTACAGGGAACTTTTATATGTGTAACAAAACAAAGCAAGTTTATTTATTTATTTAAGGAAAACCAGCAGCACATACAAAAAGTTAAAAATTAAGAAAATAGAAACAGAAGGCTATTAATAGGTTTTCACGACTAAGAAAAATAGTAAATACATAAAAAGTGTGGACAAGCGAAGTAAACAGATAATCTACAAGGTTACAATCAACTTAGTACATACATAGCAGAAAAATATAGTAAATGAGAGATTTATAAGAACTAGCAATGATGTTAAATAGTATCTACAAAAGTACAAAAAGTATTGTCCGCAATACAATCCGCATTATATTATTTGCATGCCAAGATCGAGTCATCCTCATCACCCTCGCCGGATGGTGAGAAAAAGTCAGAGCTCAACCGCCGTCTCACGGAATTAACGCTGGAACAGAAGAGGTCCAAATTTATTTGCTTCGAGAGTTTATTAAATTGGTCGCCAACTCGCCACAAAAAGGAGTTCTGACGATAATTCGTTCTAACTTTTTTCGTATGGATGATTTCGTTAAATCTGACCCTTTTTTGGGGAACGTTTAGTACTGTTTTGTTAAGAAGTTCGGGGCAATTAATATGGTTGTTAGTGATTTTAAGTAAAAATAGCAGGTCGCCAATTTCGCGCCATTTGCTTAGTGGAAGAAGGTGGAATTTACGACAAATATCTATGTAATTTGACGAACTATACGGGACCTTAAGACGAAAACAAAGATATTTGACCAATTTTATTTGTATCCGCTCGATTCTGTTGATATAGATATCGTATTGTGGACTCCAGATTTGAGAAGCGTATTCGAGTATGCTGCGTACATAGGTGCAGAATAAAATTTTGAAAGTTTTACATCTATTAAAACTGGCTGTGCTTCTCATTACAAAACCCAATGCTTTTGACGCTTTGCTAATAATAGAGTCAATATGAGAGTCAAAGAGAAGTTTTGAATCATGTAGCACTCCCAGGTCTCTAATAACATTACAGTCCTCCAGAATCTGGTTTTTTAGACGATATACTGATTTGATTTTTAATTTTTTACGAGTGAAGGTTACTGTTGAACACTTGGACGGATTTAGATCCAGTTTGTTTGCATCACAATAGGCATCAAGCCGATGCAAGTCAGCCTGCAAGTCTAATGCGTCCAAGGGCGTGTCAATAATTTTGAATATTTTCATGTCATCAGCAAAGGAAAGTAGGTGACTATTAACAAAACACTTAGAAATATCATTAATAAATATAAGAAAAAGCAGGGGTTCCGAGGAGCGATCCTTGAGGAACCCCACTAGGAATGAGAACCCAACTGGATATATAATTATTGACAACAACGGCCTGAGACCTATTGCAGATGTACGACGAAAGCCATCGCAGCAGATTCCCTCTAATACCCATCATAAGTAATTTAGACAAAAGAAGCTTATGGTCAATCCTATCAAAGGCCTTGCTGTAATCGGTGTAAATTACGTCAACCTGGTGCCCATTATCCATTGATTCCGATAAGAACTCATTGAAGATAATAAGGTTTGATACAGTCGACCGCCCTTTGAGGAAACCATGCTGGAAGGGGGAGAAGGATTGGTGAAGCGCGGAATAGATTTGATTGTACACAATCCTTTCAAGGATTTTAGCAATTATACAGAGCTTGGAGATAGGTCTGTAGTTACTTACCTCTGATTTAGGGCCCTTTTTGTGAATTGGCGATACAAATGCAGATTTCCAAAGTTTAGGTACGGTGCTAGAAGATATAGACTTATTAAATAGAATTGAAATAGGAAAGGAAATTGATTTAGCACATGATTTGAGAAAAATAGGGCTAATATGATCCGGACCAGCAGATTTAGAGAGATCAAGGCTAGAAATCAATTTGAGCACCTCATCTGGATCAATCTCAATATTAGAAATATCACACTCGATAGCCTCGGGAGAGACTATTGAGTCGACATTATATGAATAAATGCCAGAGGGAGCAGGAAACGTGGAATAAAAATATTTACAAAAGGCTTCTCAAATTAATTCCCCTGAGGAAACAGAGGTGTCCAAATAATTAAGATGAGTAGGTATACCATTTCATTTCGAACGGGTTTTTATGTAGGACCAAAACAATTTTGGGTTTTGTTCGATACCAATCTCAATGGATGACATGTAATCTGTAAAACATTTATCTTCTAACAGTTGAATACGATTACGCAGAAGTTTATACGTAGATAAGTCAGATAGTCTGCCATAAGTTTTATATTTTCTATAATGTCTATATTTTTCTTTAATTAGCTTAATAAGCGCTGGGCTAAACCATTTGGGGTAAGAGCTTTCACTTACCAACTTGGACGGGATATATTGATGTTGAAGCTGATCTAAAATTGAATAAAAGGATTGAACGGCCTCCTCAAGCGAACGCGAATTGAATTCGGCGTTCCAGTCAATATTCGAGATCTTATTGTTTATAGATAGGTAGTCTCCTTTGTTAAACAGATATTTTAAATAGGACTGAGATTTTAAGCAAGGTATATTAAGGAAAGAAGCTCCTATAAGAAGAGCTTTATAGTGTGGGTCGATGGGCACTAGGGGGTCAAAGCATTCGGCCACTACGATGTCTTCGTTTGATAAAACCAAATCCAAAATTCTGCCCTTCGAGATGTTGCGAATACCATTATACTGACGTAGGTTATGTGTAGAAATTTCGTCGATAAATATTTTTTCCGAAAAAGTTAATCCGCGGGATGGTATTAGGTGAACCGAATCCGCACAGCTCGACCAGTCAACACCACTAAGGTTAAAATCACCTAATATAATAAATTTATCATTCGGATTTAAAATCATAATATCATTTAATTTAGATAAGTAATTTTCAAGTTGTTGCGAGAAACTATTGCCTTGGTTTTGGTCACACAAGTATAAGCAGCTAAGGTGAATATTAAGTAAAGATTTATTAATTTGCTTCAGAGATATGGTAACCCATAAGTATTCGGCCGAAGATTGATACGAAGGCTGAAATATAGTGTGTAAATTTTTTCGGACAGCTATAAGAACGCCCCCTCCCCTGGTTTGACCAGTCAAACCGTAATCTCGGTCACGCCGCCATACCATATAATCGTTTCCAAATAGCTCAGAGTCCAATATACTATCTAACAACCAAGTTTCGGTTAGTATTATTACGTCATACGAAGTCAAATGTAAGTTACGCTTAAACAAAACTGATTTAGTTCGAAGGCCTCTGGTGTTCTGATAGTAGATGTTTAAGTTATTTTTAGTCGAACTATCCATATTGGTCCCCACAACATAGCGACAGTGTAAAATCAAAAGACTCCAATAAATTAGTGTAAACAAAAAGTAGTTCAAAAATTAAATAGGGTAGGAAAACATAATAGCGAACAACGAAATCATCACGAGTTAAATTTCTGCAATTGCGAGAAGGCGAGCAAGTATGAGTAATGGTCGAAACATACTATCAAAACGCAACGCGATGTGTTGTGTCGACACCCGACGCTCGTCGTGCATATAGGCAACACGCCACGCGATGCTATAACACGTATCGTGTAGTGTAGTCTCTCACGAAAGACTGAAGTGTATTGACGTGTAACGTGGCCATGGATTCGATTCTGCTTGAAGACGAGCTAGATGAAGATTTTGAAGATTTATTGCAGATTTTGGGGATATATTTTGTACAGAAACAGTTAATAAAAAAAAGACGTACTAGACGCAGACGATACTGGGTTCATGAAATAAATCAAGACAGAGCTATGTACGGTGAATATCACACCCTTTACAAAAAATTGGTTAAAGATAGTGAGAGATATCATATATATTTTCGGATGAATGAAACTGAATTTGATGTTTTACATGACTTTATTAAAGATGACATCTACAAGAAAGGAACAAGTTATCGTGAAGCTATAAGCACAAAAGAAAGACTGGCAGTGGCTCTCAGGTAAGTACAAAACATTTTCTTTATTATCTATGCCTATTCATTATTGTTATAATTAATATAATATTCTCTTAGACTTGTTTCGTCACTTTCGTTTTCAACTTCTTCATAATGTGCTACATTGTCACTTACATCTTGATGATTCGTTATAAAAAACTGGGTATTATTATTCAATGTTCGAGCTGTTTCGGAAAGTACTACATTGTCGCTCACATTTTGATTATTCGTTTCATAAAATTGGGTTTTTGATGTTACAGTGTTTTTTGTATTTAGATGCGAAGTATTTGGATATTGTATTGTTTGGTTCCGAATCACACGTAGCGGCGTCCTCAATAGTTGTTCGCGTTTTTTTAACATATTAATTTCGGCATCATGTATAAGTTTATGCATTTGAAACTTAATATTAACTTTGTCCATTTCAGGTAATTTTTTTAATTGTTTACTCATGGACAGGAAGAAATAATCTGTTTCATCCATCTCTGACATTCTCTTTTGTCGCGCTTCTTGAGAAGATTTAATAACATTAACCATCTCTGTCACAACATTGTCTTCATTTCCTTTCTTATTTCGATTTGATGAAGAGGTTGGAGTCGGAGTCCTTACAGAAGAAGAGCTTGGTGTCGGTGTCCTGACAGTAAAAGAGCTTGGACCAGGAGTTGCATTAAAATGAGATGATTCGGTTTCATCTGATAATTGCAACTCTTGTGTTGAATCGTCAGTTACATCAGACAAGTTTGTGATCGTTGGTCTGCCCTCAAGATGAGACCTTAAAAATTCCATCTGTGCTTCGTATTTCCATGGTACAATTTTAGTTGAGGCTTCACCACTCTTCTTATGGCGTCTCTTAAGGGCATTGGTAAAACAATTTCTCAATTTTCCCCATCGATCTTTGCAAATCTCCACTGGAAAAAATAAAGAACACATTAATAAATTTATAATTGTAATTTTTTCTTTTGTTGCAGATTTTTAGCCACAGGGAATTCATTTCGATCATTGGCATTCAATTACAGAATGGGATTCACCACCGTGCGAGAAATTGTAAAAGATGTCTGCGAAGCAATTTGGAACAAATTGGGCCCAATATACATGCCAGAACCCACCACCGCGATATGGAAAAAATCTGAAGAAGGGTTCAGAAATTACTGGAATTTTCCTAATTGTTGTGGTGCATTGGACGGCAAACATGTGAATATCACTTGTCCAATAAATGGTGGTTCAGATTTTTGGAATTATAAAGGAGAAAATTCAATAGTACTCCTGGCATTAGTGGATCCTAAATACAAGTTCTTGGTTGTAGATGTAGGCTCATACGGAAAAAACAGTGACGGTGGAATATTCAATAAATCTGCACTTGGAGAGTCTTTAGAACAAGGCAAATTAAGAATGCCTGCTGATAAATCTGTATCTCCCGATTTGGAACCATTACCACACGTAATAGTGGCAGATGAAGCTTTTCCCTTGAAATCGTATTTAATGCGGCCGTATAGTAAGAATGATGTTCGCAATAATGAACCCAATAAAATATACAACTACCGGCTAAGCCGTGCTAGACGTATCGTTGAAAATTCTTTCGCCATTTTAAGAGCAAGATGGCGCGTTTTCGCCAAACCTATGGAAGTACAACCTGATATGGTGGACAAAATTATTTTAGCAACATGTTGCTTACACAATTATTTAGGTATTGATACTTTGCCATCTGACTGTCAAACTCAAGATGATAATGAGACGCCATTGGGACCTACAGCTTTGGAGGACTTGGACACCTTACGCAGAAATTCTACACAACATGCTTTTTCTGTCCGAAATAATTTTAAGGAATATTTTAATTCCAACGAAGGTGCAGTGCCGTGGCAAGTAGATATTGTAAGGAGAGGAAGACAAAATACTTTGTAAATCTGTGTTAAAGTGTATTTTATAATAAATTGAATCGAATAGCAGCTTTGTATTAATTTCAACTCCTCGACGCGTTGCTGAGAAAAAGGGTCTTGAAAGACAGACGGACGGACAGACAGACGGACAAACAAAGTGATCTTATAAGGGTTCCTGTTTTCCTTTAGATTTACGGAACCCTAAAAACAAGCAGGTACTTACTAATAAATGTAATTAATGAGGTACCTATTTTTATGATAAATACTGTATAGGTACCTACTGATAGAAAGTAGGTAAGTAAATGGGACAAATTACATTTTATTGAAAACTTACCTGTAGTATGCAACTGTTCTGCAATTTCTTCCCAAGCATTATTTCGAATACTATGATCACGATAATGAACTGAATTCATATCATATAACACTGAGTACCGTTTCACTAATTCTATTAATTCTTCATCCGACATTTTAAACCAATTTTTAAACAAAAACTAGCAATATTTCTTTTCTTTTATCATAACCTTAAAAATGTTCTCGAATCGTCGGGTGGCGTGTCCCCCCCCTCTCCCGGCAACACGCTGATCCAAATCGATTGGATGTTGCGGCGTGTGGTCACATAGCGTGTTGTCTATGCGCTTCTGACTATATTAAATATATGGAATTGATAAGTACTGACATGCGTCGGGTGGCGTGGCGTAGCGTCACGTTTTGGTAGTATGTTTCCGCCATAATAGCGAGTGCAAGCAGGATAGTTAGCTTGCAGGCAAAAACGCAGCAAGCGGGCGCGCTTAAACAATAGGCGAGTAACCGGTCGACGGTCGGCTCAGCGGTGACAAACATTTTATTAAAAAGCTCAAATTTGGCATGTAGATAATATATCAACAATATGCATGTACGAGCAAGAAGCTTAAAACAGACAAACATTTTAACATAATATGGAAATATAAAATAGAATAAAAATTTACATTTGTGATATAAAAACAAGGTACCTGGATTATAGCAACAGGTTAATGTAATTTGTTTAAATCAGACTCCTTGTTGATTATTAGGCGTGTGTCGTTCGTTCATTCACAAAGATCCATATCAATCACGACCCGTTAAGAAAATGATCCGGTTCATATGATCCGGTCATTTGAATGATTGTTTTTGCCGGCGGATCTTTTCGATTTTGTGACTGACTGATCTGAGCCTGTGCGAGATCGGTTCGTTTCGTTGCGTGTCGTCGCGTCGTCGCCGCGTCGTTTCGTTACTGACTGATTTGGTTCTGTGGTGGATCTTTTCGAATTCTCGGTCTAGGTATATCATTCATGATCCAATTATCATGAAATTATGGTAGGTACATAGAGTAAAAACTGGCTGCTGGGTAGGTAGATATTTATTGACCTGAATTGAGATAGGTACTTACCTACTTATAACGTCTCAAGTTAGATTCTTCTAGTAGGTAGGTACCTATATCTTCGTTAGTATATCTTCCTCACAGGAGGTAGAAAGATGTGTAAATACTTACCTACCTATCTTGCGTGCCTCCAACAACCGTCGTTTTATTATACCTAGGTAGGTGCGTCTAAAATGGTCAAATTGCGAGATACCTACTAGGTAGGTAGGTACTAGATACTGAGCTATAAAAAAACTCAAGCAAGTAGGTAATGTTGTCCGACAGAAAAATATATAACTCCTTAGGTAGGTACCTACTCAATTAGGTACCTGGGTACCTACCTACTACCACGGCTACTACCTATTGAATTGAATGAGAATTTAATTTAGGCAATTGAATAGGTAGCTAAGCTTATTAATTTGAGGTGAGGTTTGTCTGTGTCGAATGCTAATACCTAGTTACCTACCTAGGTACCTACAATAAGGCTGTGTCCTGCGTAGGCGAACTGACGCGAACGCGATTGCGAGGCGATCCGATGTGAACTTAATGCGGTGCGGAGCGACGCGACTACTCTGTCCTACGTGCGCGCGAACCGCCACCGGCCGGCGCGGCGGCCTTGCGCCCTACGCCGAGCCGAGTTCAGTTGGCATTACACATTTATCATGGACGGACGGAGGCTAATGTTGTTAGAAAATTCATATCTTAAATATGAGATATTAAAGAAGTGTGAACAGCAGAGAAGTGGAACTAAAACTATGTACTTAGAAAGGCATATTCATGGAGAATTTCATAATTTGTACGAGGATTTACGTACTCAACCCTTGTTGTTCAAGGAATATTGTCGAATGTTACCTACAACGTTTGACTATATTGTGCAAGCCATTGAACCTGTTCTGCAATTTACTACAACTAATTTTCAGAAACCTATTTCTGTAGAAGAACGCCTTATGGTGACTTTGAGGTAAGAAAACTACGAAATAATAAACTTTAAAATAAATGTAAGAGATTATATTAAGTTTAATTAGTAAGTAGGTACATAATTGCAATAGTTTCACAAAGATGTGTAATATCCATGTTGGTGAGCACTGGATTGTGGTGGATTTAACTTTGATAGCTCCGTTAGTAGAAGCTCCTGCATCTGCGTTCTAAAATGTAATTTATTGAGTGATGGCAACTGTTTCATATAAGGTAATATTGATTTGAACCAAAGAAGGTCGTCGTCATTATTATCTGGTTGATCTTCGCGAAGAATTTTCATTTTTTCTCTTTCGATATCGAGGAATGCTTCGAGACTTGTATCTTTTCTTTTGCGTGTTTGTCTTGTGATGGCTGGCAACGAGGACGAAGGGGAAGGTACTGGCAACGAGGACGAAGGGGAAGGTACTGGCAACGATGGTGAAGGCGAAGGATCCTGTCGTAGGTTGATAAGCATATTCTGTGGTATTTCTCCTAAAATTGACTCAGATTCAGGGAGCTGGGGGTTGTCATTGTCAGATGCGTTCATGTTGATTATCTCTTCGGGACTAGCAGCGTTTGTATACATTGACAGATCTATAGAATCGCTTTCTGGATCTTGTGATATAATATTCCCTTCTGTTTGTCGGGGTTTCAGAACTACTTTTAAAAAAGACATGGCCTCAAAATGTGGCCATGTGCCTGTATACTTCGGCTCATTATCGGCGTCGGTCCCAGAACGTGGCTTGGGAATTTTTTTTAATTCTTTACTAAACGTGTCTCTCAAATTTTTCCATTTTTTCTTAGCCATTTCACCTAAAAAAAAAGAAAAGGACTTAATATAACTATATAACTTAATATATTTTATTATTTCAGATATTTGGCCACAGGCATACAATTCCGGCAACTCGCATTCTCGTTCAGAATTTCAAAATCTGCTATTTCTACAATCGTACCACAAGTTTACAAAGCTATATGGGCTCAATTAGTTGCTAAACACATGCCCGAACCGTCAGAAGATAACTTTAAAAACATAGCGCAATGTTTTTGGGACAGATGGCAGTTTCCTAATTGCATTGGATGTATTGACGGAAAGCACATTCGCATAATAAAACCAAAAAAGAGTGGTTCCATGTATTATAATTACAAATCTTTCTTTTCAATTGGATTGTTAGCAGTCACTGACGCAAATTATAAGTTTGTAATGATAAATGTGGGTTCCTATGGGAAAGACAACGATGCTGGTGTTTTTGATGAATACCCCTTTCGAAGAGCAATAGAACAAGGAAGACTAAAAATACCTAAAGAACAAGTATTGCCGGGTTCTAATATCATAGATCCGTATGTGCTCCTCGGAGATGCGGCGTTTCCTCTGAAGGAATACCTATTGCGACCTTTTCCAGAAAGGTCAACAGCTAAAGGGGACGCCAAAGATAATTATAACTATCGCTTATCTCGAGCTAGAATGGTAGTGGAATGTTCTTTTGGTTCAATAACTTCTAAATTCAGAATTCTACATAAATCTATCGAAACTAATGTTACAAATGCAGTTCATATCGCCATATGTTTACTACACAATATTATAAGGGATCTTGAATCAATAAATGAGAATGAGTTAATGTCTTTCCAAAAATCATATCAAAATATGACACAAACACAAAGACATAATTCTCAAAGAAGATACAATGCTACATCACGAGCAGCCGCACAGGCGAGGGAAAACTTTAAACTGTATTTTGAGCAACATCCTTTGTCAAGAATGCAATAATAAAGAAATATGTTGTACTTACTTGTAGTCCCAATTATTTTAGACACAGCCTCCCATTCGCGGTGCGATATTAACCGGTTGTGATAATTTTTATTCCTATTGTCCCATAATATAGGACGTTCTTGGATAGCATTAATAAAAAGTTCAACTTCCGACATTACAATTTTTGCTTGAAAAAAATGGCGGGCAGGGCGACGCGTCCAGTTCGCGCGAACAATTCAAGCCAACTGATCGCGTTCGCTTTCGTTTCGCGCCGCGTCCGCCGTACCCCACGTGCGTTTGGTCACGTAGGCCACTTCAATAGGTATCGACTGTTTGTTGTGTTCGCGCCGCACCGCGCCGCTTCGCGTTCGCATCCAAATCGCTGACGCAGGACACAGCGTAACACCTTCGTTCGTCTGATGCTTTTCTTATAAATTTTATCTTCCTAAAGGATCCCAAGGCTACTAAAAAATGGATTGACTGATGCGACGACTATGAGGAAAGCTACTTTAGAAATAATACCTAAGGACTACCTACCTACCTAGGTAGGTACTTACCAAAACTTTACAAAGCTTATCCGACTATTGCTAGACCATTTCAATCAGCTTTCATTTCACTTTGATTTAATACCTACCTATGCTTGATATTTTAATGAACTTGTGCAAGCGGGTTTCCTTGTTGGTAAATAATTTACATAGAGGTACCTACTTACCTAACCTACCTAGGTAGTAGGTACGTACAGTAGGTACCTACCTACTTAGATGCCCAAGTAGGTACTTACATGTACCTACCTACTCGAAAAATAATAGCCTCTTCTCTCGGGCTATCGGGTAAATCGATTATGATTATTGTTCGTCTGTCAGTATAAAATCGATTTGGTTGCTAACTGGTTTTCGTATGGAATGTAAATAGGTATATTGGTAAATAGTTAAAACATTTATTTGTAAGGAAGGTCTTTAAAGTTTAAAGTAAATTGGAACAAAAGTATCAAGTACCTATCAGTAGTAATATTTTTACTATTATAGGAAGAAAACAGTTGTGTACAACACGCAGAAATCAACTTGGCACCTGGTGCCAAGTAAACTTCAAGGCACGAGGTGCCTAGTTAACTTCTGCGTGTTATACCTACGTAATGTTTGGTAAGGAATAAAGGAATGAATACCTAAGTACCATACTGCGACAACAGACTCTATTACGTTACCTTATGGTATCTACTTTTAATCAGGCTGTGAGTAGATGATACAAGCCGACAGAATGTGTCCTATCCTACTCGCACGCACCACTTACGGCCTCGTGAGAGCAAGACGCAGCGGATCTTTGCGTTATGTCGCGGCGCGCGTCTCAGTCATTCATAATGAACCGAACGTAGAAATGAACGGGTCTTTTCGTCGAGACTGTTCGGAACAATCACGAGCGGCCCGTGATGCGGATCATATGAGCCGTTCGTTCATGAACGACACAATTCTATTGATTATGATCACCGGAGATGTGTCATTCTTGCGGGTGTGGATCTTCCCAAACTTGACCCACACATAAGCATGACCTTTTTCCTTCGCCGTGACTTTCGTCTTGTTGAGTAGGGTCTTCGAGTCCGCGTTCAAGTGGTCGTTGATGAAAATGCGACGAACTGAGTCGCGGAAGCCAATGTCGGGGCCCGATAGCGACTTGCGAACCCTGGCTGCCGCAACAAAATCCTCTTTAACATAGCGGTTAGTAAAACTTCTCCTTGGAGCCATGGAGCGGGACTCGATATAGGTAGTCGATATTGCCTCTTGGAAGGTCGAAGTTCAGCTCCTTACTGATGGACTCGATGACCGAGAAGAGATTCTCCTCTTTCTTCATCGGCACTCCTTTGATCTCCACATTATTTAGGCGCGATCTTTGATCGGCCACAGCTAATTGATACTTGGGCAAAGCCAAAATTTTATCACTAGTAACATAAAAGTAACAGAATAGTAACGTTAATACTTTTACGTTACCGTAACGTAAAAGTAACGTAAAAGTGTTATAAGGCTGCATGCACAATGAGGGCTACCGTATACAACACTATTTATTTCAGAAATAAAAGAGTGTAGCTTACAAAAATGTATGCAATTTGACGTTTTGATGACCTCACTATACAGCAGCGCCTCTAGCGGCGAATTGACACGCGTTAACCCTCATTAATGAGATTACGCAAATGGCAGGCTATTGTTATTAGTTAAACTAATACTAAGTAGAATGTATCATTCAGAGGTTTAATGAAATTAACTTTTACTTATATTAATTAACTTTTACTTTTAACTTTAAACTTTTACTTAATTATTTTTTAATCAACTTTTACTTTTATTTATACACTTAATGAAGTTCACACTTAGTGAATTCTTTAACATTCACCTCATTTGGGAAAGTAACATACCCATTACAATCTGCATCGTCTGCGTAAGGTAAGAACATCACAATATCTTCTTAAGTAAGTAACGCCTCAATCTATTATCTTAGTACTCGTAGTAATTATAGCTATTTAAATATTGATTTTTGCAGACCTTTTCAGATAATTACTACTAAACTACTCGTAACTATAGGTACTACAAGACGTGATAAAAAAAAAAGTTGTGCAACCGACTTCAATAAAACTCTATTACAAAATAATGGCTGAACCGATTTCTATAAAATTTATTTATGACCCAACTGTGAGAACTATTGAATATAATAAAAATCTTAAAAAAAGCATTCATGAGGTCATGTAGTAATAGTGGCCTCAAATCAAATCAAAAAAAGAATCTGAATAAACAATTTTTCAGTAATTTTGCAACAGTTAACGCCATCATAGGTAGCGATGACGGCCTAGACCATCAACAGATCTTCAAAAGATATACAAAAAACGATATACATATAACTATTGTTAACTTTATAATATATCTGTTGAAGGTAGCGATGACGGAACTAACTAACTGCAGGAAAATTTCTGATAAATGGTTTAGAACCTCAACCAAACGACATAAAGTTTGGTTCCGATTCTCTTCCATTTCCATTCTCTGAGGTTCTAATCTAAGCCTTTCCATCTCCCTTTGGTGGTTATTTCGTTCTCGGTCTTCCTCAAGTTGCAGCCGGCGGTTCTCGACGGCCACGAACTCGCTCGTGGCTCGATCAAACGGCGTCTGTACCCTTCGTGTTCGAGCTCGTAAAACATATGCCGTCGCGGCGTCGAGGTGGCCGACGCCACAGGCGAAGATATTGCTGGACGTTCTCGTCGTCGTGGGTCCCTTCGCGATGAGGTTGCCACAGGAGACGTCACTGACGGCATCTGCGTGGATAGAGGGTCAGGCGGTGGCGGCGACTCTTGAAGTCCAAATGACGATGGGGCAGTAGATGCTGAGGAAGTAAAAACACCATTTCACACTTGGCTAATGTATCGTATAAATGTAACGTATTAGTCGGTTTTTATGGTAGAATTTCGTAAGTTTTGAGGTACATTAGAATGCTTTTAGCCCTCTATTGCATGAGTTATTAAAATTATAATAAAAAAAATATCTGTTTGTTATAATGTGTTTTATTATGGCTTATAAGACAAAATACAATTTTTTTTATAGAATAAGTTTCTTATTTTCAAAAATGAAAACAAAAGCCGGATTTGGCTTCATATGCAATGACGTCTAAGTATGATACTGCCATTTTTGGCTTCCTATACACAACAAGTACCAACACTCATACAAGGTGAAATTCTCTAAAACAGTTTCTTTTCTCATTCAAGCAGAGACTAACGTCACATTTCTCACATTTTATATGAGAACGCAAAGAACAATCATTTTGGCATAATTGACGATTTTTTTAGTAAATCGGTACGTGATCAATTTTATCAGACCGCACTGAATTTAGAGGTAGGACTTGCGCTTTTGCGTTGATTTTACGTGCCCTTTGCCGTGGTGCAGGAGATCCATGTCCACCGGTAGGCGTACCAATTCTGCTTGAGGTAGGTGTACCACCTCTTGACGAGGTAGGTGTGCCGGGATTCTGTGTACTAGGACGGCCTCTTTTTCTTGAGATGCTCTTGCCAGCCTTGCAATAATGTTCGGTAATGGCGAGCTTGAAATCAAATAGTGGCATGTATACATCATTCTTGCGCCGCCACAACAACCAAGCATTTACTGCGCACATATCAATGAAGTGGAAAAATATTTTCTTGTACCACTGACGAGATCTTATTTTGATTCTATACAGACCTAACAAAGAATCAAGCAAATCAACTCCTCCCATGTGCCGGTTATACACATCAACGCACTGAGGCGATGTTATGTCCTTGTATAGTTTATCATTTTTGAAATATCTAGTCTTACTAGAAATCGGTTCGCTACCAACAAACGCAGACAGTAAACTCACTACTTTATTGTCATACCATGATACCAAGCTTAGAGTTACATCATCAACGGTAGCAATTTTCTCAATGATAGCACCACGCCCTATCTTCTTTAGGTCCTTTTCTGTAGGCATATCAGCATTAGGTACTCTGTTCATCCTAACGGTACCCAATGGCAGCAGTCCATTCTTATAAAGGTAAACTTGCAATTTTACGCTATTGAACCAGTTATCAAAAAATATTTTGTAGTTTACATTTCGAGGCACAGTAGATGTCAATCGTGTCACAACGTTAGAGCTGACACCAAGATCGGGTGCATCATTTGGAAAAACATTACTTTGTTCGCCAGCAAAAATGTCGAAATCGTAACTGAAACCAGATACGCCACTCAATACTTGATTTTTGTATCCCCACTTATGAGGTTTGGCTGGATTATATTGTTTGAGTTGATGCCGACCTTTCGTGGGTATAATTTGCTCTTCTACGGCCAAATATTCTTCTTTGGGTATCAAAAGTAAACGTTCCCTTACTTTATCCAAAAGGGGCCGAATTTTGAACAGTTTGTCATGACCTGGTGCACCGGCTGGTTTTAAATCATCATTATTATTGAAATGAAGATGACGTTTTATCATTTCAAACCTGTTACATGTCATTATTGAATTGACTTGATGCTGACCAATGTTATTGGACCAATACATCCTTGTAGATGGTAGATGGACTAATGAGGTGAAGATAATACCTATAAATTGCTCGATCTCAGCGTTTGTGACATTTACAGGCTTGTTTACATTGACTTGAATAGATTTCAGATTCGTCTGTTCTGTTATAAAAGTTATCAAATCTTCTGTAAAAAAAAACTTGAAATAATCAGCAGGTGATTCCAGTTCTTCAGTAAGCTCTGGCAATTCCAGGCTACCACTAAACTTGAAATTGTTTTCATCATACGCTGGCAGTTTTCCTTCAGTCCAGATAATTTTTTCCTTTACTGCTCGCTTTTGTTTGGAAGTTTTGGGTCTAGGTTCAAGTATTTCGTTATCGGAAGTATCGGTATCAGAAGGTGGAATAATCAATGGCTTTTTACGTATTTTACGGTTGCGCAAGCTTGTAAGCGGGACGTCGTCATCGGAATCAGATAATGAATTATCGTTACTAAGGGATCCATCGCCAGGAATAGGTTTAGTGCATTTAGCAGTGCCATAAAAGCGTGAAGGAAGCATTCTGGAAATATAGAAAAAAAGAACTCTAAATGCATAGTAAGCCACTTTTGGCGTAAGCGTACTTTACCGTAAATGCATACGAAGCCATTTTTGGCGTAAGCTTACTTTACCGTAAATGCATACGAAGCCAAAAATGGCTCCCATATAAAATGGTGACAATAATGAACAAAAAACACATATTTTAAAAATCTTTAACAGTTAAATAACAAAAGAAGCTCTGTAGAACATTATTTATATTTTTGAAAATATTTAATTTCAACAACAAAACTGCAGTAAAATTCACTTAACACAAGTTTACGTACGCGTCGGAGAAAAGTGAGGTTATACTGACAGGTGACATTAGCCATAGACAATAAAAGTTGCGTTCCGTTTCAGTTTAATCTACTTAACATTATGACAAAAAAAGTTGAAAACTTTTGTTTAAAATTTGGGTAGAAAAAAAATACTAAAGTTTAGCAGCCAAATCCGGCTTTGTATGCAATAGAGGGTTAAGAAAGAACCTTAGTGATCTGAAAAATACACTTCTTACATCTAAAGTAAAAAAGTAAACACAAACTAACTAACCTTCGTTAATTATTGCCGCGCTCGTAACAATAATCACACTCGTCGGGCTCATAGTGGTCATAATACGCCATACCACAATGGCACCACACAACGTCCATGTCAAAAAACATCATTCGGTCTTCCTGCAATTGGAAATTGAACGTCATGTGGTCTTGGCCCACATGATCGGGCCTAGCCATCCCACACGCGCACTGAGTTCTCTTAACCAAATGGGTTTGACCCACCCAAGGCCACAAAGCTCCTCCAGACACTAATAATAAAAAATTGTTTTTGCTTAGTACGCAATCTATATCAAAAATAACTGTAATTTTATTTAAATTAAAAAATATATCAATTTTGATGGGAGGGGTCCGAAAGCTAAAATGCAACTGAGTTATTCAGCATATGAATCTGAAAATGAAGTTTTGGTTGAAGTAGATTTTTTCATAACTTATCAAGCATTTTGACGAATTTATGTTATTACCCACTCAACGGGGCCTAACGGGGTTTTTTTGTCACTTCGGTTGACAAAAAAATGGATAGTAAGTGCGTGAAGCTAAGTTTTGTGTTCTAGTAGGGTAGAGTATTTCGCATCTAACGTGATTGTAGTAAAAATATTATTTAGGTAAATACTTTTAATAAAAGGTATTCCCAAAAAAAGAAGTAGATTAGGAAGAACGATTGATTACAGATGCAAGCACACCGGCCGCCCAGAAACCTAACTATGAAGCATGCCTATGATTTTGACCGCTTTGTAAGAGCAATAAAAGAGTAGGATATAGGGTAGGTACTAGGTAATAAAGCAAGTTTATTTTTTAAATCTAAATGAGCATATATTATAACTACATAGTTATTTTTAGTTAAAGGTTTATTTTTTAAAAAATATTTACATAACAATAAAACTATACTAGGTATTACAAGATTGCGTTTTATTAAAAATATACCTAAAACCCTGTACTATATATACTTATACACTTTATTCACGGAGACAATTAAAATCACATAAAAGAAATAAAAATAGAACTAGTATTTACAATTGATACAATTGAGCTAACTGCAGACTGTTGCAAACAATCTACAGGTAGCAATCTACAGAACACAGATACTTAGTTATTAGTTATAGCTATACCTACACTTAGTTACACAATAATTTACGAGTTACTTACAACATATCATACAATACTTAATTACTACCTACCTACTTACCTACAAATTCTACCTAAGTATTCGGATACTTACCAAATATTAACAAAAAGGTAACATTTTCGGCGTTACCTTTTTGTTAAAATTTGGTCATAGCACCATCTGCACTTATAACGGCATCGCATCGGCTCCGCATAGAATTTATGAGGTTCTCACAAAGATTCGAACCGCGCAACGAGTCCCACATCTGGTCAACATGAGCAACTAGGGCTTCTTTTGTTCTCTCAGCCCTTGAATCCCATCTCTGAACCATTATGCCCCATAAATTCTCGATAGGATTCAAGTCTGGAGAACGCGAAGGCCACCGGACTGTTCTTATCTCAGGTTGTTGCTGGAGCCAATATGCTGAACCAAGCGACAGCGGTGTATCGGACAGTTATCGTCTACGAACATAAACTCCGGGAGTTCGTTCTGTGGATACACCACTCTCACTGTAGCCAACATTGTGTCCTGCAACAACTCTAAGTAGTGAGCACCGGTAGCCCTTTCGGGCAAGTATACCAACTCCCCGGGGCCACTTTTGCTCATCCAGGCCCACATGTTGACCGCAATCCTTCCGGACTCGGTATTGTGGAGAATATTCTGCGGTTCGTATCTTGTATTATTCAAACTCCATAAGTGCCGACGACCTTGTTGGCTTGATCTAATGCTTTTTTCGTCGAAAAATATGGCGTTTGAAAAATCGTAGTCCCTGAAATCTCTAGCGAAACGGACGCGAGCCGCTTTTTGAGCGTCGTTTAAATATACTTTGACTGCCGGCTTTCTGTTGCGTAGGCCTTTTTTTCGTAAAGCTTTACGCACAGTTGAAACCGAACAGTCAAACTCTTGTGCGAACACTCTTATTGGTGTAAAGGGATGTTCCTCGTATGTGGCTGGCTGAATCTACTCAAGATTATTCTTCACATAGAAAAAAAAAATCTTATAAAATATCCCGGGAATAGCCTTTATACAGTTAGGCTAGAAAACACGATATTTTCGAAAATATTGGCAAATATAAAAATGTTGGTGTTGGTAATAATGACGATCTATGAGGATAATGACGTTGTTGCTGATTATAATGACGGACTGTTGCCGACAGTGACGAATGTATTGAATGTATTATGAAGTTCAATTATTTTAATGTTAATAATGAAAGAAAATGCAAGAATAATAAACACTATTTATTTCTTTAATTATATTATCACAATTATTTCTTCAATTAGGTAAGCATATACATATTATAGTAGATATTAGTAAACTTAATATTATTATCTGACAAACATTTAACAAATTATAAACAAAAACAAAACAGCAAGCTTCTCAATTGAGTTTAACCTGATTAAAATATAACTAATAAGAAATAAGTAAGAATAATAGGTAAGAAATACCTCTTACTTAACTACTTTTTCAAAAATTGAAATTCAAAGCAAATTTGTAGCAAGACAATTTTTGTGCTTATTAAAAGACAGAAATAAGTTACTAATTATTAAATAAGTATAATATTACGTAATTTCTGTTATTTAGTTTTTTACTTTAGTTAAGTCACAAAAAATCATCTTTTGCTACTCACCATAAAGTGCGCCATAATATTTTCATAATAACAATAAAATCAACAAACCTAAGCTACCTTCATCCTAATAATCAGTCTTCTTAGTTTCATTAGTTAACTATTAATCAAATAGTCATTTGGAAAAGATATTTGGTATATAAATCAACAACGTAGTAGACTTCACATGATAGATTCTTGAGTATCCTATGTCAAATATTTAAAAAATAAATCAAAATTATCAAACTAAAACTACACACAAACTACAACACCCCCACAAATATTTTCATTGAATCATTCTTCCTACCGAGCATATTTACTGACCGTTCTTTATTCCTAATATCACTTTTTAAAATCAATCAAAACTGCTTAATTAGAGCTATTAAAAATAGAAAAAAAAAGAAATAGGTTTAAGAAAAAACGTTAACATTTTAATATGTTTTTGAGGTAGAAGGCTTACATAATATGTTGATTATTTAAGTTTTTGAGTGTTATATCGGATAAAATTCTAACTTTTTGTAGCTGTGGCGGATTTATTACATAATATGCCAAATGTTTTCCGTGCATGCATATGTCTAAAAAAGAACATTCAGTACAACTCATCTTTTTCAAAGTTATTCGAGTTTTGTTTGATTTATCCCACAAAGCTTGATGCACTAAAAGTGTGCCCTTAAAAGGTTTAAGACTTTTGGGAATTGAGTTGGATTTGGCTACTATATCTTCTTCTACTTTCTCTACGATAATATTCAACTGTTCATTTTCGATCTGGTTTTTAATTAGATCATAGAATTGATTATATGTTCCTACGTCCCTGCCAAAAAGAACCGTCCTATCTGCTGTTCGTTTTAGCGTTGCGCCAACACCGTCTGGGGCACCCTTACCGTGCCCTGCTTCTGAATAATTCCAAGTAATTTTACTTAACTGCGAATAATCTGTATATAATTGTGTGATTATAAAAAACATGGTCTTGTTTCTATACTGAGACAGAGTCCGATACAAAGTGTATCGTATCAATTAATGGGTTCAGTTTGATAACTTGTTTTAACAACGGGACTAGATGAGCCCATACGGCTGACGCATCGTGACGCAAACAATTACTTATTGTACACAAGGATGTTGGGGTTACTAGACCAGTATCAAAGTTGTGCGTATATACAACTGCAGTGTGTAAGCAGAGTGCAGACTGCTACCTCCAAAGTGGAAGGATTGCACTTCTGCGTATTTTAGGGAGTAATTTTCCGAGAAATCTATGTGTACCAAAGCTTCTTGAATGGTTATACTATTCTTTATATCTTTGATAGTATGATACTGTCCGACCATTTTGTATGTGTGCTCTAGAAATGGTATTATTTCTTTTTCTATTTTAACAATAGCTTCCTTACAGTTGATATTAATGTTCTTCTTCACGGTTATTTTTTGGTTTTTCTGAATACCATTTTTGGTTATGTTTTTAGATATTTTGACCCATTGACAATATGTAAAAGTGTTGCTATCATCGTTCTTAAGATTGTATTCTAGACGATTTGAACCGCAGGCATTACAAATTCTTTGTAAGCAATCAATATTTCTCGAATCACAACATAATTTGGAGATGACCTGTTCACTGTTTTTCTCTCTTAATATTGATTGCTTATTCATCGCAGATATTAATAATTCCATATTAGTATGAATACTGCACTGACATGTTTCCCTGTTGATACGTTTCGGAAAATGAACCCAAAATGGCCGGTGCTTGCAAAAAAATGAATAATGTACTAGTGAATTAGTCTGTGAACAAAATTTTTTGTGGAAGTCTTTTAAAGGTAAACATAAATACCTTTTCTGCATGCGGACTTTATCGCGGGTAATAAATTCTTTTTTACCAGCGCTTATTACGCTATGTACATCTTCTGTATAAATGTTCTGTATGTGTTCGATTAACGATAATCCCGTTTTCTCATTTGTGTTAAATTGTATTGCACTCTCTTCAATATTTGGTTCCTGTCGTAAGTTTTTTATTACTTTTATTTTTTTCTTTAGTCTCCTAATTTGTTTACGTTGGCTCCTGTCTCTTTTTTGGTATTCGCTGTGATGCGCAATAATCTTTTCCGTTTTTTCAACTCAACATAGCGAACTTGTTTAACTTTTGCATAAGCTTGTGAAATCTCACACAATGGGTCAACTTCTTTGGTATATGGGACTTCAGTATCTGTATGGTTTTCATTGGTAATTTCTCTAATAAGGGATCAACTCTTTCTTCACTAGCTTCTTCCTTTTTCTTTTGACGATATCTTTTAGAATTTTCTTTCCATCTTTTCCTTTGTTCCTTTATTTCACGAAAAGATTTTTCTTTTTTTGCTTCTTTTTGTTTTAGATATCTTTCTCTTCTCTTTTGTTTTTCTATTTCTAATAACTCCGGATCATTTTTAATTTCGTTATACTTTCGTTTTTTGCAAATTCTCTGAGCCAGTCTTCTATTCTCTACATATTTTTTATTTTTGGGAGGCATATTTGGAGGGCCATTTACGGGGGTCAGTCTTAGTTTTTACGATCTGCAAAAGGCATAGTAAATTAATATGTAATATCAAACAAACAATTTCAACATGCGCACTATATATACAAGCTCTATTGTTACGTTTCCCATATCCAAAATGACCACTACACATAGAACCGAACACATAGGTACATAAATTAAAATTTTAAATGGTTAAATGAACAAACTCTAAGATAATGCTCGTCTATCCTCTACTTCTCCAGTTACATGTATATTCTAAGCAAACAACATAAAACTACGTAATTTTTTAGATACTGCCTAAATGTTATAACTACGCATGAAAAAAGTTATTATTACATAATTATAACAAATCTCTTTTATTCCATTCATCAACAATTGTCGCTCCGTCATCATTTACAAATTGGTACATATCTAATAAGTGCTCTGGATTACTAGAGTGCATTATCATGTGCACGGATTCATATCGATCATGGTTAAATTCTCTGTATAGTTTCCAATTCTCTTGATCTTCGCAAAGTGCTTTACAGCGACCATCTTGGTGTGTGGCAAATATTACATCAAACTCTTCTAATATATAAGTAAAGCGGTTAGGGTTTACACTATGTCTATTAGTGTCTATTATTAACACGTAATACGTTAGCTTCATCTTAGTAAAGTTAAGTTGGTTAATATAAAAATAACCTAAAAAAAGACATCGAAAATGTGAATTATAAAATGCAAATACCTACAAAATGAAATGTGAGTTGAAATAAATGAATTTAAATTTATAGTGTAATCAAAATTTATTAGAAGAGTCACTTGTTTTTTTTTATTATACTGACTTATATATTATAAATGTGAAAGTTAGTTTATTTGTTTGTTAGGTACGCTTTCACACATAAAATTACTGAACCAAACTTCTTAAAATGTTTCATACATATATATATTGTCTGTACATACAGAAAAAGACAACAACACGTCATAGTTTTATCTACAATAAAAATATATTGTTCCCGATGAATAGAAACGTAATCTATAACGCGAGCGAAGCAGCAGGCAAAAGCTAGTTATGTATGTATATTATATGTATAAACATACACAGAATATAATTTATATTCAAAATCGTACAATAAAATCATTATTGGCAACAATCGTCATTGCTCTCAATACAAATTATGTATCATTATTAGCAACAGACGTCATTGTCGTCTCTTGCAATGTTGCTAATAATGATGTTGCCGACAGTGACGAATTCTGGAAAGATCGCTGCCACGACCGAAATACGTTAATAGTTACAAAAAACAATCACTGCATGTCATTTGTTTCAAGAATACTTCACCATCGTTAATAAATAAGGGTTAACCATGCACACATAATTAAGATAAAGCTATATACAGGGTAACTGGTAATTCGACGTATTCCCGCCAAGGCGTGGTAGTTGGGGTCATAAGCTATCAAATGAACCATAGAATGCATTATGCAAATGTGGACCAATTTCGAGATAATCAGGTTTAATAATTTTTTTCAAAATACCCAAAAGTCGGGATTCGAAAATTTCTAAAAAAAAACTTACAGCTGTATTATTTTCGTTTTATTATTTTTACATAATGAAAACCTGGATACTTAGTTATCAATACTACAATGTGCAAAAAGTCTCATCATTTTCGAAGTAACACTACTTAAACTTAATTTTTTTCCAAACAGAAGAAAAGTTAATAGAGATAAAATGATTTTGTGAAAAAGAATTGTATGTGACTAATTGTGCAAATCATGTTAAAAACATCCCTACTTATCTAGCTACCCAACGAAGTATCAACTTTGTGGTTTGCATAAGTAGAAACAGAAAAATAGTTTATTTTTTTATCTTAAACTAAATTTGTGCACTCCAGCACACACCTTCATGTCTACTCCTTCATTGAGTCAGAAGCTGGTCTGATACTCACCATGTAGAGCCTTCTTGGCATGCTGTGCAGCATCCAACCACACCTGAGTGTACTTTCCATTGACCATGATAGACAATCTGTTACACCACTCTGTCCTACTCTTCTCAATAAAGAGCGGGGAGTTGAGGGCATTCGTCTGATACACCTTTGATGTTGCCGCTCTCTGGCTTTTAGAAGTTTTGTTCCAATTCTCATTCCGTGAATTTATCACTTCTGACAACATCATGTTTGGCAGGAAGAAGGCATTCATCACATTGGTGGTGTTTTCGTCCAATTTAGGCAGCAGACTAGCTAGACATGGATACCTAGCTAGGTTTGGGTAGCTGTTGTAGTTAGCCTTCTCTCTGACAGCATCTATGGAAATAGCTCCTGGAAGTTGATCGAATTCCATAGCCACAGCTGCTACTATCTCAGGATAGGCTATGGCAATCCTAGCCAGAGTCGGGCTGTCTGTCTTCGCTGAGGCTTTGCTCTGGAGACCGATCTTGCTCCTGATTTCCTTCAGCATCTCAGTTGCCTCTTTCGATGCCGTCTTCTGAATGATCCTGTCAACATTGTTTCCTCTCATCATGAAGAAGATCACACAGAAGGTTATGTCAGGAAGACTCAGACTCTCATCCATCTGCTTGCGGAATTTGCACACATCGAAGCCAGAGTATCCAAAAAATCTCCACCACCCAATTTTCTTTGCCCTCCACTTTTGCGATGGCAGCCCTGACCTTATTGAAAAGGTCTGTTGGCTTGTCATTGGCCACTCTCTCCAGGGATTTTATGTGCTCCCATCCTTCTCTCTGTTTTTGAGACATCGGATCCATCACTGATACGATAGGTGACACTCACTACAATGTTATAAGGAAGGCTTGTTTCACAAGTGACAAGGATAGGAAAGAATACTCGACCCTTTCTATTTACTACTGCTACTGATAATCTCTCTAATTTTGTTTTGTCAAGGCTTCTGGTTTTGAGAGTATAGAACACCACTATTGAGTCGGATATGATAGCAGATCCTGGTCTCTGAAGATCTGGATAATAAGACTCACTTGGTTCCACTTGACAGCTCGCTATTGAGGGAAGCTGAGAAGTATTGCAGAACCAGCTCGTCCAGTGAGAGCTCTTGTAACTATCCAGCTCTGCGGAAAAAGAGAACAGTGACAGAACCGTCAAAATGCTCTTTGAAGACAGTTGCTAGACAATTTAGGTCAGTAACTAACTTGCAAAGAAAGGGCTTAAGCACCCTGCTAGGCACACCAGAGGGAACTCTGCCTTCAACCACTTCAGATTCCACCCCAAGATGGAAGATTAGACCTTGGACAGATCTTAAGTCTCCCAAAATGAAGGATTCCTGAAATTTAGTTTCTAGCAAAGTGACAAAAGTGGACATAAAGAGTTGTTTATCTAGTACACATAATAAGTTCTTTTAGGTTATTAAACCACCGACTTTGTGTTTCTCTTGAAATAACGTTTAAAGAATGAGGTCAAGTAGTCGAGTTCTAAGCAGACAAAGGAATTTGTATTGTATTTTTAACCAATATTAATTATGTAAAAGAAACAAAGCACTTCATCGAAATTAACTTTTATTATTTTATTTTAACACAATTTACAAATCTAGCTCAATATGGGAGCCTCTATTCCGTATACAGACACGCATTCGTTCTCTTAATTCGCTTTTAATAACCTTTGAGGTTAATGTTCCTCTTATGTCGTTTGCCGCGTTGATAATGCGCTCTCTCAGTTGATCAAGGGTCGGCACTGGCGTATTGTCGTAGTATACGATGTATTTATGTGCCCCCAGACATAATAATCCATCGGTGTTATGTCAGGACTTCTTGCTGGCCATGGAATTGGTCCTCCTCTGCCAATCCACCTATGCTGATAATTTTCGTCCAGCCATCGTCGCACAGTTACACGATAGTGCGCAGGACACCCATCATGTTGAAACCACATGTTTTGCCTTTGAACATTTCCAGTCCCTCGTACTCTACGATACACTGCACTAAACACTGTGACATGGGGTGGTCGGCGATTAGGGTAGCGCTGTAGGTATTCACGGCGAGCAGCTACAGCGTCACCGTCACAATATCCATAGAGATAAAAGATATCCGCGTATTCCTCGTTGGAAAATGATTGCCTTGCATGATCTCTTCGTCTTGGTGGTTCCGCCGCCATAAAACTTTAAAACTCAACTTCTTTAAGCGTAACAGGGATATGCGCGCGTGTGTACGATGCCTGTAATACTGATGACTGGTTGAACAGTTTTTTCTTGTTTAACTTGTTTCTAATTTCACACCCAATGGAAACAATAGCGTTAGCTCAAACGCACAATCTCTTACGAGCATTCCCGCACCTGTTGATAAGGTTAATCCCAAACAATTGCTTCTCGGAACTTGTCTACCTGACCCCTTTTTGACAAGTTTTTTCTGTACTGTTTAAGTTACAAGTTAAATTGATACTTCGTTGGGTAGCTAGATAAGTAGGGATGTTTTTAACATGATTTGCACAATTAGTCACATACAATTCTTTTTCACAAAATCATTTTATCTCTAATAACTTTTCTTCTGTTTGGAAAAAAATTAAGTTTAAGTAGTGTTACTTCGAAAATGATGAGACTTTTTGCGCATTGTAGTATTGATAACTAAGTATCCAGGTTTTCATTATGTTAAAATAATAAAACGAAAATAATACAGCTGTAAGTTTTTTTTTTAGAAATTTTTCAATCCCGACTTTTGGGTATTTTGAAAAAAATTATTAAACCTGATTATCTCGAAATTGTTCCACATTTGCATAATGCATTCTATGGTTCATTTGATAGCTTATGACCCCAACTACCACGCCTTGGCGGGAATACGTCGAATTACCAGTAACCCTGTATAAGAATGACGTTTGGGATGCCAAACTTTGGAGAATGATATTCAATAACTTACCGCTCAAAAAATAAACGTCCTTTCGCTCTGATGAGTGGCGATCGACTGAGGCACGAGGGGGGCTCGTCTCTTGAACGAAATGCGACGCTTCGGGCGCGTTTCGTTTTCTCAGAATTTAGCAAAACAATCGTGTTGCCGATAATGACGGATTTTTTTTGAACATTTTTTGATTCAATTTCTAATTGATTTACGACTTAATTTTTAAATATATTTTGTATGAAATACCTTGAGTATTTAATAATAAGAAATATCACAGACGGGTCTACTTTACTGATCATTTTTGATACATAGCATAAAATATCCAAAACCTAGCAATTGGGACATCTGAAATATTGCCGTTTTTGAGAGTTTTTTTCTAATAGTTCTTATTTTTGATTTATAATCACGGAATGGCTTTTATTGCGTCTGCTTCATTTATTTAGGTAGCAGATTAAGAAGTAAATCTCCTGAATTTGTTTCATAAAGAGGAGTATTTAGGCAAGACATAAATTTTGAGCCTCTTGAAGATCCACCCGGCTACCATTCTATCCAAGGAATCGCCCGATATTATGGGGGTTCGCGATGCTCGCGGCCTATCCTTGGTGTTGCCTTCCTCAGTAAATCGATTTATCCACAGTCGAACTGTTTGTCTCTGTAAAGAAAATACAAATAATTACTATTAAATACCTAACATGAAATACTTAATATTAAACACCTTTGTATTGATATGATCGATTTCACTTATGTATTGACTAACTAGGCTGGACATAAATTTAATCTGACTAAAATATAAATATTACTTAATTATGTCATACAAGCTTCGGCCCACGGCTTCGCACGCATATTTTCGATATAATAGTAGCCTATTATCTAAGTTAAGCTTTGCTCTAAGCGTACTCTAAATTTTATCTTGATCTGTTCAGTAGTTTTTTGGAGATCCTAGGAAACAAAAATTTAGATTTCACAAACTTTCGGCTTAATATTAGAAGGATTTATTATATTATTAAGTAAACAAAAAATAAACTCGAAATAATGAAAATCCTTACTTACCGACATGTTTAGTACGTAGAGACTTTCCCATACTCAAAACGATTGGAAAAATAATTAATTTTATATATTACAATCATCTTTTTCGATCATTTCTATTGTGTTTGATTCTGATTTATTTTTATTTAAAAAAAAACTAAAATAAATTATACACAAAAGTCGCACTCATCACTTAAGTAGTGATCGTATACGGCGTAATGACAATATTTACACCAAAACCAACTGATGCTTATCAATAATCGTATATTTTTAACGCTGTTGGTATTCAGGGTAAAATGAGATGGTGCATTCATTTTGGGCTTCATATTGCATTGCATACGAAACATTGACTTTGCTTGATATAATGAGTCATGCTCCATGGCCATTTGCATTCATGTATGCATAACATATAGTCATCTTTATTCAGATGTTGATCGAGATCCATTATAACTACCATCTTCCTATAACAATTCAACAAAGTCAATCAGATTTCAAGTATGATTTTACGATTGTAACAGTCAGTAGGTATATTCTCTACATATTTATAAATGTGGTAAACATTTATAAATGTGTATAGAATATACTACTAACTAAATAACATCGTTAATAAACAAAAAAAACATCAACAATAATTTTCATAGAAATGTACGTTTAGGTAAAAGAAAATCTGTGACATCATTTTTGAACACCATGTAGAAACAACTTTTGTATGGGATTTGCAATTCAATAAATTGCCTAATTGCCGACACTGTTAATGTTTTGTCAATCACGAGTAAGCTGTTATTCAATTTGATGTATAAAACATAAAGAAAATCATTAAAAACTATAATAAATCGTCGGTTGAACTTGACTCTCGGCGTCAAATTTTATAGGTATCGATTCTCGTATAAAACTTAAGAAAACCTTTAGTATTTAAAGTATATTTGTACTTTGACCTATAAATAATACATTACGACTAACAAAATCACAAACATACACGTAAATACTTACTTTAACAGATAAAAACACCTCCGAAAAAACTTGTGCGAACACGACACTTTCACTTGTTATTGTGAACTAACTTCACAGATAAAAAATAATTTCGGGTAATATTTTAAGTTCATTCGGTCATAATCTCAATCATTAAATGCGTTAAAAGTGATTTAGACTCTCGGTTACACACAAAAAGTTCATTTTTTGATGTCGTGTAGATAATATACGCTTCGGCAGACTAACTAACTTTTTTTTTGAGCGTGGATCTACGTTTCGGCATAGGAAAGGTTAAAACAAACAGTTAGCATAGAACCTTGCTAATTACATGTCCTTGTTTTTTTCTCTATGCAAAGTCCTATGTTCCACATAGAACTTTGTTATTTACAAGTGCGTGTATTTTCTCTAAGCAAAGTCCTATGTTTAACATAGAACCTTGTTATTTACAAGTCCGTGTTTTTTCTTTATGCAAAGTCCTATGTTTGACATAGAACCTTGTTATTTTCTTCTCGTAATAAAATACAACATAGGACTATGTAAAATTGAATGTTTTGAAGTATAGAACCGCCATCTAGTGGTATATTTTAGCTAAAAATGTAGCGAATGATACATAGAACCTTGTTACATTCATAACCTCAATAGTGCTAAAATTGTAACATAGAACCTTGTTATTTTGAGCCAACACGATACATAAACAAAGTATTACCATCCGATGGGAACTTTGAGTATGGCTCGTTGTTATGAGTTTTCCACGCATAGCCAGTGGTCGGGTTTATATATGAGAGATAGGCACGAATTTTGCACAAAGTAAATGCTTGTACCTCACCGTAAACATAGTTTTTTTACCAGAAAAAACCATAAAAACACAAAAAAATTCGCATACATCTAGATATCATCGCATACGATAGACTGCCGTATTCGAAGATTCAGAGAAGCTTTACAGGAACCTTGGGGTCACAGGGGAAAACGCACCTGTGTCTTGATCAACACAGTTCCCAAACACATCGACCTATGATCTGCCTGATTCGAAGATTCAGAGAAGCTTTACAGGAACCTTGGGGTCACAGGGGAAAACGCACCTGCATCCTGACCAACACAGTTCCCAAACACATCGACCTATGATATAGTGCTAAGAAGTACATGCTGCCAAATCTGGAGAATCATTGCACCAGTTATATTAACCCTTAAATGCATAACAACGCGTTTTCGCTTGGAAAAAATATATGTGCTACAAAAAGTGGTCTAGATAGTGGGACAAATAATAAAAAAATCCAAAAAAATCTTGAATCCTTTTTACAAAAAAACTACATATATCGTTTTCGATACACTATGCATTATTTTACTATATTACTATTCTACAGGGTTATTGGTTATTCGACCTATTCCTGCGAGGGGGTTGTGGCGGAGGTTATTTCCCTTGAATTAAACCATAATGTTCTAGTGCAAAAGTTAACCATTACTGAGAAAAAAAAAATTGAAGCTTTTTATCAAAAAATCGAGGTTAGGGGGTAACAAAAACATTTAAAAAAAAAAACTATTGGTTATAATCAAATTTTTATTAATGTTTTATTAAGAAGACATAACAAGCATTCTTCAACAATACAAAAACTACAAATGTATGTCCCCATTAGGAAATGCTAGACGGAAACATCATGAATTTTCAATATTTTTTTTATGTGTTCCAAAAGAATGACAATAAAAAAAAATGCTAATACATTTGGCGTGCAGATTATTTTAAAAACATCTACGTTTATTAGGCTTTCTATCGAGGTATTGAAAGTAAATATTAATTACAAGATTACAGAGAATTAAACATTACAAGGTAAGTAAGTGAAAAATCGTCTTATTAAATAATATACCAAAACATCGAAATAAGTACTTTAATGTAACTTAATACTATCAACTAAATGCACAAAGTCGTTTTTACAGCTCATGTTCAATATGACTGCCTCTTTTTCATACACAAGCACGCATTCGTTTTCGTAACTCGCTCTTTACCACTTTACTGGTTAGTGTAGTTTTAATTTCGTTTGCCGCATTAATAATTCGCTGCCTCAGCTCTTCAATTGAAGGTACAGGAGAGATGTCGTAGACTAACGATTTCATATGATTCACTTTTTTCCATTTATCCGTTGATCTTATGACTCCTCCACCACTGGAGTTTAGCAATTCTGCCAGCTCTTGCCAGAGACGGTCAGCCTTTAGTCTGCCTTGAGCCCCTTGTTGGGGCCTCGCTATATCACCTCGGCTAAAACAAAAGTTTAAACTATTTTAGAAAGACAAAGGGACTAGGTACTTTATAAAAAAGTGTTAGTAGATACAATCAATATGTTTATTTGATTCTTAAGTACGTAGGCAGTTCAAGTTGCGTACCGCGTCATTGTTTATGTTTCGAGTGCCTGAGCCTGAGTATTGGAAAGATTAAAACAACAAAGGATGATTTTGGTATAACAATATAATAACTTGTAATTTACGTACCTCTCCATGAATTCTAATAAAGCCGCGAACTGTTCTGGGCTAGCTCGGGATTTAGATTCCATCCTATAAAAGTTATCACTTTAATAAACCTAATAAAACTCATTGGTTAGCAAAACACGATACATTTTCATACTACAATAATCCTATAATTACGTTGATAATTAAATTCCATTTAATGTATTTATATTAATCGGTAAAAACTATTACTTTTACCTTATTTCGTCCACTTTGACACACAAAACAATTCAAAATCAAAACTGTTATTTTCACCCGCGCACCGCGTACGTAGTTCACAATGAATGAGTGAGTTCACAAAACAAACTTGTGACTTTGACAACGGTTTGACATTAGAGAACGCTCACCATAGACAAATACAATATTGTTTTCTATCCTTGCTATAGAATGAGCGATACTCACAGTCGCGTCAACTTGGCTACCAACATTTCGTTTTCTACAATCGCTATCGCTAAAGCGTTAACTATTGTAGAAAGAGAATAGAAATGATTCGTTTGTGATTTGGCTAGACCTGCTGACATAGGTCTGGCCTCGATAAGCGCTCGCGCGGTACTGAGGGTAAATCGCCGGCATTCGCCGGCGCATTGAAATATATACTACTTTTAAATAATTCATAAAAAAAATAGTAGTGATTTAAAAAATGAAATTAATATTGTAGTTAAAGCAAATGTTGCAGATTATTTTGGTTTAATTATTGTGTCAAAATACATCATTTTGACACAATAATTTCGATTTCATTAGAACTTCGGAGATATTGGGGTTTGTTTCGAAGCCTTTTCGGTCGATAATGGAATTCACTTAAATTTTTCTTTCTTTACATAAAGGCCTATAACGAAAATTGTAGGGTTCACTTCGAGAAAAGGTTTCATTCTTAATTATCGAACCTATTTTCTTGTTTTTATGACATTATTTTAAAAGCTGGTAGTCTTTTTCAAATATGACAGCTAATGGAATGAAAGGAAGAGAAATGATGGCAGTTTGGAAAAGTCAAGGGTCGGAAGAAGTCAGAGAAGGAAACGTTTTATTTTCCACCAAAAGTTTTATCATTTTCATGAGAAATGAGTGAAAGTCTAAATTAATGGTTGTACCATAACCCTACCTATATCTTCCGTGTTTTTCTCAGTTGTAAATCCGTTGGTGTGTAAAACAACAGCAGTATTGACCGTGGGCCGTGGGCCGGCCGAAGGTTCTCCCAATGTACTCTTCACACGAGCGGACGTCCCCATCTGCGTCCCGTGTGGAGACCTGAGGCGTTATGCCTGGACCTCTTCTTCTTCTGGTGCGAGCGGACGATTCTTCATCCGCGGCCCTTCCCCGGCGACGACGACCTGTTTAACCTGACCTGGTGTTTATGATTCCGTACAGTGGCTGGTTGTGTTGTGTTCCTCCTTTGTTTCTTTTCTTCTGTTTATTCTACATTAAATTACAAGATTCCCTGTGTTCTCTCTTCCCCTGTTAGGTAGGAAGGACTTGTTTTATAGGTTAGTTTTAAAGGCCATTATGTAGGCGCCTCACGCCCGAGAATATAAGGCCCGTTTCTATAGGTTTTAAGTTAGGGTGCTTCTCACAATACACATTAGGTTTTTATAAAGTATGTATTTATATTAGAGGCACTTCAATAATCTGGAGCGCTTCTCACGCGTCCCATTTAAGGTCGGTGCTTCACATCGACCGCCCATTTTTAGGGTTCTTTAATATATAATAAGGCCCTAGCTGTAATAAGGGTCATAGACCTCTAGCCTTAAATCTACCTCTAGATATAGATATTTAATTTACTTTAGCTTGACACTTGTATATATCAACGTGGTTGGCAATAAACTTCCTGTCAACATCTCATCAACTTCTTTTATTTCGTAATATGACAAAATGTATTCTATTATTATGGAAGATTAGGATATTCGTTATCTAAAAAAATTTTTTTTGACTGTCTATATTCAATAGAATCTACAAATTAGAGCTCCAATAACAGGTCTCCGAGAGTTTTTGCCTGAACATGTACCTATCGGTAGAATGATTATTATAAAATAAACAAATACACTCGAGAGCATAGAAATCGCACACCCCCTACATTTTCATTTTGACCCTTATTTGTTTGATTGCAAATATAACTTAAATTAAAGTACACACTGTTAGCTTCCTAAAAATCTATAACGTCTAGCCTTGACCTTCGAAATCATAACAAAGGCAACTTAACAATAGAATGGCTCGTTTCAGGTAGCGTGGTTTGTGAGACTTTGAGCAGGTATAAAAAGTTAAAAAAACGATAAATTTGTGAATGTAATGATTTATTAATACGAGTTATTGCCTCCCCTAGCCTTAATAACAGCTTCCATTCGATGTTTCATTGAAGAAATCAATATTTTTACGAAATCCTGCGGTATGCTGTCCCATTCTTCCTTGATCTCGGTTTGGAGCTCTCTGAGACTCGTAGGCGCTGTGTTTCTGGCTCTTACTCGTTTCTTTAGTTCGTCCCATAAGTGCTCAATGGGATTGAGATCTGGGCTTCGAGCAGGCCACGCCATAACTGGTACTTCAACCTCCTCCAAGTACTGTCGTACTATAGCAGCGGTGTGTGGTCTAGCGTTATCTTGCATTAAAACGAAATTTTAGCCGATAAATCCCGACAAGGGCACAACATGTTCTTCCAGGATCTCCTCGACGTAACGTTGAGAAGTCAATCCAACCGTTCGACGGTCGATATCGGACCCTGTGATGAAGACAAGTTCGGTTTTCGCCTCCAGTGAAATGCCTCCCCAGAACATACAGGAACCACCGCCGTATGCGACCTGTTCGGAGACAGCAATTGCAGCATTGAGCAAAACGCTCACCGGATCATCGGTAGACTCTACCACGTCCATCGTTACCATGGAGACACATCCTACACTCGTCAGAGAAAAGGACTGCCTGCCATTGATCCATAGTCCAATGAACGTGATTTAGAGCAAACTGAAGGCGTGCTTGTCTGTGCGCTGGGGTCAATTTTGGGCCAGTTGCTGGTCTGTGCGCTGTTAGACCTCCTTCTGCTAGTCTTCTTCTGACCGTCCACCGACTGACTTCCACTTCTCTAACTTCCTGGAGCTGCTGTCCGAGTTGAACTGCATTCATCCGGCGATTTCATAGTGATGTATTCACAAGAAAACGGTCATCGCGCTGTGTTGTCGCACGTTTTCGGCCTGTTCCTGGTCGCCTGGTATAGCCACCAGTTTGTTGATATCGCTGGTATACACGTCGAACAGCATATCTGCTCAAATTTAATTGACGAGCCACTTTACTTTGGTTCTGTCCAGCTTCGATAAGTGCAACCACTTGAGATGCTGCTTCCGGTGTGGTATCCGTTTTCTTATTTAGCCTCCTAAGACCCGGAACTATATTTTTGCAGCTGGAAGGAGAAGTAGTTCTCGTTACTTATGAAACTCTGTGTAGCAATTGCGAGTAGCTGACAAGCAGAGAACCACACCGCATGTGGTGCATTTGGCTGAAGACCTTTTGCTACAGCCTTCTTTGCGACATCTATTCATCACTCCGGTGAATATTGGCATATGTGATGCCTCACAAAGTCGACTCGTTTTGGACGGAATTATATTGACTGACGGTCTACCTCTTTTCCTGCTTGGCTCTGAGGTTTCTTCATCGGATGATGATCCATGTTCATTAGGGATATTTTCCAATATGGATTCCGCCAATGCCATTTTCCATTGCCTCAATGATTTAATTTTTTTTGTTGCTGTACCTAGCTGTGTTTGCGTATTGCGATATTGAATCCAGGAGTTCGAGGCAGCTAAATCAATCATGTGCGAGATGAATCGGATAGTCCATTTTTTTGTCCGGGCTCTAGATGGACAAACAGCCAGCATTCGGTCAGCCATGTAAACTCCTCCCATGTTAGAGTTGTACATTTTAATAACCATGGGTCGCTTTATGGTTATGTACCCTCGCTGAGTTTTGCAGCACCGGCGGCGTTTGTCTTGGGGTTCGTTTCCATAAATTGTGGACAGTAGAACCACAGGTTTATAATCGAACCATTTGGTACATCCTATATTGTCATTGGCGTTGACTAAAACTGAATCTTCGCCTCTTCCTCTTCTTTTCATTTCCAAGTCGCTCGGAAGTGCGTTTCTAAGCGTGGCGGGGATCCTGTTCTTCATGATTGTCCCAACACTTTTGAACCCTCTTGCATTCAACTCTGTGGCTAATTTTATGGATGTAAAATACCGATCGTGATATAATATGTGCCCAGGAACGAGAGTGCGTGTTAAGTTTAGGACAGCACTTTCACCTAAACCAAAACCTGCTGCATTTTCTTCCGGATATGTTGTTTTCCCTTGGTAAACAGTAAAGTCACAAACTGTGCCGTCTGGGTTAGCCAGAACAAATATCTTCAATCCAACAGGGTTAGGTTTATTAGGACAATACTGCTTAATTCCGCAACTTCCTGAAAAGGGCATTATCATTTCGTCGATTGATATACAGACAGGGTGATTGGAAGGTGGGTGCAAAGCTGGTGGGCGAAGGTAGTGTGGACTATTTGGAACCATTTAAGCCAAAGTTGTCTTAGACGAAATCTGACTATTTCTTTTTTGGCAATTTTTAATGGGAGGCAAGGAAAATACCCAAAATTTTACAGTTAGTTGCTAATCATTGCCAGTTTGAAAGGCCAGTTTTTGTAGTTTAAGCCGTTGATTTTCCAATTAATTAAATAAATACCTACATAAAGTGATAGTAAATCACGGTATCCGACTCTCGTGAAACATCAATTTCAACGCGGGCGTAGCCGCGGGGCGTAGCCGCGGGGCGTAGCTAGTTTGAAATAAAAGTCAAAAGTCAAATTTCAAATGAAAAGTTTGGTGTGCGATTTCTATGCTCTCGAGTGTAAGTTATCTAAAATTTATTCTATTATTACTGTAGAAGAGAAAAGGAATTATTATTAACAAGTAATTGTTATTTCAAGCAACGAACGAAAACCATATAATTTGAACCAGGTAACTGTGGGATTTCGCGTTTTCTTGTAATAGCCACCTTAAAGTATTCTGTTAAAGATGTGTTGAACGTCTGGAATTAAATTAATAAATATTTATTTGTACCTGTTTTTTCAAATGCGGATTGCTGTCCTTGTCAGCCCATTCATGTAAATTATGAAAATTCTTGATGCCTTCTCTTGAAAATTTGAACTCATCAGTCCACAGGATCGATTTTAGGAACCATCCGTCATCAATCACTGAAAGCATAAATCGTCAGAACTGCATCCTTCTCCCAAGATCGGTTTCTACCAAGTCTTGCACGCCTTTGCCGTGAAACGGATACTTTTCTTCCCGGTGGTAGAGGTTCAAGTCTCTCGCTACAATTCTAACGCTGGTTGTAGGATCCGCTTCAAAGGCTGCAATTATTTCCGTTTCATCGGCGGGGATGTCTTCCCGGACGTGTGTTCCCGGTGTCTTTCCCGTCTGGCATCCATCACGCAGAACCCGGATACTCCGGGTGGATGCCAGATTCAGAAAGCTACGAAACGTGTTGCAGAAAACACGGACATTAGGTACCCTGAAATGAAATGAAATGATTTATTGGTGACGTCTGTTACAAATCAAAATGGCAGTTGAACTAATGCTAGAATGAAAAGTTACTTTACCTGCAGTTCGGGTAACGTTCTTGGTACAAACGTCGTACCAAAGCTCCGTTACCATCCGGTCTGCTGTATATCGCTTGTTCTTGGTTTGTAAATGCAGCGATGCCAGTAAGTTAAGTACACACACACACAAATGTCAATAAGTTCAATAGTCCAAAATCATCAAGTGCAGGAGCGTAATTTTAAATGAAAGTAGTGAATCCGACGAGCTGAAATACTAAACAAAATTTTTTGCAGACTGACACTTTCATTTTCTTTATGAAAATAATAGTTGAACGTGTAAGATCTCCTACTATTGTCTTTTTAGTTCGCGTTCTAGTTTTTTTTGTTCTTGTTGTATATTTTCCGTACTGTTCTTTTAAGCATCAGTCAATCTATAAAATTTAGATTTAATTTTTTCTCTTAGGTCCGAGGGAAAAATTGTTGAACACAAAAGCTTACAAGTACTTTCACATCCCTAGGCTGTTTCTCCTCTTCTTTTAAACCCATCGACGTCTCGTTTATGGCGATTACTTCATGTAGTTCCTCCACGGCAATTAAAAGCCGTTTTTTCATGGACCTACTATTTTCTCCTATTAGTAGGACCACGAGGGAGACCTATTTCTGTCTTTCCTATTATATACTATAAATAGAAACAACCAATAATTTATACACCCTGTATATTAAAAAAAAAGGTGGCCAGTCCTATCTAGTTTATCTAAAAAATGGCCTACTGTTATATCACCTTGAATTAATTGTAACTGGCATTTTAACATATTTAAATTGCCATTACAGTGCAGCACCAAAGCGACATAGAAACAAAAACGAGATACAACAAACACTTACTAAACATTAAAATTTAAAATAACACGCGTTGCGCATATCAGTCTTAAAGACCGCATGTCGTTCACCATGGCATCCTGCATCTTGTGGAACCCAGCGAGGAGCTGCTCCGTCTCCGACTTTACTGCGAAGTCAAGATCATATTCACGGAACTGTGCCGTGATGTTATCTGCTGTCTGATCCACAACCATTTCATAGGCGCTAGAAGAGCCCGACAACGGATTTTCTTGTGTAACGCTCAGTCCGTGCCCAACTGGGTCGACGTTCTGCGGGCGCACGCACGGGGACGTCTTGGTTAATTTGCGTAACACGCACCGGTGTTGCCGGGTCTCTCGCTATAGGCGTCCGTGCCTGACACTCCGCATCGTCATTCACCCGGCACCTCGCTTCCTACTGGAACCCTGACGCATTCATAGTGCGAACTGGATGAACATAGTAACACTTCCTCTTTAAAAAATTCCGCAGGCACTTGAGAAGCATTTTCGATAAAAGAGCTTTATGTACTTCAAGCAATTATAAAGATAAGTTCCGCTATTCCTCACTAGATGGCGCTCGCGGTAGTAAGTTTTCTAGTAACAATCGAGATTGTTGGAATGTTAGTTCACTTAGGCACAAAGACGGTACAGCACGCGCTTGCTTATATCGGGTCACTTCTAATAATCATAATAATTCTTAAGGGGGTATAGTACCTCAAATTGCTTATTTTCAACTCCGTCGGACCTCCATATCTTCCAAACTACTGAATATTTAACTTTGAAATTTATATATGGTAAAGTTCAGGACTTATTCTATCGATCATATGTTTCGAAAACACGATTCCATAAAATTTTCTCGATAGAAAAAAAAACGCAAAGTTACCTCTAATGTTTTACTAAAACCCTAATTTCTCAATAAATACAGATGATACGATCTTGAGATTAAGCATAGTAATTGAACTAAGTATAGAAAACATTTTATATCTTACCTTTTTTTCAATTAACTATTCTAATGTTTGTGGGGAGCAAATAACTACTAAAAACTTGATTTTTGGGCTTACGCCGCTTTGCTCTGTCCCGCTCCTGTGAACGCGAAATCCTATGCATATCCTCTTCACACAATAACGAGGTAGGGTACCCCCTTAATAAGTTTAATTATAATCCTTTATCTTCATAGATCTTTGAAAGTTTGTCCCATGCCTGTTTGGCCGAAGTGGCATCATACAGTTGTAGATACAATGAGGGCTTTACACATCGTCATATTCTTGCCAACGTTCTTTGTGATTTAAATGTGATGTTATTTAAACTAGTAGCCACGTAGTAGCAGTTACTTTTGGTACTTATTTAGCCTTAATCTATTTAAAGCCTGACTATTTAGAGCCTAAATCGCCCTGAGTGTACTCTCTGAACCAACACATCAAGAGAAGGCAGAGCTACGGCCTTCTCATACTCCACTGTGAATATTATGTTTGGATGTATTCTTTTGAGGTGTCCTAACAGTGTATTCATAAGGTCTTTGCGTATGATAGCAAACACATCGTACACATAGCGCCACCAATGTCGTGGCCTCACGGGTGCATTTTCCATCGCCATGTTAGCATGGCGATGCAGATGCCCCAATCATGTACTACTACACTCAGCGGCACAATTAACCGCCCACCTTGATTTTTTACGATTTCGGTTTAAAAAAATGATTGTGGCAATACTTTTGAATGTTATTTCATAACGTAGGTATTTTGAAGTAAAATGAAAGATAATATTGTTTTTAATTATTATTTTTATGTATAAAAAAGTCTGAAAAACACTTTGACCGTAAATTAACAAATGTGATGAAATGGCTTAAAAATAAAAAATCTGCTGAATAAATGAATTCTAATAGTGCGTATTTCCACCTCTAGCCCTCATGACTTCCATCAAACGGTTTGGCATGCTGTCGATGACATCTTTGATCTGTTGTTGTGGAGTGTTCTGCCACTCCTCAATCACGGATTGTTTTAATTCATCTACGGTGGTTGGAGCTGGTATGCGGCTTCGAACACGTCTTTTTAAGTTGTCCCATATGTGTTCAATAGGATTTAAATCTGGACTCCGGGATGGCCATGGTAATTTTCGAATGCCGACAGTATCCAGGTACGCGGTAACAACTCTAGCAACGTGGGGGCGAGCGTTGTCCTGCATTAATAAAAAATCTTCGCCAATAAATGGAGCAAATGGCATTACATGAGGTTCCAACACTTCTGTTACATACCTCTGAGCATTTATTCCACCTCTTTCGAAGATAACCAAGTCGGTGCGTGCTTCGTAAGTAATGCCGCCCCATATCATGATAGAGCCACCTTGGTAACCTACTGTTTCCACAACAGTACATGGTGCAAACCTTTCATTCTTGCGTCTGTATACACGCTGGCGACCGTCAGGACCGTGCAAGCATATTCTTGTCTCGTCAGTAAACATAACATTCTTCCATTGTTCCATGTTCCACTCGGCGTGCTCTCGGGAAAAACGAAGTCTTTCTCTCCGGTGGCCTACGAGCAATTGTGGCACTCGAGATGGTCGGAAAGCTCCAAGGGCATTCTCTCCTAGTCTTCTTCTCACTGTTCTTTCACTCACTTGAACATTGCGAACCTCACGAAGTTGGTTTCGTGCCTCAACAGCTGTAGTGAACCGATTTCTTAGAACATTAGTCACAAGAAATCGGTCGTCACGAGCGGAGGTGCATCTTTTTCGGCCCTGTCCCGGTCTTCGCTCATAGTAGCCAGTTTCCCGAAACCGTTTCACTGCATCCCTTAAGGTGGTACGTGCGACACCAAGCTTCCGCGCCACGTAACGCTGACTAAACCCTTCGTCGATAAGAGCGACGGCTCTCGCCACTGAATTAGCATCAAATGGCATGTTTGTGATATCCAAACACTAGCTTTTAAGTTACGAAACCAAAACAAACTCTAATTGTTTACTTTTAATGCCACTGAAGCAATGTAAGCAGTATGGCAGCGATAACGATAATGAGACGAAGTTCGATATTTATCCTATTCACAACTTATGCGTATAAAAAAACAAAGTCACGTGGGTAGTTTGTAATTTTTTCGTCACTACATTTCATTCACACTTGACTTATTTATGCCCAACAACTTACAACTGCGATAACATCAAAATTTGCCACTTTAAAAGGGTGGGCGGTTAATTGTGCCGCTAAGTGTAGTAGTACAGGATTGGGGCATCTGGATCAACAGTTCTCAAGACGCCCCAATCTCACCACTGATCTATTCAAGTTTTACTATTCATTCAAGTTTTCTGGTCAATGAATTAATCATAGCAATTCTACTACAAGTTTTCATCTATTCACTAATTCAGGTATATAAGTTGGTACCTATTCATGTTCTGTCCTGTGAACCTAATGCCTACTCAACCATTCAAGTTTGCCTATAAGTATTTATGTTTAAAGTTTAACTCTACTCCCAATTAATTAGTCTTTTCTACATGCCTATCTACTCTACCCTACCTAGGGAACTCAGGAATGAATCATGATAATGATCAATGTTATAAAAAATAAAACTATGGTTGTTATGAATGTCTTTATTGCAGTAACCCACAACTATAACTAGTTACAAATTTATATACAGGGTGTAAGCGTAAACAGTCTTATCCTTGAAACCACGTATGTACACCCCTAAAATAAGACGATACAAGTTATTTTTAAAAATAAAAGTCAATTAGTTTCGATGTAATTTCATAATTCATTTCTCTGCTATCCTACGTGATTTTATGGACACCCTAGTGACCTTATCACGCCGCGCCGCCCGCTCTCGCCTGTAGCCGGCCGGTGGTTTAGGTATCGAATCGTAGGTACCTACAACTTGTGATGGAACTTTCCCTTCATACTTTTCCTGGATTAGGACAGGCAAAAAAAGCTACTCTAACACATTTGCCAGTAAGTAGGCTAAAGTAGGTAGGTACTTTTGGCGTATTTAAAAAGTTCATCATCAATCAAGTTTTATGTACAATTCAATTAAAATTTACAGCTTTATGTACAGTTTGATTTACTCACATTAGGCATAAAATGTTTTCATGACTTGTGCATGACTAGGCACGGTGAACTGGCCGTAGGCACGTAGCCTTTGTGTAGCCGCTAGGATCGTTTCCCGGCTTGGCACACGTTGTTCTGGGAACCGCTCTGCGTACATCGTACGAGCCAAGTTCATGTTGTCACCAGCGTTGGCATAAAGTCGCACCATTTCAGTCCACTGTTCATTTGTGAACGACATCGTCACTTCTCTACTTAACACAATACGCGAACAAATCGGCACATCACAAATTAGCACGGAACGCGTCGTGACGTGCTCACTACCTAGCAGACGGGCCGCGACTGAAAGCGCGCGAGCGGCGTCTTTGTTTGATACCGACAAAGCAGGCGAGCGGCGCGGACGCGGCGTAGGTATGTAGGCGGCGGCGCCTTTGTCGGCGCGCGAGCGGGTCTTTGTTTGACGCCGCCTGCTTTGTCGGTTAAAGCAGGCGGCGTAGGTATAAATGTAGGGTGAAATGCTTTTATGATGTATGAGGATATTTTTTTCAAAATTATTAAAAAAAAAAGTTTAGTTTTTTTATCGGTTTTGGACTCTGCTCATGATTCCGAACTTCTGGTTTCAAGGATAAGACTGTTTAGCCAAACACCCTGTATAGTTTGTTATCCATATATTTAAGTATTTCTCTTATTCGACGGTATATTTGATCTAAATGTATGTTTCTAACGACATGCTGCGCACATATTTCAGCATGACACCTGCAGGTCGATTCATCCATAGATGAAAATTGATCGGCACTATAAATCTCAATACGAATGACACTTTTCCTAAGAACTGTTGTCTTCAGACTTGAGGTCAACCTCTTCGTATCAATATCACAAAAATCAGTGCTGTCTTCACCATTGTTTTGGTTTTCGCAAAGATTTGCCATTTGCTGATAATCGGGAGTTATCGGTGGAGACAAGTAGAGAGAAAAATAGAGAGAGACTCCCACAATGACAACAGCCACTTCGTCAATGGTGGTGAATGAAACCCTCCTTTTGTGTTCACCGGCAGGTGTTTTGTCAGCTCGAATGATAATATTATGGCTATCAGATGGCATCCGATCCAATGCTATTTTGAACATGTTTACTAAATTGTTATTCTGATAAAGAAACATTTGTAATTTTTGGACAATGGTTCTCTTCACTGTTGGATTGTGAGCACAACTATTATCAACTTCCGCACCTGAATTGCCCTGAAAATAAATTTCGTTGCTATCATATCAATAAGACGTATGTAAAAAGTGATGTTTTCAGGAGACACAAAAAACCGATTTTTTTCTTAACTAAACCGTTTTTTTACAATGTTTTGATGCAACTTGCTTTAGATTAAATGTTTACGTCTGCACGTAATCAGATTGTGGGTAGATTAAAGCTAGAAAGCTGATTTCCGTGCTTATACGTCCTTTTGATAATATTTTTTGAACCAAAATTCAAACATACGACGTCTTGACATTTCATACGACTTTTAAACATTTTACGATGATAATGTAGAACGTTTTACGTCTTTTTGAACAGAAATACAAACAACCAGTTTCGTTACAAAAATATAATATATTTCTTAAAATCTTCAACATGTCTTGTAATCTTAGCTCAACTAATTAGATAGCTTAGCTTAACATTAATTGGAGAAACAATAATAGCTTTTTGTGAGTTTCTTACTTATAAAGTAATTATCTTAATGAGATCACCGTTAGAGTCCCCGCAGACTACAAACTTTCTATCGGCCGAGAGTTTAGTCGAGTTGGCTTGTTCGTGCGCACACTGTGCCAACAAAACAGTTGGGTTGGTCGCGAGTGCGCAGACTAGCCAACAAATGGTTTGGCCGATTGTTTAATTTACTAGAGTTGGTGCTTAAGATCAGTCGCGTGGACATGTTGCCCAAAAATATTATTATTGCTTTATACTTGATACAAAGGAGAAAAAGAATGAAGAAGAGGAATCGAGAGTATTGGGTGGGTACATCCCATCAATAGTAACAGATTATTGCAAGGGAAGTTTTACACAATTCATTCTAAATTACTAGACTACCCGGAAAAAAAATTCTCCTTTTATCGAATGAGCATAACCAGTTTCAATGAACTCGTTCAATTAATTGGACCTTCAATATCAAAGATGGATACACATTTAAGACTTTCTATACCTGCATAGGAGAGATTAGCGTTACAATACGGTAAGTAAAACCATTTATTGCTTTTAAGTAATTAACTTTAATTATGTATAACTAAAATCACAATTATTTAAGCATTAGAAGACATTATTTATAAATCGTACATTTGCGAATCATCTGAAAAATTGGAAGTATAAGATTGCACTGTCTCATTTGAATTGCATGGCGATTGAACGTACTGAATGGGAGATGGCGTCGAACTGGCTACATTGGCCTGCAATGGTTGCCGTCGTTGATATACAGGAAAAGAGGATAAAGGTTGCTGTAATAAGTTGTAACTACTGGTTGATTGAGAAGTAGCCTGACTTCTGGCTTGTCTTATCTGTTTAAAAATGTTAAGGATAGCAATCTTAGCATCAAGTTTTTCATCTGGGGTTAAATTCTTAAATGAGGGTACAAGAGATAAAACAAAACTTTTATCTTCATCTACAGTTTCATCCTTATTTAGTGCTTCTATTATCGCTTTATCTAAATCTCTTTGAGCCGGTGCTGTATTAGTTTTATTCTTTCGTTTAGTAATAGCTGTAGAAGTGGATGGAATAGGTTGGGCAACATCTTCATCCTCTTCATGAATACCCTCTGGTTCTGGGCAACCTTCCGATGGTCCCTTTTCCATGCATGGAAGTAAAAATAGTAACTGCTGAAAGTAGATATATTTACGCCTCTTAGTTGCAGCTTGCCCCGATTTGGTGTTTTTTTGTGCGTTCAATTCCCGACGAAAGCAAGTACGTAAATTTGCCCATTTTTTTTGTACTTCGTGACCTGAAAAATATTAACTCTATTTATATCTTACAGATATCTAGCTACTGGAGCTAGCTTCAACGCGTTGTCTTTTGATTATCTAATGGGAGCTTCTACAATACGAGATATTATTAAAATTACATGTGAGCAAATATGGAACATACTCCAACCATTGTACATGGCAAACAAACAAGAACATGACTGGATTAAAATTTCTGACGAATTCAACAGTAGCACAAATTTTCCAAACATTATTTATGGTTAAAATAACTTACCTAAGTGTATTTCTACCAAAATTACACGAGATGTTACATCCGAATAGATTTAAGTATACCATGTAGTACGTTTTTCATCGTAACACATCGTCACACTGTTTAAAGCACTATTTTTTAGGCTTAATATGAAGAATCTGAAAGATATTATTCAAATAACTTGCGTAGTTCCCGCCGTTTCGGCCTGCCGCCGCCGAGCGGCGCTAGCGTCATTCTTTTCAGAGCACATTCAGCAAGAGCAGCATTCTGCAACTGGTGGGTCTGGCACAACGCACGCAGGGTTGTTGTTGTGTCCTAGGGCGGGCGGGAGTTAAATCTATTCGGATGTAACATCTCGTGTAATTTTGGTAGAAATACACTTAGGTAAGTTATTTTAACCATAAATTACACTGCGATGTTACATCCTCTAGATTTAAGTATACCATATAGATGTTTAGCGTCTGTTGCAGAATGAGAAAACAATTTGTTTATTGAATATTAGGTACATTTAATCACCTTCTTAACATTAAGAAATTAGGTAACTATTGGTTTAGTATACATAAATCAAATTTAACAAATTAAATCGTAACCTTAAAGTAATTACTAGTGACTTAATAATACTGCCTCAGCAAAAGACGTGTCTTCGGTTAGTAAGGGTTGATTGTAAAATTTGGCAAAACAGAGAGAATTTCCTGTCCACCCGGCTGTTCTTTTGATGATGTCGATGGACACTCCAGACCTGTTTGCGGCGGAGGTGGAAGCGTGGCGCGTGCTGTGCGCCGAGAACACGGACACGTCCACTCCGCTTTCATGTAAAGTTTGTTTGATCCACCGACTGATGGTTTGAGAGGTCGCGTTGTGGACAGGTTTTTTCACGGTGAGGATTAATTTGTCACTGTTCGGTAGATTACGAAATTGACTAGTTCTTTCAATGTATGAAGTCAAGGTCTTTGCTGGGCAAATTGATTCATTTTGACCAAAAAAGGGGATAGTTAATTTTGGGTTGCGTCGGTTAGGGGTAGAAGTTTTGATAATACTATCGATTGTTATTATTATGCATGAGGTTTGAATAAAGATACGATTAAGGTCAATAGCAGATAACGTCTGCACACGTTGTCCTGTAGACAACGCGAGAAGAGTTACCAATTTTTTCGACAATGTGTCCAGAGGGGATGATTCGTTAGAAATCTTTGATAAGAATTCCAAGACCATATTTGGGTCCCAAGTCGAATGGTATTTTGGGAAGGTTGGTTTCATTTTAAAAACACCTTTATAGAATCTACTAATAGAATCGCTATTGCAAGTATCTTTACCGATGATTAACGATAACGCTGACCGGTATGAATTTAATGTTCCATAACTAGCTCCTTTTTTTAATTGTTCTGGTAAAAAACTAAGAATATCTCTGTTATATGAACTAAACAAATCTAAATTATTCATTTGACAAAAAATATACCATTGTTTTAAGGCTACACTGTACTGATTGAGTGTGTTTTTTGATAATGAATTATACATTATGTCGGCAGTATCACTGGGTATGTCTTGTCTTAGGTACGCCTGCAGGATAATATGGCGCACGCCAGGGTAAGGTTGCGCCAAAGCGGGTGATGTTTCCTGGAAGGTGACACGAGAAGGTTTTTATGCGGCTTAAAATATATAATTTCTGAGCTAACTAACGACATAAATAAAGGGTACCATGGCTGACTAGGCCAGTAAGGAACAATTAATATACCACAAGCTTCATTTTCTATTACTTTTCTAAGGCATTTTAATATCAAAGCAAAGGGAGGGAATGCGTAAAAAAAAAACTTATCCCATGTTATGGTAAATGCATCTATGTCATATGCACCGGGGTCCCTTTTCCAAGAAATATATCGGTGACATTTAAAGTTTAGTCTAGACGCAAACAAATCGATATATGGTTGACCAAACTTTGAGACAATGTACCTACCTATAACTACTCTGATGTAGGTTCCATTCCGTGTCGATGTTGGTATGCCTAGAGGCCCGGTCTGCATCAGTATTATCACGTGATTTTATGTAGGATGCAAAAACAAATATATTCCTAGCTTCGCACCACTGCCATATTTCTCTGGATATTTGAGTGAGATGTGGAAATTGTATTCCACCCATCCTATTTATGTATGAGATGGCAGTGGTGTTATCGATTCTAAGTAGGATGTTAACGCTGTGGTAGTTTTGACAGAATGATTTCAACCCTAAAAAGGCAGCTAGGAGCTCAAGATAATTAATATGTTGCGTCATTTCAGTGGCAGACCAGTGACCTCTGGTCATATCGCCACCACATACAGCCCCCCAACCAGTCATTGATGAATCGGTAAATATTTCTAACACGTAGTTATGTATTTGTAATCTATTTTGGGCTTTATTAGCAATAGTTGACCACCAATTAAAGTCGTCCCGAAGGTAATTTTTAAGGTACATTCGGTAATTATAGTTGTTGTTTGATTGTTGAAGCGCTAGGTACTTTTCGCGCTCAAAATGTTTGGTGTAAACCCAGCCGTATGCTACTGCCGGGCAGGCAGCAGTCAGTGTACCAATGAATTCAGCAAACTCACGAATAGTAATAAATTCTTTGTCGTTTATATTATTTGATAACTTAATAATTTTACTGTTTTTTTCTTTCGGCAACTGTAAGGACATATTGTATGTATTTATTTCAAAACCTAGAAATTTACATATTTTTTTCGGGGTCAAGGAGCTTTTATCGTGATTTATAACGAATCCTAAACGTTCTAAGTTTATTATTACTGTATTTACAGTGTTTTCGCATGATTTGTAAGATGAGCCGATACATAAAATATCATCAAGGTACGCTACTAGTACGTGGCCTTGGCCTCTAAGGAATGTTAGAAGAGGCTTAAGTAGTTTTGTGAAAACATACGGTGCGGAACAAAGCCCATAGGGTAAACAATTAAACTCAAGCAATTCTTCTAATCTAAACCTTAGGTATTTTTTTATGCGAAGGATGTATAGGCACTAGAAAATATGCCTCTTTGAGGTCTATAGTAGCCATGTATGTACCATTGTTTACTAATTTACAAGCTGTACGAATATCTTCCATTTGGAAATGGGGGGCTATAACATATTTGTTTAATGTTTTAACATTGAGTATAAACCGGAATCCTCCATTACTTTTAGGCGTTAAGAAAACAGGAGAAACAAACTGGTCCGGCTGCTCAATGCATGTTGATATTGCACCTAAATTAATAAGATTTGAAATAGCGATACCCATTTCCTTTTTAGGGAAAGGTGGGTTGCAAGGTACAATTTTCTGCGGCATAAAATTATTGAAAGGGATTTTATAGCCCCGTACATAAGCCAATACAACGGGATCATCTGTAATCGATAACCAATTACGGTAGAAATATTGAATCCTACCAGCATGAGGTACCTCTATTGTCGTCGGCGGTCGCGGGGCTTGTTCGGTGGCGGCTTGTGATGGTGGCGCGGCTGCGTCCAGCTGGAGCCCCTCCCCGTTGACGTCGAAGGCTGCGGCTCGTAGTACCGATGTGGTGGCGCTGTAGTCTTCGTGGTGTTTGGACGAGGAGGGAATCGCGAGTTTCCCGACCCAGGCGTTTTGCGTTGAAGCCTATTCTGTGAGGGGTTAGGTTTTTTTATTTGTTGGCTTGACCTCTCAATGTCTTTTGAGTTTTTTATTGTTTCGCCTAGTTGGTCTCCAAACAGGAAAGTATCTCTTTTCACCCCATGCGTTGTATTCCAGAAACCTTTATGCAATAACGGGAGTAATAGTTTTCGTCGGTTGATTGTCTCCTCGTAGTGTAGGTCTAGCAAAATTTGTGACACTTCAGACACTTTTTTGATGACTTCCATTTTGGCCACATCAGCCTGTATCAGGTCTTTGGTAAGATTGACTAGACCCGCTATTCCAGAACCCAGTTGGTTCTGGGAGTGTTCCAACCTCTTATCTCGGTTTTTCGCAGGTTCAGGCAAAACGGCGCTTACCTCGGGGTTGAGTTTTGGTGCCCGCACCAACAGGAAATTCTCGGGTATCTGCATCTTCTCTCTGAGGGCCTCCTTTTGCTCTTTAGCGAGTCCGTCTAGTAGTATTTTCCCCCAACGTTCGGAGATTTCTGGTGGAATTTTTTCCCCTAGTTTTTCCTCCAAGTTCTTGGCCTGTCCTAGTATTTCCAATATTTCATCGGGGACTCTTATCTGGGTTTGTTCAGGTGTGAGAGTTGAGGCCACAGAAGGGGCTAGTATCTCAACCGGGGTCGTTGATGTACCTGGTACCCGTAGGTCCGAGATTGGCAAAGGGGCTGCAACGCTTTTGGGAGCTGAGGCTGATGGAGCTACACTCACGACGGATGCTATACTTGGTTCTCGGTAATCTTCATCCAAAAAACCATTATCTTCTCGGTCGGTCGGTGTGTCGGCGGAGCTCCCTCTTTCGTCATCTACGTAATGGACGGGCGTCGGGCTGGATGATCGAGTATCTGATCGGCGGTTTATATCTGGATGAGAAGAGGTAAATTCTACTAAAGAATTGTAGGTAACAAAGGTTGCCTGAAAGAGATCGCTTCTAAGCGATAAGGCCGCCCATTGTATTTGTCTCGTGTCTCTCCTTTTAATGTTATTTTTATGGTGTACAATAAAGCATTTTGTATTGTATTGTATTGTAGGCTACTTTCTGGATGGCATCGCGTACCACCACGTTAAGAAAGTGGAATTATATTATTCCTGGGTAACATCTCGTATCAACACGTTAGGGAATAAAATTTATGTAACCATCTGGATAATATCAGGTATTACCACGTTAAGACGGTGCGTAAGCATAGTTAATTATCTGGATTAACATAATTGATAAGAAGTCATTGCACTTTCTAGGTCTGTGGGGGGTAGATATGCATATCTTACCTTTATCTCCTTGGTCCAATCTCCTTTGTAAACGACGAATTTTTCGTCGAATATCGTCGTCACTGTGATCCTTGCGTTTCCTTTTTCCCATAACTATCACTTAACACGATATTGCGCGAGATATAGCAATTTAGATGTTAAAAGTCGTTCACTCGAGATGTTGACGATGCGTCACACGAAAAACGAATGACGCTAGCGCCGCTCGGCGGCGGCAGGCCGAAACGGCGGGAACTACGCAAGTTATTTGAATAATATATTTCAGATTCTTCATATTAAGCCTAAAAAATAGTGCTTTAAACAGTGTGACGATGTGTTACGATGAAAAACGTACTACATGGTATACTTAAATCTAGAGGATGTAACATCGCAGTGTAATTGGAGCGATTGATGGGAAGCATATACGCATGATACAGCCAGAACATTCTGGATAGATAGAGATAGAAAACACTTTATTATACCACACAAATACAGCAAACAATACAGAGAAAAGCTTAGAAAAAAAGGAAGTATAAAGGGCGGCCTTATCGCTGAAAGCGATCTCTTCCAGGCAACCTTGGGATGGACTGGAAATTAAGGAACAAAAAAGACGGTGGCACTGAATAAATATATAGATATGTTCCTATTTAAAGAAAACGAAACAAATACTGGATCTACATATTATAACTATAAAAAGTTCTTTTCTTGCGTTTTAATGGCATGGACGGATGCAGATTACAAATTTGTATACATTGATGTTGGTTCGTATGGAACATCAAGTGATTCAGAAATATTTAAAAATTCCGAAATGGGTAGACGGCTATCTGAGAATCTGCTAAATATTCCCACTGGAAGGCATTTACCTAACGACGAAAACGGAAACATTATGCCATTCTTTGTCGTAGGCGATGAAGCATTTGGGCTTGGTAATCATATATTACGCCCATATACAAAAAGAAATTTAAATTACACCAAGCGAATTTTCAACTATGGACATACTAGAGCTCGACGCATGGTTGAATGTACTTTTGGCATTCTCGCTAACAAGTGGCGTATTTTCCACCGTCCAATTGATGTGAATATTAATTTTTGTATTCGAATTGTTAAAGCTTGTTGTGTCCTTCATAATTATGTACGAATCAAAGACGGAGTAAAATTCACAGATACTCTCTACAGTTGTCCCATGAATGACGTAACAAGAAATGAAAACAACCGAGGAAGAAATAATATGGATAATGTGCGGCAGTACATGTCATCATATTTTATTTCTCCAGCGGGCGCAATTTCCTGTCAGTATAATAAAGTGATTTAAAAAATGTAGTTATTAAAATAAAAATGATCGATCTACCTTGTTTTGTTTTATCCTCGGCACTAAGCTCATTCCAATTAGGAACAACTGCTTCACAGACGTCCTCCCATAGTTTTTTCTTTTGATTAACATCAGAGTACTCTTTTAAGTTTTTTTTATAGAGTGCGGGCCTTTTTTCAATTTCTTGAATCAAGTTTTCTATATACGATTCGACAAGCAGAGACGAGGCGGAATCCATCATGAACGTACAGACTGCGCACGACCTTCCCCGCGTCCGACGCGGAGTGAACTGAAGCCATCGGTCGAGTCGGCCGATCAAACAATCGGCAAGTGTGCGGGCGGGGCTTGAGCGCCATACTGATCAAGCAGTCGGCCGATAGTTCGCCGATGGTTTAGTTTGAAGGCAGTCGTGAAGCCCATCAAACTGTTTTATCGGCCGATACTGAATCACTGTAATGTGCGCATCTGCGTACATCTTCATACTGATTAAGAATCCGACCAAACCAAACTATCGGCCGATAGAAAGTTTGTAGTCTGCGGGTACTCTTAATTGAACGCAACACTAGTTCAGTCGTAGTTCTGTTAATCTTTTGAAAACATGTGCGACGAGAATATTTTACTTGTTGGAATATGTGCAGCTTACTTGGTCATAAGACATTCCAGAAAAAAAAGAACCAAGAAAAAGTTTTGGATACGACGTTATTATGATAATCGAAGTAACGTGATTATGAGTGAAATGCGAGAACGTAAACATATTCTTTTTAAAAATTTCACGCGCATGTCCGAACGAAATTTCGATCGACTTTTGAAATTGCTTGAACCAATAATTACAAAGCAGTCCACCCAGTTACGTGAAGCTATACCTAGTGAAATAAAGTTAGCAATAACGCTTAGGTTTTTAGCTACTGGAGACAGTTTAATGTCTGTTTCGTTTTTATTCAAGGTATCCAAACAATTCATATCAGCAATGCTACCAGATGTATTAAAAGCCATAATTAAAGTACTAAAGGATTATATTAAGGTAAGATTTTAATTCAATTCAGTAATTTAACACCACCATAATCATTTTTTAAATAGAACAAATTCAGACAAATCCCTAATATCTATTATTTGTGACTCAGCCGCAGAGTCATCTGGCATTTCGGTATCGAACATCTGAGTAACATTCTGTATCTCAGTCACATTCCGCATGGCAGTAACATTCTGCGTTGCGTCTGCATCAGTCATCTGTTGCATTTCCAAATGAAAGAGTATATTATTTATGCGCTGTTGAGCTAACAGCCGATTCAATGTATTAAGTTTTCGAATTTTATGAGCTCAATTGTCCATAAATAGTGAACTCATCTTTTTGAGTTAATTCTTCATTAGCTTTTTTCATCAATTTGTAAGCTTCCTCCTCTGTATCATCAATCTTTGTGCTTTTTATATTTCTCTTCTTTCTTATTGGTGGTAGGGTAAATTCATGCTCATCTTCAGACATACACGTATGTATACTGCGAAGACTCCTCACGTGCGCTGTTGACTGCGCTATGACGCATGCCCTTAATGAACAAAAAAAGGTACAGTGTGGACATAGCTATTCAATGTTGTTATTAAAGGACTCAATTTGTATAACTTATCATAATCTGGAGAATCTCTTGATGGTTCCATGGTATTGTCATTGAGGTGGAGATTTTCTGTTATTTTCTTGAATCTTGTTATAGGAAACACTCTGGAAATTTCTGAATTATGAGGTATTTAGTACTTTTTACGGGAAAAGGGGTGAGGAAAATATCAAAGACACGTTGCTTGGCTATCGTTTATTCCGGTCTGGCACACAAGAAGAAGCAATCAATCTACCCACAACTGGTGGGTAACTAGTATTTTGTAGGAACTACCTGCATACATTACAAATTATTGTAGAAGGAATCGGTAGACCAGTAAAGCTCCATATCCGGTAAGGGATTCAAACCCATCATTATCAAAATTCCTAAATAAGCTCTGATTTCAATATCACTGTCTGGAATCCAGTTTTTACTGTTTTTTTATACGGTGTAGCTTTTTGTTTGTGTGACAATCAACTGTATTAAATACACACAATCACAGCACTACGTATACAGCACAGCAGAAGTTCTTAGGTTGTCGGTAGAACGTCCATCTGGAATCTCTTCACAACGTTACTGAAATTCCCGAGGCGTTCGCTCTCATCGGCGTGCGCGCAGGTTGTGTCGCGTCACAGCTATCTCATATCAGTGGCATAATGCAACCCCGTAAGCAGAATTGTACATACCCCCCCACCGAAATAAATGTGATTGATTTCCGATAAAGAAAAAGTAGTATGAAATATCATGGGGAGTGAATAAGAAAATAATAATTATAGCTTACGAAGCCATGGTGAAGATTATTATGTGTAGAGAACGTACACGGTACGCATGTAACAAATAAAAATTAAATTAAATTTGAAACTTAAAACTAGAATTAGATGTGAACGTTGTTTATTAATTTGCATAGGGTAACGGACAAACTTTATCTGTAGGCCTCTGAATTTGGGCTTGTACACAAAACTGCGATGCGACGCGATGCGAATTCGCAACGCAGAAAATTACGACACGAATTTCTGCGATGCGATTTCGTGCGGCAAGGCGTCTCCCAGGGTGACCATTCCTTCGACGACCGTTAACCGTACTAAACGTATTTTGAATTGAAAACTAGGTCGTGACATGGATCGTAAAAAGAAATGTGCACTTTTATTATTGCTTAGGAGATACAGGAAAAAGAAACAAAGAATATTTTGGGTTCATCCATTTATTACTATTATGAATCCCGATGGAAATTATTTTCTTCGAAAATATGATGCTTTGAAAACCGACGAAATTTTTTTTATAATTGTTTACATTAGTTTTTATTGAGAAAAGAGTTTTTAAAATATTACAACCCATAAAATTTACGAAAAATCAAAGTCTTCTTCAGTTGAAAGTGTGCTTAATATGCTTGAGTTAGAAAAATCATTACTGGGTGAATCAATTTGATCTGGTATGTTATATGACTGTGGACGTATCAGTGGCGTTTGTTGAGATGTCGCAAAATGTTGAGTTTGATAGCCACCCACCCTGGTAGTTGCTATTCGGATAGTAGTAGCCATGAGGTTGATGCGATTCTGTTAAAATTTGAAGAACTCTGCTCTGAAAGATTAGTCATTTATTGTCATCTAATCTTTCAAGTGATGGTAGAATACCTTTAAAAAAAGATATGTGTCTATTCTCAGGTTCCTTTAAAATCTTTACAATATCATCTTCAAATTTATTATTAACCATCTTTCTTTTTGGTGGCTGCCTTTGGTAACGTGTTTTAGATGTAAGTACAGTTGCTAAGATAATACGAGTAGTTTGTAATGCAATATGGAAATTTTGTTTAAATGCAAACATACCAAAAATAACACAACAGCTGTTTGAAGAAATAGCTGCGGACTTTGACAAGAAAGCCAACTTCCCTAACTGTATTGGAGCCGTTGATGGGAAACATATTCGTATTCCCCCAAAAAGTGGATCATTTTTTTTAATTACAAGGGCTACAATTCAATAGTTTTGTTGGCTATTGTGGACTCGAAATACAGATTCATCTATGTGGACATACTCGTAGGAGCATATAGAAAGGAAAGTGACTCCACTATTTTCCACAACACGAAACTGTACGACTTACTGATGAGAGGTGATTTGCCTACACCAACATCAAGGCCGTTATCGGGCTTTCAAGAACCGGTTCCATTTGTTTTTGTCGGAGACGAAGCTTTTTCTATTTCGAATAATGTCATGCGTCTTTATTCTGGCAAGCATTTGTCTGTTAAACAAAGAGTATTCAACTACCGTTTGAGTAGAGCAAGAAGATATGTCGAGTGTACTTTCGGCATACTGGCCAATAAGTGGCGAATATTTCACCGGCCCATTAACGTTGCATATGATTTTGCAATAGATATTGTTAAGGCTTGTTGCATACTACATTACTTTGTAATTAACCGTGATGAATTAGACACCCCTATTGAAATGATCATAGATGATTCCGAACTACAACCACTTCAACAATGGGTTGAATGTAGGTAGTCAGGTGGTAAGTGCAAATATAATTAGAAACGAATATTCGGATTACTTTACTAGTGAAGTTGGAGCATTAAGCTGGCAACTATAAAAAATTTAAGAATATACAATGCGACTTGCATTGTTGCCCGCGTTCTTGGTAATAAGTCAATACAACAGGTCCAAAACATCGAAGTCAGGTCGCCTTCTCCTCGAAATTGTAATTAATCAAAGTGAGAACATTTCTCGCTCACTTAGCAGTAAAGTGTCACTATCACAAAATATCAAAAACAAAAGAGCACATTACTTGGAAGGTCACTATCATAAAGGATCACCAAAGTAAAGAAAGCTCACGCGCACTCGTAGATATCGTAACACAATATCGTAATACTTTTTTCCGTGTTCTGAAGTGCGACAGGATGAATTGACGTAGTCAAAACTAATGTCAAATATTATGGTTGCGTTCAGAAATGTAATTTGTGACAAAACTTAATATATATCAATCTATATAAAACAAAATAATCTGATAAATTAACAACTGAAGTTAGCTAAAATTAAGTTTCGCGAAGCCGACCAAATTGAAAATCAGTACTACTAATGATCTATTACATTTTGTGTTTGCTACTCTTTTTGAGTAGTAAGACAGTATATCAAGACTTTTTTTGCGGCCGGGATGGCGGTGTCACCATCGTCATCGCTATCAGATCTAAACATGTCCCGAGCTGATGTTATTGTAGAAGTGACGGGGCGAGGCACCATTTGATTTTTCTTTGATGCTGATGTTGGTGGTGGTGGCGGCGGCGGCGGTGGTGCGGGTGTATCCTTTCCTTGTTTTGCGTGCCGGCTCTGCAGAATTAAATGGTCTTTTAAAACTGCCCTCGCAAGCTCTACTGAATATGAAACAGTGCTGAAGTGCTTTTTGCGTTTCTTTTATAAATTTTTGAAGATGAAACCATGCCTCAGTGTCCCAATCGTTCGATTTCTTATGACTGTTTCGCTTTGCATTAACTTTTTCTCTTGTTATGGGGTGATCTCATCAAATGTATATGTTTTTAAAAATATAAAAATTCACCCGTAATACTTGTTCGCTTGAATCGACAATATGCGTATCGTGAACATCTAATGGTGAATATCGATTGATCTATATTATTACCGTATCTCCTGGCTCGATGATGGTCCTCGTCTTCCTCACTGTCCGTCCCAGCGTAGCTTCAGTCCAGGAGCTTCAGTCCAGGATCTTCAAGACGCTGCAGGACAGGATGACCAGGTAAGTCCGCACAATGGTTTAGGTAAGTACACAGGTAGGTAGAGTATATATCACGTAAATTTGCACTTTCACTTTAGTGTTATGGATACCGTAGGATAATTCTACGGAATAGATTGAATCTGGCGACCTGATTTTTTCACAAAAAACGTCCAAGGACACAGACACACGTTTTTGACACTGGGAACTTCCGTATGCCACCGCAAAATGTTATACGACGAGGTCTCTGAGTCTTTTTAAAAAAGAAATTAATTATAATCTATTTATTTAGGACATTCACAAATAGATTTACGAAGTTACAATATTTAAATATGACCATCGGACAACCGGCCGCTTCGCAGGTCAAAACCAGACTGACGGGCTTGGCTGAGACGTCCCTACACTAACTATCAAATATGTCTAGTCAGCGACAAGTAAGCAGTATGTCATACATAATAGGGGTATAACAGATCGCAGACACGGTGGCGGGGCGCCGGCAACTAGTCTGGAGGTGCCTGCACAGCCGCAGGGTTCTGACGCGTCCGCCGGGTGTCTGGCGGAGGATGATCGATCAGCGCTGTCACCCACACTCGCGTCAGACGTATTCCCACAAAGAATTATAAAAAGTATTTTTAGAAATAAGTGTACTTTGTGTAATGTTAGAGTTAATCGTTTATTTCGTTGTCAACAGATTCATTCAATACTGAAACTGGTATAAACCAAATGGCGTGACAAAAGCAGTCTTCTCCTGATTTTCTTCACTTATTTTTATTTGCCAGTACCGCACGTAAATCCAAAGACGATTTGTAAGGGGTTGACTTGACTTCATGAAGCAGGTCGTCAATACGCGGTAGAGGGTAAGCATCCGCTATGGTTACGGCGTTAAGTTGGCGGTAATCTATGCAAACTCTTACCATTCTTCTCATACCAATCTCAGAATCATCTTCACAATCTGTTGAAGATGTTTCGACGTCGTTGTCCATGTTTTCCAAGTCGAACCTATAAACACCGCGTATATGAATAAAAGTTGCAATGTAACACCGCGAACCAGTGTGCGCGACTTTACAGTAATTTAGTACAACAAACTGAATAAAATTATGAAAACTTAATGTGTATTATACATAAACTAGTGTTTTTCATCACATAAAGTGCTATTTCATAAAGTTATTTCTGATAATCTAATAAGTACAATTAAAAATACGCTTACCCAAACTTCTCTGCGAAAAATGTATGGCGACTGATGCAGATTCGCGGTGTTTATGTCAAAATTAACCGATGACCATCATTCGCGGTGATACAGTTTTTGAATTCTGAGCTCTGATTGGCTAGTTTTCTTGATCGCGATTGGCGCACTAAGCGCGGGATTTTATTCTTTATCCAATGGCATAAAAAACTGAATAACGACAAAAATGCACATTCGCGGTGTTGAAGTATAAACGACGTTATGTTACATTCAATATTATAGTTTTGATGTTACAAAAGCAAGTGCACATTTGTTGATGAGTAAAACCACTTATTTCTTAAGCATAGTCAAAGTCTCTTTGTATAATAGTAACCGTTTTCGTATTGATAGGTTTTTTTTAGCCTTACCTATTTGGATACTGAATCGTATCGAATAAAATAATATATAATTTACAAGATCGTCTTTTAATGACATTCTTAAGAAAAAACTTAAGAGCTGAAAACAAGCGTTCCAGGCTTACTTGAGTCGCAGGTCCAGATAGCACAACCTGAGCCAACTGATGCAGTATTGGTTCTGATGATTTCTTAGTTTGCCAGTAATGAAATATATTTTCTGAATAGTCAAGAAGCGGTTCGTTAAGGCCAGGTATTCTTGCAGCAGTAGGCATTTAGCGCTGTCCCGGGCCGCGCGCAAAATACTTAGCGCGGACGCAGCGGTAGTGAACTCACATGACCCCGCCAGCGACATAGTAAATAGTAATAAGCAGTAGGAAAATTTTATTAGATTGTAGAAATGCATTTTATATGATCAAACTTTGTTAATAGTATAGAAATAAATTAGTTTCGTAAAAAAGTGAAGTTCCCTCTCTATTTTTTCTGTTTGCGTAATTATTCTAATTATTAATTTTATACAGTATGGAGACGGAACAAGCAAATTACCTGATGTTAAGTGCAACTATTGCCTGTAACAAAGCCTAACTGCTCTATTTGGTTCTTGGTATTTTTTATTTGGTTTTTTATTTCAAATTCTGTTTGGCATAAATAGAATAAAGGGTATCAAATCAAACAAAGGAGAATGGCAAGGTTCCATACATCTGCTGACCCAACTTTTTTGACGCCGTTCATTACCCAGGCCTTTTAAAATGAATAAACATAAAATAGGGATTCCAAAATCAATTGAATAAACCTTATACAAGTTGGGAGAAAAAAGTTATTGTAGGTTATGCCTGTTAGAGACTTAAAGTCACCACACACAGAAACCGTGGCCGGGTCGGAGGCGAAGGCGTGCGGGTTGTATCATACTTTATATGAGAGACTACACACACGCCGCCCCGCCCGGATGTGTAGTCTCTGATATAAATTGACGCATTACAAATTACAACCCGCACGCCTTGGCCTCCCTCCGGCCCGGCCACGGTTTCTGTGTGTGGCGGCTTTTATAGTTATATCGATGGTATGGTCACAATTGATACCTATCTATTGTGGTATGGTAGTTTAATTGTATGAATATAAAATGGATCTACAGGACACAGTGTAGGTAGACAGACGCATTTTTACGTAAACTGCGCTAACCTTAGAAACCATCATTATTTAAAAAACATATTGTGCCAAGGACATATTAAAGATAGGTAGGTATTCAAAAACATGTTTGTACTTTCAAAGTACAAAATAGCAAAGTACTACTTTGCTATTTTTATTGATCACACAGTACCGACACAACATATAAATATAATGTAGATAATCAGCATTGCAAATCCAGGTAAATAATTATTCATTCTAATAGAAGGCTGTACAAAAATGCAGCTGGTGGTTGAATGTTTGGTTGATGTCTTGCATAACCCAGGTACCAGATTATGCTCATTACATGTGAGCAACACCCAACCGTTCTTTTGCCTGCTGCACAGTACTAATAATATCCTAGACAGTGTTGCCAGATCGAATTTGACAAAATCAGGAGAAAGTCACGTAAAAAATCAGTAGCTTGAAGAAAATATCAGTAGATTTTGAAAAAACTACACATTTCTAGCTTTTGACACGAAAAATACGTGGTAGGTATCTGTAAGGTTTTTTGTAAAATCGGTTCATCCGCTAGGACACTATAATTATAGTTCCCTATCGGATGAACCGATTTTGATTCGTTTTTTTTGTATGTTTGTCCAGTGTGTGTGTTTCACTTTTCAATGATGGCATTCATCAAAGTACCTAAGTTGCAAAGTAAAATATTCATGGCTTTCGAATTTCAAAAAATTATGTGTTTTAAGTAGGTTTGCAATAAACTTTTTACATTGATATGAAAACATTGATCAAAGCAACTCATAAGCTTGGAATTCGCCGAGATTTGTTCATTTCCAAGGGCACTGAACTAGGTAGGTAACTAGGTAGTGTACAATGGTGTTTCGTTGTTCTTTTCAAGAAAAACAAACTATGTTCAACACAGAAAGAGGGATGCTAGGTGTCTATTTTTTTTTATTTCAATTTACCTGATAAAACCTGATCAGTGCCCTTGGAAATGAACAAATCTCGCCATAAACCAAGCTGACTCGAGAATCGTATGAACACCAAGTGAAATTGAATTCTATAATTTCTTTTGTTGTTACAAGGCCTTATGCCTTGGCCTTGAATCTCTCTCAGGAAAAACTGGTTGATTTCTCGAATTTTACAAAATAAATCAGTGGCTCTTCAAAAATCAAGCAGATCTATCTACTCGTAGGAAGTGTACTAATAATCCATTTACAAGATCTACTGCTAAATCAGTAGATCTGGCAACAATGGAAAAGTTTATCGAAGAACGAACGGACCGACCAATAAATTCGAAAAAGATAGGAACACACTACAGATGTTTACAGGAAGTGGAAGAAACGAACGAACAAAACAAACTCTTCAATTTCATTCATATTTTGTCAGTATTGTGATGAACCGGATTGGTAAAAATTTCATTGGCTTGTGAAGTGACAGCTTACATAATAGACACGGAGCCATTGGCGCTCGGGAAAAATCAGGTAGATTTCACGAAATTTTAGAAATAAATCAGTAGATCAGTAGACAGTTCAAAAAGCAGGTAGATCTACTGCTAAATCAGTAGATCTGGCAACGCTGATCCTAGAATAGCTCCTCTTCCCACTAAAAACATGCAATGACGACCTGTATTAGATGCTCTGCGTAATGTAGGCAGTTCTATTTCCATAGAACCTGCAGGTCTAGGCAAGGACATTGCAATGGCAACAGGTGCAACCGCGGGTTCAGCTGCAGGTACATCCATTGGTACAGCCACAAGTACATCCGCAGATACATCTGCAAGTACAGGGATAGGCGCATTGGAATGGCAACAGGTGCAACCGCGGGTTCAGCTGCAGGTACATCCATTGGTACAGCCACATGTACATTCGCAGGTACAGGGATAGGCGCTTTAACAGATCCAGCTGCGGTCGTTTCAGGCAAGGCACTATGTTCCGCACTGTGACGGTTGTGTGCCATACGTTGCGCTCTTAGCCAGCAAGGTACACACACTTCACTCGTGGGCAGTAACTGAAAGTAAAAAGTTTTTTAGAGAATGTATAGGCGTTTTTTTTTTTACAAAATTAGTATAAATGTTTAATCCAGAAGAAAATGCACAGTACAGCCCACTGTGTGGCAGGCTATCTGCTGCCATACTGAGTGCAGTATGAGGGTTAGGTTACCTTAGTTTTATAATTTAGATTACTTGAAAACTACCTACTCTTAGGCCATAACAACATACTACTCAATATATTTTATTTGATACAGTTTAACATACCTAGCGGGGTGAGATCCATTCTGATATAATATGGCTAATCTCATTTTCATTCCTTGCTCTTCTGGTCTTAAAACAAATCGGCTTCTTATCCGTAATATGGATCGGCCACATCCACGGCGATGACCAATTTCCTGTGATGTCCCAGCCCCAGCTTCTTGTGAACTTTCATTATTAAGTTGGGTTAGTTCCCAACATGCATGACAAATATAGTCATGCCTATCCAGGCACTACCCACTTTTCTAATAGAAAACCGCTGTTTCAGGTATCCACCTGAAACAGCGGTTTTCTATTAGAAAAGTGGGTAGATATTTGTGTACCTACCTACGGGTAGGATATGACTGTATAAATCAGTATTCATCAGTTTATTGTAGCTTAACCAAGTCTTCATTTATTCTAAGAATATAGTAGACTATTGAGATGAACCTGGTCAGAGCATGGCAATTTATAATAGTTATAACATAATTATCGATTACCTACCAATTATTTCCATTTCATACATAAATCATTTCATACATAAGTAAGGCAAGGTAAAATTACGCTGAAGAGCATGTCTATTATACTTACATCTTGTGGGTAAACCCATCTTCTCACTCTCTCCATCACTTCTTCGTTTTCATCCGCTAAAGAATGTCTTCTAACACGAGATTCCCGAAGCCGACATTTTATACATCGCAAAAACATTATTTCAGTCAGATCTACAGCCAGTCCAGTCGTAAGCCAATCAGCTGTCCAGGAGAATGCCGTGGTATCAATTTATAAGCAGTATCGTCGGAAAAAGTAGGTAGACAGCCAGTTCAGTCGTACGTTAATCAGATATGTAAATGATTGTTAAAAAAATCTATAAAAAAATAGCAAATCTGGCAGTAGTTATTATTATTACATGTCTGCACGGCCCTTGTTTATTTTTATGCTGAATGGGTCGGATAATGCCATCCTTCTTTAATAAATTTGAAATATTATTGTTTAATATCAAAAGTCTTCAAAATTTATTTCTCGTGTGCTTGTACCCGGTTGCGAATCTGATAGTGGCTCAGGAGATGGTATGGCTATGGACTCCCGACTCACACAGAATCATCATTTCCCATTTGTGGTGAGGCTAGGGAGGCATAATTTACATTTTCCTTGTCACCTTGCAGGGACAACGTTCTTATTGGCATTCCACGTGGGCGTCTACTGTCTACAATTTCCGGCATTATACATTTCATGTGAAATTTGGTCAACTTTAGCTCCATATGTGTTTCCCAGAAATTATCCCTTTCGATCTGTTGTGTAAGTACATGTTCATTTTCTGCAGTCCAAATTCCGAGCAGACAGAGTCGTCTGTCAGTGACGTGAAGCTGCCCCTGTATTTGATATAACCAATAAGATTTTTTATTTATTGTGCTAGTGCATGTCTTTTTGTCGTATTTTAATATTTGTACTTTGTTTTGTTGTATTGCATTTGTTAGTCCTTTTTTTGCTGCAGTTAAAGGGCACTTGATTTCCACTAGTATATCATCGCCTATTAATCCGTCAGGAGTTACTCCAATAAATGGATAAGTTGATCCAATTTCCTACACACCAATGCGAGAACGTCACTTAATTGTAGTATTATCTTCATCATGTAGGACGTGCTGTTCCATCTTGTAGATACTTCTTGTATCAACTTTAAAGGGGTAGAGTCGGGGTTTCTTTCTTTCTGGGCTAATTTAAGCGCTCGCCACCCTACAGATGATTTCTTAAAAAATTTAACAACGGCTTTGCATTTGTTAGTTATGTCCTCCACCTGAGAAACCTTCATAGAATCGTTCAATGTTAAATTAAGTGTATGGGCAAAACAAGGAATGTGCCGTATTCCCAGCAAATCGCACATCTTCACCATGTTACCACCATTATCAGTGACAATAGCAGAAATTTTTCCTAGTATTTTCCATTTTGTTAGTAAATCTCTCATATTTATAGCTAGGCTAGCTAGCTATATAAATAGCTAGGTTTTCGCTTGTGTGTGAAGTTGGAACATCACATTTAGTTAATACGTAGCTTTTTAAAATATTTTCGTATGCCCATACCTCTTACCTACTCTTGTATGCCCATCATTACATAAGAAAAAAAAACTCATCCCCTTAAAAAGAGTATGCATCAAAGTTTCAATAAATAAATTACAGAAAAAAGGGAAATTTTCACCAAGCCAACAGCTGATTACAATCTGTGGGAAATCTAGGTCCAGCTGCAATTTTACGACTGAAATGATGTTGATAAAAACGGTTAATTAACTCAGTATAAATATATTCGCAGGTCGATCGAGCGGGCCGGCTTCCCTCCTGAACTTCGGTCTAGGCCTCCAAGCGGTGCCCTCGCCCTCGCACGACGCGACGTACTTGTCTGTCTCGCCACAGAGAATATTGTGAGAAACGACAGTCTGACACCGTCTACAGAACCATACCAGTCAGAGTAACTTGAAACTGAATTGTATGATGTATCCCAAACACAGCTTATCCAGAAAATCAGTTTCACTTGAATACACTTAAAACCTGTTATAGAATGCCTTTGTCTTTATTTTCCTGCTTTTAGTCGTTTTTATATAGATTACAGCACCTAGGATAGGTTTTTTTGACGTATTTAGTTAGAAGACATATCAAACAATAAAAATGATTAACAAAAACAATTAATATTTTATAACACTGTTAGTAGTAGGTTTTTTGTTGATCATTTTTATTGATTGATATGTCTTCTAACTTAATGCATCAAAAAAACCCATCCTAGGAGCTGTAATCTAAAAAAAAAACTACTAATAGCCAGAAAATCGTGGATTAAAAAAAAACTTTACAATTCAATATTTCTAAAACAGTTAAGTTACAGACACCTAATCATAGATTTTTTTTTTATCAGAAATTACCTCAATAACAACGTCCTTCAATATTCACTACCACTTTCCCTGTAATCCTGTATAATGTAAGAAAAGGTAGGATGATCGTGGGTAAATGAAAGAAGTGTTTAAGTTTAATAAGATTTATTATTAAAACATGTTATTATCACAATGTTGTACCCATATGTCTATTGTTGATTTTTGTATTTGATTATGAGACTGATTGATATAATAAGATATTTAAGAATATTTGTTTCATAGGAAAAATATAATCAGTCACATACTTTCATTATTGAGCTGTTCGTTGATTAAAATGTTGTTTTACAAGTTAAAACTAATTAATCGTTGTAATCATTAGGTACTTGTACAATTAATAAATGATAAAAATATATAATTTTTTTCTACCTCATTCATTTCACAGACTCTAATCTAAATAGAACGCTCTTGCGTTCTACTTACATTAGTATTTGTGAAATGCTCTAAAACATTCCAGGCATAATCCAGGAAAACCTGGACAGTCTGGACAGCCAAACAATACCTCCACTCGTTTTTTATTTACGTTAAAGCAGAGCCTGCATCGTTTTCTCAATGTTTTGCCGTTATTCTTCTGTGCTAATGTGCCGGCAAATGAATTTTACCTGGATGTGACGGTCGAATGATCTCTGATTTATTAGGTAACAGGTGTTCAATTACTTTTAATCTAAAATCATACAAACTTGTCTTCCGTTCTCTGTTCAAATTATATAGGAAAAAAGAATTTAATAGCTGAACCTGCATGATGTGGATAATTACTTTTTTATACCATCTTAACGTTTTATGTTCGGCACAATAATAATTTAACATCTGGTCGTGCTTGTCCACTGATCTCATATATTTGTTGTATTTAACCTGCACTTTAGGTTTGAAGGATTCGTTTCCGTATTTATTTTTAGTATGTACGTATTCGCTATTGTGTTCGGAACTGACGAAACAGACCTCCCTCTTATCTTGCCATTTTGTAACTGTAACATTTTTATTATTATGCATAATACACGCTTCGTTTTTTTTTAGTTTGGTATTCATTAAGTCCTTGGGATTACCTTTTTTATTTTGCCTTAAAGTGCCGGTCAAATATGTAGCATTATTTAAAAATTCGTTGGCCATATCAACGCTTGCATAATAATTATTTACATAAATAGAATGGCCAGCATTTAAATATTTTTCAGTTAGTAAACGTAATATTTTTTTTACATGATCACGACCACCCACTACAACATCTTGAGCCCCAGCATATAAATGTATCTTCATGCAGGTACCGCTATTTTCGGCTAACATATATAATTTGATGCCATATTTGTGAGCTTTGTTTTTTATGTATTGGCGAAAGCGTAATCGACCTGTCCATAAAATCAGGGATTCATCCACTGTCAATTCTTTACTCGGATAATATATTTTTTCCATGGTTTTATTAAATATGTCTATTAATGAGTATACCTTTTTAATACTTTCAGTGCCTGGTATACTTTGTACATTCAAAGCTCTTAAAATCATAAAGAATCTATTTCTTGACATATAGTTTTTTAATTTAAAATCAAATAAATAATGCCTTTTCCAATAATCGGTTAATCGATTTAATTTTATTATTCCCATCAGTAAAATCAAGCCTATAAATGTCTGGAACTCTGACACAGATATTGGTTTCCACTTTTTAAACCGCGCTTGCCCTGTGCTGTTTCTTTTAAGGTTGTCACCAGTTGCGCTTGTACGCGTTAATATAAGTTCATAAAAACTTGTATTAAACAACAAATTAAAAAAATCTATTGGCTCAGTTCCTGACATATTTTGTTTAATGCCAGGGTTGCCAGTAAACTGGATTCTATTTTCAAATGCTGGATTACCTGGGGTCCAGGTTCCTGCTTGCATTTCTTCCACGTTTCGCTGTACTGGTTCCTCATTTTCGGTAGTAGTTACCTCCTCCTCAGCCAAATCTAGCCAATCATTTTCCAATGTATCGCCCATCAGTATACCATATAAATCCTGGTCCGATAATAGGAACTCATCTGAAGGTATAATATCTCTCGGAGACTCCATTGTCCCCAAAATGTCTTCTAATTCATCGTCTTCTGCTCGTGAAGTTGACGGTTGGTCCATTGTTCTAAAAAAAACAAATGGGAGTTGTAAGTTACTTATTTTCAACTTTAGGTCCCTATAATATAGGTACCTATGATAAGATCTTAAGATCTAATAAGTATTGCCTATAGAAATAAAAAACCTGACTGCTAACATAATAATAATAATAAAAAATGCTGAACAATCCACACAGCATTATCTATAGCCCCAAGCTAAGCAGAGCTTGTGTTATGGGTACTACATGTAGATAACTTACATACTTAATACAATAGATAGATAACATACATAGATATTTTTTATTACACATACCCCATAGAAAACACCCAGACCCCTGAACATATTTCTGCAGATCATGCACATAGAGTATAACAGTGATTTATAATCACAGTCTAGTTATTCAAAAATAAGAAATTCTTAACCAAAACTTACCTTTAACGAACAGCAAGCAGAGCGTTTCAAATTCGGAGTCCAGTAACACAAGCCAAAATGTCAGCACAAACGTAAAATCGGAGTCCGGTATCACAAGCCACAATGTTATCATTAATGCAAAATCACGGGAGTCCAGGTGCACGCAAGCGAATGTCGTCGGTAAGGCAAAACAATAGTAGGAAGAGAGCACGTCTGATGTCTAAGAGGGCACAGCAGAAGTGTTCTCAAAAAGGATAAATCACGATGTGCAAGGACCGCTAGTTTTGTTTTGACGCGTCTTTTTTCGCCAAAATAAACCCTATACAGATGAACATACGGTGCTAAGTAGACAAAATATTCATTCATGAACCGGCTGACCGACCGGCCAGGAAACAATGGACGAAATTTTTACCTGCGATAAATAATGTTTTGCAGAATATAAACCTTATGTTAATAAGAATAGAGTACTTTGTAGGTTCACGCGGCCAACGTAACGGACGAAGATGAGCTTGTGACCATCTTATTTGAATTAGAATAAGGTTTATTTTGAAGGTTATGTTATTATTATTATGCAGGAAACTTTCTAGGAACTTGTTTATTCGTTCTTGACCTTGAGCTACAAATTATTGCATGCAGTAGGTAAATTATTTTAGGTTACTGTTAGTTGTCTATCAATAACGTTAGTTTATTTAGTTTATAAATAATGGATTAGTACTAAACAATTATACCATGTGGTTGACGACCCCTGATAATTTAATTTTCCAAAAAAATGTAATGGCCACAGATAATAGTGTCTCTAATGTGTCAATTTGTATATAAAATAAAAGGATTTTTTGTTTAAAATGAATAAAAGTTGATATTTTAACAATTTACTAATGACGCGCTTGTCGCGTCATTGGCCTCACTGAAGGTTTCTTCATGACGCGCTGCGTGCGTCATAGGCCAGGAATCGGAAGTGGGCTAAAGATTTCACTTTTAATACTTAGTTGGGCAAATAGTGTCATTTTCTTCCAAGGTGGGGCAATTAGCTTAAAATTTTAGGCAAGAATTTACAGAAGCATTACTCAGGATTACATAATTTAAAAAATAATTTAAAAAAGTTAAAAATTGTAGGAATGAGAGTAAAAACACTATCACAGGGTGTAGATTTTACCGAAATTTAATAAATACCTATAATTGAAAAAAAAACAAAACTTCGATTTTTTTTATTTTTTTTTTTCACTATTTCGACTCGGCCTGTCACCCGCACCCGGCTTAACGTTGACTTCTGGGACACCCTGTATACAGAGTGGAATTTTGTAATGCCACCTGGAGGGAAAGTACTCTTAATACTGTAGATAGAAAATTTTACTCAAAGAAAACATTCCTTTTATTTTGAAAAGAAAGAAAACTGCATTCAAAGATTTTCGAAAATTCGCTTGCCACACCCGGGAATCGAACCGACTTAAATCTGTAAAAATTACACCCTGTATTTTTATTGCCTAGATTGTTAGGGTCAATTCTAAGGATGAAATCTCTCTAACAAACTTAATAAATTAAATGAAAGGAAAACCATGAAATCTTAAATTATTTTAATTATTTACATTAAAGAGTCAACTAACTAATTAGTTGCTCAAAATGGGCTCCATCGTCTTGGATACACAAGTTTATTCTTCTAACGAATTCATTTCTAGTAACTATTAATAACGTGTTGTGGTGAATATTATAAATCGTATTCTGAACTTCAACTCTCAATCATTTACAATCGCATAAGATTTCATGTAAATTAGATTTTTACATATCCCCACAAAAAAAATCTAAAGGGGTGAGATCCGGTGATCTCGCAGGCCATCTGATTGTGCCGTTTGTACCAATCCAGGTATTAAAATGGTTATTAATGGAGGCAGTAGTGATTCTGCTGTTATGGGCTGGAGCACCATCTTGCTGTAGAATTATTTGGTTTCGCTCTCCCTCGGGGAAACCATTTAACTCATTTCTTACGAGATCCAGTATTTCAAGATACTTGACAGTGTTTAAATGACCTTCGTACACGTGGACTAACACAACCATATTTGTCATAATTTCGCACCAAACGTTGAAAAAAACCTTACTTGACTGTTAGTTTCATGGACACGAACAGGATTCACTCGAGACCTATAGTGGTCATTGCGGCGATTGTACATGCCGTTATTGCTGAAGTTGGGTTCGTCAGACCATACAATGTTACTCAAATAATTAGGGTTACGGTCAATTTCTCTCAGCATGTTTTGACTAAATGGTAATCGTCTCTCACAATCCCCAGGATGCAATTTTTGGACCAACCGACCATCACGATAGCATTTATACTTATACTTTTTCATTTAAGTACGCGAGTGTGGCTTGTTCCAATTACTTCGGCAGCATCTCTGCTTGAAGCCTTCGGAAATGATTCAAAGTATGTTAAAACACTAAGATCAAAATCGAAATTGTTCTCCTGAAGAGTTTGCTTTCGCTTTTTGAAAGTACCAGTATTCTTTAAATTTTCTACCATTCTTTTCAATACGAACCGAGTTGGTGCCTGTAGGTAGGTCTCGATATCTCTCTCCGTACCACCGCAGAGCTAGATTCACATCTTTGTTATTTAAAAAATAAGCTTCAATTGAATCAAATTGTTCTTGATAAGCCATTTTTACCGTGAGACAAATATGAAATAATTTGTAAAAACAATCAAATGTGAATAATAAATGACAATTTATTTTCAAATGTAACATTCCATATATAGACTACCTCATACACGCAGTTATGTTGCATCCAAAAAAGGAGTCTGCATTAGGTACATACACGTGCAAATTTCAATCGTCTTTTCTAAATATTAATTCGTCATTTTAATGTATAAATGACGTCAATGATAATTATTAATTACTAACACAAGTAAACAGATGGATCTCTATGTTAAAGTGCTTAACTTTACCTATTCAATTTGTAATTTAAGATTTCATGGTTTTCCTTTCATTTAATTTATTAAGTTTGTTAGAGAGATTTTATCCTTATTATTGACCCTAACGATCTATGCAATAAAATTATGTATGCTGATGATGGGTGTAATTTTTGCAGATTTAGTTTTCCTCTTACTTTTTTGAGTCATTTTTTCCCTTTGTTGGTCTTTTATTGGTGTGCTAGTTAAAACTTCTGCTTTCTGTGTTTTTCTCTTTCGAGTTGTTTTATATGGAGCTACTTTTGGTATCGGTCTTATCATCATCGGACTATGATGCGGTCCACTCGTACTAGGTTTTATGATATCAGTCATTATTGTTGTATTCATGGTTCCATTGGAGGCACATGGTGTTACGGGCATTTCTGCGTTTGTTATTGTTGTACGGTAGGGCCTGTCAGGTGTTACTGCACCTGCTATTGTATCCCTCGTTAACAAAGGAGTCTCTGGTCTGGTTTCAATAGTCGGAGTTCCTGGAGCAGAATAAATCTTCTCGCTGACAACAAAAGTGTGCTAGTTGGTCCAGTTTACATTATCAGATGGGCTATCCGGGAGATTCATGTTCTGAGAAAGGATCATCTCTTCGATGACTGAAGGGGAAGGGGTTCTCTCAAGGTCCACGCTTGATTGCGATGGTGACCCGGGTTGTTGATTATTGGATTCAGTTGCAGTTCATGGGTTTTTCGTGATAGTTGCTGGCAAAAAATCTGCTTCATCAAAAATTTATCTATTAGTCGGTAGAAGACAGTATATAAGAAGTCGGTAGGTATGTGAGGTATGTCCACATGCCATGCCCAACATATGCATGCGAGCAGTTACGGCTTATAGGTACACTTAATAGGCTGCCCAGTGACCCATTACTTGCTGACCAATTTGGCCATTTTTGCCTACCACTAGATGCAGCTCAACTAGCTTATTTTCAAAATCCATTTTTCGGCTGACCAAAACCTCTATAATTTGAGGATGGTTTAAACAATACTCAAATTAAAGTAAGTTCCTACCATACTTAAATCAAAAACAAAATTAAAGAAACGCCAAGCGCAACGAAAAAGTACAGTTACATAATAATAATCAGGGCATTTGTGTTTGGACAGTACATTTAACAATATAAACTTCTAAACTAACTTTCGTTGGAATTTTTCCGCGCTGCTGGACTCGTTTGAGAGGTACTCGGTAACGACACCTAGAACAAACAAACTGGGTTGTTATGTTGTACAGTCAAGAAAGTTGTGTATAAGAACAGAACTTGGATTTAAAATCACCATCATAAAATTATAATGCTGGACATTCCACACAAATTTTTATCTTGTCCCAATGTAAGCAGAGCTTATGGTATGAGTACCATTGAAGTAACTATGATACCTAACTTTACTTTATTTAACACTCACAAATTATAGTCATAAAAACCCAATGCTGCCCACAAGCAGTTGCCCCGCAGAGGGAATCAAACCCGCAACCTTCTGCGTTGCAGGCAGACCTTCCCTCACTGCGCCATAGCAGTCATCGTAGAAATATTATATCGATATATTTATTATGCCCACCATTTGTGTACTTTTTAAAATTGTGTGCATTAAAGTATTAAAATAAATAAGTAACTAAAAATTGTGGTCATCATTATGAATGTACTTAACCAATAAAACATAGGTACGTACCTGTTCTTAAGATGTTGAAGAATTTTCTCCTTGAAGGCCTTTACGCGGCTTTTTTGATGGTGGCTCAACCACGGTATACCTGGCCTTGATATACATGAACACGGCTTTCTGTCTATTTGAAGGCGGTTGAGGGAACACACAGTGCTCACTGTGTCTACTTTAGCATTCAGGAAATTACTGTTATAGAGGACCTCTTGCGTGTTTAAGCCTATAAACTGGAAATCAATAATAATTAACAATGTTTTATTATTTATGTTTGATAAATTATGAGAGTAGGTAAAACTTTGTTGTTTCCTGCATTTATCCAGGAAACAGCGCGTTTTCAACCTGGAATAACATAAAACCTTTTAAAAAAAAAAGGCTTTAGGTTATTTCAGGTTGAAAACTCCATCTGCTTGCGTCCTAACGCGTAATAAACACTTTACGCAGATGCGGCTAACATTTTAACGTGTTAATAATATTAAAAGAACCTGCAATTTCCCCCAAAAGTCTAACTCAGCTGAAATGAAAAGCTCTTGGAAAACAATTCAACCCCTATCCAAACTCTCAATACCATCAATGGTTATTATTGCAGTGTTGGCTCAAATTTACCTAGAGACTCAATAAAAGTATCGCAGACGTCAGATAAAAAACTACCTAGCATTATAGGTTAAAACAAATCGCTCACTCTTGTCCTTTGGTTCGCTAGATAACAGATGCATCATAAATCTACTCTACTGTTATGACTCTAAAAAATGACTCCAGGATGGGATCAAGTAACAACTAAACTACTGAAACAATCCCTTAAGACGACGCATTGAAGATATTGGCGTCAGGGATTTCAACTTTTTTCAGCTATTACAAAACATTCGGAATACATTTTTTATGTTTTGAAATTTTCATGTTTTTTACTTCAAATTGGTAGGTACTTAATTGGTTTTCACGATTGGTTAACTTTTACAGCAGAAAAAAATTCCGAAAACAGCTCTATAAAAACATAGATTTTCACTTTACAGGTAACCGGAACCGATTTATGCCTCTTTTTCTGTACAGAAATAGGGGTGAAGTTACAATAACTCGCACCCAGCTAAAAATTGGAAGGATTTTTCAAAACACTATTATAAATGAAACTAGTTGTTTATTAGTGCGCGAGCTGCAAGCAGCTCGCGTCGGCTGTGTATACTGTATTTTTTTTTATTGTATTCCCCTTTTCGTAACCTACACCCTGGATTTGATCGAAATCGATAACCAAGAGTGGAGACTGCGATTAAAAACTGTCAGCCGTCTTGGATTTTGAAATGGACATCTTTTTCGTAATCTACGAGTTCGAGTTGATCGAAAACAATACCCATATAAGTGGGTGTGGTGTCACACAGCAAGGCTCGCTTCGCTCGCCTTGCTGTATGACGTGTGTCGTATTACGGTTCGCTTCGCTCACCGCAATCCGACACACGCCCGCCGTCATCAAATTCGTAATCCTCACCCCCATGTTAGTCGAAAACGAAACCCATATCAGATTTTTTGATGGGGGAGGAGGTACAGGGGGTCTGGGCACGGGTGGTCACAGCACGGCTCGCTTTGCTCGCCGTGCTGTTCCCCAATAGTCCGAACCCGCTCGTGCTGCCACGCAGCAAGGCTCGCTTCGCTCGCCTTGCTGTGTGACGGATTGCGGTTCGCTTCGCTCACCGCAAACCGACGCACGCCCGCCGTCATCAAATTCGTAATCCTCACCCCCATGGGTAGGTCTGTGAGGTATGTCCACATGCCATGCCCAACATAACATATGCATGCGAACAGTTACGGCTTATAGGTTCACTTAATAGGCTGCCCAGTGACCCATTACTTGCTGACCAATTTGGCCATTTTTGCCTACCACTAGATGCAGCTCAACTAGCTTTTTTTCAAAATCCATTTTTCGGCTGACCAAAACCTCTATAATTTGAGGATGGTTTAAACAATACTCAAATTAAAGTAAGTTCCTACCATACTTAAATCATAAACAAAATTAAAGAAACGCTAAGCGCAACGAAAAAGTACAGTTACATAATAATAATCAGGGCATTTGTGTTTGGACAGTACATTTAACAATATATTACTAACTTTCGTTGGAATTTTTCCGCGCTGCTGGACTCGTTTGAGAGGTACTCGGTAACGACACCTAGAACAAACAAACTGGGTTGTTATGTTGTACAGTCAAGAAAGTTGTGTATAAGAACAGAACTTGGATTTAAAATCACCATCATAAAATTATAATGCTGGACATTCCACACAAATTTTTATCTTGTCCCAATGTAAGCAGAGCTTGTGGTATGAGTACCATTGAAGTAACTATGATGCCTAACTTTACTTTATTTAACACTCACAAATTATAGTCTTAAAAACCCAATGCTGCCCACAAGCAGTTGCCCCGCAGAGGGAATCAAACCCGCAACCTTCTGCGTTGCAGGCAGACCTTCCCTCACTGCGCCATAGCGGTCGTAGAAATATTATATCGATATATTTATTATGCCCACGAGTTCGAGTTGATCGAAAACGATACCCATATAAGTGGGTGTGGTTTCACACAGCAAGGCTCGCTTCACTCGCCTTGCTGTATGACGTGTGTCGTATTACGGTTCGCTTCGCTCACCGCAATCCGACACACGCCCGCCGTCATCAAATTCGTAATCCTCACCCCCATGTTAGTCGAAAACGAAACCCATATCAGATTTTTTGATGGGGGAGGAGGTACAGGGGGTCTGGGCACGGGTGGTCACAGCACGGCTCGCTTTGCTCGCCGTGCTGTTCCCGCAGCAAGGCTCAAGGCAATATCTCCAGTACATAATGCAGGTACTTTATCTTTGTTTGCCACGACAATTTCCTTGATCATAATGATCCCTCGACACATATGACAACCATTCTTCGTTCGCAGTAAGATGAACACTCGCCCCGGAGTCAATATCGTTTTTACAAAATTCACCATTCAGGAACACGGCGCTAAACGCATTACTGCTTGTACGTTCATTTTTATTTGTATTCGACGAATTTTTGTTCGAAAATGTACACTGGTTGCGGTAATGCCCTGTTTGTTTACATTTGTAGCATGTTATGACTTTTGGTTTTGGCTTTGACATCTGAGCGTTGTCTATGGTCGCAGTGCTACCAACATTCCGCTTCTTCTTGAAACTCGCAAACGCACCACTGGAATCTCCGCCGTTTCCGCTTCTTTCCATGTCCAACAACTTGGTTTTAATGGCGTCTGCTGTCAATGGTATGCCGCAATGCTCAATCGCCATTATCATAGGGGAATATTTTTCTGTTAATCCCGCTAATGAAAGCGATGCGATCCACTCATCATTAATGTTAAAACCCGTACCACTCAATTTTTGGCTTGTTTCGATGATTTGTGTCACGTACAAAGTCATTGAAACGCTATTTTCGAGTCGTATGGAAATTAAACTCCTCAGTAAACTGATTCTTCTCGTAAATCCTGAGTCATCAAATAAAATAAATAAATAAATAATGCTGGACAATTCACACAGCATTATCTAGCCCCAAGGTAAGCAGAGCTTGTGTTATGGGTACTAGATAACTGATATAAGTACATAATAATATCTCGTATATTATTACATAGATAGATATTTTTTATTATACATAGAAAACGACCAGAACACCCTGAACAAATATCTGCAGATCGTACAAATATTTGTCCCGAGGCGGGAATCGAACCCGCAACCTCCTGCGTCGCAGGCAGACCTTCGCCCACCGCGCCACAGAGGTCGTCAAAATAGGTTCTTCAATTTCTTCCACAGCTCATGGGTCGTTCGTACACTTTTTATGTGCACGTACAGCGACGATTCTATTGTCAGAATCAGCTTGGCTCTGGTTTTCGCGTCACCTGCTGCTCCGATTTCTGCTGGTACAGTCGCCGACTTGATGCAATCAGGCATTCCCTCCAGAACTAAGAAATTCTCAGCCGCGAAAGCCCACTCACTGTAGTTCTCACGCCCTTTCAATTTAGGCACACTGACAAGGTAGTTCGTCGTCATCTTCACAGTCACAGCGTTGATTACAGTTTATCTCAATCTGCAAAGTCTATTTCCACTAGGAATATCCAAGAAAATCGCGAGAAAACTAAAAAAAACTGGGCACATAACCTCTAATTAATCAAACGCTTGAGTCACAGACAAGAACTAACTTTTATTGAAAAAACACACAGTGAGTATGACATTCTCTATGGTAGATGGCGCTACTAGTTGGTAATATTGTCGATACTAAATAGACACAAACTAACAGACTCCATTCTCATTCCGCTCTAATTCTTTAGGCATATAGGTGGGGAATTGTGGAGGTAGTGTCCTAGTTTTTGGAGGAAGCAGGCCAGACAAAACTTTCTCTCGAAACGATTCTAATGATAATGTTTTGCCCGTGCCTGCTTTGTATAAAAAGAATGCGTTGAGCATCATCATTTGGAACATATGTATGCCAATTTTTTTGTACCACCGAATAGATTTGTGGGCACATGGGTAGTATGATAACATTTGGTCGTGTCGGTCTACTCCTTTCATAAATTTATTGTATTGTATGATTATATTAGGCTTCATAGCAGCACGACCATGCCTGTTGATGCTTTGTATTAGCTCGGATGTATTATGTTCAGTGGAAAGAGTTAAGACGTCTCTATCTTTCCACTTCATGACGCATACACCCTTGCCGTTTTTACGGTATACCATACCACCCCTGGCTAATTTTTTATTCGTCACCACAGTCGGATTTCCTTTTCTATTTGATAATAGCGTGCCTGTGCAGTACGTTTAACGCGTCAATAAAGTTTCAGCAAGGTCAACGGTATTATAAAAATTGTCCATGTATACAATGAGTGACCACGGTCCAAATAATCGTCAAGCAGTTTGAGGACGACTTTTTCTACGTGGCCTTGTCCACCAACCTATGTATCGGCTGACCACTTGTACATATATCCTTCCACCGCACCGTTTTAAACGGCTCTCAGCGCTGATGCCTCGGCTGATTATTTCACTGGCATGCTGGTTTGTCATTTCAGCCAGCATACTCAAAAAACTCATGTTAAAAAATATCTTGAAGTATTGCAAAGAAGATAACTGTGCTGCATTCGTGATGCGAATGCCTGGATTTCCCAACAGTGGCAGAGACGTTGGCTCCAGAGGTTCATCGACCCAATCATTAATGGACGAAGATGACGCTGTTGCAAGATCTTCCTCTTACTCATCACTTTCCGAGCCGTGGGTTCTATGAACTTATTTAGAATTTGCTCTTTATAAATTATAATAAAATGCGTTTTTAATCATTATTTCTTTGTTTCGAAACTTATTGTGAACTTACATTGAATTAATTAGATGTATGAATAAAATACCTGTCCAAAGTATCGGCATCCGAGATTTCCGAGTCACGAAAAGTAACATCGGAACCCTTGCTATTAGTACGCTCGCACGGCCTTGCAGTTTGTTCCCGTCTCCACTCAGCAGCCTCCTCCCTCCCGAAAATCGATAGTAAATTTTCTTCGACTTCGTCCATCTACAATAAAACATTACATCATGAGAAGAACTCTTGAGACCCACAATTACGCGTGGAGGGTTTTCAATAGCCGACTACTGACTTCTAAAAGTAAAAGGTACTGAAATAGTAGGTAGTTTATACAATGTTATATTATTCGCTGACAGCGATAAGGCCACCTATTGAACTGTTCATGTTATATATTTAGATAAGGTTCATTTTGTTATGTCTTAAGTGCAATAAAGTGTTCATTCATTCATTCTTGATCAAACGAGATATTCGGATACAGGACATATATTTATATTTTCAATTTTCTTTTCTCTCAAAAATAAAGTCGATAATTTTTTTTATGGAAACTACTTTAACTACTAACTTTACTACTAACTCTGATTTATTTATTATGATTGTTTATTTAGCAAAATATCCAATACATTCTAATAATATTATCAATGCGAAAGTCTGTGTGATTGTTTGTTCGTACCTCCGTAACTACTTAACCTATTTAGATGAAATATAGTACGTAGATAGAATAAGTTTCAGAATACGATATAGGCTAATCTAATTTTGAAAAATTAACCTCAGTGTTAAAAGGGGTGATTAAGTTAGTAGGAATTATTTTTTCTTAGTTCGATACACTCAAAACTCGGAATAAATAAACTATAAAGTAAATCATGAATCAAGTTTTTTTTACAAAACTACCGTTTTGGGTATGCAATACATTTTAGAAATGTAGTTTAATACAACATGCAATATCCCAGTTTAAAGTAAAAATAAAGTCAAAAATAAAATAAAAATATTTACTAGGCATATTGTATCAAAATACTATTTGCTTAAGGCGAATAGTAGGGTGGATAGTGGCGCCACTAGACTGACGTTCGTAGAAAGTTGTTGAAAAATTCCGGACAAAAACACGTAGGGAAAGAAATGCCAGCCAAATCAATGAAATATCCCTGTCCTAAAAGATATTTTAATTTTGTGTAGCCTAGTTGTGGGCACAGCGAGTTTATGTACTTAGTTTTACTTTCGATTGTATTATTTGATAAATTACTCAAGTTAAGGTAACACAATACTAGTTTCGATATGAGATAACTCTCTGATATTAATTTATATCAGACTTCTAAGTAATTTTTAATGGATATTTGCGAAAAATAAAAAATAAAACAACGACAAATTATTAAACGGGGAAAATGCAACAATTGTTACACCGGGCCGTAGCCTGGTTAATAGAGAGAAATTTGTATTAAAACCTTAAAAATATACTAAGTTACTAATTATTACTGTAGCACCACTACACGCGCACACCTGCGCGTGCGTCACCACGCGCCTCCCCACTCGCCTGTAAGGAACGCCCCTGTAAGGAAGTAGATTGATTGATGTTACAAAATTTATGAGATGCCACTTTCAGATCGTTTTTTTTACAAGTATTTGTTGATTAACTATTACATATTATACATCATTAAAAGCGCGGTACTTAACACTTTCCATGTAATTCAAGCATATTCATATATGGCTAAGAAAGTTAGCTTTTTCAGTCAGTTTTTGAAAGCCCTCCTATTTTTTCAGTTTTAAAAATTCAAATTGAGTTTTCGTACTTGCCGCTGTCTCCCGACAAGGAGATACGACTACGTAAGCGTTCCTTAATCTGTATACTAACAGGATTTTAAACAATTTTTTGCCCCGATTTGCCCCAATTTGACTCAGGGGTAAAAAAGTGCACCGTGGGAAAATACGAAAAATGAAAAATGTGTATTTTTTTCAAAAATTTAATTAAAATTGTAGCAAATATCCTGGTTTTTATATACTTGATGACCCTAAATTTAGTGAAGAATGTTTAAATTTAAAAAAAAATGAAAAAAATTGACGTGGGAACCATGGTTATCTTAATTTATGAAGGTACCTTTTTTATAATTATTTTAACCGTAAATAGAGAATTACCGCATTATTTGATAATAGTTATCACCTTATCAAAGAAAGAAACGAAATATTGCGGTTGCCGAACCGGAAACCGCAAAGAAATAAATAAGTTATCAATTTCCAAAGGAAAATATTTCGAGGAACGTGTGCAAGAAACCGCAATGGAAATCTGTACTTACTGTACTTACTGCAAATATGTTATTAATTACTGTCACTATAAAAAAGGATTCAGGTTTCAACTTCAAATATTTAAGGGTTTGCTATTTTCGCGCAAAAAAGTGTACCTACTTAGTAAAAAAAACAACATGTGTGAATTCATCGTATCAAAACGCCAATTATGTTCTTTTTTATTCGATAACGATGCCACTTCCGAAAATCTTCTTAAGTATTTGGGAGAAAACTTTAACTTGACACCTACTAAACATAACATAATTTCGATAAGCTTTGGAAACTTTTTGACCACTCTAAGCAATGGGAGTATATTAACAAATTTACTAAGAAAATTTATAAAAAGAGACAAACAAAGGGAGGACTATCGAGAAGGAAATTTAATACTAATTACTATTTACCTGTTCCGAAAGAAGATTCTAAAGGTGGGTACAGACTGGTGAAACGTAACATGAAATGTATAATTCTGCCTTTCATTGCATGTTCGCTGCAAGCGTGGACGCATAGCGCGCTCTTAACGCGCATTCACTACGAACCTCCCGCGTTCGTCTGTTTCCGCCATTCTGCCGCGAACACGGCCCTTCGATACACGTTTTTTTCGTGCGCGTCACTTACAAAACCGGTAGATCACACGAAGCATGGAGTCCGAAGACCACGTTCTTGCTTTGACGATTATCAGTACTTCATTATTAATAATACATCAACACATGAAAACACGCCGAAGACCCCGACGTTGGTGGCGGACAGAATTGTATAAACGGAGAGAAGGTAGAGAACTGCTTACTGATATGAATTTTCAGCACATAAGTGGACAATACAAAAACTTTACAAGGATGACGCCAACAGACTTTGAAAATTTGCTCGAGATGATCGGACCAAGAATTAGTCGAAACCATACAAATTTAAGAGCTCCAATTTCAATCCAAGATAGGCTAGCAATAACACTTCGATTTTTGGGTTCCGGGGACTCTTACACAAGTCTGCAGTATACGTTTAGAGTATCGAAACAATCCATAAGTGCTATTGTACCTGAAGTGTGCGCCGCAATAATGGAGGAATTAAAAGAATACATTAAGGTACGTATTATGAAAATCTTTATTTATGTTTAGAAGTGTCTTTATTTATCACATTAAATCATTAAAGTCATCCATAGAAGACGTGTAAGACTCTTGTGAAGAGACCGACAAGGGCGGCTGGTTGGTTGGATAGTCAGTAGTATCTTCATTTCTTGCCGTAGTAGCCATAGGGTCCCGCTTCGTTTGTGCCCGATGGTGGTCCGGCCGATGTTGAGGGACGATTAGAATATCCGGTCAGATCCACACAGTTCTGTCTTGCCCTGGATAAATAATCATCTTGGTGTGAACCATATGCATGGTAATCGTAATATCCCCTGTCAGCTTTCATAATTATTTCAAAAATTGCATGTTCCACCGAAATCCTAGTTTGTGGAGAATAACTAGTCATTTTAGCCCCTATAAAGGAAGCGAAACTTTTCGTTGTATCAGGAATACCTATCGAATTGTCCAATTTATTGGCTGTTGTTTTCAGTATTCCCATCACATCTGAGAGCACATTGTCATCCCTCCTGGTTTGTTTAGCGCTCTTTGGAGTACATTCATTTGGTGGTACTGGAGGGGTGAACACATTTTGGTCGGCAGTGTTTCCCAAGTCCGAGCGATGAAGTGACTCCTAAAAATGCAAAAAATAATTAATTGTTTTCTTTTTAGGTACCAACGACAGCCGAAGCCTGGTTGAAGATAAGCAAGGAGTTTGAAGACCGGTGGAACTTTCCACACTGTTCAGGGGCATTAGACGGAAAGCACGTTATACTTGAAGCACCTATCAAAAGCGGAACCGAGTTCTATAATTATAAACAAAATTTTAGCATCGTTTTGTTTGCTCTAGTTGATGCAGATTATAATTTTCTATTCGTAGACGTGGGGTGCCAAGGGAGAATTTCAGATGGCGGAGTTTTCAAAGATACCACATTATATGATATGATAGAGAATAACACAATAAACCTGCCATCGCCGCGTCCACTCCCCGATAGAAATATTTCCATCCCATATTTTTTTGTAGGCGATAGTGCCTTTGCTTTAAGTGAAAACTTGATGAAACCATATGGTGGGACACATCCAAAGGGTTCATCGAAGAGAATATTTAATTACCGATTAAGTAGAGCTAGACGGATTGTTGAGAACGTATTTGGAATTATATCGTCTGTGTTCAGAGTTTTAAGAAAACCAATGCTTTTACAGCCTGATAATGCTGAATTGGTAGTTATGGCAATCGTTCTTCTACATAATTATTTGAAACGTCATTCTAGAAACGTGTTCATAACTCCAGGATTAGTTGATCAGGAGGAAGAAGGAATTTTAAATGAAGGTTCATGGAGGCGAAATAATGACGACATGACATCATTACTGCCCATAAGAAATATTCCCAGACGATCACCTGCACATCTAAATGCTATCAGAGATGAATTGGCTGATTATTTTACGAAAGAAGGAAAGGTTTCTTGGCAAGACAGATGTTCATAGAATAATCCATACCGTATTTTTTCTCTTTCTCGGTGTGTTCCTGTCGTCTAAGAACTTCAAAGCATCATAGGCAAACCAACGACTTATGTATGTTTCCGAGGCACCTGCAACCGAGTAATACAAAGTTAATTGTTTAGGATAAATAAATAATTTAGCTGAAACATGAGGTTTGAATTCCTTTTTCTCGTTTTTGCATCGAAATTGGTCCATCCGTTTAAGCGCTACGATGCTACAGACAGACAGACCCACAGTTTTAGGGGTCAGACTTATAACACCCCTCGTTTTACGTCAGAAGTAAAAAATTACACATTCTCGTGGTATTTTATATACACTTACCTACATTACAATACAGGCTGTCCCGTAAATAGTACGACATACTGCCAGAGGTTAAAGTACTCATCAATACGAACAACTTTTACTATGGGACCATTCGAAATCGCGAAAAAAAATCAGCTGAATGTCGTAGTATTTACGGGACACCCTGTATGTCTTTATCTACCATTATACTTTAACGGTCTTATGCATGAAAAGTTATCAAACGTTTTAAACCTGTTATAAACCCTTTATAGCAGGAAGTGATTACCTACTGTTTGTTAATCTTTATAAATGAAGAAAAAATAACAATAATAATACAAACATTAATCATTATTCTTACCTTTTCCTGTCCCCTTTGATTTTTTTTCCTTCAGCTTTTCGCGGCGGTATGAAGAGAGAAGACTAACAATTTTGCTGTTGCATTTTTCTACAGTCATTGTCATCAACTTTGCGATTTCCGACCACGCATCTTGCTTAAGATTTTTCTTATAATAGTTATCATTTTGCGGGTTCCACAAAATTTCACGAACTCTGTACGCATCTATCAAGCAAAATGCCTTTTCCTCACTCCACGCAGTGTCGTCCTCCATGTTCGTTGCGTGCACGTGTTGATTTCAAAACGACCGTCCACGTTGGCTGCTCCGCGCACACTGCGCGCCCCTTTGTGTTCGTTCGAAAAACCGACAAATCACGGATCGCTCCGCGCGCGGCTTGTAATGCTCGTAGCGTGCGCGTGAAATGCACATTTCGCGCGCACAAGACGTCCAAACTATGAGAAATTGTTACAAAGTGTGTTACCTTTCATGATACATTGCAGCAATGTGTACGGTGAATTCTTTCATTGCATGACACATTGCATGTTACGTTTCACCAGTCTGTACCCACCTTTAAAGGGCAATGTATACGCTTCTACAACAAAACTCCTAGTGAGTTGCAAAAATTATCAGTAAATAAATTCAAACAAATTGTTAAAACCTTGCTGTGCAAAAAGGCTTACTATAAAATATCAGATTATCTAGAGGACAAAAAAGCTTGGGACGGGTTTTGCTCCAACTCGAAAAATAACAACTAATAGGCTAAAGGTTTCTTCGTCGCTTCTTTACTTTTTCTACATACCGAAGCGACAGAAATCAAAAAATATCACTTTATTTCCGTGTCAGTATTTAGTTTTATATTTTGACCTTTTCTAAGTGTACCAATTATTGTATTTATGGAAATATAGAGTTTTTGATTTTGATTTTGATTTTGAAAGTACCACATTAGATAGTTGAGTAACATTTCTTGTCGCAGAAAAGAATCGAAAGGGGCACATTCGATAGTAGACTTAAATATTTTGTCACAGAACAATATCGAAACTGGCACATTCGATAAAAATGTAACCAGTAAAAGCCGAGTAAAGTATCGAATTACACATTCGATACTTTATATATCACTTAAAATATGAAAATTATGAAAACTCTCATACATGCAATTTTCTACTAAATATACATTTCTTATATTAAATTTTCGAATTTAATATTTGTCAAAAATCAAAATCTAAACTTAGATTTGCTCCCTGTAAAATACGGGTTTTGCAGGTTCGATAGATTACGTGGGGGCCGTCGAAATGTCACTGTAACATAACTCATGTAAATGCAAGAAAAAAGTCAGAGCCAATACATTTACATGTACAGTCAGCTGCAAAAATATGTATACATAATACACTCCCAAGTTTTCAATTTGACTGAATAGTAAGTTTATAGTAATTTGTGATAATTTATGTACAGCATTCTGACAAGTACGATGACTACTTTGTACGAAAAACGTGTGCGTGGCCTTTTATTAGAAAAGTTCCGAGTAAAATAAAAGTTAAACCTTGGAAGTGTATACATGTCTGTGCAGCTGACTGTACATTACAGCTTTGATGGCCCCAGTAAATCCTTCAGGGGTAAAAATAGGTCCACTTCTCAACTGCCTTTTTACCAGGCGTTCTATTTGGGAGTGGGCTGAGTCTCCCTCATTATGTGTGTGCCCCTTGATGAGAAATTTGTGTGTAATGGAGTTTATGTTCGAAAGGTTCTGCACCGCATAGAGATACATAGGTATCATAAATTTATTCTTCTGTTGACCGGCACAGTTGTCTGAGTAAAAAACAATGTTCATTGCATTTTGCCCTTCAGAAATCTTCTTTAAGTATTGGAAAACGCAGGTGGCAATCTCATTTACACCCCTATGAGCCTGTGCTTCATCCCACACGTAACTTTCAACGGAGTTTGTTTTGAGATCATACATCACGTCAGATTTAATACGTTCAGCTTGGATTTATAATAGAAAACGGACGTGTCTCCTTTCGGGCACTGAAACACAGCTTGAAGATCGAAAACAGCCACAAAAATGTCCTCGTCTGTTTTATCTTTCTCCTTCTCGATTCGCGACATTCGTTTTTCTTCTAGGTGAGATAGAAAAAGTTCCTTTTTTTTTCCTTTTCTTCATCTGTACTTAGTTTATAAGCTTCGCAAACCTCGCACGCATCTTTTTTTGGAATAAAAAAAGATATTAAAGTCCTGAGTAAAAATGCGATAGAACATGATGTAATTTGCGTACGGAACGTTTTGGGACTTGCAATGCTCAACATAGTCTCGGTGTATATCGGAAATAGTTTTACTCCCATCAATGTAATGCCTCTTGGAATTTGCTCGGAGGTAAGAAGAACTCTTCAAAATACTGCGATGGCAATGAGTTTGTGTTGTTTGTTGATCATCTACTTTTTCATTGTCGTCAACAGTTTTTAAGTCCGGGTTATTACGAGCAACTGTGGTACTTAAAAACGATGAACTCGTCGATTCACTGCGATGGAGATGAGTTTGTGTCGTTTCGTGGTCATCAACTATTTCAACTTCGTTAACAGTTCTTGAATTTGGGTTTTCACGAGTTAGGTTGCTACTATTCAAACCTTCGTCCATTTTTGATTGTGCTAACCGCAATATTATTTTAGACCTTGTCCCCATCTGTAAAGATAACTGAAGTTTTATATTGCTGCTTAGTTCATACAACGTGACAAGTATACATATCATTAAATTTTATCAATATGTATTCTGCAACAACAGGATATCAATAAATGACCCACAACATATTTCCAGTATAAGAAAAACATGTATCATCTACATATTCTGCAACAACAGGATATCAATAAATGACCCACAACATATTATTTCCAGTATAAGGAAAACGTGTATTATCTACAACGTTACAATTCAAGATGACAAGATGATGGATACTGTGAATTTCTTACAAGAAAAACGTGACATCAAAAACATGTCTCGTTAGCTTCGCTTTATGTTTTACAAGAACATTGTGATAAGTATGACGTGCCACATTGTCGAAAAAAGAAAATTATTAAAAGAGACTTACCATTCAACTAAATCGTGGTATCCTCGTGATGTCACGTTCTTCATGAAAACCGAGAGCACTTCAAACCTCAAAGACCAGGTGACAACTGAACTGTCACTGTGTCGAAGCCAACCAGATCACCAAACGAGACAGCGCTATATAGTGATAGGTTGTCTCTTTCTCTCAATAACTCAGTTGTTTTTGTAGTAAAAAATATCCCGTTTTTGTAGATAATAGAACGAGAGATCGCGTTTCAGAATATCAGTAAAAAAAAACGTATATTTCGAGATGTCACACTGTCGTCGCAAGTGGACGATATTGCATATTACTTTTGCTAGATAATAACGAATTTTCTTTTTTTTTTTTAGTTCTTCGATGGGTATTTCCATTAACTAATGCATTTCCACGCGTCGTGGTTTTTTAATTTATTTTTAGTCCTTTAAAAATTTACATTCCACTAACATGGTTTCAATTGTAAATATTCAATAAAATTCATTTCCAGTTCATTCGGCCAATTAATATGGCTCATGATGCACTTAGGCCGGACGATCTTATTTAATAATGCCATCCTTCTACGACGTTTGTAATTCGATGAGGTTTTCCGTAACAGCTCATGATTGCCACTGTATCATATCCCATCCACTGTTTAACGTAGTAGCCAACGAAATCATTCCAGGCGGATGTGTTGTGAGAAGAAATATCAAAATTAATTGAAAAGAAGCCCTCGGGAATGTGTGCCGGTGGCAGATGTGCTAAAGCTATACATAATGCTATTGTTTCCTTCTGTTCTTTAGTAATATATAAATTTGCTATCTCTGCACTTTTACGTAAAGCCTGAGCGTAATGGACAAAAACATCCGTGTACTGTTACACAAGGAAATACTTTCTGGTTGTCTTTTGCTCTGGGCTCTGGTTGTCTTATGCTCTGGGTAGAACCGTCAACGTAATAGGTAAGGTGCGTTTACCTATCGTCACCTCTTGTGTTGTCGTCAATAATATTTCCGACCTGACTGTGCCATCAGCGAGGCTTATGTCCGCTTTCCGGTTGTTGAATCTGACTCCGGTGCCTACTAGCATGTATAGATGCGTACTCGCTATGTTTGTCCGTGCCGCAGTGTCTATCTGTGCATATCCGCATTGTCCCTTGATAGAAATTTCAATTGTGGGTATTTTGACGTTGCCTTCCAGAGTTGACTACATTCTGTAAAACGAGACTGGTTTGGGTGGTGTTTCTTTGGACTTCAGCTGCTACGAAAAATATTTCATTAGTTAAGTTGTACGTGAAGGGCAAAAAAATATTTGTTATCTTTACAATAGCAATTTACCCTTTATAAGGCATAACGAACAGGCGTTGGTAATATAAATCTAGTAGTAGTTTTCCCTTTTGTGTGAGGGTAGAAACAAATTTTTTTTTTGTGCTCAATGCTGAGACCGTCGTGGCCAGGTGACTTCCCTCTCTTCATGTTCTTTATGACTTCTTCAAATTCCTTAGCAAGGAACCTGGTTCGAAAGACTGCAATCCAATCCCGCCATTCAGCACCTGCACATCCTGAGGCATAACAGAGAAGTGTTCCTTGAAGAGGGTCATTTAAACTGTCGATACTCACAGGCAGTCCAGGCTTACTATTCATTTTCTTTGTACTTTTCCAAAAGCTACGGAAATCGTTTTTAGTGTGACGAGTTGCCAGCATATCTAACTTTATCTGTGTCGTCTAGTATCAATGTCCGCCAGATCCAGAATAGTAAATTTTACAATAAATGGCTTTTTTTCTTTGTTACTGCTGCAAATACACTATCTTTTTATATAATTCAACGTAAAATTACTTTAAATGATTCTGGGACTTGTAAAGTTAAATTGTTTTTAGATTTTGAATTATACAACTAAATATAGACAAAAAATATGGATGTAGCGGATATTGATATTGAGTCATGGATCTGGCGGACTTTGTTACTCAGCTCAATGGATGTAGCGGACTTTGTTACTCAGCTCAATGGATGTAGCGGATTTTGACATTCACTTTCTTAATATACAGGATGTCATAAAATTATAACTTAAACTTCTACTACAACTAAATAAAACTATTTTCGTATTATTAAAAAAGTTATTTTATTAATATATTTTATATAAAATTTTCACTTTCTTCTAGTGGGACACACTGAAGGTACTCATGTTCTTCAAAATTATTATTATATTCTTCTACGTCTTTATAATATTTCAAACTATCGATTGTCCTCCAGTCTTCACCAAAGTGCTTCTTCAAAAGGTTTGCTACATCAAGTATTTTCTTGATGTTTACTTTATTTCCTCTTCGCAAAATTGCGGGTGCCAAATCAGTGATCTTCTTTCCTCGTTTCGTTACATATTTTGGTTGCCCTGTTTCAGTTCGATAATTTTCTTCACCTTGCACACTAACGTTCTGTCGACCCCTGTGCAATATAAAACGCTTTGATGGGTTGAACCTGAAATGCCAGTTTCCTGGAGTTTTAAGTGTTGAAGTGACTTCTTTTTTCCAATCACGCACTTCAACGTTGTCATCGCCTAAATGATAAACAGTCGCGTTTTCCTTGAATAAATCGACATAAATTTGTGGATCGCATATGATCGATTTTTTTTTGGTCTCCCTTTCAATCTTTGCGAATATGCGGTCCGGTGGCAAGAACGAGTGTCCTACCATAGGAAATATAATTTCAAGTTCTTTCACATGTGATGGTGCATGAGAAAATAACCAACTTGAACACATGCCCAAAAGAGTTGTGTTCTTATTCTGGCCTCCGCACCCGTCAGCGAATAGCCTCATTTTTTGAATATTTTCAGGAATAACCAGATTGGTTAATGTGTGAAACACTGCACTTGCAATTTCGTTTGATGATTTGGAGTGTTCGTTTTCACACCAATAGTATGTACGTACATTATCCAAAGCAGATTTGGAAGTCCCGATAACAACTGTAAAGTTGTACATATTCAGTTGCCTACTGAAGTAAGCCGCTTGATCTGGTAATTTGGGAAGTGGGTTGTTTTTTTGACAATCGAAGGAGAGTGAAATACAATTTTCTGCTTCAACCTTCAATAATTGATAAAAAGCTTTAGCTTTTAAGGTATGTATTCGTTTCTCCGTCATGTATGTTACCTTTTCTTCACTTGTGGGGGCAGTTTCAATTTTTCTAGCCAACTCAAAACATCGAGAACAGGTATCCTTTAGTGGCGATCCAAATCCAACATTATACTTTTTATTAAAAAGATCACGAAAAAATGATTGTTTAACTTTAAGCTGTGGTGTCTCTTGAACTTGCTCTTGATATATTTTCCAGAGCTTTACAATATTAAGTTCTGATGGCAAATACAGTCTAGTACACGATTTAGCTCTACAGTAATGTGGTTCTGCAGCTTCCAAAGATTCTATAAATTCCTCTACCCTTCTTCGTTTTTCAGCATACCGTGCTTCTTTATGGTTGCCACCGCGATTCTCCTTTGCTATAGTCCCTCCATCTTTAAAAGATCTTTGTAATATGCCAGTAACTCGATCTTTACCTACTTTCAATATTTTAAGGAAAGCAGATTTACAAACTCTTACTTGTTTATGTGGATTTTTAATCGTAACGTAGTATTCTGCATTCATATTTTTTGGCCCTCTAGTTTCATTTTTCAGTCTAGTTCTAGAACATTTTGCAACACGGCAGTGCTGCAGAATGAAATTGTCTTGATCAATTTTATTCCGCAATTTATAGAAATTACGGTGCATTCGAGCAATGTCTTGCATCTTTATTGTCAAGCAACGAAAAGTTGTATTTTTTTTATGATTGCACTGAGGAGGTTCCGGAAAAGATGTCGAAGCATATCTGAAAAAAAAAAAACTGTGTAAATATTTTAAAGAGTTAGCAACTACGAACGAAAGAAAAATGATACTAAATTATAGTTAATTTAGTATCATTTTTCTTTTCGTACGATAGTTCGTAATAAAAAATACCCTAACCTAAAGTTTGTATGAATGGATGTAGTCACTCTTTCACGCCAAAAACTACTGAAAAGATTTTTATGAAAAACGAACAAAGTCAGAGGCAAGAGCTGTTCAGATCTACAAAGTTTAAAAAACTCGATTGATATTTGTTTATGAAATAAGAAAATAATTTGATCTGAACATTCCAATAAAACTGAACTCGACTAAAACGGACACTTTTGAAACAGCCTGTATGTCTTTGTATACCAATTTCAATGAAATTTTGACTCACATTTCTCGACGTTTTCTTTCTCTTTTCCAGTTTTCTTTGTTCACGCCTCGCTTCCTTGCTTCATTAGGTGGAACTTTTTCAATTTTTTTCAACAAATCGCCCATTATTTCCTTTTAAATTCAATAAAAACGCAGCACGAAATCCACAAGAATGTCTGGAGACAGCCATACTGACGCCAAGGACGCCATGACAGTTGCCTGTCAACATCCTGCGTTATGATTGGTCTATTTGGATCTAGCGTGGAATGAACCTCAGTGGGCAAGGATCTGGCGGGATTTGATATTAAATACAGATTTCGATCTCAATTTGCTAATGATCTGGCGTAGATTGATACGAACTTACTAATAGGAAGCAAAGATTTCAATAAACATAAACCATAGACCATTATAACTTTTTTTTTAATAAAAATGGATCTGGCGGCCTTTGATACTAGACGACACATCTGTTCCTGGTGTTTCTGACACCATTTAAGTTTTGACTTGAAGCTTCTTCTACTACTGCACATTTCATAATACACTGAACCTGACATCGCCTTACCTTGAAATACCCACGATTCAAATTTCAGCCCAGCCTGCGTGTGAGCACCAGCGACATGCTTGTTTCAACCAATTACCTGGCTCTTTTTAGCCTTGACCATCTGAGAATCATGACGGGAAAGTGATGCAGCTGTTGCTATTGACCATACAATATCTTTATTATAACTTATCAATCAGGTCTCCATGTTCTAAATTCTGGCAAAATTTATCACAACATATATCCAGAGTTTCAGGGAATTTTAGCAGTCTTAACATTTCATGACATCTTTTAGTATAGCTTTTAATTTGTTCCGGCTGCCTATCACCCCAAATAGCAGAATATTTACTTATTGCCTTTCAGTTTTTTTGGCGGTTTAATTTTATGTTCAAAAGTTTTTATCTTCTTAGATATGACAACTGTCACGAAAAATAAAGTCCGATACGCACTGCTGGACCTAGTTCACATACCTATTACCTACTTAACTTCTACAGGGTGGAATTTTGTAATGCCACCTGGAGGGAAAGTACTCTTAATACTGTAGATAGAAAATTGTACTAAAAGAAAACATTCCTTTATTTTTGAAAAGCAAGGAAACTGCATTCAAAGATTTTCGAAAATTCGCTTGCCACACCCGGGAATCGAACCGACTAAAATCTGTAAAAATTACACCCTGTACTTTTATTGCATAGATCGTTAGGGTCATTCATAAGGATGAAATCTCTCTGACAAACTTAATAAATTAAATGAAAGGAAAACCATGAAATCTTAAATTATAAATTGAATGGGTCAAGTTAAGCACTATAGCTTAAAGATCCATCTGTTTACTTTTGTCAGTAATTAATAATTATCATTAGCGTCATTTATCCATTAAAATGACGTACCTATTAATATTTAGATAAGACGATTGAAATTTGCACGTGTTTGTACCTAATACAGACTCTTCTATCTTAAAATACTGGATCTCTTAAGAAATGAGTTAAATGGTTTCCCCGAGGCAGAGCGACACCTAATAATTCTACAGCAAGATGGTGCTCCAGCCCATAACAGCAGAATCACTACTACATTACATTAATAACCATTTTATTACCTATATTGGTACCAACGGCACAATCAGATGGCCTGCGAGATCACCAGATCTCACCCCTTTAGATTTTTTTTTGTGGGGATATGTAAAAAATCTAATTTACATGAAATCTTATGCGAATGTAAACGAGTTGAGAGTTGAAGTTCAGAATACGATTTATAATATTCACCACAACACGTTATTAAAAGTTACTAGAAATGAATTCATTAGAAGAATAAATTTGTGTATCCAAGAAAATGGAGCCCATTTTGAGCAACTAATTAGTAGTTAGTTAACTTTTTATTGTAAATATTTAAAAAAAATTAAGATTTCATGGTTTTCCATTCACTTAATTTATTAAGTTTGTTAGAGAAATTTCATCCTTATAATTGACCCGACCGATCTGTGCAATAAAAATACAGGGTGTAATTTTTACAGCTTTTAGTCGGTTCGATTCCCGGGTGTGGCAAGCGAATTTTCGAAAACCTTTGAATGCAGTTTTCTTTCTTTTCAAAATTAAAGGAATGTTTTCTTTGAGTAAAATTTCCTATCTACAGTATTAAGAGTACTTTCCCTCCAGGTGGCATTACAAAATTCCACCCTGTATACCCATACCTAATAATAATAAACTAAGATTTTTCGCACTAGTGAAAGTTCATTATTACGTTTAGTTAGTACTAAACGAAAAATCTTTGTACATTATTAATTGGGCCTCTGCAAAAAGGAAATGTCACCTGATTGGGCTGGCAGAAACAATATAAGCAGACACGAAATAAAAAGAATACAATCTAGAAAAGTAAAACAGAGTTAACAAAAATACTAGGGAAAGGAAATACTGAGTTTCACCATACTATTAGTAGTTAACTACACACTACTGACTGTGTACAATCACAATGTAAGTATACTATTAGGTAAAAAATGCTTAACTATCTTGGTAACTTACGCTAACCAGTCTTTTATGTCTATTTATGGCAGACGCACGCCTTAAATGTACCTTAATTTAAACAATAAAATATGACTGACTTAATTTTCACACAATCAACAAGTACTTTTATAACAAATCAATACGAAAGTCGAGATAAAATGTCTTTAAATCTTTTATCTAAGATCAAACTTAAAACTTAGTGTTAGAACATACATTTATTCACAAAGAAAATTATACTACTATTTACAATTGAAACAATTGAGCTAACTGCCGACTGTTGCAAACAGTCTACAGATAGCTCAACTGATCCATATCAACACCAGTCGGAAGCGTCCCCAAGACGCTGGCTGCATTGCCACGCTGTATGGCAATGCTGATACGCTGTGCCAGATATTCACCAGCTCTCGGGTCACGCGTCGCTTCGACCAGACGCTCAGATAGTTTTTTGAAAACCCGAAGAGCCTCGGTACCCCACGGACCTAGGGTCTCGACTCCAAGGGGAGCAAATGTGTAGGCTCTGTCGAGACCTGCATATTTGCGCCTCTTGAGATCTTCGGCCAAATCTGCCGCCGCACCCGCCCTCACGGATGTCCTCGGAAGATGGGAAGGCGCAAGTGTGTCGACGCATGTAGCGTCCCACACAATGGGCCTCCCCAACTCCCATGGGACTAGTGTCATACCGTCGGGCCTCTTACCATCGTCACGCAACAGACCAATCGGTTCGAGAATAGCTGGTACGTTAACGGTGACAAAGGCCCGCCAGATGATGTCGTTAAGGCTAGCGTGGCGAGATATCCGACCAGCGGCCCTAGTGCACGATAATCCGTGATGACCAAGCTGTTCGACAGCAGTACCGCACTGGCATTGATGAGGCGCGCAACACCTTGCATCCAACCGGAGACATGTTGCGATACGGAAAGTTACGGGATCCAATAAAGTACCAGTGTTATATGAAGGAAATGCTTGCAACCAATGTCCTGACTCCCATTTAGAAACGGCCAGGAGGCGGGCACGATCTGCAGAGCTGGAGCACGTTTGTAACAAACAGTTCCGTGTCAACTCACACAGAGGCCCGTCCCATTGCCGTTGGGACAAAAGTGATTTTGGGGGAGCAGCATCGGGGCAAGCACTATGCCAAGCCGTTCGAGCTTCGTCTAAAAATGAAATTTTCAATGACATTCCAGGTGGGACCAAAAGAGAAGGATTTAAAATTTTTTCAACTAAAGAACTAGTGCTGTAGACAGAAGACAAGAACGCTGGTAGGGCTACACTTGAAATTTTGCGTATACCTAAGCCTCCCAATTTGACAGGCAGGGAGGCCTGCGACCATGCCTTGTCATCTAAATCGATATTCAAAACCGATGATAAAGTATTCATTATTATGTTGTCTAAGCCTTCCAAGAGCTCGCTGTGTTTCCACATTTGACTACATCTCAAAGAATACGTAAATTTAGGTACAAATAGACAGAACCGAATAATTGTAAAAGCCATATGACTATTAATTTTGAGCAGTCTGTCCGAATTTTTGTGGAAATTTTGAATTTTCTCATCTACAAATGACTGAAAAGACTCATCAAGAATTGGTGAACCAAGGAGTCGAAGTGAACATTTATCAACAACTGTAATGTTGGGGGCTAATGTATTGAATTTCTCAATGATATTGTTTTTGTCTACACAAGAGTCCGAAATAAAAAGCTCACACTTTGAAAAATTGAATTCCAAACCTATTTGTCGAAATTCGTCTGTGATGATTTTTAGATCATCAAAAACTGCGTTCACTTCTCCACCTAATGTTCCATCATCCAAATACCAAACATTAAGCTTGGATTGGAGACGTTGAATTATGGGTTGGATGGCAAGGCTAAATATGGCCGGACCAAGAGGGTCGCCCTGCTGACAGCCAACAGCGGACGAAATGACTTTATTCCTGTATATTAATTTTGATGGCGAACCGTAACATTGCCAAAGAAATGGGTAAATTTCTGGAATTTTGTCTTTAATTTCTTTTAGCAAGGCACTTAGTTATAACTTTTTATTCAGTTTTGTACTTTTCTTTTCTTAAAATTAGTGTTTCATTCTCTTTTAAGGTATCCAGTCTTTTATAAGTAACAAGTCTTTTAAAATGACATAAATTATTAAACAATAAAACTTATCACAATGTTATAAAAGATCAACAAGTACCTTCATATTAAAATATGACGTATAAAATTTAAGAATAAATTTCTAAAACTTATACCTAGTTAGGAATTCCGCGTTTCGTTTTTCAGTCAGTGCTATTACTCTAAATTTAATGCTCTCTTATAATAAGAGTTCACGTAATTAGCAGGAATAATATTTTTTTCAATTAACTCCATTATGTCTCTCTTTTTGTTTATAGCCAGAGTTTGTTTTTCTGTGTATGCTTTAGGCAACAAGGGAGAAAAACCTTGATCTTTGTAGCGCCTTGTACGATTTCGAACGCACACTTTCTTAAAGTTGATGTCTTCGAACTTTGTTTTGTAGAAGAAAGACAAGGGCTCTTTCTTTTCAACTTTCTGTTGATGTGGTGATGTCATGGGAAGATTCTTGAGTGACGCTGTCCTCTGTTAACGTTGGCAGCACCACTCTCTCTGCCATAGCGTATAGTAAACTCTTGGCTTTTTGAAAAGATGGCCGTTTCTCAGGGAAGCCATATTTTTTGAATCGTGGGTCCAGGAGTGTGCTAACAAGATATATTGGCTGGTCTTCCATTTTCGAGTAAACGTTCTGGAGAGAATCTTTTAATTTTAGTGCCATATTGAAAACTGGTGACGGCACTTGATCACCGTATAATATTTTATCCGTATTCGTTATCATGAGGTTGCACAAAATCATAACTTCAGAAATTGTTAGATATTTTTCAGCACTCATCGCCTCCTTTACTTTCGAGATTGTGGTAACATCATCGTGGTCAAGATTTTGCACCCTTGGGTAATCTTGTGATAAAGTGGCGGTGATGCTTGTCCTTATTTCGAGTACTCGCTGGAACATATCGTATGTAGAGTTCCAACGAGTAACTACGTCCTGCTTTACCTTGAGTTCCTTTTCACCTAGGCGTTTTTGCATGTCCGCTAACCGTTGAGCTGCTAGTGGGCTTCGTCGAAAAAGCTCGACTATTGTTTTGACCCGCTCTCTGGCTCCGTGGATATCTTGAACGCTGGCTTGTACACATAAATTTATTGTGTGGGCGAAACATGCCACTCTGTTCCAGCCTGTCAAAGATATCGCACTCCGCTCATTGCTAGCGCTATCACGCGGTCACGGCTTGGACTTTTTCCAGGATGCCCCATTCTTCACACTTCTTTTTTAATTGGGTTTTCTCCTGTATGCCGCTCAGTGAAAGAAACGCAGGATAGCATGTGCGATTTTGCAGTCGTGCGTGTCTGTTGGGTCTATGTAATGCACGGACAGGGCAATCAAATATAGGACTCTTTTGAAATTGATGTCCAACCATCCGTCGTCACAGCGACATATCGCGCAACCGCTACTTTTTCTTCAATTTTTTCCTTCAGCGTGTTATAATGTTTTTCGAGCAAGCCGTTCGATAGGGTTTTTCTGGTTGGGATAGAATAGCCAGGGTTGAGTTTGTTGATAAACTTTCTGAACGACGGAGACTCTACAATGGTGAACGGAAAATAGTTCGTGGCAACTACTTCCAGCAGATCTGAGTTGATACTTTCTATTGTTTTAACAGTTAATGGTTTCTGAAAATATGATCGTACGGAACTATCAGTTTTTCGAGTTATAATAGGAGCGGCTTGTTTATCACGTGCGAAAGTTGTTTGATGTCATGCCATTTTAGCTGATTATTATCCTCATCCACATTGTAATTAGTCCCCCAAGATTCTTGGAGGGCTTTCGTGTCGTAAAAATCGTCATGTGTGAGCTCTTGCACATGGTAAGGCTTTCCTGTTTTTTTGGCAGTTCGGATCAAAGTAGCATATTGCTGTGGGCAGTAAATGGGACCAGATTTCAAAAATCTTTTTACCTGTTTCTCTATTACACTATGGACATTATCCCCTTCATTCTGTGAGTGCTCACGGATCAAAAATTTGTGAGTTATAGAATTCACTCTTAGCGTTTGAACTGCATAAGCATAAACGGATAGTATGAATTTATTTTTTTGCTGTCCACAGCAATTATCGCTGTAGAATATAATGTCCACATCTGTATTAGGATCACTTTTTTCAATAATTCCGTTGATATATTTCAGGACGCAACTTCCTATCTCAACTGCTCCACGCTTTGCTTCGGTCTCATCCCAGAAATAGCAAACAACGTCCTTTGCGTTCAAGTCACTCACAGTGAAGTTTAGACAGTTGATTCTCGATTTATAAAAAAAAGAGAAACTTGGCCTTTAGGAACCTGCATAACTGCTTGCAGGTCGTATACTGCTACGTTGACATCGTTCCGTTTTTTGTCAGCTTCTTTTTCCAATCTAGATAATTCTTTCTCTTTGAGGTGATTATCATAATCCTCTTGGGGCTTAGCCTTACCCTCAATATCGGCATTTTTATAACTTTTACAGAGATCACATTGATCCTTTTTTGGTATCTAAAAGGAAATATTGAACTCCTCATTGAATATCCTACTGAATGTTGAAGCAGAAGCGGGGGGTTGATTATTTTGGTCGCGGAGAAGTTTGTAATCTCGGTATAAGTCTGCCAAGCATTTGTCACTTGGGATATACTCTCTGGTCGTTTGGGCTCTCAGATAATGAGACTCTATTCTTGGAATAGAGTTTATAAATTGCATGACGCTGTCTTTAACTTCAGGATCTATTTTTCGCTGGTTGCCATGTTTTCCCCAGGCTTCAGGCTTAATGAAACCGTCTTCTGTTTTTTTTGACAGGGCTGTCTTAATGTACTTATCAGATAAGCTCAGCGTGGCTTTAAAAAACTCTTTGCACACCCTAATCCTTGATGTCTCTATTTGAAAGTAGTAGGCAGAATTAAGAGCCCTTAAATTTTGTGATGTTATGTACCTATACTTCGGCTTTACTTCTTGTGTATGCCTGACAATGCCTCTTTGCCGTTCTAGGTCACCCAGCTCCCAAAACTTGTTAAAAATATCCTGCCTATGGGTTTCATCAATTTGTGTTCTGCATTTCAATTTACATTTATCGCCACAAGGTGGACGGATCTGACGCTCAGCGATCTGTTTTGAGGGGTTTGATAGAGACACATACGCCTTACCTGTATTCCGCAATCTCTTAGCAATGTTGGATTTCCAGCTTCTAGGATTTCGTTTCTTTTTTCTTTTAAGCTGCAGATCGCTGGTTGTCTCAGTAGCACTGGCAGCAGAAGATTGTGTCTGTGTGGCAGAGTGTTGTGTTGGAGCGGTGTTGCTTGGTGAGCTGTTGCTGCTACTGGAACTTGATGATGATGAACTCTACTCTGATGAGGAGCTCGAGCAGGAAGTAGTAGATATTCTTCTAGTAACTACAAGTGGCCGAGTTTTTTGTTTAGCAGGGAGATAAAAAGTGGGATCTGTATCTGAATCGTCTATAAAATCAAATTACACTGCGGTCCCTACTCTCTTTAAATTCTTTCAATATCTTGAATCCACTTATTTTCCTCCTTTCTAAATCCTTAAAAGGATTCACCATCCATTCTTTTTGCTATCTCAATGTCTCTTTTTTGGCCGCGACGAGATTCAGATGTAGATGTTTCTAATAATTCCGTTAAATCTGCAGAAGAAGAAACCGTCCGAAGAACGAACTACCAGCGGAGATGGAGTATTTGTTTGTACATTAGTTGCTACCTCTTGAAGCCGCGACAGAGGCTCTATTTCAGGACAATTCGGAGTGATAGGTGAGATAGGAGGACTGCCAATGAAGGGATCTGAGACTGCAGCTCTGTTAGAGTGTTACCAAATTTCAGCTGAGGCTAATGAGATGTGGATGGGTGAGGCGAAAGTTCCATTTATACTGACTGTGACTGAGACTCTATTTCAGGGCGATCCGGAGTTTTAGGTGGAAGTTGGACTGACAGTGCAGTAAAGGATTACTACACTGGCGATCCGGAGTTTTAGGTGGAAGTTGGACTGACAGTGCAGTAAAGGATTACTACACCGGTTAGGAAACCAGAGACTGTTGTTCAACTTGGTTAGAGTGTTACCAAATTTCAGCTGAGGCTAATGAGATGTGGATGGGTGAGGCGAAAGTTCCAGGTATACAGACTGTGACTGAGACTCTATTTCAGGAAGATCCGGAGTTTTAGGTGGAAGTTGTACTGACAGTGCAGTAATCCTAACCAGAGACTGTTGTTCAACTTGAGTGACAAGACAATTTGATTGAGGCTGAACTGAAGAGATAAATTCATATACGAAAGTTGAGCTGAAACCTCCAGGCTTAGAGGCTGTGATTCAGCATCTATTTTGAGTTTCTGATGTGCTTGAAGGTAGCGAAGAGAAAATGTTCTTTAAGGGCGATTTCCTTTTAATTTGTCCTATCGTTGTGTTATTGAACCCCATGTCATTAAGAATATTTTCTTTGTCAGATGAGTCTTCCATCACGCTGTTAAAAAGAATGTTCAATTCAAACCAAACGGAAAAAATCCTAAAATCTATCATGTTAAAGGGAGGAGGGGACAGTAAAAAAAGAGGGCAGAAAAAACTAAGTAAATTTAACCCTCTTTTTGGCATTCGGGTAAAAATATCGAAATTTGTATTAAGAGTATTAAGAAATATGCCTATACATAACGTTAAATTTACTTGAAACATAGTTTCCAAAAAAAACCACGTGAAAAACGTTAAATAAAACACAAATCTTACCCAGAACTGTCACATTCGCGGATTTGTTGGCGATAAATCACTTTCGCGGTTTTGGACGACTCGTAAAATATAAGGATTGGAGCTACTTTAGGCCAAAATTTAAATGTAGGATTGCGTATTTGAACGTGTAGAATCAAATAAAAACAAAAAAAGGTTTTCGTCAAAAATGTCGCATATTGAATGCCGAACGACAATATTAAATATCATAAATGCCATGCAAAAAGAATTTCTGACGAAAAGCGTTTTTTACTGTTTTTATTAGTATTCGACGCGTCTTTTTTGTCATTGCTTTTCATCTCATATCTACTCTGTGCTACTTTCAGATGGTTTTCTCGGTTTTCTTCTACTTTATTTTTTCTTGTTCATTATTACAGTCCTTTAACTTTCGCATAAACCTATCACAGTCGTCGCAAGTGTCGATTCCCGGAAGTTTCAATGATAAACAAAACTCTATATTGAAAATGAACCTGTAGAGCCATTCTTTTGCAACTTCGTTTAAAAACTTCTTCTGTGTTTTTTGGCGACTGTAGTGGTTTTCGTAAACTGGGTAGGACGAGATGTACTTCTTCACAAATTCCTTCACAGCATCAGGTAGTTTATTTCCAGGTGCATGATGACCTCTTTGGTCTGGATGTACCATTCCCGCTTTCAAGGTTTTTTTAAGCTAATCTTGACAATTTTTTTTACCGACCGTCAAAGTATTTAATAACATTACTTGGCAAACTTTCATTTTCTTGTAATCAACTTCCAGAAAATAGGTAAAATAAAATCAATCGATCACGGGCCAAAACACTGCAACAACAAACTGAGGACAGCAATTATAATGTATTGCCGTGATCAAACCAAAAAAAAGCGCCCGTTTCACTCGCACCAACATGTCGCGTCTATGTCGTTCGTTGTCTTGCCGCGCGAAACTGGCGCGCTCTGGTATAGATAGTATCATTTGGCGCCGAGTGACAGTCAAACTGATTTGCCTAGAATGTTTTTAGTTGCAAATTCGCAAATACACTTAAAATGGATTGAGCTGAATGCTATTAATGATATTGAATACCTCCCATAGGTTAGACCTATATGCATCCCTGTAACTTTATAATTATAAATGTAATGGATGGGTGAAATAAACAGAATCAATCGATGCGTCTCGGAAAATCATACCCAAAACTGAAATAAAAATGCTTCTTACCATCAGAAATAAAAAAAAACATTTATTTGTACCTGTTTTTTCAAGTGCGGATTGCTGTCCTTGTCAGCCCATTCATGTAAATTATGAAAATTCGTGATGTCTTCTCTTGAAAATTTGGACTCATCAGTCCACAGGATCGATTTTAGGAACCATCCGTCATCAATATCACTGTTAAGCATAAATCGGCGCTGTTTTCTAGTGGTCCCAGGATTTTGTCCCATTAATGGGACCACAAGGGAGAACTGTTTCTCGTAGTCCCATTATTGTGTAATTACATCCTGTATATAAAACTATGTGGTTACCAAAAGAAACAATAATAATAAACGGGACTCGAAATTATATTTTATCTCAATTTTTCTAAAAAATGTCCCACCGAAATATCACCGTGGATCAACTGTAGTTGGTAATTCATAACGTCCTCATCCCGCCTTACAAATTCTCGTCTCCTTTCTGATGATTTAGAGAATTCTTGTTCTCTATCAACCAGAATGTTTAATAGTCTTAATAAAGATTTCGGATGGCGTTTCTTCATGTCTTTATTTAAAAGCGAATGCCAACATTCCACTACGTTGTTGGTGCGGTGTCTTTCACCATATACGTTCCACTGTGAAATAAATCCTTCATTTTTAAGCCAAGTCCTTTCCATATATTTTGTGAAATTTTTAATTTTGGCAGTGCCGGGACTTTCCTTTTTTATATACTCTACACCATCTGATGTCTGATCTAAGGGTAGTAAAGGTAAAGCAGTGTGTAGACCCACGATGCGCCGTTCCTGTTTTGATTTAATTTTCATTTCTTTGGCCTTCTTCCAGATGCTTTTAGTGAAGTGATAATAGCACTTTTTTAAAATAATGCCCGGAAAAATGGTCATTATTGCATTTGCAGGAGCTACTTCAAAATCTAAGTGAAGTTTTTTTGGCGACCACTCTATTTGTGCTTTAATAATTAGAAATAAAGCGGTGTATGATTCTTCATTTTTGTGCGTCATCAATGCGTAAATAAGCGGAATAACGTGTGTTGTTGATGGTGACTCAGATATATCACCATGAATAGATAAAAGTTGAGTAAATGGAGCTGGACAGCTTTGAAACGTCCCGTCAATAAAAAACTCACCAACTTTCTTGATAGTATTTTTGTTTTCTTCTGAACAAAAAATAATAATACCACAATCTTTGTCGTAGTATTCAGCAAGTACAAATTCTGAGAATTTCGGAGGGATAATCACTTCTTCGATACTTTTAAAGTTAGTACGTTTGCGATAAGTGTACAAAGATGTTTGTACACTTTTAAAGGAAGGTAAAGTTGATACAAAATTAAGACCCTCATTTTCTAATTCCGTCAAACCTTTTTTAAAAATTTTTGTCACTGGTGTGTCTGTTAAGCGCGATTGTTCTTTCATTTTATCTATTGAATCGTCAATTTTATTCTTACTGTAATCCAATTTACATGAATGTGTTTTATTTTTAACTATTTCTTTACCCTGAAACGCAAAAAGGAATAAAATATCAGATACAATCTAAGGCATTCTACCCGACTCTAATTATTTATTTCCATGCGGACGAATTCACGAATAAAAGCTAGTCATAAATAAAAAACCAAATTTTACCTTGAGAGTTATAGATCCACGGCATTTTATTTTCTTGGCTTGGCTACACTTCCAAACGACATTCCCACTTTTATAAACCATATGCCTATAATATTGTCTCCCATCATATAGTAATACGGTCCCGCCCTTTCTTTTAAGAAATAAAATTTCTTCCATGAGTATATTATTTCGTGCTTACTTATCAACAGAATTCTAAGTATTAACAGAATTTTGATGTATTTAGTGTCAGTCAAGTGTCATTTATTCATCATCTAACACTTCACTACACACTCCAAAAAGTTTATCTATTCTAAGGATTTTGTTATTATAATACCTATATACAGGAGGATAAATACTTTACTGAGCATAGGAATGGGACTACGAGAAACAGTTCTCCCTTGTGGTCCCATTAATGGGACAAAATCCTGGGACCACTAGAAAACAGCGTAAATCGGCACAACTGCATCCTTCTCCTAGGATCGGTTTCTACCAAGCCTTGAACGCCTCTACCGTGAAACGAATACTTTTCTTCCCGGTGGTAAAGGTTCAAGTCTCTCGCTACAATTCTGACGCTAGTTGTAGGATCCGCTTCCAATGCTGCAATTATTTCCGCTTCATCGCCGGGGATATTGTCGACCTAATTATCAAAATTCGTAAGTCCAAATGAGATAATTTTATAGGAGCAACAAAAACCGCTTTTTGTTTTTGTATTGAGAGATTTTTATAGAGTCGCTGTTACTTTGAGTTTAAAATGAGGGCAGATTCCTATTTTACTAAGAATATCATTGATTTTGCGGGTAGTTTATAAAATAATGGACTTACGAGGTTTTATTTTTATTCAAGTTGGACTCACGACTTTTTTCTAGGTTATACGCAGTTTTACTTTTAAAGTTTTATCAGTTCGACTAGAATACAGATGACTTACGTAGTTTTATCGATCAATTTTTATATTGGGGGTTTAACGAAAATATAACGCTCTCTGTGAATCACCATTGTTTTTTATAAATCAAATAACATAATAGGAACTTTATTAAAAAAAACTCTTAAAAAGTAACTTAAAAATCAAACAGATATTATATAGTTTGTGTGCGTAAGCGATGTGTGTGATATATCTAATTATAAAAATAGATTCATATTTATAAAGATATACATACAAAGACTTAGGGTCGGTACACATCTGACGGAAAATGCGTCGAGCGTATCATCGGTCTCGTCTATTTCGTCAATTTAGACCTGCTACATTAGGCGTCTAGTCAGTTTCTGCGTTCAGTATCTACAGAGCGGTTGTGTTGTGTGATATTAAATTTTAAAATGAAGCCCATCGAAATAATAGCTATTTGGGAGGCTCTTGAACAAGATCGTAAAAGGAAACGTCGACATTGGGTGCATCCTTTAAATACTAAAAGAATATCAAGTGGCCAATTTAATAGTCTATATGCAACTTTAAAAAAAAAAAAAAAATTGTTTTTAATTCAAGTATATGACTCATACATAAGGTTACATTTAAAATACACAATAATAATAAAATAAGAGAGTACCCAACAAGATTTATTCAGTTTTACCGTATGTCCGTAGAATCTTTTGATGAACTCCTTACGATTGTGAAATGTTTCATAACTAAAAATGATACGAAATTTCGATGTGGCATTACTCCAGAAGAAAGACTGACCATTACATTGAGGTAAGAAATTATACAAGAATAGGTATACTGTTATCTTGTATTTATGCGACTACACTGAAACTATTAAACTGAGACAACTACGGATAAAATCGCGGTTTATTTTTAACTTATTTTACATTTTAAAATGACGTATCGAACCCGCAGGAGCAGGAGTTTTACGAATGTAGAGTAAGTTTATAATAAACCGCGATTTTATCCGTAAAGTTGTCTCAATGGATACAGGTAAGTTGTAATAAATAAAATAATTTTGTTTTGTTATTGACATTTGTATTTTAATAATAATGACATGTAGGTATACCTAGGTATACCATGTACCTATATTATAATAATTCAAAAAACTAAAATCAACTAATTTAAAATAAATGTAGGACATTAACTCTGCATTAGTGCTTCAATATCTTCTTCAGTAGAAACTCGTGAGGACGCTGATTGTGGTGAGTCAGTATAGTAGTCAGTTGTAAAGGGTGTCTCAGCGCCGATTTTAAACTTTAAATAATTATAAAAAAAAAACAAATTGTATTAGAAATGTTATAATTGTTGTAAATTATAGTGTAATGTTGCGGATTTTATGTACGAAATATTACACCGTCAAGATGTCTTCCCTCACGGCGAATGCACTCTTCAAAGCGGACAAGCGAATTCGCAGAGACACGCCGTAAAACGTCAACTGATATGGCTCGCACTTCTGTAGTTATTTTGGCCTTTAACTGCTCCAAACTCGTAAGAGGGGTATCATATACTCTTCCTTTGAGATAACCCCATAAAAAAAAGTCAGCTGGGGTTAAGTCAGGAGATCTAGGTGGCCACAATACGTCTCCAAAGCGGCTAATGATTTTACCAGGAAAAAAAGCTTTTAGTGTGTCCATGGAGACCCTAGCAGTGTGGGCTGTGGCCCCATCTTGCTGAAACCACACATTTGACTTGTTAATAGCCCCATCTTGCAGCTGAGGTACAAAAAAATTATTGATCATGTTAATATACCGCTCGCTCGTCACTGTAACCGCTACACCTCGGTCATTCTCAAAGAAAAATGGGCCGATGATTTTCGTCGCCGATATTGCACACCATACAGTAACTTTCGGGCTGTGTAATGCTTTCTGATGTTTTTCTTTTGGGTTGCTTGATGACCAGTAACGGCAATTTTGACGATTTACGTAGCCTTCGAGGTGAAAATGTGACTCATCACTAAAGTAAAAATTGTCGATCACATTTTCCTCTGAAAAAAATTCAAACATCTTCTGACAGTAAATTTTTCGCTTGTTGTAGTCTTCCGGTTTGATTTTTTGAACTATTTGGATTTTGTATGGATGTAATTTTAAGTCTAAAGCCAAAATTCGTTGAAGACTTGAACGGTGAAGGCTCAAAGAGGCAGCATGTTTCCTGACTGATCGTCGTGGATGCTCCGCGATCGCAGCGGCGACGCGGTCGATGTTTTCAATCGATCGCACTGGTCTATCTCGAGGGCGAATTGAATGGTTAAGCAAACATCCCGTTGCTCTAAACTTTTCTACCCACGACTTAATTAATTGAATACTCGGGGCGTCACTTATACGGCGGATTTCAAAGCGATTACAAAACTTGCGCTGTGCTTCACTCAACGAAAACTCATTGCAAAAGTAAGCCTCTACTGCGTACGCGCGATGCGCGCCAGACCACTGCGACATGGCGACTAACAAATCCGCACTTGTTACCAACCGAACGCTACCACTCCCCTCCCGCTAGCCCCGCAAACTTCTGAGAAATTCGTGTTTAAAGTTTAAAATCGGCGCTGAGGCACCCTTTATAATATCCACTTTGTTCAAACTGAGAAGTCTGTGGCAATGATAAACGATTTTGTTCCTAATTACCTTGATCGGACAGGATATTATATTGTTGCGCTGTACTTGTACCAAATCTATATTTTTTTACCAAATTCATAATATCTAAGCGGAAGTCAAAATTTTGCGCTTCAGACATTTTTTTCATTTGCGGGAGTAACGACAGCAGAAACTGTTTCTGAGTCATTATCGTCTCGTGGAGATTTCTCCATACTGTTAATTAATGTCCTCTGAAACAGTGTCATACCCTGGGTTTTGCGATTGCCAGGCTTGGAATTGGAACTTGATGATTCGCTTCCAGTCTCTTGTAGTTGGTTCTCTTCACCACTTGTTTCATCAAATTTATCTTCTAAATTACTAGTTGTAGGTCGCATTTCTCTCACCACATCTAAGAAACGAAGCATTTCTACGAATGGCGTCTTCCTCTTCTTTGCAGCAGCTGCACTTCCACTGCGGACATTGGACTCTTTTTTTCTCTCTCTAACATAGTAATCACGGAGATGTTTCCATTTTTTCTGGAGGTCAGCAACTGAAATAAAAAGTGTGCGTGATGTTTACAATAAAAACTGAATAATTCTTTGTTTATTCAGTTATGGATTAGTTTATGATTAATTAAGTTTAATTTGTTTCCAGATATTTATCAACCGGAATGTGTTTTAAAACATTATCCCACGACTTCCTGGTGGGAGTATCTACAATAGCCGGAATAATTAAAGAATGTTGCAAAGTGATATGGATGACGCTGCGAGAAACAGAAATGCCTTGCCCGAATGAAGAAATATGGTTAAAAATAGCTGATAAATTTTTTGAAAGAACTAATTTTCCAAACTGTATTGGAGCAGTAGATGGGAAACATATTCGCATAAGAGCTCCGAATCTTAGTGGTTCCCAATATTTTAACTATAAAAAGTTCTTTTCTATAGTTCTTATTATAGTGCTATTTCCGATGCAGATTACTATTTTGTAGCCATTGACGTCGGTGCTTATGGCAAAGAAGCAGATAGCAACGTATTTAAACAATCAATTTATGGGTAAAAAACTATTGGAAAATAACTTCAATATTCCAGGAAATAAAACTTTACCAAATTCTAATGGACCCCCACAACCCTTTGTATTAGTTGGAGACGAAGCGTTTCCTTTACAGAAAAACATAATGCGGCCGTATCCAAGTGGCAATATTGATAGAGAAAAACGTATTTTTAATTACAGACTCAGTCGAGCGCGTAGATGTGTTGAGTGCTCATTTGGATTATTATGCAATAAGTGGAGAGTACTTCACACTGCCATCCTCACCGAACCTGATTTTGCTATGGAGATAGTGAAGGCTGCTTGTATACTTCATAATTTTGTTCTTCGACGAAGAGACAGCTATCTTAATGACCTTCAAATATGCCACTTACAGACGTTACCCAGAGCAACATCAACTAGAATAACGATTGCTACCAATAATAGGGATTTTTTTAAACGGTATTTAGTAATGAAGGAATATTATAGTATCAAGACCAATATACAGGGTGTAATCGTTAAGTGTGCACAGGCGATTATTCCGTAACTATTGCAGATATCAAAAAACTTTAAACTGATATCGAAAGTACTTTACCTAATGAGTAAAATGACATTAATAACTTTTTAAAAATAAAACGAGAAATATCCAAAAAAATTACATTAATCACTCCCATACATTTTATTTCTCAGTAAGTACAAAATTTTGTGTTCAAAGCATATGTTCGAAGTGACGTCCTCCTTGTGCAATACAATGACGAGCTCTATTTACAGTTTCTAAATGAACTTTCCTTAACATTTGCGGAGTAATTAAAGCAATTGCACGACGTACACGATTCTGTAACTCTTCTAGGCTGTGTACTCTCTCAGCGTACACGTGGTCTTTGACAAATCCCCATAGGAAGAAATCACAAGGCGTGAGATCCGGGGATCTGGCAGGCCAAGGGGTTGCACTATTATTGGCTATTAAGCCATTATAATTGTTTCGTAAGAAATTCATTACAACATTTGTATTATGTGCAGGTGCTCCATCTTGTTGAAAAATTATCAACCTTCTTTCATCGTCTGGAATTGGTTCTAAGAGACTTGGCATATCGTTTTGTACAAAGGAGAAATATCTCTGTCCATTTAAGGTTCCACTGTAAAAATATGGCCCAATGATCCGATCTCCAAGAATACCACACCACACATTAATTGAGAATCGCACCTGAGCTCTAACTTCAGTAGTTAAGCGAGGATTGTCAATTGACCAATAATGCGAGTTTTTTCTATTGTAAATGCCGCAGTTTGAAACATTACTTTCATCGGTCCATAAAATTGACCTTACATTGACATAATTATTGACTAGCAAATTGCAATAGACCAGCCGACGAGCAGGATCATCATTGTGCAGCGTTTGAGTAGGTTTTATCTTAAATGCTTTGAAGTTGTGTTTTTTTAATAACTTGTGTACATAATTGTGGGACACTGGAAATGATCGGGCCACTGAACGCGTTGATTCTTGTGGATTATCTACTACGTAGTTAATAATATTGTTATCTAAGTCATTATCAAATTCCGGAGCTCTTGTTCTCGAACCTTTTTTTCTGTTAAAAGATCCATAATTTATCAAATTGTTATCCAACTTACGTAAATACGTACCAGAAGGAACTTCTCTATCTGGGTACTCTCTTCTGTAGGCGATAATGGCCGCCCTATTGTTACAATCATGTTTGTAGTACATTTTTAACATGTCCCTCTTTTCTGTATTGGAATATGCCATTTTTCAATCAATAAATGCAACAATCACGATTATTAACGCAAATTGAAAAATACAATAAATTGGCGGGAACGAGAACCCGCGATAAAGAATTTGAATTTAGAACGAACACCAAAGAGTATCTTTCTTTTTGTTTTTATTTAGTATGTTGCTTTTCAGCTAGTTCAAATCAATACAATATTGAAACAAGGTTTATTATAAATTTGAAGTGGTAAGATAATTAATCTACACGTGTATCTACTTGAAATTCATTAATACCTTCATATCGTACATAATTATAAAATGACAAGGGTAAAATGAGTAGGTACTATTCCACTTAAAATAAGGGAACTAAAACCTTTCTACTATCTCATACTAAATGTATGGGAGTGATTAATGTATTTTTTTTGGATATTTCTCGTTTTATTTTTAAAAAGTTATTAATGTCATTTTACTCATTAGGTAAAGTACTTTCGATATCAGTTTAAAGTTTTTTGATATCTGTAATAGTTACGGAATAATCGCCTGTGCACACTTAACGATTACACCCTGTATATAAGAATACTAATATGTAATAAAATAAACATTAACTTACGTGTTTCATTTTTCTTTTGTGTGTCATATGTCTCCCACTCATCTAATAATATTTCTGCAATTTCCTCCCAAGCCCGCTTCTTGGCTAGTCGGTCGCTATAAGATTTTTCTTTTAAGTTCCACAGACATAATCTATTTTGCACTTCCGTGATAAATCGTTCTGTATCAAACATTTTCGATAAAAAAAACTTCGAACGGCCTGTACACAAACGATCTCTGCTGATGGTACGCCTAGTCTGAACGCGTCAGTCAAACAAAATACACGTGGTCCGTGGCGCGCGCGACGTTGCCGCTTTTACGTCGACCGACAATGCGTTGACGGAAACGGAACAGACGCTGTACGCTCGACGCACTAACGCATCATCGGTTAGGTGTGAAAGGATGGATGTTTTATTATATATGTAAAGAAAAATATAGTTTTCTTTAAGTAATTTAAATGTTCCCGCACATCAGACTTTACTTAACTGTCAAAGTCATCACTGACAGACACACAATCACTTAGTAATCTGTGGTCAAAGGAAGCGTCTCGAATCTGTCGTAGCATTACGAGGGAAAATCCTGTTGCTGAAAATAAATTGTGAATTTGGAACCGATATTGTGAATAATAGCATTAAATGTCGTTTCTTTCATTACAGGTAAAATTTGTTTGCTAAACGCTTTTCTATGTGAACTTGATAATGTGAAACTAACATAATAAAACTTTCATTACAGAGAAACTCAATTGTGTTTTAGTTCACAATTCAACCAACAAATCACATCTTATAAAACGACATTTATTGTCAGAAAATGGAGAGCAAGAAGGAAAAGTTGAAATTTACCTTTCAAGCAAAACCAACAGTCGACGGAAAGTCAAACTTTATTGCCATAACCTCAATTGCAACACAAGATGACAAAGTATTCCTGATTCCAGAGGAGTATCAAGCAGTGTCATTTCACAAACATATCCAAGCCTCAAAAGCTTTTTCTACAGTAAAAAATACATTGAAAAAGAGGCATCAAACTAGAAATGTCTGGATAAAAATCACCGATGGTATGTTACAAACATACTATGATGAGGATGGTAACTTGATATTTGAGGATCAATTCCTCGAGGAAATTACCCAAGATCAATTGAATATTGCCAATAAATTAGACTCAGAAAATTCCATAGTGAAAATTTTGGAGAAATTGATTGAAGTTCAAAACAATGGAAACCAAAGTATAAAAAAGTTGACCGACAGGTTTGTGATTGAAAAATTTGACGGAACAAATGCAAGTGCATACCACTGGATGGAAGTATTTGAGAAAGAATGTGCAAGATTTAATTTGGTAAAAGATGAGGAAAAAATAGAAATCTTCAGATTATTTCTAGGAAAATCATGCACTGATTGGTATTCTTCTATGATGATCAAACTTAGTCTGCAATCAGAGTGGTCGGAATGGAAATCAGACTTTTTGCAAACCTATGCTCATAAAGGTTGGACTACTAGCAGGTATGCTTTATCTTTTAAGTATCAGTCGGGATCTTTATTAGAATATGCCATTAGAAAAGAAAAACTTTTATTGGAAATGAGGAAAACAATTGATCACGGGACCCTGATTGATATAATCGCTGCTGGCTTACCAGACTTTATAACAGATAGAATCAACAAAGAGGAAGTGGTGCACACAAAAGACCTGTTTAATGAACTAGGCAAGTTAGAACATTTAGCTACAAAAAGGAAGCTTATAAAAAAAAAAGATGAGACCAAGCCGATGAAGGAAAAATGTAGCATTTGTGAAAAACTAAAGAAAGGAGTGCGCTATCATTCTGAAGATTCCTGTTGGTTCAATACAAAAACAAATAATGAAAAAGAAAGAGAGAGAAAACAAATAAAGCTTATCAACAATTCAGAATTGGAATGTGAACTGGAATGTGTAGACCAAAAAAACTAATAGTGCCGCCATTAATTAAAGTAAAGCTACTTTTAAATAAAAAAGTTGAAGTATTTGGAATCTATGACTCGGGCTCTAACGTGTCATTGATAAATTCAAGGTTATTGAAGATAAACAATAAGGAATTGAGTTATTCCAACAATACTAACTTAAAAACAATTAATGGCGTTAAAAAAGCTACTGGCATGATAACACTCCATATAAAGATTTTAAACATGGAGAAAAAAATGAATGTTTTTGTAATCGAGCAAGAAAACTTCGATTATGACTTCTTAATCGGACTGGATTGTATAAAAATGTTTCACTTGATTCAAAATGAAAACTTAGAGATCAATCAGATGATTCCTACACAAAGAAGGGAATTAGTTTCTAATGAAAGAAATAAATCTGAAACAAACATTTCTAAGGATATAAAATCTGATAACTTAATAAACTTCAATGAGAATTTTAGTGAAGAAAACTTCAAAATTTCAGTTAATCATCTAGACTGTCAAAAACAAGCAGTAATTGATGATCTAATATTGAAAAATAAATCTGTATTTGCAAAGGACAAATATGATGTTGGAACAGTAACGGATTATGAAGCACACATCGATCTGTTAGAAGAAAAATATTGCAGTAAAAGGCCGTATCGTTGCACAATGGATGATAAAAAGGAGATTGAAAAGCAGATTGCAAAATTATTGGAAAAAAAATTGATAGAAGAATCGTATAGCCCATTTGCGGCCCCAGTTACGTTGGCTTATAAAAGAGATGAAAATAGAAAATCAAGACTGTGCATAGATTTTAGAGACCTCAATAAAATTGTTGTCCCTCAATCACAACCATTCCCACTTATTGAGGACCTCATAGTAAAAACAAGAGATTGCAAATTTTTTTCAACGCTCGATCTGAATTCAGCATTTTGGTCAATACCTTTGCGTATCACAGACAGACACAAAAGTGCATTTGTGACACAAGAATCTCACTATCAATGGACATGTTTACCATTTGGTTTGAAGACCTCTCCAGCCATATTTCAGAGAATAATGTGTAACATAATACGAAAACACAAACTCGGAGAGTTCACCGTTAGCTACATTGATGACATTCTATTATTCTCAAAGTCATTTGAAGACCATATCAGACATCTCAAACAGCTATTTCAAGCAATCAAGAGCGAAGGGCTAAGACTAAAATTTTCTAAATGCATGTTTGCAGCTGACTCCGTTAAATACCTGGGCCACATAATACAGAATAACGCAGTTAGACCTCTAAAAGACAACCTAATATCAATAAAAAACTTCCCTACTCCAAGAACGCAAAAAAATGTACGACAATTTTTAGGGAAAATAAACTTTTATCATAAGTACGTGCCAAAAATTGCAATAAGATTAGACCCATTGCATAACCTTTTGAGAAAAGGACAAATCTTTAACTGGACCAATGCATGCCAAGAATCATTTGATGATATGAAAAAAATATTATGTTCTCAACCAATATTAACTATTTTTAATCCTAACTTGCCTATTCACATATACACAGATGCAAGTATACTGGGAGTAGGAGCAGTCTTAAAACAGCCACAAGAGAACAATGAAGAAAAACCAGTAGCTTACTTCTCAAAAAAATTGAATGAAGTTCAAAAACGGAAGAAAGCTATATACCTTGAATGCCTAGCAATTAAAGAATGCGTAAAGTACTGGCAGCATCTGCTGATAGGTAGGAAGTTTACTGTCTTCTCAGATCACAAACCATTGGAGAATATGAACATAAAGTCAAGAACGGATGAAGAATTAGGAGAACTAACCTACTACCTGTCGCAATATGATTTTCAAATTAAATATTCTCCAGGAAAATACAATATTGAAGCGGATTGCTTAAGCAGAAACCCGGTCTTAGAAGCTAATGAAAACCTGGATGAACAATTAAAAATAGTCAACATAATAAAACTTGAAGACATTTTAAAAGATCAAATAGATAATGAAGACATACAGCGTAGAAAAGACAAGTTAATAATAAAAAACAACGTTCATTATAAGAAAGTAAAGAAAAAGGAAAAAATTATACTATCAGAGACATTCAGTATAGAGTTCATCAAAAAGGTTCACACAGACCTAGGTCATATAGGAAAGACACAAATGCAGAGAATGATTAGCTCAGTGTACACTGCGAAAAACTTGATAAAAAACATAAAAATAATTTGTGAAAATTGTATAATATGCATGAAGAACAAATCAAGAAGAAAAAAGAAATATGGATTGATGTCTCACTTGGGCCCCGCCACAAAACCTTTTGAGATATGTTCTATTGATACCATCGGAGGCTTTGGTGGTTCAAGGTCAACAAAAAGGTACTTGCACCTGCTATCAGACCATTTTACAAGGTATGCAGCTATTATAACTTCAAGTACTCAAAATGCAAGTGATTTTATCAAACTAGTAAAAAGCTGTACAGAAACTTATGACATTGGCATGATTCTCTCAGACCAATACCCAGGTATTAATTCTAAAGAATTTAAAAGATTTTTGGATGAAAAGAATATTCCTATAGTTTTTACTGCAGTGGACTCTCCTTTCTCAAATGGCTTAAATGAAAGATTAAACCAAACATTGGTCAATAAAATCCGATGCAAGATGAACGAAAGCAACACAAAAGTAGCATGGACAACTATAGCACAAAATTGTGTAAAAACCTACAATGAAACAGAGCACACAGTCACTGGATTTGCCCCGAAGTATCTACTTAACGGCACAGATGTTACCATATTGCCAAATGAGCTGAAACTCAAGAAAACCGAGTATGATTTGACCCAAGACAGGAAAAAAGCTCTGGAAAATACCATCATATCACATAATTACAATAAAACAATTTATGATAAAAATAGATTACATGCAGTTTTCAAAGTTGGTGATACTGTTTTTGTGGACAATGGAAACAAGTTAAATAGGAAAAAGCTCGACGAATTGAGAATCGGACCCTACAAAATCATAGAAAAGATATCGGACTCAATTTATAAGATAAACACTGACCACAAGAAAACAGAATCAAACTTTTTCCATATCTCGAAACTAACTCCCGCCTCTGGCTTTGAATAACTATGAAGAGGATACAGTGTGATCCGGTTGTTTTATCTTCTCTGGGAGGGGAGATGTAAAGAAAAATATAGTTTTCTTTAAGTAATTTAAATGTTCCCGCACATCAGACTTTACTTAACTGTCAAAGTCATCACTGACAGACACACAATCACTTAGTAATCTGTGGTCAAAGGAAGCGTCTCGAATCTGTCGTAGCATTACGAGGGAAAATCCTGTTGCTGAAAATAAATTGTGAATTTGGAACCGATATTGTGAATAATAGCATTAAATGTCGTTTCTTTCATTACAGGTAAAATTTGTTTGCTAAACGCTTTTCTATGTGAACTTGATAATGTGAAACTAACATAATAAAACTTTCATTACAGAGAAACTCAATTGTGTTTTAGTTCACAATTCAACCAACAAATCACATCTTATATATATTTGTTTGTTTTGGCGTTTCGCGACCGATAATACGTGACGCATCTTCCGTCAGATATGTACCGACCCATACACCTTTATCTAATGCGGCCCGGAAGGCGAATGCACCAAGTTGGCTTTGCCTGAATCGTTCGAGTGGAAAACTATAACTTGTTAACCTTGTGTGATCGGGGTGATAAAGGGGTAAGGGTGGCGGGATATTCATTATACATAGAATCCAAAGCCAAAGTAGCTGGGTATTTTATGTTAATTATATTTCATTTTAATCAGACAGAATTAGAAAAGAAATGTAATGTTTCTTGGTAACGTCAACGCATTTATACATTATTTATGCAAAATTATATTCATTTTGCGCTTGAGCGCAGCAGCAGACATAATTATTCAATACAGTCAATTATTTGCAGAAGAAGTTCTGCAAATAATTGATTTTTTAATACACAGAATCTCTTTACACATATCATAAATACGCTATTGAAAATTGTGCCAATATTTTTTTCTTTGTGCACTGTATATCGACTAAGAAAATCGAAATTTACATTTAATTTTGCATTTTCTGTAACATTTTTTTTTATGTTTCTTGTGTGCCTTTGATCCTTTAGCAAATAAAAAATAAAAGAAGCGCAGTATTTTATACAAGTCACCAAATCCCTAGTCACATATTTTTCAATTCCTTTTATGGTCAGAGTAATTCCGACATTCCACAAACAAATGGCTCTCAATTTGTGTGGACACAAATATTTTTATTTTGCAATTTTGACAGTCAGTTGGTAGCTGCTTCACCAAAACGCCACACACATAGGCACACGCCTGAATTTCTGCATTGTTTTCATTTACAGATTCTAAAAGTGGCAACTCTGTCTATGCAATAACTTCAGGCTGTGTCCTTGATTGGCTTGGTTGTAACTGATAATAATGTTAAAAAAATTTGTATTATGATGTTATTGTCAGTTTCACAGTTTCCTGTTGTCCCGAACCGGGATAAATTACTGAGGATGGCTGTTTTTAAGCCAGCTACAAACTGACTGCATGTAGGATTTGTATTGGACCCACAGTTGCCACGAATACACCCAAATAAGTTTTCTAATGGATCCTGCTGCAATCTTCTTGTGGCCTTGCTCATAATATTATGTTTTTGCACCAAGTTCTTCCATAATCTTTCTATGGCTGTAAGACTCCACGCCCAGCCTTCTTATGATGGTGGCTTACGTGGCCTTCCTACATATTTCATTGTAGAAAAAAATCTTTTCTTTTCTTCAAAACTTCAAATGCGGGCTTGAACTTTTTAATTAAGTTGCGTAAGGTTTTCCTCTATCTACGTAAGTCAGCACAGTCACTATTAAGGCTATCAAACAGGTTGTCCATGCTTGTTATCATGCTTGCTGTCACTGTAGCTTCTGCTGGGAGCTCTGCTGTAAGTTAAAAAATGCAATTTTTTTACTAAATAAATAATGTTCAGGAATCAGGCAATAATAAAGTACTTTTTCAGTGAAAACAGAGGTACAAAAAACATTAGCTTCGTAATTAATTATATGGTTGGATAAAGTTTGATTCCCTCAATTAAACTTCCAAGGCACTGCTAATGTTACAATAAGCCCTGGAGCTGGGCCTGCTTAAAAAACATGATGCTTGCCATCAAGCTGACAAGCAAGTAATTCGCCGTCCCCGGAGAATACAATGGTAACTGCAAAAACACAACTTTTCAGGAAAAATAAAAAACATGTTTTCACTGATTACTTCATAAATACTGGACGTAGACTGATGATTGTCAGCTTTACCAAATACATAAAAAAACTTATTTTTTATGTATTTGGAATGTCTTGAGTAGACACGCGTAAGATGTGCCAAAAACGAGATATTTCAAAAATAAGAAGTTACCGAAAATCAATTACCATTCATGGTTTATAATAGTTGTGGGTCGTTGACTGTTTTTGCGTTAACGAAACGAAACCGTTTTCTATAAACGCTCAACCGGTTAAAAAACCGGTTGACGTTTTTAACAGGTTTGTCGAAACGTTAACTGTATTGCACTAGTAGTGTTGACGCGTTAACGTCTAAAACGGTCAACTTGTGGCAAAACCTGTTGACGTTTTTAACTGGTTTGTCGAAACGTAAACTGTAGTGCCTTGTCATTCCGGCATTTTGCAAATTGTTTTATACTTTTTTTACATTTGTTCTACTTAGTATTATTTATTTATAATAAAACACTGTCCTTATTTGCCATAAATATCTTAAATTATCACTAACTTTCACTACCTACACATAATAAAATAATTATTAAACTTGCTTATAAAACTAATTAAACGAATGAAAATAATTTCCCTGTTTTTCTTGGTCAGTCAGAAGGCCGGCGCGCGGCGCACGGAGCGCTTAGCCCCCGGAATGAACAAACATACATTCATCTCTTTCACTCTCCAACAATCTTAAGCTGTCGACTACTGCGGCGTCTCGCTCGCTCGTGTACAACGTGTTTTACTTTTACCTAGCGGTTCGAAGCTCGTTCGTTCATTTTTGGATGGTGTTCGTTCGTAAGGTGTTTTTAAAGTTCAATCTTCCATGTAACTTGTCCGTCAACGAACGAGATAGTATGTCAACGTCATAGTATGTCGAACAATCAACTTGCTTCGCGGAAAAGAGAAGACGGTTGATTCGTTTTGTCCGTCAACGAACGAGAATGTGTCAACGTCATAGTATGTCGTTCGTTGAATGAAATAATAAGTTGATTGAATCAACCTGTTTCGCGGAAAAGAGAAAACGGTTGATTCGTTAAATGTAGAAAAGCTGTTTTTTATAACAGTTCGTTGATTCAACGCTCACTCCTAGTTTATAATGTCGATTACCATTTTATTCATAGTATTTCCTAGACAAAATCGACTATTGCACCAGTGACTTACCATTTTATTCCACGTTTTTAACAGTGAAAGTGATGTTGACAATGCTTGAATATCATCTTTTTCTCGTCAATATAGTCAAACTTTTTTCTGTTAATGGCTATTTTGGTTTTCCAATAAAAGTATAAAAACGGTAATCGACTTTTTCTTCGTATTACTAAATTGCATTAAATTAGCGAAATTGCCTCAAAATCTTCTTTTAACACAAAAGCTTGGCCCTTAGACTTAACATAACACAGACTTAACACGTCATCATCATCAGTCTACACTAGTCCACAGCTGGACATAGCCCATGAGCGCCATAGCGCCCTGTCTTCAGCTTGCTGCATCCAGCCTTTCGCAGATCGTCATCCCACCTGGTCGGAGGGCGTCCTACACTACGTTTGCCAAGTAACACAGTAAACTTTAGTATTTGGTATTTATTTAAAACATTACATCTATTATTATACACCTCAGACCTAATACAACGCAGAGAAACATTAATCAGTATCATGATTAATATAATCCTTCTCTCAAATAAAACAACGAATAATGAAATCAAAAGTGATAAAAAACTGTTGTGTTGTCAGACTTAATAGTCTTACTAACATTTCAGTAATCACTTAAATCTAATTCTGCCTATCCTAATTATGTTTGTGCACAAACAACTTATAGCAGGGAGTGTGTACACAGGTGAGCTTAACCCTATAGATAGCTTTCTGCCAGCAAACCTTTTAAATCAGAGAAAAACAATAGCAAGGGACTGGTAGAGAAAGCGTAAGTACTTACTCAAAAACCATACGGGCTTAAATGTAATATATTTTAATCAGTCAAATTTGGAACATGATGGGGTAAAAATACAGGAACGACATCTCAATCATCATCAGTGTCCACATCATTGCTTCCAGAGCCCAGTACTAGCATACGTCAGAGACTCGTAAAAAGCACGATAGCCTGGAATATCTCCCGCTTTACAGAGGCTCATGAGATGGTCATGTAGTAGTCTTGCTTATTGGAAGTGGCTCAGAGTATAACACTTGCAATTCGGGCAGATGGCGGGGACTTAGGCTTGTTATCTGTCTGGTACCCCGCTTGCTTCGTCATTTTAACAGGTTCTGTATATATTTGGAAATATTCAGCATCGAAGTCATATTTGTATTTTATTATTGATGGCTGTGCATACAAGACTCTTACTAAAATTATTTGTGTCCATAATACTTTTGACTCTCCTCATCTTTGACCAGGCGCTGTCCCAGGAGGGGAAGGAGGGGTCACGGGTGTCGTTATTTGATTATGGTTACCAACTGCTATCAAAATAAATCACGGCCTGCTCCGCTCGCCGATATTACTGGTGTTTTGTGCTTTATGTTTGTTCAGCGCAGAGGAAACGTTACCTATCTTGAGTGATCTGGCTGGTCTGCTGTAGTCAGTTTGTATCAATCCCACCACCACTATAAAAACCACAAAAATATAACAAAAATCTGCGAGGTCACTTTGTCAACCAGCGCAAAGAACATTAGACATTATTAGACAACCAAATTTTCTCGTTTTGATCCGGTCGCCGATTACATTTGTTCCTTCTGACAACGTTTCAAAGTTCAACTCGCTTTCGGTGGTCACTTTGCCAAATTTGCTAAAACATTACACAAAATTCGACTTTAAATTTTCTGCCTCTTATGGGCTCAGCCCTCGTTTAAGGTCTGTTTGCTAAACACTCCAAAAATCTAACGAAAATACTACATTTTTGCGGCAAGCTCTGCTTGCCTATAACATTCTGCTATTTCGATAAGCTTCTGACTTGCTTTAGTCCAGGACTCAACGTTCAGTAGAGTTTGCAACTGCAAAAAAACTAATACAAAATAACTCACACGCACAGCCAGACCATAAAATTTTTAAACCAGATCATATTCTATGTACCGTCTAATCTGTTGTCGTCGTATTTTGTTGTTATTGGAGAAACTTACCCCCATATCTTTAGTTGTTACCTCGACCTCGACTCAACCTCTACTCAACCTCCAAATGCGTTTCGGTATGCTTTATCGTAAAAAGTTTCTCCACTCGAACTAACCTTAGAAAATTTTCTCATACGAGTCGAGAAATGAACCTGTCATCTCAAGGTACCTCGCGACCTACCTTGAGGGCTCCTCAAACGAGTTTGTTGTTATAAATAATGGATTTTGGAGACTATCTCAATTTCATTTATGACATTTACGATGATGAAGCCTACAATTACCCATCGCGAAGGTATTTAAGAGATGCTGAAAACCCTTTGGAGGTTATCCCCAGAATAGTTCTTAGCTTATTATTTAGCTACCTTGTCTTGCATGGACATGCCTCACCAATTTCAAAAAAGGCTGCGGCTCATTCCTTTGGCAGATATTTATTTTTTATTAGTTTCACAACAAATTTCTAAGTCGCCGCAAACTTTCCGAAATTTTCAGGGCTCGCTCCGCTCTCTGTTAATTATTTTCTCATACACTTCTGAACCAGTTTGTGACCGCCCGAAAAAGTTACAAAATTACCGGCGGCTCGCTCCGCTCGCCATTACACCTTTTTCGGTGTCTTTTTTGTATTTAACATTTTGTGCACCATGAGTCGTTGCACAAACACACTTTATACGAATCGCAAGCACGGGTTTGACCGAGAATAGAATGATAACTGCGTGTATCATTATTTAGTTGAATCATTTTCACGAGAACACAATTGTATTATTGTTTATCATACTAAAATGTGTGAATACAATAATGATAATATTACAGTACAACTTTATTCTTGTAATTTCAGGCATGGGTAGAATCGTCGAATAGTATTGTAATTTTTTGTAACTCCGCGAATAATGGTAATAGAGTTACGAAAACAATTGAGCAGATGTATTAGCACCCACAGATCTCAAAAATGACAAAACACTAAAACTAAGGTGGTGGCGATTACCATTTTATTCTCCGGGGACGGCGAATTTATAAAAAAATATGATTATGATGAGCTGCATATTTACTTATTAGTGTAAAAATCAAAAACATACCATTGGATACTTTAGCCAATATTACTCCGGCCACTGAATGACTTAATACTTGTGCTGCAAGTTTGACTCTCATATTTTGTTTCGAATTAGAGTTTAGGTGTTCTTTTTTCAATACAGGAGCATAAATAAAGTTAGCTATTATCCACTTCACAAAGTTCTTCGACGTGTGACCATTAGCAATGCCTGTAAAACAAATACAAAAAAATATTTAAAGCAACCAACACATTTCCTGGTAAAAAAAAAGAAAGTTACACACAGGCCAAATCAATTACGATTTGAAATCTTACAGCATTTGGTTGCTCGAAACTACAAACATTGTTGTGTGTAACAATGTTTGAACTCATCACAAACATCATGATATTTTTTTAAAATATTTTTTTAATCTTCCAGTTTTGTCACTTGAAGAAATGTTAGTTGTGCACTCAATATCATATTTCATGAAAAGGTTCCGAAATCATTTTAATAAATGTGGTGGATCAAAATATGTATAATGCTACTATTTCCTTGTAGAGCACTGTATTGACGTGTTCCAGAGATGCACCCAAAATAGTTAGAGCTCTTCTGTTCACACCATCCATGTCACAGACAATAGCCGCTATATTGAGTCCAGCTTCCAAGCACTTAGAGAGTACCTGGAATTTAAATAAAACCAGTGAGTAAATTCTACTATGCAATAAGCCAACGGTAGAGGGCAAACATCAACTTGATAGGAACCACTTTTGTACCAGTTACTTATTAAATCAAGTGTTTATTACATTAAGAACCGCCATGGATCCACATGGGTTGTTTATAAACAAAAAAAGAATTTTCCAAATCTATCCAGGCATTTTTGAGTAATCAAGTGAAAATACAGTTTAATTGAGAACTTCTTCCTTTTTTGAAGTTGGTAAAATATATGCAGATATTTATGATAAATTACCTGTTTAATGAGAATTGCAAGTCTATCTGCAGTGGAAAATCCACTGGAAAAGAAATGAGCAATCGGCTGTTTTACTCTCTTTCTTATTCCAGCAACCATAAAAACTAGAGCATGCTGCTTTAAGTTGTGATCTTCCCTGTGATGCATGATCTTGGTACCCTTCAATCACATCATCTTTTAAATTGTAGGCCAAATGTTTCTTAATGGACATTTCATCAAACATTAATGTATATTCGTTGTCCGATGCTTTTTTGTGTTTTAGAATAGTTTTGTAAAACTTTGAACACTTGCTCATTTATACCAACACCAATTGCTACTTTATTTAGCAGAGTTTTTAGGGTACTTGGTGATGGCAGTTGGAACAACCTGCGTAACAAGCGGTAGCACGTTGGAGATCTTTTGTATAGTCTCAAGGCTGTTATTTTTTCCTCTTTTTTCCAATGTCGACCAATGTTTTCTTTTTAAAATTTCTAATTTGTCCTTGCAAGAGACATGCAAATGTCGGTGAAACTGTTGAAAGAAAATATACATACAATGTCAATGTCAACTTCAATGTGTGTGCAACGTCAACTTCACGTCTAGTGTTAGCTGCTCTAACAAAAAAATGTCTTGCTCTATCTCTAGCACACTTGCCACCGTGAAGGCTGTTTTGTAAAAAAATTTAATCTTTTATAATCTGAATAAACTTCAATTATTAAAGTATTCGGGAGTTATTATTTCCATCAGGTATGGGCCGTCCCGTGTGGGACGTTTATTTTCAGGTTCGGAATTATAATTGTTGCAAAAAGTTGCCTTGGGCGCCTGGATGCCTACTGCATGCAGAATAAATTAGATCTAAATGCTGCCAAATGTAACGTAATAACATTTACTAGAAAGACAAATGTAATTAATTTTAATTATTCACTCAAGGGTCACGTATTACAAAGAGTGAGTGAGATTAGGGACTTGGGCGTAATACACGATTCTAAGCTTATTTTTGATTCACATATCTCTTCATCAGTGAAAAAAGCTTCTAAAGCACTTGGTTTTCTAATGCGCTCATCAAAAGACTTTAAAAACATTAAGACATTAAAAATTTTGTATAGCACGTATGTTAGATGTCATCTTGAATACGCCTCTCAGGTGTGGAACCCGGCTTACTCCATTTATATTGATAGACTGGAACGCATCCAACGCAAGTTTCTGCGCTTCCTTTATTTTAAAATGAAATTACCCCGTGAGGATTACCATGCGTGGTGTGTCAGGCAGCACCTCCTGCCGCTGAATTTGAGACGTGACTATGCTGATGTTATCTACCTGTCGCGTATCCTCAAATCCTCAGTCGATTGCCCCGAATTACTGTCAAAAATTCAATTTTCCGCTCCGACGCGCATAACAAGAAGTAGTGACTTGTTCTACCTACCTTATGCAAGCACGAATTATCGCCAACAATCATTTATCTATCGTGTCTGTAAGAAATTTAATATATTGTGCAAAGACCACGACCTGGATATTTTTCATTCCCCCACTTCCACTCTTAGAACAAAACTCAATCGTATATTTTTTTCACAGTAGATTGATTTCGATTATTTTTTCTTATATCTATTATATCTTATACCTGTAATTATTTTACTACACTAGTTTTACGCAAATTTCGTGTTTGCTTCGTGGGGGCTAAGAGTTCGCCAGCCTACGTATGATAACGTACGCCCACGCTAAGTGTGTTGTGTATGTTGTAGGTACTCGTAAAAAGACAATATTTCGGTTTTTTTTCTCTGTTCGCCACGCGTTTCGTTATTGGTTTTTCCATTTATAGATGTGAATGATGATTTTTATTTTACCTCTTTTGTACCTTTAGTATCTTATTGTGAATGTGAGTGATATCCTTTCTTTTGTTTCATTTATTGTCATTTTTTAGTATAATATTGTATTGTATGCGAAGTAACAACTTTAAAAGCTCTTGTTGTATTGTGTATTAGCGATAACTAGTTACAATAAGTAGGTACATTACTTAGGTACCTTCAAGTAACATTATGTATCTATCAGTGGATTCCTGTCAATAGCCCATCAATTTATATTCTATCACCTATTTATGTATAGTGTGCTGATGGTTTCCCTAAAATAAATAAATAAAAATAAAAATAAAAAAATAAAAAGCTATTTGGCAATATTTGATTTGACGCACATCGTCCCGGTAAAAATGGCTATAATTGTTGCAAAAAGTTATTTGGCAATATTTCATTCGACGCACATCGTCCCGGTAAAAATGGCTTCGTACGTCTAATCACCAAATTGAAAAGCTAGCCGGACGGGAAAATTACTCGACATGGAAGTTTGCAGTAAAGTCCTATTTGGAACAGGATTTGTGGGAATGTGTAGACCCCGGCACCGCAGTTGACCCCAAGAAGGACATAAAAGCCAAGTCCAAAACCATTTTGTTGGTCGAACCAATGAATTGCGTTCACAACGAAAATGCAAAATCATCAAAAGAAGTATGAAATAATTTGCAAAATGCTTTCGAGGACTCTGGGCTATCTCGGAAAAATGGCTCATTGCTTGATCTAATACATTCCTGGATAACTGTGTAACTGTCGAAGATTATACGAATAAAATTATGAGTACCGCTCACAAATTACAGAATATTGGATTCGAAGTGGGTGGCGAATGGCTGGGAACACTCATGTTGGCAGGTTTACCGGATAATTATAAACCAATGGTCATGAGTCTGGAAAATTCCGGAATTAAAATATCACCGGATTTCATCAAAACCAAAGTATTACAAGAGGTGAAAGTGTCAGAGTCCGCTCTCTGCACAAAGCACAAGAACAACTCTGGCAAAAACACAAAGCCTAAGGGTCAATTTATACTAGCGCAGAGACGAAGCGCATCGACTCTGCACTAGTATAAATTGACCCTAACACTAAAGGAAAAGGCCCACGCTGCTACAATTGCAATAAATATGACCATTTCAAAAATCAATGCAAAGCAGAGAAGAAAAGTGAGCAAAATAATTTTTCAGCCGTTTTTTCGGCTTTCAGCACCTTAAATGAAACTGATTGGTATATCGACTCAGGTGCCACAATGTACATGACTAAACGATCGGATTGGATATATAACATGATGCAGAGGTACCTCCGAATGAAAAAATAATGGTGGCCAATAATGATGCTGTCTCCGTACAAATTATGGGCATAGTAAACATCCATACCGATTTATGTAAAGATGAGCATCTCATCCAGAAAGTTTTACATATACCTAAACTAAGTGCAAACTTGTTATCGGTTAGTCAGTTAACTAAGAATGGCTGTAAAGTTGAATTCACTGATAAGGGCTATAATATCTACAATACCAAGAAGATTCTTGTCGCAACCGCACAGACTATCCAATAACATGTACAAACTCAATACTGTTTCTGGTAATTCCTATAGAGCTTATTACACCATCCTAAATATCGGATGTCCTAATTAGTCAATCCTGAATTCAGGAAAGTTTAATAGCATTTAGGACGGTAGCATCCTAATTAGGATCCGATTTAGGACAAGAATGGCTTCCGACGTCCTAAATCTATTTTTAGCGTCTGCTTCAGTGTTGCCGGCAGTCAAAATAAAAAAGCTCCGATCCGAACGCTAAAATGGTCCGAAATATGACAAAAAGATCCGTTTTAAAAAGTGTAAAAAAAATAACTTGTCGTAATGGGGATATTAAGTTTTCCATATGAATTGTACTTTATGTTGCTTCATCTTAATGAACTTCAGAAAACTTCGCTTATTTTTTACAAAGGTTGAAAGACTGAGATAAAATAAAACGTCAAGTGGGAGTCAGACTCGCACACTAAGGGTTCCGTTTAATTGTAAGACCTTGTTTCTTGACAAATATCATGATTCTATGTCAACATGATGTAGGTACCCGGTATTATTATATATTTATTATTTTGGTCGAGGGAGAGAATCAAAATTTATGATTTTTTTGTTAATAAACTACAAATTTACGGTTTTCAAATTTTTCTCGTTATTTGTGCTATAATTATGATCTTGCTTCTTACCAAATTTTATGATTCTAGGTAAACGGGAAGTGCCTATAGCAAGATATTTTTTTTTTAAAGAAAAAACAACAAATTAGTTACTGATTTCGGATTGTTCCCTTTATTTGTGCTATAGGGCCTTGTTTCTTGCCAAATTTCATAATTCTAGCAGGGTTCTGATTGCGCTAGGTCTACGGGAAGTACGTACCGTATAAGTTTTGGTCCATGGCGTGCATTAAAAGTATTTTTTTTTTGTGAATAAATTACAAATTTATGGATTTTGGATTTTTCCCTTTACTTGTGCTATAAGAACTTGCTGCTCACCAAGTTTCATGATTCTAGGTCTACGGGAAGTACCCAATAGGTTTTGTGTGCGTGTGATTCCCTTGGAAATTTCCGCAAAGAGTCATGGTACGCAAAAGATCCGCAGAGGCAGAAAAAAGTCCGAAACGGACCAAAAAGGTCCGCACCGGCAACACTGGTCTGCTTAGAGTCCTGAATCAGTGAACGTGTAATTAGGAGCTCCGGCGACTAAATTTCTTGTCCTAAATCGGACACTGAATTTAGGACGCGACATTTAGGATGGTCTAATAAGCTCTTATGCTGTTTCATGCCAAAGGAAGGCAGATATCACTACGTGGCATAAGAAGATGGGTCTTTTAAATATAGCTGGTGTAAAGAGTTTTGAGTCGTGCGCTGAAGGTATAACTACTACCAACAAAGATGTTGATACCGTTTGTATACCATGTTGTGAAGCTAAACTAACAAGACTACCGTTTCCACATCCTGGTTCAAGAGCGAAAGCATTGCTAGAAATAGTACACACTGATCTATGTGGTCCGATGGAGACACCATCAGCTGGTGGTGCAAAGTGTTTCATAACTTTCATAGATGACTATTCCCGTAAAGTATATGAATATCTTCTGAAGAATAAATTGGAAAGTCTGTATTTATAAAGTTTAAAGAGAACGATGAAAACGAATTAGAAAAGAAAATAAGTAGTTCCGTACCATTATCGCTTCTTAATATTTATTAAGAAGCGATAATGGTACAGAATATTGTAACATTTTTCTGATCCTATCGAAATATATTTAAAAATATTTGCAAAAAGCAAATTAACAAACAATATTGGGCTGAGGCAATTACAACTGCAGCATATGTCATCAACAGATCAGAGTTAAGGCAGGGGTAACCCCGTATAAAATGTGGTCTGGTAAAAAACCAAACATTTCACATCTAAAATTTTTGGCTCTAAGGCCAAGGTACATATCCCAAAACAAAAACGTTTGAAATGGGACCGTAAATCAAAACAGCTGATATTTGTGGGATACTGCGACAGCACTAAGGGGTATAGGTTATATGATCCAGCAAATAAAAGGATTGAAATCAGTAGGAATGTCGTATTTATTGAGAAATCAGCTGATACGACCTCACTGCAACCTATAATTATACCGCAGCTTGTCACTATCTCTCTCACTGATAGTGATTAAAATTATACACAAGAAAATGGTGAAGTAGTATCTGATGATGGTCAGATTGAGACACAGGATGTTCTATTAGTTATTTCTTGACATCGTCTAATTTTTCTTTTTTAACAGCCACGTTCATAGGCACGCCCCGGTTGGATTTATTTGACTGGCAGTTTTCTGCTTTTTGCAAATATTTTTAAATGCACCTAATGTGTTTCGATGGGATCCTTCTGCTCGCACTTGTTGAAGTGCGAGCAGAAGGATCCATTCTTCATCTTTTTATTCCGTCTAATAAAAAAGAGTGACCAACCACTGGAAACAGCAATTCCAGTCTTTATTCGATCTGGTGCATAATCCATAATATACTTGCAGATCATTCATAGGACTGATGTATTTTTGTTTTGCCCGCTACACCCGTCAGCGAATCGGATGGTGGTCACCTTCTCTTATTTTTCGACATTTGAGCACAGGCAGTGAAATACAGCACTGGCAATTTGGTTTGATGCTTTTGGCAACTCATCTTCAATCCATGTGTAAATAATAACATTTTCTTTAGTCAACCTATTTTTGAACTGCCTAACACGATTGTAAAATTATAGATATACAGTTGTCGCGAATGGTATGCGATTTGGTCAGGGACTTTCGACATGGGTTGATTTTTTTTGACAGTCAAAACTTAAAGTCAGTAATTCTTCTTTTTTTTCATTTAACAGACTGTAAAAAGCCTTAGCCCTGAAATCGTGCACTCTTTTTTATATTTTAAGCTAATTTTTCTTACCGACATCTTTTTCATGTTTCACTTTTTCTTTCAAGCACGTTGCGCAAACGTCTGTTGCCGGACACCCGAAACCAATATTGAATGAAGTGTTAAAAATTCGTCTGAAATAAGATGCCTTGACGCATTTGAACTGATCTCTAGCTTGCGAGATATACATTCTGTTCAGTTTATTGATGCTTAAATTTGACGCAAGGTACTGCATAATCTTTATTTTACTCCGACAGTAGTGAACTTCAAGCGGCACCAACTTTTTAATAAAATCTTTAATCGATTTTACCCTCAATTGTATTTCGTGTATTCTTATCATTATGATGAGACCTACGAAACAGGTCTTCTTCTCTTTTGCTGGTATTGGAGGCTTCCCAAGCTCCGCCAAAACATTTTTAACGTCGTCGATCTCCTTTTTTATTGCGTCAATATCATTAGCAGTGCCAGGGCAGTTATTATCGGGCTTGGCTTTCAGACATGCTTTTTCGTTCTTTAATACTGCCATTTCCCTTAAAAAGGACACGATGTCATCGTAATTGAAGGATACACTCGGTAATTTATTTAAATTTTGGGCCACAAATATAGGCAACCCGTCAGGTTGAAACTCTTTGATTATTTTTATAATCTCTAGGACGCTTTTCTGTTCTCCACCCTCTTTTCTTCGTAAGTACTTTTTCGTCAGGGCCATCAGCTGATAGGCACGATATCTCGCGGTTTCTATCTCTTAAATAGTGTATGCACTAAGACAAATCTGCGTAATTCCCGTCTCTGGAATCGTGTCGACCTTATTACTAACAAAAGCCAACATCTCATTAACTATAACTTTCAACTGGGAACATCGCGAAGTATCCATTGGTGGGTTGTTCGAGTTATTGCGTACAAAACTTGTACCTGCTAACCTTTGGGTAGTGTGGACAACAATTTAGTAGGTAGTGCTCGATAACAATGTTAACAGAAAAACATGAAATATAATAAAAAAACAATTTTGTCAATTTTTTTTTACAATTTTTCAGCTTTGGTTTTGTTTTCGCTTCTGCCTAAATCACAAAGCAACACAAATAGTTGAGTAAATGGTTTAGGACAACGTTTAAACGTACCGTCGCCCAAAAACAACTTTTCCATTTTTAAGCACTTTTCGCGCTTCTTCTAAAGCGAAAATGTTGTTTGTTGATAGTCAGCGAGTAAAAAATCGCGTCTCGTGTTACTGCAACTTCTTTCAAATCAGTGTAAGCCATTTTTTCCACTGGTGCTAATTTCCTCTATCTTCTATACACATGTTTTATACATTCTCATGGATGCTTATGTTTTTTTGTACATAGCCGGAATTGTTTCCTATACAGAAGAAGCCGCTGTTTCTATGCTGGAACTTATAATTGTACAGACAGTGTTTTCATTTTCATTTGGCAGGCACGTTTTCAAATGTATGCTTGATTCAACTTCATCATCTGAACGGGAACCTACAACACGGGCAATAGATGAAACCTTGCTATGCCACCATATTTAAGGAACCTTCCTCAGGTCTAGAGTTCGGAAGTTTTCCCCGAAAGTTACAATAAGACAGTTCACACCTACGACGTTATCTTTGGGAAATTCTTCAACCTCAAACGGACCTGTTAGTACTAATTTCCTCAACTTGTCAGTTGTGTTTTGGATAATGGTGGTAGCATATCCATTTTCGCAGTTTACGATTGCATCTGGCATTCTTATGCCGTCACAAAATTGTTTAAAATTTCGAATTGCAGTGCCAGAAAACATGTTTGTGGGCATTTTTACGCGTTGTTCAGATCGCGGGTTCAATTCGATTACGTGATTTCCCTCACATACACCTCATTATTGGCAAATCCACTGTCCTAGTCCTAAGACTGTTATGCTTTAAATCAATGACAGCTTCCAGTTGGACTAACAAGTCGTTTCCTATTAGTCCCTCATACTGGGGGTCTACATCATACACATAAAATTTATGATAGTCGCAGCTATTATACGAAGGCATGAGAGGGACTTCAATAACCTCATTATGGTTTGTAGATGCGTACGTGCTTATAACTGTGAATGCTTCACCCCTTATGTATTCACCAAAGAATTGGTACGCTTTCGCTGGGCTAATAAAAGAGCGTGTGCTGCCAGTATCGATCATAAATTTACCATCAATTTCTCGAAATTTTCATATCCATATCCGTACCAGTCATATCCATAACCATCACTCTAACTAACTAATAACCTAACTCTAACTCATTTAGGCGAAACCCTTGAGGTTGTTGAGTCGCAGCCGGCAACTGTGGTTTTGAGGTGCACTCATAGAAATATCAGTATCTCCAAGTTTAGCATTGGGAGGCTTGTAACCGAACTGATTGAACTGAGGCCGATAGCCAAATTGAGTTTGTTGGAATGGTGGCCGATAACCGAATTGGCCTTGATTAATTTGAGGCCGGTAGCCGAATTGTGGCGGCCATAAATTTTGAGATTGAAACCCATACCTATTGTTGTGGTTGTATCAGCTGAGGTCTATAACCCATTGGAGCCTGAGGGGCAAACTGTGTCGCAGCGGGCTGCCTGTACTGCATGTTTCGTGGAATCCCGATGTTAAAACGAGGGGGAGTCAGTCAGGACTGAAAGGGCAGGTTCTGCGTGGGAGGATTGAACTTGTTGAATGTAGGTGTTACTGCAAGCTGAGGCTTGAGCATTTTACTTTTGAGCGTATACTGCTAGTAGAAGTTCACATCCTCCAACACATATTCTAATGCTTTTTCTAGAGTCTGCGGGTTGTCAGGTTATGAAATAAAAGAAGTTGATGGGATGTTGAACAGGAAGTTTATTGCCAACCACGTTGATATATATATATGTACCAAAACAATAAAATTAGATCATGATTTAAAATCCTTGACATGCCATTTGCCTTTTAAACCATTTTGGTCTTCTAAAATAAAAACAAGAGGAGACAATTTCTTAATAATAGTACATTTTATAAATTTAGTGTGAGTGTATCTAGTATTATTGTAACGCCAGAGAGTCATTCGACCATGTTGGCTAGATTTGAACGTTTTTTCGTCCGTAAATATCGTAGTAGACCAATCGAAATTCAAGTACTCCCGGGCAAAATTTAAACGAGCCGCTTTGTTAGCGTCGGTCAAATAAACGTTTTTAGCGTGACGTCTGTAATGCAATCCCATACTATGCAAATGCTGCCGAATGGTCTCTTTCGTAACATCGAATTCTTCTGCAAAATCGCTGGTAGAAGTGAAGCCGTTCTCTTCGTACTGACGTTTCATTGTTTCTCTTTGCTCACTGGACAGTGCAGGCGGCCGACCACTTCGCCTATGATCTTGAAGATTACCTTCTTTCCCTTCACGTCTTATCCAAAAACGTGTCGTATATGGCGATATGTTCAGTTCTCTAGAAATATCACTTATGTTGTATCCTAACCGATGTTATGATATAATTTCGACTCTTTCCTGTAAGTTTAAAGTACGCGACCTTTTCTTGACATTAAGTGACTCGAGTTGATCAATAACTGACACTCGACAGAACAACAAGACAGGTTGGTTTGTGTTTACATAAAATATTCTCTATTGCGTTGATATCACAGTTCAAGTTGCATGCTCTTTTAACCATTGCTCTGTGATTGGCTCACAGTTAACCAATTACGTTAATGTAATACAGTAATCCTTAGCGAATAATTATGTTACTGGGAGATGTCATCAAAAGTGGTAAACCAATTTCTTGGTCGCCTATACGATAAAAAAATAGTTAAGAAACCGGTAATGTTGAAATTTGTACTGATTGTTTTTCGTATTGTTTACTAAGTAATGATATAGAATAATCATAGAATTTCTTGATATTATAGGAATTATGGTATTACCGACACTTTTACATGGACTATTATCAGGGTGAATAATTCACCCTATACTATATATATATATATATATATATATATATATATATGTTTATATATATATATATATATATATATATAATAAATAAAAACTGTCGTAAGTGTCGCTACCGACAATTATTGTCGGTAGTGACACTTACGACAGTTTTTATTGGTATTTAAAAGTAATTTATGTAGTGGTATATTCGACATTTTCAACTGGAGATTTCAAAATAAATTTGTCGTGTATGTTTGGTGTATAAGCGAAAATAATAATTATACTTATAAAAAACTTTTTATTAAAAAACATTTATTGAACATTAAACATTTGAACAGTTTTATCAACACACACTTTGAGATCAATGTACATAAACCTTTTATTCCAATACCCCGGCTCAAGTTCAAGTTACATATAAAAAACAACTTTGCAAAACAAACTTGGACTTGTACCTTACAATAATAACACCTTCTTTAACTTATACAGATGGCAACCATAAATAATACGACGTTCCATCATGACAGTTCCATTTGACATTTGACAACCATCACGTAAACATAACCTTGAATTCTATCATACTAATAACAAAATTTTGCCTGAGAATTAACACAACATGATTAGGTAGTACGTATTAAAATAACTAACTAATACACAACATGAGATAAATTAACCGCATATTATCTAATAATAACATAAAACAGAACAACATTGTTATACACAAAAAAGCTTTTCAATACAAACCTAAGAGTTTACATAAATAGTTGTGCCTGACCTTTGGCAATGGCTTTGTAAGTATATCAGCTCTGTTTTCATTTGAAGTTACATATTTTACTGTTAACAAACCATTGTTTACAATATCTTTTATAAAATGTACTTTTATATCAATGTGTTTGGTTCTCTTACTATTTTCATAGCTTTCTATCATCTTTATAGTACTTTGATTATCTATTAGCATAACACTGCACAAGTCTTTATCAAATTGTAAGTCTTTTAACACTCCACTTATAAATACTGTCTCGCTTACAGTTAGTGCTGCCGCCCCATACTCCGATTCAGCTGTTGAGAGTGCAACAGTCGATTGCTTCTTGGAACTCCAGCTTACTAGATTGCCACAGTGAAATATGGCAACTCCACTGATACTTTTGCGATCATCTCTAGTTCCTCCCCAATCAGCATCTGAAAAACTGAGTAAGTGTTTATTTTCTTGTTGCTTGTATACTAATCCCTTCTCTTTTGTTTGTTTCAGGTATCTTAGGATTCTCTTGGCAGCTTTCCATAGAGTTGATGTCGGACATTGCATGTATCTGCTGAGGAATCCTGTTGCGAATGCAATATCTGGCCTACTTATTGTGGCCAAATACATGAGCGATCCAACAAGTTCTCTGTATGGAATATTGGTCAATATTTCTTCTTTTTCATCTATGTTCATTCCAACTTCCATCGGTGTACTTATGCCAGTACATTCATGCATATTAAATTTTAATAAAACTTTCTCTATTATTTGTGTTTGTTTTATTTCTAATCCTTGATCTTGTAATTTCTAAACCTAGAAACTTTGCAATATTTCCAAGATCTTTTGCTAGAAATTCTTCTTGTAGCTTCTTCATGATAGTTTGTCCATTTCCAATTATTAAAATATCATCTACATATATTAGTATGTATACATCGCTTGTTAAGTATAGACAAAAATCACTATGTGATTGTGTAAATCCATTTTTTGTAAGAAAATCGTTTAATCTCTCGTTCCAACAACGTGAGATTGAGATTCTTTCAAGCCATATAAAGCTTTTCTCAACTTTAGTAGCTTTCCTTCTTTCTTATCTAGTCCTTTTGGATATTTGATGTATATATTTGTCTTCAACTCTCCATTTAAAAATGCAGTTGGTATGTTCATTTGTTTGATACTTAAATTTTCTTGAACTGCTTTATTTATAAATAATCTTACAGTAGTCATTCTGGCTACGGGTGCATAAACATTTTGAACTGTTTCTTCTTGAAACCCTTTGGCAACTAGTCTGGCTTTCTTCATATCATCAGGTTTTGTTCGAAATACCCATTTAGTGTCAATAGCCTTATGACCTTTTGGTAGTACACATTCTTCCCATGTTTTTAATTTTCTATGTGTTTCTAGCTCCTTCTCTATAGCTTCTGACCATTCTTCTTGCTCTAGTAAGATCTTCTGCATGTAACGCATAAGCTATATTGTTTGTCATATCATAATCATTAAACCTTTTTGGTAGCTTTATTTGTCTCTTATTTAGTTTATCTTCTTCTCTCTCTTCTGGACTTACATATTCATCACTTGTCAATTCTTGTTTTTCCTGTTGCTCTGAGCTTTCAACTTCTGGTTTCTCTTTTTGTACCAAGTTTTCTTCTCCATCTAATTGTATAAAAACATTTCTTTCTTCTTCATATCTGAAGTTTGACTCATCAAAACGCACATCCCTTGACTCGATTATCTCATTTGTCTTTGAGTCCCATAATCTGTACCCTGATCCACAATAACCAATCATTATCATAGGTTTTGCTCTTGGTTTTAATTTGTTTTGCTTCGGAAAGATCATACTATGCTTTTGAACCAAAAACTCTCAGTTTCTCTAGTTGATTCTTTCCATACCATATATTAGCTGGTGTGTCTCCTTGAAGTGCTCTTGTGGGTGATCTATTTATGGTATAGGCTGCAACTCTTATTGCCTCTCCCCATAAATATTTGGGCAAGTTAGTTTCCAACAACATCGCTCTTACTCTATCACCTAGTGTACGGTTCATTCTTTCGCATACTGAGTTTTGTTGTGGTGTGTATCCACAAGTTGTTTCTTGTTTTATTCCATTCTCTTGATAGAACTCTTTTAACTCCTCGTTTACAAATTCTCCACCCCTATCTGTTCTTATTCTTGTCACATTTGTACCATAGTTTCTCATTTTATTTATATATCTCATAATATAAGTCTTTGCTTCGCCTTTTATTTTAAGTAAGTGGACTTCTGTGAAATGTGAATAGTCATCTATTATTGTTAGATAATATCTTTCATCATCTTTAGTTATTGGTGAAATGGGTCCACCAATATCGCAGTATATTAATTCTCCTATTTTCCTTGTTCTTGGTTTTGGTGTGGGTGTAAATGGAGAGCGGGTTCCTTTAGCTTCCATACATATTGAACAACGCTCGTTAGATAATGGTAAACCAAGTATCTTCATACCTCCATAATTTAGATGACCCATCCTTCTGTGCCATAAATTTGTATCATCTTTGTTTGTAAATAAAGCATCTTCGCGTAAATTCAGTTTTATTGTGAATAGTTTTACATTGTTTTCTCCTTCAATTTGCAACTTTTGGTTACCTATTTTTGGCACTTTATTTTCAAATTTTACTGTTATACCTTTTTCGTTTAGCTTCATTACTGATATTACATTGTACGACAACTTTTCTAATATAAGACATTCGTCTAATCTCAATTTTTATCCCTTTGCTTGTCCTTCCACTCATATTGCCTTTCTTGTAGGCTGAGATAAAATTTCCACTTGCTATTTGAATTTTAATTTCAGGTATTTCGCATATGTTTGTCATAAACTTTTCATATTGAATGCTGACCATGTGGTGTGATGCTCCAGAATCAATCACGAATTCAATTTTATTTTCATTATGTGCATTTGTTGCCGAGTGTGCTTTTGCTGCATAAAACGATAGTGTGTCATCTACAACATTAGCACTTGGTCTTGTTCCTCTGTTATTACCTCTGTAATGACCTCTGTGACTACTTCTACCTCTCTGATTTCCTCTGAAATTTCCTCTACCTCTTTGGTTGTAGCTGTAACTTGTTTGCATGTTACGAGGACAATTTCGGGCAAAGTGATTGGACTCACCGCAGGTGTAGCACTTTAGGGTACTACTTTGAAATACATACTCTTTATTGGTCGTGGGCCTCTGTTTGTCATTCTTTTCTTTTAGTTCAGCATCCAGTAATTTACACTTCACAAATTCTATTGTGAGTTCTGTGTTCGTAGTTTCTAGTGCTGTTACTGTTGTTTTATATGCTTCTTCGACGCTCATTAGCAGCTGACAGACCTTATCTTTCTCTTCCATCTTTGAACCGTAGCTGTCTATGTCTCTAATTATTTTGTCAAAATTATTGAAGTGTGTCTCCAAGCTATCTGACCTTTTGCACTTTAAGCTAATAAGCTGCCTTTGTAAATACATGTTCGAAAGTGTACTTTTTCTCTCGAAAATTCTTCTTAAATTTTCTATCATCTCAAATGCCGTCTTTGCTGTTCTTACATATTCTAAATGTTTATCAGGCAACGCTTGTATGATCAAGTTACGTGCCTTCGCGTCTTTTATTTTTATTTCAGCTTCTTTTAAATCTATTTTTCTTTGTATTACCTCTCTACACCCTTTTTCATCCATCGCCATCTCGATGCGGAACAACCAGTTTGTGAAATTTCCCGTCTCCAACTGTGGAACTCTAAGCATATTTTCTGCCAGCTCTTATATTTTTAATGATTTTGATAATAATCTAGTATATTTCCAAAAAGAAAATTCCCTGCTTTGCTAATGGCGGCTCCCTACAACTTCCTACGCTAATCTTTGTCGATCTGACTGATTGTGGTCTCTGGGCCCATAACCTATTGAAAAGAGAACACCATTATCAAGTTAGACACAACAAGTTTATTGTGAGGAAGGAAAGTTAGGGGTTTACATTTTTACTAAATTAATACATTATTCAAACCTAGACACCATTACAACCAACTGACGAAGAACGATTGAATGAGTGAACTTTACGATACCAAATACTCATTCATCCATTCATCATTAAAACAGATAATAAACCTTTTATTCCAATACTCTTTTAATTTTATAGTGCTTACCCACACTTCGGAAAAATTCTAAGCAAATTTAATATCCCAACAATATCCCAAAACTTTTTATTTTAAAATTTACGTTATCTCTCATTTAACTAAAATAATTTAGTAATTGGTCGCTTAGATCAAGAACTTACTTATCTTAATTTTTACAATTAGTCTTGAAAAGTTGTGCCCTAACTTTACATGTAATATGTTATTGTTTCTGGGCTTGTTTTCCGCAACTAGGCCACAGGTGAGCCCTTTTTGCGTGTCGTGGTATAATAACACCGCAACTTCCTGACTCCGGGCTGCTACTGTAATTTTTCTGGCACTGTCAATCATTGTATCTTTTTCACAGTGCCAATGACATCTTAGTGTTGCTATCTTGAAATTGAGGTTTACTTGAATATTTTAATGAAAAAACAGTATCATCTATGCATCACTGTCGTCCAGACACGACTAGTAATTAAGCCTAGGAATTTTAGATGGTAACTGTAGGGTATATTATCTTTGTCAAACAAAGAAAATTATACTAGTATTTACAATTGAAACAATTAAGCTAACTGCCGACTGTTGCAAACAGTCTACAGATAGCTCAACTGATCCATATCAACACCGGTCGGAAGCGTCCCCAAGACGCTGGCTGCATTGCCACGCTGTATGGCAATGCTGATACGCTGTGCCAGATATTCACCAGCTCTCGGGTCACGCGTCGCTTCGACCAGACGCTCAGATAGTTTTTTGAAAACCCGAAGAACCTCGGTACCCCACGCACCTAGGGTCTCGACTCCAATGGGGAGCAAATGTGTAGGCTCTGTCGAGACCTGCATATTTGCGCCTCTTGAGATCTTCGGCCAAATCTGCCGCCGCACCCGCCCTCACGGATGTCCTCGGAAGATGGGAAGGCAAGTGTGTCGACGCATGTAGCACAGTAGATAAATGTATACAGTAGAATGACTCAGCCGTCTCTTTGAACTTTATACCTACCTACAGTTGAGCGGAGCGCTAGGGTTGGTACAAACTAGAAATCTAATTTTTCTGTGCTTTTTTCAGTCGTTGATTTGATATGGGGCCATTCATTTATTAGGTAAGACGATTTATGGGGCGACCATGTGTTATGTTTAATTTTTCTTACAAGGGGGTGGGAGGGAGTCTCGATAGTTCTTACGTAAGATCACAAGAATGCGCAAAGTTAAAAATTATACTTTGAAAAAGCGCGGGCAACCGCGCGAGTGCCGAGGTTCGATCGGATGCGTACCTATACGAGTAGGTAAACTATTTTCATGGCAACGGACCCGCGCCACTCGCACTGCGCATCCCGGGAACTCCCCGCTTGTGGACTAATTAGTACCTAACCTACCTTTGTAAGTAAACATTTCTAAAATTGTTACTTTGAAATATAAACATTAAAACAAACCAAACGTGTATTCATTTTTTACTTTAGATTCATACGTAATAAATATTAAACAGGGGAAGGGGGTCGGCCTATTTTTATTTTTTCTTATAATACCTAGGGGGGAAGTGGGTCAAAAACTAGTAATCGTAAATCGTCTTACGTAATAAATGATTGGCCCCTATCTATGGATTATAATAGGTAGATAAGTATCTATCTAATCTATTAATTTTAAGGTTATGTTTAGGTATTATCAAGTGGATGGCACAAACTTCGGGAGGCCTATACCCAGCAGTGGGTAAAATCCGGCTGTGGGTGATGATGATGATGATTATCAAGTACTTATTAAGTATCGTAACGTTATTGGGAACCAGTTGGTTCTAACGTTATTAGAACAAAATACTCAGCTAATAACTGTTGGAAAAAATACCTATAATAAGAATAACTCCCATTCCCATCTCTAGCAGCGGCAAACGAAATCTGTGATGCGTGTGGCCCGGAGCGTGTTTTGACGAGCGTGTTTTGCTCGCGGCACAACTCGCGGTCGAGAACCGCACGCGGGCGCAAAAACGAATGACAGGAAAAGCGCCCTAAAAGCTAATATGTAATGTATACCTACATCATACATATTACATTAAATACATAGCAGAATTTCCCATACATTTTTAATGATAGTACCTACCTATTAGCCTGCCTATCATTTGTCCATCACCCACCTCCGAAGAGACAAACAAGAAAGCGAAGGCCAATTGCGTGTCGACTTGGCACATTTAGGGTTCCGTACCAAAATTAGGTCATTTATATTTAATGTAGAATACATTTAGACCGCAAAATAAGTAGGTAGGAAAAAATAAGTGAATTTCAGAAAAATTATATGGAGGTACCTACTAGGTACATAAATATTTGTTAGTAACATTGGCATTACTTATACTTCAGGTACGGAACCGGAAACGTGGTAAAGACTATATTTATTTTACCTTTCAGCATTAGCAGGATGTCGAAAAAATGACAGTGTTGGTTTAACGAACGTTGAGTTTAGGCACCCGTAAACACTGCAGTATACTGGTGGTCGTGATGCCGCCATTATTTAATTTATTATTTCGCGCACTTGCAACGTTGAGGTACCGAAACGGGAGCTGACAGCGCGGGCGTCGCGGCACAACATACTCGTTCAGCGCAGCGACCAGTCTCGGCGGCGGCGGCGCGCGGCGCGCGGCGTGACACTGGATAGATGTGCATGCCGAGACTACCTTAGCGGACGTGTAAATGACGCCTATATGTGCGTGCGTCGATTGGGGCGGTCTAGTATGGAGTCGGATTACTGTATATTTATGTATTGTGCATGTATGCATGGGAGTTGGGGAGGCCCATTGTGTGGGACGCACACAATGGGCCTCCCCAACTCCCATGGGACTAGTGTCATACCGTCGGGCCTCTTACCATCGTCACGCAACAGACCATACCGTTCGAGAATAGCTGGTACGTTAGCGGTGACAAAGGCCCGCCGGATGATGTCGTTAAGGCTAGCGTGGCGAAATATCCGACCGGCGGCCCTAATGCACGATAATCCGTGATGACCAAGCTGTTCGACAGCAGTACCGCACTGGCATTGATGAGGCGCGCAACACCTTGCACCCAACCGGAGACATGTTGCGATACGGAAAGTTATGGGATCCAATAAAGTACCAGTGTTATATGAAGGAAATGCTTGCAACCAATGTCCTGACTCTCATTTAGAAACGGCCAGGAGGCGGGCACGATCTGCAGAGCTGGAGCACGTTTGTAACAAACAGTTCCGTGTCAACTCACACAGAGGCCCGTCCCATTGCCGTTGGGACAAAAGTGATTTTGGGGGAACAGCATCGGGGCAAGCACTATGCCAAGCCGTTCGAGCTTCGTCTAAAAATGAAATTTTCAATGACATTCCAGGTGGGACCAAAAGAGAAGGATTTAAATTTTTTTCAACTAAAGAACTAGTGCTGTAGACAGAAGACAAGAACGCTGGTAGGGCTACACTTGAAATTTTGCGTATACCTAAGCCTCCCAATTTGACAGGCAGGGAGGCCTGCGACCATGCCTTGTCATCTAAATCGATATTCAAAACCGATGATAAAGTATTCTTTATTATGTTGTCTAAGCCTTCCAAGAGCTCGCTGTGTTTCCACAGTTGACTACATCTCAAAGAATACGTAAATTTAAGTACAAATAGACGGAACCGAATAATTGTAAAAGCCATATGACTATTAATTTTGAGCAGTCTATCCGAATTTTTGTGGAAATTTTGAATTTTCTCATCTACAAATGACTGAAAAGACTCATCAAGAATTGGTGAACCAAGGAGTCGAAGTGAACATTTATCAACAACTGTAATGTTGGGGGCTAATGTATTGAATTTCTCAATGATATTGTTTTTGTCTACACAAGAGTCCGAAATAAAAAGCTCACACTTTGAAAAATTTAATTCCAAACCTATTTGTCGAAATTCGTCTGTGATGATTTTTAGATCATCAAAAACTATGTTCACCTCTCCACCTAATGTTCCATCATCCAAATACCAAACATTAAGCTTGGATTGGATTGGAGACGGTGAATTATGGGTTGGATGGCAAGGCTAAATATGGCCGGACCAAGAGGGTCGCCCTGCTGACAGCCAACAGCGGACGAAATGACTTTATTCCTGTATATTAATTTTGATGGCGAACCGTAACATTGCCAAAGAAAAGGCTAAATTTCTGGAATTTGTCTTTAATTTCTTTTAGCAAGGCGCCCCTGTCTCTTTTAGCAAGGCGCCCCTGTCTACTGTAGGGTTCCTTTTAAAAATTATCCATCAATAGACACATGTTTCAGGTTCTTACCGTGCGTAGCCAAAAATGCCGAAGATTTCAGATGGGAAAAAATATGTTAAAGGTTATAGCGAAGAAGGTCTCGAGAAGGCTTTGCGAGACATAAAAAATGGGATGGGCAAAAAAACAGCTGCAAAAAAGTATAATATCCCTCCCGCAACATTACAGTTTCGTCTATCCAGCGCTTTTGTTAAGAAACGACCTGGTATACCATACCGAGCTAACTTCTGCAGAATAATCTGAGCTAGTGAAGTGGCGTCCTGTAAAAAAGGATTTCCTCGGCGTAAAGAGGATATAATCAAAAGCGTACAAACATTCTTGGATGAGCATTTGAGCATCCTAGACGAACAGATTTATAGAAAATACTCCTGGAGAAGGCTTGTACAAGCTGTTTCTAAAGAGGCATCCAGAACGTTCTATTAGAACCTCTGAAGCTGTAACTTCAGCAAGTGCAAAGGTGTCTTGAGTCGCAGATTAGGAAATGGTTCCAACAAATTGAAGAATACCTAAAAGAAAATGATCATTTTGGTATTCTAAGCGATCCGTCTAGAGTGTATAACGGAGACGAGACCAATTTTATTTTGTGTCCCAAAAATACAATAGTGATTTCTTTGAAGGGTACAAAAAACGTGTATGAGGTAGACCACGCACAATCAAAATCGTGCGTTACTGTCATGTTTACTTTTGGTGCAGATGGTGAAACTACACCTCCAATGATTATTTTTCCTCTGAAGAGGATGCGACCAGAAGTACAAAGGTCTGTACCAGATGAGTGGGGTATTGGCTTGTCCGACAATGGATGGATGAAGAGTGAGATTTTTATCCAGTACATAGAAAATGTTCTGTATCCTGCGTTAAAGAAAAGAAATGTGGAATTTCCCATTATCCTTTTTGTGGATGGACACAAGAGTCATACCACTCTGCAAGTAACTCTACTATGCCAACGCCTTGAGATAATACTCATTGCGTTATACCCGAATGCGACACGAATATTACAACCGGCTGATGTAGCTGCATTTCGCCCTATAAAAGTCATGTGGCGTAAAGCTGTCCTGGAATGGCGTACAGAAAATTTGAGCACATCGTTGCTCAAAACAGATGTCGGACCTATCTTAGCTAAGCTTTTGCCGAAAATTAACAAAGCAACATTAAAGAATGATTTTGCGACAAGTGGCTTATGCCTATTTAATCCTGATCTTGTGGATTACTCAAAATGTTTGCAGCATTCGAAATCAGACCAAGACAATTTGGATGAACATACACCAATAAATCTGAGCTATCAGACTTTTCAAGAAATAGTTGAATAGTGATGTGAAATAGTCAATGACAATGAAATAGAAAATGAAAAATCAGATTGTAGGTAAATCAGCAGAAGCTCAGAAACTATTTGAACTTCATTAATATCTCACATCAAATACGTTGACTTAGGAATTGCCATTGACAATGAATCAATCTGAACTTACGCAGGACATCGACCTTGACCAAATTAACAATAATAATGAAGAAGATTTGTCTAAGCAAATAAATACAACAGTTACAGAACTTTTACCACAGGAAACAGAAAAACTGAAAGAACCTACGGAAGCCAATGTAACTGAAACTGATTCAACAGATGTCTTTTACTCCGAAATCTTAGAACAGGAACCATCTTTGCATGCTGAACCTGAATACTACGAAGACTTCGATACTTTCCATACCAATCAGCAATTCATTGGTACCAGAAGCTGAAAATACAGTTGAGATAATTTCTGAAAATCAAAACGAAAATGCACCAATGAATGTTTTTCTTGATGTACGACCATCGACCACTCGACAAAATATAGTGTTTGTGGATGGTTAATGGCAGATTGCGGATGACTTACCCATTAAAATCCTAAAGAAGCAAAACGTAAAGAAAGAGAAGAAAAAGCGAACCAAAAACGATTAATTAATGAACAGAAATAAAAAAAAAAGAACTAAGCTAAAACTGCTGACCTTATGAAACAAAGTAAGCCAAAATCAAAAAGCCGAGTTCCATCTAAAATTATAATTCAGTCCAACATCTTGTATAAACCTACCAATATCAAAAACCCTATAGAAGCGAAAAATGAAGAGGATATCAAACAAACGCCAAAAGAAACATGCATAACAGGTCATGAAGTAATGAAGCGCAATGTTTTTACTATAAGAAAATGTGATAACATTAAAGAATTGAAATACAATCCTCACACAACTGGACCAGAAGACAACCTAAAAATATATAAGAAAAAACATGCTAATAAAATAGAAATAATAAAAGAAAATGCTGCGAAAAAAATTACAAACGAAGCCGATACAAAACAAAAAGATAAGATAGACATGAAAATCAATGCTGAAATTACAGAAAAACAGAAGATAAAGGAAATAATTAGCGTTGCCCATAATATTAACAAGGCTAATACAGAAATAAAGATAGAGGAAGTAAAACGCGATGTGCAAAACTGCAATACAATAATTCAGAGGCCAGCAAAAAAAAATTTCAGACGAAGATTTACTAAAAATATTGACCGAAGGTGACTAACAATAAAATTAAAAAGAACTATACTATGCTGCTATAAATATCTGATTAACGCCTATTTTTATTTTTTGATTACCTACTTAAATTTCGTGGCAATGATTATACTTAATTCATAGTGCCAATAATTATGCTAGAGTGCCAATGTTTGTACTTTATCCTAGTTTTAAGTTTAATTTAGTCCTTATGACAATAAACATTTTTTTTCTCACCGTTTAATAATTTTATTGTACTTTGGGCATCAATGTGTACATCAAACCATCAATATTCATAGACAAATTGTTAACATCCCAGAGCTGACAATAAACATGTCGAAAGCCAGGTTAGGGTGTCAATCGCATTGCATTATTTTACCAAAAAATATAATTGCGATTTCAAAATAAACATATTGCCTTGCTTGTGCCGTGCCGTAGGTAGAAATATCAATCGTTATTATTTCCAAAAACGATAATAAAGATGGGTTCTTCCCCAGGTGGTGCATAAGTCTATGATTCCAAGCCTCTACTAAATTTGTAGTCCTATGTTTTTCTTTATAACAACACCACTCAGCAATTTTATCCGTAGGTTCAAGCCACTGCTCAACAAAATAATCATTGAACTTAGTTATTTGTTCGTCTGGAATACTGAAAATAGAGATGGGTAGTTCCGGATTGAAATAGTTCCAGGAACTAGTTCCTCTCCTGGAACTATGTCGGTCCAATCCGAGGCTTGAACCTAAACATGTCCACCATGTCCGCCATTTCATTGGATTGGACGGGATGGCGAGACATGCGCAAACCATGTCCGGCTATGGATTGAACATGAATAACCGAAGAAAACCGATGCCGAACCGAACACTGTCCGACAACCCGCAAGCGCGAGTAACACGGGAGTAAGTGAGCTAGCTAGCTATTAGCTGCTTGATCACAAAATAAACCATCGTAAAATAAACTTTAAAGACGATAGCTAAGGTAAATTTTTAAATAAATAAAACAGATTTCGTTTTGAACTCTGACCTTGAAAATTGTCATTTTTACATGCAGCGTCTCATTTCTTTTAAATTTTTGTTGCAGTTTGATTGTTTTATCGTATTTATTTTTAGTTCGGTGTTGCGTCATTCGCGTACTGCACGTGCTTTTCTGGTACTCGTCTCTCGCATCAGAAAAAGTTACAGAGGTACTTACTATGTACCTAGGTACCTAGTGAATTGAATAGACTTGATTATTTAACATTTAAAATAGGAATCCACGAATAATAAGACAGGACAGTGTATAAGACGTACCTACACGTTCTACTTAGTGAAGTGACCCTAAAGTAACAAAAAAAACCCTACCTACCTACTAATATACCTACGTGATTGTGCTTAATATCTAATGTAGTTATTTTGTGAAAATGGCGTCTGGAAGAAAAACCAGCATACTATGGAACCATTTTATGTCTGAAGACTCGAAGAAAGGGAAATGCAATTATTGTTCCGAATTGATTTCTTTCACGTCCGGCAGTTTAGGTAACTTGAGTAGGCATTTAAAACGAAAACATCCCACCATTTCTACAGCACCAGTTGAACGACAAGTACTCGTGGATGATGAAGCTGAATCTGTCCATCCTCGCACTGAAACTGACCGGTCAATTTCAGTTCATTCAAATAGTACAATTACGGTACCGCCGACGTCGTCGATCCGCCCTGTAGCAGCGCAGAAGTCATCTGCTCAACCCACAATGGACGGGTTCACTCAAAAACCCTTACCACCGAATAAAAAGTCTAAAATTGACCAACAATTAATAACAATGATTGCGAAAGAGTATCAACCACTGAATATTGTAAACGATACAGAATTCAAAAAATTCGTAGCACTATTAAATCCATCGTACAGTTTGCCAACCAGAAAAACTCTTTCCGAAAGTCTTCTGCCTCGACAGTACTTGCAGCTGAAGAATCAAGTGAAAAATGAAATATCAAAAGCTCAAGCTGTTTGTATTACCACAGATGGCTGGACCTCCGATAACAACGAGAGCTTCATAGGAGTCACAGCACATTATATTGACCCAGAAGCGGGTAAGATGTGCGCTAATTTGCTGGGCTGCATAGAGTTCGACGATAGTCATACGTCCATGAATCTGTGTCATTTTTTAAAAAACGAACTGAGAGAGTGGCAGATCGAAAATAAAGTGGGAGTCATTGTCAGTGATAATGCAGCAAATATTGTTGCTGCTGTTCAACTAGGAGGGTGGAGATCAGTGGGTTGTTTCGCTCATTCACTGAATCTAATCGTACAAACTGGAATTGGAACCATGTCTGACGAACTGACTAAAGTAAAGAGAATAGTAGAGTACTTTCAAAGAAGCACGACTGGACTGAATAAACTGAAATCTATCCAAAAACAAATGAACACAGCAGAATTGAAATTGAAACAAGACGTCAGCACGCGGTGGAACTCTACGTATGACATGTTGGACCGTGTTGTAAAAATTAAAGAGGCACTAATAGCAACACTGGCGATAGTAAGAAGTGACCTAATATTATCTACTGAAGACTGGACACTTATTGAGATGGCACTGCCCATATTAAAAATCTTTTATGAAGTTACCGTAGAAATATCGTCAGAAAAGACAGTAGGTCTCTCAAAAGTAATAGTATATTGCCGATTGCTGATGAGACAAATAAGCCACCGTTTGTCTGAAGCTGTACTCGACAGCAGCAAAATACAGACCTTATTGAAAACTCTGGATGAGCAATTGCATCGGCGATTCGGATCTATAGAAGGAAATCCACTCTATGCGGAATGCACCATATTGGACCCTCGATTTAAGGGAAAAGGTTTCCGCGATGATGATAACTACAAAAAAGCATTGGCGTCGCTTAGTATGAGAGTTGGAGCAATGAGAACGCTTGCAGCTGAGACAGTACCGTTTACGACTGAACCTACACCTAGACCATCATCGTCAACCGTACCAAACTCCATATGGAATGATTTCGATACAGAAATAGCGCGCCTTGTTCCAGAGAACAACACTGCAGCTGGAGTCGTAGAAATCAACAAATATATTCAAGAGCCCTTGATAAACAGACTGGATGATCCTCTTCTTTGGTGGCACGCCAGAAAGTCAGTGTACCCAATTCTGTACAAATATGTACTGAAAAGATTGAACATTGTCGCAACATCCGTGCCCTGTGAGCGCATATTTTCAAAAGCAGGGCTAACTTTGACCAACCGAAGGAGACGGCTAAAAGCAACGAAAGTATCCCAGTTACTTTTTATTGGCTGCAATACGAAATAACTGATATTTGTATATGCAAAAAAGACGTAAATAAAACAAAGAAGCACAAAAATCATTAAAAAAACATTTAAAAAAAAACAAAAAAAAACAAAAAAATATAATTGTTGTATTTTAAATTGTAAATATTCCTAAAATCATGTAAAATAGAATCAGTTGATTTATAAATACGCCAACCAAGAGTCCTATTGCTTAATTATTAAATTTTGTACACGAGATAACGTTACGAAAGTTTTGACTGACATAACTCGAAACTTTGGAGTTCTGTACCTACATACATAAGTTAAGTACCTACCTATGTATGTAGGTACAGAACTCCAAAGTCCTATTCTAGTTCTTGGTTGACAGTCCTAAGCCTGAAAAGTATGAAGGTAAATCAATTTGATTACTTTATCTAAGTCCCATTCACTTCTGATTTGTTGGTTTGATTTACCTACCTTTTTAGATCATACCAAAGATAATATAACAATCCAGCACCGACAACAATTTTAAATCAGGAAATAAGAGTAAGAAACTAGTTTCTATCTAGATAATAACAAAGATTTGGTAAATTTAATTTAAATTTTAATCCGTAGCTAATAAATACGGCCCATAATTTCAATGAATAATTAAAAAATGCCCCTTTCCTTTCGTGGTGTGATAAAATATTAATCATGAAAGAAATGTGACCGAGGAACTGTAAGAACCTGTTTGGAACGTAACCATGTTCGGGAAACATGTCCGCGGAACTATCGGTTCAATCAAATTTGATTGAACTGAGAGAAACATGACATGTGAACTAGCGGAACTAGTTCCCTGGACATGTATCCCGAACATGGTTTCGTTCCGTACCTAATGAAAATGAATCGTTCAACACAACAATCCTCTCAAGGACATGTTTTGCGCTTGCTAACATGTCCTGCTAACATGTCCGGACCGGACATGTTTCCTGGAACTATATCCATCGTTCAAAGGAACTATATCATGTTCAATCCATAGCCGGACATGGTTTGCGCATGTCTAACTGAAAATAAAGTCTTGGATCAAATTGGTCTGCAAATGTAAAAATCCCAGGAAGGAATGTACAAGCTTCAAAGCGTAAATAAATACTTATATTACCTGTTTTCCATTATGGAAAGCCATCCGTCTTCAATTTATCCTTCAGGAAGATAGGCTAAGCAGATGCACAGTTTAACGTACTGCGTGGTCTCTTCATGATCTAATAAACGAAGAGACTTTGCCCGCCTGTATATGGCATTTTGAAAATGTACAAAACATCCATTAATATCAGCAATGGGAAATTCGTTAGTTATTGCGACCATTGCTGATATTTCGAAATCCAGAGTGAATTTTAAGGGCTTGTATTGGAAGGTGGGCATTCTTCAATGAAATAGATTATAGTATACAGTGGTGGTATATTAATATAAATAAATCATGTTAACTTAAAATATCTTCTAGACAAGTAAAACACAAGATGACACACGTTGTAATAAACCTTTGGTTGCCTATGCGGACGCTGGTTGGGGTAATGGACCTGATGGGAAATCTTTCTCTGGTTATACTCTGGTTTTTGGTGGTGCTGCCATAGCTTGGCAATCAGTAAAACAGCGTTGCATTAAGCACTGCTGAGGCTGAGTACATCGCAATCTGTGAAGTTGCTAAGGAAGTGATATCAGTTAATGGTTTATATTCAGAACTGACTGACACAGACACTCCTGTTACGGTTTATAGTGACAGCCAAAGTGCCAGTAAGTTAGTTTATACACCTGCTATTGGAAAACGATCCAAACATATAAATATAAGATGATATCACTTCTTTAGAGAGTTAGCAGAGCAAGGGGTAATCCGTATTGAATATTGTGAGACAACTCTTATGCCTGCTGATATGTTGACCAAGGGAGTTGGTAAGCAGAAGCATATGTTCTGCATGCAGCATAGTGGATTAAGTGGGGGTGTTGTAAAATAAGGTTTTACTACTATTGTAATGCACTATGCACTCAGTAGAGTTGGTAGCCATAGCAACAAGTTGTATTACTTTTACGTGTGTCATCTTGTGTTTTACTTGTCTAGAAGATATTTTAAGTTAACATGATTTATTTATATCTTCAGGGCCCATAACCTATTGGAAGGTGGGCATTCTTCAATGAAATAGATTATAGTATACAGTGGTGGTATATTAATATCAATAAATCATGTTGACATTGAATGGACAGGGGCAGCAATTAAATGTACCGTCACAAAAGAAGTGGTGTACATTTTTAATATCTTCCAAAGCTTTATCTGATACAAATATGATGATCCTGTTACCATCCTCATTATAATCGACTAACATGTGTTTCCTAAAAATCTCAGGTATAACAACTTCAGCTGGATCCGTAAATCGTGTTTTTTTTACCTTCAGGGATGAATTACGACTTCTATAGATTGCTTTTTTAGCATTGTTGTAGATTGGAATTTTCTCTGTGCCTTTTATTCTGTAATCTTGCAGTTTTCACTTCAAATATTTTCTGTATAGAACTAAAATTTGGTGTAACTACTTGTTTTAAAACGTTCATAACAAATTTTATCTCGTTTTTTAATAAATCCAGCTTACACTCAGGCTTATGCCATTTTTGCATGTGAACATTATCGCTTTCATTTGTTAACTTCACTAAACCACCACATCCATCGGTCATGTCTTTTATTTACACATGTCCACACACTATCGTGTGTATTATTTCTATGAAAATTACACGCAAATCCAGCATGTAGCAATGTTTTTTCCCCTGGTCTATCATTTCATAATTACTTTGCACCAGCCCTTGCGAAGTACCTTCGCTCGACATTGTGAGATGGCACACTAAACCTTAATATCAGTTGTTCAAGTTCAAAAGTGTTCAGTTCAAAACCGTGAAAATAATGTTTGGATTTATCAATGAAAAGATTACAATAAAATAATATTTTACAAGGAAAACCAAAACCATATTCTTCTGCTAAATCTGTCAACGAAAAATTTTGATTGCTGCGAGCGCCGCATGTCAGGATGTTTGGAACGTAGCCTTCTGTTCAAATTCTGTTTTAGAGGCCAGTACGCCACACTTCAATAAACAATAAAATGTCTAAATGTCTAAAAGACTAGTAACCGTCAGGCCGTTTACCAACGTCACGCAACAGACCAATCGCAAAATCCATTCAGTAGATTTTACGTGAAAGAGTAACAAACATTCATCCATCTTTCATCTCTCCATCCATCCCTACTTACAAACTTTTCCATTTATAATATTAGTAGGATTAAAGACAAAAGTATTTTATTGGTAAAGTACAATTACTTAAAAGTCATGTGAGCTTATCTCTAAAACGGTATGTAAGATTTTGACATTTATTGTACTAAGTGCAAAAGTGCAAATCACAATAATAATACAATTAATAGAATCGGGGGCGTCAAGCACAGGTGCCTCGACCACTGGGGGCCTAAGCCACACACTTTTTTGAGTTGATAATAGTTTTTTTTTAAACTTAGATTTGAACGAATGCAATGATTTTTGAATTCCGGTTCCTACTTTCGGGCGTTGCATTATTTTTTTAAGGATGGCTTCCGGCCACCGTTCCTCCCCCGACCCAATCGGTCTGAGACGTTTTTCGATTTCGAAGCATTTCAGTGATATTCAGTCATACGCTTTTTATCCGATTACTAAAACAAGTACCACAGTCGTAATTGCTATTAATATTTGTCTTATTGGTAAGTTTGTGTAATCATTTTATGAACGCATTTACTGGGACTCTATTTGAATTTGGCGCGTTTTTGTTGTGTACCCAGTAGTTTAATAGACTTACGACAGCTTAACTTCAACTTTGAGGAAATGTCAAACCAGACGCAGAGCCGTAGTGAAATTCTCTTGGAGCCAACGGCTGCAGTAGTGGATATGTCGTGGCCATATCCTAGAATTGATCACTTCATGATGTGACCGAACATTTCATGAAATGGTAGAATTTCATGACATGGCCAGCTAAAACTGACTATATCGTTTAAGCATCAACGTTTAATGATATTTCCATCAACGTTTGGCCATATCATTTATGTAGGGATTCCATGACATCAAAAGGTTTAAGGCTATGGCGCTCATTACGGCAGGCCTATGTCCAGCAGTGGACTAATATAGGCTGATGATGATGATGAAAAGGTTTAATGAAAAATTCAAATTATTAAGGAACTTTATATTTAAAAATTGCTTAATGCAGTTGGCTTTCAGTTTAGACGTTATGCTCGTTTTTCGAGTGACTTTTATAAATTTCCTGTAGTTTTTTATCGTAACGGCTTTTCACTTCATTTTTGTCTTCTATTTGCACATTATTATTCGCTTTTTTAACTAAATAATTGTCCGCCGACATGATGCATCACAGTACAGAAACAAACAAACACTCAAAAACCACAGATGTCAAAAACAAAACAAAACAATATCAGCGCCTCTAACGGTGGATAATGTAACTATTTTATGATATTGTTTGACCTTATCATGATGTAGCCGTGCGTTTAGCTTTTCATATCGTTAAACGCTGATTATTCATTGATCTGGCCTGACTACATCATGATATGGCCAGCGCGTATTTTCCATTTCATGAAATTCTACCATTTCTTCATGGTCGGTCACATCATGAAGTGATCAATTCTAGGATATGGCCACGACAGATACATTCTCTTTGAAGCCATATATAAGAAGCAGTGTTCTCGAACGTCATAGTGCGAAATCGGTAGAGCTGTCGACTAAAATCGGTATATTTGTACCCAAAATCGGTATATGACAAAAAATACAATATAATTCAATAAAATTTGTATATTTATTAAAAAAATAAACTAACAATCTAATTTACCTATATCAAACACACATAAATCCTGTCCTACGTCTGACGTGCATATTATTATGGGTGCAAAAAAGCACGCATTCGCCCGACCGACCCAAATCGGCATTTTGAGTTTGGACTGTTTAAATTTTCGTCGATGCAACGTATACACACCCTTTCGCCTTTCCCGAACTTTTTAATTTGCAGTCAAATGACAAATTTATGAATAGACGTTGGTATTTCGATGTCTATTCAAACAAAATAAACAAAATATTCTTTTCCAAACACGAGAAACTAGAAGAAAATAGACAATTTGACGAGGCGCACTGGGTATTATTGTGAATTTCTGGTGTTTTTTACGTGCGCAGTACAGGATAATTATTTTTTACGATTTTTAGGATCAAACCAATATTTTTTGGCCACAGACGCAGTCATCTTTGAATTAATTTCCAAGTCATAACAATTAGCGTCAAGAAAGAGTCATTTTGCATGTAATAGACTAGTGATTGACTCAGTAGACAGCTTATTTAATTGTTTTTTCATAAGATAAGATATGAAAAATCGGCCATGCATGGTATTCTTTGAAATCGTAGAAAAATCGTTGCATTTCGGTAGAACGGAGCTCAAATCGGTAGAAATACCGAAAAATCGGTAGGTTCGAGAATACTGATAAGAAGTTGAGGTTGACTACATGACTGAAATTATTTTGAAACTTTTTAGACGGGAACGGTTTTCTTATTCCCCGATAACAGCACAGTGCCATAATTATATTAGGTAGCTTTCAGGAATCCTACTAATATTTTATAGGCGAAGGTTTGTGACGTTGTGCCGTGTTGTGAAGATGTTTGACCTCTTCGGTCGCGCCAAAACTACTGAATGGAAGGCTGTTACACAAAGATCTGGATCGGGAATAACATTAGGCTCCAAACTTTCGCATTTATAATATTAGTGTGACTACACACTAATATTATAAATACAAATGTTTGGATGGATGGGTGGATGTTTGTTGCCTCTTCACGCCAAAACTACTCAACGAATTAAAAGAAGCCTATGTTTGATTCCAGGGTTGGAATTACCTGTATGCAAAATCAGCCCGATCCGTTCAGGGTTTGGCGTGACGAGGTAACAAACATACATACATCGAAACTTTCGCATTTATAATATTTTTTACTAGCTTCTGCCCGCGGCTTCGCACGCGTTGTTTCTATGGAAACATTTTGAGGTTATTTCTATACCATGGGAACTGATTTATGGGATAAAAAGTCGCCTATGTTTGATTCCAAGGTTAGACTTACCTGTATGCAAAATTTCAGACTGATCCGTTCAGTAGTTTTGGTGTGAAGAGGTAACAAACATCCATACATCTATCCATCCAAACTTTCGCATTTATAATATAAGTGTGACTAGCGGCCTGTCCCGGCTTCGCACGGGTAGACATTTATTTTTTAAACATGTAGATAGCCTATGTTACTCAGGGACATCGAGTATGTGTTCGATGCTCAGGGATAATGTAGCATTCTAATGGTGAAAGAATTTTTGAAATCGGTCCAGTAGTTTTTGAGTTTGTTCGTTACAAACAAAAATACAAATCTTTCCTCTTTATAATATAAGTATAGATTTATTAATATTAATATATTATTAATACTAGTGTGATAAGTGCGATGTGATGTCTGGTTTAGGTAGGAGAGGTATAAAGGCAAGTAGGTAGGTTATAATTTTACTTACAATACCGTGTCATATTAATTATTCTATTGTTTTTCAGTGTTTCACATGGAACCTGTCGAAATAGATCCCTATTTTGAGGGGAGCAGATGGTACTCACATCGTGGCCACTTTTATGTATGTGGTTACTCGAACGAGAGGTGCCACCACGCTGGACCTTTCTCTGGCGAGCATGACCACGACCCAACGCCATGGATTCCAAATCGGTGAGTAAAACCAAACAACAATATGCATATGGAATTTGAAACCGCTCTTATCTAATGCAGTGAGCTTCTTGCCTCATTATTGTATGTGCCCTTGCACAAATGCAATATGCTAGAATAGAAACTAACTTCCTGTTAAGGCCTCCTATTCTTAAGCTTATAAAAAAGGCAAGGCTCAGCTGTTCCTTCCATAGAAGAGATAATGGTTCCTTGCCACACACATAGGTCATACGTTAACAAAATGGTGGCCTTGATATAGAGAAGCTGATTAAATTGATTTGTTTCTAATTGATTACAAGAATGCCATGTTCCAAACCATCAAAAGGAGGGCTAAAGGGGAAAGTATTGCATTGAATGCAGGAGGCTGCCAAGTACATACCTAATATAATATTATTATTGGTATGTAGGTTGGTGCTAAGTTCTAAGTAGTTTATCATGAAATTCAATGTGCATTTCATGATAAACTACTAGTTAGGTGTAATGCTTAATGTTGTTTGCAGGTATTAAGACGTGACGCCCCATCTGCTGTTCGAGGCGGTTTGCTCGTCGATGCGCAAATGGCGGAGATCGGCCCAGCCGCCTGTTCCAACGAGCTTGGGCGGTTTGGGGGCAGCGCTCGCGGTGCACCCGCGCCATAGCCATATGCTGTGTTGGCTACGGTCTCCGCGGGCGGCGCCCATGCTATTATATTTCATATGCCGGGCTCTTCAAGCTGTCTACAATCATGCCATAGCATGATTGTAGATGGTACATTCTTGACTGTGCCAGCAGGAATGCCCGCCTATCAAGCACTGACACTCCATTGTGTTGTCGAAGGACACAATTTCCACCACCCCATTATAGCTTTTATGCAGAATAGGAGGCGTACTTTGTACGAAGGTGTTTTACAGCGTATTTGGCTGGCAGCAGGACATCCACACCCAGAACGTATAATCACGGATTTCGAGCGCACGAGTCTGTTCAAGAACTGGAGTGCAAGTTCAAAGCTGCCTGTTTCACTATGTGCAGGCTCTGCTGCGGCGCGCGCGCTCGATGGGGCTGCAAGTGGGCCGCAACTCCCCGGGCTAGCGGCTTGTCCAGTTGTACGGTGCGCTGGCACTGTTGCCGGCGGCCAGGGTGCCCCTGGCCCTGACCGAGGTCCCGCACATTGCGGAGGCCGAGGGCCTCCCCTACAGCGATGTCTTCAACAATTACTTAGTGTCCTACTGGATGGGTCGGGTAAGCATGCACAAATTACGTAGGTCCTTAAAGTAGGTACTGAAAGCTGCATCGATAAGACAAGTAGGTAAGCCCTAGTCTGTTAAAGAAGTTAATTCCTATTATACCTATATATTTTAGCTAGTATCCTTCACTGAAAACGCTTGTTTGCGACTAGGATAACATAACTGAAAGAAACATATTTTACAGGAGAGCATATTCAAAGTTTGAAAAATTACACCTTTAATAGTCATAATAATGTAGTGAATTTTAGTCGACATTTGACTAAAAGCTGGATGACCTTTTGTAAGCATTCAAATTAGCATTTTCATAATGTAGTTATTTCATTTGTTTCTTAATGTGACCTTACATAAAATAAATAATTGCGTTTTTGAAAACGAATTATACACAAACTACATATAACAAAAAAACTGTAGAAAATTTTATTTTTGGTTACCCCCAACTCATTCAGTGTCCTGGTAGTCCTCACCAGGCTTCCAACGTGGCGGAGGCTTTCCATGCCTCCCTACGGCGCTAAAAATATATTAATAATAATAATGCTGGACAATCCACACAGCACCATCTAGCCTCAAAGTAAGCTACTCAAAGCTTGTGTTATAAAATCAAAATCTCTTGGCGTTTTTCAGGTTACCTACCATCCACCTCCGAACAAAAGTAAAGTAGTTAATAGATTAGTGATGACGTGATGAGATTCTTATAATTAAAAAATTAAGTATTAAAGTGTAACTTTTTATAATATAAATAATATATATATTAAGTAATGTTCGTAGATGTAGTTAAACAATAAGAGGTTTTATTGAAGAATATTTTTTATATGGATAATAAAGTGTATGTACAATTTGTAGCTTAGTTAATTTAGCTTGTTTCATACTCTAGTCTATAGTTGTCCCATGCAGTGTAGTACCAGTAAGAAGCCAAGTGAGCAGACATTGACAGAATTGTTTATCGGTCATCAATATGAGGTAAGTGGAAAGTCAGTCTCCAGAATACATATTAGAAAAGTGTGTTTTAGTATACAGGGGAAGTACATTTTGGCTTCTATAATACTCTCTTTACTATGATATAAAAATTTTGAAACTGTTAGTGAATGCCATAGTTCACTATTAATTTCATGCATTGCAAACAAACAAGCCCATTTTTTCATTAATATTTAGTCATAAAAATTGGTCATCCTTTTTTAAAAAATTTCTTATCTGCTGAACACTGGATGAAGTAAAAATATGTCAGTATTTTCTAATAATACCAACCTGCTGTATGTAAGCTTGCAACGTTCATAAATCCGTTAATAGTTGCATGATAAATAATGTACTAACAGATCTGATCGCGGAGAAGTTCGCCGTCAGTGCGTCGCGCTGGCGCCCATCAGGTCCAGTGAGGTCGTATGAAAGGGCAAGTACAATTCAGAATAAGGAAAGGGGGATTATTACCCTCAGAGAGTTCCTTGTCGCAACTAGTCGCCTGTTGCATGTAGGAGTTGGCATCGTCGTTGACGATGTACCAAAAGTGGCCGAGGAAATAGTAGAAATTGCTGTCGAAGAGCCAGAAGATCCTCATTTCCCTGAAATGATTCTTCGACACCAAATTCCGGTTGGGTTAGGTAGAGACATCCCTGCTGTGCGACCTCCGGTACCTGAAGCAGAAGTTGCTCTAAATCTAGAGCCACTTCTGGTTTAAATGCTGTGTAATATCTGTGTTGAAAATCCCCCCTCTCTAGTACTCCGACCGTGCGGACAACTTCTGTGTTAGTATTGCCGTCAGCGTGTTGAGTATTGCCCCTTTTGTCGCTCGCAAATCTCTGAAGCCTTCCGCTTCTACTATATGTAGGCTGTCATTCTACTGTAGTTAAGGTTAGGTTAGACTTATTACGTAACATACGCTTATTACGTAAGTTTGAAGCTATTATATTTATTATATTTAATTGTTTCAATATAAACTCCCAATAAAGTTCTACAGTATAATGTGTAGGTCCTCAGCCAGAAAAAAGAAGGAAGGCGCTATGAAACATTGTCAATAATACATTTCTCATGAATAGTATTGAACTGCCAAAAAAAATTAAAAAAATCATTAGGTACACACCTTTTGACCAGAGTACAGAGCAGTCGCGTAAAAATAGGCAGTAGCGCTAATATTTTACTCTCTAAATATAACTGAGGACTATGATCCTAATGTTTCTGGCTGCTGTTTATATGAAATTAAGCACTTATGCAAAGTCCTCAATTTTTAACTACTATAATAATTAAGTATTACAGAAATGTATAGGTTATACAATCCAGAAATGCGAAACAGAAAGCAAAGAGAGCAAATTCCACGTAAACGAATGCGCATATAGAAAAGTTTTTTATACCCAATTCAACTTATCTTTTGGCGTTGCGAGGAGCGAAGTTTGCTCAAAATGTGAAAATGAAGATCATTCACGACGAAGATTTGGAAGAGCACAGGGTAACTGACGGGCTGCGAACCACATACAGAGGTACAAGTGACATATATGAAAAAAAATGGTTTAAGTGAAGAAAAAGACGGGCCAGGCACATAAATTTACCATGCCAATCAGATACAAGTGTTTTTAATTACAACGCCATCTATATTTTTGGTGGGTTCACTGCGTTTCTTAGCCATGACTGTATCTTCTTTCGACCATAGTGGTACAAGTGACAAGATGGCGAAGCGGTGTTATGACAAAGCTTTGAGTGATAATAAAATAATTAGTTTTATGGAAGATAGCGATGATTCTAATGAAGGTACGTATTCTTTGATGATAATATAATAACATAGTATTTTCGTAAAATATTCAACGGAAAGTTGTTATTTTACGAAAAATAATAATTTAAATCTCTCTTTCTGCATAACCCTACGTTTCATAGCATTTGTATGAAAATTTGGTGTTGAGATTTTTCGTGTCCTAAAAATTACACAAAAATAGTGTTCTGTGTATCAAATAATTTTTGTTAGCTCTTTATGATTAAGTTCCATAAAATGAATTAAGCAATACCAGCGCGCAATAGTTTTTTCATTGGATTTGGGTTGATTTTGTGTTTACATCACTTGTAGGTACCGGTCTGGCGCTAAAGTTTTGGATCTTTGTACTTTGTTTGTACTTCACTTGTACCGGTTTAGAACTGAAATAAATTTTTTGTATAATGTTTAGGTAATATATTTTTCGCTTAAAATTTAATTATTTTGTTGCAGATGTCACATGGATTCCAAGCCCTAAAAAAATTAAGAAAAAAGTTAAAAACATACAACCTGCCCATTACGAACAATCACATGAAATTAAAACCTACACAAAAACATGTTAAATACACAAGTATCATCAAACCTTCTGCCAGTTCCGCCATCACTGTCTGATTCCCCAGCAATTCTGCCATCAACATCCACCTCTTATCCTATTGCGCTAGATAAACAAATACCATTTGCTTCTTTGCCAACTGAGCCGATAGCAGTACCAACTGGAAACTTACTATTTCTGCCAACTGCATCTCTACCACCTGAGATAATGCAACCTGAAACCCTACCAGATGAACAAGCACCATCTGCCTCTCCTCTAATCGAGCTATTACAATCTGAAAACTTACCAGTTAAACAAATATCATCTGTCTCTTCTCCAAGTACACTGATACCGCCTGAACATCTACCATTTCTACAAACATCAACTGCATCGCCACTACCTGAGCTAATGCCACATGAAACCCTACCAGATGAACAAGTACCATCAGCCTCTTCATCAAATGTACCGATATCACCTGAATCTAGACCATTTCTACAATCACCATCTGTAGCTGCGCCAATTGTGCTTATACCGTCTGAAACCTCGCCAGTTGAAACAGGACCATCTGCCGTTTCGCTAGTTGCCCCTGACTCATTGTCAATTTTACAATCACAATCTAGTGAAGAATCGGAAATAGAAAATTCTGCACGATCACGGAAGAGACAAAAAGACATCACAGCCTGGAAGAAAAATATAAGAAAACGGAGACGTAACGAAGGAAAAGAGTATGTTTCCACTAAAGGCAATATAATTCCAGCTAAGGTTTTAGAAACATTTGACCATATCTGTCGATACCAATGCAAAAATTTTACTGAAGAAGAACGTAAACTAATTCATACAGAATGTTGAAATTTAGGAAATTGGCAAGCACAAACAAATTTCATTAGATCCAAAGCGTTCAATTAAGAAGAAAAAAATAAGTACAGTAATCACATTAAATACAAAAAGGGTGTGTAAAGACTTCTTTCTGAAAACATTAACTATTTCTAATAGAAGATTTACCAACGCAGCTTTTACTAAAACACCAGTTAAAGGACTGCCTGTGTGTGACAAACGTGGCAAACATGAACCTGCTAATAAAACTAAAGATGATAAATTAAAGGAAGTTCGGGAACATATTATTAGTTTTCCAAAATTGAAAAGCCATTACTCACGCGAGGATGCGCCACTTAAGAGGTATCTTTCCCCGAAGTTATCAGTATCAAAGATGTATTCACTCTATAAAGAAAAAAACATGAATGAGGGCAAACTGCCAGTTCGAGAACAAATCTACAGAAAAGTGTCAGAATCCACAGTCTACTTCAACAACAGGTCGTTCAAGAGGTCGCCCCAGAAAAGATAGCGTGCAAGAAACAGATGAAAAAGTATTTTGGATTATACTTTTAATGAATAAGTCTTAACCTTATAGCAATACATAATTACAATATTTTACAAGAACATTGTTTTTTCCCCTCGTAGTGAAATTAAAATAAGGCAGGTTAACACAAACTCGATGCAAACACCCCGTTAAATAGTTTTCTTTGTCTTAGTTAGATCATTGTGCCACATAATAATTTACAGTAAACTATTATGTGACATACCAAACCAAGTGCATTATAGATGTTATTCCATATTGTCTTTAAGCCAGAACGATATAAGTGATTTTGTATATTTTTTGTAATTAAAATAATAATGATCTTGCCATCATTTTGATTTAAAAAACATCAAAATTTGATAAAAAATGCATGATAATTTGTACAAACATTTTGAAAGCATTGGTAGTTATAGATTCGACATGTTGATTTAAGTGAAGCTGACAGTCAAGTAAGACACCGAGATCTCTTAGTTTGGTAACTCTATTCAAGGAGGAATCGCAAAGGTTATATGAAAAATGTAAATTGTTGATATTTTTGGTAAAGCTGATAGAGTTACATTTAGGTAGGCTAAGGTGTAGTTTATTGTTACTGCAATATGTGGTGAGTCTATTTAAATCTTCTTGAAATAAAACGCAGTCGCCCGGGGTACGTATCGGCATATAGGCTTTGAGATCGTCAGCGTACAATAGGAACTGAGAATGTCGAAAGCATTGATCAATGTCGTTCATAAAGAGTACAAAGAGAAGCGGCCCCAATATAGAACCCTGGGGAACACCTGAAGTGACTGGTGTGCTGGAGGATTGGAAGCCATTAATAACTATCTTTTGAGTCCGATTAGTAACGTAGGATGTGAACCAGCGGAGAAGATTACCACGGATACCGTTAAATGCGATTTTGTTAAGAAGAATCTCGTGGTCCACCCTGTCAAATGCTTTTTTAAAGTCCGTATAAACGGCGTCTACTTGTACACGCTTGTCAAGGTTTTCAAAAAGTGTATTCGTAAAAGTTATAAGGTAAGATGTGGTAGAACGCCGTTTGACAAAGCCATGTTGCTCCTGAATGATAATGCTTTGAAAGAGGCTAAGGAAAAGAAAGAACTACATCAACATAAAGCAACTAAAAAAGAACGTAAAAGAAAAATTACCAAACAGAAAACAGGAACACAGAAGAAAAAAGGAAAGCGTTGTAAAGAAAATACGACTCCAGATACATCAGGTCACGAAGATGATGAAGATGCTAAATGCATTTATTGTGGCTATCTGGTATCAGTCATCGGAGTGATGGATTCGATGCATTAAATGTAGTCTATGGGCACACTGCTCTTGCGCAGGAGAAGAAGACGAGGATGATGAAGCAACTCACTTAGGTGCTCTGTGTGTTGGAGATTAGAAATAAGATTTTGCTTTTCATTTCACGAATTGTCGTAATTTTGATTAATATACCTTTAAATTTATAAAAGCTATTGTTTTAATTGTCATTTAGTGCATACCCCACATTGCCCCCCTCGCTTCTCCACTTTGCCTCGTGTACCGGGGCAAAGTGGGGTAAACGTCATTTTTTATGTTATTGCTCATACGGTCAGAACTTAGTTTTATATTAAACGTTTATTTGCAAAATTGTGCAATAAATACCAAATAGTAAATTTAAGTTCAATTCGAATGTGTAGATCTTCTATGCCCAAATTTCAATGCCTTCTAACCTTAAGGACCCCACTATGCCGGGGGGCATATAAGGGAGGGGGGGGGGGCTCCCCTATATGCACAGTCAATAGTTCCAATCACTTGTCTAAACCCACATATTGAATGGAATTCTGCAATGACATAGTTTATTAAATTAGTCCGGAATAAGATAAAACCTAATGATGAAATGTGTACGAAGAAAATAAAACATTAAATTATAATAATTGATATGAATTTTCACAATCATGTTGCTTCTTACAATAGTATACACAAATTTCGACGATGTAAATAATGCAATCTCAAAAGTAGTCCATTGGTTTAGAGTCAATAATCTTTTGCTAAACGAAACCAAAACAAAATGTTTTAGATTTATCCTACCTAATGTTAAACAAGTGAAGGCTGATGTAAACGTTAAGGGAGAAACGTTAGAAATAGTAGAAAGTACTGTATTCTTAGGAATCACCTTAGATAATAAACTTCAATGGGGCCCACACATAGATAAGCTATCGAAGAGACTTAGTTCTGCAGCGTATGCAGTCAAAAAAATCCGTCATCTTACAGACGTGGATACATCTAGACTTGTTTATTTCAGCTACTTCCATAGTATTATGTCTTATGGTATACTGCTTTGGGGGAACGCTGCAGATATTAACACCGTATTTGTGCTGCAGAAGAGGGCTGTTCGTGCAATCTATAATATGGGTCCCAGAGAATCCCTGCGTGATAAATTCAAAGAAATAAACATAATGACAGTACCATGTCAATATATTTATGAAAACTTGTTGTACACTCATAAAAATATAGGTCAGTTCCCTAAAAATAGCGATAAACATAATTTGAATACCAGAAACAAACATAAGCTCGCTGTGCACACAACTAGGCTACACAAAATTAAAATATCTTTTAAAGGGCAATGTATACGCTTCTACAACAAAACTCCTAGTGAGTTGCAAAAATTGCAAAATAAATTCAAACAAATTGTTAAAACCTTGCTGTGCAAAAAGGCTTACTATAAAATATCAGATTATCTAGAGGACAAAAATGCTTGGGACGGGTTTTGCTCCAACTCGAAAAATAACAACTAACAGGCTAAAGGTTTCTTCGTCGCTTCTTTACTTTAGTCTACATACCGAAGGGACAGAAATAAAAAAAAATCACTTTATTTCCGTGTCAGTGTTTAGTTTTATATTTTGACCTTTTTTAAGTGTACATTTATTGTATTTATGGAAATAAAGAGTTTTTGATTTTGATTTTGAGTGAACGACTGATATTGACTGACACACATGATATTTTATTTTTTTCCATAAACGAGGCAGTGCAATATCATCGTTGGCTGCCATTTTTTTATCTAATGCTTAAATCATCATAGCACGTCCATTTATTTCCTCTATACCAATGCGCTCTGTAATGTCCAATGCTATTCAGATCGTCTTTTGGTCCTGAAGGTAAAAATTCAATAACACCTATTACATCATATGCATTAGATTGCAATTTAATTTTCAGTTATTTAAGAAAACAGGCTCATTTTAAAGCAATTCAAAGCCAATAACGTTTCGCAGGCAATATACATATAAACGTTCGCAAAACCATCACAGCTGTTACGGCGACACTCCACAATGTTGTGTTCGTCAGTTAACAAAGATTCTGCCGCATTATTAATTTCCAATATTCCTTTAATGGTGTCAAGTGGCAGAAAAGCTACTTTTCTTTGAACTTTATTGATAGCACAGGAATCATTGGTACAATTCTCATTAATATCTGCACTATAGATAACATCGATTAATATTCGCTGAAAAATGTAAGAAACATTAAATACACAACTTATTTCGGTAATGTGTTTTAAATATTTCTTATCAAAGTAATTTTCAAGAAATGGGCTCGGTTTTTGTAAAGAGTCAGTTTTGAGATTTGTTCATCAAGCATGTTTCGTATTAAAAGCACAATAACTATTGTTTTTATTACTGAGAACAGTAGTGTTAACTGCAAAACCACCTGCGCAAGCAGCCGCCTTAACTTGAGTCACAGAATCGAAAGCACAGCAGTATTCTTTAATATTAAATTTTCACACCAGACTTTGTTGTGATACCATTTTGTAATCTTCTTCTTATTTCTAGCCTTTGTCGACCAGTAGACTGGTGTAGGCCTCCTTCAAACTCTTCCATTTCCTTCTACTTTGGGCAGTTAATGTCCAGTTGCTGCCCGCTATCTTTTTGATATCGTCCTTCCATCTCATTTGTGGCCGTCCCACCGGTCTTTGTTTCCCCATGGTCTCCACTCCAAGAGTTTATTGCACCATGATATATCTTTTCGGGCTATGTGGCCTGCCCACTCCCACTTAAGTCTACCAACTCTCTCACTGATGTCAAACACTTTGCTTTTTTGTCTCAGCCATTCATTTGTTTTCCTGTCTCTCAGTGTTATACCTACCAGCTTTTTCTCCATTGCCCTTTGAGCAACCTTAAGCTTGTGGATAATTCACCCAAGTTTCGGCTTCGTACGTGAGAACTGGTAGGACGCACTGGTCGAAAATACGAGCTTTTTGTAGTCTGGTGAGGTTCAGTTTGAAGGCGAATTCAAGTTTAGAGAAAGCGGCATTTTGTAATAATGGAATATAATTTCACTTTTGGTTGCACCTTTTTTTTGTCAAGCTTGTTGCTCCCGAATCCTTTCCAATTTTCAATGAGAGAAAGATTGTCTGCGAAAATTGAGTCATCTATATATTCTTCCGTCTTTCTTTTTGTCAGTGATTTTGGCCTATCTTTTTTACTTTAAGTGCAGTACATTCCTCTTTAGTGATTGCTGATTTAAGTTCTCCAGCAATAAACTCTGAATGTTTTGCAATAAATGTATCCACTCTCAGACGATTACTTTTAGTCGCCATTTTAAAAAGATATCTTTTCAGTGTACAATGAAGTAACTCTGGTATTTGTTACTGTTGGTACAAAAAATCAGCAAATTCGTTTCTAACATTTATAGCCGCTGTCGGTGGTCTAACAGGAACTCTCGAAATTGGACGGAATGCATTAGCTTGTTGTTCTTGTTGCATCAAAGTATCCTGACGTAATTCACTGTGTTCTATATCTGGAGAATACATAGAACTAGAAGTTTTACTCCTTAATAAAAAGTTGTGTAAATAGATACAAGTCAAAGTGACCACTTTTGCTTGTTCTGGCTGTAAGAGCATTGGGACTCTAAACACTCTGAAAACTGATGACATAATGCCAAAGGCATTTTCAACTACAACTCGGCTACCTGATAATTTCTTATTAAATACACTGGTTTTGCTACCATTCGGCGGATTACCAGGAAACGGTTTCATTATTCTATTACTTAGAGCAAATGCGTTATCAGCGAGAAATACAAAAGGGCACGTAGTCGTACGACCAGGCAAACATCTGTCGCTAGGGTAGTTTTCACTTGCGTGTATTTTTTCCTTTAAAGTGCTGTTATTGAAGACCCCTCCATCACTAATTCTTCCTTGGCACCCCACATCAGCATACATAAACGAGTAATCGCTGTCTACAACTGCTAACAAAACAATGCTAAAATAGTGTTTGTAATTGTAATATTCAGATCCACTATGAATAGGAGACTGTAAACGAACGTGTTTTCCATCTAGGGCTCCTAGACAATGTGGGAAATGCCCACGTTCTTGAAACTTGGATGCTTTCTGAAGCCACTCTTCTGTCGTAGAAGGCCACTGAAAAAAAAGTAAACAATATTAATTAATACTATTATTATATTTTTTTTTCTTTTCAGAACAGACAGGAGTCAAGTGAGACCTCAACTAATGTACCAGAAACACAACAACCACAGCCAAAACAAAACCGACAAGAAGCAACTGGGCAGCAAGAACAACAAACACGACGAAAGATTCATAACAAAAACTTTGCTGTACCGAATCATGAACTTCAGCAAATTAAAAAACAGATGGATAATGCTTACGAAGTAATGACAGTGGCCGCAAAACGCCAAGAATTTGACGAAACCGATTATTTCTGTCATATGTTAGCAAAGAAATTGAAAAAAATGAACGAGAACGACCGAGACAAACTAATGTATGATATTCATGCTCTGACCTACCAGACTACCTATTCGTCTCGACCTTCGACTGCACTTAGTAGCACCAGTTCTAATACTGCATACAATGGTCAAGTTCAAACTCCTTCGCCTTATTATCCAATCGATACAAATGACTACGTTGAACCATCCCTCAACCAATATGTATATGATTATGGAGCTTCTACATCCACCTCCAACACTTCTATATCCACCCCTAACAATCAGTCTAGCATTCGTTCTGAGAATAGTAAGCGAATCACACTACTGTCGCAAGATATTATACAACAAGCATATGAATCAGCAGAAACTGATGGGACCCAAGACATTCTTGAAGAAAAAGAAGAAGAAGAAGAAAATTAAATGAACAGTTGCTCACTAGTGCAAAATAACATTATATGGTCTAAGATCCGGCCTAAGAAATTTACTTACCCATCTGTTATTTGATTATGACTTGGCTTATATGGCAGATAATTTAGTAATAAATATATCGCACTTAGGTTGCCTAGCCAAATAGCGCACAGAAGCTGTTACATTTATAAATTCTCCATGCGACAGACAGGGATGCAAAGAGAAGAGAATTTATAATATTTAACAGCTTCTGTACGCGATTTGGCTAGGCAACCAGTGTGCTACCATAATAAGCCTAGTCATAATCAAATAACAGATGGGTGAATAAATTTCTTATGCCGGATCTCTCACTAATCCGAACAAGGTTGATTGAATTTGCGTAATTTTGGTAAATAAATGGATAATAATTAAATTGTTTTTATATTTGTAGATAATAAAATCTCACCTTAACTTCGCTGTGGAGAGCATTGATAATCGCATTGCAAACTTCGGGTATAATTTTTGATATTATTTGGCTCGATATTCTAAATAGAAAATGAAGAGATTTATATGTATCGCCAGTGGCTAGAAACCTTAACGTTACTGCCAAGCGAACTTTAATTGGAAGAGCCTTTCTCCAACGTGTATCTTTCTTTGCTATTACTGGACCAACTTTATTAAGTAGATATTCAAAATCACTCGACGACATCCGACAAAAATTCTCAAACTGTCCTGAAGGTTCATGTTTCAAGTCTGCTAGTAAATTATTTCCTTCGTCGTTTCTGAAATCAACAAAGTACAAAATTAATTTCCTCGATATGTTTCAAGACAACGTATTTAATAAGTTAAGCTGGGGATAAACATGCCCGTAGCTTGTACACTAGCATACCAGCTTCTTGCACGTGTTGTCATGTGTATGTGCTAACTGGCATACATATAGCTAGCACAACATTTGATTTACTAGCTATTTGATTTTTTGCGGTATTACCCGGCGAGCACCATTACCCCTGCTTCCCCTAGTTGATTCATAAAATATTCATAAATGTAACAAATAAAATATACCTATTATAAAAATACAGAAAATTTATTTGTATAAGACATGTGTACAATGAGGATGATATAGGTATGTATAAACAAAGGTAGTGTGACAAAACATGTCTTGAAAAGCAATATAGGATCAAACTTACTTTATTCGATTAGCGTGCATTTTTATCATCCAGAATCGCCTTTTCCTTGGCTTCTTTTTTCTTTGAGTAATTAAATAATAATAATATGTGCTCAATGCGTGGGCGTAAGTAGCCAGAGCGAAAAGTGTCCCGTCCGACATGACTTGCTAGCAATAAATTTGACGATTAAATGATACCTGCTCAAACGTCCAACCTTCCAATGCTCTTGGCATGAGTGTTTGCCCAATTATATTGGAGCCAATATGAGGCCGCAATCTTGGTTGCAATTATTGGCCATTCTATTCGTAGCCAACGTTGGAACCAAGTCATAAGCCAATGTGAGGCGCCAGCATCATTTATTCATCAAATTTATTGCTAGCAAGTCATGTCGTAGAGCGCGTACTGATGCAACCAATGTGTGGATCGAGAAGTGACGTTGGACCCAAGTTGCCCCCCCGCCTACACACTTCACTCCCCTCGCCTTTGAACTTGTACAAAAACCGACACAAGTCGGGTTGACATTGGCTATTGGACGCAATGTTCCGTTTTTATCCAATAATGTTCCAAGATCGATCCACACATTGGTGTGTTGGATCCAACAGTATAACTTGGAGCCAACATAGCCCATGTGAGGCGCCGGCATTAGAAACAAAACAATCCAAATAAGAAAACCAGCGCTACTACGGCCCTTGTGCCATAGCAGCACTAAGCTAAGCTGGTGACCTTTTTGTGTTTAATTAAGTTTAATTTTATTAGTTAATTTCATTATGTCACAAATAAAAACCTTCTATTCTATTCTAAATAGAACAATAAAAAACGCAATGTACGGCAACGGTTGACAAATACAAGATACATGCACTACAGAGTACGAAGTTTCCAAATTTGTATTGAAATCAAACGTGACCAGCATCGGAACTAAAAAGGACGTGATTTTACGATTTGGCCCCTCACATATTCACCGAAAGGACTTGAAACGACGTTCTGCCAGAGAACGTGACTTACATCAGGTTTTTTGCCGGACCACATTTCATATGCTGTTTTTCCATTCAAACCATTGGACCGTGCGAGGCGAACGTTTTTACGAGTTAAATGCACTCCTTAGCCGCGCATTGCGATAAGCCCGGCTTGGTGTTGCTATCCGGCTGGGTGCGTCTTCGCGCGCTCCTCAACACAATGGAAGTGTCCGATAGTGATGTTCACGCAGTGGATATAGAATTAGATGAAGAGATTACAGAGAATACAAGTGTGAATCGATCCCGCGAACAGCAAGAGAATAGTGATGATGATTTGCAGAAAGTGTCAAGTAAACACAAAAAACAGACGAAGACACCAGAAGAGGAAAGAAAGAAAGAGATTTGCATTTCGAGTGATGATCCCTTGCCAAAAGAATTCGCTTTGGCAAGATTATATAAATATATAAATTTATGCGATATTACCAACATTAAATATATAAATCCATATAAAGTAAGAGTTACGTTTGTCGAAGAAGAGAATCTATGACCTCTTTTCCATCGACACTTTGAAAAATAAAGGATGGAGATTCACCAAATCATCGGAAGTAAGTTACTCTTACGGCGTCATGAAAGATGTTGATATGGAGTTAACAGAAAAAGAGATAATGGAAAATATTACCTGCGCTGAATCTGTGGAGTTGGTATCATTAAAATAGACTGTCTCGTAGAAGTACAGACAAGGAAAATAAAGAAGGAAGATGGAGTCCTTCGGAGTCCGTACGCCTTAGTTTCAAGGGCAACTGGCTACCTACTTTTGTATATGTACATGGAGTGAAAGTAATTATGCTGCGTGTATCCTGTTACCCAGTGGTGGTTATTTCTATAGCTGGTTCAATGCTAACCACACATAAAAGGGGCGGATGCGTATAGATCTAAATTCTGTGGACTGTAGGGCGGTTGTTGAAAGCACCTTGCAAATATTCTCGGGAAGGGATTCTGCTGTGATAAATGGAGTGGAAGAAAAGAATCACAGCAGATGGAGCAGGAACACATGCACGTACCTTCTTCAGGATAGCGGCGACAGCGTGGCGACGGCGGCGTGGCGAAGGCGACGGCGGCGGCGGCGGCGGAGTTGGTGAAACACAATGTCTCATACAGCACTGTGATGCACAGCACTAAAGTTAGGTGTTAGGTAACACTTGTTTTTGAAGTAAAATACGTAAGTATCCAGGGTATTCCAATAAAGTTCACGACACGAAAATTACGCGGCCGATGTAAGTCGTGGCGCGTAGGCAACTGGTGATCCATTGTCTTGTCATTCGAATCAATGCGTTGACGTCGTCAGAGCGAGACGACGTGATTTCACGTGCATGTGAGTGGATAGGAGGGAAAAGGAAAGACGTATTGCAAATTTCTAAACAACCGAATTCTATTTCCACCACCCAGTGTTTCAAATGCTGGGCGCTGGGCCACACCACACTGCCAAGACTTGTACTGTCCGAAGAGAGGTAGGCCCTAAATGTAGCGGAGATCATGAAACCTGTAACCCTAACACATTCACATGCGTAAATTGTTCAGGACCACATATATCTATTCAAAAACGTGCCCAGTTTATTTGAAGGAAAGACAGTTAAGAATGATCATGGCTGAAAATAATTATACCTACAGCAAAGCGTCTGATATCTATGCGGAGTCCCCTATCATCCGTCACTTAAAAGTGATCCGAAATCTAAGACTCAGATAGTTACGCAAACTAGAGGAGCAGAGTTTATATCCTTCCAGGGCCCAAGTACAAGACAAGAACCATCAGATGCTAAATCCGAAAGAAGCGTTATTTTACCTAGAAGACGGTTGAAGAAAAGACAGAAAAAGAATAAAAATGATTGGAGCGAACTATTTTCAGTTAAAACTAAAGATTCTATCTAAAAACATGTACAAAACCAGATTCCACAATTCCTTCTCACCAACACCGCGACAAGAAAAAAATACAGAGGAAAATTCGTCCTTTAGCGAGCTAATGTCCAGAATAAAAAAAAATTATATATAAAAAATATTGACTTGAAATCAAAGATTGAGAGTGTTTTTAAGTTGTGTGTCAAGTAGCTTATTATGGTGGTAGTAAATAATATTTCGGATTGGCCTATTGCTGATTTACTGTCCGGAATATTAAACCATAATGGTTAAGAAGCATGAACAAATTGATTAAAATCCAGTGGATTCCATCTCATGTTGACCTGGCGGGCAACGAAGAAGTCGATAATCTCGCGAAAAAAGTAGCTGTTGATGGAGTAATATTCAATTGTGAACTTAACTATACTGATCTCACCCAGATATAATAAATGATATATTTGATAGTTGGTCTGAATATTTTGATGAAAGATCACCTTTGACCTGTGTTGGTATAGGATCTGTACGCCTTGCAGGGAACTGTCGATTAAAGAATCCTTGCTGCTTTGGAAAGGACGTCTAAGTTGAATATATTATATATTAGGGTGCTTCTTATTTGGCCAAAAAAAAATTGTTTTTAGTTTATGCGTGCACCCTTTTATTCTGTTCTATGAAGCAAAAAACTAATATGTATTTTTTATTTAATTTTTAAATTAATATTTAGGGGTCGCTGCGAGCGAATAAAAAATAAAAAAAAAGTATTTAATTTTTTTTTTAATAAAGTTCTAAAAAAGACAAACAGACATCAATTATATGACAATTTGGATTTAAAAAAATTTACTTATGCTAATAAAGTAGTTTTCTTTGTATCAGGGTACTTTTGTCTGAAATTTTTCACAACCAATGAATTGATTTTGTTCTTCGTCTGTGGTGATTAGTTTATTAAATTCTTCAATCAATGCTACGCCGCGTTCCGCAATGTCGTTCACCACTTTCATAGAACGTACAATTTCTCTGAAAGCTTTGTAGTCTTCATCTTCTTCCCAAAGACGAGGTTCTTTTTGCAAAAATGCAGACGGAATTCCCAGTATTCTAAAAAATCTTAAGGTGTTGCTGGTCACGAAATCCTCAATATTCTTTTCTTCGATGTGGCTTAGATCCAAGGTGATTCGCTTTGGGCTATAGTCTGGACCTTCCTCATTCAGTGCAATCACCATTTTTTGATTGCTTTCAAGACAAACTTCTTCATCAAAAAAAGCAAGCGCAACAAGTTCTTCGGACAGATACCACAAATGCCCCAGGAACTCCGTTAAAGGTTTATATTTTCAAATTTCTTGATATTTTTTAACAGCCACAAGTCATTCCTTGGTGCTGAAGTTGTCACGGGAGCTTGGAACCAGCATCTTACATAAATCGTAACGACCAAAACGCAAATTTACAAAAATTTATTTAAAAATATAAAAATAAATTTAATATACAACGTGGATAGACATACTACTTTATCGCAATAAATCTATGAAAGGCTCCGATATTATTTTTATTTTAAATTTTAAAGATTCGGAAGTTAGATCACCGACTAACTCTCAGTGGATGGCCTTTGTAGCCATGCAAATAAAGATGGCGACATATGCTTTGATTGACTTTTGTCATCTGCCCTTTGACATTTGTATTTGCAAAGGTCCACAAAAATTACAGCCGCTGTGGACAAAAGCTCTTGCTTTGGTCACACGGGCCCTTGGATATTCACCCATTACTTGGTTCCGGATTGTGGCTTGGTGACGAGAACATATAAGACTAGTCACCGTAGGTAGCAAAGCATGAGTTGTACTCCGCCGTGGAGTGTCTTCCTGTGGGCGTCTGCAATGATCAGGTTTGTCAGGTACGTATAACAACGAAAACATTTTTAAAATCAACTCGTGGAATATTTTTTTACGTATTTATTGGCCGCTATGCCGCCATTTTTAAACATTTGTCATTTTGACAGGGTAATCCCCAATGAAGCTGCAACAATGATGTAAAACACCCACCAATAAATCAGCGTTCGTTTTGTAAGCGGATTAGCCATTCTACAAACGGTCTGATTCTAAGATCCGGCGGCGGGAGTACCAAGTATGATCGGGTGTTTCGTTTCTGTATCTAAATCAGAATTTCTCAGTCTGCCAGGGTGGGCACCCTGAGAATATTATTCTCTTCTTGCAAGAATGGGTTTAAATTCAATACCTTGCTGGTTTTCTTCAGTTCCTTTTCTGTTGTAGTCTTTCTATTTCTGGTCCAAATTCTCGTTGTGCTATTTTGATATATTTGATTTTTCATATTCTTCAGTTGTGATTGTTGCTTGTAATTTTTCTGGGTGATTTTTACAATGAAGAAACCTCTTTGCATACACTATTGTTCTAATTCTTGTAGGGTGTCGTTATCTTTAAAATCAATTAGTTATTTTTCTCATTTTTACCTGTATTATTTTCTTTTTAATTTCTGTCGCTACAATGTCTTGTAAATTTTATGTCATCGTTTAATTTGTCACTGACCTCGACAGAAATAGAATCCACCCGAGGCTGGTTTCTTGAGCACATAGAGAAAAGAACAAAGGAAAGGTCATCAAGGGTCCCACAGGTTCTCTAACCTGTGGGACCCTTGATGACCTTTCCTTTCAAGATGTCAGCATATACCTTGACTCCGAGTAGCATGTCAATCTTGATTGTATTTAGAATCTTGATTGAATTTGTATTTAGAAGTGTTAGACCGTCTAAGTATGACCATGATATAGGCGCGATTGTCTTACTAGGTAACTGTTTTGTTTAGTGAGCTGCATCGATACAATGTAGACTTCAACATTGAGGCTGAAAGTGGCCTCATATCTAGATAGAACCTAAAGTTGAGTGGAATGACTGACCTGTGTTTCTGAGGAACTTATTCCTGTTATCCTAGCATGTGATGAAGTTTTCCTAACCCTTAACCTCTGTGCTGCCCTCTCACTCACGTGTGATGCCTCTGAACCTAAGTCGATAAGAGCCCTGAGTAATGTTGTTTGACCAGAACTACTTCTGAACTACAGCCGTAGCCAGTAATGAACTCCTATGATCGATAGTGAAGTGTGATGCGAAGTGTGATGCTATGTCAGTGATGTCCTGTTCCAGCTCCTTGGTCTTCTCCTCAACATTGGCATGCATCGATGAAGTTGCAGGTGTTTTTTTCTTCTCATGGCTGTCCTTTCTTGCAGCTGAATGAAGTAGGGAGTGATGACGTCGTTGACACACTCTGCAGGAAGTTCCTTTTCTGCAGTTCATCGTGAAATGCCCAGGAGCTAGGCCGTTGTAGCATAATCTCTTCTCTTTGACATATTCACTTATTTTCTGCGGGTACAGCTTACCAAATTCTTTGCAGTGAATATTTGAGTAAATATTTCTCATTACACAAAATGCATGTCTGTTTGTGGTTGTATTTGCATGAAATGACTTTTTCTTATCCTGACTTGTTGATGATGATGTTAACTCCAAGGTAAATATGCGGTTATCCAGAAAGATTGTAAGGTTTTCAAAAGAAGGTAAGTCACCGTTGTATTCTCTACTTACATGTGTTTCCCAAGCTCGATGTGTTTCACTGTCCAATTTTTGAATCACCAAGAAGATATTATTGGATCCCAACTTTCTGTACTGCTGTTCGAACTGTTGAGGCTGTTTAGACATTCCTCTGTGTCATCATCAATAAGAGCTTTCAAGTGGACAGGTGATGGGATCGTAAGTCGTTTTTATGAGAACAATTTTCTCAAAATTGCATATTTTATGAGTCGTTTTTGACTATACCTGTGTTTCAAATTCTTCCATGCCGGTTCATAATTACATTCTGTAATTTGAAAATATTTGATTGTGTTTTTCGCCTCACCTAACACATGACTTCAAATAATGGAGCTTCTGTACATTGTTTATTGTCTTGATGTTGTGTATTAATGTCACACAGTCAAGATCTAGTCAGGTCAGGACTAGCTCCAATTTGATGAAAATAATTTATGTAATTCAAAAGAAAACGTGAACGGATTTGGGGGCTGGGGATGCCTTTGCCCAGTAGTGGGACGAAGTTTACGGACGAAAAATAAACTTTTCTACTTATTTAAATTCGTCATTTTCTTTTGACCTTACAGGACTCCGCAGACTCAACAGCTCGTAGCCATGTTTTTAGCCTTCGGAGAGTAGAAAGCGACCTTTCTGCCGTCGCTACACTAACTGGTAGTGTTGCAAGAATACATAAATATTTTCTTACATTAGGATACATTTTCTTATCAATTTTCTATCAAATCCGGAATCGACTGTGGAATATTGTAATTACGCTGCCATTTTACCTTCCACAGCCGATATTCGTTTATGACGACAGAAGTTAGAGTATTGTCTAATAACAATTTGTATTTGTTAGCGAGTTCTTTAACAGTTTCAATGTCTTCATCTTCATTAGCACAAATATAATCAACTTTAGGAATGATCACGCCTAGTTTAAACAAATTAAGTACTTTTGGAGACAGACGGTCCTCCAGGTCATGTATTATCGAGCCTAGAAGAGGGATGTAAACAGCCATGCGGAAATACTCTTCAGCAGATTGAGCAGGCTGGCTCTGTGTGTTTGTCTAGAAACTATTCTGGGGCATTTAATCTTAACATCTAGTTGCTCAGCAACATCTTTTGCCTCTTCAAAAAGCTGTCTGAAAACTGTGTCTGCCTTTTCCCTTTTTTGTTGTAAGACACTCATTGTATACTTTTATAGCGTCTGTGGCCCTTTTTAAATCAATTGAGCTCGTTTGCAAAACTCTACTCAAAGATACAGTAGTACCTGAAAAATATAATAAATTTGTACGAGTAATTTAATCTACAGTACGAGTTTTTACATGATACGTGCCTTAGCGTTATACAAACGATGATTTAAATTGGCTATATTTAATTATGACTATGATAATACACAAAAGTTACCCATCAATATTTTTCAGGTCTAACGTTCATGCATTAGTTAGTACTCAATAACATAAAAAAGTATCTTTATAACCACCTAAAACATCACTCAAACAGATAGATGTTATGATAAAATGAGAACTGCGCGATGGCTGAAGTACATAAGCAATGCGCATCACTGGCAGTTTTGTGATCTTTCAAAGTATAAACATTTTCAAGAGCGCTACAAATTTTAACTAAGTGTTCTTCTTGGAATTGTAGATGCCCATCATGCTTCTCATGGCATGTTTAGCTTTTTTTAACAACTGTTGTACTGCATCCTTTGTGTCTGAAGCCATAACCGAGCAATTGTCGGTGCCAATGCCCACACACCATGTTAGGTCTATGTTAAATTTGTTACAGAGATTTTCCACGATTTGCGCCAGTGTAAGCACTGGCGCAAATCGTGGAAAATCTCAACTTGTCAACCGGGACTCTGTTTCGTCTGTATTTGTCACGTCATCAGATTTAAGCATTTCGTATGCATCACAGAAAGTCACAAAATCTTCCTTTACAGTACCATTATCAAGATATCTAAATGATAGGCTCAGCTGTGAAAGCCGCGCGCGTGAAGTCGCGGCGTGAACCACGGCAAATCTGCCACTGTTCCACACTCGCAAAGTTCGCGCCTGATTCTTAGTATAGCTCGGGTGCTTGATGAGCATGGACGTTGAAATTGCTACTGCGGGGCTACCCAGCGCTTTAGCAATTTTCAATTACGCATATTATATCAAACATACTAAAAGTATCAAAAAGAAATGGAGAAAACGACGATGGTGGATTACCACCATCCACCGACCGTTCTTTACAATGGGACTCGTTAGTATTTGTGCTCTATGGAAAGAGGTGGAATGAACTCAGAAGCTTGCCAGTACAGTACCTTAATTCTTATCTATGATCGAGGTGGGAATATTTTCAAGAACATAGAGTTAAAATTACGTAAATTACTTCAGCCTGATAATGGACGGAACGTAGCTGGCAAGTTTACTTGGCAGAATCAATCAACGGGTTTTTATTTTCGGCCAAAAAACTGGCCAAAGTCAATCTAGCGGATAGTGTAGAAAGAGATAAAGACAGCTGACAGGGCTCTGACGGACACGACCTACCTACAAGCTGACATTTACTTTTTTGCAGGCTTAAATCTAAAATGTTTTTTTTCCCGGCACAGAAAGAATAGAATAGAATAGAAAAGCATTTATTTCGACACACAATATAAATCAAACAAAACCAAACAAATAATAAGGAGCTGAATTAAAAAAAAAAAAAAAGACGACGAGCGAGATCAACAGACCATAAATAACAACTAGCTTTTTTAATTTTTGGCTGTCATAAAATGACAGTTTTATGGGTTACAATTACAGTGAAATATCCCACTGCTGTCGTGCTATTTGATAATAATAACCTTGCCTTTTGTTACAGTGCAGTTCTGAAGAAGCAGTTGAAAGAATTAGTTGCAGAACCTTCAGACGAATTCAAAAAGTTCACCCGGATGATTTTGAATATTTACTGAACCAAATTTCATTACAAATTTCAAAACAGGCAAAACAAAACATTCAAAACATTTCAAGCCATTCCTGCCCGGATACGTCTTGCTATAACTATACGATACTTAGCAACAGGAGATGACTATAAGAGCCTTAATTTTTTGTTCAATATTTCACCACAAATAATATCAGAAATCATTCCAGAAGTCTGCCTTGCCCTAAGTCATGCCTTAAAGGATAAGGTGAATTAAATGCATATTTTTAATGAAAATTTGTTTTAATGACACACACAGAATAAAACATATATTATAGAATTCGGTAATATCAGCTCAGGTAATTCATGCAGCTTTCAAGTTTAGTTAGGTAAATATCTAACTAAACTTGAAAGCGGTCTGAATTATATTTTCTTGATCAGATGTGTCTGACTTATTGGTATCTTGGTTCGGAATATGAAGAACAGGATATTCAGTCTCAGGTTTACAAATTAACTTGTACGATTGTAAAATGAAATAAATAAATAAATAATGCTGGACAATCCACACAACATCATCTAGCCCCAAGCTAAGCAGAGCTTGTTTTATGGGTACTAGATGACTGATATACATAATATAATACATTACATAGATAGATATTTTTTATTATACATAGAAACGACCAGAACACCCGGAACAAATATTTGTAGATCGTACAAACATTTGTCCCAAGGCGGGAATCGAACCCGCAACCTCCCGCGCCGCAGGCGGACCTTCGCCCGCCGCGCCACCGAGGTCGTCAAGATGAGAAGCTGGGCCCGATACAATATTTCTATGGTACCTAGTTTTGTATAGTTATGTAATCACCTGCCCATGATGCATAGCCACTTGAACGTCAAGCGCTCACGGCCGCGGAGGGGGACTTACGCCCGAGCGCAACCGACGGCCTGTCTTTACCAATAAAAACGTTTGCCAAAACAAAAGTATTAAAGTTATTCCAAAACGAGAAATAACATTGTTTACGTTAATATCTATAGAATAAACTTGATTTATCATCTAATCATTAAACCTACATTTTGTTAATTAAAAATAAATAAATAAATAAATAATGCTGGACAATTCACACTGCATTATCTAGCCCCAAGCTAAGCAGAGCTTGTGTTATGGGTGCTAGATAACTGATATACTTAATACAATACACTACATACATAGATATTTTTTATTATACATAGAAAACATCCAGAACGCCCTGAACAAATGTCTGCAGATCGTACAAACATTTGTCCCGAGGCGGGAATCGAACCCGCAACCTCCTGCGTCGCAGGCAGACCTTCGCCCGCTGCGCCACAGAGGTCGAATAATGTTAAGCAAATAAAAGTAGACATTTTCGTCCGGTTTTTCTGCAATTTTATTTTATCATGATCAACCTACGATATCTGCATCAGTGATAAAATATTCTAAATAAAGTAGGCTTTATTTCCTTTAAAATGACGTCAGTGGCTTTATACTAGACTCATGAGAAGTATATCAAATAAATTGATCAAAACAAGACTCCTCGGCCCAACTGAACTCGCGCGAGTTGTTTCGACAAAGAGCAAAATGGCCGCCCGGGGCTGTGCAGACGAGCGATTTAATTTTGACTAAGACCGATTTTTTTTAATAAATTCATGTGATCAATTTTTTGTGTTTTTACTATTTATAGATCAACACTACCGAATATATATTTTAGATTAAGGTATATATTTCTATGGATCTTAGAATTACTATTTAACCTGCAGGCACGTTATCTCAAATAAACTAATAGAATTATTATTATATTAAAATAATTACATATTTATTTTAATATCACCAATCCACATGCCAAGCGAAAATCTTCCAGGAAGATAGTACATCATCATATCATATCGCACCTCCAGAATAGAAGTGACTCATCTCAAAAAACATGTTTTTTGGGAAATGCGGTAAAATGATTTCACGTTTGCGTTATTTTTACGTATTTGTATCATGGCACAATCAAATTACGAAATTTCTATATTTTTTACAAATCTTAGGATAAATTGGTATTTTATCTATATTTTAAACTTATTACTGACTGAAAATTTATTTAAATTATATAAGTAATTACCATTTCAAAAAAACCTTCCGAAATTGAGTCAGTTTTGTACTAAAACTAAATCAATACTAATGACTTATTTGAAAATAGGTATCTTTAATTCGAAACGCTCGGCAATATATTTGGTTTAAAATGAACTTTTGCATTTTAGTACGATGGGATTAATATATTTATTAGAAAAACACCATAATTAAGAAAGTTAACTTTAATTACTTTCTAATAAAACTTTATCAAAAATCGGTAACCAACAGTACAACATTATTAAACATTTTAGGTTTACCATTAATAACAGTCTTGAACAATGGACCCATTTTAATTAAAGCAAATCTAAGAAAACAACATACAAATTCTTGGTGTAGCCATCAGTCATAAGTATGACAATGGTATCGATTCTGATGTACGTTTTCCTTAGCTAAACTTGTTTGACACTCTTAAAACGATTGCTTAGGTATCTTATAGATCTATAGACATATGTAGTACGAAAATCAGCTATCATTATAGCACACATCACTTCAGAATCGATACTATGAAATGATTTGAAGAGTTGTATTATGAAAGCTTACTCGGCCATAGATTTATGTTTGAGTGACGTTTATTCCTTAGAAAAGCGTTACTCAGGCAAAGGTCGGTGACTGGGAAAGTTTTTGTAACACGGGCCTAAGACAACAATGAAATAATCGAAATAGAATGATAACAAACTTAAAAAAACCTCCTAAAAATAATCAAACAAAAAACAGTCTCTTAGCAAATGTAGTCTTCTCTTACCTTAATAAATTATCAGTAACTTGATCACTAAATTAACATCACAATGGAAAAACAGGAACTTTAAAGAGGTATTCAATATAGGTAGACTTAATCTTAATATTCTAATAATCTCACTTAAAAATCACAGTCCGCGTCAGAATAGCAACATTTTTTATCATAACATCTTTTATCATTATAGCAACATCTTTTATCATAATACCAATACTTTAATTTTATATTAATTCTTACAACCAATCAACTTCTAAAGAGAGTTGTAAAAGTTTGCGTAGTAAGTAGGTATGAGATTTTTCATTTCTCATACTCGGAAAGTAGTGTTGTTTTGATCTGATTATTGGGTGGTGAAAATGCTGCTTTCCTTTCATAGGGAGGGAAAAACTCATACAAATTCATTCCGATCCTCGGGCTGAAATGAACTTTAAAAATAGAACTACTGTCAGCTGTGAAGAGTTCTATGTAAAAAAAAACTAATTTAAAAAATGTCATGACTTTCTAAACAGCCAGTGTGAATTTAGCGTAAACTTCTTTGAGCAGAATAAGTAGTAATAAGCGAGTTAAGATCCTTAAACCTTACTTCTAATTTTTATGTACTGTGCTTTCCTTGTATTTTAACATAGATTTTAAGACCACTCACTAACAAAAAATGGACCTAAATTATGTTGTCCGAATTAATAAATGAATTATTATTATTATTATAAACCGCGAGTGCCGCGACAATCACGCGGCGAGCGGCGAGTTCCATATTTAAAATTTAAAAAGTCAACACAAATTGGTGGGATACTAAAATCTGTTAGGTATGTATGTATCTGTGACGGACTTTTGTGCTAAGATTTGAATGAAAATGAGTTCAAGGGAAATATTGACACCAGATTCCATTACAGACGAGGCAAATTGTGTCATAGAAAAAGTATTTCCTGACTAGATCTTTGAGGTCATTTTTCTTATTTTCTTTCAATCCTAATTTTTCGGGATACAATCTCTCCGTTCTTACATCTGCAGCGTTTGTCATCTTCTTTCTTTTATTTCTCGTATCAATTGTCCCATATTCCTCGTCTGAATAGGAAGTTGTGTAGGTACTTTATTTTGAAGAATTCGGGTGCAGTCCACAATATCTTTTTCCGGTGAGTTTTCTATAAAAGATGTACTAGAAGGTTTCTCGTCATTGTCACAATTATCCTGTGAAAATAATAATTTAAAGCATTGCGTAAATAAATGTTAATGAAACCGAGTAATCAAAATGAAGTAGATACACGTACCTAATAGGTTGACAAGATTAAGTATTCATACCTTGATTTGAACATCATCACGTGGGTCTTCAGAATTTTTCGTCAGAACTTTTTCGGTGAGTTTTCTATTATAGATGGACTAGAAGGTTGCTCATCTTTGTTAATTTTTTTCTGTAAAAAGAAAACATTAAATCATTGTGTACTTATATATAACTAAATGAAACTATGAGTATGTATTCCGATAGACGACCTCCATGGCGCAGCGGGCGAAGGTCCGCCTGCGACCGAGGAGGTTGCGGGTTCGATTCCCGCCTCGGAACAAATTTTTGTGATCTGCAGAAATTTGTTGCGTTGGTCTGGGTGTTTTCTTTGTATATTAAAAAATATCTATCTATGTAGTGTATTGTATTAAGTATATCAGTTATCTAGTATCCATAACACAGGCTCTGCTTAGCTTGGGGCTAGATAATGCTGTGTGAATTGTCCAGCATTATTTATTTATTTATTTAATATTACTTATCTAATAAGTTCACGTTTCTAATAAGTAAATAAAATTAAGAAATCATACCTTGATCTGAATATCATCAAGTGGCTTTTCAAAAGTTATCTACAAGAAAATAATAAAAATGTTAGTACAAATAATAAAAGGGGACTATTATTTTACTCAATAAAAGAATAGCTGATAAAGAACCTACCTAAGTAGGTATACTTACATTTTTCTGTCGACTGGTATCCACCATGTTCAGTATTAACTGAGCTCTTTTACTCATAGTGATTGTGACCTAAACCGAAAATAATTATAAATTTGAATCAAAAACAGCAACATACCAGAAAAAAAAACTGGGAAAGATTTGACAAGTTAATAATAAATAGACGAAGTCACAAATAAGGCAATAATGTTATGCTGTCATAAAGATCAAAACTGACTTTATCTTTAATATTTCTCATAAATATTTGCTAAGTTAATAATAAATAGACAAAACCACAAATAAGACAACAAAGTTACTCTATGTTTAAAAACAAAACTGACCTTAACTTTAAACGGTCATTAAAATAAGCAAAATTATAGTAATAAACATGATATAATTTGATATAAGTTGCATAAATTAACTAAGCTTATTGTAATAAAATGACACAAAACAACAAAGTGGTCACTTCATCACTCAAAATTTACAACAATCTTACCTGATATTTGCGTATTAAAGTGTTGAATTTGGCTTTAGGTCGTTCCAATACTAAACGCGCGACGACTCACTCCAATCTTGGCAGGATCACTATTCCGCGGGGGAGGGCAGCAAAACCGCCGGAATGAAAGAGACGCACATATTATGTTTTGCGCATTCTAACCAACAAGTGGCACTTTTTGAATCACTAGCCGATGCAGTTTTTTTTTCTGAGTCTTTCTACATATTTAACTCATTTTCCCTATTTTTTGAGATGAGTCACTTTTATTCTGGAGGTGCGATATATCGGCTAGACCGATTTTGATAATATTTTTGTGTGAGGTTTGGATTCACAATGGATCCGGTAGATAGCCCTGCAATCGGGCTATAGAATATAAGTAGGTACTTATTTCTAAATAACAGCTAAATTAACAAAAACACAGTAGGTATACTTTTGACATAATATATTTACAAAGTGAAAAATGCAATCTCAAAGGTGAACTACCTGTTATTGGTTTAGTATCAATAATCTTTTACTGTACACATAATTTAAATACTAAAAATAAGATTTAGCCGGTCACGCTCTAAGGCTTGTGATAGTCCCTGAAACAGCCCAAGATGCACAAACTCACGCCACATTCTTTGCACATCCATATTGTGCGGCTGGTAGTTTGCCGCTTGTGTCACAACACCACAACACCACCAACAGCGGCCTCTTTTGGTAGGGCCATGCACAGGGAAGTGATCACTCTCGACGATCGGTCGGTTTTGGCTCATCAACGTGGTGTTGCGCTGTCGTACATGTGTAATTGTCTGTCCGGAAGTCCGAGAAATCAGTCGCGTTTCTGTTGTCAAGTCAATCTGTCGATAAGTCTTCAGTAAAGTTTCTGCCAGTATTGTTCTGAACTACCGGTGCTGCATTTTGTGTTTGTTACTAAACAATACAAAACAGTTGAACACCGCACAGTTAAGAAGTCGTCGGAATAATTTTTTATACCAAACCCGGCTTTTGAGTCTCTCCAACGGGTGGGCAGATAAGAATTGATCTTTGCGATCTATACCTCCCATATGTTTGTTTTAGTCGAGAACAACGCTTGGCTTGTACGCAGTTCTGTTATACTTCTCTCGGGTTCCGATCTGAAGCTGATGGTACGTCGAGATCAAACTAACTAAGTTAGAGTCTCGCCATACCATCACAGACAGATCGGAACAGAAGCTCGCAACGATCTCTCCAAGCCGAAGGTCAATTTTCGTCAAAGTTTTAAGAGACTGGTGTATAAATTCTCTGTTCAGTCTTTGTGTACCGTAACAGTCTGTTTTTCGTCGTTTGAGGCACCGCGCTAATAATGGACAATTGTAAAAATTGTCCATTATAACCGTGTGACCTCGGTGGAGAAGCGGCTCTATAAGGTCAAAGACAATTTTTGCTGTTGCGTTCGTCGGTCTATATTCCGGTTCCTGTGTGTCATGTGCCTGTTCTGTCTGGTCCGGTCTATTGTCATCGTCGTCGTCGTCGTTGTTTTCATTGTCGTTGTCATCATTAGTCACTGTTGTGTCTTTTCCCGTATAAACAGAAAATCGCCAGAGGTAGCCGCTCGACGACTCGCACAGCTCGTAGGTTTTGACGCCTACCTGTGCAGCCTTTGAACTTATTTTTTGAGCAAAGCTCAGTCTGCCCTTCCACTTTAAGAGCGACTCATCAATGGCGATTTCCTGTTGTGAGATATAATGCGTTATGTTTGTCACCTGAAGACACAATTTCATACTTACTAAATTGAAAAGCTACAGGAAGCGGCGAGCCAGCGTCCTGCAGTCCCAAAGTGTCAGGTGATTGTGTACCTGTAACAACGTAATAATGTAAATACTAATTCGTATATAAGTAACTTTTGACGCCTCAAGACACAAGTTATATTTACCACAACCAACCGCCGCAGATGTTGAAGGAAGCGGCGGCGGCGAGGCCACCATCGGCATTCGGTCGGGTGATTGTGTAACTGTAATAATGTAAATACTAATTCGTATTTAAGTAACTTTTGACGCCTCAAGACACAAGTTATATTTACCACAACCAACCGCCGCAGATGTTGAAGGAAGCGGCGGCGGCGAGGCCACCATCGGCATTCGGTCGGGTGATTGTGTAACTGTAATAATGTAAATACTAATTCGTATTTAAGTAACTTTTGATGCCTCAAGACACAAGTTATATTTACCACAACCAACCGCCGCAGATGTTGAAGGAAGCGGCGGCGGCGAGGCCACCATCGGCATTCGGTCGGGTGATTGTGTAACTGTAACAACGTAATAATGTAAATACTAATTCGTATATAAGTAACTTTTGACACTTCAAGACACACAATTCATATTTACCACAATCAACCGCCGCAGATGTGGAAGGAAGGGGCGGCGGCGAGGCCACCATCGGCATTCGGTCGGGTGATTGTGTAACTGTAACAACGTAATAATGTAAATACTTATTCGTATTTAAGTAACTTTTGACGCCTCAAGACACAAGTTATATTTACCACAACCAACCATCGGCATTCGGTCGGGTGATTGTGTAACTGTAATAATGTAAATACTAATTCGTATTTAAGTAACTTTTGACACTTCAAGACACACAATTCATATTTACCACAATCAACCGCCGCAGATGTGGAAGGAAGCGGCGGCGGCGAGGCCACCATCGGCATTCGGTCGGGTGATTGTGTAACTGTAACAACGTAATAATGTAAATACTAATTCGTATATAAGTAACTTTTGACACTTCAAGACACACAATTCATATTTACCACAATCAACCGCCGCAGATGTTGAAGGAAGCGGCGGCGGCGAGGCCACCATCGGCATTCGGTCGGGTGATTGTGTAACTGTAACAACGTAATAATGTAAATACTAATTCGTATATAAGTAACTTTTGACACTTCAAGACACACAATTCATATTTACCACAATCAACCGCCGCAGATGTGGAAGGAAGCGGCGGCGGCGAGGCCACCATCGGCATTCGGTCGGGTGATTGTGTAACTGTAACAACGTAATAATGTAAATACTAATTCGTATATAAGTAACTTTTGACACTTCAAGACACACAATTCATATTTACCACAATCAACCGCCGCAGATGTGGAAGGAAGCGGCGGCGGCGAGGCCACCATCGGCATTCGGTCGGGTGATTGTGTAACTGTAATAATGTAAATACTAATTCGTATTTAAGTAACTTTTGACGCCTCAAGACACAAGTTATATTTACCACAACCAACCGCCGCAGATGTTGAAGGAAGCGGCGGCGGCGAGGCCACCATCGGCATTCGGTCGGGTGATTGTGTAACTGTAATAATGTAAATACTAATTCGTATATAAGTAACTTTTGATACTTCAAGACACACAATTCATATTTACCACAATCAACCGCCGCAGATGTGGAAGGAAGCGGCGGCGGCGAGGCCAGCATCGGCATTCGGTCGGGTGATTGTGTAACTGTAACAACGTAATAATGTAAATACTAATTCGTATATAAGTAACTTTTGACACTTCAAGACACACAATTCATATTTACCACAATTAACCGCCGCAGATGTGGAAGGAAGCGGCGGCGGCGAGGCCACCATCGGCATTCGGTCGGGTGATTGTGTAACTGTAACAACGTAATAATGTAAATACTAATTCGTATATAAGTAACTTTTGACACTTCAAGACACACAATTCATATTTACCACAATCAACCGCCGCAGATGTGGAAGGAAGCGGCGGCGGCGAGGCCACCATCGGCATTCGGTCGGGTGATTGTGTAACTGTAATAATGTAAATACTAATTCGTATTTAAGTAACTTTTGACGCCTCAAGACACAAGTTATATTTACCACAACCAACCGCCGCAGATGTTGAAGGAAGCGGCGGCGGCGAGGCCACCATCGGCATTCGGTCGGGTGATTGTGTAACTGTAATAATGTAAATACTAATTCGTATATAAGTAACTTTTGATAATTCAAGACACACAATTCATATTTACCACAACCAACCGCCGCAGATGTTGAAGGAAGCGGCGGCGGCGAGGCCACCATCGGCATTCGGTCGGGTGATTGTGTAACTGTAATAATGTAAATACTAATTCGTATATAAGTAACTTTTGATACTTCTATAATGAAACGCAGTTTTCGGCAGACATCTTGTCACAGATTATTTATTAAGGAAAGAATGAATTGAGTGAGTGAGCGGTGAGTGAGTTTTGAAATAAACATAACACCCCCACTATTTCAAAACAAAACAACAAACTTACATTATAACAAGTTTAGATTACATACAACAGCTTACAAACTAGAGACCTGAAACATCTTGAATTCCTAGTTTTTGCATGTAATAGTAATGTTTTACACTGGACAAACTTTTAGTTAAAATATCAGCTGGCATCTCAGCTGTTTCTCGATACTTAAGTTCTACAATTTTCTTAGAAATACATTCTCTACAAAAATGATAACGGATATCAATGTGCTTTGTTCTTTTATGAAACAAGTTATTAACAGACAACTTCAGCGCACCCTGGTTATCATTGAAAACAGAAATAGTACATATATTAGCAGTAATTTCATTCAGTAAATTACGTAGGTATATAGCCTCTTTACATGCCTCTGCATAGCCCATGTATTCGGCTTCAGTACTTGAAAGAGCTATAGTTCTTTGCTTTCGTGTTTCCCAGGAGATTGCAGCTCCAGACAATACAAAACACAAGCCTGTATATGACTTCCTATCTATTACATTGTTTGCCCAATCAGCATCCACAAAACCTTCCAACTGATTATTACCTGTTTTAGTAAACTTCAGACCAAACTCTTTTGTTTTCTTTAAATATTTTAACACTCTTTTGGCATAAGACCAAATTTCTTGGTTATAACAATTGTTAAACTGACTTAGAAAACCAACAGAATATGCAATATCTGGTCTAGTTAAAATGGCTAAGTACATCAAACTACCTATAAGTTGCTGATATGGAAATTGACCTTTACAATTTTTATCTATGCTTATATTCAACTTAGGTTCTAATGGAGTATTAGCCGTTTTACATTCAGTCATTTGGAATTTTTGCAACAATTGCATTATATACCTCTCTTGACTCAAAGTTATCACACCATTTACTTTATCAATATTGACACTCATACCGAGACATTGTTTTACTTCTCCCAAATCTTTGATTTTAAATTTTGACGACAATGTTTCTTTCAAGAAAGTAGTTTCCCTAAAATCATTACTGAAAACAAAAAAATCATCAACATAAATTGTTACAATTGTTTTCTTACTATTCTTGATTTTTGTATACAAACAAGGTTCAATATTCGATCGTTTATAACCTAAAGTAATGAGAACATCATCCACCTTTTTGTACCATGCTCTTGACGATTGTTTTAATCCGTAAATGGCTTTATTTAACTTCAAAACTTTTGTATCACATTCTTGACTAGGAAAACAATCTGGTTTTTGCATATAAACAATCTCATCGAGATCACCGTTCAAAAAGGCGGTCGTAACATCAAGATGTGTTACATCTAAATCTAACTGCACAGCCAACGCAAACAACATTCTCAATGTTGTGTGCCTCACAACTGGAGAAAAAGTTTCTGAATAGTCAATACCCTGCTTTTGCATAAAACCTTTGGCTACCAGTCTTGCACGAAACCGTACATTATTGTCATTGTCATATTTCTTTCTTAACACCCATTTACACTTCACTATTGTTCCACTTTTGGGAGCATCTACCAACTCCCACGCATTATTGTCACTGAAACACTTAAGTTCTTCATTAACAGCATCTAACCATTGTTCCTTTTCTGGTCCTTTCAGCGCCTCATGTAGAGTCAAATCACTGGCATCATCTAGGATATGTTCCTCTATGCACGTAGCAGATAAACCATACCGATCTGGCTTCCTCCTCTCTCTTGGAGATCTTTGTTTGGCATTCAGCATGTTACTTTCATCAGATGATTCAGCATCTTCATAGTCACTTGGAGTGTATGTTTTATCATTGGGATCAGTGAAGCTTTCTGTGGTGATATCTTCTTGCTCAATCAATGTTTCCCCCACTGAATCTGAACTTTCATTTCTGTCATTTGTCTCTTCTACTACAGGAATGAAGACTTGCGTTTCTTCTTCAACTATTATTACATCACGACTAGTTGTAATTTGTTTTGTTCTAAGATTGTAAACACGATAGCCTTTCACATCCTCTGGATATCCCATCAACAAATGTTTCTCAGACTTCTTATCCCACTTCTTCCTTTTTTCCTTTGCTATATGCACCATGACAACACTTCCAAATATTCTTAAATGACTAACATCAGGTTTATTGCCGGACCACATTTCATAAGCTGTTTTTCCATTCAAACCATTGGACACAATTCTGTTCTGTAGATATACAGCGGTGTTCGTTGCTTCAGCCCAAAATTCTTTATTTAAATTGGCATCAAATAAAAGACATCTCGCTTTTTCTACTATTGTGCGGTTAGTGCGTTCGCTTAAGCCATTCTGTTCCGGTGTGTATGGGTTAGTTTTCTGGTAATTTATTCCATGTTTCTGCAAATATGAAGAGAACTCTTTATTGCAGTACTCGCGTCCATTATCACTGCGTATGGCTTTGATTTTCCTATCAGTTTGATTTTCAACCTTTGCTTTGAAATTCTTAAAGCATGACAAGGCTTCGCTTTTTTGTTTCATAAAGTATACAAAAATCATGCGACTATAATCATCAATAAACAATATGAAATATCTTGAACCAGCTAAGGATTCAATCTCCATAGGCCCACAAATGTCTGTGTGGACGACACTGAGTATCTCGTTACTTCTCGAGCCAACATGATTAAAGGGTAGACGAGACTGCTTACCTTCACAGCACACCTTACACGACATCTTGGTAATCTGACTTTTATCGTCAAGATCCATGCCTTGTACTGCATCAGCCATTTTGTTCATGTATGAACTATTTACATGTCCGAGTCTGCGATGCCACGTATCCACTGTAACTGTTGATGCAGCCAATATACTTTCAGGCATTCTTAGCTTATAAACTCCATTTTTTAATGACGCCATGGCCACCAACTTGACATTTCTATTATAAACACAGCAGCCGCTCGCGGTGAATACAACTTTATTCCCGTTACTGATCAACTGGCTCACTGACAATAGATTCGTCGTCAAATCTGGAACGCATAAGACGTCGGTAACTGGCACATTAAATTCGAATTCATCAGTCTCTGTTACGACGTTCACATCGCCGGAACACAAAACTCTCACTTTGTTATTGTTCGCGACAATTATTTCTTTATCTGGTAAATAACACGCATTGGTAATCCAACTTTCGTTTGCTGTCAGATGTGTACTAGCGCCAGAGTCAATATACCACTCATTTTTATTGAAATTGCCGTTCAAAAAGACGGCACTAAAGGCATTTGTCTCCTTTCTCGTTTTATTTTCTTGTAAATCTTGCGATGAAACATTCTTCGGACATTGGTTTCGGTAATGACCAACTTGTTTACATTTGTAGCATCTGACATTAGATTTGTTTTTGACATTTTCGCCTGACGTTTTGTTTCCATCTTTGGCCATAGACAATTTTTTATTCTTTACAAATCTCTGCGAACTCGCAAATGCACTGTTGTTGCTATCTTCATTACAATCTTCATCCATATCCATCAATTTGGATTTAATGGCGTCCGTGGTGATTGAAATTCCAGAATGTTCAATCGCCATTATCATGGGCATGAATTTTTCACTTAATCCAGCTAGCATGATCGAACCAATCCATTCATCGTCGATGCTGAAACCCGTCCCTGCCAATTTCTGCCCCGCTTCTACGATCTGCGTTACGTACGAGGTCATTGAACTGCAGTTTTCAAGTCGGATTGAAATTAGGTTTCTCAGTAAACTTATTCTTCGGGTAAAGCCTGAATCATCGAATAGATTTCTTAATTTATCCCACAGCTGTTTCGTTGTACTGACATTCTTTATATGGACGTAAATAGACGGGTCGATGGTCAAAATCAATTTCGCCTTCGTCTTGGCATCATCCGCCGGTTCTGGGTTTTGTCCGGCCTCTGGTTTGATGCATTTCACCATTCCTTCCAAAACAAGAAAGTTTTCAGCTGCAAAGCACCAGTCACTGTAATTCTCGCGACCTTTGAGCTTCGGCACGCTGACCAAGTAGTTCGAGCTTGCCATGGCGGACGGACAACCTGTTTTCTTGCTAAACGGTCCAGAGCTTATTTCCACTCACTTGGTACTAATCGTAACTGTCCTATATTACTATGTCCATCTGACTGATAATTCTGACAATAGTATTTCGCGACACGATTATTATTTAATTTTATTAGCTGGGCCCATAACCTATAATGAAACGCAGTTTTCGGCAGACATCTTGTCACAGATTATTTATTAAGGAAAGAATGAATTGAGTGAGTGAGCGGTGAGTGAGTTTTGAAATAAACATAACAACTTCAAGACACACAATTCATATTTACCACAATCAACCGCCGCAGATGTGGAAGGAAGCGGCGGCGGCGAGGCCACCATCGGCATTCGGTCGGGTGATTGTGTAACTGTAACAACGTAATAATGTAAATACTAATTCGTATATAAGTAACTTTTGACACTTCAAGACACACAATTCATAGTTACCACAATCAACCGCCGCAGATGTGGAAGGAAGCGGCGGCGGCGAGGCCACCATCGGCATTCGGTCGGGTGATTGTGTAACTGTAACAACGTAATAATGTAAATACTAATTCGTATATAAGTAACTTTTGACACTTCAAGACACACAATTCAAACCCAAACTTTTAGGTAAAAATCAGAATTCATCATTTTCAATCTATGATTTCGAAAATATCCCGCCAAAATTACCGATATAAGCTGGCAATCATAAAAAGCTTGAACCCAGCACACTTGACAGAAAAAACAAGCGCACATCGCGCCCATTGAAAAAATCTCGTCAGTAGCCCTTTTACGCAGAAGCCGACCGCACGCGCGCGCGCGCCAAAACTTCCCGCCAAAACGCACGTACACCGTGGGCGTGGTTTATAGTTAGGCCGGTACGCGTGACCGGATATTCTACGATTATGTTCCTAGCAAGAAATGGATTGTGTAACTACCTGTATTATTATAACTCTTTACATCATTTTGCTGCGCCCTTACAGGGTACATGTACTTACATATAAGCTAATTACCACCTAAGCAAAAACTGTATTATCGTATATGTATGCAATAAATAAATCGGAATCTGAATCTGAAATATAATATAAATATCCGCTCTAAGTTTTTAACTCTATGCGCATCGCAATGTGTAGGCATACAAACGCGCGCCAGTGAATCGCGCTGGGCGGGGGTGAGGCGGCGTTACCTCACCGCTCAAACGCCACCGCGCCGCCGCGCGCCGCGCCGGCCGGCCGCCTGGCCGCTGGTCGTCAAGGCAAGGCGGATGCGCGCGCGGCACATGTTTTTATGCGCCACGATCTCGTGTTAACGAACAGCTGATTTTTAGGTGTGGTCTTTGTGTTGGTTGTGAAGGTGACTATTTTGAACGCTATGTGCGCGATACTCACCGCCACCCGCAAGATTTGAACCTATGAGGTATTTTCTAATTTGTAAATATTATTTTAATCGATCATTTGATTATTGTAAATACGCTGACTCCACTTTTTAAATACGCCTGCATTAAACAATGAAAAGTGAATAGAAGATATTTAGTTATCTAGCATTGATATTACATAATAAAACTTTAAAACGTTATGAATGATTACGTTAAACATATTACGTACCAGATCTACAACATAGGTCTATAACATAGATCTATAACATGTACCACCTACATATGTATCTTTGTACGACTTATTTGTTTTTAATTGTTTATTGTAGCCAGTCCTAAACCTGGTTAAGTATGAAGGGATTGTGGACTTAGTATCAGTACATACCTACTGCCTACATACCTACCCCGTGAGCAATTGATATTAACTAGGTGGGTAGGTAATTATCTGAGTGTTAGGTATTTCTTATTATCGCCAGCGCGCGCACATGCGCTCGCAAGCATGCGTCGTCCTTAATGTAACATAGACCTACAAAAGTCAAGACAGTTCAATGAAAACTTAAATAATTTCTAATTAATCTACCTATTGAGTTATTTCAAAAGTCGTAGAACAAAAGTTGTTGCTGATGATGCTAGGAACCCGGTCACCAAAGGTTGCTGGAGTGTTGGGGCGATTAGGCCTGGTCTGAATTAGGCCTGTAGGCCTAAATGCTCAAAGGCATTTTATTCATTGGCCGGTTAGGCCCACAAATGGAATGTAGACCTAATCGCCGATGAGTTCTTTTTGAATGGGGCAATTAGGTCCAATGATTTTTCTCTTTAAGTACAGTCGAATTCAAAAGTTTTGTTCTCTTTAATTTCTATTTTATGGAACATTAAACATACCTATGTTATAATAAATTTAAAACTATTTATATAGATCATATAATAATTATTAATAAATAAAACGACGAGATGCTACAGTCCCGGCTTGTATTCTTATCTTTGTATCTGTTGTGTAAGTCAAAGGTACCGCGCAGTGCAGTGTTATATTGTAATTATTAACACGTGCACTTCCAGGAATCCGGCCATTTAAGTACTTAACAAGTAGTATAGGAGACGCTACAGACGGGCTAGTATTCTTATATCTGTATCAATTGTCTAAGTCAAGTCAAGGTTGCCGCGCAGTGCAATTTTATAATTACCACTTGTACTTCCAGAAATCCAGCCGGTTAGATACTGAGCCCTTTCCGCGCGTAACATTTTCGTCATTTCGGAAACATTTTTCGTGTGAGACAGTCGCACATATTTTAAGTGTCGTGTCTTTCAGAATTTGGTAAGTACAGTACTTTATTAAATGTAAAAAGGAGTAACAAATGAAATGATGAAAAATAAAGTAAATTACTAATTCAAGTTAATCAATGGTGATTAAAATTCTAATATAAATTTTTACCTTGGCTGAGCAATTTGAAGTTGGTGCTTAATGTGATGTTATTATTTGATTTTAGAATGGTGTACCTACAAAGTCATAGTACTAAAAATGGCTGAGCTACCTGTACTAGATGTTCTTGTGTGCACGAACTATACATGTGTGTGTGTATGAATAAAGGACTTGTAAGGCGGCCATCTTGTGTTTCACTTCATGGTGACAGCGGTGAACACAGAAATTGTCAAGAAACGGTGTAATTACCAATTAATAAACAAAAATAACTTTAAAAACAGTGTACTACACCATAAAAACAGTGTACAGTATATCCAAATAATGGAACATGCTCGTCCTCCCGCGCAATTGGTATTGGAAGGTGGGCCGGTATCTCGCGCCGACGCATGGCGGCGATGGCTACGGCAATTCCAAGTTTTCGTAAAAGCATCGGGCGTGCACAAAGAAAAAGGTGATGTGCAAGCTAGTTTGCTCATAAAATTAATTGGACCCGAAGGATACGATATATACTCCACGTTGAAGTTTACTGTCAACGCAGATAAAGAAGACCCAGACAAATTGATTGCGGCATTCGATGCACATTTCGGCACGAAACCTAACCTAATAATGGTACGATTTAAATTCTTCTCCCGAGTGCAAGAATCCGGGGAGAGCATCGACGAGTACGTTACAGCTCTAAAACTACTAAGTCAAAAATGCGAGTTTCAACAACTGGAAGATGGCCTGATACGAGACAGAATCGTATGCGGCGTCGCCGACGCAGGCGTACGAGACCGTTTGTTGCGGGCTGACGATCTAACATTAGAAAAAGCTGTGAGAATATGTCAAGCTAGTGAAAGTTGGCAGATTGAAGGGATTAAAACTGAGCCAAAAACAGTAGACGCACTGCAAAAATTGAGAGCGTTTCAGCGAGGGCCTAGTCGTGGCGGCGCACAGTGGTACGGTTTGAGAGCTGCCCTTTCATAGGATTTTATTTTTTTCAATATTTTTTTTTGCTTCATTCAAGGGTCAAATATGATTGAAATTGACATAAAACCAGATAATTTAATTGTTTTAACCTATTCTACTACTCAAAAACCATAAAAAGTGAACTTGAACATTTTCAATGTATGAAAACGAAAATGTCTTTCAAAATATCTCATTACTGTTAAGAGCTGTTGAGCTACAACTTATTGGGTATTGTTACTGGGGCTGAAGAGATCCCACATGACCTTTGACCTTAACCCCCCGCGTCTCCCTGCAAGAGATATACGAATAGTAAAAAATGCAATATTTGACGAGTGTGATTTTTTATTTTGCTTCAGTAAAGGGTCAAATTTGATTGAAATTGACATAAAACCGAATAAGGTTTGATGGGGCAACACTAACAGCGGGGGAAGACTATCACTTTCAAATATCTCGAAAAGTACCGCGTTATTGTTGAGTTGGCTATGTCGATAAAACAGTTTTCATGAAAAGTGTCTTGGCTCAAAACACAGATGTCGCTTTTGCTGGTAAATGGCGCCAACATACCGGAATGTAAATGTCAGTTGTTAAAAAATAAATTTGCACGTGGTTGACCCTGACAAACTTTTAAAATTTTGGTGATAATAAGTGTTAAATTGAGATGTGTATGAATGTAAGTAGCATCATATTAATATTGTCTTTTAAGTTATTATAATATTATGGGTTTAAACTAAAGATTTCCTTTGATATTTTACGAAACCAAAACCTAACCTAAAAATATCCAAACGGGGGAAGACTGTCAGTCAACATTTTCTCATCATGGTACATATTTTTCTTTCGAGTTTGTACCTCTACAGTAAAATCCACCGGCACACACAAATTTATATACTGTTTACATTTATTTATTTTTTACCGAAGCTACACCCGTGGTTTTAAATGTGTTATCAAAATAAATAGGTATTGAAGTTTAAATAAAACAGACGCGCATTTATCAATATTATTAGTGTGGCGGATTTCATTGATTGTCAGTTGTTGTAATCATAGAATGTTTAAAAAAGATATACTTGATTCTTCGATCAAGCGTTTTTCAATTTCATCGTCGGAGAAATGCAGCAGTAAATAAAACGATATCCTTTTTGTTCATTGCAGATAGCAAGATGGTACGCAATTATGTTCGAACAACAAATAGGGCAGCCACTTACACAAGAGAACAATTGCTAGAAGCTGTAGATAAAGTAAAGAACGGCGAGTTGACAGCTTATAGAGCCGCTATAGCATATAAAATTCCTCGTCCAACGATCGTAGCCCGGGTGTATGAAAAATATGGTTTGAAATCAAAGTCTTTAGGGAGAAATACAGCTATTCCTGAAGAGACAGAAAACAAATTGGCAGAGAATTTACATGAAATGGAAAAATATGGCTTTGGCTTGACTAGAACAGAAATAATGGAAGTTGTTGGAGACTATGTGACTAAAAATAATATAGAAACTCCCTTCAAAAACGGTATACCGGGAGAAGATTGGTTTTTAGCGTTCAAGAAACGCCACAATTTGACCGTTAAAAAGCCACAAGCAGTGGAAAACTCACGCAAAAAAGCATGCAATCCCTGGGTGATATACTCATATTATGAGTTACTAAAGAATACTATGGACGAGCTGGGATTGCATGACAAACCCTCACATATATGGAATTTAGACGAAACAAGTTTTAGCAAAGACCCCAGTAAAACCAAAGTAGTAGGCTTGAGAGGTTATGCCTCAACAAGAACTATCGCATCACCCGGTAAAGATAACACAACAGTTTTGCTGGGGTGCAGTGCAGCTGGCGGTAAAACCCCTCCGCTTATCATATTTAAAGCGAAAAATCTCTGGGATGAGTGGACTTCCGAAGAGGACTATCCAGGCACTGTTTACGCAGCAACAAAAAATGGTTGGATGGAGACAAATGTATTTGAGACATACTTTGAAAAGGTGTTTCTGCCCACCGTGGGTCAAAAACGGCCAATATTATTAGTGTACGACGGTCATTCTACACGTGAGTAGAATGACCGTCGTACACTAATAATATTATTGAATCAACATAATTGAAAAAGCTCGTGCAGCCGGAATTACAATCATGAAAATTCCTCCACATACTAGTGACAATCTACAGCCCTTGGATCTAGCGGTCAACAAATCCTTTAAAGACAAATGGGATCTCATGCTAGTAAAATGGCAAAGATTACACGTGGGTCAGGCATTGCCCAAAAAAGAATTTTCGAAATTGATTGGTGTCGTTTGGGCCCAAGTTGATCCCAAAGTATGTGAAGCAGGATTCCGAAAAGCTGGAATTTTTCCTTTCAATAGTAATGCTGTACCTGAAGAAAAATTTAACCCACACCAACTGGCAGAATGGAAAAAACAACAAGAACAGTCTATTGGATTAAATGAGATAACCACTACATCTGACGACGACGTTTTGAAAAGTTTAGATCGTGGCTCATCTGATGAGCCATTTTCTTCGTGCTCCAAAAATCAAATTACTGGTCTACGACAAACTGAAATTCAGTCCGGAAATAATGTGTTATACACAAACGATCCTTATCCAATCTCGATCCCTTCATTACAATCCATTTGTCTCAATTATTGGAATTATGCCATAGAACGTACCACAGATCACAAATCAGTAAGCGATGACAGGCGCATAAGCCCATCTTGTAAAATTGCATTGCCTCAGTCATTTATTTGTGATATGAGAAGTTTTAAAAAGGTGGGTCCTGACCATAATGTATCAAAAAATGTTGCTAAAACATCGCTAATGTCATCAAAAGTGACTGTAATAGAGGATCGTCATTTTACATTTGAGGAATTATTACTACAAAAAATTAATGCAGGAGGGCACAGTAAACAAAAACGTACTAAAATTGCTGGTGGTGCCGAAGTCATAACAAGTGAAGACGTTTATAAGAAACAGAAGAATATCGAAGAAGAAAAATCAAAGAAACTGAAATTAAGAGAAGAAAAATTGGCTAATAAGCGCAAAAATGATGAAAATACAACAACAGGACTCTACAAAGACAGCAAAAAAACTAAAACAGGAGATTCTACGAGTGAAAGTAAGATTAAAAAACAATTATTAATAGACGAAGACAGCAAAGATCATGATGACAATGGGAAATTGCGAGAAGAAAAATTGGTGAACAAGCGAAAAAAAGATGCTAATATGAAAACGAGACTTTGTAAAGACAAGAAAAGAACAAATACAGGAGATTCTACAAAAGAGCGTAAGATAAATAATCAATTAAGAGATGAAGACAGTAAAGATTATGATGGCAAAACGAAACTTAGACAGTTCAAAAGGTTTGAAAATAGTCACAGAAAAAAGGGTATGAAACAAAAAAAGATAAAGAAATTAAAAACAGCAGATGACTCCACAAGTGAAAGTGACTTTGAAATGACATTAATGGATGATAGTGATATTGAAGGTTGTGAAACATGGATAACAGAAGATTCTACAAGTGAAAGTGAGGTAAACAAAGGATCTCAAAGGATATCAAAGGATGACACTTATATTAAAGACATACCAAATTATGAAGATGAAATAGTCCAGAATACAGAAATAGATTCAATGGAAAATAGTGATATATATGACAGTATTCACAACACAAACAAGGAAAATTATAACGACGAACTCGTAGAAAATGATTACGATGAACCACCTACAAGTACCGTCGACAAAGGACAGTGGGTCTTGGTAAAATTTTCTACTAAAACAAGCATAAAACATTATGTTGGAGTTGTTACAGATGTAAACTCTGATAGCATACCAACTATAAAGTTTGCTCGGAAAAGTTTTTTTAAAAGCAGCCGCGGCGGAGATGATTCTAGAAACACTTTTGTTTTTCCACACGTCCCTGACATATGCGATGTTACACATCTTGAAGATATAGTATGCAAACTACCCGAGCCGATGATAGATCGTAGAGGAAAATTATCATTTAAAATTTCCTTTCAAAGCTTTAATGTTCAGTAGATATTAATTCTGATTAAGTTAAGTAAACAAAAGTTCCTGTATTGTGTTCCTATTATTAAGTAAATGAATCTCCTGTATTATGTTAAGAGTTAGGTAGGTACAGAATAATATTTTTTAATAAGTGTTTTGATATTGTAGTAATTTTATTTCATACGCAAATATAAAGTTCGGTTTAACTTATTCCTTGTTTTTTATATTAATTTATGTATGTTAACTGGCGTGCAAAACAGGAGGGAGGCCTATACCCGGCAAGCAGTTGGTGTCGCAGGGCATATGCAACATCTAGTGGGTTCCTGTGCGTGCGCAGTAGCTCCTGGCTGATGTTTGATAATTGGGTCTGTTGTAATCTCAAAAAGATTCTCTCTATCGATGTAGGGTAACTGGTTGAAATCTCCGATGAGAACAATTTCGCCCACATCAGACAAATGAAAGGCCATGATGATGGCTCCAAAGTATTAAAGGGCTGATGATGATGATGTCTAACGCACAAAGTGACATTAAGCTATTGATGTCACTTAAAAGGTTCTGCGCCTCTGATTCCTGTTGTGTGTTAGTCTTACCCCAATTCGTTTCTTGTACGAATTGCCGCAAAAATAAACGTTGTAGCGTTGTGATAGAGTTTAAATTAAATTACAGTACGTTTAACATTTACGATTTTCTTTTAGGAATTCTGATAAGTTTATGTTTTCAGCAAAAAACCGTCACTGTTAGTCTTACCCCAATTAGTGGGGCAAGACTAACTATTTTTACTGGCTTTTAATTTATTCAAAATATCTATTCTGAATGCATTACCGGAAATATACTCACTATTTCCTAAAACCTTATAGTTTTGTAGTATCAATTACATGATTGTCTCAGAGGCATGTCAAATATCTTAGCCATAAAAACCGATCTTTTCGGTCTAGCAGGAAACTATGTTAGTCTTACCCCATCTAACCTTAATATAATAGTTCTACCCTATTCTACTGCTAAAAAAACATAAAAAGTGAACTTGAACATTTTCGAAGTATGAAAACGAAAATATCTTTCAAACTATCTCACTACTGTTCATACCTGTCTGAAACATACGGTTTCTATAATTATACTACTACTACATACCTACTAATTACTATTACTACGGTAATCTATTTAGATTGTTCTCATCTTACGTCCGAAACCGCTGTCAAACTGTAGTTTTAGGTGGCTACTCTTCTGTGTCTATGGACATCCCTTCTGGTGTACCCCAAGGGTCCTTATTAGGACCCCTTCTTTTCACGATTTTTGTAAACGATCTCGTTTCCCATTTCTTAAACTCCAAAATACTTTTATATGCCGACGACATGAAAATATTTCGTAAAATCAATGATATTAATGATGCCCAATTCCTACAAGACGATTTAATTAGATTCCAAAATTATTGCACTGTAAACAAATTGACTTAAATGTCTCTAAATGCTACGTAAGTACATATACACGTAAACCTACTAAAATATTATGACTACAAATTTCATAACATTTCACAACTAGAGTTAATTCTATAAAAGATTTAGGTGTAACTTTTGACAGTAAGCTGTTATTCGATCAACACGTTGATACTATAGTTAAAAAAGCATCTCGTTCTCTGGGCTTTGTTTTTAGAATGTCGTCGGAATTTACAAGTATCAAAACTTTTAAAATACTTTATTGTGCGTACGTACGTAGTCACCTCGAATACGCCTCCCAGGAATCCAAGGTATCCAAGGTGGAATCCAAGGTACGATGTGTACTCCGCGCGAATAGAGTCCATTCAAAAGAGGTTTCTACGATACCTGCTACAGTATCGAGCTCGTATTTATTTACCAGATTATGACACTAGATGCCGCAAATTTCACTTTCTTCCCCTTCACAAGCGCAGAGAAATGGCTGATTTTACTTACTTAATTAACATAGCAAACGGCACTGTTGATTGCCCGGAGCTCCTTGAACAGATAGGACTGCGCACATGCACGGTTGCACTGAGAAAACCGCACACCCTTTACGTTCCTACAGTGAAGACCAATTATAGGCAGAATGCATTTGTTTATAGAGCTTCTCGCTCGTTTAATTCTTTAGTACATAGAACCAGTGAGGTAGACATAGACATATTCAACACCAGTACAAGTAAGGTTAGACGCTTACTTAGTGATCAATTTTTTCATGTGTAAGCTAACTTTATAATTATGTAAGTAACTTATTTAACTCAGTTCTAGTTTTTTCATCAGTATTTTTATATTTTTTTATGTTTTTGTTTTTTCTAATAAGTCGTCAACTTAGGGTCAGTTCACACCGAGACGCGACGCTGCGCGCACATTTTTCATAGAGCGACTCAGAATATACTTTATTCACTACACGAAAAGATACACATTACATTGTGAGAATTCAGATTACGTTGCACCACGCAGCACTGCGCCTCGAGGTGCCTCGCGGCGTAGCGCGACGTATCGTGACGCAGCGGTGCATCGCCGGTACGCGCGGCGTGCAAGAGCGGTGCTGCGTCTCACGGTGCCGCGCGACGCCGCGCGACGCCGCGCGACGCCGCGCGACGCCGCGAGGCGCAGCCTGAGGCCGCTGTGGCGACTTCTCTACTATTTCCGTTCAGACTTCGTTTAGAATTGATGCAGTTCGGTCGAGTGCTCGATTGAAAATATAATGATAGACTGGGATCTTGTTATAATCGGACTTCTTGCAGAAGATGAAGAGGAAGAAGTTTACAAAAATAAAATTAAAAAGAAGACATCACACCGCCGCGCGGCGCCCGCGGCTAGTAGATACGTTCCGCTGCGCCTCGCGGCATCTCGCTGCGCAGCGAGGCGTCGTCCTGCTACGATTTTAAGATGCGCCTCGCGACGTCGCGATGCGTCTCGCGACGACGCGCGGCGTAGCGCGAAATCATTGGCCTCTTTGAGTATCGTCGCGTCGCGTCGCGTCGCGTCTCGGTGTGAATTGACCCTTACTTTTTATCATGCAATTTTTAAGTATATCTGCGGAAACTTGTCTCTCCAAAATTGTAAAAATAAAAAAAAAATAACAAAATAGCAGAAGCACAGCGTATTCATAGGCGAGCTCGAACTGCGCACTGGCAGTCGTTTTGCGGAACAATAGACCAAAACACAAACTCAGCTGATATGTGGCGCCGTATGCGCTGGGTAAAAGGAATTCGTACGCAGCATGTTACCGCTCCTACTGATAAGAAAGAGGAACTTTTATGCAGTTTGGCGCCTGATAGTGTTGTTCCCCCCACTCCATTGTTCACATCGAATAATGTACTATTAGATAAGGAGTTTTCTTATGAAGAGTTTCAAAGGTGTTTAAAAAGAAAAGATACTGCTCCCGGCGAGGATAAAATTACCTATTCAATGATTTATTTTTTGCCCTACGTAGGTAAGTTGCATCTACTTGAAATTTTTAATTTATTATTTAAGCATTCTATGGTACCTCTACAATGGCGTAATATTCAGATTATTCCAATACCTAAACCTAATAATGACCCTAATAGTATTCCTAAACTTCGACCAATATCGTTAATTTCTTGTATTTGTAAAATTTTTCATAAAATGCTGTGTAATCAAATTGAGTGGTTTGTCGAACACAATCAAATCCTAGCCCCGGTGACGTCCTGGATTTAGAAAATGTCAGTCATGCATAGACTGCTTATCCAGGCTTGTTACACAAATACACATAGGATTTTCTCAAGGCGCATCCACACTGGCGGTATTTTTAGATGTAGAAAATGCCTTCCTACTTTCAAAAAACTGCTTCATCAGCATTATATATCCTTGTAAAGAGTTAGACAACCTTATTTTATGTTTATGTAAGTTTATTATTAATCTTTGTAGGTATTTAGTGTAAGTATTTGTTTCGTTTTCTTTAAATAGGTACATATCTATATATTTATTCAGTGCCACCGTCTTTTTTGTTCCTTAATTTCCAGTCCATCCCAAGGTTGCCTGGAAGAGATCGCTTTCAGCGATAAGGCCGCCCTTTATACTTCCTTTTTTTTATAAGCTTTTCTCTGTATTGTTTCCTGTATTTGTGTGGTATAATAAAGTGTTTTCTATCTATCTATCTATCTATGCATTAGAATGCATTATGCAAATGTGGACCAATTTCGAGATAATCAGGTTTAATTATTCTTTTCAAAATACCCAAAAGTCGGGATTAAAAAAATTCTAAAAAAAACTTACAGCTGTATTATTTTCGTTTTATTATTTTTACATAATGAAAACCTGGATACTAAATAAAGCATTTATTCACAAAGAAAATTATACTAGTATTTACAATTGAAACAATTGAGCTAACTGCCGACTGTTGCAAACAGTCTACAGATAGCTCAACTGATCCATATCAACACCAGTCGGAAGCGTCCCCAAGACGCTGGCTGCATTGCCACGCTGTATGGCAATGCTGATACGCTGTGCCAGATATTCACCAGCTCTCGGGTCACGCGTCGCTTCGACCAGACGCTCAGATAGTTTTTTGAAAACCCGAAGAGCCTCGGTACCCCACGGACCTAGGGTCTCGACTCCAAGGGGAGCAAATGTGTAGGCTCTGTCGAGACCTGCATATTTGCGCCTCTTGAGATCTTCGGCCAAATCTGCCGCCGCACCCGCCCTCACGGATGTCCTCGGAAGATGGGAAGGCGCAAGTGTGTCGACGCATATAGCGTCCCACACAATGGGCCTCCCCAACTCCCATGGGACTAGTGTCATACCGTCGGGCCTCTTACCATCGTCACGCAACAGACCATTCGGTTCGAGAATAGCTGGTACGTTAACGGTGACAAAGGCCCGCCGGATGATGTCGTTAAGGCTAGCGTGGCGAGATATCCGACCAGCGGCCCTAGTGCACGATAATCCGTGATGACCAAGCTGTTCGACAGCAGTACCGCACTGGCATTGATGAGGCGCGCAACACCTTGCACCCAACCGGAGACATGTTGCGATACGGAAAGTTACGGGATCCAATAAAGTACCAGTGTTATATGAAGGAAATGCTTGCAACCAATGTCCTGACTCCCATTTAGAAACGGCCAGGAGGCGGGCACGATCTGCAGAGCTGGAGCACGTTTGTAACAAACAGTTCCGTGTCAACTCACACAGAGGCCCGTCCCATTGCCGTTGGGACAAAAGTGATTTTGGGGGAGCAGCATCGGGGCAAGCACTATGCCAAGCCGTTCGAGCTTCGTCTAAAAATGAAATTTTCAATGACATTCCAGGTGGGACCAAAAGAGAAGGATTTAAAATTTTTTCAACTAAAGAACTAGTGCTGTAGACAGAAGACAAGAACGCTGGTAGGGCTACACTTGAAATTTTGCGTATACCTAAGCCTCCCAATTTGACAGGCAGGGAGGCCTGCGACCATGCCTTGTCATCTAAATCGATATTCAAAACCGATGATAATGTATTCTTTATTATGTTGTCTAAGCCTTCCAAGAGCTCGCTGTGTTTCCACATTTGACTACATCTCAAAGAATACGTAAATTTAGGTACAAATAGACAGAACCGAATAATTGTAAAAGCCATATGACTATTAATTTTGAGCAGTCTGTCCGAATTTTTGTGGAAATTTTGAATTTTCTCATCTACAAATGACTGAAAAGACTCATCAAGAATTGGTGAACCAAGGAGTCGAAGTGAACATTTATCAACAACTGTAATGTTGGGGGCTAATGTATTGAATTTCTCAATGATATTGTTTTTGTCTACACAAGAGTCCGAAATAAAAAGCTCACACTTTGAAAAATTTAATTCCAAACCTATTTGTCGAAATTCGTCTGTGATGATTTTTAGATCATCAAAAACTGCGTTCACTTCTCCACCTAATGTTCCATCATCCAAATACCAAACATTAAGCTTGGATTGGAGACGTTGAATTATGGGTTGGATGGCAAGGCTAAATATGGCCGGACCAAGAGGGTCGCCCTGCTGACAGCCAACAGCGGACGAAATGACTTTATTCCTGTATATTAATTTTGATGGCGAACCGTAACATTGCCAAAGAAATGGGTAAATTTCTGGAATTTTGTCTTTAATTTCTTTTAGCAAGGCGCCCCTGTCTACGGAATTGAAGGCGTTTTTGACGTCTACCTTCAGAATTACCTCCCCATAATTTTGGTCTAAAAATGTACGAAGGGAATGTACTGCGGCCTCACATCCACCTCGCGAACCAAAGCCTAGCTGAATTGGTCGGAAATAGTCGCCTAAATAGTCGGCTTCTTTCCGACAGCAGACTTTAGCTGCGAGGCGGCGGTAGGTGGTGCCCACGGCTATGGGTCTTATTCCGCCATCCTTCTTTTTGAGTGCACAAAGATTCGCACCGTAAAGGAGTTCTGTGATCTCGCTATTGACTCGGCCTGACAACATCAGGTTGATCAGAGATGTCAAATCTTTCAGAAGGACTTCACCTGCATGGCCAGACCCGCCAGATAGAAGATCTTTTAGATGCTGTGGAGTCACAGCATCCAGGCCGCCGGCAGAGCCACTCTGAAATGATGTGACAGCTTTAAGCACATCCTCGCTGGTCGTGTCCACGGCGACATCACTCTCTTCCGGTGGATCGGGGAGTTGAATATTGGCCCCTGCGGATGGATGCTTACTCTCAAGAGATATGAGGGTAGCATCGTCATTTGGTGCCATCGTGTCATTTGAAAACATAATGCGCGAGGCACCTTTAATATCACCATCACTGAGTTTACTCTCTACAAGTCTGTATATAGTAGACTCAGCCAATGGTTGATTAGATTTCGAATTTTGTTGTGTGTCCTGATCAACAATTGAAATAGGCTGTCCTTCGCGTGCAGTGTACCTAACACAATTTTGTTTTATTCTAACCGTGATTGATGATTTGTTGGCCGTATCTTTTTTTACATGAAGTACGTTGTAAGGGAAAACTAATAAATGCTCCCAAGCTCGCTTGGTGTTTTTTGATACAGCATTCCTAATGGCCTCTGAGAGAGCGGAAGCGACAGAGATGCGGGCACCTCGAGGAATTCGTTTAAAAATAGGAGTTGTAGCTTTGTACTCACTTAGAACTTTCCAAAAAGGGCGTGTATCGGCCGTATAATCCGAATTTTGCGTCAAATCATCTACCGCTACTGCAACCGGAGCAGACAGCGGGATATTGGGATCCTTATGGATTCTGCTTTGGTGGATTTTGAGGCCTCTCTGTCCCTTGAAAAAGCGAGCCCGGGGACATTGTGTGCACTCTAAAAGAGGCTGCACAGACACGATGGGATGGGTCTCCGTCACATTCCTAATTGCAATCACCGGTTGCGTGCATTGCATTATCACAGTAAATAAAACTTACAAATGTAAATAAAATTCTTACAAATCTAAATAAACTAGCGGGATGACAGCGGTTGGCGCACGCGTGGTAGCCCGGGCTCCACGGCAAACGCCCTCCTTACTGTAGACAGAAAAATAACAAAGAATAAGCTTCTGTCAAAACCAACGTAAACAAACTACAAAGAGAGAATCCACCTTTTCAATTTATGTTGCGCTGAGGTTGTCCCCGGCCTGGAAAACAATACCTGATGCGCGCTAGGTGGTGAACCGCCGGCCCTAGAGCTCGAAAGCTCCTCAAAAGCCGTAGAAAAACTCTTTCTGAAAAATTCAAGCAAAAATAAGTAGGCTAGCTGCCTGGATACTTAGTTATCAATACTACAATGTAAAAAAAGTCTCATCATTTTCGAAGTATCTAACTACTTGAACTTAATTTTTTTTTTAAACAGATAAAAAGTTATTAGAGATAAAATGATTTTGTGAAAAAGAATTGTATGTGACTAATTGTGCAAATCATGTTAAAAACATCCCTACTTATCTAGCTACCCAACGAAGTATCAATTTAACTTGTAACTTAAACAGTACAGAAAAAACTTGTCAAAAAGGGGTCAGGTAGACAAGTTCCGAGAAGCAATTGTTTGGGATTAACCTTATCAACAAGTGCGGGAATGCTCGTAAGAGATTGTGCGTTTGAGCTAACGTTATTGTTTACATTGGGTGTGAAATTAGAAACAAGTTAAACAAGAAAAATCTCTTCAACCAGTCATCAGTATTACAGGCATCGTACACACGCGCGCATATCCCTGTTACGCTTAAAGAAGTTGAGTTTTAAAGTTTTATGGCGGCGGAACCACCAAGACGAAGAGATCATGCAAGGCAATCATTTTCCAACGAGGAATACGCAGATATCTTTTATCTCTATGGATATTGTGACGGTGACGCTGCAGCTGCTCGCCGTGAATACCTACAGCGCTAACCTAATCGCCGACCACCCCATGTCACAGTGTTTAGTGCAGTGTATCGTAGAGTACGAGGGACTGGAAATGTTCAAAGGCAAAACATGTGCTTTCAACATGATGGGTGTCCTGCGCACTATCGTGTAACTGTGCGACGATGGCTGGACGAAAATTATCAGCATAGGTGGATTGGCAGAGGAGGACCAATTCCATGGCCAGCAAGAAGTCCTGACATAACACCGATGGATTATTATGTCTGGGGGCACATAAATAGCATCGTATACTACGACAATACGCCAGTGCCGACCCTTGATCAACTGAGAGAGCGCATTATCAACGCGGCAAACTACATAAGAGGAACATTAACCTCAAAGGTTATTAAAAGCGAATTAAGAGAACGAATGCGTGTCTGTATACGGAATAGAGGCTCCCATATTGAGCAAGATTTGTAAATCGTGTTAAAATTAATAAAAGTTAATTTCGATGAAGTACTTTGTTTCTTTTACTTAATTAATATTGGTTAAAAATACAATACAAATTCCTAACTCGACTACTTGACCTCATTCTTTAAACTATTTTTCTGTTTCTACTTATGCAAACCACAAAGTTGATACTTCGTTGGGTAGCTAGATAAGTAGGGATGTTTTTAACATGATTTGCACAATTAGTCACATACAATTCTTTTTCATACAATCATTTTATTTCTAATTACTTTTCTTCTGTTTGGAAAAAAAATTAAGTTTAAGTAGTGTTACTTCGAAAATGATGAGACTTTTTGCACATTGAAGTATTGGTAACTGAGTACCCAGGTTTTCATTATGTAAAAATAATAAAACGAAAATAATACAGCTGTAAGTTTCTTTTTTAGAAATTTTTGAATCCCGACTTTTGGGTATTTTGAAAAAAATTATTAAACCTGATTATCTCGAAATTGGTCCACATTTGCATAATGCATTCTATGGTTCATTTGATAGCTTATGACCTCAACTACCACGCCTTGGCGGGAATACGTCGAATTACCAGTAACCCTGTATATAGCGTTGATACGTAGTAGGATAGACTTTGGCTGCTTCTTAAGGCTATATTACACCGGGGCAACACTGTGCGGCATTGCGGCATGCCACAAGGCCGCATGCTACAAAGTCAAAAATGTCGCACATTGTGGCAAGAACCGTGCGGCATGGCAACACCTTGCGTCATGTGGCAGACTGTCGTAACTTGTATCCGGGCACAATGGATTCCATGCGACATTTTTCGTGCGTCAAAACAGTTTTTAGGTTATGTTTTTGTTTGTATTTGTTTTGGAAAGTTAGAATTATCGGTCATGGAGTGGAGTAACGAAAAATATTTAGACTTTATTGAGGATTATAGAAAGAGTGAAGTGTTATGGGATGTCCGCAATTCAAATTATAAAAATAATAGAGTGAAACGTGATGTTTTACTTGGTCTTGAAAAAAAATACAATTCAGATGAAGATTCTGTCAAAAAGAAAATAAAGAACCTCAGACGTGCATTCCACAGGGAACACAATCGTCTCACCAATAAAAAAAGCGGTTCTGGATCTACCAAAGAAAGTAAATAATGGTTTGCCTACGAATCATTGCAGTTTTTTACTCGATGTGACTGAACCTCGTCCAGGAACAGCCAGTATAATTGTAAGTATACCTAGATTTACTAGATAGGTACCTATAATTATTTAATCATTAAGTTTTTGTGACAATCATCATAATAAGCATTGCTATGAGAAAACAAAACTGTAATTTAAAAACTTTACTGATATATGTCATGCCATTCCACTTTTCCTTGTGGTGTCATAAAATATTCCTTAAATTCTTCTCTAACAAGCTTAGCGTCAATTGGAGGTCTTCGAGGAACTCTTTGTAAATCTGTTAATCCTGTGTCATTGCAAGTAACGGATCTCCAAGTGCCATAAACAATAACTCCATTTTTTAAGTCCTCTGTATCAAAACTTCCCGGAGGAGTGTAAAGTGGTCTTGAAGTTTTACTTTTTCTTAAATAGTTGTGTAGATATGTACATGCCTTGGTAATCTTTTCCACATTTTCCACTTTTAGTTGCATCGGTTTTCCAAAAACCCTAAAAGTCATTATTCCGAATGCATTTTCTACTACTCTTCTTGCTCTTGAAAGTCGATAGTTAAATATTCTTTCTGGTGATTGAGAGAGTTGGCCAGCATATGGCTTCATGCAGTTAGTAGTTAGTGCAAATGCATCATCAGCTACTAAAACATATGGAGTCAATTTTTCCCTCCCAGGTAGTGGTTCTGGGTGAGGTATTTTTAATCTGTTTTCTTGTAGTTCTTTGTAAAATGAAGTATTCTTGTACACGCCGCCATCCGATATGCGGCCCTGACACCCAATATGAACATAATGAAAACAATAGTTCGCATCCACAATTGGACCTAGTTATGCAGAAAGCAGCCATATGCCTCTTTTTTCAAAAATGAGTTATAAACACAGCCATATTAATTTCGGCATTGCGGATTTTTTGCAAAGACAGCCATGTCGATATCTCTTTTAGTTACGGAGATAAAAGCTGTCTAATGCAGCCATCTCAACATATTTTTTTTGTATAAAACAGTCATCATAGTGCAGAATAAAGCCAATTTAGACCGAAACTAAAATACCATTATTGCAGAAGTCAGCCAACTGTATGGCTGTTTTTTACAAATTTGAAAATGTTAAAGGTATCTGTTTTCGAGTTACGTTAAAGGCAGCCAAAAGGCAGGTTTCAAGCCTGGAGTTACTTTGTCTGCAGTTTATGATGAATATAAAGCCAAACTAACCACGAATGCCGTGAGTTTTAGTTTTTTCAAACAATTTTTTTACACCAACTTTAACATTAAAGTTAAAATATTAAGTAAAGATACGTGCAATATCTGCGATAAATGCCGCCTCGAACTAATAAATGCAGGAAGAAGCGGTGGTGATATTAACACCATTAAAGAAACGCATAACAATCATCTTCGCCAGGCTGAAAGAGCAAGATCTCAGTTAAAATTTGATATGAACTTAGGTAAAAACCATCCAGACATAGAATGTCAAAAAACACTACCATTACCCCGAATTCAAACAAATATTTTTTTTTATAAAAGACAAATCTGGCTTTACAACTTGGGTGTACATGGTGCAAAAAATAATCAAAGCTACATGGGTTGAGGGTCAGGCTGGACGTGGCGCCCAGGAAGTGGGATCCTGTCTTCTAAAACATATAGATAAGAATGTCTCTGACAACATAAATCATTTAATTCTATGGTCAGATTCTTGTGGAGGTCAAAATCGCAATATTAAAATAACTCTTATGATGAAAGCGGTAATTGAAATGAAACCGAACCTAGAATCTATTACTTTTAAGTATTTGATGCCAGGCCACCCACAGCTACTTACCCAATGATGAAGACTTTGGCGATATTGAGAGAGCGTTGAAGTACAATCAAAGAATTTATACGCCTGATGATTATATTCAAATTATGGCTTTATGTAAAAAGAAAAATCCTCTAATAACTAGCCAGATGGAAATTGATGATTTCTACTCAACTGAGCCTCTAGAGAAATTGATAGTGAATCGGAAAAAAACGACAAGAAATGTCAAAGTTAACTGGATGAAAACAAGAGAATTAAGAATAACAAAGGAAGATCCATATCATATTTATATGAAGTCTGATTTTGATAGAGAAGATTTCGATTGTTTAGATATTACTCGTAAAATATCTAATAGACGTAACGGTGGCTCTGACAATCCAGAAGAAGAAGGAGTTTTTAAGAGCCATTTAATTAAATTATGGCCAAGTGGAAAACCAATAGCAGAGCCCAAATTACGTGATATTATATCAATAATGCTTCTTATTCCAGAAGATGCTCGTCACTTCTATAACAATTTGACAGGTAGAGCGGATCACATTGAAGACGACGTTGACGGTTTCAGCACTGAATTAGATTTTATTTTGGAAGATGAGGAATGAAATCGTTTTTTTTATTTTTATTGATTGATTTCACAGTTTTGCACTCATTCCTGTGAGTATAAGCTACTTAATTTTTTTAATAATAAAATTGATTGATCTCACAAAGTTTCGCATTCTGCCTGATTATAGCTACTCACATTTTTAATAAATACCTCTAATGCAATTACTGAGTTTTTATTTAAATATCCATTTATTAACGTAACTTTGCCATATTTTGTCACTGCCGGATATACTTTTGCGGCTGTATATTAGATTAATCAACACGTGTAAAAAAACAAAATTCAGCCAACTAACGTGGCTGGTTTATGGTTTATTGATATTTCTTTAAAATATGCTATTATTCACAAAACAGCCACATCTAAAATCGCAATTACTAATATTAATAGCAACGGTTCGAAATACTGCATAGAATAAAAAAATAATAGATTTTAAAACCAACATTTCTCATTTATCACATAATCATAAAGTTAATAAATAACCGAAGTACAACCATCGACATAAAAACGCTTATATCTCTGTTGATACTTTTCCCCACATGGCCGCTTTCTGCATAACTTGATCCAATTGCCATAAGAACAATACTAAATGTTTTTTTGTAGTTGAAATATTCAGTTCCGGTATTGGCAGGACATATGATCAGTACATGTTTACCATCAACGGATCCTATACAGAGAGCAAAGTTCCACTTTATTTCGAAATTTCGGGCTACTGTTTTCCATTCTTCTTCATCCCTTGGTACCTAAAAAAAATATCAATTTTGTTTCAGAATGATACCAATATTGAGGAAAATATTGATATAAATCCGCATTCATTTATGAGTCTACAAGGAAATTTATCTCAAAACATTGAAGCAGATATGCAACATAGCACTCCCTCCACATCAACGAATATGGCGCACCAAGCACTCCCGCATCAACGTCTCAAGATGGTATATATGGAGATCAAACAGAAAAAAGAAAAAAAGGACTTTAAATACAGTACCTCAAACAGAAAATTAAAGAAGAGCTGAGGAAGCATACAATGTCATGAAAAGTTCTATTAAAAGGGATGATTGTAGTACATATGGAGAACATGTTGGCAATGAACTGAGAAAGCTTTCATCTAAATCTCAGATATATGTCAAACATATGATTAATAATGTATTATATAAAGCAGCCTTGGGAGCATATGATAGTCAACAGATTACACATGAGGCATCAATATCATCGCCACCAGATATTGATTTTAATACTAATATTCAGTCTCCATATGACAATCAACATACAATACTGGTATCTGAGCCATCACCAATAGAACTGGCTACTCAAAATGAGCCAATAGATAGAAATAGGGATGATGAAAGTCAATCTGTTTTGGTGGAATACCTTGATCAATCAAGTAGTCTCCTACAATATTTAACATTTAAGGCAAATGCAAAACCATGAATTACAAGTTAAATAGTACTGAATAAATACTATCTCAGTTTGTAATAGTTGACACCAGGGCTTGAATAACCCGAAAATACCGGTATGAAAAGGTTAAGGGTATGACGTCATACCTTTATATTACGATATCCTTTTATAACGGTACCGTTATGTTTCGATAGCGAAAAATAGCGATAGCTTTATTTTTAGTGGTAGCGTTATTTTTAAATAGAAGTACCGAAATGAGTAATCTATAAATAGCTCTCGGCTCAGCTGCAGATTCTTTCTAGACAGTTCCGTTCTAGTCGAGCCAGTGAGACCGGACAGTCGTGCGACTCCTACGTTTCGAAGTTTTAAATAAGTGCTATATATATAAGTGCTGATTCGAATTACCGTTCGCTAAGCTGAGCCAAGTACTTATCAATTATATTCCATAGCGTTTGTATAAGCGTTTGTGTAAGTGTAGGTGTAGGTACGTAGTTTGCGGACGGCACTTATAGGAAAGAAAAAGATGGATAGCAAAAAAAGTAAGTACCTACCTACCTAATAAAAAAATACAATAGTACCTACTTTACGCAAATCACCTAGTTTTTGTACTATTATATATTAAATAAAAGCTTTATAGGTGATAGCTACTATTGTTAAGATGTAGGTAGATATAAATAATCGATGTAAGCTTAGCGGATTGCTTTGACAATAGCTAGTCGCGAGGCTTTGACTAAACTCTAATAAAGCCACGTGAGTAGTTATCAAAGAATTTAGTTCAACCCGCCAACCCTACGTGGGAGGTAGCCACGCTGTAGTAAATAAATAAATAAATAATGCTGGACCCAAGCTAAGCAGAGCTTGTGTTATGGGTACTAGATGACTGATATACATAATATAATACATTACATAGATAAATATTTTTTCTTATACATAGAAACAACCAGAACACCCGGAACAAATATTTATAGATCGTACAAACATTTGTCCCAAGGCGGGAATCGAACCCGCGGCGAGCGAAGCGAGCTGCAATGTGACAGCGGGGAAACAGCACGGCGAGCGAAGCGACCCGTGCTGTGACCCCCCTCGCCCCCCGTCCCCCTCAACCCCCTTTCCCATCAAAAAATCTGATATAGGTATCGTTTTCGACTAACATGGGGGTGAGGATTACGAATTTGATGACGGCGGGCGTGTGTCGGATTGTGGTGAGCGAAGCGAAACGCAATACGACACACGTCACTGGCGTGCACTACGCACACGTGCTGTGTGACACCACACCCACTTATATGGGTATCGTTTTCGACAAACTCGAACTCGTAGATTACAAAAAAAATGTCCATTTCAAAATCCAAGATGGCCGACATTTTTTTCATCGCAAAACCCACTCTTGGTTATCGATTTCGATCAAATACAGGGTGTAGGTTACGAAAAGGGGTATACAATTTAAAACGAACAGTACACAGAGCCACCGCGCCGCGAGCTGCTTGCAGCTCGCGCACTTATACCATACTAGGATACTAAGGATTCTTGAATATGTATTCAAGAATCCTTATATTTTTAATTTAATTTAATATTTATTAAGGTAAACCACAGCGTTACAATTTCCATATAAATACTTAAAATATACATAACACTAAGGCCAAAAAGGATTACACCGATATTAAAAAAAACAAAAAAACAAACAATTGGAACAGTAAGGTAAGTAAGAAATTTGAACAATATAAATTATCTTAGAAGTAATAAGTTCAATCTTAAGTAATAACTTTAACTATAATAATAAATATATTTACTGATGTAATAGATATTTGTGCGCGCGCGTGTGTGTGTATATATGTGTGAGGGTGTGTGTGTTTGTGTGCTATGTCCAGCAGTGGACCAATATAGGCTGATAATGATGATGATGTGTGTTTGTGTATATGTGGAGCCCCTGAGAACACCGGTCTCTTAAGAGTCCGGGCAACAGGAGCCACCAGTGTGTATGTATGTGTGATCATAATTAATTATGTATGATTTTGTGGTTCTAAGTTAAGTTTTCTTATTTGTCTTTTGAGCCCGATTTTGGAAGAATGAAATATATCCAGATCCGGGTAGATTTTATTATACGTTGTTACCAATCTACTTAATATTGAATTTTGGGCATATGTGGTCGATACTTGAGGCACATTAAACAATGGTGTATGTCTTGTGCGGTATTTAGGAGCCTGTAATGAAATTTTACCGAATAGTTCACTGCTGTCAATTGCACCATTGAGAACATCATGTAAGAGAACCACATCGTATTGTCTACGTCTTTGTTCAAGAGTGTCAATATTAAAATACCTACAACCATCTTGATAGCTATCGAATGTTTGGTAGCTTTTAAAACCTAAATATTTTATAAATTGCTTTTGGATACATTCAAGTCTATTTACATGTACTGCATAGCGCGGAGACCATATACTGCATGAGTACTCTAGGACACTTCTAACATATGCAAAATATAGCACTTTAATACATTCAATGCTCCTAAATGGCTTAGTTACTCTCTTTATGAATCCCAACTGCTTATACGCTTTATTAACTATTATGTCTATGTGTTCAGTCATCATCATCTTCGACTCTAGTGTGACACCCAAGTCCCTGACTGAATTTACTTTAGAGATTGTAGTACCACTTAGTATATAATTGAAATTTATAGGCTTCAGTTTACGGGTAAAGGTTATTTGTTGGCATTTCGATACATTGACGGTTATTCTATTCCTGGCGTAATAAGCTGATAAATTGTCAAGATCTTCTTGGGTTTTAACACATGTTTGTATGCTATTCGTTTTCATGTAAACCTTTTTGTCGTCAGCGAACATTAGGTACTTTGCGTTAGTAAAACAGGCACCAATGTCAAACAAGTAGGCATTGTAAAGTAACGGGCCCATAATGGAACCTTGAGGAACGCCAGAAGTAATGGTGATATAATCACCGCGTGTATTACCTATAACTACAGCTTGTCGTCTGTTGGAAATGTACGAAGTAAGCCATCTGTGAAGGTCTCCTCTTATACCTAGTGAGTAGATTTTGTGGAGAAGGATAATATGGTCGACACGGTCAAAAGCCTTTTCGAAATCGGTATTTCTTAATTATTTACATTCCTTAGAAGGGATGCACACAAGAGAAAGCAGTTTGACAGACTCGGAACTGCAAGGTACATAATAATAATGTCCCTTGCAGTTCTTTTTGGAACGAAGTTCCTTATTGCGCGTTGTGAAAGGGGGCTAGACGGAAAAAATTGTCACGAAAAGTTGTAACGACACATTTTGACGACGAGAACTGAGGAGAACCGAAGCGACGACGAACGCACGGCGAGCGAAGCAAGCCGTGCTGTGACCCCCGTGCCCCCAGCCCCCCTAAAGCCCCTCCCCCATCAAAAAATCTGATATGGGGTATCGTTTTCGACTAACATGGGGGTAAGGATTACAAATTTGATAACGGCAGGCGTGTGTCGGATTGCGTGACCCCCGCGCGCCCCCCCGGAAATCCCTCCCCCACCAAAAAATCTGATATGGGTATCGTTTTCGACTAACAAGAGGGTGAGGATTACTTATTTGGTGACGGGGGGCATGTTTATTTTTATTTTTTTATTTAACACACAAAACACATTACAATGCCAGCTAAAATTAACGTACAAAAAATAGTTTTAATCTACATTGTAGCGTAAAAATATGTGTGTACAACTAAGTATAATTAATATTATTATTCGTACTAAATAAACTTACAATAAACAGTAGTAAATCTAGTTAGTAAAAGACACTGGTGAGAAAATTAAATTTAAACAGCACAACCAATTCCACAGCCAGGCAACATCTACCTAGTGCACATGCACAGAGTTGACGCATAGTACGCGTGTACGCACACTGCCTAGCTATAAGACCTGGCAGTACCCTATTTCATTCCATCTCCAGGTTGAGTGCGCCAGCATGGAGGACCAGCGTTATGAGGATCATTGAAATGGAGGATACTTTTAAGTACTCTAATGAAATGGTTAATTCTGGGGTTAAAAATGTCAGGTTCAGTATGTTTTATAGATTGCTCATTGTACTGACGCGCCATTCTAGTGAGGGGATCGTAATAAGAGATATTATTCTTATAAGTGCGTAACGCAAAAAGATTGCTCTTATTTGACCTTCTTGCACTAAATTTCGTATTAATGCAAAATTGAAATAGTAGGTGCGGGGAATCGATAATAGAATGAATTATTTCGTATAAGTATATAAGATCAAAATATGCACGACGGGTTTCAAGTGAAGTCACATTAAATATTTTTAGCCTCTTTTCGTATGTTAAATCAGATCGACCTGGGCGATGACGAAAACTTAACATTCTAAGGCATTTCTTCTGAATCCTTTCAACAGCATTAATATGAACACTGTAGTACGGTGACCATTATTGGGCTACCATATTCCAGGACGCTTCTCACCAATGCGTAAAAAAGATATAGGAAACTGTGTGGCTTTATAAAGCTTTTTATAGATCTTAGAATAAATCCTAACAGTTGGTTGGCTTTAGAAGTTATGTGTTGAGTGTGCTCGCGAAAAGATAGTTTCTCATCGAACAGTATCCCCAAGTCTCTAACCACATTCGACCTATTTAGTATATGACCATTGATGTGATAGTTGTTTGTCATTTTATGGACCTTGTTAGTGAATGTAATTATAAAACATTTATCAATATTTAAGGACATTTGATTGTCACCACACCATTCAGCTACTGTCTCAATGTCTTTTTGCAGAGATTGACAGTCGTCAACATTAGAAATGGCTTTATACAGGGTGTCCCATAATGAGTGGATAATCTTGAAACGGCTTGTGCGGGGGCCCAAGGCCAATCCGAAACATTTTTTTGTTTTTTTTTATTTTGACCCGTTCGGAAAATATTTAACTTTTTGTAAATTTGGAAAAAATTGTACCTTTGTTCACATTTTTAGACTTGGTGCCTACAATTTTTTTATTTTTTTTATTTTTGTATTTGGAATATATTAAGAAAATATAGCGTAATTGAACACCGTTTGAATAATTTTGGTAACTAGGAGCAGTAATTTTCAAGACAGTATTAAAGTGGAAAATTGAAATTTTTCATTTAATTTTACTAAGTTTAAGCATCTGTGGTTTAAAAAAAAGGTATGAAAACCTAAGAAGCCATGTACATAAAAAACATGTCCATTTCAAGAGGATTCTTAAATGATAAAAAACTACGAAATATTATAAAATGAAACACTGAGATATCGCCACTTTTGTGTAAAAAGGGGCCATTCATACTAGAAATAAAATTGAACCATCACACTGTAACGGTCCAGTTTATGCTGGTTCGTTTAATTTGCAAATATAGAAATAATTAACACATTTTGATATAGTTTGAAACACTAAAAATATATTCTGAACTGTAAATCGGTTCGAACGCTTTGCTGGAAGGATAGCAACCTTCTTAAGTCTTACGACAGTTTAGTAATGTTTGAATTTGACGATTCTAGGAAAACAAATGGGCTTCTTGATAGTTGGTACAGAGATGTCAGGGGGAGGAGATCGTGAGTTTTGAAGTAAAGTGAAAATTTGGGGTTTATTCTAGGTTTTACAGGAATAGTGAATTCTTTTTGACGGGAATCGTTCGGCTCAGCCATCGAACGAGACCAGGGAGGAATTCTAGGATGGATTGCAAATTTCTATCAATCAGATTCAGGTTACGTAAACCCACACTTTTCATTTCTAATAATTCTCCGTATTGTAAACGGATGGTGTTACATCCCAGAACCGACTATTCTAATTTATTATTATATTTATTAAACACATTCTGTCGATACTGCAACGTTCCTGGATGTGTTGGTGAATGCTTGTGCTGTAAGGCCCTGAACTAACCTGATTATTAAATCTATTGTTTTGATCTGCGGTTGGACTGGAATGTGGTTCCACACGTTTACTTCTTAGGACTCCCCGCGTGGACTAGGTATGGGATCAGGTAGGCTAGAGTTTTAGTGAGGTAGGATGTATTTGGATCGCTTGAGATCATTCCCCATCAAACTCTCCTGAGTTAGCGATTTACAAACGCTTTGCTTTTAAATGTCTGGTTATCTCTGAGTACGGGAAGGGCGATAGCCGTCTGCTTTCGACTTTCCCCGAGGAGAAGAAAAGATTAACTTCGCAGTGGGGCACCAACCAGATAAATTTGGCTTATACCTATACGGGATAAAGCAAAGTTCTCAGGTTCCGCGATAGGAGAGGCAGAGTAACCAAAAAAAGTCACAATGCCGAGATATTATAGGTTCTTCGCTTACTATGTAATTTCAGTTGTTTCAGAGCATGGGAGTATCATGGTTTGAGACGGCCATGAAAGAGGGGTGCTATACTACTGTACCAGGATTGAAGAATCGATAACCTAAGTAGTTTTAACGTTTATTTCATTTGTCTTAAGCTTCTAAAAGAATCTGAGTTACTACATCACAATGTATGAGTCCTACCGCTAACTAGACGATCATTGGCCACTTTAAATCACAATTTTAATACAAAACTTATAGTAAAATACTTAGTTTTATTGATAGATAATCACTAGTGATCAGGTAGGGTAGGGTACGATATTTCCGAGCGTTACAATTTGGTGCCGTAGTGACCAGGATCCTAAAAATCACTTAAAAATATCAAAAATATAACCAAAATCCTACAAAATTATAAAAACGTGACCAGGATCCTAAAAATCACTTAAAAATATCAAAAATATAACCAAAATCCTACAAAATTATAAAAACGTGACCAGGATCCTAAAAATTATTTAAAAATATCAAAAATATAACCAAAATCCTACAAAATTAAAAAAAAAAATGTGATCAGATTCTAAAAATTACTTAAAAATATCAAAAATATGACCACAAACCAACAAACCAACAAACAAATTAACAACAAAGGTAACGACAAAGGTAACGACAAAGGTAACGACAAAGGTAACGACAAAGGTAACGACAAAGGTAACGACAAACTAACAAACCAACAACAAACTAACAAACAAACAACACAATAAACAAACCAACAACAAACCAACAACAATCAAAATAATAATGAGTACCTATCTATCTAATAATGTATTAATCCATAACCATAATCAAAAGTCGCGTAAAATAGTATTGAATAAAATGATCTAATATAGCTATTCGGTTTGGTTAGGTTAGAGTAAATTTAGATGTGAAGTGCGAGTTCGACTCTCGCACAATTTGTTGCAGTGAAATGGAAAGAAGCTTAAGACAAACGGAATAATAGAATAAGATTTAGATGCGAGGTGCGGGTTCGATTCTCGTAAAATATGTTGCAAGTGAAATAATAGAATAAGGTTTAGAGGCTGAAGTGAGTAGAAGGTTAGACAAGAATCGACAAGTTGGGGGGTCGCTTTAAAATAATATTTAATTTCAGTCAATAACTCAATTTTCCTTAATATCTAGCACTGGTGTCGAATGGGCGATGTTGATGATGGAGAAGCTGGACGTGCTGTGAGCAGCGTTCTACAGGCGTCATCTGAAGCGGTATTGATGATGGAGAAGCAGGCCGAGCTGTGAGCAACGTTCTCCAGGCTTCATCTGAAGCGGTGTTGATGGTGCAGAAGCGGGCCGTGCAGTGGACAACGATCTCCAAGCGTCATCTGAGATAAGCAAGAAATAAAATTATTTTATTCGGGTTCTAGCTACGAATATGTTAGCATCAGAGGTGCAGTGTAGATAGATTATTTTTATTGTACATAGAGGCATCAAGTACGCTTTGGACAAGTATCTACAGATCGTATAAACGTTTGTCCCGAGGCGGGAATCGAACCTCCTGTCATCGCAGGCGGACCTTCGCTCGCTGCGTCACAGAGGATTGAGTGCAGAGCAGTTGTCACACCCAGACGTGGGATTCGAGAACATTACGTCTAGCTAGTCACATTAATATTATAAATGCGAAGGTTTGGATGGATGGACGTTTGTTGCCTCTTCACGTCTAGGCTGCTGAACGGATTGGGTTGAGGTTTTGCATGCAGGTGATTCTAATTCTGTAATCAAACATAGAATACTTCTATCCCATAAATCAGTTCCCATGGGATGGGAATCACCTTTAAACGTTTATAGAAACAACACGTGCGAAGCCGCGGGCATAAACTAGTTAGGAATATCTAAGACTTGAAGTCAATTAAATGTACTTACTTGATTCTTTCTTGAGGTAACAGCATACTGTATCAAGCTGCTAGCTAGGTATAGGCATATTCACTGCCAGCTTCGACGAAGTGAACCGGAGAGGCGTGTTACTGGACGAGGCAATGGAGAAACGGAATGCTGTTTCGAGCAGCTGGCCAGGTGATTGGCGCATTCACTACTAGCTTCAGCAAAGGAATCCGGAAGGAGCGCGCCGCTGGACGACGCGTTGCGGATGGACTGGGTCTGTTTTGACTCATGAAGGGGTAAGTTTGACGTAGGGGTCGTAAGGTTTATTTCTGAAATAAATAAGGGAAAAATGTGTAAACATTCGTACGAATTGGCATTGCTTGTCATTATCTGGCATTTTCTGACTTCAAAAGGGACTTGGTTCGTCTACATTGAAATGTCAGAGGTTACCGAAAAGGTTATTTTGCGGTTTGGTTTGCGTAGGATTGATAGAAAATGGTGTACTCACGATAAACATATGGATATCCAATTGTTCTTGCCGGACAACAGCGGAGAGTGGCGGCGCGGTTTCTTTCATTCACAGGCTTCCGCATAGGATTGGAAACAAACATTAGAAACCTCAATTATCTTGTCGAAATTGTTATTTTGTCTGTTTGTGCCTTGAAAAGTAAAAAAATGTTTGTTTGTTTACGTTTTTGTCAAATGTCATGTCGAACGAAACGTCAAAGTCGAATTATTTCAACTTCTTTTTTTAATGGGGCCGCTTGCCTTCGACTCTGCCAGTGTCAATATGGAACTACGTTGTAGGTAGAATGTCACGGTATATTAAGGCCGTTTTACACGAGGTAGAATAACGGTCGCGTTTTGACACTCGGGGTCGATTGGAAATTAAACCGTTTAAATAAACTAAAATTAAGGCATAGCATTGATTTCGCGATTTGACACTCGGGGTCGTTTAAAACGTTTATAATAATAAATAATAATCAATAATCAAAAATCAAAAATCAATAATCAATAATCAATAATCAATAATCAATAATCAATAATCAATAATCAATAATCAATAATCAATAATCAATAACCAATAATCAATAATCAATAATCAATAGTAAATAATAGTAATAATAATAATGCTGGACAATTCACACAGCATCATCTAAAATAAACTAAAATTAGCATTGATTGTCTAAAAATTATAACTGTTAAAATAATACTTAAATTAAAGCATAGCATTGATTGTCTCAAAATTATAACTGTTAAAATAAACTTAATTTAAAACTAAAATTAAAGCATAGCGTTGAACTTTAAAAAAAAAAAATAATAATAATAATAAATTAAACGATTAAAATAAACTAAATTTAATACTAAAATTAAAGCATAGCGTTGTTCTTTTTATTTATTTCAGAATTTACATCTTCCTTTTATATTTTTGAGACCATATCGTACCGTTCGATTATGTTGGAACGGGGCCTTAAAATTAACTTCGATTACAATGGAATGGAACCTTAAATATTTCAGAATTTCCACCTTCTATTTTTATTTTGGTTTAGTATGATGAAGGTTCGATTGCGTTGGAACGGGGCCTTATTTATAACAGAATCCTTCTTTATTCTTCGGTTTATTTTTAGCTCTGTATCATGGTTTGGTTACATAAACCATCCTTTGTGGATGTAAAGGCCATTGATGATGATGATGTTGATGATGATGATCATGGGTTGTCACAATTCTGCCTTCAGAAAATAGTGCGGAAACGCGGGTGGATTATGTAGGTTTGACAGTGACAGTAGGCCTTAGAATCGGCCAGGAACTGTGAGTTTGACCATAGGTTCATGGACATAGGGTTGGTCTACATTCTGTCTAACAACAAGACCGGCCTAATTTCACTCGTCCAAGGTGTCTACCCTACTTACGTGTTCCATAGACTTGGGGTATATGGACTATATTCCTACCGTCCAACAAGTTGGGCTATTTAGCTTGGTTAGAAAATTAGTTAATTGTCAGGCCAGCCAGGTAAATGGTTGGCCATCGGAAAAATAGTCGGCAGAAGGAATGAGAATAAATATGAAAACAAAATATAGCCTGCAACAAACTAATAAAATACTAATTAAGAGTCGTGAATAACTAACAAATTAACTAAAAATAATGGAGGCTCTGTGTCACGGATTCAGATACGGATTGACTACTGTGGGCAAGACGTGATTGAATTGTTTGCGGGGGGTTTGTAAGAAGGAAGAGGGATTGATATACATAACTTGTACGAGAGGAGTAAGCAGTGAGTTTGTATGAATGTTAGTAGTATCAGTAAAATCGGAGTGCAGTGTGCCCACGTAATTAATCTTATTTCGGAATCTGGGACGGTTTATTGGACTTGAGTCACATGCGCATCACATACAGGTTCTATGAAGGAATAATTCTGGAGTTAGGTTACTGAGATCTTGTCAGATTACATTGAAAAATCTGAGATCTGAATTGCAGCTTGGACTGGCTTCATAGAACCTCATACTCCACCTATTAGGCCAGAACTAAGCACACTTCACAAACTCCAAGTTTAGAATGGGATTTAAAGCCTTTGTGGGGATTTAGGGGTAAATTTAAATTGTGTTATTGGTCGTTTCTAATTTAAGTATTAAGCAGGTAAAACAGGCAATTGATCTGGTTTTAGTTGGGTTATGTGTGGCTAATGAAATCCTATCATAAGTTGACTGATATTCTATTAGGGATGACATGATTCACGACCATGTTCCAGGAGCAATTGTCTTAAGGTCTGTGGAACATTGATAATGCAATAGATTTAACTTGACAATTAGATTATGAATGTGGCGCTGGACCATATTGATTGTTTTAAACCTGGTTTAAATACACAAAACAGTAAAATGTATGTGATTACAAGTTTTAATAAATTAAGAGTTCAATAATAGCACTATTTAATAAAATTAAATAGAAAAATTATAAAAAAAAACTAAATATATTTGTAAATTATTTGAAATTTTAGGAAATCCTTACTTCTTTGGAAATGCTTAAGGATTTGGGGTCGCTGTAACGGTCCAGTTTATGCTGGTTCGTTTAATTTGCAAATATAGAAATAATTAACACATTTTGATATAGTTTGAAACACTAAAAATATATTCTGAACTGTAAATCGGTTCGAACGCTTTGCTGGAAGGATAGCAACCTTCTTAAGTCTTACGACAGTTTAGTAATGTTTGAATTTGACGATTCTAGGAAAACAAATGGGCTTCTTGATAGTTGGTACAGAGATGTCAGGGGGAGGAGATCGTGAGTTTTGAAGTAAAGTGAAAATTTGGGGTTTATTCTAGGTTTTACAGGAATAGTGAATTCTTTTTGACGGGAATCGTTCGGCTCAGCCATCGAACGAGACCAGGGAGGAATTCTAGGATGGATTGCAAATTTCTATCAATCAGATTCAGGTTACGTAAACCCACACTTTTCATTTCTAATAATTCTCCGTATTGTAAACGGATGGTGTTACATCCCAGAACCGACTATTCTAATTTATTATTATATTTATTAAACACATTCTGTCGATACTGCAACGTTCCTGGATGTGTTGGTGAATGCTTGTGCTGTAAGGCCCTGAACTAACCTGATTATTAAATCTATTGTTTTGATCTGCGGTTGGACTGGAATGTGGTTCCACACGTTTACTTCTTAGGACTCCCCGCGTGGACTAGGTATGGGATCAGGTAGGCTAGAGTTTTAGTGAGGTAGGATGTATTTGGATCGCTTGAGATCATTCCCCATCAAACTCTCCTGAGTTAGCGATTTACAAACGCTTTGCTTTTAAATGTCTGGTTATCTCTGAGTACGGGAAGGGCGATAGCCGTCTGCTTTCGACTTTCCCCGAGGAGAAGAAAAGATTAACTTCGCAGTGGGGCACCAACCAGATAAATTTGGCTTATACCTATACGGGATAAAGCAAAGTTCTCAGGTTCCGCGATAGGAGAGGCAGAGTAACCAAAAAAAGTCACAATGCCGAGATATTATAGGTTCTTCGCTTACTATGTAATTTCAGTTGTTTCAGAGCATGGGAGTATCATGGTTTGAGACGGCCATGAAAGAGGGGTGCTATACTACTGTACCAGGATTGAAGAATCGATAACCTAAGTAGTTTTAACGTTTATTTCATTTGTCTTAAGCTTCTAAAAGAATCTGAGTTACTACATCACAATGTATGAGTCCTACCGCTAACTAGACGATCATTGGCCACTTTAAATCACAATTTTAATACAAAACTTATAGTAAAATACTTAGTTTTATTGATAGATAATCACTAGTGATCAGGTAGGGTAGGGTACGATATTTCCGAGCGTTACAACACGTTAATAAAATATCTTTACGCCACTCTCGTTCTGAAACGGTAACTTTTCTACTTAAAAACACAGAAAATCTATTTTTTCTTAACATGCTTCTTATATTCAAAGAAATAAATAATAATCTAGCCGAAAGTAAAGAGACCAATTGAAGAAGATGCAACCGTATCAACAAGAGATATTCAGCGACAAAGAGGTATACCCAAGTCAACAGTTCACAGGATTGCTTGCAAAAGAGACGGCTACTTAAACCTGCACAACTTACATAGTTGGCAGATAACTAACCCGCATTTAATGCGCGAAGAAAGGTCCCAGTACCGATTTAAAATAAATTATTGGTCTGGGATTTTAAATGGAAAAATCATCGGTCCATTCGAGCTACCGGGAAATCTAAATGGATCCAGCTACTTGGATTTTCTAACCAACAACCTACCTGGGTTGTTAGAAGAAGTGCCACTAGCCACACGGCATAGAATGTGGCTACAGAATGACGGGTGTCCGGCACACTACGCCGTACAGGTACGGCGATATTTAGACGAAGCGTATCCAAACAGATGGATTGGGCGTGCTGGCGCAATCCAGTGGCCAGCGCGGTCGCCGGACTTGAATCCATTGGATTTCTTTTACTGGGGCAACTTGAAGGAACTGGTGTACAAAAAACCCATTTCCTCAATAGAGGAACTTCGACGTCGAGTTCAAAACGCTGCGGACAAAATTAACGAACGCAACTACGGAAGTTTGCTAAAAAAATCCTTTATTACAAGATGCAGAGCATGCATCAGAGAAGCAGGACACCAGTTCGAACATCTACTGTAATAAAAAAAAAAAATTATTTACAATTATGTTGGTTTAATTTTATTTTTAGTTCGCAATTGTAAAAAAAGCAGTTATCTTGTACCCATAACACTAACTCCTTTTACTTTCGGCTACATTATTATTTGTTTATTTAAGTGTTTTCCGTGTGCGAAGCATACTTTTCCCGTTTTAGAACGAGAGTGGCGAAAAGATATTTTATTAATGTGTGATGGTTCAATTTTATTTCTAGTATGAATGGCCCCTTTTTACACAAAAGTGGCGATATCTCAGTGTTTCATTGTATAATATTTCGTAGTTTTTTATCATTTAAGAATCCTCTTGAAATGGACATGTTTTTTATGTACATGGCTTCTTAGGTTTTCATACCTTTTTTTTAAACCACAGATGCTTAAACTTAGTAAAATTAAATGAAAAATTTCAATTTTCCACTTTAATACTGTCTTGAAAATTACTGCTCCTAGTTACCAAAATTATTCAAACGGTGTTCAATTACGCTATATTTTCTTAATATATTTCAAATACATAAATAAAAAAAATAAAAAAATTGTAGGCACCAAGTCTAAAAATGTGAACAAAGGTACAATTATTTCCAAATTTACAAAAAGTTAAATATTTTCCGAACGGGTCAAGATAAAAAAAAAAAAAAAATGTTTCGGATTGGCCTTGGGCCCCCGCACAAGCCGTTTCAAGATTATCCACTCATTATGGGACACCCTGTATATGTTAAGGTCATCTGCATACAAAAGACAATCGCAAGACAGACGCTGAATCAGATCGTTGATAAAGATGTGTCTAGTATAGGGGAACAGCACGGCGAGCGAAGCAAGCCGTGCTGTGACTCCTACGCCCACTATTAATCGAAAGGAACTTCGTTCCATCCGGGTGTCCCTTGACACCTCTCAAGTTGATCCATGTCTTTAATAGTTTTGTAATAATTTATTTATTTAAAAAATTATTTAAATCTATTTAAAAATCTATTAAATTTTATTTAAATTTATTTAAAATCGAAAAGACCGAAATGAAACGAAAAATCCCCCTGTTCCACATATCCCTACTGCTCTATTTCTACTGGTAGGGAAGAAAGGATTTTTTTTCCACATTTAGCTACTAGGGGGGACTACTTTTCCGCTTATCTCTACTGATAAAATAATTCAGGAAAGTGGTATCTTCACAATCAAAATGCTTAAGTGCTTCTATAAGTGTTTATTGTAATCATTCTATTTTAAAACTATGCAAACTCCTTCATTACGAGCTGTGTAGAATCTTTTTTCATTGTGAAGTCTAAGAAAATGTCATGTTGTGTCATGTCATTTGTTAAAAATATAACTGAAAATCGAAAAAATATAACTGAAATAATTTTATTTCAATAACTAAATATGAGTGAACCTATTTTTTTAACCAGAGGCCGAGGATCTGTTTTACTTTACGACGGTTACCAATATCACAGAAAAAAGGTATATGCTAATGGACAAGAGTATTGGAAGTGTGCTATTACTAAGAAGAACAAGTGCATTGGATCTCTCACAATCAGAGTATGTACCGATGCATATTAAATTATTAATATCGCTATTTTTCATAACGTTGTCAAGCCCTGGTGGAAATCCATGGCGGGAGGCCTATATGTTTCGCAGTGGAAGTCTTGTGGCTAATATGATGATAATGATGACGATGTCCCGGAATTATCAGAATTTATGGTATGGTACATGTAACGATGGCACGCTCATTAGTGTATAATGGCGGACTTAATCCCGTAGGTATTTTTTGTCAGTCAACCTTAGGGTGAAGTTATGGTGGTATTGTTTATTATTACAGGATAGAAGTATTATTGAGAAAACAGTGAGCCATTCGGAATGTTGTTTACGTGATATAGCCAAAAACGAAATTGATATGCGGCTGAATGATTGCAAACGAAAAGTTATTGCTGACCCTACACTTCCGATTCCCAAAATTTACGAAGAAACGCTTGATGGAATATACAACGATGGTTTGGATTTGATAGCAGCAACACCAAATTTTAGAAATGTTAAGACTGCCTTATACAACTCAAGAAACAAAGAGGCAGGAACGAGTAAAATGTTTTACACAGATTTAGAACAGGTGGAGGTGCCATCGAATTATCAGAAATTTCTTTTCGCTGACTATAGATATAATGGTGGTCGTATTTTAATATTTGGTGATGAATGGTCCAAAAATATGTTAATCGATGGGAAAGTTTTATTTATAGATGGTACTTTTAACATTTGTCCAAAACCTTTCACTCAGCTAGTTACAATTCATTGCGACATTGGAAGTACCATAGAGTGTACGAATATAATCCCAGTGCTTTACGCACTTCTCCCAGACAAAAAGACTGAAACTTACGTTACATTGTTCCGACTCATTAAATCACAAATAAAACAGAGCGCTCATAAAAAGTGGGATCCCGATTACATTATGGCTGATTTTGAAGCAGCCATTGCTAAAGCTATGAGAATCGTATTACCAAAAACTGAAAAGGGAGGGTGTTACTATCACTTCCATAAAGCGATATGGAAAAAAGGGAGACAACTGAAGCTAACGAAAAACAGAGACACGAGAAGAATACTAGCATTAATCGCAACGTTACCTTTGTTGCCATTGGATAAAATACAAGAAGGATGGTCATTCATTGAGAGTCAGATTTTAGACGAGTTTAAAATGGATGCATTTAGTAAATATTTTGTAAGAACATGGCTAAAAAATAAACAATTTCAGGAACAGTGGTGCGTGTTTGGAAAGAGGCACAGAACTAACAATTTCGCAGAAGCCTGGCATTTTAAAATTAATAACAAGAGTAACAGAAAAAACAGTTTGTATGCTTTATTAAAATTATTATACAACCAATCAACGGTTATGAAAAATCGGATGAAGTCCATCAAGAATCCGCCAAAAAAGAGGGCGCAAATATATGTGATCCGTGACCGCGTCATTCAAAATGCACAACTGCATTTAATCACAGGAGATATAACGGTGGGTCATTTTTTAGATATGCTAAGATAATTATTATTTATTTGTTGATTTCAAAGAAGTTTAATTGTTAAATTTAGTACCGATATAATATAAGAATGTTTTTTTAAGGTACATACCTTACTACCTACAATAAATGAATTTTCCATCTGATTGTACTTTTCCTTAGTAGAAATATGTGGAAGTGAAATATCATTGTATCCCCCCTAGTAGCTAAATGTGGAAAAAAAATCCTTTCTTCCCTACCAGTAGAAATAGAGCAGTAGGGATATGTGGAACAGGGGGAAAAATCGAAGTAAGGCGATGATAGGCCGCCGGTAAAACAATCATTCAAATGATCGGGTCATGACCCGGATCATTTTCATAACGGGTCGTGATTGATATCGATCTTTGTGAATGATCGAACGACACATGCCTAGATTCGACAAATATCACTAAAAATCATAAAATAATATTTCAGTGATTTTTTTCAGAATATCACTAACGTACTCCAAAAAATCACTAGGTAAAGTGATAAAATCACCAAGGTGGCAACGCTGCTTGTCAGTCGCGCGAAGTGCAAACGTAGCACTCGTATCTCATTTACTCCGTTTTCGGTACCGAAATAAATATCGTTACGGTACCAGTAAAAGAATGGTACCGTTTTTTTATACCTGTTGCGATATCGTAATTATGAACCGGTATAAGTCTACCGTTCGGTATAAGTTCTACGTTTTCGGTACCGAAATAAATAACGTTACGGTACCAGTAAAATAATGGTACCGTTTTTTTATACCTGTAGCGATATCGTAATTATGAACCGGTATAAGTCTACCGTTCGGTATAATTTCTACGTTTTCGGTACCGAAATAAATAACGTTACGGTACCAGTAAAATAATGGTACCGATATCGTAATTATGAACCGGTATAAGTCTACCGTTCGGTATAAGTTCTACGTTTTCGGTACCGAAATAAATAACGTTACGGTACCAGTAAAATAATGGTACCGTTTTTTTATACCTGTAGCGATATCGTAATTATGAACCGGTATAAGTCTACCTTTATATCAAAACAGTACCGTAATTTTTTACCGCTAGCTTAACCCTATACCTATACCGCCTTCTAGCCCTGCAACAACTGAAAAAAACACCGATTTTAGTACCGGTATAACCAGTACCTGTTTTGGTACCGGAAAACCGTTATAAGCATTTATATAACCATACCGTTATAACTGGTACCAGTATAACCGAAAAACCTAAACACCAGTATTATTACCATAAATAAATGTAAATGTCGTTTTAACCATTATTATTACTGGTATAAATATCGGTATAACCAGTATTATTACCAAAAATAAATACCGGTATAAATATCGGTATAAATACCGGTATGAATACCGGTATAAGTACCGGTATGAATTCCGGTATAAATATCGTTTTAACCATAATTATTACTGGTATAAATACCGGTATAACCGGTATGAATTACGGTATAACCGGTATTGTTACCGGTATAAATACCCGTATAACCAGTATCATTACCAAAAATAAATTCCGTTCTAAAAATCGGTATGAATACCGGTATAAATACCGGTATAAATGTCGTTTTAATCATTATTATTTGTGGTATAAATATCGGTATAACCGGTATAAATACCGGTATAACGAGTATTAAAAATACTAAAAAACATCACGTGATTAATTGACGGCCCCTATTAATTATTACAGATACCTATTCAGAACAAAACATGCAATCTAAAAACGATACACCCACACACACCCTCACACACAAACATGCACCACACACACACTGCACACGCACACACATCAACTGCAGGCTTAGTGGCACACGAACACGAATGATGGGCGGGCATTGAGAGTGTTAAAAACTCACTACGCGCTATGGCTTGAGTAGGAAGAGCTTGCCTTACAAATGACTAATAATAATAAAAAATATGCTGGACAATGCATGGCATTAAATGAAATTAAACCCGTTTATTTACCAATTTTACGTACGTATTAATTATTATTTATTAACATTATTAACTGTACCTACCTGTTTTGTTTTGGTGTCCAAGCATTAATTAATATGCTTATTTGGTTAGTTTTGAACTTTAAATCTATATAGACTTTTAAACACAAGTTGCCATCACCTTAAATTTAACAGTGCTTTCAGTTTCGTACGTCATCGTCACCATGGTGCATGCTGAGAATCAGCGTTGTGGGGTTACTCGCAACCTCGCAACATGCATCTGAGCATGACCCTCTACTGATAGCGCAGGCGGACGGCACTAATCAACACACTCGGCCAGACCAAAAATATATTACTTACTCAGGCATGATAGTTTTTAAGCAATTTATTCATATATCTTTTTTAATGATTTGTATGTTTTGTATGTTGCTCCAGTTAGATAAGCTAACCTGTATATATTCTTATACCTGCACTATCAGAAAAAATATATTTTCTTTTAATTTGAATTCTTATTTGGCACTTAGTATTGACAATCTGGTCTCCGCGCTGGATGAAAAGAAACAATAAAAAGCATATTTTCGCATTCTTCCCATGCTTCCCTTTTACAAGGAAAGAAGCCGAATTGACGAATATAAAAACGACCGCGACGTCATAGTTGTGCATTAAGAAGTGTGTGTGAGTGCCTCGTTCGACAAGGCAAGTTGCATTCCTAGCGAACTGTAAACAGAGCACTAGCGTTGTTTACTCACGCGTTTTTCGGTACCGAAATGAATTAGGTTACGGTACTAGAAAAATACAGGTAGCTACAGGTACCTTTAAAATAATAGTACCGTTATGTTATACCAGTAGCGTAACCGTAATGATATACCGGTATAGGTCTACCTTTAAATCAAAACGCTATCGCAATTTTTTACCGCTAGCTTAACCCTATACCTTAACCGCTTTCAAGCCCTGGTTGACACATTAAATATCTATGCTGACTAAACAGGTAAATTATTTTATTTACAACCTTTAGGTATCCACACTAAATGACTAGGTAAGTACTTATATCAATTAATTACCTTTATGTGATCTTCCAATACTTTTGAAATAACCTCGCATACTTCTGGTACAATGAGGGAAATTGTAGAACATGATACTTGAAATAAGTACATTAGAGACTTGTATGAATCACCGGTGGCTAAAAATCTTAATGTGATTAGCAGGCGCATTCTCGGTGAAATGCTATCTTGGTAGTTGGTGTCCTCTCTTTGAATATATGGTGCAATTAGTTGTAGTAAATGTTCAAAGTCCTCCGTTGACATTCTGGTAAAATTTTTAAATAAGGCACCATCGTCTGCCTTAATTTTTGTTAGTAAACTAGTCCGTGGGCCATTCTGAAGTAATGTTCTTTTCCACCAACGTTTCTTCTTCTGTTGTTTAGCTGCATGGCTTAGTAGTACTAAATAAGCTGCTGCTAAAGTTACTTGATCAGCCATATTCTATGGTGTATGTATCCCCTCGATCAAACAAGTAGACCAGTCACTCCAAGCAAACGGCACGATATCCAGGCACGATGTTGCCTCAGCGTAAAATAGGCTGCCGTATGCCACATATGCCGCAAATGCTTTCTATTTGTAGCATGCCACTGTTGCACGTTGTTGCCTCGGCGTAAACGAGCCTTTATACGACACCGCGGCGAAGACACACTTGATAAAACTAGATAAGGTTCAAAACACAGCGATGCGCATAATAGGCAGCTTTATAAGAACTACACCTATCCACGCTATGGCGAGAATATCTTGCCACTAAATACTGTCTTAAAGCTCAGTCAATCACCAAGAACCCCACCATCACTTTTTAGAGGAATTAAAGTGTTTTTGTTTATCTAGTTATTGGATCAGGAAAAAGAAGCCTTTACTAAATTTAATTTTCGATCAAACTCAAAAAGAAATAATGAAGCGTTGCAACCCTTTGGAAATGTTTTCCTTGAATATTTGGATGTCTGATTTAAAAATAGATTTTATTAAATTAGATATTGACGGTATAGATAAATCGAAAAAACAGTATGACGATAGAGAGCTTAAGAACGGTGCGGATACCTTAGCCCCCATACAAACGTACTTTTCGATTCATTTGGAAACTACATGCCCGGCTTAAATGAAATTTTGTATGCATAACCGGATAAGAAATAGCTATGTTTGTAGCGTTTTAGTTTTTCAAAAAACATTATAATCTTTAAATGAGAGCGAAACTAATTTGCCATATTTTGAGCAACAAATCGAGGTATTTTCAAGCTATTTTTTATGCATGATAGACACCTTTATTCGAAAATCTGTCGCGCTGCAAACATCCTAAATATATTCAACATTAGAAGTAATCAAAAATATTTCTGAAATCAGTCGTTTATTCAAAATGAATCGGAAAGTACGAAAAAATATTAAAAATAGTGAAATTCCTTCTAATTTCTGCAACCGCTTGCTCACACGCGGGGGGCGATGAGACGCAGGGGGGATGAAATTCCGAATTAAGGCGAACGCCGCCGAAGGGCCGACACGACGATGAGACGAGCCGTGTCGTACTCGTACGTAGTCGGTCGGGCGTCGTCGGCTATTCTCTGTTGGTTGTTTACTTGTGCTACACTTTTCCGTCTGTCAACACGAAATAAAATGGAGTCTAATGTCAAAATGCGAAAATTGTTTCGAACTTCTGTGATTTACGCCCATTTTACTCCGATAATACCAGTGTCATAAAATATTTTCTACTAATATTTCTTCATCATTTTATAACTTTGTTAAACAAATGAAATAAAATATAATATGTAGCACAAAACCATTGTTATTTTCCATTCTATGGATATGGATTAGAAAATAAACCCTACGTAATTTAACATAAGTACCTATTTAGAAAAAATGAGTAATCTTCTATGAACTTCTATTTCGAAACATTTTTTTTGATATGGTATCACCATTGTTTTCATAAAATATCTAAGTTTCTGAATTAGAGTTACGTCACTTCACAGTATACATGTCACTTTGTCATCGAATGCGTACCTAGGTAAATTGTTTGAAATTCATTCCTTCAACTTCAATAATTTACGCAATGTATGACGATGCGATGTCATTATTGTCTACTAGCTTCTGCCCGCGGCTTCGCACGCGTTGTTTCTATGGAAACGTTCAAAGGTGATTTCTATCCCACGGAAACTGATTTATGGGATAAAAAGTAGCCTTTTTAATTATCTGTATGCAAAATTTCAGCCCGATCCGTTCAGTAGTTTTGGCGTGAAGAGGTAACAAACATCCATCCATCTATACATCCATCCAAACTTTCGCATTTATAATATTAGTGTGAAGTGTGATTCTTTCTACCCTAGACAACAATCCCCGTGCTAGGCCTACAGGCATACTTACCTATTCTGTATTACCTACCTATTGTAAATTATTGCATCGACCGACTACGTACTAATTAGTTCCTAATCTGTGGCGACACCGAGCACACGCACACGCTTCACTCCCTACACACACAGCCATAGCTTTGCTTTTGATGGTTAGACGCGCTTTCTCACTCATAACGCGCCCCATTTCATTTAACAAATCGGCATGGGCCGGCCGCTGAGATTTGGGAGAGGTTCGTAGCCTTCTTAAGTGTTATACATTATTTATGTTAAATGTAATATACAAAGACTGGCATAAAGTCTACACAGATGGGTCAAAAATGGAAAACGGTACAGGTGCAGCGTTTTACGATCCCAGTCGCAATATGAAGGAAACTTACCGTATTACTTCGTCAGGTAACACAATTATGTCGGTAGAACTATTTGCAATCTCAGAAGCACTGTCATATGTCACTCACTACTGTAGGCTATAAGAAAGTAGTGATTCTGTCAGATAGCCGGAGTGCTTTACAGCATATAGCTCGATGCGCCTCGGGGATCCGAGGTGCTTCGGTAGCTTATGTGATCCTAAAAAAAGCTCTATTCCTTTTAGACAATAACGTGCAACTGAGATTGCAATGGGTTCCTTCTCATGTAGGAGTAAGGGGAAACGAGGAGGTTGACCTGCTTGCCAAACAGGCTGTTGAGATCGGGGCTGAAGTTTATATCGTTCCGGAGTACACAGAGGTTACGTTAAAATACAGATATAAAGTTTTCGAAAAGTGGAAGGAATTATTTTGCGAAATATCTTGTACGAAAGGTTTATGGTACAAAATTGTTCAGAGTGAACCTCCTCGTGTCCCCTGGTGGGTGAACAGTGAGTTGAAGCGTCACCTGGTTGTTATAGCGCACAGGCTGCGGTCCGGACATATTCCACTAAATAAGTTAAACCACCTCATGAGGAAGGTTGACTCCGCTAATTGCTCTGCGTGCGGTGTCACAGAAGACATTCACCATCTCTTGGTGGAATGTGTTCGGACTCAGCCTGTGAGAGATCAATTGATCGCTGATTTTAACTTGAATCTCGTAGAATTAGGTTTAGTTCAAAGTTTACTTTCCACCCCACTGTGCGAGGCCGCTAAGGCCTTGTACATAATGGTTTATGATGTTATTAAATAAAGTAGAGGTTAGTTTGTGAATGTATAACGGGACTGGCATACTCGCTAAGCTAATAAAGTCCTTAAAAAAAACAGAATAAAAAAAAAAAGATTGGCCAAGCGTTAACTGCAACAGGAGGTGGACCATCTGACGGCCGGACCATCAGTGCTCTGGATGATAAGATATTAAATATCGTCGGCTCTGCCTCCGTTCATGGTTTCGCTGCCTTAGAAGCTGTGAGTTACCATTACATAGGTACCTATTATCGTTGTCTAGCTGTAGGTACTGAGTAGGTAGGTTTATTAATTTTGTATCTGAGGTTATTATCTTTTCATGCCTGAGGGAATGTTATTAAAATGCAAGGATAAATAAGTTTAGGTACAGGGACAGCCATTTTAAATATCCATCTGAAATATCCTCTGGTTCTAATGTTCACTTATATGCGTGGCACGAAGGCGATGGTAGTGTCACCGCCAACGAATTCAGCACCTGCATCATAGATTTTCTGAGTCTTCAGCTTGGCGAAGGTTACAGAAAAGTTATACTTATATCTGACGGCTTCTGTTACCAAAATAGAAATAAAGAGCTATCCTCCGTCTTGTTATACCTGTCCGTGGAAAAAAAAAGAAATCGAACAATTGATTCTAGAGAAATGACACACTATGATGCAGGTGGATAGCACGCACTCGACGATGGAACACCCATTTAAACCACCAATAAGGAAGTTTCCATTTTTACAAAAATAAAAAAATACCTACATAAATTGGAGGGCAAATACGTTTTAATATATATGGTGAAAGAATTATTTTAATAACTTGAAAAATGACAAAATAAATCCACTTTTACTGAATCCCGAACTAACTTAGAAATGCGCGTGCAGCATTTTGTCTGTGACGTCACAAGTCTCGCCGGGTCTACGGTTGGGTGGGGCGGAAAGCGCTTAGCGAACGTTTCGAGTGTTTCGTCGTTTGTTGCTCACAGTAAGTTCATGGAACGCGGTGTATGAGTGCCTGTATTTAATATTAAGTAACCTTATTAATATATTTCGTATAATATACATCTTTTAGATAAGTCATAACTAGACTAAAGAAAAATTTAGACGATGGAGAGTGGATTTGTACGTGGGCAGTCTAATAATTTACCAAAAGTGAACATGGCTATGATTTTGGATTTTTTGGCAAACAATCCACAGTACACAAGTGCAGAGGTCAGAGGAGTGAAACTTTCAACGTAAGTAAGAACCTACCTGCCACTAAGTCCTACATAGTTAATGTATTCAACCGTAACAATCATCATACGGAATATGATCTTCTCCAGTTTGCTGCAGCTTTTATTCGTTTTAGGTATATAAAGTTAGGTACTCCGCCTAGCTTCGTTTAAAGTTTCATTCACCATTGGTACATAAATAATACTTTGTTCCTTTAATTTATTAACAAAACACTTACTTAAACGTACCTAGTAAGAGTCAGTAAAATCGCGCTGCCGCCAGGGATTTGTTTTAACTATGATATTTTATGGCCCAGTGATTTCAAGTCTCGGTAACCAGGTAGTAAAGAACGAATAAACAAAAATATCGATATCGATATTTGTACATTAACATTATATATTTATATGTTACGTTTGATATAATCGATATCGATTTTTCTGAATATTTTTTTTTTGTAGATTTGCTACGGCTTCGCTAGCTACGGTGACGACGCCATTGGGTATGTGCAGGTTCAAGGACAAGGTCATTTATGTACAGTAAAAGCGAGATTAACTCCAGAGCACAAAGTTAAAAGTAAGCGTTGTACCTTCGTATGCAATGAAGAAACTGAACACATTATAAGTGTGTGTTGGGAAGATTGTGCTGCCAGCCAGGGAAGATGTAAGCATGCTATAGCTCTTATTATGTGTGTCCAATTCGTACTGCGCCATGTTGGAAACACCACGGTCAAAATAAAGAAGGGTACAGGGAAAGAACATGCGATGTCATTTTTTTCTTTTTTGAGATTTTGATGCCAATTTGTTCAGTTTGTGATGAAGTATGGTATGGTTTTGAGATAGGGGGAAAAAACGTGCTAAATCAGGCGTTATTTGTATCTAAAAATAATATGGACAGGTTAAAAACCTGCCATATCAACTGGTTCCAATAAAGAAACGTGCAATGTTTTCCCAAACAGGAAATAAACATGCAATGTCACTTTGAACCAAAGACAAAATGATGCTATTTTTTAGTCTGGCAATTTTCGAACTGTCATCATATCAAACAGTCATTGTTATAAGGTTTGGCGGTTTCTGAATTTTTATTTCTGTTTGTTTTGCATGTGTTTTTCTGCTTGCAATTTGATTTTCCTTGTTAAAATAAGTTTTTTCACGCTTGAGCGCGCGTTTTCGCCGGCCTGGCGTTTATTGATCTACTCTGCTCTGCTTCAAAATGAGTGATAGTGACGAAACAGAAAAACCAATAAGTGGCTCAAAGAAGCGTCCAATAACTGGGAGAACTACTGAGGTAATGAAAAAAATCAGAATACAAGCCCACGAATGTGGAGAGCCGTGTGGCTGTAAGCGATTAAAATGTTTTGAAGCCGTAAGTTCAGATGAAAGAAAACATCTACTTGATTATTTCAATAGCTTACAGACACACGATGCACAAAACTTATATCTCTGCGGACTTATAACAGCCATGTGTGTAAAACAACGTCGCCCTGTAAACATAGAAGCACCCGGAACACGACATGACGCGTCGTATGCTTACAGAGTACGAGTGAAGAAGGAAGAAGAGTTCAAAGATGTCCCTGTATGTGCGAATGCTTTCATGTCCATGCACGGCATCGGAAGGGGAAAACTTAATTATTTAAAAAAATCTTTGATCACGACTGGAGAAGCCCCCAAGGATAAGCGCGGCAAAAGTAGTGGCAATCACCGAAGGCTACACGAAGATACCCTTAAAGCCATAAAAGCCCACATTGGCAGCTTTAAAACCAGGTCCAGCCATTACGCCCTCAAAGACAGCAGAAGGCAATATTTACCAGAAGACCTGAATATTAAAAAAATGTATGCAATGTTTAAGGAAGCACATGAAATTTTGAATGCATCTTACGAAACCTACCGTAACATTTTCAACACGCAATTTAACATTTCATTCGGCTATCCTCGAATGGATACTTGCAGTTTTTGCGACGAAAACAGGGTCAAAATTGCTGCCTGTAATAATGAAGCTGAATTACGAAAGATAAAATTGGAAGATCTGTTACACAAGAAGAAGGCCGAGGTATTCTATGATCGGAAGCGCATTACTCGAAAAACCGCTATAAGGGATAGCTCCTTGGTAGCTATAGCGATGGATTACCAAAAGAATGTTTCGCTGCCGAACATAACGACCAACGATGTTTATTATAAGAGACAACTGTCAATGAACTCTTTCAATATACACAATTTGGCAGATAAGAAGTCCTACTTCTATGCTTATCCTGAAACACACGCAAGGAAGGGATCCGACGAAGTGTGTACCTTTCTTTTCGACTTCTTAACCAACCGCGGTCCTCAAACGATGCGACACCTTCACATCTTTTGCGATTCGTGTGGAGGGCAGAATAAAAATTACAATGTTTTCAAAGCCATTCACTACATCGTACACGATGTACGTCTTGTAGATTCAATCACTATAACCTTCCCAGTGAGAGGCCATTCTTACCTAGAAAATGACAAAAATATGGGCTTAATCAACTTAAAAACCCGAATGGAGCTGCCAAGCGATTGGTATGAGTTGCTCAGAATATCCAGAAAAACGCCATGCCCATTCGAGGTTATTGAAGTAAACAATGGCATGGTGAAGTCATGGGCTGACTTTACGAAATCCCGATACTTGAAAAAATGTCCTTTTCCTATTCAAACAATAAAGGAAATTCAAGTCACAGTCGAAGAACCACAGAGCGTACTATACAGAGAGCATTATCACACCAGTTGGGCAAAAAAAGTCATTCGTCCACGCGCATTCGTGCCTACTTTGCCACGTGGAGAATTTGAGCTGCCATTAAACTCGTATAAAGAATTGATCTTACTTAAAAAAGAGAAATATGAAGACCTGCAGGCTTTAAAGAAGTTTTGCTCGCAACCTGCACAAGAATACTATACTAACTTGCCGAAAATGTAAATTATTTTAATAAATAATAATCATTAAAAAACCTTTTATTACAGAACTTTACAATACTTTCACACAGGTAGGTATTCTATGTACTAAACTAGGCTTATGTTCGTTTAGTATAAACTAGGTGTAGGTTTCCTCGCTGTATTGTGTAATAACGCAGGTTTTTATACGTGATTAATATGACAACGCATGTTTTTTCCGTGTTCAAAAGGGTCTTATGTTACAGATTATAAAAAAATACCTCCTAATAGCAATATTATAACCATTTTAATGACAAATATCTATAAACAGATATTTTTTGGTTTTGTTCCAACTATTTGATTGATGATACAGTAATATTAGAAAGTTATACGAAGTTTTGAACTTAAAAAAAGTGATTGTGAAAATCTTTCTAAATTGACATTGCACGTTATTTCCATGTACCCTTCATTGTCGTCGTGAGCACTTGTTTGTTTTCTTTACAAATCAATTTCGTCGTTCTGAAACTTAAATTACCATACATAAATTGGTCCTTCGAGCCGGATATAGAAATGTTAATAATACTGGACGATTTAAGTGATTGTGAGAGACGATGTAGACATTGTGTACGTGACCACAAAGAAAAGTACCTACAAAGGTCAACCTTGTTTGGATTACTTTGGATTCGCAGTGTTTTTGGTTAGAACTTGGATTATTGTGCAAAAACTGGAGGATTTAAGTGATTGTGAGAGACGATTTTGACATTGTATGTGACCACAAAGTAAAGTACAAAGGTCAACCTTGTGTTTGGATTAATTTGGATTCGCAGTGTTTTTGGTTAGAACTTGGAGTATTGTGCAAAGTGATTATAAACTATGTCGCCGCCAACTGCAGAACAAAATCAATACCTGGCCGTGTTGGAGGATGTGGCGAGTACACTTAAAAGGACCCAAACTAATATGAAAAAATGCCCTAAAGCCAGGCTTACTGAAGGGTACATAAAGGCGAAAATTAAGTCCATAGAAGATTATTGGGATACATTTAAAACGGCTCTTAATAACCTAACGAAATGCACACCGCGAGAATAAAGAGGAATTCTTCCTTATTTTCTTAATGAAGAATTTTACACATTTGAAGAATTATACATATGTCTACAAGCGGATTTGACCGACCTACTTCTCTAAAGTTGGAAGCTGAAGAAAGAAAAAAAGAGACGAATGAATCCAATTATATTTCATAGTTCCATTAGTAGAAGATAATTTTACACAGGTAGTTACTTGATCCATTCGGTAGCACGCACGTTTCAGAGGATGATACCTCAGATGATGTACGTGTCTCCGGGAAGCGTTTTCACTGCGACCTGTTTCTCAGAAATCACTATAATCGTAGTCATAAAATTTAGATGTCATGATTGCTTCCTTTTCTGAAGGACCTTAAAACACTAGTTATAAGAAGGTTATAAGCTATGGTGGAATTATTGTTAGCAAAATAACATTATTGATTATATCGATTATTTAAATGCCCCAATCATAGCTGTGGTAGAAGTATATTTTAACAGAACAATTCCAAAAAGGTGATTTATAATATTGTTCACTTAGTATGTTGTCAAGTCACCGATCGGCTCCTTTTAGGCCACAAAATTGGTTCTGACGAACACATTAACTCGCCTCTTATAAGGAGTTTATACTCATAAGCAGCGGCCGAGTGTACCTTAATACAGTTTTGTAAGGGACCCTTAAACAGTTATAGATTTCATCAATTATTGATATCTTATGATTTTTCTTTGGATAAATTAACTAAAAAACTAGCGTATTAAATTGTTATATACCTCTTTAAATCAGCATTATTATAAACCTCTGCAGCAGCTCGCGAGCAACTAAATATGACTATACTTACCACATTTTACAAAAAAAAAAAAAAATTAATGTTTACTAGATTATAATTATGTCTGCCCCAAGTAACTTATGAAGTGAAATTAGTGGTAATTTATTGATCACCGATTAACGTCGGCATAAGCGAGCATAGTCGCAAAGTAATGCTCGGTACATTGTTACGAGAGCAAGCGGAATCGGGGCGTTGCAACTTTCGGCGCACATTGCAGCGGCATGCTGCAACGTCGAGCGCACACGCTGCTGGCCTTTCCATCGAGGAAGGCACAGAACTGGCTAGACACAGAGCTCGCAAGCCTTTGCCCAAATTATAACCATCCAATGTCATCGGAAATTTTTTGCAAGGTCTGCTGATATACAATGGTAACAGAGACTTCATTAATACTTTATGCATAAGAAGTTATGATTGTATTGACTGATAGGAAGTTTAGTACTTACATCATTATTTTTCTTTAATATTTTGTGTTATAGTTATCAACATACTCGTACGATAATAATCTAAAAACACCTATTTGTTTTATATTTATAAAATCTGCTACAAATTAAGCAGAAAAGATAACTGCTCTGAAATACCAAACACTTAAGCAGATAGTTAGACTCTAAACATCTACCTGTGTAAAATTATCTTCTACTAATGGAACTATGAAATATAATAGGTGATTAAAAGAACTTAACAAGTGAAGTTCAATCTCTATTATATGAATAAGTTCCATTAGTAGAAGATACAAGAACCCACCCACCACATCCCAGCTCAAGTTTTGGTTGCTATCCTCTAAAAAGAATGACATTCTGCTGGCGTGGTAGGGATGGGACGGTGTTTCAGTGTTGTGCATCGATTTAAATCGATTCTCTGAAACGTGCGTGCTACCGAATGGATCAAGTAACTACCTGTGTAAAATTATCTTCTACTAATGGAACTTATTCATATAATAGAGATTGAACTTCACTTGTTAAGTTCTTTTAATCACCTATAATATATCACTGTCCTCCACACAAGCATCATCATCATTTGCAAAACTACCCCGAATAACACTGCCTACCTTTTCGGGCAAATATGAACATTGGCCTTCTTATCAAGATTTGTTTACAGCACTGGTACACGAAACCACAATTAGTGATGTACAGAAGTTACACTATTTAAAACAACAGTATCTGGTGAAGCAGAAGCGTTACTTAGAACTATACCTATAACTACACACTTCGACCTGATAATAGAAGTGTGAAAATGGACTAATGTATGATGAATATGAAATAAGCTTGATGATGAATTCCAAATCTTCGGTGACTATATAGCTAGTGAAATCGGGAATATGCATTTTAACAAATATAAAGGCGAATTGAAACGCAAAATACAACGTCTAATTATCGAGTATACCGAAATTGATGCCAAAAAATATTACAATGACAATGAGCCAATGCCTAGTGGTGAATTGAATGCAAGTGAAAAAACAGAAACTATCTCAGAATCTGAGTGAATCGGACATGGTTAGTGATGTTGTCTGCAGCGACTCACCTATTCGTGATCCAAGTACAGAAAACCCATTGAGCACATCAAACTCTGTTCCAGTCACTCGAAATGTAGATAATCGAGCCCCTTTATCGCAGTATACCACTCCTCTAACGAAGATAGTAAAAACGTGGATTGACTTGGTCCCAAAAGTACCTAGTCATTATTGCCGAGCAAGTTCCAATAAGCTGTATGTTGAGTCGACATTTAGATCTCAGAAACACATGCATGAAGTTTTTGTTGACAGGTGTAAAGAAAGTAATTTGAACGCTGCAAATATACTTTTACTTTTAAGAAGACCAACTTTTCTAAAAATTTTGAACCGAGAAAACATAGCTATCCACTATCCACGTAAAGGCCAGTGTGATACGTGCTGCAGCTTTAAAGCGAATAATATTTCCCAATTGGAGTATGATGATCATATTCTCAAAAAAAATGAAGCTCTTCAAGCAAAAAAGGATGCTATTGCTATGACCAATGAATAAAGTAGTAGTAATAACAGTGGATGTACAGAGTGTTTTGCTAGCACCGAAGCTGTTGGCCAGCGCTTTATATTACAAGCTTAAATTACAGTGTCATAATTTCACAGTTTATGAATGTAGAACCAAGAAAGTAACTCTTTACTTTTGGCACGAAGCTGATGGCGGGGTCTCGGCTAACGAGTTTACTTCTTGTTTGGTCAATTACGTATTAAATTTGCTAACAGAAACAGAAAGAGTCATAATTATCTGGTGGGTGTGGCCACCAAAATCGAAACAGGATTTTATCAAGCGCTTTGAGTGATCTGTCTCAGAGAACCAACATGATCATTGAGCAGTTGTACTTGGAAAAGGGTCACACTATGATGGAGGTTGACAGCGTGCATTCAACTACTATAGAACAGTACATCAAGCCTCCTATTTACGCACCTAGCGACTACATAACACGAATGCAGCAGGCTCGCCCGAGAAACCCTTACGATGTCAAATCGAATGGATTTGACATCGTAAGGGTTTCTCTTGAATTACGAAAATATAAAATCGAACTTTAAGGGTCCGGCGGAGGATAAATTTCCCATACAAACGTAGTACCAAAATGACTTGTAATTTAAGAATATTTTGACCATGGTTTGCTATTATTTGTATTAGAATAGTATTTATTTAGGTACCTGCCACAAGCTTTTCAAAATTCTTATCTAGAAAAATACTAGGAAAACATTCATTCTTTCATGTAAAAATGCGATTCGATTTAATTTCATTTCAGAATGATATTTTGAAAAAAAATTGTGTCAGGAACCTAGATAAATACTATTTTTATACAATAATAGCAGACCATGGTGAAAATACGCTCAAATTACAAATCATTTTGGTACTACGTTTGTATGGGAAATTCATCCTCCGCCGGACCCTTAAGTCGATAAGACCGGGAAAAAAGAAAGGAGATGCGGTTGTTGTAGATATTAGAGGTCTGAAATATTGTTCAGATGGATCTGTGCTCTACAAATTACGACACAACAACGAATGGACCATCCTTCCACAGCGAAGGGCTACTATTAATAACTCGCTGCCACAACGTTTGTATATAACTAAAAATCACTGAAAGCAAATACAAGTAGAGGTGGGCGTTAAATCAATTAACAACTTTTATTAACAGCTTTCTGTTCGTCAACGAATTAACTGTTTCTCGTCTATGAAAAAAGCAGTTAAATATTAAACTAATAAATTACGTCAACGTATTCGCAACGATATGAAGCTTCATGTTATATTCCCATAGTTCCAATCCTTTCGCGCCTAATCATACCTTCTCACTCGCACTTCCACTAATACACCTGAATAAGAATACGCGAAAACAGTTCTTATTGTTCGTGTCTTAGAATCTAACTTAAATTATTACAGGTGCGGTGCATGTTTTTGTATGTAGTTCGTTTCAATTGACCTATTTATTTTAAAATTCGTCACAAACAAAATCAGTGCGTTCAAGGCCATAGTTCACTGCGGATGAACTGCATCGCGCGCGTCCGACAAAATAAAAGTTTTGATTTCGGGCATTGATGTAGAAAAGGGAAGATGGGTTACGTTCTCCCAGCGCGTACTCAACAACTGGCCTGTGTTACAACTACACGCAAACACATACGCTCACAGTTACATTTCCAGTCCTGTGCAATATAAAGAACAACAAAGATGGCAAGATGTACCTAAGACCGAAGTGAGACAGAGACAACTATATTAATCTCTGGTACGACCCCACTAGGTATAATAAAACAAATTCGGGATTTCCCCGAGTTACGGTAGGTACAATAGTAGAGTCGTTCCTTTAAACCACACCATCAATCTTGTCCCAACTGGTATGAGCGGACGAATCGTAAAAATGTTATACGCTTCGTTAGTAATTTGAATTTTAGTACAGTCAACCAAAAAAAGTTAGTAAAATAATAGGCAAGAGGTATATTTATTTTGTGTTTTGTACATAAAATAATGTGAAATGAATACAAATGATAGAGGTTCCACATAGAGTTTGTGATTGTACTCGACGTATAAATTCAATAGAAACAAAGAGTGATGCGAGTTGCAGATTGAAAATAATACCTATCATCTTTACGATTTGTCAACTCACACCAGTTGGGACAAAATTGATGGTACGAGTTGAAGAACGACTCGACTCGCAATAAGGCTATTGCTATCTCTGTTTACACACTTAGGTATGTTTCGTATATTTCTATCCCTCTCTGCAAATGGCGAAAAAAGGCAGTAAATTAATCAAAAAACTAAATTCTTTGGTGTACTTACGCGTGAAAAGTGATGCCTTGGGCTTTGTTTTTGGTTTTTGAGCTATTTGTACACCTTGTGAACGAACACGAAGGCATTGCTTTAGTCTTTTAGTCAGTAAAACACAGTCAGTACGTCGTAGCAAGCACGCGAATCACGTCCGCCCGCGCCGCCGGTCCTACTATGACTGCGGCGAGAGCACACAATTGGACTTCATTTGAGCCTGCCGGTTTCGAGAAGCTAGTGCCTCATCTTCCCCTTTTCTACATCAATGATTTCGGGAGAAGCATTGAGTGTTGGATGAGATTCGATTATGTAAATAAACTGTTGTAATTTGTTTAGTACCTAGTGTTTAATATAGTGTATATAAAAGTGTATAAATATTTATTAATCGAGACTGTAGATAATGTAGGTAAATAATTATGCGGTGTTAAAAATGGCGGCTCGTAAAAATACAAGTGTTATACGGAATCATTTAGAAAAAGACAATAACAGTGATAAAGCAATTTGTAATGAATGTAAAGACAAAATAAATTACAAATCGACAATTACAAATCTCAGAAGTCATTTGAAGAGGAAACACTTGTCAGTATACAGAGTGATTTTTTTAAATGGGACAGTATGGGGAAATCCGAATCTAAAGGAGATAGAGGAAAAGTGTCTAAGGAGACATTAGGTGTTTTTTTATGTAAACAAATTTGGCTCGTTCAAATTTGTGGTCAAGCGTGAGTTGTTCTTAAAAAATGATAAAGTTGGTCAATTTTTTTTTTGACGCGGATCGACTCTGTTTCATGTAAGGATTATTTCATTGTTTGGAAAGAAAAAAATCTGAACAGCAGAAGTTGGTCAAATTTACTGAAAACTAATCTTCATACAGTTGCAGTATTCGCCTTTTAATATTGTTACAAGTGCCTAGGCGTGTAAAAAAATATTTAAAATTATTCCATTTTTAAATTTTGATAATCGATAAGAGCTCCAGATGATTCAAGAGAAGAACATTTTTTTTAATCTTCGTAAACATCATGGCAACCGATAGTCTTGAAATTATAAAAAAAAGAATTCAAATTTGGAACGTAAGTTATTTCTGCAGCTGTGATTTTGTTTCCAATCAGTTCATGCTTGTAATTTTATTCATCATGGCGTTAACTAATTCACATAAAGTTGATTTGATTGAGGCGTATTTTCTTAATTATCGCAGTAGAGATAATGCACTTAAGTGGTATCAAGAACGCTATCCTGACCGTGTAGTACCGAATCGCAAGATATTTGATAGTTTAATAAAGAACCTAAGACAGGAAGGCTGTTTCAAGCCTAAGCGTAAAAGGCCGACAATAGTCAATAGTGAGTTTATAACTATTGCCGTATTGGGATATTTTGAAGCATACCCAAAAGCTTCGTTACGGGAAGCAGCTGAAACTATCGGTATTCATAAATCAACTGTAAGGAAGATATTGAAGGCTCATAAATACAAGTGTTACATAGAAGGTCGACTTGTACAAGCGTTACTACCTGGAGATAAAGACCGCAGGTTACATTTCTGTAATTGGTATGTGGCTGAGACTATTAGAAATAGATGTTTTCCTAATTTTATTATTTGGACTGATGAATGCAACTTTTCGAACAATGGCATGTACAACAGGAGAAATAACCATTACTGGTCAAAAATAAATCCGCTAAGAACTACAGAAACCCACAACCAAATCCGATTTTCTTTTAATTGTTGGTGTGCGATATTACATAACAGAATTTTTGCTATCAAAATTTACCAAGGAACGCTAAATAGTGAAAAATATCAGGAAATATTGAACATGGCTGCAGATTTAGTGGATGAGACTATTAGCTTAAGGAACTTTGGTAAGATAATCTACCAACAAGATGGTGCACCAGCCCACAACAGTAGGGCAAGTAAACTATGTTTGGACGAGCAGTTTCCAAACCGTTGGATGGGTACATATGGGCCGATAAAGTGGCCCCCACGATCGCCCGACTTAACGCCATTAGATTTTTTCTTATGGGGTTACCTTAAGGGTCGAATTTATGTATCCCGATACAACTCCGTACAAGAATTAAAAGATGCTGTTTACAACACTTTAAACACAATTCACCATAAGTCTCTGTTAAATGCAACTAGAAGTGTCTTGAAGCGTGCTCGTACCTGCATAAGACAAGACGGCGGCCACATCGAACATTTACTCAAGTAATAAACCAACTGTATGAAGATTAGTTTTCATTAAATTTGACCAACTTCTGCTGTTCAGATTTTTTTCTTTCCAAACAATGAAATAATCCTTGCATGAAACAGAGTCGATCCGCGTCAAAAAAAATTGACCAACTTTATAATTTTTTAAGAACAACTCACGCTTGACCACAAATTTGAACGAGCCATATTTGTTTACATAAAAAAACACCTAATGTCTCCTTAGACACTTTTCCTCTATCTCCTTTAGATTCGGATTTCCCCATACTGTCCCATTTAAAAAAATTACTCTGTATATGTCTGTATATGAAGGAAGTCACCCTGCTTCACCACCACTGAACTCGGACTCTTTACCCAGTACTTCTGCTAATAGTGTTCTGGCACCGCCATTAACAGCCTCCAGCGGACCTCCAGCGGTACCAACGCCACCTAAACGACAGAGAGTAATTGACACATATATCCCTAAAAAAATTAGCGTAGAACAGAAGAAACAATTTGATTCAGATTTGCTTGACCTTTGCATTGATGGATATCACCCGTTCTCAATCGTGGAGGAAAGGTCATTCAAGAAGTATTCAAGGTGGATTCCGGGCTATAGTCTTCCGACGAGAAAAACTTTGTCGGGCTCTTTACTACAAGAGTGCTATAGTAAAACAGAGCAAAAAATTAAGAGAAAAGTAAAAGATGAAGTGAAAAGTATGTGCATAACGGCTGACTTGTGGACATCTAGAATAAGTGAATCCTATATCGCATTAACAGGCCACTATATCAGTGAAGATTTTGAGGTGCAAACTGTTTTACTAGGATGTTGCCAGTTTTTGGGTCATCATACAGCGGCAAATATTTCATCAGAATTGGCCGCTTTAATTGACTCATGGGACCTTCGAGAAAAAGTCAACTTTTCTGTGAGTGACAATGGCAAAAATATTGTCGAAGCTATGACAGAGTATCAAGGCTAAAAACATTTTGGATGCTTTGCACACACTCTTAATTTAATAGTGGAAGGTGCAATAAAAGTTTGCGAAAACTAAATAGAAAAAATAAAAAAACTGTTTCTCATTTGAAACGAAGTTCAAAATCGTCAGAGCGACTTGCCAGATACCAACTTCAACAAAATAAAGAACCGAAACGGCCACTTCTGGACGTCGAAACAAGGTGGTACTCAAAATACTACATGTTGAAGCGAGTCGTAGAAATAAAAGAGGCCGTCATTTCGACAGTGGCTCTAGCAGATAAAGACTTGCCAAAGATTAGTTCATATGACTGGATAACATTTGAACAATTATGCCAGGTGTTGGAACCCTTTGAGGAAGTGACCCGGACCATGAGCGGGCAGAAATACTTAACTGGCAGTTACGTTATAATAATGACGCGCTGTCTCACCGAAGCCTGCAACAAAATAATTGAAAGAGGAGGTTTAACATCAGATGTTCTGGATGTGGTTTTGCTATTGAAATCGGGCATTAATGAAAGATTTAAGGCCATTGAACAAAGTGGAACATTCAGTTTATGCACTTTCATGGACCCCAGGTTTAAGATGCAGGGATTTGCTGACCAAACTGAAGCTTTAAAAACAAAAGAGAGGGTAAGATCTCTGGTCGCAGCCGAAATATCAAAAAATGATGCTGCAAATCGGGCCCAAATTCAAAGTTAAGATGTCCCTAGAACACCAACAAACGACTTTAGTCCTTGGGGGATCTTTGATCAAATTGTGGGGGCGTCCACATCCACAGGCACACCGCTTTCTAAAGCAATAAAGGAAGTAGACACTTACCTAGCAGACGACTTATTGCCACGCGTAAGCACGACTGGAGAATGGAACAGTCCGTCAGAATGGTGGAAAGTACACAAATATTTGTACCCAAATTTATCGAAAATTTATATCGAAAGATGCAACATTGTCGCAACATCAGTACCTTGCGAAAGAATGTTTTCAAAATCAGGGTTACTCTTAAATCAAAGGACTACAAGGTTGTCTTCCAGCAAAGTTGAAAAACTTATGTTCCTGAATGTGAATTTAGATGCCGATTTTCAAAATTGTAAATAGTAATTATTGAAAAAACAAAAAAACTGTAGGTACATACAAAAAATACAAAAAAATAAAAAAATGCATAAAAAGACAAAAAACAAAAAACTGTACATACAAAAAAATGACCTCTGTGGCGCGGTGGGCGAAGGTCCGCCTGCGACGCAGGTGGTTGCGGGTTCGATTCCCGCCTCGGGACAAATATTTGTACGATCTGCAGATATTTGTTCAGGGTGTTCTGGTCGTTTTCTATGTATAATAAAAAAATATCTATCTATGTACTCGTATATTATTAAGTATGTATATCAGTTATCTAGTAACCATAACACAAGCTCTGCTTAGCTTGGGGCTGGATATTGCTGTGTGAATTGTCCGGCTTTATTATTTATTATATTATTATTATACAATGTGTCTGGTTACCGGTGTCGGAGACTTTGGGGGGGTGAAGTACGGTAAATTTTATCGACAAATCACTATCCCTATTTTTTTTTCTCGCTCCCTGATAAAATGGCAGCCATTTTGTTTTCTTTTGCCTCGAAGCACGGGTGCTTGTATTGTTTAAGCTATAGCTACCCATGCAGAGGTTCTAGGAGGACGATAGAGGACTCATTTGATTGCCAATAATGTAGGCAATAAAGCAATGATAACATTGTTGCATTTTCTATTTTATAATAGAAGAAAAGAGAATTTATAAAACAAAAAAAAGTTATTTTTTCAACATTTTTTTTAAACTTCTAGCTTTTTCATAAAATTGAAACTGTCAAGCTACATGTTTTTTGTATTTGAACGATAGTACAGAATGTGTGCTTCAAAATAAGTTATGCATCTTAGCCCTGAGTAAGATAGTTTAGAAGTTATGACGATTTGAATCTGACCCTTGAAAGTTTAAATATCCCGCTAATAAGCAACTGGACTCACGGTTTCGAGGAATTGCGTGTCCATAGACAATTCTGTGCTTTATTGTAGATAAGGACGTGCTGAAACTGAAAAAAAACGACGCGCTGTCAGATTAATTTTTGTTAAGTTTTGTATTTATCGGCGAGGTTGAGGTGTAGTCGTATGAATGTGCGAGCATTCGGGGTTGGTTTATTGGGAAATCTTCTCGCATACTCTCTTACAGCACCATTAGCGTTCCCGTTGCACAATCCATAGACGAAATGGATGTTGGCCACGTCCTGGCTGGAATAATGGAAATCTTCCATATCTGTTAACTTTCGTCAGCGAAAAATACAAAACTTAACAAAAATTAATCTGACAGCGCGTCGTTTTTTTTTCAGTTTCAGCACGTCCTTATCTACAACAAAGCACAGAATTGTCTATGGACACGCAATTCCTCGAAACCGTGAGTCCAGTTGCTTATTAGCGGGATATTTAAACTTTCAAGGGTCAGATTAAAATCGTCATAACTTCTAAACTATCTTACTCAGGGCTAAGATGCATGACTTCTTTTGAAGCACACATTCTGTACTATCGTTCAAATACAAAAAACATGTAGCTTGACAGTTTCAATTTTATGAAAAAGCTAAAATTTAAAAAAAAATGTTGAAAAAATAACTTTTTTTTGTTTTATAAATTCTCTTTTCTTCTATTATAAAATAGAAAATGCAACAATGTTATCATTGCTTTATTGCCTACATTATTGGCAATCAAATGAGTCCTCTATCGTCCTCCTAGAACCTCTGCATGGGTAGCTATAGCTTAAACAATACAAGCACCCGTGCTTCGAGGCAAAAGAAAACAAAATGGCTGCCATTTTATCAAAGAGCGAGAAAAAAAAAATAGGGATAGTGATTTGTCGATAAAATTTACCGTACTTCACCCCCCCAAAGTCTCCGACACCGGTAACCAGACACATTGTATATATTCTATTTTTTTTAATAATTTTAAAAGTTTGTTGTATGATTTCTACCTATTTATTAAAACAATTTTATAGACTTTTTGCATTGTTATAAAGTTCACATTATGTTCCTACCTACCCCTAATTATTTATTGAACTTATGTAAATAGGTGGGTAGCCTATCTGTACCTATATTGAATCGATGAAACATTACCCCCTTTTACTGACGTTGGTATATGTATTGGGACAACCCTTGTCATTTCTTCTATTCACCCCCATAGAGTTTCTATTGACCCCAACAACGGGGTGTATAGAAATATGTTATATTTTCGTATTTTTAGGCAAAATGAGATGCAATTTAGAAATAAAAAAAGTCTAGATTTTGTCCTTGGGGTCCCGGACGGTATATTAAACCACCCGATGGTAAAAAAATAAGTCGAGACAATGTTAAAATGTTTTGCAAAGTTCATAATTGTTTCTATTCACCCCAATCTACGGTACTATTAATTCCTATTTATTCTTTAAGGGTTTAGTTTTTAACAATGTACTTAAAACCAATGTCGCTAGCTGAAACCGAGTCCCTCGTTTTCTACATACAAGTTCGTACTTAGTTAGAGCGAGGAGTCAACTACACATAGGTTTTAACACGAAGTAGGCAAAACTTACTTGTTATTTATATTACACAGAGTAGAGCACTATGTAGGTAGAGATAAACCATTCTAAAAATGCACCGCGAGTGTAGGCACCTATGACGTTTTGTAAAGGGGGCGTGCATTCATTACGGATGTAAGCGGGTTAACTACGAACCTTATTTGTGTTGGAAGAACACCAGCATTTCATCCCTTACATCCGTAATGAATTCGTCAAACTACGATAGTTATTACAGTTAAAGGGGCGTGCATTTTTAGAATGGTTTATCTCTACGTAGTTGCTCTACGACTCTTTTACCTCCTTATTTACTCTGTTTATATAAATTAGTACACACTTATGAGTCCCAAGTAACTTTTTAGTTTTACTATAGTAATTTATGAGGTTAAAACTCCTACTTTGTAAAAAAACCACTCGAAATTAAATTAAGTTTTTTTTTATTATATGCAACAAATGATACAAAAATGAAGAAAAAATGTGATGATGCTGAGGATAAAATGATTACAAAGGTAGGTAACGCAAAGGATGGACGGGAGTGTTCACGCCGCCATCTAGTGACGAATGCCGGAACTACAAACACAGCTGATGGTTCGATTGATAGCAACCTAGTTCCTGAAGATGACACCAGAGGCGCTGACCCATAGTATGTAAGTTGGAACGCCAAATAATTTCTTTCTCTTAACCTGCGCATATAATTTTGCTATTCACATGTTTGTAGAACCTTTATTACAAATTGAAGGGTGCAGGGAAATAACGATGGATGTCACTTTTTTATCGATTTTTTGTTAATGGCAACATTTGAAAGTCCATGGAAAATAGTTTCGTTTACATCGGAATACATGCAAATAACGCTACGTGTCACCGAGTAATTGACCGTTGAAAAAAGGGGCACAGGCTAAAAACGATGAAAGTTTTGTAATACCGGCGAAAAATGATGAATGTCAGTAAAAAAAAGATGAAGGTTGTTTATGGTATGGTGGCGGGGTTTTGATTGTCAGTGTCAACTTTGTCAAGTTCCTAGTCAGTCAAGCAAGACAAGTGATTTTTCCTCTATGAAGCAAGATTATTTTGTTGCAGTATTACAATTCGTACCTATTTGTTAGATTTTGGGACAGTTTTCGAAAAATGGATGTTTCTGAAAATGAAGACGAATCCTTCAATGATTTACATAAAAAACAAACCAAAAAAAGACCAAGGCATGGGCGGCTTACCGACGTCAATAAGAAGCTACGTGCTACGACACATGAACTTGGGCCAAGCTGTGAATGTAAAAGGTTTAAATGTTTCGAAGTAATAAAGGAAGATCAGCGTAACGACATTATTCGGCAATTCAATGAGTTGGGTAATCACCAGGACCAAAACCTTTATCTAGGCGGTTTGATTACAGTGCATTCTGTAGCACAACGCCGAACACGCAAGAAAAATAACGGAGGCGAACCACATCAAGCCAGCTATAGTTACAGAGTCAGATGTGCATCAAAGGACGTGCCGGTATGCCAGAACGCTTTTCGATCTCTCCATGGCATAACAGGCAGAAGAATACAGACTTTACAAAGTCAGCTTATTAATGAGGGGAAGATTAAGAAAGATGGAAGGGGTAAGCATGTTAATAGGCCCCACAGACTAAAGGATTCTGTTCTTGAACATATTCATGAACACATAAAATCTCTGAAAGGTCGAAAATCACATTATAGTTTACATGAAAGTAATAAACTATACTTATCTGAAGAATTGAATATTAAAAAACTTTTTGAAATGTTCAAAGAACTATACCCTGAAGATAAAGCGTCATATGAGTCTTACCGTTCAATATTCAATACTCATTACAATATTGGTTTTGGGTACCCAAGGTGTGACACCTGTAGCACATGCGACGAGTACAATGTTAATTTGAGAGCTCTAACTCAGAGTTTGGAAAGTAGTGAAGATAAAGAAAGCATTGAAAATGAGATAAGGTTATTGAATGTGAATAACCAAGTACATCTGAAGAAGGCTGAAACTTTTTATGCACGGAAAAGAAATGCAAGGCTTAATGCTCGAAACAAAGAAAGCGTAGAGGCAATTTGTATGGATTTTCAAAAAAATCTAAATGTACCTAATATAACTACAAACGATGCATACTACAAAAGAAAACTGGGATATTACTTGTTTAATATACACATGCTTTCTAATTCGTCTTCCAAATTTTATGTATATGATGAAACAATTGCAAAAAAAGGATCCGATAATGTGGCATCAATGCTGTATGACTTTATAATGTTTCAGTTACCAGATACTGTAAGAAAAATTACAATTTTTTGCGACTCATGCGGAGGCCAAAACAAGAACTATGTGATTATCAGATTTATATATTACATTGTGCACATACAGCGGAAATTAGATGAAATTAAAATTGTGTTCCCTGTAAGAGGGCATTCTTACATGGAATGTGACAGAAATATGGCTCTGATAAATCAAAAAGCTCATATTGAATTACCTTCTGAATGGGCTGATCAGGTAGCTGTGGCTAGATCTAAGCCATCTCCATTTATCGTTGAACAGTGTCAACAGGACCTCTTTAGAAATTGGGCAGATTATTTTAAACCCATGTTTAAACCAAAATGTCCAATCCCTACACGTTCTATCAAAGAGATTAGAGTACACAGAGAAAAACCCAAACTGATATTTCACAGAGACTCATATAATGGTGCATGGGTATCCAATGTTATCACCAATAATAGATACATCGGTCCAATACTACAAGTAAATGAATTCACACATCCTCAAAAATTATATCAGTCATTGCTACCAATATCTGCAGCCAAATATAATGACTGCTTAGACTTGGCAAAATTCTGCTCACAAGGGGCAAAAAACTATTTTTTAAATCTACCCAATACAAAAAATGTAATTGATGATGATGATTAAACAAAAACAGAATTCTTTGCCAAGTCTAAGCATAGTGTATGTAACATGTGTGACATTCAGCATTTTTTTATTGACATTCATCATTATTTCATTGGACTATTTAGTCACATTTTTTTCAACTTTTATTTTTAATAAAACTGATTGTCTGATAACTTTGATTTTAATTCCAACCATTACAATAAATATGAACCTATAAACTTATATTATATTTAGTTTCAAGTTAGTGTTGAAAAAGGGTACAATGAGTCTTTGAACCTAAGAATCTAATTTACTCCAATTAAGGTAAAATTGACATTCATCACTTTTCCCCTGCACCCTTCAATTATTATCAAGTATTTCTTTCAATTGAGCTCCCACCTATGCCATAAAACTGGACAAGCTTCCAGCATTTATTATAGGGCTCTTGAGGCATGTAGGTAGCATGAGGCAAAAACATTGGTCCTTCGAGCCGGATTATCATCGCAGTCACGTGGGATAGTAAGTCTGTGGCCAAATCGTTCCAATTCCCCAGTCTATCCTGGTTTCAGCCCACACGTGGCCGATTCCCGTGGTGTTTCCAGGACAAAAAGTGAGTACTAAGTGAGCCTAATCTTTCAAAATGAGTGAAAATGAAAACGTGTCCATTCGTAGCAAATCTCCTAATCCTCTTCCAGGCTCAGATTTAAATAATAATACTTTACGCGAATATATTAAAAAACGTGGTTCAATCAAAGGTAGACTGACTTTGTTTGTGAAGTTCTTTTGAGGTTCTAGGTTAATTGATAAGCAAATTACTGATATCAAATTACGCAATGAAGTAGCGAAGTCATTGTTAGGTGTACAATATTCAGAGTGCGATTGAGGAAATAGTACTTGAGCACGAGGTTCCTCAGCAACTCGAAGTTCGCGAAGCATTCGAAATGTAGCACGACCGTGTACTGTAACAGTACCTATTACCCGATAAAATTTAGCATGACACATGGCATGGCGCCATGTATGCGATCGGCGCGGCCGGCCGTGTTCTGTTACATTAATAGACGATCGAATATGGTGCGCTTCGAACCGCGGCTTTGGTGCACTCCGAACTATATTCGATTCGATAGTGTGTTCAGCGGTCCGTCACACATTATTATTGTTATTGACAGTGCGCTCGGTTCTATGGTATTTCCACTGGATTTGGTGCGGTCTGCACCAATTTCGCTGGTATGGTCGAACCACCGCACCGTGCGGTGCTTCAGTCGTCTATGGTCAGTAGTAGTCTATGGTCGTCATTCTAACCTCCAAGCGAAACAGGTGAATTTTCAATGGCTTCCGAACACGAAATCATAAATAATACAGAAAAAAGAGTAATTGTGGAAGTGTTAGATCTTTATAAGGATATCCCTTGTTTGTGGGATACGTCGCACAACCTATACCTACTGTAATAAAGATGCCCGCAATCAAGCGTATGCTATTATTTTGGAAAAATGGAAAACGTGTGACCCACCCACGTGCCACTATAAAAGGCGTAAAAAAAAAATTTAAGCACCTGAGAGCTGCTTATAGGCGTGAGCGAAATAAGGTATGTATATTGCAACAAGTAAACATCACTCTGTGAAATTAATATTCTATTTGTAAAAAGTACATATACCTAACTAAATAATCCACTACTTTACATACTTTTCATTCCGGATAAACGTTGGGTTGTTGTTGTTAAGGTACCTACTTAAATAAATGTAACAAATAACATTAACATTGATATATTTTTAATGAAATATAGTAAAATCAAAAATTGTGTATTGGCTACTGTCTTTTAACATATAAATACTACTTATTTACATTTTTAAAGCAAATATTCAAATTACAACACGCATAATCTATTTAAGACATGTCAAGATTGCTTACATTTATTTAAGTAGGTAGGCACTTCGATAGCTTGGCACGTCCAATAATCCGGCACCCTCCGCCTACCGTGGGCGTAATACCACCCCGAGGGCCTGCCGTGCGATTACGCTAAAATCTCCCATTCCCATTAAATGGGCCATCCGGGGAGACTGGTCATTAACGATTTGAATTTCCAATATGGAACTAAAAAAATACATACAACTTTCTGGCGGGGCGAAGCCGGTCGACGACGGAATTTTAACGTTAACGTCAAGATATAACCTAAGTCAATTGTCAATTGTCTGTGTCAATCGTGTGTGTATTACTCACACTTGAATTTTGCTCGATTACAGTATTTCTGATTCAACGTTTTTAAATTGATCACAATCTATCAGATATTATGCCCAAATAGGTGTACCACAGGGATCGCACCTGGGACCTGTACTATTTTTAATTTTTATAAATGATCTGCCCAATTATGATAACCATTGTAAACTTTCCTTATTTGACGATGATGTTAAGTTATATAAAACTATTGAAAGTCCTACATCTGCCTTACTATTACAATCTGATCTCAACAGAATCTTAAATTGGTGTACGTTAAATCATATGGCTCTAAATGTTAAAAAATGTTATCATATAAAGTTCACAGACAAGAAAAAAGCACTTGAGTCTTCTTACGAACTGGATAGAACACATTTAGATGAAGTGAGAGAAATTCGGGATCTGGGCATCCTAATAGATTCTAAGCTAACATTAATTCCTCAAGTCAATAACGTCATCAGTAAAGCTGCAAAGATGCTTGGTTTTATCAAAAGAAACAGTAGAGAGTCTATACCTCAAACGAAACTGCTTTTATTTAACTCTCTAGTTCGTAGTCAACTGGAATATGCTTCCACAGTATGGAGTCCCTTCTACAGTATACACTCACAGCACATTGAGAGCATCCAAAGAGCTTTTACCAGGCACTTAGCATTTCACACCCCTTACTTCTCGAAATCGAAATCCTTATATTTAACGTTATGTTTAACGTTGGAATCGTTATGAAGTAACCGGTATGAAACCTGTATGAAACGAACCATGTATGAATACTTAATTCTAACTTGAAATCCGTAAAATCAGGGTGAGCGAATTTTCTCCAGTTTATTATTACTAAAGTGGTTATAAATAATAAAAAAAACAATTGATCTTACGAAAAGTTTTTGTATTACTTTCAATAATAATATACACACACACAATCAATAAAAAAATCGCCTTCCCTTACAATCTTTTTACAAAACAAGGCTTACAAGATTTCACGAAAATGACAGACGAATGAAAGGTAATTTCCGATGTTGGTGTATAGTGTATAGTAGACATTAAACATGAGACATAATGCCATCTTCTCTACACTATGAGCAAGTTAGAGCTTCTCGCCTCTCGCATCATCCTTTTGTAGTAGTGGCGTTCACGGGATAGAACTTTACGTAAAAAACAATGAAGCAAGTAGGTAGGGGCAACTGAGGACACATGATCCCTACGGGACACATGGTACACCTTTGTTGCGATACTGTTACTACCATTTTATTTAGTTTAACTAGCAACACTGGTTGTCTATGACATGTCCTATCCGTCTAATCAAAATGCATCTGTCAAATGCGTGACGTTTGCAAATGGCGGCGATCATTGTGTTTACATCGGCTGACAACTTCTTTTTGGTGAGTTTTAATTTGTGTTTATTTTATATTTTACTGAAAGATATCGTTATTTTTGTGAGAAACATCAGATCTATACTTTATACCGGAACTATTTCAAGTATGTGTACTGTACTTCAATAAGATCATTTTCAAGGACTTACCTACATAACAATTTTTGCCTCGTATTGGGGTACACTTGGTACGGAATAGGTTGGGGAGAGTTGATCCGGGGATCAAGTCTCCCAGACATGGATCAAGTGTCTCCCACATGAATTAAGTGACACAGTAATTAATTAAATTCGAAATCCTTATGAACAGCGCTTGTCCAAATATAATATGATTTCTCTCCGCAATCGACATAAGCTTCTAGACTAGAGGTGTGTAGATCCGGAGTCAAACGGCTCCTGGAGTCGTGTCCGCTCCTGGAGCCATATGGTTCCGCTCCGGATTAGCGTTCGTGGCGTGTCCGCGGACACGTTGGACGCGTCGGTCTTGGTCCATTAAGTCGAATGAATGTAACAGCGAGCGATTGGAACTGTGTGGATCTGGGCTTCGATTCGGGTTCGGACGTGTTCGATCGACAGATCCGGGTCCATTTGCCGTTTACGAGTAACTACTACAGTCAAATTATACCTACTATATTATAATTTGCTAAACAAATCGAAATATACCCACTTATTTGTACTTTTGTACCAAAAAATAAGTAATTAGGTATACTTATACCTACCTAGGACTTAGGCTAGTATTTGTCAAAGATTAGATCCAACTAACGAACATGTCATCCCATAAGGAAAAGCATTGCTATGTTTTTATAAGTTATTGATTCATTAGATCCACCGAAACAAACGTGTCCTACAAACAGACAGATCCAATGAAAATGTAGGAACTGTTAATAAAAGCGGATCTTACCCGATCCACTAGATCCACTTGTAACGCTCGGAAATATCGTACCCTACCCTACCTGATCACTAGTGATTATCTATCAATAAAACTAAGTATTTTACTATAAGTTTTGTATTAAAATTGTGATTTAAAGTGGCCAATGATCGTCTAGTTAGCGGTAGGACTCATACATTGTGATGTAGTAACTCAGATTCTTTTAGAAGCTTAAGACAAATGAAATAAACGTTAAAACTACTTAGGTTATCGATTCTTCAATCCTGGTACAGTAGTATAGCACCCCTCTTTCATGGCCGTCTCAAACCATGATACACCCATGCTCTGAAACAACTGAAATTACATAGTAAGCGAAGAACCTATAATATCTCGGCATTGTGACTTTGTTTGGTTACTCTGCCTCTCCTGTTGCGGAAACCGGAGAATTTTGCTTTATTCCGTATAGGTATAAGCCAAATTTATCTGGTAGGTGCCCCACTGCGAAGTTAATCTTTTCTTCTCCTCGGGGAAAGTCGAAAGCAGACGGCTATCAGACATTTAAAAGCAAAGCGTTTGTAAATCGCTAACTCAGGAGAGTTTGATGGGGAATGATCTCAAGCGATCCAAATACATCCTACCTCACTAAAACTCTAGCCCACCTAATCCCATACCTAGTCCACGCGGGGAGTCCTAAGAAGTAAACGTGTGGAACCACATTCCAGTCCAACCGCAGGTCAAAACAATAGATTTAATATTCAGGTTAGTTCAGGGCGTTACAGCACAGGCATTCACCAACACACTCAGGAACGTTGCAGTATCGACAGAATGTGTTTAATAAATATAATAATAAATTAGAATAGTCGGTTCTGGGATGTAACACCATCCGTTTACAATACGGAGAATTATTAGAAATGAAAAGTGTGGGTTTACGTAACCTGAATCTGATTGATAGAAATTTGCAATCCATCCTAGAATTCCTCCCTGATCTCGCTCGATGGCTGAGCCGAACGATTTCCGTCAAAAGAATTCACTATTCCTGTAAAACCTAGAAAAAACCCCAAATTTTCACTTCCCTTCCAAAACTCTCGATCTCCTCTCCCTGACATCTCTGTACCAACTATCAAGAACCCCATTTGTTTTCCTAGAATCGTCAAATTCAAACATTACTAAACTGTCGTAAAGGACTTAAGAAGGTTGCTATCCTTCCAGCAAAGCGTTCGAACCGATTTACAGTTCAGAATATATTTTTAGTGTTACAACCTATATCAAAATATGTTAATTATTTCTATATTTGCAAATTAAACGAACCAGCATAATCTGGACCGTTACACACTGATCTAATGCAGATGTAGGAAGCGAAACTGCACGCGGATCCAAACAGATCCACGGACACGACTCCTGGACACGTGTCCGGACCCAACTGGAATCGGACCAGATCCGCTCCAGTCGTGGACACGTTTAGCGCATGCCTATTCTAGACCTTCGTTTCCTCCACAAGATAATAAACGGAGTATCAAAATGCAGTCAACTTTTAGATAGATTCTCTCTATACGTACCATTTAACTATCCCAGACAACCCATATACAATATTTTTAGCACACCACGATCAAGAACCAACTTTGGCCTTCCAATTCCTTCTACCAGAGTTTGTAATGAATATAACCTTATAAATAAGCAAATACCAGAAATAGATGACTTTGACCAAGGTATGAACAAATTTAAAAATGTCTTGATGAATCATTTCAGCACTTCTACTAAATGTCAATGAACCTACTTATTGTTTAATTTTCTTTTTTCTCACGTTCATTTCTTGAACTTTAAGTTAAGTAACTATTTTTTAATATTAATTTCTTTAGTTTTAAGTTTTTTTAATTTTTATCTTTATGCGCACGCACTCTATCAAGAATATGATAAGTTCACAAAAAAAGTCATATGTATTAGATTAATTACTTATAGTAGGGGAGCCCAAGCGGGGACTGTCACACCGAGCTATCCCCAAACTTCTATTTCAAACGATGCCCAGGTATCCAGATCAAGCTCTTCGCACTCCATTGAAATCCCTGCTTCGGTATTCGCGTTAAACTCTTCCCAGCTCTCCATTGCAACCATTGCCGGGCCCTCCACTTTAAACCGTGGCCCGCTCACCGCTTCAAATGCTGCCGTGCTGCAGAGTAACGCTGTCCGGCTTTCAACTTCAAAAGGATCCCGGCTTTGCAATTATTATCATTGCTCCTATAGCCCGCTCCCAGTGTTGAAATTGGCCCAGCGTGCCATTAAAAATCCCATCCCCAACGATTACGAATACAGCATTGAATTCTTCGTCTAGACATATAATCTCAATTATATCCATCTCCAAGACGAAGAATTCTCAAATCGAATAAATATTAGTGAGGTCAGGTCATGTTTCTATTTGAAAAAGACTTACATTCGGTGTTCAGAAACGTAATAAAAAATATTGTAAGGTAATGTTTTGAAATGAAAATAGGACTTTTGGTAAATTTACTCGTATATTTCGTGAATGTTCCAAAATGTTCAGAAACCTTATACTATTTGGTGTTGAGAGAAAATGTAGCCAGCATTATTACAAATTGTACAACCCAACCTTGTAAAGCCGTGTTAATTTCCAAGCATCCAGCGCCAAGCTACAATTTTCTACCTATACCTATAGCGTCACAAACTTTAAAATAGGGTAGAAAACAAAAATTAAAATCATAATCATTTGAATCAAAGTGATATTATAAAATAAACATTTATTAAGCGATAAACTGCCAAAAAATAATGTTAATGTTAGTTAATACGTTATTAAAACTTTGATGTTCTAAAAGTAAGTAGGTAAAGTAAAAATATCATTCCTTCTCCAATAATTGGCGATAGGTACTACATAAATAGAGATAGAAATGTTGGACCTTTTGTCTTCTTCTTAGTACTTCTATTTATTATTATTGTAATAATTATCTTGCATGCACTCGCCTGTTAAACTTAGTTATAATACGATGTAATTCACAGTAGACACTAGAAATATAAAGTTAATTCATTCACTAGAAAAAAAAATGTAATTAGAATCTAAGAAAGAGAAACAGTAAGTACAGCAACTGCAAATAAAACATTTTTTGAGATAGAAATGTTGGAGTAGCAGCGTTGCCAGATGTACGATTTAAATCGTATTCATACGATTTTTTCCCCGTTTTACTCATGTACGATCTAATCATCGAAATCGTACACGGTTTGTACGATTTTTTAAAGATTTTGAATGACCTATACTGTGCATATACAAAATGGTGACCGATTCGAATGATGGTCCTATAGAAAAGTCAGCTGTCAATTTCTTGTATTTGTTATTGTCTGTCAATGTCATTTACATCACTTCAGTCATGCATGATGTCAAAAGTCGACTTCTCTGGCCATTTTTAGCTTAGTAGAAACGGTGCTTAATAGTTTAAACACTGGAAACTTAACGACAGGACTATTCTACGACTTATCTAAAGCTTTTGACTACGTTTCACATGACATACTTTTGGGAAAACTAAATAACATTGGCGTCAGAGGCCCAACTCTACAATGGTTCTCTTCTTACTTAAAGAACCGTCAGCAATGCGTTGTTATTGATAAACTTACAGAAAACAACGAATTAATGACATTTAAATCAAACTACGCAATCAACAAATCTGGCGTGCCCCAGGGCAGCATTTTAGGACCTATATTGTTTTTATTGTATATTAATGACATCGTTGACGTGACAAACCATAGGTGCATTTTATATGCGGACGATATTTGTGTAGTTGTGACATCTGATAAAAAATTGCATAGTAAAACTGACCACGAAACTGACATTAATAATACCATCGATAAAATTATTGAATGGCTTGACATAAACAATCTTAAAATAAATCTAGACAAATCCATATATGTACAATTCAATAAATCTAAACATGTTAAATATAATTTTAATCTAAATATAGCGAAGATAGAAGAAGTTCGGCAAATAAAGTTTTTAGGCGTAATCATTGACGAAAATCTGGACTGGAAGGCACACATAGATATGGTAAATAAAAAGATAAACAAATTTGTGTACGCTCTAAGCCAAATTAAAAATGTAACAAATGTGAAAACAGCAATAATGTCCTTTCATGCCTATATTGAATCTGCTCTTCGTTATGGCCTTGTAATGTGGGGCAACAGCACTGATAAAAACAGAGTATTTATGGCACAAAAGAAATGCATAAGAGCGATCTGTGGAATCCCCCCTGATGAGTCATGCAAACCCTTGTTTAAGGAACTTGGTCTGTTACCTCTACCGTCGCTCTATATTTATGAAGTATCGAATTTTGTTAGAAATCATATAAACTTATTTAAAAAAGCATGTGACAGACACCCTAGAATATGTAGAAACCCGAGTAGACTTATTTTAAAAGATACCCCGCATTCAGCCAAGTTTAAGAAAAGCTGTTTGACTCTATGTGTAAAAATATATAATAAGATACCAATTGACATTAAATTATTGAATAATTATTTATTTAAAATCAAATTGTGTAGGTGGCTGAATGACCGGAATTTTTATGATATAAATGACTTTTTTAATGCTAGATCTTAGGTACCTATCTAATTAGTTATAATTATTGCATGCTAAATATAGTGAGACATGAGTGCATTATTTATACTTACCACCTATATACCATGTTTGACGCAATAAATATCTTTGAATCTTGAATCTAGAATCTTGTGGAGTAGTGACCTTTTGTCTTCTTCTTAGTAGGTACTTCTATTTATTATTATTGTAATAATTATTGTGCACGCACTATAAAAGGCGTAAAAAAAAATTTAAGCACCTGAGAGCTACTTATAGGCGTGAGCGAAATAAGGTATGTATATTGCAACAAGTAAACATCACTCTCTGAAATTAATATTCTATTTGTAAAAAGTACATATACCTAACTAAATAATCCACTACTTTACATACTTTTCATTCCGGATAAACGTTGGGTTGTTGTTGTTAAGGTACCTACTTAAATAAATGTAAAAAATAACATTAACATTGATATATTTTTAATGAAATATAGTAAAATCAAAAATTGTGTATTGGCTACTGTATTTTAACATATAAATACTACTTATTTACATTTTTAAAGCAAATATTCAAATTACAACACGCATAATTTATTTAAGACATGTCAAGATTGCTTACATTTATTTAAGTAGGTAGGCACTTCGATAGCTCGGCACGTCCAATAATCCGGCACCCCCGCCTACCGTGGGCGTAATACCACCCCGATGGCCTGCCGTGCGATTACGCTAAAATCTCCCATTCCCATTAAATGGGCCATCCGGGGAGACTGGTCATTAACGATTTGAATTTCCAATATGGAACTAAAAAAATACATACAACTTTCTGGCGGGGCGAAGCCGGTCGACGACGGAATTTTAACGTTAACGTCAAGATATAACCTAAGTTGTTAAAGTATTTTTTTCTGTGCACGACTGTACATTGATGTTCATTTTATTAATCAGTCTTATAAACATTCAGGCATAATAAATTTCAGGCATTTTGGGGCTTAAGGCATTTTGACTTTCAGATGATATGGTATGTTGCTATTTTAACATAAAGTCGTAAGTGCAGGTCGGTAATTTGACATAAAGACCTATGTCCCCGGACCGGATTTTTACATATATTCACCTTATTTAACTTTAATAAACCCATATAAATATTTTAGGGCCACATTGGGATGAACCAGGGCCATTGCCCCAGTACTAAGCCCTAGTCAAGCAAGGACTGTTACAACTCCAGCTAATGTTCACAATATTGGGGAAGCACAAGAGGGTAAGACAAAACTCGTATAAGGATTCATAATAATGATGTTAGTAACATTATAATAACTTTATGATGTATTTTTACAGATGCGCATGCACTCTCTCCTTTAAGGCTCTCCTCTCAGAGCAATGTAATACGGCCTGAGCCTGCTCGCTCTGGGCAAACATCACCTCGCCGTGCAAGAATGCGAAGATCACCTCGAAGAATTTTGAGGCCTGCACACACAGAGCTAGCAGCTCAAAATTTTCTTCAAGCTGTAACGGTCCAGATTATGCTGGTTCGTTTAATTTGCAAATATAGAAATAGTTAACACATTTTGATATAGTTTGTAACACTAAAAATATATTCTGAGCTGTAAATCGGTTCGAACGCTTTGCTGGAAGGATGGCAACCTTCTTAAGTCCTTTACGACAGTTTAGTAATGTTTGAATTTGACGATTCTAGGAAAACAAATGGGCTTCTTGAGAGTTGGTACAGAGATGTCAAGGAGAGGAGATCGAGAGTTTTGGAAGGGAAGTGAAAATTTGGGGTTTTTTTCTAGGTTTTACAGGAATAGTGAATTCTTTTGACGGAAATCGTTCGGCTCAGCCATCGAGCGAGACCAGGGAGGAATTCTAGGATGGATTGCAAATTTCTATCAATCAGATTCAGGTTACGTAAACCCACACTTTTCATTTCTAATAATTCTCCGTATTGTAAACGGATGGTGTTACATCCCAGAACCGACTATTCTAATTTATTATTATATTTATTAAACACATTCTGTCGATACTGCAACGTTCCTGAGTGTGTTGGTGAACGCTTGTGCTGTAACGCCCTGAACTAACCTGATTATTAAATCTATTGTTTTGACCTGCGGTTGGACTGGAATGTGGTTCCACACGTTTACTTCTTAGGACTCCCCGCGTGGACTAGGTATGGGATTAGGTGGGCTAGAGTTTTAGTGAGGTAGGATGTATTTGGATCGCTTGAGATCATTCCCCATCAAACTCTCCTGAGTTAGCGATTTACAAACGCTTTGCTTTTAAATGTCTGATAGCCGTCTGCTTTCGACTTTCCCCGAGGAGAAGAAAAGATTAACTTCGCAGTGGGGCACCTACCAGATAAATTTGGCTTATACCTATACGGAATAAAGCAAAATTCTCCGGTTTCCGCAACAGGAGAGGCAGAGTAACCAAACAAAGTCACAATGCCGAGATATTATAGGTTCTTCGCTTACTATGTAATTTCAGTTGTTTCAGAGCATGGGTGTATCATGGTTTGAGACGACCATGAAAGAGGGGTGCTATACTACTGTACCAGGATTGAAGAATCGATAACTTAAGTAGTTTTAACGTTTATTTCATTTGTCTTAAGCTTCTAAAAGAATCTGAGTTACTACATCACAATGTATGAGTCCTACCGCTAACTAGACGATCATTGGCCACTTTAAATCACAATTTTAATACAAAACTTATAGTAAAATACTTAGTTTTATTGATAGACAATCACTAGTGATCAGGTAGGGTAGGGTACAATATTTCCGAGCGTTACAAAGCCTGAAGAGTTTTGGAGAAAGTTTAAAATAGAGCAATATAGGGATTATATCAGCCTGAGAAGAGATACAGAGAGCAGAATAGGATTAGGGAGATGGAAGTACAGACCCAGAGGGAGTGGCAAGCAATAGGAATTAGAGTTTTAGAAATGTGAGATAAGTTAGTTAACAGAATCTGTAATGATTAGTTTCGACTAAAGCTAGTATTGTATAAAAAATATAAACTTAACAGTCACTAAAATTATTATAGTTATGTTCATTTACTCATTGCCACTATATCCTTAACCTTATAATCTTAAGCCCACTTCTATAAATAACAATAGTACATTATCACATATCACTACATATCACTAAAAACTTCATCTATTTATAGTCTTCTTACTAATTGACATCTACATGACTCTACCTCTAATTAAATTAAAGGTAGCTCCAGCTCTTTCCACATGGTTGTGGACACCAGATTCGCTATTTGGGTAGGGTCGCCTAAAATTGTACAAATATTCCTTTTCGTTTGTCCCGTTTTTATTTTTGTCATAATTTCAAACTTATTTGATAGATGGCATATGTTGAACGTTTTTCTGAAAGACAAGCTTCTATTCTTTAGATTACTTACACGAAAACCAACATGTAAAGCAACTTGTTTTAAAGATTTTTTCTGTTAGTACTGCTTTCACTCCCATACAAAAACTTTTTGTCCAACTACCGTTTTTGTATCAAAAACTACCAACACTTCCAAAACGGATTTATTTTTTCTATTCAAATTGTATTTAAGTTTAATGATACTTTCACAACGTTTTTCTGAACGTGCTTATAAAAAAAAGCTTAAGTTACCATTTAAATCGTTTTCAAAAAAGTGTCCAGTTTTTTGATGAATGTGTAACGTCACGAGTGTTTTGTCGCCAAAAAATATTGATTTTTTGTGTTTGATTGCAAGGTAATTGTACAGCTTATTATGCATTACTGTTAACGTGTTTTAAACAGTGTATTATCACAGAAAACGGTAAACGAACGTTTCAATCCATAGTTGTTTAAAATGAAATGATATTTGAATTTTAGGTTATGTCGCAAGCTTTTTGACATCATGAATGTAATATGTGTAACGAAATGTGTAACGTTACAGTCATGACCGATTATAAGGCGGAGATTACACTATTTTTAGCAGGGTCAGCTAGTAGTTTGTAGAGGTAAAATCATCATCATCCACATCTCAACCCATTATCATCGATACCCACTGCTATAGGCCTCTCTTTTGCACATAAAAATAAATAAATAATATTTCAGATGCCCTTGACTAATGCCGAAAGGCAAAAAAAATATAGAGAAAAGTCACGAACCCAAAATCCTTTGAAGTACGAAGAAATAAAATCAAAAAATGCAGAGAGAAATAAGAAAAGAAAGAAAAACACGGAAGTTTCCGAAGAAGATAAAAATGTTAGAAGAAAACAGTGGAGAGTTAGTCAAAACCGCCGCAGATTATAAAATTCATTATTACCAGAAAAGTAGAATATGATATTGTACCTGCGGTGTGTATCGTAAAAAAAGTTGAAATAACGTCAATGAACACAAAAGAGTATATTTTGGAAGATGATGATGAAGCTTGCTGTATTTATTTTTGTAATGATTAAAAAATTAAAATTACAATTTTAGTACCACATTACAGTTGATCGCTCGATACTTCTTGTTTTTTTTCTAGCCTAGCCTTAATAAAAAACTAAAACACAGATCAAAGCCTGTAAATGGTTTATTATGAACTAAGCTTTATAATGTTCATGTACGTAACATTCTGTCATGTACGTAACGTATGTTACGATGTCATGAATGTTATTTGTACAATTTTTTGCGGCCATACCCATTTATCTCTGGACCTAGAAATAATTGATTGATAAATAAATAGGTATTTTGTTATATTATCATATCATAAAATAAATACAAAAATTTGATCACCCACCTATATCTAACTGGGAATCATCAATGCCAAGATTGATAACTATGATAAGCAATACAGAGCATGCTAAAATAATACGAGCACATTTGAGTGGCTTGTAATGGAGGACTCTATCCTTGTGCAGGCAACGCCATCGGTTTTTCAATCTTGAACATGTATTTTCTATTAGTACTCTAGCTCTCATGTGCTTGTCATTATAATTAGCTTCTGGTGTACCAGGATTTGCATTTAAAATTGGAGTCATTAGCCATGGGCGTTGAGGGTATCCGGAATCTCCTAAAATAAAAAAAAATGTAGGTAAATTATAGAACATTATAGGCATACCTACTTACAAGTAATGCAGTTTTATAAATCAATTTCTTATAGATACTTTACCTAGAAGCAAGACTATTTCTCCATTTTGATGCAGAGATTGAATATAAGTATTCAAATCACTGTTTTCCCATATGAAGGAATCATGATTTGCACCTCCAAACTTAGGAATTAAAATTTTAAAATTTTGTATTCATCATCACAAACCTGAAAAAAAAGATGCTTATTCTTGTTTTGCATATTATCCATCAATAATATAACTAACCAATATCAAATCTTCATTTTACCATTTGAACATTAAGAGAATGATAATGCTTGCGGCTATAATACCAATGTTCCTCTTCTTTTGATGGCACAACTATTTTAAAATGACTGCCATCAATACACCCATCCACTCCAGGCATTCCATAGTTTCTGTAAAACCTACATTTGAACATTGGTATGAAAAACTATATATTATTTCTTATATATAAAGTTCCTAACTATACCTATTATGAATGCTGATTAGGGGATTTATTTTGTCCCTACCGTTGAATAACTGCCTGTCGCGCAGCTGGAGTGTCAGGAAACTTGATATATTTGCCAACCATGTTTTTATGGGATAAAGCTTGGGTCACTTGTTACATCCTGCACATTTTTTGTGAAGTATCTTTGCTACTCCGATTGGCTTTTGGTAGGACCCAGAAGCAAAAAAGTATAGAGCCGTGAGCACCGGCGAAGAAGAAATTAATTAGGTGTCGAGTATTAAGTAGGTAGGTAGTACGGTATTATTATGTTTTTTTATTCAGCCTATCTCGTACCACTGCTGGGCAAAGGCCTCCCCCTATTATGTATTATAAAAAGTAAATAGCAAATTATAAATAATAGATAAGTACATACTTTATGTTCTAACGAAACACGTTGAGAGGCCCTTAAATTCGTTAATCGTTTTAATTCGCTGCACAAAACTTAAAAGCTGTCTTCGTAAGACGATATTTAGCTTTAAATTTATTTTCCGTAAGGTCCAAAAAAGGATCGAAAGATGCACGAGCTCTTGCTTCGTTAGTTGCGTTGAAATTGCGGTCATCTTGTGCCTTAGCAGCCGCTAACATCCTCCAAGCGAAGAAAAACCGTCCTGCCATATTTTTATTATAAAACTTTATCTTTTAACTTTTTAACTTTACGCCTCTAATCACTGAGAAATTTTAAGTGAATGCTAGATGATAACTTTTCGAGCTCGTTTACTTTCCGAATTAAGGGATGAAACGTTGGTGTTCTTTCAACACCAAATAGGTTCGTAGTTAACCCGCTTACATTCATAATGAATACTTTCCGAATGTCAAATTTTGTAACTCGCACTTGGATGATACTTGAAACAACCAATCATTATTATTTATTTATTTAATCAAATGCGTTGAAATTCTCACAATCGAATGTGAGCGTGACTGCGTCGATGATCGACGCTCGAAAGAGAATCTTACACTCGCAAATTATACTTCCCATTTTTGCCACCAGAGGCGCTGTTTCAATCCCGTACAAATTATAGTTAACTTTGTCACGATTGAGATGGTCAAAAAACTCACACTTGACACTCGGAAATAATTCAAGAACGCGACAACACGGAGTCCTCATCATTGCAGAACACAACAAACACCTCCACGTCGTTCATGACTGCACCTACAGTGGATGCACCTGCAGATGTCGTCACATCCAAAACCTCGCAGATTTCCAAATCGAAAAAGGCTACGATTCAGGAGAGCGATGGGGAGGAACGAGTACAGAAGAAACGAGCGACGAAGAAGAGAGCTATCGAGCGGGTAGATACGACAGAGACGGAGACATCATCGGAGGAGGAACCTCAACCAAAAAAAAGCAAAAAGAAGGTAAGCTTCAAGAAAAGCAGCGTAGAAACGGACGTGGAATCGGACGACAGTCTTCCACTAGGGGACTTAGACGGTATGGTCGACGCATTTGTCCAAGCGGCGAGTACAGTATCGAGCATTGGACGAATCTCACGGACTATCTCACTAGACAGCCGAGGCGAACTTATCACTTTGACATCGCCGGGAGAGCGTGGATTGAAAATTATAAAATTAGAGATGTACGATTTTCACGAATGTTGTCGTTCAAAACCACAGGAATGGTAGAAAAAGTCCGAATGGCGTTCGAAGACGATAATATCATCGGAAAGTTCCACTGTGATGAAACTTGCGACAAAAATGAAAACTCAAATGATGCAAGATCTACAAAAAATAAAAAATGTGGAGAAAAAACCGCGGAATTTGAGGAGTACTTAAACAGATTTATCATTAAACCACCTCAGAATATCATATTGATGTATATGTAGCTATACCTACCTAGCTCATTGTACAGGCGCGCGGCCGTGCACTGCGCTGCACTGCGCGTCATTGATAAACTAGCAGCTTCAGTAATAAACTAGCACGCACTGCGACTGGCTGTTTCACTTACCTCCATACCCTCACTGGCGAACGAGTTTGGTCTACCCCCCCACGCGCTATAAATAGTGAAAATGAACGCTTATTTAGGGAATTTGCCCGTGTTTGACCATAAAACTAGTGACTGGTTAATTCAAAAAGGGAAACTCACGCAATTTTTGAAAATAAATAGAATCAGCAACGAAAAGAAGTGCGGAATTTTGTTGACCCATCTCACGGATCTTTCATCTTGCCACAAAGTCAGTCGGAACTGAATGGTTTACGAAAACGCACGTCATTGTTCTCGGTATTACTTTTTTTGTAACAAATATCGTAATTGTTTTGAGTTAGTTTTTAGTGAAGTGGAAACTCAACTTTTATGGAGATGGAAGAATCAAAATCAAAATCAAAAACTCTTTATTTCTATACATACAATAAATGTATACTTAGAAAAGGTCAAAATATAAAACTAAACACTGACACGGAAATAAAGTGATATTTTTTGATTTCTGTCGCTTCGGTATGTAGACTAAAGTAAAGAAGCGACGAAGAAACCTTTAGCCTGTTAGTTGTTATTTTTCGAGTTGGAGCAAAACCCGTCCCAAGCATTTTTGTCCTCTAGATAATCTGATATTTTATAGTAAGCCTGTTTGCACAGCAAGGTTTTAACAATTTGTTTGAATTTATTTACTGATAATTTTTGCAACTTACTAGGAGTTTTGTTGTAGAAGCGTATACATTGCCCTTTAAAAGATATTTTAATTTTGTGTAGCCTAGTTGTGGGCACAGCGAGCTCATGTTTGTTTCTGGTATTCAAATTATGTTTATCGCTATTTTTAGGGAACTGACTTATATTTTTATGAGTGTACAACAAGTTTTCATAAATATATTGACATGGTACTGTCATTATGTTTATTTCTTTGAATTTATCACGCAGGGATTCTCTGGGACCCATATTATAGATTGCACGAACAGCCCTCTTCTGCAGCACAAATACGGTGTTAATATCTGCAGCGTTCCCCCACAGCAGTACACCATAAGACATAATACTATGGAAGTAGCTAAAATAAACAAGTCTAGATGTATCCACGTCTGTAAGATGACGGATTTTTTTGACTGCATACGCTGCAGAACTAAGTCTCTTCGATAGCTTATCTATGTGTGGGCCCCATTGAAGTTTATTATCTAAGGTGATTCCTAAGAATACAGTCCTTTCTACTACTTTCTAACGTTTCTCCTTTAACGTTTACATCAGCCTTCACTTGTTTAACATTAGGTAGGATAAATCTAAAACATTTTGTTTTGGTTTCGTTTAGCAAAAGATTATTGGCTCTAAACCAATGGACTACTTTTGAGATTGCATTATTCACATCGTCGAAATTTGTGTTTTGTCGTTTCATTTTAAAAATTAATGAAGTATCATCAGCAAACAACACAATCTCGTGATTATTCTTGACAAGTTGAGGCAGGTCGTTAATATAAACTAAAAATAGGAAAGGACCGAGAATAGAACCCTGCGGTACACCCATTGTAACTACAGACCCCGAAGACCGTTTCCCATTGATGTCAACTCTTTGAATCCTATCACTCAAATAAGATGTAAGAAGATCCAAAGAGGTGTTCGTTATTCCATAGTGATGTAGTTTCCTGATTAATGTTTCATGGTGTACGCAATCGAACGGTTTTGATAAGTCGCAAAAAACGCCCAAAGCGTCTTGCGACTTCTCCCAAGCATCGAAAATATGCGATACTAACTCTACACCGGCATCAGTAGTTGACCTGCCGCGAGTAAACCCAAATTGCTTACAATGCAGCAGGTCATTGCCATTGAAATGCCTAAGCAATTGATGTAAAATAAGTTTTTCAAAAACTTTGCTGAATGTTGGCAGTACTGATATTGGTCTAAAGTTAGTGGGGTCAGACCTACTACCCGATTTAAATAGTGGGATTATTTTACTACATTTCATTAGATCAGAAAATACGCCACAATCAATGGATTCATTAAATATAAAATCCAGATCTGTTGCAATGGTATCAATCAATGGTTTAATAATCGTAACGGAAATGCCCCAGAGATCTGCAGTTTTCTTTGTATTTAAAAGTTTGAAGGCTTTTTAATATCTTTTTCATCAACATGGGTGAAATTAAATTTATTTTTACATTTAGTTACATTTTCTATTAGCAATGACTCAGCAATTACTTGAGAAGAGTTTAAACATTTTGTAGTAGAGATTGGAATTTCAGTAAAAAAGTTTTCAAATGCCTGGGCTACTTCGACATCATTTTTAACTGAGCAATCATTAATCTTTAAATTGTAATCATTAACGTACATATGTACTGACCTTTCCAGTCTCACTTTTTATTATATGTATTCCAAGTTGATTTTATTACATTATCACTGTTTCTAATTTTCGAGCTAATATAATTTGATTTTGCTATTTGACAAACTTTTCTAAATATTTTTGAGTAATTTTTTACTTTTTCTTTGAACTCCTGGCTAAAATTGTATTTTTTGTTATTATAGTGCGTAACCCCACACTAAGGGTAATTTCTAAGAAAATCTAAAAAAAAAAAAAAAAAAAAAAAATTTTTGCGATGTTATTTGATTTTCTTAGAAATTACCCTTAGTGTGGGGTTACGCACTATAATAACAAAAAACCTTAGAATTAAGCTACGCGACACCTCTCGTCAAACGAACTAAATGTAACTTTAGTCTTTGAACAGGATCGGATAAACTTCAATGTTTCCCCTGTAGGTGGAGCTAACGGCGCGATAAGACCGTAGGATGTCGCAGAGATTTTCGACTCCCACGTCACTTGACTTCGTGGTGTAGTTGGTTATCACATCCCCGTACTTAGGGGAGGACGCGGGTTCAAGTCCCGTCGAAGTCGAAAATTTTTGCGATGTTATTTGATTTTCTTAAAATTGTATTGTTTTTCACTATACAGTTCACATAACTTTTGTCTACTTTTATGTATACCCACTGTTGCCCACTCACTAAAGGTAAGTTTTTCTGAGACCATAATCGATTTGGGTGTGAATATTGAATGGAATGCATTGGTGAACTTGTTAAAAAAATTGCAGTACGACTCATTTGGGTTGTTAAGTGAGTGATAAGGTGATGGTTTACAATCCCAATCCAATTTCAACCGTTCAAATCGATTTGTGGTTACAGGTATGTATGTTATTTTCTTTTACAATTATTATTTTTTACTTGAATTTCTAGTTTTATTAGTTGACCTAAGTGGTCTGATTCTAAATTTGCTATTATTTTTTTAGTTACAATTTTTCCGCTTTGGCAAACAAATACATTATCTATACATTTTGCTGAGGTTTCAGTTATTCTAGTAGGTTCCATAAATAATGGCCTTAGATCATAAGAATTAAATAAATTAGTCAGTCTAGTACTGAGGGAGTAAACTTCTAAAAGGTTAACATTAAAATCTCCACATACCATTATAGTTTTATTTGATTTTGATAATTTAAATAAAATGTCCTCCATAACATTTTCAAAAATTTCAAAAGAAGCTGATGGTGGGCTGTATACGCTTACTACAATAATTTGCTCCAACTCTACACATGCTACTTCAATGTGGCTTTCAACGGATAAGCATATTATGTCCTTACGGTCTTTGAATTTCATTAATTTGTTTATTAATATTAATGAGCCTCCACGAATAGCATGTGATCTGCAAAAAGAGCTACCAACCAAAATTTTTGGCTGTAATAGTAAAGTAGTAGGATAGCGACACAGCTATTTGTTTTTTGCAATAATTTGAAAGGTAGTAATTACCTTTTTTAGTCAAGCAGAAGAAGGAATGTCCAATGATTTAAAGCATATTTTATTAAACTAGTACAAATAATATTTAAAATGAATTATTTAAAAGTAACAAAATTTGTTGTTCCTTTTTGATAATTATTTTAAAGATTAGTGTTTTTGTACGTAAGTTTGGCAAAGTTGGGTTACGAATCCTAAATTAGAATAAAATAGCCCCTAAAAGGATAATGAATAAAAACAATCCGCGAATTCCCGCCTTTTTGATTACTATGATTTAAAAAAAAGACCTTCGATTTTTTGTAATTTTTTTAATTTTCCGTTTTGTAACAGAAACTTTGAACATTCAATGGAAATGACTAGAAAAGCATTATACGATCTTCTAAGAGAATGCCCAAATAAAAAAATCGATGACAAGATTAAATTTGTGGAGACAACACTTCGAAAAAGAACTAAATGTCCTGATTCTGAACTCGTCAATTTAAGACAAGCCTTGAAAGATTTTAAATGCGGTTTTAAGAAAAGGTGGACAGCTGCGAGCAATAAACATGAACGTTTTTTTACAAAAAATGAACAATGGCTTAGCAGCTCCGTAAAACTTCCCACTTGGAGTGGTAACAAACCGGGACGGCCAATAAAAGAATTTGAACAAGCAAGTGACCGGAGTACGCGAAGAATGACAATAGATCTGAGGGAACAGGTACCTGCCGAAGCGTTAACCTATGCAGCCCGGATGAGTCAACAAGCTAGTGGAAAAACAGATGTTGCAAAAATGATGATTATGATGATGATTATGATGATGATGTTTATTATTGATTATACATTCATAAATACCTTATATTGTTTTTTAGTACATAATTATGCACCTTAAAAAACCCTTAAAATAATTTTGGCCAGCTTTTTAGACAAAATGTCCCGACTGCGCGAGGAGGGTATCGTTTTTCGAGAGTATGTTAAGTATGTGCAAGGTTATTTTGTACAGTCAAAACAAGTGGATGGATTTCAGCACGTGAGAATGAATCGTCATAATAGTGGAAGTCAACAAGAATTCATCATCTATAATAATATTATAAAGAGGAAAGATTTGATTGTTTGTTTGTTTGCATTGAATAGGCTCCGAAAGTACTGGACCGAAATGAAAAATTCTAGGCTAAATTTTATCCCAGAATTCCTACGGGAACGGAAACTATGCGGGTGAAACCGCAAGTCGATACGATAGTACAACTTTAAATTTTCATCGTCTATTTCGTTAAAGAGAGTTAAATTCTCCACTTGTTTTCCAGTGTTGAATGTGCTTGCTTATCCAGTAGGTATCTGTGTTTGCGTTTTTTCTAAACGTAATGAGCAATAATCAATCTTCTTTTCCTATGATGAATGTAATTCTCTTCTGGACTGCTCTTCTCTTGGTCTTCTACCACGTCCTGACGTTCCTACAGGTGTTTAAAATGACAGCCTTTTGCATTAGTATGTTAGTGTTTCTAGGTAGGTAAACAATCAATGGATGGAAAAGCTTTCTCTTATTTTTTTTTATATATTTTTTATTTATACGTGTTTTTATTTCCTAGTGGTAGTTCCCCGTTAGGTAGGTAGGAAAATCTTATCACGGGATTCCACTCTAATTTACGCTAGCCTAGCGGAGAAGAAACCCGTGACCGTACCTGAATGGTATTGTTTGGTATAAAAAAGAGCTAGTAATAATATGATGTAGGTTAGTTTAGATGAATAAAATTTTAGAATATTCATCCAGTTATTTAAAAATATGACATTTAACTGGGTTTTTTCAGTTAGCTGCACAACGATTGAAAGTATTATTGTTATGCGTCGTAGGAGTATTGTTTTTGACTGCATCCCACAAAGGGTGAGTTCTGTCATTGTTATGCATTTTTGAGACAGTGACAGAAGGATTTACACTGGCGTGTGACAATAACGATGATTTCTGACATACCAGTGGCCGTTGTTGGGGTGACTCATCATCATCAATCAAATTCGAAATGTTAGCGTCGTCATCTTCGATTGAATTTTGCAGGTTATTTATTTGAAGATTCCTCAGGATAATGCTGCAGAGTTAGGCCCACTGTCATAGTTATAGCTTTCCATTAGACAGCCTCCCCGTTTTGTGTTGTTTTGTTCTTTGAGCACAGCAATCATCTAGTAGACATTTTTACACTTATTTTAGATTTTAGGTTTCTGGAAAGTCTGGCTAGCACCAATCCAGGCTGTGATGTGATATTCTACTCTGACAATTGCTGCGATCAGCATAAAAACAAGTCAGTTACGATAGATATTTACAGTATTGCAAATAATGTTAATTTAATCTGTAATATTCTTTTGATTCTTTATTAATTTTATCTTTCAGATTTGTCTTCGCGATGTATTTTTACGCGGTATCAAATTTGGCCAGTAATTCGGTTCAGCACAACTTTTTAATACGTGGACATACACAAAATAAGGGCGATGCGGCCCATTCCGTAATTGAAAAAGCCATCACTCGAGCTAAAAAATCAGGACCTTTCTACGTGCCTGATCAATACATCTCTTTGATCAGAGGGGCCAAAAGACAGGCAAGCTTTTTGTGGTTATAGAAATTAATTACACTGATTTCTTTGATTTGAAAGAAATGACAGTTCTGATGAATTTTAACATGGCAAAAAATATTAATGGAGATGCTATCAAAGTAACTGATATCAAAAGTATCAAATTCACAAAGAATTTCAACACCTACCAGTATTGCACTACGTTCAAAACTGTTAACTAGTATGAGCCAAGAGCCATTGCTGAAACAAGGGGAAGAAGGGCGCGGTGAGATGCACAAAACACAACAGATATCACTAATTTATGTAACATTGAAACCAGCCTACACTTCAAAGATTCCCATTGCAGAACGAAAAAGACGCGATCTTTTGCATTTTGTCGAAACAAACATCGTGCCACGATACTATGAACAATTTTTCAGAGATCTCTGAAAAGTAGTCTAAAACAAATTCCGTAGTTTTTACGTAAAAGTGATTATACTAAAGTCTAGGTAGGGGTGGTCGTTGAATGAACGAATAGTTTTTTAGATAGATTTTTTTTACCGTCGACTGTTAGACCGGTTTACAGTCCACTAATAAACTAGTTTACTTGTGAACGACATTTGCATCGCCCAGTTTAAAGTCGAGCTTTGCCAAAACTGGTTTCTCACTCGCTAGCCTAACTTGTCTATCAAGCATTATGTTCTCTTCACACTTGCTTGATTCGCTAATAATGACTATCTCTCTTTCGTCATGCGCTCGACTGTATATCGGCGGCGGCGTAAGTGGTGTTTTGTAAAAATAAACTCGATTGCATGCTGCAACTATTAAAAAGAATTGAATAATAATTTAATATTGATGTAACTTTAAATTTGAAATAATGATATATGATACATTTCGTTCGCTATTACTGATTTAAAGAAAAATTTAAAATAAATTAAAAATAAAAATCAATATTTTCGGTACAAATTGTGATATTGAAATTTCAAAACAGACCTAGGTGATAAAATAAGGTATCAAATAAAAGTTATTGCGTACATTTTAAAACGGTTTTTTTAATGTCTCTGGGTTTTATACTTTTCGAATTATTTCTATACGAAGTCTAAAAATTTACTGTCCAAATAATTGGCAAATGTTCGAAACCTTCGGCGCGTGAGTTATACTCGCAATTGACGGATCTTGTTTTTGTGTAATCTCACGTGTGTATAATGACTGATATAATTATGTTAGGTTATACACAGAAAGGGTGTTAGGAGCTGTGCAGAGTGTTAGTTAAAACGTCATCCATTGCCATTTTATACATCATATTGTTATTTTAAGTAAAAATATGAATGACAAACTAAGATAATTTACTCTGAACTAGCTGATTATCAAAATTATTTGATTTTAAATAATTTACAGTTGATTTTTTAAGAATACTTCATAAAGGTTTTTATGTCTTGTTGCAGATAAAATCTGGAAACCCAAAGAAAAGAATGACACAACCAACTTCAACCATGCAAGAAAGTCAAATCATACCTGCAAGTCCAACCATACCAGGAACTCTAATTACAGAAGCAGGACCAACCATACAAGCAGATCCAATCACACAAGCAGACCCAACCATACAAACATTTCCAGAAACGTCAATTCTAACCAAGCAGCAGTCCTACATTATCGATGATAGTACAGTTTTAACCATACATGCAGGGCAAATCATACAAGCAGGTCCAATCATACAAGCAGGTCTAATCACAGAAGCAGATCCAACCATACAAATAGGTATGTCCAGAAACGTCAGTTCTAACCAAGCAGCAAGTATATCGTATATCGTAGCACTTTTGCTCGTAATGTCAGGAAGTAGAATCCTACATTGCTAGTTGTCGTACGAGACAACGGTTCTCGGTGTAAGCCCGAGAAGTGTGACCACGGAAGTACATTTGTGTTCATACATCAAAGACGTCCAGTAATACTGCGCCCCTCTCAACTTTTGTTGTTATCGCAAAAAAAAGCTACAGTGAAGCAAGATAACTGACAATGATACCTGAATGACGTCCTCTTAACTATCAAAAAAAACGCTACAGTGAAGCAAGATAGTTTAATAATGACAACTGAACCGCCACCGACAGGTGAGACTCGCTCAAAAACCGAAAAAAACATAAACCTCTGGCTTAATTCGCCTTTAGTCGAGGTTGGCTGCGGGGATGCTCCATTAGACCAGGCTCCTAAAGGCATTGACTCCATTTCATTCGTCGGATGCAAGACACAGTCTTACACTACTTGGAACACACTCGGCCGCGACTACACATCTTAGGTTTCACCTATCCACCTCGTAATCATACAGTTCGTGATGCACAAGTTGGTCCAGATGATGACCTCATCATCGACCACACCCACGAACATGTTACTGCACTCGGACCTTTGGCCATACGAAAGGTACATGATGAAAAATACGGATACAGCCTCACTCAAAACAAGCTCGTTCCCGTTGCCTCGCATGCTCGAAAGAAACGATCAATCGACGACGATATGGCCAGTTCAGCAGATAGAGATGCGGACGTTGACGTCGCCTCTACCTGTGGTGTTTGACATCCCAGTCAGATGCGTCACAACTTCCGCATATCGACAACAGGGGGAGATCGAACCCGTCCACTCTCCCTATTCGAACCAATTGCTCGAGCGACTCGTCGAGCCCCACGCCACCGGAGCACTCGCGGCGATGGTCTCGGCGCCCAACTTTCGTGATGCCGCCTCGACTGTGAGTTTGGCCAAGTACATTCGCACAGTCAGTGCTACGTCACGTGAAGTGGCTGCTATAGCTCGAGCATTGAACGTCATCCATTCCCTTGACTTACCAGTTCACAAAACAGACCCAAATAGGATTGGGTTGGTTCGTGGCTACATTGAAAAATCTTTTCACGGACCAAGGATTGCCACTAATCCAGCCTTACAGCGCGTCGAGGGCGGTCGAGTATGTGCCGTTCCGGTCGATCTTGCCATACAATTATGTTTTAACAAGATCGAACTGGGTGCGGTCCCGAACTTTCCGTACGCCGGTTTGGATTGTGACTGGGCCATGGTCCCAGTACGCACCACTTGTTTAAACAACTCGTACGTCATCCCTTACATCATCAGTCACGCAACGACAGAGTACCACAATGGTCTCATAAACTACTTCTCTGTCGGTGAATATGTAACAGCTGACCAACAGCGACTTCCGGCTACCCTCACATGTGTGCCCAGCGGTAACAGCGCGCACATTTCTGGAGTAAAAAAATATCATGATCGTTCTGCTTGACGAGACCATGCGGAGTAACATGCAAGAGATAAGACTCGGTGGTGCTCAGGGGCGCGTGGTTCCGATCATACATCCGCCTGTTCATTTCGAAGATGCTGACTTGACGGATATCTGGTATGAATATTTTACAAACAACAACATGGCCAGTTTGCAGCGTGATTTCCACGGCGCGTACAATGAGATGTCAATTCTCTACTCGACATCCACCACGTTGGGTTCCGCACTCTCTGTCTCCTCTGAGCTATGTCACGCTCAGGGCATGGGTGTCACAATGGGCTTGACACCAAATGGGTACTCTGACCGCACCCAGGCAGCCCACGGAGCATGGACTCATGGTGGGTATCAGATAGGTCCTGAAAACTTCAGACTTTCCACCAATGCATGGCCGGCCGAACCCGCCGGGGATGATGCGCGGTGTGCGTTCACTGGCGGAGCCTTTCGCAACGTCTCGCCACTGCACCGCTTGGCAACTGGGAGAGTATCGCCAATCCATCAGCTGGTCGAAAGACCACCGGGCTCCGTGGACCAGATGGGTCGGGCCCGGTTCAGAGGAGATCTCCCTCTGTTCCTATTTGGGGGAAATCCACCTTTACCCCCAAACTGGTCACTACGATACTATATTATCGATGATAGTACAGTTCATACAATATGCCCTGAAGAGCAAGAAAATACGCCTCAAGAAGTACACTATTATACCAATAATGATCAAAATATGACAACCCATATTAATAACATATACGAGATACAAAGTGCAATTTTGGACAACCAAAATAAAATAATGAAAAAGCTCGCGGAAATGTCGGTTCAGTTACAAGAAATACAAGAAAAAAGTACGGAAAATATTACAGAAACTACTTTAGCTCAAGCAAAAGGAGCAGAGACCAAAAAAATGCGTATGGATGTTGTCGATAACATCAAAAGCTTGGAGACCCTCGATAAAGATCGATCTTGCCCTAAAATACTTAAAACATACTTGGAAAAGTATGCAATTTTATGTTCTGCGGCACCAGGATCAGGCTCTAATTGTGCTTATAGACTTTTAAATTCAATTTTCACCAAAGACTTCCTCTGCCAGTGCTCCTGGACTGGAGGAAGTCGTGGAGATGATCTTAAAATAGGCTTCACAAAATATAAAAACATATTAAAGTTCTTTTTCGAAATGGTTTATTATTGAGACGATACGTACACAGTGCAAGACCACGAAACTTTTTTCAAAAACATTTTGCGAAATGCTCTAAAAAGAAAGACATCCAAAAACATTCGTCAGTCGACTAAGAAAGGAAGGAAATTACAACCCAAAGAAGTCCAACGTAAGCCTCAGAATGAAGTGCAAAATGAACAGCTAATAATAATGACGACGAAGATATTATGAATAATGATAGTGAAGATAATACTAATGATGACGGTGAAAACAATACTTATAATGATGGTGAAGTTAATATAAATAATGATGGCGAAAATAAACCAAGTAATGAAAACGAAGCTATACTTGAAGAGGTTGAATAGAGGTCTTATAAATTTTTTGTTATTATTATTAATTTTTATTATTTTTAAGGAAAAAATTGGTTGTCTGTAAAGTCGGTTTACTGACGATAGTTGAACGTGACAACGTCTTAAGAAAATACTGATGGAATGGTAGCATTTGATACTCGATCAAAACATGTAAATGTACTATAGTACAGCAGCTGTCCACGCAGACGCATCGCTCACTCAAGTAGGAGAGAGACGGATGTCGAGCGCCTCAGAGCGCTTCAGAGCGCCTCAGAGCGAGGTAACGCCTCAGAGCGAGGTAACGCCACATGAGTCATGTTTTTTCGTACGTGCAGCCGGCTCCATCGAATTATAAGACGTTGTCACGTCAAAAAAAATTCTATATGAAAGTAATTTGTTGAATGCGTAACGCTATACGTTAAATTCTATTTTGGTGATTTCTTTATTACCTTTTTGATTTTTGTTGTTTTGTTTTGTACATAACACTCACAAATTATAGTTAACTTTGTCACGATCGAGATGGTAAAAAAACTCACACTTGACACTCGGAAATAATTCAAGAACGCGACAACACGGAGTTCTCATCATTGCAGAACACAACAAACACATCCACGTCGTTCATGACTGCACCTACAGTGGATGCACCTGCAGATGTCGTCACACAAATCGAAAAAGGCTACGATTCAGGAGAGCGATGGGGAGGAACGAGTACAGAAGAAACGAGCGACGAAGAAGAGAGCTATCGAGCGGGTAGATACGACAGAGACGGAGACATCATCGGAGGAGGAACCTCAACCAAAAAAAAGCAAAAAGAAGGTAAGCTTCAAGAAAAGCAGCGTAGAAACGGACGTGGAATCGGACGACAGTCTTCCACTAGGGGACTTAGACGGTATGGTCGACGCATTTGTCCAAGCGGCGAGTACAGTATCGAGCATTGGACGAATCTCACGGACTATCTCACTAGACAGCCGAGGCGAACTTATCACTTTGACATCGCCGGGAGAGCGTGGATTGAAAATTATAAAATTAGAGATGTACGATTTTCACGAATGTTGTCGTTCAAAACCACAGGAATGGTAGAAAAAGTCCGAATGGCGTTCGAAGACGATAATATCATCGGAAAGTTCCACTGTGATGAAACTTGCGACAAAAATGAAAACTCAAATGATGGAAGATCTAAAAAAATAAAAAATTTAAAGGTGGAGAAAAAACCGCGGAATTAGAGGAGTACTTAAACAGTTTTATCATTAAACCAACTCAGAATATCATATTGATGTATATGTAGCTATACCTACCTAGCTCATTGTACAGGCGCGCGGCCGTGCACTGCGCTGCACTGCGCGTCATTGATAAACTAGCAGCTTCAGTAATAAACTAGCACGCACTGCGACTGGCTGTTTCACTTACCTCCATACCTCTCACTGGCGAACGAGTTCGGTCTACCCCCCCACGCGCTATAAATAGTGAAAATGAACGCTTATTTAGGGAATTTGCCCGTGTTTGACCATAAAACTAGGACACCAGAGAGGACGCGGCCATACGAGAAGGATCTGATCCCGATTTATTACACTTTGATTGGTCCAGTGACCCCGAAAAGTTTGTTGGCCAGCAAGAAACATTTTTAGGAGAAGCTGGCCCTACTTTCTGCGTGGGTGACTGTCGACCACTTTACTACAAGTTTGCAAAGGAAAATGACTTAAACATAAAACAAGAAATGGCTACCATTGAGAGTGAGATCAACAGTTTACAGCCAACTATTGTCGGAAACACAAATGTGAGGCACAAGCTTCATATGACTATGATTGATGGCAAAATAACTTCACAGCTTTCGGATACATCAACTGCAACATGTGATATCTGTAAAGCAAAACCGAAAGAGATGAATGACATCGATAAGATATCGCAAAGAAGTGTTTCGGCAGATATATGTCGGTTTGGCTTGTCATCCCTTCATGCACGTATCAGATGTATGGAATGCTTGCTACATATATCTTATAGGCTAGAATTTAAGAAATGGCAAGCTAAAGGGGATGATTTAAAGAGACTACTTGCTGCCAAAAAAGAAATTGTACAAAATCAGTTTAGAGATAAGATGGGGTTGCTAGTTGATATTGTAAAACAGGGTTCAGGAACAACAAATGACGGAAACACGGCAAGAAAAATTTTTTCAAACCCTGAAATTACTGCTGATATCACGGGCATAATTGAAGATCTAATTAGAAGATTTTTAGTAATTCTTCAGGTAATCTCATGTTGAGAGTTTATTAATGTAGAAAAGTTTAGGGAATATTGTTCCAAAACTGCTCAAAAATATGTTGAACATTATCCCTGGTATTATATGCCATCAAGTGTGCATAAGTTACTTATGCATGAAGCGGATATTGTTGAGCATAATGACTTCATACCCATTGGTAAACTCTCTGAGGAGGCTTCAGAGGCTCGAAACAAAGATATTAAAAATTTCCGTTGTTTTCATTCCCGGAAAATGAGTAGGATTGCTACAAATGAGGATGTGATCCATAATTTGATGATTTCATCTGATCCATATTTGTCAAGTTTTAGACCTAAGTTAAGTCAACATTCTCATATTCCTTTGACAGAAGAAGCAAAAGAATTAATTTCATTAACCTCCAGTGCTGATAAAGAAAATTTTGAATTTGTAGATGTAGGATCCCTAAGTGACTGAACCTTGTTAAACTGCAGCCCCGCTTAAAATATTTCGAGTATACTTAGTAAGGTTAAAAAAGGATTAGAAGGTTTAAAAAAAAAAGGTTTAGAAGTAAGGTTTAAAAAAAAAAGGTTTAGAAGTAAGGTTTAATAATGTAAGCTTTTCAATGTTTTGATTTTGTGTTAGTTTTTGGTTTTTTCCAATTGTCTAAATGTTGTTTTACTTTGTATCGCTATTTTTCATTGTTGTCGTTTTATTAAAATTTCAATATTATTGTATGTATATTATTGTATTTCATGTGTCATGTAATCAATGTTATTAAAACTTGTTTATACAGACACTTTTTACATAGTTAATTTTTTTTATTATTGAAGTTTGTCTTGTATTTTGTATTTGTTTTGACTTTATTCAAATTATCAATTTAATTATGCGTGTGATTACTCAATTTAATATATATACTTGAGAATGCGATTGTAGATACTTTTCAATGGCTTATATATTAATATATACTTGTACTATCTCACTAAGTCCTTCTACATAAATGTACCTAGTAGTAGTATTCATAACATTTGTGTGCTAATAAATATTATCAACCAAACCTTTTATATTTATTTTTATTTTTCGCTTATTACAGTTATTACCAATAACTAGGTACCAGGTAACCTGGTGACTATATGATAACCTAATGAATGATTGAAGAATGATCATCAGGTATATAAATTATGGGTCAGGTAGCCGTAAATCCGAAGTAAAGTACTTGTTTGTAGTAGTAGTATAATTATCGAAACCATATGTTTTAGACAGGTATGAACAGTAGTGAGATAGTTCGAAAGATATTTTCGTTTTCATACTTCGAAAATGTTCAAGTTAAATTTTTATGGTTTTTTAGCAGTAGAATAGGGTAGAACTATTATATTATTCGGTTTTATGTCAATTTCAATCATATTTGACCCTTTACTGATGCAAAAACAAAAATCACACTCGTCAAATATTGCAATTTTTACTATTCGTATATCTCTTGCAGGGAGACGCGGGGGGTTAAGGTCAAAGGTCATGTGGGATCTCTTCAGCCCCAGTAACAATACCCAATAAGTTGTAGCTCAACAGCTCTTAACAGTAATGAGATATTTTGAAAGACATTTTCGTTTTCATACATTGAAAATGTTCAAGTTCACCTTTTGTTTTTTAGCAGTAGAATAGGGTAGAACTATTATATTATTCGGTTTTATGTCAATTTAAATCATAATATTTAACCCTTTACTGATGCAAAAACAAAAATCACACACGTCAAACATTGCAATTTTTACTATCGTATATCTCTTGCAGGGGGACGCGGGGGGTTAGGGTCAAAGGTCATGTGGGATCTCTTTAGCCACAGTAACAATACCCAATAAGTTGTAGCTCAACAGCTCTTAACAGTAATGAGATATTTTAAAAAACATTTTCGTTTTCATACATTGAAAATGTTCAAGTTCACTTCATATGGTTTTTGAGCAGTAGAATAGGTTAAAACAATTAAATTATCTGGTTTTATGTCAATTTCAATCCTTGAATTAAGCAAAAAAAAATATTGAAAAAAATAAAATCCTATGAAAGGGCAGCTCTCAAACCGTACCACTGTGCGCCGCCTCCGCTTGCTTCGCGTGCCTTGTAGTGTAGTAGCAGTGTTTGAGCTTGAGTGGACGAACGCGTCTCGCTTGTTTCGCATTGCATACCTACCTACTTAGGAAACAAAATATCTAATTCTAATCTGTGTTTGAAGCAGCGCTGCCATTTGGCAACTTTGGTTGCATTTTGGCAACATTTGACCCTTCGTGGCAACCAAGTTCAAATGGCAACTTTTTGACTAGTCGCGCGATCATCAGTAAGAAAATATCGAATATCTTTCGCAGATAAACTGAACTGGATTACTGGATTTAAAAATTTCCCAGTTTTTCTCACATTTGTGGGCATCACGTCCGCTACATGAGGCCTAGTTCGGATTTTTTTCTATTAACGTATTCCCTAATAATGGTATTCCTAAATTACCTTAAATAAAACATTACATAGGATAGTAGTTAACTAGTAGTCCCTAAACATGAATTTTATTTCTGAAATTTATTTTCCTGCTAAGTTTGAGCAGCTGTGGTGTAAAAAAAATGTATTGGAGTTTTATAGCCAACCACATTAAAAAATTACCTACATCATAAGGATTCTAAAACAGTAGCATAAGCATCTACTTTAATGGTAAAATTACTGAGCTATAGCTACTAATGTGTAAAAGTAGGCGTTTCATTACAAAATTGCAAAATTATTTGCAGATATTGTTTTGTTTTTATCAGTTAAGTAGAGCTGTCGATCCTAAAATTAGACTTTACTACTTGCTTTGGTGATAACTGCGACGACTCGGCATTCTACTGGACATTTGTTTTGATATCAACAGGACTGTGTGATGTCACGTGAAATTTATACACCCCAAGAGTATTCTAATATGCATTACATTTACGGACAATGTAGTGGCAACGCAAGTGCTGCCGCAACACTTTATCGGGAGAGATACCCGAACGCGCGTCACCCCGACTATCGCGTATTTATAAGAGCGCACCAAGCTTACTCAGAGGGCAGAATACCTAGTACTGGCGTTGGTGGCCCTAGGAGCAGAGGACGGCCCAACAATCCTGTAACTGAAGAAATTGTCCTTGACATGGTGGAAGAAGATCCCAGTATTTCGATGCCAGATATCGAACGCCGTACGGGAATATCAAAATCTACAGCACATCGTATTGTTAAAAATTTAAATATCATCCTTATCATGTGACACGTGTACAAACATTGCTACCACGCGACTACCAAGCACGGATTTTTCTTCTTTTCTGCAATGAAATGTTAACAAGAATTCAAGAAGATCAAGATTTTTTCAGAAAATTTTTATGGAGCGATGACATGTAAAAGGGATGGGTATCTTAACCTTCATAACTTGCACAGTTGGCAATTGACAAATCCACATTTGATGAGAGAAGATAAATCCCAGTATCAATTTAAAATTATTTTTTTATTTTAATTATTAAAATTATTAGCCCTTATGAATTGCCGGGCAACCTAAATGGCAAAAATTATTTACAGTTTCTTCAAAACCAGTTGCAAATATTATTAGAAGATGAGCCACTAGCCATCCGGCAAGGAATGTGGCTCCAGAACGACGGTTGTCCGGCACATTATGCAGTGCAAGTAAGGAATTATCTAAATGATGCCTATCCCAACAGATGGATCGGCCGATTGGGGCCAATATTGTGGCCACCACGATCCCCAGACCTAAATCCTCTAGATTTTTTTTATTGGGGCTGTTTGAAGGAGCAGGTTTACAAGAAACCCATAAACTCATTAGAAGAACTTCGACTTCGCGTCGCCGAAGCAGCCAGAATTATATCATCAAAAAATTATAATAACAGATTACAAAGATCTTTTATAAAAAGGTGTAGAGCTTGCATAAGGGCAGGGGGAGCCCAATTTGAACATTTACTATGATTTTTTTTATAATAAATACTTTTTTGGTCATTACTTGTTTTATTTTTTTCTGTTGCAATTTTGTAATGAAACGCCTACTTTTACACATTAGTAGCTATAGCTCAGTAAATTTACCATTAAAGTAGATACTTATGCTACTGTTTTAGAATCATTATGATGTAGGTTAATTTGTTATTGTGGTTGGCTATAAAACTCCAATACATTTTTTTTACACCACAGGTGCTCAAACTTAGCCGTAAAATAAATTTCTGAAATAAAATTTATGTTTAGGGACTACTAGTTAACTACTATCCTATGTAGTTGCGTTTTTTTAAAGGTAATTTAGGAATACCATTATTAGGGAATACGTTAATAGAAAAAAATCCGAACTAGGCCTCATGTAGATGATGCCTAGGCCAATAATCGATATTCCGCAATGCGTCATAAGGCGTGGCTTTGCCCGGGCCGCAGTCTCCCCCCCCCCCCCCCTCCCCTTACCCCGCGCAGCCCCGCCGTACATGCGCCGTGGGCTGCAGGGGTGCGCAGTGACGCGGCGCATCTGCAGAGCCCGGCCATTAGTCTTCCGGTACAGTCTGTGCGCTCAGCACGCATCCATCTAATACTCTACATCATCAGTGTCTGTGTGAACATTCTGTGGATGGTGATGTGAACTGAGCTGAGGTGTGATACGTCTGCACGCGAGCACTGTTGAGCTAATTTGGTAAGATAAGTGTTAGATCATCGATCATTTGTGCGTTTTAGGCGTTCTTAGGTTTTGTAACATCATCTGTTCCTGTGCTGTGGACATCTTGTGAGTGTTTGTGAATGGTGATGTCAGTTGTATTTCTGCACGCTGATTTTAGTCAGTTTAATGAAAACAAGGCTTTCCCTGTTTTTGCCCCCGAAAATTCTTTGAGGTCCAAAAATCGATATTCCGCAATGCGTCATAAGGCGTGGCTTTGCCCGGGCCGCAGTCTCCCCCCCCCCCCCTCCCTTTACCCCGCGCAGCCCCGCCGTACATGCGCCGTGGGCTGCAGGGGTGCGCAGTGACGCGGCGCATCTGCAGAGCCCGGCCATTAGTCTTCCGGTACAGTCTGTGCGCTCAGCACGCATCCATCTAATACTCTACATCATCAGTGTCTGTGTGAACATTCTGTGGATGGTGATGTGAACTGAGCTGAGGTGTGATACGTCTGCACGCGAGCACTGTTGAGCTAATTTGGTAAGATAAGTGTTAGATCATCGATCATTTGTGCGTTTTAGGCGTTCTTAGGTTTTGTAACATCATCTGTTCCTGTGCTGTGGACATCTTGTGAGTGTTTGTGAATGGTGATGTCAGTTGTATTTCTGCACGCTGATTTTAGTCAGTTTAATGAAAACAAGGCTTTCCCTGTTTTTGCCCCCGAAAATTCTTTGAGGTCCAAAAATCGATATTCCGCAATGCGTCATAAGGCGTGGCTTTGCCCGGGCCGCAGTCTCCCCCCCCCCCCTCCCTTTACCCCGCGCAGCCCCGCCGTACATGCGCCGTGGGCTGCAGGGGTGCGCAGTGACGCGGCGCATCTGCAGAGCCCGGCCATTAGTCTTCCGGTACAGTCTGTGCGCTCAGCACGCATCCATCTAATACTCTACATCATCAGTGTCTGTGTGAACATTCTGTGGATGGTGATGTGAACTGAGCTGAGGTGTGATACGTCTGCACGCGAGCACTGTTGAGCTAATTTGGTAAGATATGTGTTAGATCATCGATCATTTGTGCGTTTTGATTACTTAAATATAGACTCGCTTTTCAGGAGTTTGATTCAAAGTTCTTCTTCCTGAAGCTTTGCAATCCTCCATTATTCCGTCAAATAGTAGGTATAATTGTTATTAATGAGAAAATAATTCAAATATTTTATCATGGGAAGTCATACATGCTTCGATAATGTAGGCCTCACGTGATGCCCACAAATGTGAGGAAAACTGGGAAATTTCTAAATTTTCAAAAAAAATTCGTAGACCGCGGACTGTTGGGAATAGATTTTTTTTTTGGTGTGGGGCTATACTTCGGGTACGGAACCGTAAAACGTGGTAAAGACTATATTTATTTTACCTTTCAGCATTAGCAGGAAGTCGAAAAAATGACAGTGTTGGTTTAACGAACGTTGAGTTTAGGCACCCGTAAACACTGCAGTATACTCGTGGTCATGATGCCGCCATTATTTAATTTGTTATTCGTCGCGCACAACGTTGAGGTATCGAAACAGGGGCGGACAGCGCGGGGGTCGCGGCACAACAAACTCGTCCAGCGTAGCGACGCGGCGGCGCTCGGCGTGACACTGGATAGATGTGCATGCCGAGACATGCTTAGCGGCCGTGTAAATGACGCCTATGTGTGCGTGCGACGATTCGGGCGGTCTAGTATGGAGTCGGATTACTGTATATTTTTCTATTGTGGCCGAGCGGTGAACACATAGGTATTGTTGCTGATTTGTGTTATTATTATTATTAACCTATGGAGTGGACAAATGATCGAATTTTGTAATTTATCAAAAAATAGCATTGTTTGTTACACTTACTTTTGTTTTACGTTTGTGTATGTTTTGTGACAATGATGCTGGTACGTAGGTACGTACGAATGGTACGTGGTATCAAACCCGACAAATAGTAATATAATTGTATTTTGTTTAAATTGTTACTAGTAATAGTTTGTTAATGTACTTCTCTATTATCTGCAACATTTTTTATGATTGTTTTAGTTGTCATGGCTTCTACATCCGGAAAAAAGCGCTCATATAAAGAAGATAAAGATAAATTTATTTGCTTCAACATAATGTAGGTTACAGTTGCAGATCTTAAATATATTAAATGTTTCAATTATGTTCTACCTTAAAATTAGGCATGCAAATTTTTAAAATTATATTTATAATAAGTAAATTGTTCATGTATAATTAAATGGTCAAAGTTTTAAATTGTCAACTAAAAAGTCATTAATATTATAGTAGCACTTACTTACTAATAATTGTTTTAATTTACTTTTAAACATAGTCTCACTAAGATTTAAAAAGGACTTCGGTATCTTATTATATATTTTAGGTGCCATATAGACTATGCTTTTTTGTAACAGTGCAGTTTTGCAACTAGGCATACACAGAGTCTGTTGTTATCTCGCCTGTTACGTATCGCAATGTCAGCCATTCTCACAAACAGATTACGGTTTTTTCTTACAAATAATAAAACTTCGAAAATGTATAGTGACGGAAGTGTAAGAATCTTATGCTTAATAAATAAAGGTTTGCAACTATCAGTCATAGGTATGCCGAACATGGATCTTATAGTTCGTTTTTGCGCTTTAAATATAATATCTTTGTCCGTAGAGTTACCCCAAAATATTATCCCAAATCTGAGTATAGATTCTACTGTCCCGTAATAAGCCGTGAGCAATGATTGTACATTAACCGTCGTGGATAGTTTGTATAGAGCATATGCTGAACTACTGATTCGTCTACTAAGTATGTCAATGTGGCATTTCCAATTAAGTTTTTAGTCGATTTGTATACCTAAAAATCGTGTAGAGTCAACTTTATTAACATTACAACCTTGGGATTCTATATTAATGTCCATTGGAATTTGAGCTCTTTGACTGAAATGCATTATATTTGTTTTATTAATAGAAGCATTTTTACAATGGGGTTTTACGAATATTTTGGACAGAAATATAGAAAAGCCTCAGTGTGTTTATTGTAATAAAGTGCTTAATCCAGAGAGCATGAAATCGAGCAAATTAAAAGAACATTTCGAGAAAGTTCACAAAGAGTTTGTAGGTAAAGATTTACAATTTTTTAAGAGAAAAGAGAGCGTTCTGAAATCTTCGCGAATGGATTCCATAGGAAATATGCAAAAGGCAAACGAGTCGTGTCTTGAAGCTTCATTTCAAATTTCTTATCGTATTGCTACGAACAAAAAACCGCATACTATTGGAGAGGATCTTATCAAACCATATAAAAGAGGAATACCTGTTTTGCAAGTCTTTGCCCACCACTACGCGTAGCGAAGGCGTATTTCAAACGCTAAAACAATTTATTGAGGAAAACGGACTGGACTGGTCAAAGCTGGTTGGCGTTTGTACAGATGGGGGGCGCCTTCCACGTAAAAGTAAAAGTATATTTATTGCAATTACATGTAAAAAGATGGTAAATACAGTGAATGAGTAGCAATGTAATATGCCCTTTTTGGGGCGTGCAATTGTCTTATTAATTTACATGCAATAATTAATATAAAAGAAACTATAACTAATAAATTAAAATTAATGTTATTAAACAGAATTAATAAAGTACATAGAATTGATATAAATTTAGCAAATAATTAGTCGTTATAGAGTTATTTGTCAAAGTTCTTATCATTAATAAAATCTTTCACTGTGTAGTAACATTTTTCAGACAATATGATTCTCAGCTTTCTCTGAAACATCGCAGTAGGCAATTCTCTAATTGTGCGTGGGATTTTATTATAAATGGACGGTGCCATAGCAAAGAGACTTATGCGCAGCAATCTCTTTTTGCACTCTAACTTGATGGGTGTTCGTTCTGGATTTCAAGCACTTGTGAAACAAGTTGCTCCTCAAATTTTACCTTATCAATGTCTAATACACCGCTACGCTTTGGCCGTTAAGACGCTTCCACCAGATTTGCTAAGCACGTTGAATGACGTAGTGAAAATTGTAAACTATATTCGTAGCAGTGCTACAAACTCGAGGATCTTCAAAGTTTTATGCGATGAAGTTGGTGCAAAATTTAATTCTCTTTTGTACCACACAGAGGTACGTTGGTTATCTCGAGGAAAAGTTTTGAACAGGGTGTACGAGCTTCGTGAAGAAATAGGATTATTTTTGAAAAAACAAAGAACACAAAAAGAGAAAGAGTTTTTCTCAAAAATAAAGGATAAAATATTCGTTGAAATGCTGGCGTATCTTGCTGATTTTTTTAGTGAAATTAACGTTCTTAATCTCTCATTGCAAGGAAATATGACGAATATTTTAACAGCGCAGGATAAAGTTGCTAGTTTTGTGCGTAAATTGGAACTTTACCAACGCAGAGTGCAAGCAGATGATGTGTCGATGTTTACACAACTGTGTGAGCAATTGGTAAATACGGAACAAAACGAAATCACAGGTTTTGTTATTATAGTGCGTAAGCCTCGCACTCTGGATAATTTCTAATTTCTTAAGAAATCGAATTATATCGCAAAAATTTTCGACTTGGTTATCACATTCCCGTACTGAGGGGAGGACGCGGGTTCTAGTCCCGTCGAAGTCGAAAATTTTTGCGATATAATTCGATTTCTTAGAAATTAAAAACGAAATCACGTTTAAAAACTCTGTGATTCAACATTTATCTGCAATAATAGATTCACTGAAGCAGTATTTTCCGGACTTGGATAATCGTCAGTCGAACTCTTGGATATTAAGACCGTTTTCTACTGATGATGATATTATTCCAGACGAAGATGTGGCGGCAAAAGTGGAATTTCTTGGATTACGCGAGAATAGTACTTTGAAAGTAGAATTTCAGAATTATGATCTCAGCACATTTTGGATTAAAAAAGGTGCCGAGTATCCTGTTTTATCTAACAGAGCTTTAAAAATGCTAATACCATTTGCCACCACCTACAGATGTGACAGTGGGTTTTCCAGTTTTTAGCCATGATAATGAATGGCTCAAGGCTCAAGGACAAACTCTGAAGTATGCTGGCGTAGATTTGAGGGAGAACTGCTTTTCCCATGGACAGTTGTACCTATGTAGCGTTTTCACGTGTTAGCTCATCAAATAGTCTGGTGATATTGGCGCCGACATCCAAAATTGTTAAAAATGTTCTATAAAAGGAAATACTTTGATTTAATTACTTATCAACTTATCATAGATAAACTTAGTCATGGATAAACACAGAAATAGTGAAGGGATAGGGACAGGACAAGGATAGAGCGTATTGATGATAAAGTAGGTAAGTATAACTCTGTGATACATTGAATTATTTTTATCATTAAATTATTTTAATTATCATTATTGTTTTACTTTTTCTCTACTGTTAAAATATGGTAGGGAGAAGGATGTAGTCTACGCGTGCGAAGCCGCGGGCAAAAGCTAGTAATATATATTTTTGTATAAGTAAGAAATGTGCAAGAAAAGGACAACCCTAGAAAAAGCTAGGAACAAAGAATGTATAAAATATTTTTTATGATTTAGTTAGGTATTCTCCTTTGCTCTTTTATCTATATTTTTAGTCTTAATTTTACTCTGAATGTAACCTTTATAATCTGTGTGTTATCATGAATAAATGTTAGATGTATAAATCATGATTCTATTTCATCAACTTCAATCTCATCAATTTCATCATAACTTAAATTAGTATGAAATAGCCATGGAGCTCGCGCACCTGGCCAGCAATCACACCGAGCCGCACGCCAGCCAGCTGCGGCCAACCAGATCGATACGACGCAGTATTTGCGCGAGTGCCGCAACGCTTGCGGATGGGTCGCGACTTCGCGAGTGCGCTATTAGGGGCTCGCGCTCTAAAAGTTATTTCCATTACTTATGATATATAAGGAATAAAAGAAGCCTAGGTAAGTGTTAATCTAGGTCAAGACCTACAAGTTTCCAAAATTTCAGTTGCGTCGTCGCGAAAGCATTGTGAAAGAAAGTACAAGACGAAACGCAAAGGTATACAAGTCGTACTTGTGTCTATTTGTCTGTTTTTCAACAGTTCGTTTTGTAGCTCGCCGCGGACTTTGCAGTTGTTTATATTCCGATTGCGGTACCAACTTCATAGCGGCAGCTAAACATTTAAAAGAAGTCGCAACGTTCTTAAATAATAAAGTTAATTGTGGCTGTTTTGATTGTGTGGATTGGACCAATTCAGGCTGTTGAGGTTGAGGTTGATGAAGTACACAGTGGCGTTGACAAAGTTAGTCGCGTTTTAACTTTGCGAACAAAAACTGGCTTAATTCAGAGGCCTACAAATAAAGTTTGTCCGTTACCCTATGCAAATTAATAAACAACGTTCACATCTAATTCTAGTTTTAAGTTTTAAATTTAATTTAATTTTTATTTGTTACATGCGTACCGTGTACATTCTCTACACATAATAATCTTCACCATGGCTTCGTAAGCTATAATTATTATTTTCTTATTCACTCCCCATGATATTTCATACTACTTTTTCTTTATCGGAAATCAATCACATTGATTTCGTTGGGGGGGTATGTACAATTCTGCTTACGGGGTTGCATTATGCCACTGACCCATATATGAGAAAGCTGTGACGCGACACAACCTGCGCGCACGCCGATGAGGGCGAACGCCTCGGGAATTTCAGTAAAATTGTCAAGAGATTCCAGATGGACGTTCTACCGACAACCTAAGAACTTCTGCTGTGCTGTATACGTAGTGCTGTGATTGTGTGTATTTAATACAGTTGATTGTCACACAAACAAAAAGATACGCCGTATAAAAAAACAGTAAAAACTGGATTCCAGACAGTGAAATTGAAATCAGAGCTTATTTAGGGATTTTGTTAATGATGGGTTTGAATCCCTTACCGGATATGGAGCTTTACTGGTCTACCGATTCCTTCTACAATAATTCAGAAATTTCCAGAGTGTTTCCTATATCAAGATTCAAGAAAATAACAGAAAATCTCCACCTCAATGACAATACCATGGAACCATCAAGAGATTCTCCAGATTATGATAAGTTATACAAATTGAGTCCTTTAATAACCTCTCACGTGGCAAGAGGCCATAATATGGCTTCTCAAATAAAACCGTTGTGTGGCAAGCGACCATATTATGGCCGATTTTCCGTTTTTTTTTGTTGTTTTTTGTTTCGTCGAATTTATGTACTTAGAGTCAACTTTTCAGCCATGTCAATGTCTTAAAAGTAGACTGACAGTGTCAAGCTGACGTTTAAACCATAAACTAACCAAGTTTAGAAGAAATTTAAAAAAAAATCGTAAATTTAAAATTGAAATCTGACACCCGCGCCATTTTTTTTATCGTATTTTCTGAATAAAAATTAATTTAAAATAAATGGCTCGGAAATGTGTTCTTTTTTGTGTTTAGTGTAATAATATGATAGTAAATCTCTAAAAAGCCGCTTACGCCAAGTAAACATAGAAAGAGAGGAAGAGGAGAGTGCTTTAGAAGAATTAGGTGATGAAAGAATGCATAGTGAGCCGATGAATGTAGAAAATTTGAACGAGGGTATGAATGAGGATGCAAGTGGACCAGATCGCGTAAGTACGGAGTTTGTATGGTCGGATGACTTTACAAGTTTTTCCGGCCAGAAAGAATTGTACCGACGCGATCCTGGTCCAACTTTTATTTCGCAGGACCCTGTCGAAATATTCCTTGCGTTTTGGGACGCAGACATAATGGGTCTCATCGCGGATGAGACCAATAAATACGCACGGCAACATATTGAGATATATACGGATCCTGACCTTGGTACCACTATTCCGAAATATTTGGAACAGTGGCAAGAGGTCACGATACCGGTATTATATCGATATTTTGCCGTGATGATTTGTATGTCGTTCTGTCTGCGTTCCAAAATGCAAGAATATTGGGAAGGTGGTCTCATGGAGATGCAAATGTTTCGACAGATGATGACGCGCGATGAATACCTATTGATTACAAAATTTTTACATTTTGTAAGCGACAGTGATTCATCAGAGCATGGCTATGCACGAAAAATTGGTAAAATTGCTAAAATATTGGAGCACTGTAACCAAAAATTTTCGGCCTTATACATTCCTGAACAACACATCAGCTTAGATGAGTTCTTGCTACTTTGGAAGGGCCGTCTTAGCTGGAGGCAATGTATAAGGTCAAAAGCAGCACGGTTTGGCATCAAGTCTTTTGACTTGTGCGAGGCGACGTCGGGGTATCTGCTCAAGTGCAAACTATACACCGGCAAAGAGACGCCCATGCATTCGGTACCTCTGCATGGGTTTGCTAACAAAACTGCCCAGGTGGTGTTGGACCTCATGGAGGGGTATTTAGATGCAGGGCATGTCCTCGTTATGGACAACTGGTACAACCAGTTGTACCTAACGAGGTACCTCAAAAGCCGGGGTACAGATGTACTGGGCACTATGAGCCGTACCCGCAAGAACGTCCCGCAGGAGTTAAAAGATTTGAAGCAGAACCAGGTTGCGCGGGGAGATTGGCACGCTAGACATAGCGGTGACATAGCTCTTGTCACGTGGAAAGACGTTAAGCTTGTCACCGTTATGTCTACGTACCATGACCATCAAATGGTACCAGGAAGGCGTGCTGGAGTGGCCAGGGAGAAGCCAGTCTCGGTGAGAGATTATAATAAATATATGGGGGGCGTGGATCTCAAAGATCAGAAATTATCCACGTTTCTGTTCGAGCGTAAGAGATGTCACAAGTGGTACATGAAGGTATTCAGAAGGTTGGTGAACACCAGCCTTTTGAATGCCTTCATAATATACACTAAAAACCCCTCATTCAAAATGTGCTCGCACCGAGATTTTCGGCGTGGTGTAGCCGAAGGGTTGTTTGCCCGATTCGGGAAAGCTGTAGTTCCGCTGCCACCAGTTTTGAACCCGTCTCTTCGGCTCCAACCGGGGAAGCATTTTCCGGTACCCACGGAGAAATTACCGAACTCTGCAGTGCGCAGGAAGTTTTCGTGTGCCCGGTGCAAGGTACTGAAGAAACGGACCCTGGTCAGGACAATATGCCTACTGTGCCAGGTGCTGTTGTGTATCGGAGAGTGTTGGATAGATTATCACTCACATGAAAATCTATCCATCGCTCCCCGACGCAGCGAGCAGCACGAGTGAGATTTGAGATTGAGGGATGAAAGGAGATGGAACATACGTTGAACTGAATGCGATGGATGATTGAAGATAAAAGACGATTCAGATTCAGATTCTTTATTGGCAACATAGTTACAGGTCTTACAAGTGGTACATGTGGTACATAGACTTTCTTAATTTGTAAGTAGAGCTAGTTAAAATTACTATAGTAAAGTAACAGTATAAATTAAAAATTGGATTAAATATAACATAGGAATATCATTATAATAATCATACATTTTAAACAATACAATTGTTTAATATAATAATAAAATAAGAATGTCAAAATATCAAATCATTTTCACTGTCATTAATTCATTAACATCATAAAAACACATGTCAATAAGCCAATTTTTCAGCTTGTGCTTATAAGATTGCATCGATGGTGCGCTGGTGATTTCGTGTGGCAGTCGGTTGTACACACTTGGGCCGAGCATGTGTACCAGCTTTCTGGATTTCGCCAACTTATGGTCAATGGTCCTCAGCCTCTTTGCGTGCCTGAAGTCGTATCTCTGTCCATCGCCGCATCTAGAGTAATCTTCAAGGTGGCTTTTGACATAGAGCGCTGCCTGGTAGATAACAAGGGCAGGAACAGTCATTATACCCAGGGACTTGAAGTACGGTCTAGCTGATGTGTTCTGGGAAACTCGCACAACAGCACGTACTGCCCTCTTTTGCAGTCTGAAGGCGCGCTCCCAGTCTGCAGCGCAGCCCCAAAGGTCCACTCCGTACTGCAAGTGACTATGGACAGAGGCGAAGTACAGACTTCTCACCATCTTTTTATCTAGAGTTGATGAGAGGCGCCATAGAGCAAAGCAGGCTCTACCTATTTTTTTGCTCACGGTATTAATGTGTTGCTCCCAAGTTAGCGTCTTGTCCAGGGTAAAGCCTAGGAACACTGTCTCATTGACCTGGCCTAGCTGCTTACTATCAATATCCACATTCAACGGCCTATACGGACGACCAGCTAGGTTGAAGTGGATAAAGTTAGTTTTTGTTACATTTAAGACGAGGCCATTATAGCTAAACCACTGGTGCAATTGACTTGCAACAGTATTGAGTCTTGCCTCTAGCGCGTCTACTGTTGGAGCCTCTACTACTGCCGCCACATCGTCTGCGTACATGAAGACATGCGCATCCTTGATCCATGCTGGCAGGTCGTTCATGAGTAAAGAAAAGACGATGTTCGAAAGAGACGACCCTTGAGGAACTCCAATGCTGGTAGTTAGAGCCTGGGATCTGATCTTACCGGCTCTCCCAGTCACGACCTGATTTCTATTAGTAAGAAAGCTAGCTATCAGCTGAAGAGCTGGTCCACAAACTCCGTAGTGTGCGAGCTTTTCCACGAGTAGAGCGTGATCTGCGACGTCAAACGCCTTTGACAAGTCACAAAACAAGACAGCTACTTGGTTCTTACATTCGCGCGCTTCAAGGATGCGCCGGACTACTTCCCTAGCAGCATCAGTCGTCGACCTTCCGGCCCGGTAGGCGTACTGCCTTGCAGACAACGACGCGGTACTCGATAGGTACTCCAGAAGACGCGTACTAAGACCATTCTCTAGTATTTTCGCGATAGCAGGAATAATACTCACGGGTCTATAACTATTCACATCCTCCTTGCGCCCTTTCCCCTTATACAGAGGTGAAACTCGTACTCTTTTAAGCACCTGCGGATAAACCCCCTTTTTAATACATCTGTTAAATAAAATACAAAGAATAAAGGCTAATGGCTCGGAGGTCTTATGAAGGAGTGACGTTGATATATCGTAAATATCTTTGGTGTTTTTATGAGATACGCCTACCTGAATTATTTTAAATACTTCAGCAGGTGTAAAAAGCTTAAACCTGAGTGAGGTTTCCGGCAACTTGCTTGAAGATCTCAGCGCTCGCATGGCAGTCGGCACGCAGGCAGCGGGCGCGCCACACGTCGCAGCAGCATTCACGAAATGTGTGTTTACTGCGTCGACTGCGTCGCTATCGCTCCGGAACTCTGACCCGTCATGTTTCCGTAAAGACTCAATGAAGTCTACAGACGTGCGTGTTTTGCCAGTTTCAAGTTTTACAATATCCCACATAGTCTTAGCGGAATTGCCTGATTTCGCTATTATATCACAATAATATTTCGACCTTTCTTTGCGCAAAACCTTATCAAAGCGATCTTTAAAGTCGTCGATCTGGTTCGACAAAGTTGCGTTATCAGGGAAGCTTTGTGATATTTCACTCATTTCTCGGATCAGATATTCTAAAGCAATTATATCATTTGAGATCCACGAAGTGTTTTTTCTATGAGGTCTAAAACATTTGACCGGGAAACACGCGTCTATTTTGTTGACTATAATATTTAATATTGCTGTAGTTAGCTCGTTTAATGTAGACTTTACATATTTTTGAGCAACTGCTATCCAATCTACACTATCGATTGCTCCGATAAAACTGTAAGTATTGGCCTGTGAATACGACCTAGCGCGGTAGGTAGCCGAGCCGTCGATTGGCGACTCGCACTCAACCACGGCGCGCACGGCATAGTGGTCACTTAGATTCGAATGCAAGGGTGTCGCACTTACCATTCCGGACCTAGCGAGTTCATTATTAACATAAATGTGATCTAAGCAAGTATTAGATTCGGAAGTCACCCTTGTTGGAAAATCTACAATATTAAAGAAATTCCTGGTGTTAATTATGTCGATTAGTTTTTTTAGGTCACTATTCAAAGGACATAGCCAATTAATGTTGAAATCACCCACCACGATGCAATCTTTGTCAGATTTATTTAATAAATCAAATAAAGCTTCAAAAATCGGAAAGAAATCGGATGTTTTCGTCTGGTTTGATCTGTAAACACAAACAACAATTGTGTTAAAGTCAATTAATTCTACAGCAGCAATCTCGCATACTTGTTGTATTGAAATATTTAAAACAAATTCCTTAAATTTGTGTCTATTATTTACATAAATACATGCACCTCCGTGCTCAATATTAGTTCTACAGTAGTGACTACTCAGACTATAGTTATATAAATGAATACAGCTTAGTTCGAAGTCTTTAAGCCAATGTTCAGTTAAACATAAAACATCACATTTTAAAATTGTCTCCAACATAACTTCCAGACGTCTAGTTTTTCCTTTTAGGGCTCTAATATTTTGGTGACAAATTACTAAGTCGCTACGACGTGAAGTTAGCGACTTATTGAAGTACGGCTGCACTCGGCTGCAGCGGCTATCTCGCTCTTCGGGTGCATTCGGGTGCAGGACTTTATGCCTTCGGAGTGGGTCGGTCGCGCTCGGGCCCCCGCCAGTGGCGGGGACGCGGGCGAAAGGAGATCCAGGGCACAAAGTGAACACCGGGTGGCCATAAGTCTGCACTCGTAACTTCATCGTACGTACTTTCCGGTATTCCAATAAGGAATGACGCATGTAAATCGGTTTTGATAACACGCTTTTTTACGTAATATTCTGCTTTTTTAAGACTATTATGTATTCAAATTCAAAGGTCAAATTCTAAAAATAGTTATAATTTATAATATATATTATAAATTATAACTATTATAAATTATAACTATTATAAATTATAATATATATATTATAAATCATAACTTTTATAAATTATAATATATATTATAAATCATAACTATTATTATATAGAAAAAAAACATGACAAGAAAATATACTCCAGGCAAATTCGATGTGAAATGTTTGTAAACAAACCACAACAAAACAACTAAAACTCACGCATCCAGTGTAAATTTCAATATTTATTTTACTTGAGTCTAACCACCGGGTCTGCACCGGTAAGCAAGCAGATTTATGTGTAAGTACCTAAATAATAACTTCTGTTCCGAATTTACCCGAAAAAAGATCCCGCTGTATACGGCAGTGTAAACACGTGTACGCTTGCTCTCGAGTTCTCGGATTTGTATTGACGCAAGGCCATTTCAAGTATCATTTGTAAGGATTTTTTGTTCTATGGTATGTACGTGTTATACCTTATTAGAAAGGTAATTTTAGTGGCGTTTTGTAAAAGTATTTTATGAACAGAAAACACGTTTTATAATGGCATTATTTGAAGAATAAAAATCATCTGATTTTGTCATGAATTTCCTACCATTGCCGACATTTTGCTTCATAAGTTATAGATTTTTTGAATTATCTGGTCTGATATAATGTAAACCCAACTCCTGAATAAATTTCCTATCAAACAGCATATAAATGTAAAGCCTAAATTCTAAAAAACTAGTCACAAAATGATTTTAAGAGGACTGCCCTAACCCTTTATGGGGCTCTGTCCATTTATTGGACACCATACATTTTAAATTTTCGCGGCTGAACTAAACGTCAAACAAATGTCACTTTTGGCACTCTGGTTGAGCAATTAGATCCTGATAACGAAACGTAAAAAAAAAAACAAGCATGGCCGACTTTTATCAGGTGATCGATCATATGTCAAAAATTGATGATTTTTGATGGTGGTAAAGAAATCTAAGAAAATCTTCAAAAGCAATGAACAAAAAGGTAAGTTTTCTTTTATGTATTGTTCCAAATGTTGTAAATATGGAGTAAAAGCTCTGATTTGTGAGATTGTGGTTCACATTTCTGGTCAGAAACGAAAAATTATGACGTCCATATTTTGGACACTGCCTGCGTAGGTCATGGTAATTTTCATGCCTTAGAATCACATTTATAATTTTTGGTTTCTATGTAACTAAGTATGTCACTGTTCCTATTTCAGACGATTCCATTAGATAAACTTCAAGATGTTCTCGAAAACCTGTTCGCATTGTCGGATGGTGAATACTCTGAAGATGGTAACGAGAAGTGACGAGAACGACACCGAAACTATTTTCATACCGCCAAGTGATGCTGAACTTCAAGAAATTTTGGAACCAAGCTTGCCCTCTTAGACCTGCAACAGTTTCAAACCTGAGGATAGAGTCATCTTCTGCAGGTACATTTGTTTCACATACTAGCTCCACGCAGCCACATCCTTCTCCTGGAACTTCTAGGTTGTCTCCTGCTCTAACAACTGCTTCTGCATCTTCAATACCACGAAATATTACACCTCCTGCTGATGCAGGTACAGAATCATCTGACGATAGCTCTGACAGTGATGACGAACATTGGAAAAAAGTGCAGTTTCCCCACAATCCGCCAATTGATAAATTCGATGATAGAGTATTGAAACCGAAACAGTTTATCCCGAACAGAAGTAGTCCTGCTGTATATTTTACAGCTTTTTTCACGGATGAAGTCTTAGCTAACATTGTTGACCTAACTAATTTATATGCAACACAAAACTGCCAAAAAGATTGGGAACCTGTCACCTTAGCTGAACTGAAAGCCTTTTTTGGAATTCTGATATTCATGGGACTTCATGTACTTCCTAATGTGGCACTATACTGGTCTTCTGATCCACTGTTTTGCGTAGAAGAGATTGCAGACGTCATGCCAGTGAAGCGATTCAAAAAGATTCTGTCTAATTTACATATAAATGACAATAGTAAAATGCCTAAGAGAAATGAACAAGGGTTTGATAAGCTGTACAAAATTAGACCTTTGATCGACAGCATGAATGAGGCTTTTCAAAATAGAGCAGCATGCTCTTCCTCACAAAGCATTGACGAATGCATGATAAAATTTAAGGGTCGCAGCACGCTCAAACAATACATGCCAAAAAAGCCCATCAAGCGAGGCTTCAAGGTTTGGGCGCGCTGTGACAGTTTGACGGGTTATCTTTACCAGTTCGAAATATACACAGGTAAAAAAGACGACACCACGGAAGTTGGGTTAGGTGCCAGTGTGGTGAAAGGACTGTGCAAAAATCTGATTGAACAAAACGCTGCAAACATTCATGTCGCGTTTGACAATTTTTTTGCGTCCTGTGAGCTTATGCAATTTCTATTTGAAAAAAATATATACTCAACAGCCACTGTTCGTCAAGACCGCACCAATTTGCCTGAATTGATAAGAAGCCATAGGAAGAAGAAAAATACACCGAAACCAGCTGCTCTAAAATTGGACAAAGGCCAACACAAATGGCGAGTCAACAAAAATGTTGCATTCTTCGTATGGAAGGATACCAAATTGGTATATGTACTAAGTACAGCATATCACCCTCGACAAAAGCGAATCTGTAAAAGAACGCAAAAAAATGGGACGAAATCTGATATTCCTTGTCCTTTGGGCATTTTAGAGTACACAAAAAGGATGGGAGGTGTGGACAGATTCGACCAGAAAAGGGGTACTTACCCTACTTCAAGACGCAGTAGAAGGTGGTGGATGCGTATATTCTATTTTTTGGTGGACGCAGCTATCACGAATGCCCACATACTTTATACCCAAAATGACAGAGTGCATAATCCAATGAGTGCATTGCAGTTCCGCACTGAGCTGGCACGTAATCTGGTCAACAATTACAGCTCCAGGAAACGAAGAGTATCTGTTTTGCCTAACTTTGCGACCAAAAGACCAAAGGGACCAACAAGCAGGCAGAAGTCTATTTATGGTATCCCTGACGAGCTAAGGCTGAATAATGTGGGATCGCATATGCCGGGAGAGCTGCCCAGTTATAGAAGGTGCAGAGCTTGCAGCAGTAAAGCTCTTGGAAAAAAGAGCAAAATAGAGTGTGTCAAATGCAAAGTGCCACTATGCATTACACCATGTTTCGCACAATTTCATATTGTGCAAAACATGGCGTAATGTCATGAGAAGGGGCAGTGTCCAAAATGTGGACACCATAATTTTTTTTCATGAAAAAAAAAAAAAAAAAAAGTCTCAGAATTTTTCAATAAATACTACTTTTAATATCCCAGTGTTTTATTTTTAAAATACAAGCCAGGGCCTTCTGCCCTATAAAGGGCTAACGCGTGCAATTTCTGTTTATCGCTAATTTAGTGGATATGTTTCAGCGTGAAAATCTCAAAATATTACTATAAAGGATATACATTTTAGTTTTATTTTAGAAAGAACATATTATGTTTATTGTAGAAACATAAAAATTAATAAATAGTAACAATTATTTTCGTTGAAAAAAATATTATTCCGAAAATATAACTTTTTTACAACTTTTTGTCAAATGAAAGGTCTGTGTAAAATAAAATAAAAACACAATACAAAACATTTATAGCCAGTCTTATAGCTTGTTTCAATAGCTTTCAGATAAAGTAAGCTGAATGACCCTACTCAAAAGCATTCTATCGCTAGACGTAAAATAACACTCAAGGGGCGACGTCGCATGCGCGCGCAAAAAATAAGTCGATCTTAACGGTTTTGCAACGCAAAAACCGTCAATAGCAAAAGGTTAAGTGACAAAAGTACGAACACATATGAGGTTCTTTTTCATTTATTGAAAGCTCAAGTTGTAACGGTCCAGTTTATGCTGGTTCGTTTAGTTTGCAAATATAGAAATAATTAACACATTTTGATATAGCTTGTAACACTAAAAATATATTCTGAGCTGTAAATGAGTTCGAACGGCATGCTGAAAGAAAAGCAACCTTCTTAAATCTTGTTCCGTAAAACATGAGATTTGAATTTGAGTATTCGAGAAAAACAAATGGGGTTCTTGAGAGTCGGTAGGAGAGATGTCAATATGATTGGTTCGGACGTTTGGAAGTCAAGTGAAATTTGGGGGTTTTTTCTAGGTTTTACAGGAATAGTGGGAATTGTGAGGATACTGACGGGATGCTAGGTCGGCTCGGCCATCGAGCGAGACCAGGGAGGAATTCAAGGGAAGGATTGCAATTTTCTATCAGGAGAGTGAGGATTCAGGTTACGTAAACCCACTTCCATTTCTAATATTCTCCGTATTGTAGACGGATGGTGTTACATCCCAGAGCTAGCTAATCTAATTCATAATTCTTTATTGCACAAAATTGGTACAAGTATAACATTTTACAGGAAAAATCATGGCAAAGGCGAGCTTAACCCTATAAAGAGTTCTCTTCCAGCAAACCTTATAGGGAGAGAGAGACAAATTTGTAAAAGTGGGTACATGTGCTTAACCAAAGGATACAAGATTTAATTTTAACCTACTTATTAAATAGACTACTACATAATATAATACAATACATAAAATACTATAACTTAACAAATACTATAGTTATATACATAAATAAATTAAATAAATACATCAAATACAACAGAATCATAAAGATAGATACCTATACGGGATAGAGCAAAGTTCTCCGATGTCCGCGCAGAGGAGGCAGAGTAACCATCCAACATAAATTGTCCAAGATATTACGGGTTCTTCGCTTACTACGTAATTTTAGTTGTTTCAGAGCATGGGCGCATGTTGGTTTGAGTCCACCATGAAAGAGGGGTGCTATACTACTGTACCAGAATTGAAGAATCGGTAATTTAAGTAGTTTTAAGGATTATTTCGTTTGTCTAAAGCTTCTAAAAGAATCTGAGTGACTACATCACAATGTATGAGTCCTACCGCTCACTAGACGATCATTGGCCACTTTAAATCACAATTTGAATACAAAACTTACAGTAAAATGCTTAGTTTTATTGATAGATAATCACTATTGAACAGATAGGGTAGGGTGCGATATTTCCGAGCGTTACAAAGTACCAGACTGGATCCCAGAAACTTGCTATTGTATCAGTATTCCCTAATGTAATCACAAAAGGTTGCTACTTCCATTATTCGCAAGCGGTGTGGAAGAAAGGAAAGGAGTTACAACTCACCAAGTTAAAAACAACCTGCAGACAAGTAGCCCTCAGTGCTGTACTACCCCTTCTGCCGCAAAACGAAATTTTTAATGGCTGGAGGTATGTAGCTGCTCAAAGTCCCGATGATAAAAATAGCAAGATATTTCGTGATTACATGTTAAAGCAGTGGTTGCGTGACGAGTTTATAAACGTGTGGTGCGTTTTCGGACAAAGCACCGTACGACAAATGCACTGGAAGCGTGGCACAGCAAGCTTAACAAGACAATAAAAGCGATTTATACTGACGCCTCTTATTACAAAACAAGATCAGTACAAATTGAAAATAAGATACCAAGTACTCGACGCCATTCAAAGGAGGCCATGCTTCTAGAAGACTTTATTCAGGAGGCAACAATGGAGCTAGTGACCGGTAAAATATCCATCGGTCATTTTTTAGAAAAAATGCGTTAGAGAATTCTGAAATTATTGATTTTAAAAGACTTTTCAATGTTCGAAGATGTGATTTTAAAAGAAAGTTTAATAATTGTTATTGATATTGATTATACACATTACAATATGTGAATATTGTAGTATGGTCGATAAGAGGTTAGTTATTTTTCTGATTTTGGTATATCATTCACAATAAAAACTGATTATTGTTTACCTAGCAGTTTGATTTATAAGTTCAGCTTCAGTCCCTTTCATAGGTAGATGCATGTATTTAGTATTTCATAAATTACGAGGCGTATCCTCTGTCCTCACCTTACCGGGGACGATGGCACTTGATTTATGTCATTTGGCCCGATAAACACATCACCGGGCCAGTTAAAACTTTTTTTTCCCATGTGGCCCGGCGCCGGGCCAAGTCACCGGGCCAGATGGGATACACTCAGGATTTCATTGTAAGTGTGTATTTATCAACGCAGTGATATAACATCAGTGTTATTTGAATGATTTTTGCCGTTTCGTAAGTAAAATTATCACATTTATTGGCAGATAATGTTGACTGTTTTTGCTTGTTTTCGTCAAGTCTGTTCTGGTGCAAATTACTAATCTGAGAAAAGTAGGAAAACAAATTGTAATGCAATCATTATCAAGATAATTTCATTACAAAGCCAATGGTACCCAGTTTGTATCATTTCGCATATGTTGAGCAACAAATTTTTGTTGTTTTTTGTGAGTCTACCCAAATTTACGGCCGCCATCTTACTCGTTTCGGTGCATCATCGCCTTAGGATAGAGACACACTGAGCAAATTTTTTGAAATATTGAGTTTGTTTTTATTAATTGTTATGATCATCTTACTATCAATTTAATTTTTTTTGAACAGTAAAATAAATGAATAAATAAAATGGCATCTGGATGTCAAGAGCACTTAAGTTACACACGTTTGTTAAAGTCATTTTTAGTTTGTATTGCTTAGCTTGGGATGGTTTTTACTGCTTAGCTTGGTGATGGACGTTACACACGGAGAAGGAGGAGGCTCCCGTGGTGGCCCCAGCAGCAGAGGTGGCCGTGGCTCTCGAGGTGGCCCCGGCTCCCGAGGGGTCCTGGCTCCCGAGGGGGCCCCGGCAGCAGAGGTGGCGGCCGCGGCGCTGGTGGAAGTGTGGTGCGGGTGCTTGCGGAAACGTACTTATGATCATTATATTTTTTGAATGAATGAAATATTATATGATATTTGTTAGTAAAAAATAATCATAAAAAAAACTGTTTTTAGATTTAACTAACCGATACCAACCGCATCAGGGCCCTCAAGGTATTTTAGAGCATGAAAGGAGTCTTATTATTTTTATAAATTTAGAACTTTTCATTTAGCATTTTCTTTTGTTTTCAGATTTGTACTTGAAGACGAGGGCGAAGAAGAAGCTGGACCAAGGCCAAATGTAGAGGCTGGACCCTCAACGTAAGAATAAATTATGTTATTCTGTGATGTGATGCTCTGACCGTAACTATTAGCTAATTTCAAATATTTTATTTATTAACAGCTTATGGGATAACCTCGCCCTTGTCCGGAAGAGAAGGATCGAGGACAAGAGGAGGTTTGACCGACTACAGACCGAGGCGCGGCGCGAGTTGGAGCAGAGGCGGGCAATGAAAGAGCGCGGCCTCTTTTTGATGCCTGATGAATTAGTTAGATTAGTGAAGATAATCAAAGGCTTGTAATTACGTTAATTTTAAAATTTTGTAATATGTTACAGTAAATCATCTCCAGAGAGGATGGAATGCCCTCTTAAAGAGGGCACCCCCCGTACGCCACCTCCTCAAATTCCGCAGCGTTGGGAACTCGTGAAGTAAGTGTTTCACACACACACACACACACATTGCCAAATAAAGACCAATTTTATTAAAGAAACTATATTTTGTATGTAACCATAACCCTTAACTGGGTTAATTTTTTCACAGTTCTACCGAACGGCCTGCACCGCCGCCCCCGTCGCCGACCCCAACGCAGCCGCCCCCCTCGCCAAACTCACTGTCGCGGGTTATCTCGATGTTCTCGCCCTCCACAGGGATTCGGTCGGTCACCAGCGAGGAGGCAGAGTCCCTGGTCCTGATGCCCGCAGACGTTGAGATATTGGGCTTCACTCCCTGTGAGTAATAACATATATAGTAATATAGTATTTAATTTAAAATATAACAAAAACCTGAAATTCAGATCGAATTGAAACATAGGTATTTTGTTCCGCTGTTGGATAACTTACTAAATTAAAATTATTTTTTTTCTAGAGTCGTCAGCCGTCAGCTCGCCCCAGCCTCAATCTCCGAGTGTACATACGCCTGCCCGTCCCAGTGAGATATACATATTAGATATGAGCGCCGCGCCGGCGCGCCGTAGTCGCCGCGAGTGCAAGGCAGCGCGTCGTCGCCGAATGGAACAAACCACGCGCCGTCGCGTCGTGGCTCGCCGCGATTTTCTTTCTCGCTCGCGCGCGCGATCCATGATTACGCGTTTCATTCTTTCACTCAGTCGAGCCCAGTGTTTCTTGAAGTGAACGTGTGTCTGTAGCATTTATATTGTGTCGAAGTGCGTGCGTAAAAATGGCAGATTCGACTACTATTGATGTTTATAAAACCAAAATAAAGGATATTTACATAACACCGTTGAAAAATCTCTCCACTAAACATACCCATAGTTTTTGCTGGACTGAATTTGTAGTAAACATAGTTACACAAGTCAGATTAGTAAGTAGATTAGTTTTGTTGTGTCTTTCATATTGCTATTTTTGTTAAGAAGTTTATCAAATGTTGTCGTTTTTTTTTAATTTGTGTTTGGAACACGTTATAATATTGTTAACGTCATAAAAATAAATAAGAACGTTGATTATTCCAATTATATAAGGCTTTTTGTTGTGATTTTGGCTCTTTATTTTCTCCCTGACAAAATTCTCATATCTCGCAGTGTAACGCTCGGAAATATCGTACCCTACCCTACCTGATCAATAGTGATTATCTATCAATAAAACTAAGCATTTTACTGTAAGTTTTGTATTAAAATTGTGATTTAAAGTGGCCAATGATCGTCTAGTTAGCGGTAGGACTCATACATTGTGATGTAGTAACTCAGATTCTTTTAGAAGCTTAAGACAAATGAAATAAACGTTAAAACTACTTAAGTTATCGATTCTTCAATTCTGGTACAGTAGTATAGCACCCCTCTTTCATGGTCGAATCAAACCAACGTCCACTCATGCTCTGGAACAACTAAAATTACATAGTAAGCGAAGAACCTATAATATCTTGGCAATGTGATCTTGTTCGGTTATTCTGCCACTCCTATGCGGAAACCAGAGAACTTTGGTCTATCCCGTATAGGTATAAGCCAAATTTATCTGGTTAGGTGCCCCTCTACGATGTCTATCTTTTCATCTCCTCGGGGAAAGTCGAAAGTAGAAGACTTCCGCCTATCCCGTACTCAGTGATAACCAGACATTTAAAAGCAAAGCGTATGTAATCGCTAACTCAGTAGAGTTTTACGGGGAATGATCTCAAGCGATCCAAATACATCCTACCTCACCTAAACCCTAGCCTACCTCATCCTATACCTAGTCCACGCGGGGAGTCCTAAGAAGTAAACGTGTGGAACCATATTCCAGGCCAACCGTAGGTCAAAACAATAGATTTAATAAACGCTTGGTTAGTTCCAGGTATTACAACACAGGAATTTCACCTGGTTAGTTCCAGGTATTACAACACAGGAATTTCACCAACAGTACTCAGGAGCATTGCAGCATCAGCAGAGTGTGTTTGATAAATATAATAATAATTTAGAATAGCTGGCTCTGGGATGTAACACCATCCGTCTACAATACGGAGAAATATTAGAAATGAAAAGTGTGGGTTTACGTAACCTGAATCTGATTGATAGATAATTGCAATCCTCCCTGGTCTCGCTCGATGGCTGAGCCGACCTAGCATCCCGTCAGTATCCTCACAATTCCCACTATTCCTGTAAAACCTAGAAAAAACCCCAAATTTTCACTTCACTTCAAAACGTCCGACCCCTTCCCACTGACTTTTTCCTACCGACTCTTTAGAAGCCCATTTGTTTTCCTAGAATATTCAAATTCAAAAATCATGTTTTGCGGAACATGATTTATGAAGGTTCATATTCTTTTTAGCATGGCGTTCGAACTCATTTACAGCTCAGAATATATTTTTAGTGTTACAAGCTATATCAAAATGTGTTAATTATTTCTATATTTGCAAATTAAACGAACCAGCATAAACTGGACCGTTACAGCAGGACGCGCCGCGGCGCGCCGCCATCGCCGTCCAAATTTTCAAGTCACGCCGCCGCCGTGGGTTTGGCTATCGGCGCTCATATGTACATATAGATAATATATTATTATTACTTGATATCATTGAGACTTTTACTTTATATGAATGTTTCATTGCAGGTTCACCTTGCCTATTCGAAGACGATAATGTCGATTCTTGGGTCCTGCGTCCCACTGAAAGGAGTGCCCTGGATTGGATGAGGACGACATTATCGTCAATCCACAGGACCGGGTCATGATTGGCGCAGGCGTTGACCAGGAGCTGTTTTTTTGAGCTGGATGCGGCCATTCGAGAGCTGAGCAGGGCTCAGGACGACGACGAAGCCACTTATTTTAAGTGGTTTCAGGATGTTTCTACATTTACCGGGAGTAAAGAGGAATTTTTAGGTCCATCAGACCGAGTCATTCCCGCTCGGTAACACCCTGTCGTCAACACTGTTGACGACTGGGAAATAAAAAGTTCCACTCGTTCACAGTGTTGACGAACGAAACTTTTTATTTCCCGATCGTATCCATCTAGTACCAACATGAGTCAGATGTGTAGATATTTTTCAAATATTAATAAAAGAGAAACGGTATTGTATACTTACGACTTGAGCAAAATTCAAACTAAGAAAGTCCTATAAGTAATAAAGATTGTTGTGAATGTTTTTCAATTTGTAGAATATGAGTTGGTGGCTTGAACATGACTCACTTTTATGGCAGGTAAGTATGGCGGTACCGCACCGGTAAAACAATAGATACGCACACCAACCAAGCCCTAGGATAGGCAGGCAGGTCCGTTATCTATCATGACCTTGAATTAGCCAATAAGAGGGCACCACGGGATGCATTGTTGCATGATTCTGAAAATCTATTTTTAAAAAATGTGCAGTTGCTCGGCATTAGCCTTAGTATTCAGTTATGTCGGAACAGCGGGTAGTTCAATTGGTAAATCAGTACTTGTGTACATAAAAAGAAAATATGTGACTATTTTACTTCATGGTGGTCACCAATACTACACAAGAAGGAAACATAAAAACGAGTTAGTTGACGGCGTGCAGTTGTGCGGCCGAGTTGTGAGAATCAAAATAAGTTAATTTTATTAAGTACATTGAATAAGTCATTTACAACGAAATTATGTACCATGATTTAATGGCACATGAAACTGTGCGTGTACTGAAATATTGGAAAGCTCAAAACTCAAATCATGCTAAATATCCCGTTGTAAATGACTTTAGTGTTTGTAACCATTATGAATATAAAAGATTTATTGTTTGAAATAATAAACAGGTTTTTTTTTAATTCAGTTTTTTACTCCATTTATATGTTTATTACTCACCCAAAAAACATAATGATAGTGCTGATTAAAATTCTTGAGGCGAATTATTTAATAGTTATTGAGCATTACGGCTATAATGATTGTAAATATGATGATTTATCTGTGATACTATTTTAATTTCGCTTGTTTTCAATTTTTGTAAATTATTTGATTATTCTGTAATACAGTTTGTATTACAAAACAATCAAATAATTTAGGTCAGTGGATTGGTAGAGGGGGACCCATTCCTTGGCCTGCGAGGAGTCCTGACTTGACCCCAATGGACTTTTACTTTTACGTCTGGGGTCATATGAAATCGTTAGTCTACGACATCTCTCCTGTACCTTCAATTGAAGAGCTGAGGCAGCGAATTATTAATGCGGCAAACGAAATTAAAACTACACTAACCAGTAAAGTGGTAAAGAGCGAGTTACGAAAAAGAATGCGTGCTTGTGTATGAAAAAGAGGCAGTCATATTGAACATGAGCTGTAAAAACGACTTTGTGCAATTATTTGATAGTATTAAGTTACATTAAAGTACTTATTTCGATGTTTTGGTATACAGGGTGTAAGCGTAAACAGTCTTATCCTTGAAACCACGTATGTACACCCCTAAAATAAGACGATACAAGTTATTTTTAAAAATAAAAGTCAATTAGTTTCGATGGAATTTCATAATTCATTTCTCTGCTATCCTACGTGATTTCATGGACACCCTAGTGACCTTATCACGCCGCGCCGCCCGCTCTCGCCTGTAGCCGGCCGGTGGTGTAGGTATCGAATCGTAGGTACCTACAACTTGTGATGGAACTTTCCCTTCATACTTTTCCCGGCTTAGGACAGGCAAAAATAGCTACTCTAACACATTTGCCAGTAAGTAGGCTAAAGTAGGTAGGTACTTTTGGCGTATTTAAAAAGTTCATCATCAATCAAGTTTTATGTACAATTCAATTAAAATTTACAGCTTTATGTACAGTTTGATTTACTCACATTAGGCATAAAATGTTTGTGCATGACTAGGCACGGTGAACTGGCCGTAGCACACAGGCGAAAAATCAAGAAAAGTCGGACAAAACCTAAAAACAAAAAACGATCCCAAACAAACAAACAGGCTTTATGGGCTATTCAAATAAACAAAGCGCGCCTACCTGCGCATGCGGCGCGAGCCAGATGTTCGTCTTCGCGGCTCGGTCTTAGTCCAAAGTTCGACTTGATCAACAGCGGATGTGTTTACGGGTCTCGTCTCAGTGTTGTTTTAAGTAATCAGTTTTCATTTGCTTCGTGATAGTTACCGTTTTTGCGATGGATTCCCTTCCAGGAGGTAATGAACAAATTTTTAATAATACTTTTTTTGGGTAGTAATGCCCAAAGAATAATATATTAAAAAAAAAACTGTCACATGTTATTTTTTGCATAGTTTTAATCTTCCTGTAGTGAAAAAGTGTAACTGCCTGACAGATCCGGCTACTTTATTGGCAATTTTAGACAGTATGGTCATTGTTTTTCAATATAAGACCATAATTTTATGCGATCTTAAGCGACGCTTTAACAAAATTTTAATTTTACTGAAGGACTTATTTTTGGAACGCGATCCACGTAAACATAAAAAATATTTTGTCAGGAATCGGTTGTTTGATTGAAGCTAAATATTATTTAATATTGTTTTAGGATCAACTGACGAGGAAGTGAGTTTCAGCAGACACACTTTAATCGGCTACTATAGGGAGGAAACTTCCAAAAAGGAGCAAGATAAAATGTCATATTTACAAAAAAAAGTTCAAAGTGCTCTGAAAGTAAATGTTCTTACAGACGAAATAGAGCGCTCCCTAGGAAGATTGGTGTCTGTATATAAGACAAAACTTCTTCAAGCGCACAGGAATTTTGCTCGGTGTGTTAACGCCAACAAAGACTGGTTTGATACCTACATTACATTTCCTGTTGCAACTCACACCCGAAAAATAAGTGGAAGCCTTGGTGGCCGACCTAACAAGAGCTTCGAGGAATGCACCGAACGCACAAAACGTAGAAAGACAGCGGATGTTCGGAAACAATTAGAACCAGAAGAACTGGCTTTTGCTGCCCAGGTAGAATACCGTGCACGTGGTGATATCCATTCGTCGAAAATAATAAAACAAGTTGCTCTTGCTGGTCCCAGTAGCAGTGTTAATGTTCCCAAAACACATGCAAGCCTTCCATCAGATAAAGCATTATCATTGGTGATTGAAGGGCAACTGACTAAATTTCAGTACAATACTTTGCGGACTTCCGCAATGGAGATGAACTGCAATTTGTATCCTACCTAATTATGAGACTGTAACTGAAGCAAAAAAAGATGCTACCCAGAAGGTATTATTTACACTGAAACGAGTGCCAAAGTTCCACTTCAGAATTTAATGGACCACACTGCACAAAGATTATTTTTGTCTCTTAATGAAGTCCTGCAATTGCTTACATCAGATCAGTTACAAAATCTTCGCCTGATATCAAAATGGGGATGTGACGGATCGGGCTGCCATTCCGAGTACAAACAGAGATTTGAAAATATCGGGAATTCTGACGCAAATATGCTGATTACTTCTATTGTGCCAATCCAACTCGTATGTGACCTTAACCAAACTGTGCTCATCTGGCAAAATCCTCGCCCCTCCTCCCCAAGATATTGCCGCCCTTTGAAGTTAGAGATGGCTCACGAAACTGCAGAACTATCAAGATCGGTAGCTCAAAATGTTCAAGCCGAAATTGACGTTTTAATACCAACAAAAGTTGTAATTGAGACAGACTGTGTAGTTAAGCACAAGTTAGTAATGACCATGGTAGACGGGAAGATGATAAATGCCTTAACTGACACAAAATCTGCCATGCGATGCTATATTTGTAATGCAACATCGAAGGACTTCAACAGGATAAAATTCTGCATGTCAAAGCCGATCCCTGAAAACAACCTCAACTATGGTGTTTCATCGTTACATGCCTGGATAAGGTTTGCTGAATTTATATTGCATCTAGGCTATAAATTAAAGGTTGCAAAATGGCAAGCAAGAGACGCACACAGTCAAGCCTTGATAGCAACTGAAAAGCGTCGCATACAGGCGGAATTTTGGCAAAAACTTGGTTTACATGTTGACAAACCAAGGCAGGGTGGAGGTACATCCACTGATGGCAATACTGCTCGTGTCCTCTTTCAGCACGCAGAAGAAGTTGCTGAAATAACAGGCGTAAATTATCAACTAATAAGTCGATTGCACACCATTTTGAAAGTTATGTCCAGTGGTCACAAAATCAATGCAACCAAATTCCAGACATTTTGCTCTAAAACAGCAGCTGTTTTTGTCTGGAATTACCCATGGTACTATATGCCAACAACACTGCACAAGATACTAATACATGGATCGAGTATAATAGAAAATTCTGAAATAGCCATAGGGCTAATGAGTGAAGATGCACAAGAAAGTAGAAATAAAGATGTAAGGAAGTACAGGGAGCGATTCTCGAGAAAATTCTCAAGAGAGTTAGCGATGTAAGACACGTATAAAAGGCTTATGGTGTCGTCAGATCCCTTTATAACTGGACTTAGGAAACTAGTTCACAAAAAATCGGTGCCCATGTGCCAAGATGTATTAAATCTATTAGATGAACCAAATATCACCATAGATATATAATAAAAATGTCTTAAAATAATTAAATTGTTTTTTTCATTACATATCTATCTTTCGTTATACTTTTCCTATAATTATCATGAATTTTTAGGTTTTGTCCGACTTTTCTTGATTTTTCGCCTGTGTGCGTAGGCACGTAGCCTTTGTGTAGCCGCTAGGATCGTTTGCCGGCTTGGCACACGTTGTTCTGGGAACCGCTCTGCGTACATCGTATGAGCCAAGTTCATGTTGTCACCAGCGATGGCATAAAGTCGCACCATTTCAGTCCACTGTTTATTTGTGAACGACATCGTCACTTCTCTACTTAACACAATACGCGAACAAATCGGCACATCACAAATTAGCACGGAACGCGTCGTGACGTGCTCACTACCTAGCAGACGGGCCGCGACTGACGCGCGCGAGCGGGCGGCGCGTAGGCTAGGCGCGAGCGGCGTCTTTGTTCGAAACCGACAAAGCGGGCGGCGTAGGTATAAATGTAGGGTGAAATGCTTTTATGATGTATGAGGATATTTTTTTCAAATTTATGTAAAAAAAAAGTTTAGTTTTTTCATCGGTTTTGGACTCTGCTCATGATTCTGAACTTCTGGTTTCAAGGATAAGACTGTTTAGCCTTACACCCTGTATTATTTAATAAGACGATTTTTCACTTACTTACCTTGTAATGTTTAACCCCTAAGGGATTTCGTGGATCGGATACGGTCCATTAGTTTGTCCTGCCTTCAAGCATCACGTGGATCGGATCCGGTCCATGAGTAGTGTCGACTTTGATTTCAATATATAAGAGTTTAGGGTTTATTTTACTATGAGAAGATTATGACGCATACTTCTTTTTAGACTGAGGTATATTTAGAAAATGACGTCAGCGACACACCATTCAGAATGAACTTGCCAAACGTGTATGAAGTTGGGTTTGTTTGGCGGTCACGGTGCATTGTTTTGTGAACTATAAAATCAGTTTTGTGCGTGTTGTGTTCGTATTTTCAAGGTAAGCTGTGAAATATTATATTATTTGGCATGTATATTATGTGTATTTACAATAGAAATATTGTGAACCACAGAGAAAATTCTCTTATGATAGTCCTAAAGTTGGTGTTTGAATTGAACTCGAATTGAAGAATTTGAACCAAGTTAGGAGTTTCTGTGCTTAGGAATATCATTGTTTACCTTTCTTATCATATTTTATAACGTTTCCATCAATAATCTAAATATCTTTAGTGTAAAAGTAAAGTGTAAACAAACAAAACATTTTTGATCCTCAGGTACTATTATTACTAATATTAAAATCATCATTTATGTCCCGTAACGGTTTGTTTTATAACAAAAAAAAACGTTGCACCTATTTTTTCTAAATTTATTATTATTTTGCAGATGATAGAGTACCTCGATGAGGAATATATAGCCGAATATGATAATAATAATGCTGCGGAGTTGATAGAACAGGTATTTATTGTTATTGTTATTTCATTGGGTTTCACATGGCTACTACTAATATATTACTTAATTTTTTAGATGAATGTGGAGCTTTGTGAAGGTATTGCGGGTGAAGTTGAGGAAGAAATGGCGACGCCGACCTCTCCCATCGTCACAGTCGTTCCTGCAGCGCAGGAAGTATCTTTCACACCGCCTGAGAGGCGAGCAGATCCGGACAGGCCGGAGCAGGTTGACATTGAACAGGACATTTTTGATGCTCAGGTACTAAACCTAATATCGCACGTAACCGTTTGTTTTATAACAACAGAAAACGTTGCACCTATTTTTTTCTTATTTTATTATTATTATTGCAGATGACAGAGTACCTCGACGAGGAATATATAGCCGAATATAATAATCCTGCGGAAATTATAGAACAGGTATTTATTATTGTTGTTATTTTATTGTCTTCTTTTAGAGTTTTACATGGCGACTACTAATATCTTACTTATATTTTTAGATAAATGTGGAACTTTGTGAAGGGAGTGTGGGTGAAGTGGAGGAAGAAGTGGCGACGCCGACCTCCCCCATCGACATAGTCGTTCCTGCATTGGCAGACCAAGAACTATCTCTCATGCCGCCTCCGAGGCGAGCAGGTCCAAGTCCGGGCAGACTGCGCACACGTAGGCCTGTTGGTGGCGGTCGTGGAACAAGGCGAGGTAGAGGTAGGGGAGGGGCGAGAACGGCATCATCGGGTAGGCGCATAAGGAACAATGGTGATCCACTTGTCCAAGTGGGCGTCTTCGCTGATGACGGACTCGCCGATGTCCAAACTGCTGTTGAGGGCGGTCGTGGAGCAAGGCGTGGTAGAGGTAGGGGAGGGGCGAGAACGGCATCATTGGTTAGGCACATTTGGAATAGTGGTGATCCACTTGTTCAAGTGTGCGTCACCGAGGAAGATGTACCTGCCGATCTCCGAACCAGGGTCGAAGCATTGGAGCAAAGCCGTCAGCAACAAGCTCAACTCCAGGCTAATCGCGACCAGAGGCGATTAGAGCGGAGTGCGCGCCAGATGGCTGATGCTGAAGAGGAGGAAGAGGAGGAAGATGAACTCGAGGACGCTCAAGAGTTTTTAGGCGCCCGCAACTCTTTTGAGTGGCATTCCATGGAGGGTCGGACTCCTCAAAGGGAGGAGTTTCTACCACAACGCACAGGATCAGTAGATAATCATCCTGATATACCTGAGATACTCGGCCTTCCGTTCGTTTTGGGACGATGGCATTTTAAATGACATCGTGACCGAAACGAACCCGTACGCAGCTGGTATCAACTCGCCTCATTTTAGGATGAATTGGGTTGATACCAACATTCACGAAATCCTTGCATTATTTGCTTTTTGGATGATGCTAGGAATAGTTAAGATGCCCACGATAAAAGCGTGTTTTAGCACTAATACACTCTTAAAAACGGATGTGTTCAGGAAAATTTTCACGTGCAGGCGTTACACATTTTTGTGTCGGGCCTTGCATTTTGCCAACAACGATCCAAGACCGGAAAGATCGTCCAGGCTTTATTGTCTTGGCAACGTTGTTTCGCATTTAAATGAAAAATTTAAAACAAATAACATCCCGGGGCCAAACATCTCAATTGATGAGAGTTTAACTTTGTGGAAAGGGTCGCTTATATTCCGTCAGTATATAAAGACCAAAGCAGCCAGATTCGGCATCAAGACATTCGAGCTTTGTGATGCCGTGACTGGGTACCTGTGGTCCTTTCAGTTATATACTGGCCGGGATAACACTGTCGGACAAGCCACGCTTTTGAAAAGCACGGCAGTGGTCATCGATCTCATCCGACCACTTCTTGATCGGGGTTACCGTGTCTTTATGGACAACTGGTTTAATTCCCCTACTCTTGCCCGCTATCTAAAGGGCAGGAAAACTGATTGCGTTGGGACATTACGGTCATCTCGCCGCGGAGTGCCACCTCTATTGCAATTAGCTGACCTCAGAAGAGGTCAGTTTCTTGCAAGGCATTCCGGCGACATGACCATAATGGCCTGGCAAGATAAAAAGCGCATCATGACAATATCAACTTGTCATGGTGCTGAGACAGAGTCTGTCACTACTGGTCGCGGTAGTCGCACGACCGATATCTTCAAACCTCAAGTAGTCTTAGACTATAACAAATATATGGGCGGCGTAGATCGGAAGGATCAGATGTTAGAGCCTTACCTAATCGAAAGGAAGCGGTGTGTCAAGTAGTACATGAAAATGTTTAAGAGGCTTCTGAATTGTTCTATACTGAACGCGAAGATCCTTTTGGAGTCTTCGACTGGACGACATCATGACCACATGGCTACCCGCCTTCAGTTGGTACAGGAAATATTGGCTCGACATCTGAATTTAACGCCCAGCCAACGTGAACAAGGCATCCGATCATCTCGCGTAGAGAGTTTCGGTCATTGGCCAGTGCCCATAAGTGACAAAGAAGTCAGACCCAGCGATTCTCGAAGTCGAACTGCTGTACGTTTGAGATGCCATCATTGTTATAAAAGTGGCAGAAAAACGATACGTTCGGCCTACCAATGCGAGCGCTGTCAGGTACCGCTCTGCATCGAGAGAGGCTGTTTCAAACAGTTTCATGCGAATGTTACTGTTTGAAACTGCTAGCTTGGATAGCAGTGAGTTTACATTGTAAATCATATTTATCAGACCTCATACATTTTAGTACATAATCATGTACGTTTTAGTAGGTACATATATATGAACTAAAACGTATGTGGGCTGATAAATATTATTAACTACAATGTAAACTCACTAAATCTTAGTGAGTTTAGGATACTTATCATCAGATAAATATTTTATTGTTACAATATTTTTAGATTTTTGATTATGTGTAATGTATTACTTTACTGTACCTACCTTATGATGAATCTTACGATTTTACGATTTTTTATTTTGTGTAAATATTTTCAGAGTTTTGATTGGGTTAAAGTATGCCTTTACTATACGTACCTACCGTGATGAATCTTACGATTTTTTAGTATGTGTAAATATTTTTAGATTTTTGATTATGTCTCAATGTATAACTTTACGGTACCTACCTACCATGATGAATCTTACGCTATTTTATTCTGTGTAAATATTATTAATTTTTTTATTATGTCTAGCACTGTGACTTTATTTAACTGTACTTACCTAGCTTATGTCTTGTGTACGTAAGTTTAGGTACTTTACTACGATTTCTTATTCTGTGTAAATATTTTTAGAGTTTTTATTGTGTAAAAGTATGCCTTTACTATACGTACCTACCGTGATGAATCTTAAGTTTTTTTTTATGTGTAAATATTTTTAGATTTTTGATTATGTCTCAATGTATGACTTTACTGTACCTACCTACCATGATGAATTTTACGATTTGTTATTCTGTGTCAATATTAGTAGATTTTTTATTATTTGTAATACTATGACTATATTTTAATGTACCTACCTACCTAATGTCTTGTTTAGGTATGTAATTTTACGTACCTACCTACCTTATTATAATAAACAATTACTAACAAAATGAAAATTTTGTGTTTTCCCTATGTAGTCATGACGTAGTAAATAAATGTATTCTACTAACGTTACACATACTTACATAATATTTTAGTACTCACTACATCCTATCCATACTGTGTGGATTGTCCATCATTATTATTATTAATTCTATAATATGAGGTATTAGCATCTGCTGCAGCTTTGCTTACTTATTTTATATCATATGAAAATCAAAATGAGACGTAGTCAAATTGTACGAATTTTTATCGATAAGTGACGTGTTCCCATATCCAGTCACAACACTAGCGAAAATCCGCCTTGGCGGTCCAGACTTTGGATCGTGTTTATTCAAAAAAAGCCTATGGACAAGAAATTTGTTTATTCAGAATATGATTTGTTACATTATTGTTAGAATATACAATAAGAAAGTAGGTAGTAATACATCTCCCCTTCTACGGTACATCGACTTGAAGTTTGACTTATGTCACCTACTTCATGTATGTACCTACTTGAAAAATAAAGAAACAATATGATAGAATAAATATCACAGATTATAAAACAGCTTTCAGAATGGGAATCAGACCAATAGTTTTAGAGATATTAGAATTTATATTCAAAAAACGGGTGTACGCCATCTTGCGAAAATTGGCGTGACGCTCAAGGGATAAAGTGCAAGTGCTAGCGCTAATACGTGAAGGGTTAATTCTCTGTAATCTTGTAATTAATATTTACTTTCAATACCTCGTTAGAAAGCTTAATAAACGTAGATGTTTTTAAAATAATCTGCACGCCAAATGTATTAGCATTTTTTTTAATTGTCATTCTTTTGGAACACATAAATAAAAATATTGAAAATTCATGATGTTTCCGTCTAGCATTTCCTAATGAGGACATACATTTGTAGTTTTTGTATTGTTGAAGAATGCTTGTTATGTCTTCTTAATAAAACATTAATAAAAATTTGATTATAACCAATAGTTTTTTTTTTTAAATGTTTTTGTAACCCTACCCTAACCTCGATTTTTTTATAAAAAGCTTCAATTTTTTTTTTCTCAGAAATGGTTAACTTTTGCACTAGAACATTATGGTTTAATTCAACGGAAATAACCTCCCCCACAACCCCCTCGCAGGAATAGGTCGAATAACCAATAACCCTGTAGAATAGTAATATAGTAAAATAATGTAATAATAATGCATAGTGTATCGAAAACGATATATGTAGTTTTTTTGTAAAAAGGATTCAAGATTTTTTTGGATTTTTTTATTATTCGTCCCACTATCTAGACCAGTTTTTGTAGCAGCATATATTTTTTCCAAGCGAAAACGCGTTGTTATGCATTTAAGGGTTAATATAACTGGTGCAATGATTCTCCAGATTTGGCAGCATGTACTTCTTCGCACTATATCATAGGTCGATGTGTTTGGGAACTGTGTTGGTCAGGATGCAGGTGCGTTTTCCCCTGTGACCCCAAGGTTCCTCTAAAGCTTCTCTGAATCTTCGAATCAGGCAGATCATAGGTCGATGTGTTTGGGAACTGTGTTGATCAAGATAAAGGTGCGTTTTCCCCTGTGACCCCAAGGTTCCTGTAAAGCTTCTCTGAATCTTCGAATCAGGCAGTCTATCGTATGCGATGATATCTAGATGTATGCGAATTTTTTTGTGTTTTTATGGTTTTTTCTGGTAAAAAAACTATGTTTACGGTGAGGTACAAGCATTTACTTTGTGCAAAATTCGTGCCTATCTCTCGGATATATAAACCCGACCACTGGCTATGCGTGGAAAACTCATAACAACGAGCCATACTCAAAGTTCCCATCGGATGGTAATACTTTGTTTATGTATCGTGTTGGCTCAAAATAACAAGGTTCTATGTTACAATTTTACTATTGATATTATGAATGTAACAAGGTTCTATGTATCATTCGCTACATTTTTAGCTAAAATATACCACTAGATGGCGGTTCTATACTTCAAAACATTCAATTTTACATTAAGAAAATAACAAGGTTCTATGTCAAACATAGGACTTTGCATAAAGAAAAAACACGGACTTGTAAATAACAAGGTTCTATGTTAAACATAGGACTTTGCTTAGAGAAAAAAACACGCACTTGTAAATAACAAAGTTCTATGTGGAACATAGGACTTTGCATAGAGAAAAAAACAAGGACTTGTAATTAGCAAGGTTCTATGCTAACTGTTTGTTTTAACCTTTCCTATGCCGAAACGTAGATCCACGCTCAAAAAAAAAGTTAGTTAGTCTGCCGAAGCGTATATCTACACGACATCGAAAAATGAACTTTTTGTGTGTAACCGAGAGTCTAAATCACTTTTAAAGCATTTAATGATTGAGATTATGACCGAATGAACTTAAAATATTACCCGAAATTATTTTTTATCTGTGAAGTTAGTTCACAATAACAAGTGAAAGTGTCGTGTTCGCACAAGTTTTTTCGGAGGTGTTTTTATCTGTTAAAGTAAGTACAGTACGCGGCGATAAATAATGCACATCGATCTGTGGAAAGAGACAATCGGTTAATTTCGGCTTCGTAGAGCGTTATCTCTGTCGCACACTACCTATACGACTGACGAAACATCACTGTCAGTCGTTGTTCAAGTGCGGTAGAGAACGGTCGCGTCCAATTCAAAATATACAATCTGTCTGGTTACCGGTGTCGGAGACTTTGGGGGGGTGAAGTACGGTAAATTTTATCGACAAATCACTATCCCTAATTTTTTTTTCTCGCTCCCTGATAAAATGGCAGCCATTTTGTTTTCTTTTGCCTCGAAGCATGGGTGCTTGTATTGTTTAAGCTATAGCTACCCATGCAGAGGTTCTAGGAGGACGATAGAGGACTCATTTGATTGCCAATAATGTAGGCAATAAAGCAATGATAACATTGTTGCATTTTCTATTTTATAATAGAAGAAAAGAGAATTTATAAAACAAAAAAAAGTTATTTTTTCAACATTTTTTTAAAATTTTTAGCTTTTTCATAAAATTGAGACTGTCAAGCTATATGTTTTTTTTTATTGAACGATAGTACTAGGGCATGCATTCTAAAATTCCGAAATTTCGCAACTCCGGAATCTCGGACAGTTTTTTTACTATATTTCAATTCCGGAATTGAGCACAATATCGTAATTTCGATATTATAATCGAGTACATTTTGATTTATAATTTACTCTATAAACGCAATAATTCTAGTCGTTACTTTGATTTCGCATTTTGCTGTTCAGCAGTTGTCAACGTAAGCGATTTAGGCGATTAGGCTACTTCAGGAACAAGTTATTTTAATTAGCTGAATCACAAACAAACAAGTTTCAGTAAAAATCATAGCCACCCTATAAATGAAGAACGATGGTCACCCTATTGGTTTATAGTTGGTAGGTTCGTGTTCGGGGAATACCCTGAATTTGTCTTAGATATAAAGAAACCAAATTTAGGATACAATAAGGTGATAAGTATTAATTGGACTGTTTGTGACTACCTAAATTAATGGTGTAATAATTGACTTCGGGCAACTTCCAGCTACATATTTTTTCGTCACTTTCGTTTCAATTTGTGCATTGCTGAACAGCGCTTAGTCGCCATTACATCTTTCTCGCGAGTGCGATGCGACGCTGAGACAGAATGTAAGTATTTTTACTTTAGCAGGTGTTATACTTAATTGTTTTGTCTGAATTGGTAATATTATGTATTTTGTGTAAAATGGTTATACGACGATCGTGGCGCGGCGGGCGAAGGTCCGCCAGCGACGCAGGAGGTTGTGGGTTCGATTCTCGCCTCGAAACAATTGTGTGTACGATCTGCAGATATTTGTTCCGGGTGTTCTGGTCGTTATCTATGTAGGTATAATAAAAATATCTATCTATGTATGTATTGTATTAAGTATTGTATTGTATCAGTCATCGTCATCATATATAATACTCAAGCCATTACTCAAGCCCTGCTTAGCTTGGTGCTAGATGATGAAGTCTATTTAAAATAAAATCATGATGATGATCAAAATAAAATCGTGTCCCTACCCTAAGAGTGCATCCAGTTAAGATATACTTCCTTTAGACGGTATTAATTTTATGAACCGAATAAAGTAGAAACTAAAGTAAAGTAAAGTAAAGTAAAGCTAGCTAGTGAATAACAAATAAATGATTATTAGTTCGTTTCGAACCAAATTAGGTAGGTACATAATGATTAAACGGTAGGTTTAACGTTTTTAACTAACTGGCCTCACAGATAGCGCAGTTGGTTGGTCTTTGCCTTCTATGTAGGTAGGTTGTTGGTTCAATTCCCACCCAGGACAAACATTTGTGTTATGGATGAACATAGATGTTTATGTTCACATAGTAGGTTTAAGTATCAATCGCATTCTACTGAGTTACTTTCGCACTTTTGTTTATAAATTTATATTATTTTTAGGATTTTACTTTAGTTTTATGTCCTAAAAATTTATTACTTTGTTTAAGGTCAACTTCATAGGAAAAAATAACTTACCTCCAATTCTCCAACAAAAGGACAACAACAGATATATGGAACCATTTTCTACGTGCAAATGATGGTCAATCTGCAAAGTACAAAATATGTCACTAAATCTTAAAAACGGGTGGAGGAGCCACTACTGGCTTACACACACATATCCGGGCAATTCATTCAAATGTACATTTTAACAATACAGAAACTGATAACTCTATATCGACCTTGACAACTAGCGTGGAAGACATCACTCCAGGAACTTCCAAAGAAGAGCAACCGGTAACAGAAGCCAAAAAGAGAAGGCTCATGACCGACTTTTTTAAGTCAAGCGAATCAATGGAGGTGGTTTTGTCTCGAATGGCAGCATTGGACGGCTGTTCCTTCAGATTTTTTACGGAAAGCCAAGATCTGCAAAAGTTATTTAAAAAATCTGGCTACGAACTGCCGACGTCACCTAACACATTAGCAAAAATAGTGTTAACTCAAGCCGACAAAGTTAAAGCGGAGACCAAAAGCACAATAATGAACCTAAAATCAGCCGGGCATAGATTTGCTCCGTCACTGGATGAATGGACCTCGCTGCGAAATAAGCGTTACATGAACATTAATTTGCATAGCAAAGAATTTGGTGGTTTCAATTTTAAAAATCTCGGACTGATCAAGATTACGGGTTCAATGACAGCTTGGACAGCATTCAACTTGTTAAGAGACCATCTTGCTGAATTCAGAGTGTCTGTGGATGAAGACGTTTTAAGCCAAACAACTGACGGTGCGAGTGTCATGGTAAAAATGGGCAGGTATTGCAAAGGCCATCACCAACTTTGCCTGGCTCACGGAATTCAGCTTGCAGTTACTGATACAAAACTTCAAAACAACCCAAACCTGCAGAAGCGTCTGTTCATCATGCATCGTCTGAAGTCTCTGAATCTGAAAGGGACGAGAACGAGGATGAAATGCGTTTTGAAATCGATAATACCGCTGTTCGCACTGCTGATCCAGGGTTGTACAAGGAAGTTATCGTAAAAGTTCGGCGTCTTGTAAAACTAATAAGAAAATCTCCGCTCAAAGCAGATACACTGCGGGATTATGTCGTAAAAGAACACCACAAAGACATTCAGCTACAATTAGATTGTCGCACGCGATGGTCAAGCATGTCCGACATGATCGGGGTGTTTTTGAAGATAAAAGACTCGGTATTTAAATCCCTGATAGATTGGAAATCCGAGATTAGCTTTTCGGAAGATGAAATTCAAACACTGACCGAGATTCATCATAGCTTGAATGTTGTAAAACTAGCGGTTCTGTCACTATGCCGACGTGATGCACGATTCGGAAGACTTCTTCGCACAAAACGATGACGATATTTTCCCCAAACCAAATAACGAGGAAATTTCTGAGATCATTGTCAATTTATTACGCCAGCTTAAGTACAAAACTGACAGTGATCCCAACCACCTTAATCCTACACATGCCGTGTCCTCCGAGCCCGAAGTAAACGTTTCATCGTCTCCTGCTGACGAAGACGATGCAATTGATGAACCAACTCTGCAAGAGCAGTTAGATAAGGAACTGGATAAATGCAAGAAAAGTCGCAAGAATCTAACGACCAATTTTGACCTTGCAGTCAAGTGTTAATTTTTTTCTCAGTGTATTGCCAAATTAATATTGTTGTGTCTATTATTAAGTTTATGTAAGTTTTCAAATGTGAAACTAATGATTTCGGCGCCGAGTGCCGACTTTCTCACTTTGCCAACTTTTGCAATATTCAATGTAAGTATTAGCGGAGTGCCGACTTTAAAAAAATCCTATGTATTTGTTCGCTGATTGTCGACTTATTATAAATTTACGTATTTTATGAGTACTTTGCCTACTATTATAAACTTCGTTACTTCTGAAAGCACGATACCGACTGTGGTACAATTAAGTTAAAAAATGTTGGGGGGTTCAAGTAGCGCACACCCGTTACTTCAGTTTTATACTTCCATGGGCACGCTTGTGTTGTTTCTATTTAGAATGCATTGAGATTATATTTATTTCATAGATCAGACTATAACCTTTTTGTTATTTGATGCAATGTCAAAGATAAAGAATTGACTTACGTCAATTCATATTATTGCTCTCTTGTTTATTGTATACTTATTGGTATTGTATGTTATTATTAAGAATTGAATTGAATTTACGGACGTGATCTTGAAAATGAGTCAAGATGTGTGTTTTCTCAGGAATAGATTGGTAAATATGTAAAATATTTCTTATTTTTAAGGTATTAATGTAACCACCCGACATACCTATTAACTTATATACAAAACTAATTGACTAAGCTAAAAGGAACCCGTAAGCGTGAAGGTGTAGGTATATCTGGTATATATGATATTAATTAACGGTTAATGTTCTTAGGGTGGACGGACGCTTTGGCGTATGGGCTACAGTCACACATTTGAGAAAAAGAACAAATACTCGTCGCTTTGGCGATGTTCTAATAGAAAATGTCCTGGCTCTGTGACGTGGGTGGAAGAAGATGGAACTGTTGCCAGAGATTCTGATCACAGCTGTATGCCCGATGTTGATGCTTTGAAAATGGCCAAAATCATGGAAGAATTAAAAAAGGCTGTATGTGATGACTACGGTCCGATTCAACAAATTTTCGAAAAGTATGTTATGGAATTCCGTAAAAATACAGAGTATGACGGAATAATTCCAACTTTTGATTCAGTCAAAGATACTTTGTATAGAGCAAGAAATAAGCATTTAGAAGTACACGCTACAGTTTTCAAGACTTTAGAGACAGTTGTGTTACCACGAAGATTAACAGAGAACTTTTTATTAATAGAAGACGGTTCTACTGACAAAATTTTTGTTTTCTGTAGCACTGAAGCCAAAGATACTATAAACAGAGTGTCTGATTACTATGCTGACGGGACATTCAAAGTGGCTCCAAAACCGTTCATGCAAATCTACTCACTTCATGGGGAAGTCGGAGGTAATCCGATTATCGTTCCCTTGGTATTCGCTCTGTTACCCAACAAACAAGAAACAACATATGAGAGATTATTTACGTTACTTCGTCAGCACTTGCCACAAATGAACCCATTACATTTCCACAGTGATTTTGAAATGGCAGCAATGAATGCCTTTCAGAAAGTATTTCCTTGTGTAACAGTACACGGATGTTTTTTCCATTACGCTCAGGCTTTACGTAAAAACGCAAAGAAAGCAAATTTATATAATACCAAAGAACAGAAGGAAACAATAGCGTTATATACAGCTTTAGCACATCTACCACCGGCACACATTCCCGAGGGCTTCCTTTCGATTAATTTTGAAATTTCTTCTGACAACACCTCTGTTTGGAATGATTTCGTTGGCTACTACGTTAAACAGTGGATGAGATATGATACAGTGGCAATCATGAGCTGTTACGGAAGACCTCATCGAACCACAAACATCGTAGAAGGATGGCACTCCAGATTAAATAAGATCGTCGGATTTAAGAAACCACATCTTTTCCCTATCATAAAAGTTCTAAAAGACGAAAGTGTTCATTGCGATTACAACGTTAGAATGAATAACATGCACTTACCAATTTCCAAAAAACAATTAAACAAGTTTAAATTAAGAGATGAACGTATAAAGAAGATCACTGAAGATTATTTAACAAATAGGATCGATGTAAAGACTTGTTTAATGAGACTCAGCAAAGTAAGATTTCTAAAATAAAATTTAACTGCATTATAACCAACTTTATTATTACAATATAATATTTTGATTGCCTTAATTTTTACGTGAAATGTTCTTGACTGTACATAAATTTGACAGACTGCGAAAATATACACGACATAATTGAATAGTCTACAAAACGCTACTAATTGCATAAACATAACAAAAATCGGCACTCCGCGAAAGTCGTCGATAAGCGATTAGTTGCATAGGACTTTCCAAAATTCGGCAGTCCGCTGTAACCTGTATTGAATATTGCAAAAGTCGGCAAAGTGCGAAAGTCGGCACTCCGCGCCTAAATCAAACTAATATACCTATTCGTGTTTTATCGTAAGATTTCAATAGATATTCCTTAATAGATTAAAAGATTGTTAATATAACACATTTAGTTTGACTCGATCCTTTCCTCAAAATAAAAAATGCCAATACCGGAACCAGTTTCGGAATTCCGAAGTTAGGTCTCCAATATCGAAACTCAGTTCCGGAATCGAAAACATTCCGATATTGCATGCCCTAGATAGTACAGAATGTGTGCTTCAAAATTAGTCATGCATCTTAGCCCTGAGTAAGATAGTTTAGAAGTTATGACGATTTGAATCTGACCCTTGAAAGTTTAAATATCCCGCTAATAAGCAACTGGACTCACGGTTTCGAGGAATTGCGTGTCCATAGACAATTCTGTGCTTTGTTGTAGATAAGGACGTGCTGAAACTGAAAAAAAAGGGCGCGCTGTCAGATAAATTTTTGTTAAGTTTTGTATTTTCCGCTGACGAAAGTTAACAGAAATGGAAGATTTCCATTATTCCAGCCAGGACGTGGCCAACATCCATTTCGTCTATGGATTGTGCAACGGGAACGATAATGCTGCGGTAAGAGAGTATGCGAGAAGATTTCCCAATAAACAAACCCCGAATGCTCGCACATTCATACGACCATACCATTTTAGAAGACAATAAAGGAATACGTTCGTTAGGTGCTCTTCAAATACCATTTTCGGCGAGGTTGAGGTGTAGTCAATACATAAGTGAAATCGATCATATCAATACAAAGGTGTTTAATATTAACCCGGGAACGGTGACCTATATGTCTGTGGGACCGGGTCACTTGAAAAATTCGAATAATTTTTTCCCTGGCCGCCGTTTTTTGTCGCCATTTCGAGTAGCTGCCTGATTTCTCTTCCCCCACCACCAGTTCACCGCGCGACGTCTGTGCGGGCGCACGTTCTTGAGTTTTGGCCCCAACCCGGTGCGGTACACCGGGGTCACCGAATATGTAAGTAAAATATGCAAAGTTGAATTATTTGTTTTTGTCTGGTTTGTGTACATTTTTTACTTACGTTTATTATTGTTTTATTGCATTATCCTATAATCAGTAAGTTTATTGCATGATTTTATAAATTTTATCGAAATATCACAAATTTGTTCTATCTTGTTTCAAATACAAAGTTTGTTACAGCATGTCGTACGAAAGGGAACAGAATCGTCTAGAATCGCTTCTCCACGAACTGCTTGATGCCGACAGACCATCAATGTCTTCAGACAGTGAAGCTGGAAGTGATATCGAACCAACGAATCCTTCACCAGATGACATACAGAATTCAGACAGCGAAGAGGAGCTCAGTGACCGAGAAGCTTCAAGTAATAACAGCGCCTTTCATTTAGGAAAGGATAAAAGTACGAAATGGAGCAAGGAACCCCACCGCCAATCTGTCCGTACTAGAAATTTCAATATAGTAACTCAGTTACCAGGACCTAAACGAGCTATATCTAGTGAAAAGGAATGGAATCTTGGAATTTGGAGACACTTCTTTGACGACACTATAATTGAGATTATTGTCGATTATACCAACCAATACATTGCTTCCGTGAAAAATAATTATGCAAGAGAAACGTATGCCAAACAGACTGATTTCAAAGAGGTATATTGCTTGATTGGTTTGCTTTTATTAGCCGGAGTAAAAAATCGAATCACCTGAATGCTGAAGAGTTGTTTCGAACGGATGGTGGTTCAGAGGAAATATTTCGGCTTTCTATGTCTGCCCAGAGGTTTCAATTTCTTCTGCGAACTTTGAGGTTTGATGATGGGACTACAAGGGCACAAAGAAAAGAACTAGACAAAATTTGCCACATTCGAGAGATATTCGAGAAATTTGTCCAAAATTGTAAGGATAGTTACACTTTATCTGCTTTTGTGACTATCGATGAAAAGTTGGAAGCTTTTCGTGGAAGGTGCTCATTTAGGCAATACATTCCGAATAAGCCTAAACCTTATGGTATAAAAATTCAAGCTCTGTGTGACGCTAAAATGTTTTACACATTCAATATGGAAATATATCCCGGAAAACAGCCAGATGCAGGCCCATACGCTCAAGACAATTCAGGCTTGGCCGTGGTTCAAAGGTTATGCGAGCCCATTTTCAATACTGGTCGCAACGTCACAACAGACAATTGGTACACCAGTATACCCTTAGCGGAAGCATTGCTTGAGAAAGGTCTCACCACAGTTGGAACAATTCGGAAGAACAAGAGAGAGATTTCCCCTGATTTCAACATATTGCGTGGTCGAACTGTGAAATCAAATATGCTTGGTTTTCGTGATAACATGGTTTTGGTTTCACATGTTCCAAAAGCAAGTAAAAACGTTCTCCTGATTAGCACAATGCACAATAATGCTAAAGTCGATGACGAAACTCGAAAGCCCGATATAATTTTGAGCTACAATGACACCAAGGGCGGCGTTGACGTGGTAGTGGTAGATCGTTTGTGTGCCAATTATAATTGTGCTCGAGGAACAAGACGCTGGCCTATGGCAGTGTTTTACGCTATGCTCAATGTCAGTACCATAAACAGTCAGGTGATACATACTACAAACAACCAAAATTCAAAGCTGAAACGTCGTCAATTCATTGAGAATTTGGCTATGAAATTAATTGAACCTCACCTAAGAGACCGACAGATGCAGTTGCACTTGCCACGGTCGATGAGACAAAGACTGTCGGAAATTTTGAAGATAGATGATGTTCCTGGAACGGCTGGTCCATCACGAAATGGCCGTTGCTTTGAATGTGGATGGAAAAAAAATACCAAATACACTTGCCACAAGTGCAAAAAACATTTGTGTCTTGAGCACGTAGTGCCTTATTGCAGGATTTGCTTGACTGAAGAATAGCTATTTTCAAAGATTTTTTTTTGTAATTTTTTGTGGGTAGAGTGCCATTTTTGTTTGTTTTATGTAAGTTCTTATAGTCTAGAAACTGAAAAGACTGAAAGAATTTCGAAAATATGTTGATTGTTATGTATTCAAAGTTTTATAAAGCCGGAGTGTAAAAACCAACTACTTTTATAGGGTTCTATGTGAAGTTGTATAATTTAGAGCTGTGGCAAACCGTATGTATTCGGTACTGAGTAACGGGTGCGCCATCGAGTACCGAGTAACGAAACGTTACACACGAATGCATTTCGTTACTCGCATCTTTCGTACTTTGGGTACCTACGCTGTTTCAGTTCGCGCAAGCACCGTTGATGCGTGTATTGAAATGTTCGTATGTTTTACGCATGCGCGCGCTTATTCGGTGAATTTAAAAACATACGTTACAAAGAACGATGCTTGATCGAAGAAAAGAATTTTCCGAGTAGACCAGATGTATGATATTGAACGAATCATGTGATATAGTCGAAAAAAAAACACGGGGCATAGACGTTAGTGTTTAGAACACGTTGGGGGCCATTCATTTATTACGTAAGACGATGTTCGCTCATTTTACCCCTCCCCCCCCCCCATTTTAAGAAAAAATAAGAATAGGCCGACCCCCTCCCAACTGTTTAGTATTTATTACGTAAGAATCCAAAGGAAAATATGAATACCTACACGTTTGGTTTGTGCTAATGTTTATTTTCAAAGTACCTAACAATTTTTAGAAATTTTTATTTGTAGGTACCTAGGTACTTACAAAAGTACTGATAATTTTTAAATAGCAGTAATGATGAGTGTTGTTTACGCAAACAAGTGACTAGTAGTCCACAAGCAGGGAGTTCCCGGGAGGCGCAGTGCGACTAGTGCGAGTGGCGCGGGCCCGTTGCCATGGAAATGGAAATCATTTACCTATACGCATCCGAGCGAACGTTGGCACTCGCGCGGTTGCCCGCGCTTTTTCAAAGTCCACCTAATAATAATTTTAATTGTGCGCATTTTTGTGATCTTACGTAAGAGCTATCGAGACTCCCTCCCACCCCCTTGTAAGAAAAAATAAGACATGGTCAACCCCCTTCCCCCCTAAATCGTCTTACGTAATAAGTGAATGGCCCCTTGTGACGTCATGAGAATGGTGGCCCTGTACGCGTACGTAATACGACTCGATTCGATGCTCTAACATAGCATGTTATGATGAGGTATCAGAAGTAACGAGTAACGATACGATAGTAACGAGTACTAATACATAAAGTAACGAATACATACGAGTACGCATTTTTTCGTTACTTTTACACCTCTAGTATAATTATAAGAAAAAGTAATTAAACGAAGCTGTGATTAACGAAATATTGTTGTTTTAATGTCAAATAATTTATAATTAATAAAAAATCTTGTCAGTAAATAAAAGATTTTGAAAAATCTTTCATTGAAAACCCCGGTGCGTGGAACCGGGGTCACCGAAGATGTAAGTCAAATCGACGTCACCGTTGGCGGGTTAAGTATTTCATGTTAGGTATTTAATAGTAATTATTTGTATTTTCTTTACAGAGACAAACAGTTCGACTGTGGACAAATCGATTTGCTGAGGAAGGCAACACCAAGGATAGGCCGCGAGCATCGCGAACCCCCATAATATCGGGCGATTCCTTGGATAGAATGGTAGACACATACGAGGAACATCCCTTTATACCAACAAGAGTGTTCGCACAAGAGTTTGACTGTTCGGTTTCAACTGTGCGTAAAGCTTTACGAAAAAAAGGCCTACGCAACAGAAAGCCGGCAGTCAAAGTATATTTAAACGACGCTCAAAAAGCGGCTCGCGTCCGTTTCGCTAGAGATTTCAGGGACTACGATTTTACGCCATATTTTCCGACGAAAAAAGCTTTAGATCAAGCCAACAAGGTCGTCGGCACTTATGGCGTTTGAATAATACAAGATACGAACCGCAGAATATTCTCCACAATACCGAGTCCGGAAGGATTGCGGTCAACATGTGGGCCTGGATGAGCAAAAGTGGCCCCGGGGAGTTGGTATACTTGCCCGAGCGGGCTACCGGTGCTCACTACTTAGAGTTGTTGCAGGACACAATGTTGCCTACAGTGAGAGTGGTGTATCCACAGAACGAACTCCCGGAGTTTATGTTCGTAGACGATAACTGTCCGATACACCGCTGTCGCTTGGTTCAGCATTGGCTCCAGCAACAACCTGAGATAAGAACAGTCCGGTGGCCTTCGCGTTCTCCAGACTTGAATCCTATCGAGAATTTATGGGGCATAATGGTTCAGAGATGGGATTCAAGGGCTGAGAGAACAAAAGAAGCCCTAGTGGCTCATGTTGACCAGATGTGGGACTCGTTGCGCGGTTCGAATCTTTGTGAGAACCTCATAAATTCTATGCGCAGCCGATGCGATGCCGTTATAAGTGCAGATGGTGCTATGACCAAATTTTAACAAAAAGGTAACGCCGAAAATGTTACCTTTTTGTTAATATTTGGTAAGTATCCGAATACTTAGGTAGAATTTGTAGGTAGGTAGGTAGTAATTAAGTATTGTACGATATGTTGTAAGTAACTCGTAAATTATTGTGTAACTAAGTGTAGGTATAGCTATAACTAATAACTAAGTATCTGTGTTCTGTAGATTGCTACCTGTAGATTGTTTGCAACAGTCTGCAGTTAGCTCAATTGTATTAATTGTAAATACTAGTTCTATTTTTATTTCTTTTATGTGATTTTAATTGTCTCCGTGAATAAAGTGTATAAGTATATATAGTAAAGGGTTTTAGGTATATTTTTAATAAAACGCAATCTTGTAATACCTAGTATAGTTTTATTGTTATGTAAATATTTTTTTAAAAATAAACCTTTAACTAAAAATAACTATGTAGTTATAATATATGCTCATTTAGATTTAAAAAATAAACTTGCTTTATTACCTACCCTATATCCTACTCTTTTATTGCTCTTACAAAGCGGTCAAAATCATAGGCATGCTTCATAGTTAGGTTTCTGGGCGGCCGGTGTGCTTGCATCTGTAATCAATCGTTCTTCCTAATCTACTTCTTTTTTTGGGAATACCTTTTATTAAAAGTATTTACCTAAATAATATTTTTACTACAATCACGTTAGATGCGAAATACTCTACCCTACTAGAACACAAAACTTAGCTTCACGCACTTACTATCCATTTTTTTGTCAACCGAAGTGACAAAAAAACCCCGTTAGGCCCCGTTGAGTGGGTAATAACATAAATTCGTCAAAATGCTTGATAAGTTATGAAAAAATCTACTTCAACCAAAACTTCATTTTCAGATTCATATGCTGAATAACTCAGTTGCATTTTAGCTTTCGGACCCCTCCCATCAAAATTGATATATTTTTTAATTTAAATAAAATGACAGTTATTTTTGACATAGATTGCGTACTAAGCAAAAACAATTTCTTAATATTAGTGTCTAGAGAAGCTTTGTGGCCTTGGGTGGGTCAAACCCATTTGGTTAAAAGGACTCAGTGCGCGTGTGGGATGGCTAGGCCCGATCATGTGGGCCAAGACCACATGACGTTCAATTTCCAATTGCAGGAAGACCGAATGATGTTTTTTGACATGGACGTTGTGTGGTGCCATTGTGGTATGGCGTATTATGACCACTATGAGCCCGACGAGTGTGATTATTGTTACGAGCGCGGCAATAATTAACGAAGGTTAGTTAGTTTGTGTTTACTTTTTTACTTTAGATGTAAGAAGTGTATTTTTCAGATCACTAAGGTTCTTTCTTAAGACTAGATAGATCTAGATCCTAAATATGCATGCACAACATAATTTAACAATAGAGCAGTAAAAGTAACAACATTAAGATTATAAAAATGAGTTGAAAATGTTGGATACTTAGTAATATCACAGATTAGATAACGTTACTTCGTAACAGATACCTCACTTACTCGATTTAACCAATCTACTTTGAGTCTTAAGGGAGAAGAAATAAAGTTCGTAACGCTCTACGCGCTGTTAGCGAGGCGGCTCGATCAAAGCCACCCGCGCCCCCCTACCTCTACAGTTCCCTCGCCGGCCCTTGGCTTGACGGTAGGGTTGACCATCGATAGTTTTTGTCCAAGTGCGGATATTATACTTTAAGTGCCTTAACTCTCTCATACAATATAACTAGGTATCCCACCTACTTAATAAATAAGTCCGTGAACAAAAACAAACGTAGAATAAAAAATACATTTTAATTATTAGAGAACATTGTAAGCTAGGTAAAAGGTATTATTATTGCTAGGTAGGTAGCAGCTGCTTATATCCTAGGATATAATTTAAATATTTTTGTGTCAAGACATTATTTTCTGTACGTAGTAGGTAATGCAATCTCGTCTCGCCGAGATCCCGATCTCGCGAGATACCGGCCATATTTTACGAGATTGTATCTCGTCAAATTTCGCACGAGATCTCACGAGATAACGAGACGTGTATTTCATAGCGCGGCTGCGCGCGAACTGAATCCTGGCCGGCCATGCGGCCGCGCCTGGCGCGGGCACAGGACAAGAGGGGTAGGCGGGCTTGCGGGGGCCCACAAGTGTTAGGCAGAACGAGCTTTTTCAGCAGCAGGGTATTTGGCATGCAAAATCAGAAGTCGTCTATCAGATGATACTCTCGACATGATGTGTTTTTTGAGAAGCCATTTTCAGACAAACTAACTTTCCTTTCCGTACCTTGATAACTTCATCTGACTTCTACCACAGATTAGATAACTTCTACTTTAAACTTCTTTTATTTGATTAATACGATCTCACAACATTTATTTAAGAGCTTGTGGAGTAAAGTTTTTGTTTTGTTGTTTTTATTTACCATAAGTAATGTTCCTATTACTCTTAATTATTGAAACTAAAGTAATAATTTACAAAAGACTAAATATAGGTAATTATTGTTTTGTTACCAATATTGTAAGAATTTGAACTGATTAGCTACAGTAGGTATAATAATTATAGACATAAACAAATGTTATTAGAGTTAGAGACAAAATAATAAGTACTCTGTTGATTTTTAAAATAAAACTTACATTATTTTTATAACTAAGCAACGCAGTTTCTATTTAATTACATATCATGTCAATTACTAGTTCTTAAAACAAGCATTTGCATATGTTTTAAATGCGATTCTCCCAATCTCGCGAGATCCCGTAATTCGCGAGAGTGGGTTTTGAGTCTCGCGAGATCTCGCTAGGCGGAAATCTCGTACGAGATTGCATTCCCTAGGTAAGTACAGATGTGTCATACGCATGTACAGAAAAAATTGTACACTCAAATCACAAAAGATAGGTAGATGTAGCTGACATATTAGAAATTATAGGTAGTAGACAAAACCTATCGTTCGGCTTGCGGCTCGCGCGAGCCGCACGCTCGCGCGCGGCGGCGGCAACCTTTGACAGTACCACCGCGGGGCGGTAAGAAAACTGTAGGTATATAAATATAACTCAAAACTGAGCGCGAGTGACGGAGCACTGGTAATATACTAGGTTATCAAATAATATTTGAACCATTCTAAAGTATATATGACTAGTTTATGCCCGCGGCTTCGCACGCGTTGTTTCTGTAAACGTAATGTTAGCGATGCTGTAAATTCATTATCAGTTTTTAAGGGTTTCTATCTACCGCTCGACTATTTTTATATATTCAGGCCAAAATGCGGGTAAATACCCCAGCTTTGGGAATCGCTTAGACGTTGCTAATAATCTGGCATTGTATTTGCGGGTAGAAAGAGGATTCTTCCTCAGCTGTAACTGATCGAGAAACTGTCCCGCATCATGTAATGATTCTAAAAGATAGTTGTTATTTAAAAACTAGTCCTTTCACACGAATATAAAGTTATTAGCTGATCTAGCAGATCCTAAAAGATTTAGGAAATCCCTGAAAGTATCCAAATGATCATCTGAGTGGAGTAAGTATTTAACATCAGAAGTGCTATGTGAGAACCGACGTTGCAGAAAGGCGAATGGTATGTACTTACAAATGATTTAAATGTTACTACTTGCTGTTTTGCGAGTAGGTAAGGTATCTAACATTTTGAACGCTGGGTAGAAGTCCCCAGTATACTTACTGAGGTGCCTACCAACGTACCTACCTAATACTCGTAGGTACCTAATACCAAATTATTCATAAAGGTTATAATTATAACATTTTTAATGCTACTTTGGAAGCTAAGGCCGCCGGCCCACTGCGGCGCACGCTGTGCACGGCCACGCGGCGGATTTTAACTGCGTGTGGGTTCGTTTGTTTGACAACGTGGGTCTACGTTTCCGCACGCGTGTACCGCGTGGATAGCGTTGACAGCGTTGAGCTGCGTAAGCAAGTAACAAAACATTATATTTAATATAGAGTAACTATGTAATGTATAATTTAATTAAGTACTTACTTTGCTTAGACGTGACCAAGTGTTCCATGTTATTTTATGGTAAAAATAAATGAAGTGTATATTATTGTAGTAGTATGTGTGTAACTAGTATGTGTGTATATTATTAATAAATAAATAAAATAGTATCCATAAAATAAATGTGCTTTTTTCTTTTTTCTGTTTTTGCTCAAGCTTAAAAACCTAAAGCTAACCCGTTTTCATCGCCAGCCGGGGGCAGCGCGGTATAATGAAAGGTGTAGAAACAAAGGGCCCTTTGCCCTTTGTTTCTACATCGTCGCGCCGTCGTCCGTCCGACGATATGCAACTGAAACCTCTAGACTATAACAGCAGGTCAGCAGAAAGGACTAAATGTATTTGTAAACAAGAAATCTAATATGTTTGATTTGAATTTTTGGCTATTGTCATATCACAATCTCAGCTTATTCATCTAGAGACACAGCACTGAGAGCTACGTGAATACTTAATAATGGGATGGTAAGTCACTAATTTTATAATAATATCAATTTTTACTTCAAACATTTAAATAAGTATTGTGAAGAGAAAAATGTTTCGCTTGATACTGTTTATTTCAGTACAATATTGAAAAAAATTAAAAAAAGTTTCGAGGAGCGCTTTCAAGAATTTAGAGCAAATAAATCTACGTTATCCTTCATCTTATACCCCCTAAATATCAAAGTCGGTGACATGAACTTGGCGCCGTTCAATGCAGATTCTACTGAACTTCAGATGCAACTCATTGATATCAAGAAGAAGGAGCTGTGGAGCAGTAAGTTCACAGCTCTTATAAGCCGTTTGGAAGAGTACGAGAGAGAGAAATCAAAATTGATTTTGAAAATAAGTGGACGGCTGTAAAGCAATTGCCCAAAATAGAGCAAATCGTGTTTGATACATGGAATAGCCTGCAACATATGACACGACTAAAAAACTAGCATTAGCTGTCATATCAATCTTCGGCTCTACATATTCTTGTGAGCAAACATTTTCGTCCATGAATCAAATTAAAAGCAAATTAAGAAGCAAATTAACCGACGACAATTTACAGTCGTGCCTTAAATTAAAAACGAGTAATTACTTGCCAGACATAAGCAAGCTTTCGAAAGCAATGCAAGGACACCGTTCCAACTAAAACTAAAATATACTTAATGTAATTAATAAGAGAGTTATTTTTATAAATGTCTAGTATAAGTAAATAAATATTATTTGTTTCATTTCCCGCATGTTTTAAAACTCTAACAGTGTCACTCATTATATTTTTATTAAGCTTTGTAGTATGAAGCAAATTAGACTCTAATTATTAGACTAATAAAATTCATGCTGCGGCTCTTTGAAGGCATGGGAAAATCTACGAACTTGATATTTGGCTCATTTGGTTGGTAAGTCTGCCGACCCCTGGGTTAACCGATGAAGAAGATGGATCCCAACCAGTACTGAACAATTTTTTAAGTACAGAACATAGACCAATACCAACGCCATCACCACAGTCACCATATTCAGTGCCGTCGCCAACTCCACAATCTCGACCATTACCAACGCCATCGCCGCATTCATCTTCAGTATCAATGCCAACGCTATCTCCACAATCTCGACCGTTACTAACGCCATCGCCGACATCAAACATTTCAACGAAGAAAAAAATCTGAAAAACAAAAAACTCCATGGATGAAAGCATCCTTGATTATTTTAAGGCTAAACAAGCTAGGGCAGAAACAACTGAACATCATGCACAAAATCCAAAATAGTGCATTTTACACCAAGGCGAGAAAGTGATCAATTCCTACCGAGTGTGTCGTTGCCTTAAAACACACGAGGTAGGAATCGCACTTTCTGCCGAGTGATAAATATTGCTTTATACTACACCTTCGAGGAAAATTAAGAGCAGAATTAATTATTGATTGAAATCGCGCCCAATGACGTTGGTAAATCCTAATTGACCGCGCCAGCTTTTGGGTTCTTTTTTCAAAATATTGTTCGGAAATCGGAGAATGCCTAATGGACTTGGAGTAAAAACTTTTTGTCGTTTGACCGAACGAAAATAACCATAGCTACCGGCCGATCTTTTAGGAAATTAAAAAAAAATAACACGTTAGAAATGGATTTCCATACACTTTTTCCTCCCGCTAAAACACGTGAGAAATGAAATTCCATAGAGTTTTTCCTCCCGGTTTCCTATAGGCCTGCATAGACATAATTTCTATTCTATAAATGGAAAAGGAATAGGCAACTTTCCGAGCAGGTGTAGTATAAAGAATGTTTCTGCTGAGCTTATTGCCCGATCTAGAACCTATGTCCGACGGACAAATGAGAAAATTTAAACGAGGCGTTATGCAGTTAATAGATGATATTTTGGAAGATACGCCTACTACATCATCGTCAATAGACAATTTGCAGATTACATTGTATAAATTGTATTATGAAACAGTAGGACAAGATTTGACCACACCGCTTAATGAAAATACTTAATTTGTTTATATAAATAACTATTTTGATTACTTTGTTTTAATAAATAAGTATTTTGATAGCTTTACCTGAGTGTTATTAAAATCCTTTCCTCAGCTGTCACGCATTCTCTCATTACTGTACTTTTCTTATTAATATTCAGAGTTAACAACTGCATCAAATAATAATATGATTCTTTTGACATTCTATAAAAATGACGAAATTTCTCGTCGTCATTCTCATGCAGTTCTCTAGCAACGACGAATGCTCTACAATTGATTTTTTTTTTGATGTACGGATGCACCCAGAATCTTCTTTTACATTTTCGTTTATTCTTGTAATATAAATACAGAAGAACATTGTCTTCATCGCTCGACATCTTCATACGAATGTTGTTCTTCAAATGATAAAAAATAGTCTCATTTGCATAGCACCGTGTGCGGAAACGAGTATGTAGCATACCAGTAGGCGATCATGGTTTGCATCTCAGTCGTGTAGCATTTGAATAGGTTCGTGAGAGAAGGGCCTAAGTAACCAGTTGCGAAGTTCGGCCTATACGCGCCTGCGGCTCATCGATATTTTTATGTTTCAAGTACTTAAATAAGGTATGTTTATACTTTTATTGTGACAAAATTCCTAATTGTAGTGGTGTAATAAGAGTTTTCGAGTGTTTTAGCAGTTTTTTGTCGTATAAATGTAAATTATTATATAATTATTATTTTAAACACTTATGTTATAATCTTCTTAGCAAATAAACACACAAAATTGCATAAACAAGGTTCTGCAACGGTAGTATAGTATTTTAATACCTGTGGCGATGGTATGTTTCATCTTATCTCATGTTAGATATGAAACAAAATGCCATTTTGTCTAGCTTTATAGTGTATAATCCATTATTCATCCAGGTCGACAGGACAGGAATTCTCAGATTAACTCAATCAAATGTTAACTTGTTGTTTCTTGTTTGTGTAGGTTATACAAAGACAATGACCTCACAATTCAAACAACGAGACAGGCACACTTCGAAGGCCTTTCTACGGGACTGAAGGGGCCTTCTGGAAAGGGAAAACGCTTAATAATAGTACATATTGGTAGGTTATCTATTATATTTTTATGAATCGTTATTGAGTAGACCGGTAACAAATCGAGTAGGTGGCATCATGGTCATAAGTATTCAATGAGATCCAGTGTGTTACTATTTTATCCTGTGATATCATTGATATTCGTAAAGGTGATGCAATAAATTGTTGAAAAAATTACTAACTTTTTCTACAGCAACTGCTAACATTTTTGTTTATTTTTTGGCGTGGTCAATTTGCAATATTCGAAGGCAATTGATTGCAAAAACTCATTATCGCAAGATGATTGCCCAGCAAAGCGAATAGATCGTAAAATATCATCTAGTTCGAGTTCAAGCAGCTCGTCTTCATCCAGTTAGAGTTCATCCAGCACAAATTCATCCAACTCATCCTCTTCAAACATTATTGGTCCTGATGAATCATCTCGAATTGCAAATTTATTTGGACAACAAAATCAGTCATGTAATGTCAACAGTTCCTAAAGACCAACCTGAAGCGGTAGTTTGCGATAACTCCACCCTGGATCCCCCATATTCTGAGCCAAAGTCAAGTAATCCAATATTAGATAATGATTCTACAGATAACGATTTTTCACCGGATGATAGTGGCGACGAATACAATCCAGCAGAATTTCGCCGTCGTCAAGTAATTTGCCGGCGTAATTTGATCGGACTATGTAAGTAGGCCCGTAAAATTCTAATTGGTGACACAAATTCGTTTTAATTGTGTCGTGGTTTTGTCCACAAACATTCTACATAGAATTTAGCTATTTTTTAGCTATATTATAATGAATAGATTTAGTTTTTCCCCAAACTAAGAAGTTTGACAACCGCCATATCCGCCGATGACGTAGAATTTGTGTCTCTCTCGCAGTGTCAACCCTTTTGTCCAAATGCAGCACCGCACTATTCAGTGCAAGATGGCGGCCCGCGAGGATACTCGTGTCCGCGAAATATCTCGTAACACCAAAATGGAAATGGAATTGTTCACTTTCGTTAATATTTTGGCAATTCTGATTCTCTTAATACGCCAAATGTTGCGTATATTTCGCCACATATGATATTAGAGAATTGACATAAAATGTCAAACTTATCACGAAATTACCTCCTATTACCCTATGTGTCGAGCTGCGCTCGCGCCCGCATCGTTTTCTTTAGCTTAGAGTAATTATAATCAAAATAATATGGAATGACGATAGGTTTATCAGTCTAGGTTAATATTTAGTGCACTCAAAGACAAGGACAGTGACAAGTGCCTAATAGGTACTGAAAAAGAATGTAATTCAGTGGGTCACTAACCTAAACCCAGCTTAAAAATCGTTCACTGGTCGAAGTGAAGTTTACCAGTTATAAAAACTTGCTCTGCTCGCCAAATTTCATGATTTTACGTCTACGGGAAGTACCCTTTAGGTTTTATGTGCATGCCATTCCCATTGAAATTTTAAAATATTGGGACATAATAGGCTGTACATTTTGATTGCGTTGACTTAGAAGTTTTATTCACACTCAGCGGCACAATTAACCGCCCACCTTGATTTTTTACGATTTCGGTTAAAATAAATAATTGTGGCAATACTTTTGAATGTTATTTTATAACGTAGGTATTTTGAAGTAAAATGAAAGATAATATTGTTTTTAATTATTACATTTTTGTATAACATACTGATGACTGACTGTTATATTTTATAGAATCCTCACCAACCCTCGTCTTCAAAAAGGCAAGGAAGATGCGCGATATGTCCATCTAGAAAATTAGGAGGACCAAAAAAGGGTGTCATATATGCCAAAAAATACTGTGCAATGACTACTGTGTGTACCTGTGCCAAGGCTGTTTTGCTGAAAAATATTCTAGCAAAGACGGCATATAATTTAATTATTTTTTATGTTTTTTTAATTGTTAGCTAGATTAAGACAGACTTGTTCCTAAAGACCAAGATTATTTTCCAAAGATGATTGAAATCCAAAGTGCCTCATAATTAGTTATCTATATTAAATAAATCTTTATTTTTCTAACCGCTAATGTTTTATTTTAAACCCCTAAGGGTCGGTACATATCTGACGGAAGATGCGTCACGTATTATCGGTCGCGAAACGCCAAAACAAACAAATATATGAATCATATAAAAGCAAAACCAGCAAAATCCACTTTTTTCTCTAACCGATATTTTGGCGCCACTGTTTAGTTCATCGAATTCTTTGCCAAATTCAAAAAACGTACTGCTGCAAAGACAACATTATCCTATACTAAAACAGCCACAAAAAATACTGTTAGCTGCATAGCAAAATCCTTGTTGATGAAGTGCAAAAGTAGCAATATCCATATCAGCCAATCACAGCTCGTCATACGTCACGTAACCAGTATGGCGTCAATTGTGTTTGTAAGTGAATCATTGTCAGTGTAATTAATGTTTTTTTAATAGATTTTTGAGGTTTTAGTGAAAAATAAGTGAAAAACTACGAGGGGCGTTCAATGTATTCTCGGTATCGAAGTGATATACTAATGATGAGGGTAGGTAAATTATCTCATTAGTTAATGACACTCTTTGAGGGTATATATACATAATTTCATTTAATTGTCTCCATTAGTATTCAAGATATCATTGCGAAAAGACAACTACGATGACTGATTCGACAATGATGAAAAAAATCGAGCATCGCGCTGTGATAAAATTCCTCACAAAACAAGGAAAACCTCAAAAATTAATTCACGAAAAAATGGTGGCTGTTTACCAAGATTCTGCGCCTTCATTATCTACAATTCAGAAGTGGTCAAGTGAATTCAAACGGGGTAGAGAGAGCATTGAAGACGATCCCCGTGCCGGTGGGCCGGTTACTGCCTCTACTGAAGAAAACGTCAAATTCGTCGAGAAACTTGTACTCGAAGATACCCGTGTAAGAGTGAAAATATTAGCAGAAAGAACTAAGCTATCCGTGGGTACTATTCACACTATCCTTCATGAGAGTCTGAATTTATCAAAGGTCAGTGCAAGATAGGTGCCGCGAATGCTCACAGCGCTTCAGAAACAAGTGCGAGTTGACTGTTGCAAGGAGTTTTTGGAGCTCTGTGGTGAAAATCCGCAAAGAATTTTCGATCGGCTTGTTACTGGTGATGAAACGTGGGTTCATCACTATGACCCTGAGAGCAAGCAAGAGTCTATGCAGTATATAAATTTTATATAAATAAATAAATTTAATTCAGAATTTTTTGCTTATTCTTTCATACCAATCAATACCGAGAATACATTGAACTCCCCTCGTATAGTCATGGATTGCTCGCCAGTTGCTGTAGATAACAGTTCGGCCCGAAAGCGTAAAGCACATCCCGAAAAATGGAAACGAAATGTTGCCAAAGTTGCGAGGTTTGTACAGTGTGATCACACTATTTTGATACTTACTTTTATTTTACTAAAATTTTTACTTGCGATCATTGGGGTAAGGCGTTTCTTTGCGCGTGTAATCCGGCTAAATAGGTAGATTGTTAGTGGTATTTTCTGTTACTTAGGTACTATTTTCTATTCCAATAGTTTTTGACTGTTTGTAGATTTTCAAACAATTTAAACATAAATGTAATGTAATGTAATGTATTTTGTTTTAGGTATTCATCGAATACGCTTGCTGTAAGACCTCTATGTCAACATAAAAAAACTTTTCAGTGCAGATCTCTTACGATGCAGGACGTTAAATCATTTTATGAAGGATTTTATACATTTAAAGATAAAGGCAAGCAAGATGCTTTCATATTAAAACACTGCACTGTAAAGCGGTAAAACGTCGTCGTCGCCCTAAAAACTCTACACACAAGGCAAAATCGTCAACAACCAGCTACTTTGTTTACAGCCTCTCATTAAAAAAACGATTGCCCGTGTGCCAAATGTTTTTTTTAAAGGTTCTTCAAATAACTAAGTATCGAGTTCAAGCCGTCATGAAGGAGTATTTTACAAAAGGCACTTTGCTTCAAGAAAAAAGAGGCGGTGATCACGTTTCTCACAAAAACGCTCATAAAAAAATGGCAGTGATGTCATTTATTGAAAAACTACAATGTGAGGAACCTCACTATTGCAGGGGTAACACCAAAAGGTGTTACTTATCTGCAGAACCGAGTATCAACAAACTGTCGCGGATGTATAATGCCCAGGCAGAAAGCGAGTTAAAAGTTAAAGCTTCATATTTCCGCACAGTAACGGAAACTATAATTTATGTTTTGGTACGCCAAGAACCGACGTCTGTTCGTTTTGCCTGCAGATTGGTGAAAAAATGAAAACAGAGAGTAATGTCAGTATACGCAATGATTTAGTTATAAAACATAGAATTCACAAATTAAAGGCAAAAGCTTTTTTCGGGTTTGTTAAAGAAGAAACACCGGAATTGCTGACACTGTCGTTCGATTGTGAGAAAAACTTATGTTTGCCCAAAACCCCAGACCAATCCGCGTATTACTCCCGACAAATAAATTTCTATAATTTTACAATCGTACAAGGATCGTCAAAAAGTGCTTTGGAACCTTCAAATGTATTTGCATACTGTTGGGGAGAAAACTCGTTCCCCAAAGCTTCAAATGAAATTGCATCAGCTATCTACCATCGGTTGCAAAATACTGATTTGACAGGTATCAAGACAGTTCGTCTGATAACGGACGGTTGTGCGGGACAAAATAAAAACACTACAGTTCTGGGAATGTGTGCAAAGTGGCTGACTGAAGCTCCTTCTCATGTTAAAACTTTGGAGCTTATATTTCCAATAGTGGGGCATTCATTCATACCCCCCGACAGGGTGTTTGCACGGATAGAAAAACAAATTAGAAAAAGGGAGATAATAGCAAGCCCCGAAGAGTATCATGCAATAATTCAAGATTGTGCAACAGTGATAAACTTGGGAAATGACTGCAAGGTATTTGATTGGAAAGATGCAGCTGCGCGTCTTCAAACCTGTAGGCAAATGGCATTTTAAATTTAAAAACTGCAAAAAGTATTTACTAAAACGGTCAAAAAAACAAGGAAATGTTTTGTTTAAGGGAAATATTCACTATAAACATGACGACGGGATATTTCAAAATGTGAACCGACCAGGTGCACTTTCTTCTAGTCTCGATCCCAGAGAAATTGCCGCTACAAACAATGTAAGTTCAGCAAAAGCAACAGACGTTCGTAAACTGCTTACAAATCACTACGGAAATAACTGGGAAAGTATAGATCGGTTGAAGTTTTTCGTTCCGTTGGTATCGAACGCTGAGACGACAAATGAAAGTAATGACACCACAGAAGACGCCCACAATAATTCGGACATGGTGTGTGAACCCCAAGAGTCATTCAATGATTTCTATGTATGATAAAGTAAATAATCTGTAAGCATTAATAAACATGTTTGAATTAATCATGTTTTCATTTCAACTAAGTAGGTGAAGGTAGGTAAGTACTTACCACAGATGTCGCAATAAGTATCAAGATTTTTGTTCTCTTAATCATAGGTGAATCTGTATTCAAAATGGCGTCGGCGTTTGGAACAAACACAGCAACATCCCTTGAAGTTAGATTCAAAAATAGCAATATCCAAAGGTCAAGTTCAAATACAGCAAAATCCAAACTAGTTTTACGTATTTCTAGTTGAAAATCTCATTATTGTATTCAAGTAATATAACCACGTATACACTACCGCCTGCTAATTATAATAAGATTAAATTTATATGAAAATTCATACATATTTGCCCTAGAAAAAATTTTTCGTTTTACCTAGAATAGTCATAAGTGGATTTTGCTGGTTTTGTTTTTATATGATTCATATAATAAAACATCCATCCTTTCACACCTAACCGATGATGCGTTAGTGCGTCGAGCGTACAGCGTCTGTTCCGTTTCCGTCAACGCATTGTCGGTCGACGTAAGAGCGGCAACGTCGCGCGCGCCACGGACCACGTGTATTTTGTTTGACTGACGCGTTCAGACTAGGCGTAACATCAGCAGAGATCGTTTGTGTACAGGCCGTTCGAAGTTTTTTTTATCGAAAATGTTTAATACAGAACGATTTATCACGGAAGTGCAAAATAGATTATGTCTGTGGAACTTAAAAGAAAAATCTTATAGCGACCGACTAGCCAAGAAGCGGGCTTAGGAGGAAATTGCAGAAATATTATTAGATGAGTGGGAGACATATGACACACAAAATAAAAATGAAACACGTAAGTTAATGTTTATTTTATTACATATTAGTATTCATAAATACAGGGTGGCCCATTCAAATCGGTCAGTATGGGAAAGTCTGAAACTGTAAGACATACGAAGATTTGTTCTTAGGAACCATGTCACCGATTTCGATAAAAAGAAAAACTGCATTCATACAATTAAAAAAAAAGTGTACCCAACTGGGGAATCGAACCCGGTTGTTTAGAAAAAAAAAACTTACACTATTTCTATTCAGATATCGTTTGTGTAGGTCTTAAGCAGTAAATATCTCTAAGAAACATAATGTCTAAAATGAATAAAATGCATTTTTTTCACATACTTTAATTTATCATAGTAGGTGTTCAAAGTGACCACCGTTACAATATTCAGCAAGTTCAGGCATGTAAAATTGTCTCTATGGTTATTTGTACCTCTCTACTTGTTACATACACCGTGTTATGTATCATGTGGCATTGGCATTGCATTAAACGTTTAAGGAAGTTTTGTTATCTACAGTAATATTATTATCTATTATTGCAACTGCTTACTTCTATTAATCAAACACTAACAATCAATTGAAAAGCCCACTTAAAGTAAGTATGTAGATGTTGTAGATGTAGACAGAGACGTGTTAAACCTCATTTGAAAATGGAACGTGTCGGTGTGACTGGCCGAATAGCGATACAAAAAAAAAGAAAAAAAAACTTGATTGTCAAATGTTTAGGCGGGAACTGAAAATTAAAATCAATGCTTCGGTATTTTTGTGTCGTTCGGTGTGTGGTTGGGAAAATGCGTTTTACAAATTCTGAGCACTTTGATTTATTGGAAGCTTACTTTAAAAACGATAAAAATTGCTCCCGTGCACTACATTGGTACCATATCAAATATCCGACACGTATTTTACCTACCCGTAAGATATTCATCAAAATTGTGCACAATTTGAAGACTTACGGAAGTTTTAAAAAGCCAATTAAAGTAAAACCAAGAAAATGTGATGAAAACATGGAAATGAACATTTTAACCTATTTTGAAGCAACACCAGATGCCTCCACCCGTAATGCAAGTCGTGATATTCCTGAAATTTCACGAACACACATTCAAAGAACCCTAAAGAAACACAAATACAAGTGCTACAAGAATGGACATTGGGTGCAGGCCTTACATGCAGGAGATGATATCAGACGACTTGAATTTTGCAATTGGATAAAAGAGAGAATGGACCTAGACAGACATTTTTTAAACTACGTAATATTTTCTGATGAAACTCAATTTTCCAATAACGGAATGTACAATCGTAAGAATCATCACTATTGGAGTCGAGAAAATCCCTTACGAGTGCACGAAGGACGCCGTCAAGTTAGATTCTCATTTAACTGCTGGGTCGGCCTACTTCACAATAAGGTACTCATGTTTAAAATTTATGATGGACATTTGGACAGATTCAAGTACCTTGCAATCTTAGAAGATCTTTTAGAGGCCGTAGGAGAAATGGCAGTAGAAATAAGAGAACAACTTTATTTTCAACAGGATGGAGCACCGGCTCACAATAGTCGTATAGCAAAAGACTTTTTAAATGAAAACTTTCCGCGAAAGTGGATTGGTACGAACGGCCCGATCAAATGGCCGGCGAGGTCGCCCGATTTAACGCCTCTAGATTATTTTTTGTGGGGTTACATTAAAGATGAAGTGTACAAAAATAGCTATAACACCGTTGAAGAACTAAAAGTAGCCATAGAGTCAACTTTAACGCAGATTCACCACATGAAGATACAAAATGCAATAGTAAGATCGTTACCTAGACGTGTTGATGTTGAATATTGTATTGAAAAAGACGGTGGTCACTTTGAACACCTACTATGATAAATTAAAGTATGTGAAAAAAATGCATTTTATTCATTTTAGACATTATGTTTCTTAGAGATATTTACTGCTTAAGACCTACGCAAACGATATCTGAATAGAAATAGTGTAAGTTTATTTTTTCAAAACAACCGGGTTCGATTCCCTTTTTTTTAATTGTATGAATGCAGTTTTTCTTTTTATCGAAATCGGTGACATGGTTACTAAGAACAAATCTTCGTATGTCTTACAGTTTCAGACTTTCCCATACTGACCGATTTGAATGGGCCACCCTGTATATTGGTCTTGATACTGTAATATTCCTTCATTACTAAAATACCGTTTAAAAAAATCCCTATTATTGGTAGCAGTCGTTATTCTAGTTGATGTTGCTCTGGGTAACGTCTGTAAGTGGCATATTTGAAGGTCATTAAGATTGAGTCTGGCTAACGAAAGTAGATACTGGATTTTTTTGCAAACTTTTTATATGACAACACTAAAGTGTTCCTACCATCGGATATTTACCCTACAAATTGGGGTATTTTAAGCAGAAAGTACTTAGGATCAATTAATTCCAAAAAGGCATTTTTGAAACAAACTTATTTTAAACATTTTATAAAATGAGTTTTAAGAATTCGTACGTGTGCTAAAATTGTATTCATTGAAAATAAGTATCGTATGTACGTGTTGGATCATTTCAAGAGCAACACTAAGCCTTAAGTTGGTCTAATAAATAGCTTAATTAATTAGGTACACTATTTAATAGAGAAAAACTTGGCTAAAGAAATTAATTTTCGGCTGTTTTCCGAAAGATTTGGTAAAATCAGAATCAGTGTATGGGATCCCTATCTCTGACGCAACAAGATGGCGTGTTGTTGATGTTTCGTTGTGGTTGACTTGCGTATAGTTTTGTTGTGATTTATCCGTGTTAATGCTATAAAAATGAATAAAACTATAAAGAGTGAAGTGCGAAAACTATTGTTTTGTATGATTTCGAAATATGAAGAGAAAAAGCTTGTGAAACAAGCCGTATTGCGAGAAAAACAGGATTGTTTACGTACTGTGACTGATTTTTTAGGTTGGTACGGTCAAAATGTCTTGATATTTTTTTATTTTAAATAAGTACATATTAGTTTTAGTTACTTTATGTAATGTTATTGTTCTTTTACAGATAGTCTTGAGGATAATGCACGAACTGCTGAAGTAAAACAAGCAATTGAAAAGATCACAGATTTAGATCAAAAAGATATGCTGAAATCGCAGAACCAGTACTTAGAAGAACTATCTTCACTCACCGGTAAGTTTTCACTCAACGTTAATCTCAGACTAGTTTTGTAATACTTGTGTATTTTCTATTATTTCTTAGTTATGAGACTCACGATAATTGACATTTTATTTTATTCTTTTTACAGATGTAAGTGTTATTACATTGAAGAGAATTAAAAAAGAAGGTGCGGTGAACGAAGGGGTCTGGAGGACTCCAGGTAAAAAACGACCTCACCCTTCAAAAGTGTCGAACTTAGATAGTTTCGATATGGATGTTATTCGTAATAAAGTAAACGAATTTTACATTGTGAGGAAACAAGTACCAACATTAAGATCTTTGTTGGTAGAGTTAAAAGAAAGTATAGAATTTGGTGGATGTCGTGAAACTCTCCGTCGCATATTATTAGCCAACGGTTATGAATTTAAGAAAAACAAAAATGAACGTTCATTATTAATTGAACGGTATGATATAGCTGCATGGAGACATCGCTTTTTGCGTACCATTGCATCGAAACGTGCAGAAGGCAAGCCAATAATCTACTTAGATGAAACTTATGTCCACAAAACCTATAAGCCTAAAAAATGTTGGCAAGGTCCATCAACGAGTGGAATAATTGAAAATATATCGTCAGGAAAACGATACATTATTGTGCATGCAGGATCAGAGAAAGGCCCTGTTCCAAACTCATTGTTAGTATTTAGCACCAAATCTAAAATGGCTGACTATCACCATGACATGAATTCCACAAACTTCAACAAATGGCTTCAAGAAAAGCTTATGCCCAATTTGAATGAACCAAGTGTAATTGTAATGGACAATGCATCATACCATTCTGTCATAATAAATAAAGCGCCCACATCTCAAAATCGAAAGTTAGATATACAGAATTGGCTTACATTGAATGGTATTTCATTTGAAACATACAATTCAAAAGCAGAGTTGCTCTGCTTAGTAAAACAGAACACACCAGAACCTATATATGAAGCTGATGAACTTTTAAGCCAAAACGGACATGAAGTGCTAAGACTTCCTCCATATCATTGTGACCTAAATGCTATAGAACTCATATGGAGTCTAGCAAAAAGAAATGTGGGAAGCAAAAATGTAAGCCGAACTCCAAAAGAGTTCGAGGATCTCATAAAACAATCTTTTGAGTGTATTACAGCAGATGATTGGAAGAAAATGACAGACCATGTCATTCATGTGGAAGACAAGTACAAAAGAAGAGACCATATAACAGAAAATAATTTAGAAAGCTTTATCATCAATTTAAGAGACAGCAGCAACTCCAGTGATTCTGACGAGTCACTCCATGTTGAATTTTTAGATTCAGATTTTGATTATAGTGATTAAAAAACAGTATAAAAATATATGGTGTTGTTTTCTTTGATACATACTCACATAGATTTACAAATATTTAAACTCATGATAATATTGATACTCATGATAGTGTTTGATAGCCTGTTTGTTCCTTTAATACGCCACAATGGAGTGACGTATCCGTGTGATGTTTGGTATGGAGTTAATAAAGAGTTAACAAGTGATATACGCTACTTTTAATCTCGTCATAACGCGGAAAAAATTCCAAGCATCCACTAGTAAAATAAAAATAAATGTCAAAGTATCAAAGTGAGTTGTTCCAACTTTCCTTTTTACTTTAGGGCTGCCATGCTGATATTTTTTAAATTTGCCGCGCTTTTTCAGTATCAACTTTCATTAGCCAGACTCTAGCGCCTGACAGCTGTTTGGTTTGACAACAGATTCAAATATTGAGTGTTGTGTAGTATGTTTTGGTACAATAGGTATTGTGCAATTATTAACTAATACTGTGTTTGGTGATATTTTAAGAAGTTTTAACTGTAAATAAATACCTGTGTTGTGTTATTTAGTACTTATGTTATTTTTGCACAATAGGTATTGCGCAATTATTAACTAGATTCTGTGTTTGGTGATAGTTTAAGAAGATTTAACTGTAAATAAATACCTACTGTACTGTAAATAAATACCTGTGTTTAGTTAAGTTAAGTGAAAATATATTGTGTTATTATGGCGACTAAAAGAAAATTTAGCGCCCTTTGGAATCACTTTGAAGAAGTGGTTCCCAGCAAAAAGGCGAAATGTGGCTACTGTTCCCGAATACTAGCAATTTTTTCTGGCAGGAAGCCTGAGCCGACATATGAAAACCATCCATCCTACGATACAAATCAACAGTAGCAGACAGCTAACATCTGTTTCCGGTAGAATTGTGGATGACACTAGAGACGGTTCCCTCATGCAGTGAAAATGTAGCACAAGTTCAGACGACGACTAATGAACTGTCAATACCGTTGAGAGTTCCAAGTAGGCAAATACAGCAGGCAGGTCCGCCATCCATGACAGACTACGTTGTATCAAAAAAACGCTACCATTAAGCCGAATGCAACAACTAGATGAGCAATTAGTGAGAATGATTGCTAAAGGTTACCACGCCCTTCGAATTGTAGAAGAAGTGGAATTCCGTAAGTTTGTCGAAATGTTAAATCCTGGGTATACGCTGCCGACTCGTAAGACTCTCTCTGAAAGTCTGCTTCCTAAGGTTTACAATAAAGTTAAAGAAGCTGTTAAAATTCAAATTGCAAAAGCGGCAGCTATTTGTATAACAACTGACGCCTGGACATCTATTGTGAACGACGGGTACATTGCCATCACCGCGCATTTCATTGACACGGAAATGCGCAAACTGTGCACGGTCATGATAGGCTGCATTGAATTTGAGGAGCGGCACACTAGCGAAAATCTCAAGAGCTTTCTCGAAGCTAAGTTCCTTGAATGGAACATACAACGGAACGTCAACGTTATCGTCAGTGACAATGCAGCAAATGTGCTGGCTGCCGTTCGGCTAGGCGGCTGGCGCTCATTATCTTGCTATGCTCACACGATTAATTTAGTAGTGCAATCAAGCATACAAGAAATATCTGAAACCGTGAACAGGGTTAAAGCAATTGTGGAATATTTTCACAGAAGTAATCCAGCTCAAAAAAAATTTACAGAGATAGAAGACCAAATGCACATAGCCCCATTAAAACTGAAACAAGACGTGGGCTACAAGGTGGAATTCCACTTATGATATGCTCATTAGATTGTCAAAAATTAAAGACGCACTTATTGCCACGTTAGCAATAATGCGTCCAGAGTTAAGTTTATCACTAGAAGACTGGAAGTTAATTGAAAAAGCGACAGATATTTTAAAAATATTTTATGAGGTCACTGTGGAAATCAGTGGCGAGGCATATGTGACGGCATCAAAATATATTGTATATTGCAAATTAATAAATCGCACACTTGGCAAATTCTCCACATATAACATTGAAAAGATAGAGCGGCTACACAACGCCCTAAAATCGCAAATGCACCAAAGGTTTAGAGAAGTGGAAAACAATTATATTTTGTGTGAGGCAACTATTTTGGATCCACGATTCAAAAAAAGTGGCTTTGCTAACCCTTACAATTTTGAGAGAGCTGCAACAGCATTAAAATCGAGACTAGTCTCGTTGAGTTGGTTCCACGGCTCGGTCTGAGCCTAGGCTCAGACCGAGCCGTGGAACCAACTCAAGAAGCACCAGCTCCACAGCCGACACCTGTACAAACTTGTGCATCTAGTTCTGTTTGGGACGAATTTGACGCCGAAGTTGCTGTTTTCGTCCCTCAAAATCCAACTGCAGCCGGCATTGCGGAGTTTGATAAATACATTCAAGAACCGCTTATAAAGAGAACTGAGAATCCTTTGCTCTGGTGGAATGAACGCAAAGCAGTATATCCGCGACTGTACAAATATATGTTAAAACGCCTGAACGTCACGGCTACATCCGTACCGTGTGAGCGTGTGTTTTCGAAGGCGGGTCTTACATTAAATGAAAGACGGACACGTCTGAAGACAAAAAAACTTTCACAATTATTATTTATTAGCTGTAATTAAAAATATAAATACCTTGTAAATAAAAACAAAAAAATTAAAAAGAAAAAAAAAACGAAAAAAAAAGAATCATTGTATATAAAATCGATTTTTAAATACGCCAATATTCATAGTCTCGGTCAATAATCACTAAAGTAATCCAATCCATGACATGTATATTGCCAGTCCTAAGCCTGGAATGCCCTTTCAATTAAATTATTCCGTAGATTGGGGTTAAGTATGAAGGAAAATCGACTTTATGTAGGTACTTGATGCAATGCAAGTGATTCCGGCGCAGCGAGCGCGCATTTCCGTTTCATGACTGTCACATCACAATATCACATCATAACATAACGCGCTATATAATCTCATGTAATGATGTTTATATGTCATTACAAATTACAATAACTATCGTGTGGCGCTTCATTACGCGTCATGTTTGGAGTCATGGTGTAATGCAACATTCCTCGGTACTAAATGTAATGTCATGTTACATCACTTTAAAACGCACTGTTTTGCGCATGTCTAGTAGAAATGACATTTTTTTAATTTTCAAGAAACCTGTTCGGGGTTTAAATATTCTCTAGTTCCTTTTTCCAAAGTGACAGAGCTTCGATTTACGAAGTCACAATTTGAAGTGAGCTTTAAATGTTCACAAACTGCTGAATCCTATACAGTAGTTAATACGAGACCTCAGAAAACCAGAAGGAATGCAAATTATTTGACTGCACCAAAACTATTAAAAAGACCTGTATTGTGCAAGAATAAAATTGAAAATGTACGGTCTATGTATCGATGGATGCCTACAGTGGACAAGGAGTACTATGAGGCCATATTCAAATAATAAAATAGTAACGAATGTAATTTAATTTCAATTTAGCTATTTAAGCTTAATGATAATAAATATATTTCATGTAGGTACCTATAATGCTTTTTATTGCTACTTCTTCTTCATATCGAGTGGGCGTAAGTTTTAATGTCACTGAATAACTAAAATACATTTTATTAGCTCAAATTGACAAAAATATACAAAATAGTCAGTAATAAACATTTCTTTTATTTATTTCATAGGAACACAGTTCTAAGTTTTGGTTTTAGACAAGATAATGAATATCTTGGGAATAACAAAGTCCTATGTTTTCTTAAATTCGATCATATTTTAAAATATAACAATAGATACTTATTTTTTTAATATCAGAAAGCGTTATTTGGTCCTAATTATGTAATAATTTCACCTAAGCATTAGGGCTACTATTAGCAATTTTACAAAGTCAAAAATTTTAAGCTCAAATTACCAAACTTCATAAAAGTTGACATGGAACCTTGTTATTTTGAGCCAACGGTATGTCGCCGGCACCCTTTCTCCTCCTGTTTTGTTTTTGTGCAAAACAAAACGGCAATATTATGTACGCCATAACAGCTAACGGAGACCTGTTAGATCCTTATGCCTTCTATAAATCAAAACAAATGTGGCCACCACACGCGCGATAATTCAAGCTCTGGGTGACGAAATTAAAAAAAAAAACAGGCGAAGTTAGGGCGATTGATGATGGTGCAAAACATGTTGTGATGAAGAGCTAAAGCCATTATAAAGCCATGGTATAATAATACCCTCATGATGGCCTTTACCAATAACGCCATATCCTCTTCATCGTATAAAGCCAATAAATGAGCTCCCAAAACTGTACACCACCAGATTGCCTATAGCGAATCGTAAGCACCAAGATTTCGTCATCATCACCATCTTTTTCTGGTAAAAAGTTTAAATTAACCGGAGAATCCGGATTACACTTATGTATCCAATACTGTTTTTAAATACAATAAATAAAAATAAGCTCTTGAAAATGGTACATTTTTTCCTTATCAATGCATTATTTACAATAACAAGTCAACACACAGCAAGTCATTTATATTTTAGGCAAACACCGCAGAAGTATCGGGTATCACAGCCATTAATCTGTCACACTGCACAAATCAAACACAAGTAATACGAAAAGTATAGACTAAGGTTTTGATGATTGAGACGATGAATAGGACTTAATTAATGACATAGGACGCAAGTCAACTTATTTACTTTCAAAATTATAAAATAAAACAGTTTTTTGGCTCTCCTGTAATGTAGAATATTATTTGCGTGGTGTTATTTGCTAGCCGACGACATACAATCGCGTTTCTTCTGCTCTCATGAGAATCGGGACACATACGAGTACTTTCCTATACATAGGCACAATTTTTTAACATGACAAACAGCATTTTATATATCTATAAAAAAAAATCACTAGCCACATGCGCGTTGATCACTAGTTTTAGTAGCAAGAGGAAGAGCCCAGCGATACCCTATTACTACACTACTGACACCTAGTCAAAGCCTTACGGTAACCAACGAAAAGTAATACCTTTTGCTGGACATCCTGGTCTTCCGACTAACCTATGCTCAAGCAAGCACGCGTACAAAATCTCCTGCTGATTTCTTCCAACGAATGGTTCCTGATAGTATTTTTCGAGAGATTGCTGAACTAGCAAACCAATTTGCATTTAAGAGGGCGCATTGCGCGCCATTTTGGGAAAGGAAAGGCATAGGATTTCGCGTTCATAGGAGCGGAACGGAGCATACGTTTTTGAAACGGCGTAGGTAAGCGTAATGAGATACTCGTATTTGCTTATTTACAAGAAAACTACACTACTTATGAAGAAACTGTATTACGGAACCAAAGAATTAGCAATAACCTACGAAACAAAACAAAAATCTTTTCTATAGACCGCAGGGTTCCTGAGATCTTGACCAATTTAGGTGCAAGACAGTGCACTTTCATGTTTTGTTTTTAACGTAATTACATAGTTTTTCTCGTGTTTTCCAATTAAGGAACCGAAGAAAAAAAAAATTGAAATTTACGTTATTCTTGTTTTTTACCAAGGGGATTCCGTAAGTATCTAATCTAGCCTAAGATCTAAGCTTAGTTTGACAAGCGAACACGCTAGGTTGTTCTGAAGAAAGTTCACGCTTTGCAAAGTTCCGCAAATGGGTTCCAACAGATCTTGATTAAATAAAAAAGTGTTTTGGCTTAGTCCTGTTTATGGACAGTACAAAGCTTCCCAGGTTGGCGGAATATTGGTCAACGAATGTTCTCGTAGGTCCTCCGTTTCCACCCACAATAATGCCACGGAATTGTTACGAATTGATATTGCAAATGCTTCATTTTTCAATCATTTTATGTTAAAAGACAAACAAAGAAGACCGCCTCCATCGTATTCGATGCTTTTTACAAGTATTTAATTAACAATTTCAGATGCATTATACACCCGGCGACCAATAATCATCCACGGACAGAACGTGGGATTAATTTATTTATTCACGTAATCAATAAAAAAACGTGGAACACTCAGGTTCAAGTTAACTCGTAGATGAACTGACGTGGCTGCTTAGTTTGAGCAACAGTCATAATTTGGTCATGATATCACATCTTCCACGGGCAGAACGTGGGATTATTTTATTTATTCACGTAGTCAATAAATGAGCGTAGAAGACTCAGGTTCAAGTTAAGTCGTAGATGAACTGACGTGGCTACTCAATCCAAACATTAGTCATAATGTGGTCAAGATAACACAAGGACATGCAAAACATCTTCCACGGACAGAACGTGGGATTAATTTATTTTTTCACGTAATCAATAAAAAAACGTGGAACACTCAGGTTCAAGTTAACTCGTAGACGAACTGACGTGGAGCTTAGTGTGAGCAACAGTCATAATGTGGTCATGATAACACAACACAAGGATATGCAAAACATCTTCCACGGACAGAACGTGGGATTAATTTATTTAGTCACGTAATCAAAAAAAAAACGTGGAACACTCAGGTTCAAGTTAACTCGTAGATGAAATGACGTGGCTTCTTGATGCGAGCAACCAGTCTTAATGTGGTTATGAAAACACACGACATAACAACACAAGGATATGAAAAGCACCCCTTACGAACAGAACGTGGGATTAATTTATTTATTCACGTAATCAATAAAAAACGTGGAACACTCAGGTTCAAGTTAACTCGTAGATGAAATGACGTGGCTTCTTGATGCGAGCAATCAGTCTCAATGTGGTTATGAAAACACACGACATAACAACACAAGGATATATCACACACGCAACGTGGGAATTTATTCACAACAAAAGAACCACCCAGGTTCAAGTTAACACGAAGATAAACTGATTTGGGTGCTTAATGCGAGCAAGTCATAAAGAATAACACAAAATATTAATTTGTTAACGCTTAGGTGTTATCGTCCACTTATCACTTCACTTTTTTTCACAGACAGGTAAAGTCTGCGTACGAGGTGCTAGCTCGAGCGGTACGAATGGTATGCCGCGTTCATTGCGCATTGGCGGCGGCGCGGTCGGATTGGCTGGCTGGGGGACGCTTCGCAAATGGCCGCCGGACGCGCTTCCCCGACCCCTCAAACAGCCATCTTTTCGTTGCTGTGTTTGTGTGCGTAATTACGATTACTTGCTACTTTCTGAAGGCCGATACCGTTTACCAATACGATTCGTCGATTCACACCAGTCGGGAAAGAATCATGGTGTGAGTTAGTGAATCAGTCATTCTTTTTTCATCGCCCAAAATATTTGTGAGTCAGGATGCGCCCTCTGTTCAAAACAACACACATAACAATTTTAAAGATTTTGCGATGGTCATCAATCGCATTCAAAAAGAATAATGTAAAATTAAACACCAGCTTTTAAAAATATTTTATAAAACATAATAAATACAGGCTACAACTTAATGAATAACAAAAGGTGGGTATGAGATGAAATTACAAAAAACGTTAACGCTTTTTATGTGGAGGCGATTTTTTTTTCGATAGTTGACAACAAACTTACGCTTATCTGTAAGGGCTGGCACACACTGCGAAACTGCCACGCGACATAATTTTTCACATACCTATTTACTTGCGAATTAAAATTCAAATTAAAGTGTGAGAAATAAAGTCTCGCGTTTAAATTTCGCAGTGGTTATTACTAAGGTCTAATGAGAACAAAAAATTCTTATTTTTTGTTCTCATTAGACCTTAGTAATAAACGAACATTGAATTTCAGTAGGTACTACTAACGTGACGTTAAAATTCTAATTGAAATAAAATCACAACTTGAGTAGAACCGTGAGACGGCGAGTGTCTTTGGATAATACTTAGCTTTGTCACATTGCTTACAATTACGATTTTAGGTGAGAAAAAAGTGAAATAGGTTATAGTTATAGCTGTCAAGGCATTACAAAATTATTAACGAATGTTACAGTAGTTACAAGAAAGCAGATATACTCCGTTTTAAAAATGACTAGTAAGTTATTAGAAAAGAATTAAAAAAATACCGTAGTTTGCCTTTATTTTGACAAGCAAAAATGGCATTTAGTACAGATTTATTGTTATGTGTATATAGGAGGAAGGACTGTTTTACAAAATAACAATCATGATCAACAATATTGCACTGTTGCATTGGGAATAATATAAATGGTAAGTAGGGTATTCGAAAACTTCCCTAATATTTACATTTTAAGAGGGCCAATTACGCACAATTTTGTCAAAATAAATTAAAGCCTACGCGTTTATCGCCTAAACCAAATTATTATCAGAGATTCATAAAAAAATAGTTAAAAACCTAATAATGTTATGAACTATTCAACTTTTACAAAGAACTTAAGATTTATATCTAATACTTAATGTAGGTCCATCTGAAAATAACATGAGTAATGAAAATTATGCTTTTAAAACTAAATATAAATTACAATACTGCTAAAATTTAATTGGTGTAAAATTGTGATGACAGGTACGTAAATTGCAGAGATTTAAAATTACAGCATGTGCATTGCTTTAGCTTAAACATAGCTTTACAAATATATAAAAGATGTCTACAAATTTGGATCAAAAATTAACATCTTACAGTGTGTAATACTTTGTAAGAAAAATAATTGAGACATTCTTTGAGAGTTGTACGGTCCGCGTCAAAACTACGTGATGACTTTAGGAGCCACAGACTATAACAAGCGTATTTAAGGAAAGGGATTGAGAATGACGTCATCTCTCATGCTGTCCCGCTCAGGTCGGATTCCAACTGACCAGGACAGCATGCTGTGTGGTGCCGGTTAAGAATTTGCACCCAACCCTTCCCGCGAGTGTCATAAGAGGCGACTAAGGGATATCCACCGTGGACGAGCAGCTGCGCCTCCTGCAGAATTCTACCACCAAACCGCTATCCCTAACCAGCATGCCCAGCGTGGGGATTATGGGCTTACCCCCATGAGATAAAAGCCAAATAAGGCGCGTATCATGGGGAGGCCTGCGTCCAGGTGTGGAACAATATATGCTGTTGAGGTGAGGAGGTGAGAACAGCATGAGAAATGACGTCTTTCACAATCCTATATTTACAGTTCATCGTTTGCTGACCCCCTGGTAGGTTCCAAGTTTCGTAATTACATCAGTTTTGGTATTCATATTATCAACTTTGTTGTTTTTATATCAAATGACTTGCTATCTTCATTTTACCAAAATAATCTAATTTAAAAAGAGTTCTGTATTCATAGAAATTTAAACGTAACTGGGGGCGGGGGGTAGCTAACAGTGAACGCCACTGTACGTTGGTTATAATTGGAGGTATACATTTTTTTACTTATATGAATACAGTTTGGTTTGACACTTATAAAATCATCATCTAGTTCAAAAGTAACTGTACCTACTTATTCTAGTACTGTACTCCAAAAAATAGTGAATGTGTACAAAAATTACAAAATCAACCACCATAATAATATTAACATTTCAAATCCGGTTTCATGAACGATTATGCCATCGAAATTAACATATCTCTTTCAAATCTGTTTAAAACAGGAAAATACTTAAAGCTAGTGTCGATAAAACTTAGATCTAGCTTAGAGAATGCAAGCAATCGGGTGCAAATAAATTACATTTAAGCACTGGCGAAGATTGAAAGCACTTGAGCCCATTAAAAGCCATCGGCACGACTTCTTGAGGCCATGCAGTAGCGGGTAACCACCACAGGGATGTCTAAAGTCAAAGTTATTTATTAGAACCATAAAAAAGAAATAAAAAATATATTAAAACCATACAGGACACTGGGGATACGTCAAATATTTCAAATAAAAAACTAAGCTAAACTAGGAAATGGAGTAGTCACTGATTTTGTTCACTTCAATCCTTCGATTAACTAAAATGGACTAGAGAACTTAGCAAGAGTTATGAGAGAGTGAGAGTGAAGTAGAAGTGAATAAAAAACCTTTAGCTAGCAACAGAGAATGGTTTGACAATTGTTTTTTTTTTACCTACTTAAATTTTTGCAACTTACTAGGAATTTTATTGTGGACGTATACATTCCATACCAAAATTTGCCAGACAAAAAATGCCAACGGCACCATGCCCATCATTTGTATGCTGCGTATATCGTGTGCAATTAAGGCCTACGCGGGAAATTGCCCAATACGGTCCTCACCGTTTTAAATATTTCTCTAAAACGTATATTTTATATTCAAATTAATAAAAAGAATTACGAAATATAACGAATATCATAGCAATATATGACCAATCATGTTGAAATTCTTTTGGAACAATATTAAATATGCTCCTATTTTTGCGCAAGGCGCTTTTCGAAAATGAGATTTTTGCGGTTTTATTATTATTGTATTGAATTTAATAATAATAACGAAAATCTGTATAACTTAAAGGAAAGATAATTCTATTACGTGGTGTAACTTCAATTAAGTAGTAGTTTAAATGTTTTCTTTTTCTTTTGTTGTTTCCTGTTTACTGTGAGGGTGAAAAGGGCGCGCATTTTTTTTAATTTTCTCAGTAATTTATTATAAAACTGTACAAAATATTATAAAACTAAATATTTTATCGTGTAGATCAGATATTGGTCATATTTAGTGATTTGTTTCAGTACCTAAGTTTGATAAGTTTTAGAGAAACAGAATTGGGCAATTTACGCGGAGCCCTCTTAGGTGTACTTAGTAATAATAACAAAACATATTATAAATGATTTAGGCAACTATTCGTCACTGCAAAAAAGTTATCAATCACGTGGAGCCAAGTGGGCACAGCGAGTTATTTTTATTTCTAGGGCAGTTTTGTAGGTACAATCTTTTCTGCTACTGTATCGCCGCTAAAAGTCGTTGTGCACGATGCCCCTACGTTTTTCTTTTGCTTCTTATAAAATTAAACAGGCAAGTTCGGCGTGCAAAAATGAACACTGGCACGCAGGACTTAAAAGTCTTCTTTTAGCGAATCAGTCATCATATTAGCGCCACCACGATATCTTTGAAGTCTTCAAAAATGAAACTTAATAAATTCGAATTTTCTAATACAGGTGTTTTTGTAAATGTGGTGTTGTCTCGGTCGCACTTCGGTCTAGATACGTCTTTCCATCTTTGTTGTTCATTAGGTAAGTATATTGCAATAGATTGGAAATAGCGTGTCTTTGCATTTAGTTGTAACACAACTCAGGCCATTTGTTGAGTTAGCGCTGGGAGAACGTACAGATCTGCAGAATTTTACTTATATCTATGATTTTAATAAATTTTTTGGCCGAAGTTTCATAAACGTGAAAGCTAACAGACGAAGCTGATTGTTCGATTCATCTTTCAGAGAACAAATCCAGTAGGCTAAGCATAGCAATTGTTGTATAAGGTAGAAAAGAGTTAAGTAACGTCATATGCGTCATAATGCGTATGAAAACATTTGAATTTCATTCCTTTGACTTCTAGTCATGCGTTTACTTCACGCTAACTTCCAAATGCGACGACGTCTTAAAGTGCTGGTCTCCATTTTTTTTTACAGTGTTGTCTTAGTCCTGTTGAAATCATGAAAATAAATTACGCAAATTGACGATGCATGTCATTTTTGTGTATTCTAGCCTAGAAAACATTTTCTCTGCTTGGCCTACTGTTTATTTAGGGATGTTGTAGAGACACGCGATTGAGGCGACGCTCTTCCGTTCAAAAATACCTTGGTGGAACTAAAGCATTAAAAATTAAGCAGTTGACTGTCTTTTCTTCATCAGAATCGAAGAAAAGTGACAACAATACATTCTTTCACATTAATCCTACACATCGAGTTTGAGACGCATACATCACACACTTAGCCGCATGGATACAACATTGGAAAGAAAAATATTCATTTAAAACACCAAATAATCAATAACAATCATAAAAGTCTTATAACAATAGAGTTGCTTTTTAAAATCATTCTTTTTATATATATTTTTGGTGTTATTACATTATACTGGTATTACATTATCTATGCCCTGAATCAAGGTCGATCTTTTTTAATCAAATAAGTTTTAAAGCAACCAATAGAATCGTTACCATATGACGCAATTAGCCACGATGCTATTGGCTGATAAGGGCCTCGACTCTGGGGACGAAAAACCACTTCAAACGCTCTGGTTTCGTTGCGAATATAGAATCACCTAATCGAGCTCAGTCTTAATCGGTATCGAACACAGAATCGAGCTCAGTCTCCCAAGTCAAGGCGATGCTATTGGCTCAATAAGGCCCCGACTCATGGGACGACAAAACACTGCAATAACGGTCTGGTTTCCTTCCAAATATAATCGTGCTCTGTCCCCAAAGTCAAGGCTATATCAATGTCATATCTACACGTTCACCACAAGCTACGAAAGCTAACATTACCTTATGGCTATTGTATTAAATTAATCGGCCTCACACGGTTCTGTTTTACTGCGTTCTTCGATGACTGACTCGGTCCTTTCGATGCCAAGCGTGGTTGATTCCTCGGTGGTTTGTTCTCTGTTCAAACAGGAATATAAATAAATAATATGTCTTTTTTGTTATTTCCTGTCAATAAGTGCTCAAAAGAGGGTGTTAGGTGGAAAAGTAGAAAGCAGAAAGTTTGAGTTCGGAACTTTGTTAGGGCTACTTAAGAGACAGACATACTAAAGGTCCTCATCCCTTTGAGGTGAGCGCTGGGAGTGGGGGCACAAAGAAGGTCCACTTTTTTAGTTATTGGCTTACATGTCGTAAACGATGCGCCATAGAAAACTTTGTTATATTATATGTAGTATAACAAAATCTTCTATGACACATCGTGAATGAAAGAAAGGAGAAAGATCTATGCTCGGAGTTTCTCTGAAGGATAAGATTCGTAACGAATACATTCGACAGATAATCAAAGTTATCATGTCGTATCTGTGGCAGCGGGCCGGCCATGTCTTGCAAAGAACCGCCAACCGATGGGGTAAACGTGTTCTTGAGTGGAGACCGCGATTAGGCAAACGTAGTGTAGGACGCCAGGTGGGATAACCACCTGCGAAAGACTGCACGCAGATGCTGGATGCGGCAAGCTGAAGACAGGGTGCTATGGCGCTCATTAGGGGAGGCCTATGTCCAACAGTGGACTAATATAGGTTATATAGGTTCTCTACAACTTTGTTTTGCCAATTCTGTGACTGCTTTTGGGACTGAAAATTAGGGGTTTTGATCATCATACATGTCATATCAATCAGCCTCCCCCAATAAGGGAGGTTTTGTCATAATCACGACACTTGGCAGGGGTTCCGGTCGACCGCCATGACCAGTCAGAGTTAGCCTATAGCAGACCTATGTGTACTTACATCTGTTCCCTTTCCGCGGAGACCTGAGGCGGTGTCGGCGGCTCCGGAGCGCTCGCGGCCGTCAGGGACAAAGTCTGGGGCCTTCGCAGCCAAGCGCTGCGCTCCTCCTGGTAACAATAATTACAAAAAATTATATCCTACTTATCACACCTCAGATCACACTAATATTATAAATGCGAAAGTTTGGATGGATAGATGGATGTTTGTTACGTCTTCACACCAAAACTACTGAACAGGTTGAGCTAAAATTTTGCATCGGTGTAGCTCTAAGCCTGGAAACAAACATAGGCTACTTTTTATCCCATAAATCAGTTCCCATGGGATAGAAATTACCTGAACGTTTCTATAGAAAGAACGCGTACGAAGCCGCGGGCAGAAACTAGTAATATTATAAAGCCGAAAGTTTGTGATATCTGATTTTTTGTTATTATACCTAGGATCTCCAAAACTACTGAACAGATCAAGATAAAATTTGGCGTACGCTTAGAGCAAAGCCTAATTTAGATAATAGGCAACTTATTAAACCGAAAATACGCTTGTGAAGCCGAGGGCAGAAGCTATTGAGTAAATAACTTTATTCCCTTAGTTGGGCTAACAAAAGAAGCACTTTGACAAGTCAAATTTTATACTACTTAATATAATCAAATAAGAAATAAAGTATTATTGGTTTTCTCTGCACTTCAATTATTTTATCAATATAATATCTTTATTGTACACAAGTTAAATATTTACTGCTCCACCCCTGATCACATCACACTAATATGATAAATGCGAAAGTTTGGATGTATGGAGGGATGGATGGATGGATGTTTATTACCTCTTCACGCCAAAACTACTGAGCGGATCGGACTGAAATTTTGCTTACGGGTAATTCTCATCCTGGAATCAAACATACTTTTTATCCCATAAATCAGTTCCCATGGGACATAAATCACCTTTAAACGTGCGGGCATAAACTAGTAAGAAATAAAGTATTATTGATTTTCTCTTCACTTCTATTATTTTCTATATTAATAATTTCGGACCGGTCTACGGTAGACTCGAACGAAATGCACATCAAATTGAAGAGCGTATAAAATTAGTCGATCCGAGTCGACAACTTATAGGCGGAAAATTCGGATTATCGAGTAGTTTCAATATGAAAATGAATAAATTGCTAAAAAAATTGTAACGGCGGCGTTGCAAAGTAAACATGTCAATTAAGTATAAACATGTCTATGGTTCGGTCTTGGTACCGTGGACGGAAGAAATCGCTCCCCAGGGTATATAAATACTCCTTGATCGTAGCTTGGTACATATATAGTGATCTGTGGTTCAGTCTAATTTCTTTGAATGAAAACTCTTTGCTCTTTGATTGAGAAATCATATTATGTATAATAATAGTAATAGTAGTATTTTATTGCACCCGTGCGAAGCCGGGGCGGGTCGCTAGTATCAATATAATGTCTTTATTTTGCACTAGTTAAATTTTCCCTACGTTACCCCTAATGATGAGTTATGAATAATATGATAAAGAGGAAAGATTTGATTGTTTGTTTGTATTGAATAGGCTCCAAAACTACTGGACCGATTTAAAAAATCTTTCAGAGTGTTTTATCTCGGAATTCCCACGGGAACGGGAAGTACGCGGGTGTAACCGCGATCGTCTAGTGAATTATAAGTCTAAAGAGCCTAAAGCCTAACTTCCTCACAGTCGTATACAGGGGTGGCGCGTACCTGCGGCGTGGCGACGGCCGTGATGTCAGTCTGCGTGGCGCGCGGCTCGGCGCCCCCTGCCCCCTTGTGCTCCACTCCCCCGCGAGAGACGACGCGCAGCACCTCTTGCATGCTGCCTTGCAGCTCCACCACCTATTTAAAACCACACTCAAGCACCATTTCGGCAAATCCAGTCAGCTTTAGACGTTTCCGGTCATGTCTGTGATTTACTATTGGTATATTTTTTTAAATCTACGTACAGCCATAAGCCAGTTTTTTTGGATGTATAATTTAGATTTTGGTAAATAAGATAGACTTCGAGGAAAATCTCATAGACGAAGTTTCTGTTAAGTTTATTTGGTTTTGTTACAAAGAATGTATTTTTTTTTATTGGATTAAGCGATAACATAATTTATAATTACGGGGGTGACATGCCATGTTTGGCAAAACCCTAATGCACCAAATATTTAAAATAAAAACCACATGTGTTGTGGTGCGGCAATGAGTTCATACATTTAAATACGGTTAGAAAGACATTATTACTGTGTGTTGGTCGCTGTAATAACGTGTTTCCAACCATACAAAATGTCTGAAACCTTTTGACACATCACAACACCAGAAAAGTGTGGTACCTATGGCTGTACGTACTTATGTACACCTTTAAAAAAATATCTATCTATGTAGTGTATTGTATTATGTATATCAGTTATCTAGTACCCAACCCATAACACAAGCTCTGCTTAGCTTGGGGCTAGATAATGCTGTGTGAATTGTCCAGCATTATTTATTTATTTATTTAGCAAATTGTCACACTAATCAATTTTAATTTGACATGGTTTTGTGCAAGTAACGTATCGACACGGGGATCGAGGGACACGTATGTGGAACTTAACTCAAAAAGTTACCTGTGCTTGCAAATTGAAGCATGTTTCTGTGAGCTGTCTCAATACTTCTGTGTTATCGTCGCTATCTGTCGATTTCTTCTCTGAAACCATAATAAAATAAAATAAAATAAATAAAAATTAAATTAAATGTACTTATTCAAAGAAACTCGTAAATAGACATTACATAAGTGCACTAAACAAATAAATACGTAACTAAACGTAATAATACTTCAAATGAATAAACTTTTATACTACAACTGCTCGGAAAGTGCCTTAATCCTTTTACAAACAAGAGACAGAAACGTCATTCCTGTCGTATTGAATGGCGGGAGCAAAAACTCTACGGAATTCCATTTCTAACGCGCTGAGTCGGAATAAACTGCATTGAATTCCATTTCTTGTGTTAATATTTTTGATTTTTTAAATATAAACCGTTTGCCAATGTTACCAACTTTCATTAGAGGTCAAACTACAAAATGTTTTAGCTCCAAGTCCGTCCAATGATATATTTTTTAAGCTGTACTAATAATGTCCTTCTAGCCGAATTTCGACCAGTCTCATCGGAGACTAGCCAGATGCGCAGGACATATTATACTTAGTGCACAAGTGAGTGCGCAAACACGGGTGCACTCTCTATTCCTTCACTCTCAAAATCCGATGGGACGGCAGACCGACACGACCGGGGAGAGGTCCAGCGCAGGACCAACGGCTTAACGTATATTCCGAGGCACGGGGGTGTAACACGGCAACTTCCTGACTCCGGGCTGCTTCTGTGAATTTTTCTTGCTAGAAAAACCCATTAACAACTATTGGCCCGACCCGGGATTTGAACCCAGGGCGTCATAATCAGCGGTTGTAGAAGCTAACCGCTAGACCAACGAGGCAGTTACTGTACTAAGTACTATAAGTATAAATCGATGAGAACATCAATTTCTGATAGAGCAACGCTTTCTCCGGTGGTCTACGTAAATGGTATGTAAAGTATGTACCTATGACCTCAACCTCAGCAGAGTGTATTGGTCCATTGCTGGAAGCAGGCCTTCCCCCTGTGTTGGCTTTTATCTCATGGGGGTAATGCCCATAATCCCCACGCTGGGCATGCGGGTTGGGGAACGCAGTTCAGTGGTAGAATTGTTCTGCAGGGAGCGCTGCTGCCCGCCCCCGGTGGATCCCTTAGTCGCCTCTTACGACACCCGAGGGAAGAGTTGGGGTGGTGCAAATTCTAAGTCGGCACCACACAGCGGTATAATTAAGTAGAATGTATTTACCCGAAGCCTGCAAAGTGGAGACTTTCTTCCACAGAGCGTTGATGGCCTGCATTTGCAGCTGCTGGATCTTCCTCTCGCTCTCGAGGGCCGCTTTAGTAGCCTCCATGTCACATGTTAGCCTCCTAGAAAAGATTTATTTATTTATTCCAAGGAAAACCAGCAGCACGTACATACAAATTTATAAAAGAAGTCGAAGCAGGAGGCTATTCAGAGGTTTTCACGATTAAAATAATAATAGTTGCATAAAAATTGTGAACAAGCTGAGTAAACTGAAAACCTACTAAAAACTACAAACAACGGTTTACATTATGCAAAACAGACAAATAGAATAAATGAGATATACAAATAATCAAACTTCATCACCATCATCACAGTGGTCATGAATATATAACACTAGCTGCGCCCCGCGGCTTCGCCCCCGTGGAAATTTATGTTTCCAACTTTCTAAATTTTTTCTTTCATAAGAACCTTCTCCTGACAATAACAAACACAACAAAGAAAGAATTAGCGAAATCGGTCCAGCCGTTCACGCGTGATGCCGTGACCAAGGAAAACGGGTTTCATTTTTATATATATAGATAACCAAAAAAAAGATAATTAAATGAATACCAAAAAATCATGCGCACCTTTCTCATGCCAAAATTGCATCGTCCTCACCGGAGATCGAGAAAATGTCGGAGCTGAGCCGTCGCCTCAAGATGTAATCATTGTAATAAGCGCGTGCTATATTGCGTTTATGTGATGTGTTTATTCCCCAAAATAGCCTTTTTTGTGATAAAAGAGACAAAAAATGCTAGTTAATCCACACAGCATCATCTAGCTCAAAGCTAAACAGAGCGTGTGTTATGGCAAAATGGTTCAAAATAAGAATATTGAAAAGTGAAAATACTCCTTGATTGCACTTTGGCTTCACCAAGAAGGTGGAAACCATTGCTTGAACCTCGTTTGAACGGAGTTAGAATCTCCTTTCCAAATTCATACCGCCAAATTCGTAGGTACTCGTAACATAACACAAACTCTCATTACTTTCGGCACCTTTCGGCTAGATTATTGTTTATTATTTATATTTCCATATTTCCAGCACGAATGAGCAAAAATAGATTTCACTTGTTTTTATGTAGCAAAGTAACCGTTTTAGAACGAGAATGGTATTTCGAAAAATATATTTTATTGATGTGTTAGACCAATTTTATTTTTAGTAGGAAGGGCCCCTTATGACTCAAAAGTAGCGATATCTCAGTTTTATAGTGTACAAAATTTCGTAGTTTATTATTACTTTAGAATGCTCTTGAAATGGACATGTTTTCGATGTACATGGCATCTTAGGTTTCCATACTTTTTTTTAACAGCTTAATTTTGTCATAATTAAATCAAAAATTAAAATTTTCTACTTTAAACCTGTCTTGAAAATTACTGATCCTAGTAACAAAAATATTTCAAACGGTGGTGTTCAGAAAAGCAATTTTTCCTTAATGCATTCCGAAAACCAAAATTTAAAAATTGTTGAAATTATGAGCTTATAGTCCAAAAATGTGAATAAAGGCACAAGCTTTCCTAATTTACAAAAAAATATTTTTTTTCCGAACAGGTCAAGTTTCTGATTGGCCTTGACCTGCCGCATAAGCACGGTATATCCACTCATTATGCGACACCCTGTATACTCACTGTATGTGCTGCCTGGCGCGCGCCGCCTGGATGGCGTGCAGGATCCGCAGCGTGTCTTTATGCAGGTTCCGACTGCGGTAGCCGCGCCACATGCGTTGGATGGTGACTGCGGCCGTTGCCTCGGCGCTCAGTTTCTTCTGTCGCCTGTGAGTTTCACAAATATATTTAAATATCTAATGCTGGACAGTTTCACACGGCATCATCTAGCCCCAACGTAAGCAGAGCTTGTGTTATGGGTACGGGATGACTGCTATACATAACAATCCAGATCCAAACAAATTAATGCAGATAAAAAAAATGTTGTGCGGCGGGAATATAACTTTCAAACTTCCGCGTTTGCGTGCATAAAAGGATTAATAAATTTTAAAAAAGTAGTTATCTACTACTTTTTTAATTTATGAAATATAAAATAATTAATTTTGAAAATTACCTTTGATTAGAAGCCAGTTTAATAATTTCCAGCTTGTCCGATTCAATGTGATCTTTCACGCCGTTCATTGGTTTGTCATCTTTGGTACTTGTTAGACTGCCTTTCCGTTGCTCCATTTTAGTCTTTAATTTGGGGGAGGAGGATGCACTTTTCGGCTGTCGCGGCGAACCTAAGGAATACAAATATCTTTAAAGTAACTCATTTCAACCACAGTAATATTATAAATGTGCAAGTTTGGATGTTTGTTAGCTCTTCACGCCAAAAATAATGAACGGACGGGGCTGAAATTTGGCATACAGGTAGTTTTAGCCCTGGAATAAAATATAGGCTACTTTTCATCCCATAAATCCGTTCCAATGGGATAGAAACAAACATAAAATGTTTCCATAGAAACAACGTGTGCTTGCTAGTGCTGCTTGCGAAGCTGCGGGCAGAAGTTTCTTAGGGAAGATTTCTATTAGACCGGGCTGTGCCCGGGGCGTGCCATGTACATGTGGGCATGGATTTGAAACGTTACATACATTTTGTTTATAGCAGTTTATATTAAACGGTGCATGATCCGTGTCCCGTCCGGGCCCGTCTACTAACGTTATCTTCGGCTCCGCTCTGGCCCACCCCGGCCTAGTCCCGGCCCGGACACGGACTGGTCTAATATAAATCGTATGGACCGACAACTTCAACTCTCTGCTGCTATCATCACAATAAATAAATATTAATAATAAATAATGCTGGACAATTCACACAGCATTATCTAGCCCCAAGCTGAGCAGAGCTTGTGTTATGGGTACATAGATGGATATTTTTTATTATAAGTACATAGAAAATTCCCAGAACACCCGGAACAATTAATATCTGCAGATCGTACATTTGTCCCGGAAATCGAACCCACTTCTGCGTCGCAGATGGGCCGTCGCCCGCCGCGCCACAGAGGCCAAATCCGCCTGCTAAGTGTGTTGATTATTATATTATATTTATTTAATTCGGATTGCCATCAGCTTAACCAACTACAATACAAATTAAAATAGACATAGACAGCTAATAATAAACATATTTTTTTTATTTCTATTATTGCAAAACCCCCGTTGATTCAATGAGACGTCCAGCAATGGAAGTAGCAGTGCTTGTCAGTGACTTAGGCTCCCCTTTTCCTAACAGACTCATTGAGTTACGTTTAAATTTTACCAAATGATAATAGTACCTTTCAGGTTCTTGACGGTAGTTCTAGGCCTATCCTCCAGGCTGCCGTTGCTGGAAGGCGAGGAGTTGGACTGCGTCGCCTTGATCGAGCGCTGGATGTCGTACATGGGGTCCTGGTAGTCCGGACTCATGAGGGATTCCGGGACTGGCACCATCTTGGACGCGGCTTCCAGCGCTTGGTTCGCTGGTTTTGATAGTTCTGAAATTATTTGTATTCTTGTAGTTTCACGCAACAGTGCAGCTGGTGGAAACCGTCCAAGTGCGTTGGTGGTTATGAAAGTGTTCTGGGAATGGTTGGTGATATGATAAATGAAGCGTTAACACTTCATGGCCCAAAACACAGATGTTCTACTGTGGCTCAGTGGTGCAACGGCGAGCCCCTGCGGGTCGCATAACGCATTCACTGCCCAGCCGGTTGGACAGTGACGGGGGGGCTCAGGGGGGCTGGGGGCGTAGGGGGTCATTAGGTTCATTAGGACTAGTTTACTGTTTGGTATAGTCTGTCCGTTAGGTTCCGTTACCAATTTAGTCAACTTCCCTTTTAGTCTATTGCTCCTTTTGTCTATTTCTTTTTTAGTCTAATTACTCTCTTGACCTAACGGTAACTGGACCCAACGGACCAAATAATAAAAGGTTGTTTTTATAAATCTATTTTCAAAGGATAAACGTAACTTGAAAATAATGACAAACAGTAGGAGACTGATTCAGAAATATGACTGCAAAAGTCACAACACATGGCCATAGCAGTCGTGGCGTAAGAATTCACCCCTCCAACTCATCCCATGGACGTCGTAAGATCCGACTAAGGGAACCTACCACCAAGGGCAGCAGCTTCCTATGTATTAATTAACACCTTCACTGCGATCACCAACCCACCAAGCAAGCATGGTGATTATGGAAAAACTTGGGTCTCTTCAAACAACAGTGAATAGCCAGGTGTCTTTTTGACCTTAACACATCGTCGGCCACCTCTTCACTTACCATCAGGGCCGCGATTACGGTGTAGAATCTATTGGCATTACGTTTGACCACTCACCTGGGCCCCACGGTGTGGTAAGGCACGGCATTATGACTCAAACGTTAGCAGTTGAAACGTTAGGGTACGCTTTCACAGGCCGGCCTCAGAAAATCCGCTGAGCGCCCAGTGATCAGCAATGACGACGTCATTGGCATTAAATGGAAAAGTTGCCTTCAAGAATCCTCGCCGGCATTACCGATAGTCCTCTCCGTGCGGTGCGGATCTTTAATGGCAAACCATTGATGAGGCTCCGGTGCGGATTATCCGATACCGGCCTGTGAACGCGCAACCTTACGTTTCAACTGCTAAAGTTTGAGCCATAATGCCGTCCGATTTCAAATAACATTTATTTCTATTTTTGTATAATAACAAATATCTTGTATCACAAACATCTGCTTGTGGTATTGCCTTACCACAATGTGATCGGGGCCCAGGTGAGTGGTCCAACGAAGGCCTATTCCCCCCTTGCTTTGGGGGTTTTGGAGGCATGTTGAGCAGTGAGTGTATGTGTTCTGTTGAGGATACTTATCACGTACCTGGTACTTTTTCCCTCTCCGAATGCCCAGGAGAATCAAAACTTCTGTTATGCGGTGAGTCAAGACTCCTGTTCATGATGGGTATACTGGTGGGTATCTCTCCGGAGCACGACATGGACATCTGATGGGAAGGGGAGCTGTTCTTGGACAGAGCCGGGTGGTAGCTCGAGCTGAGGCGGTCTGGAGAACGGCCCATGTGTCGGGGAGTGCTGATGCGAGCTGGGGATTCAAATAACATTTATTTCCATTTTTGTATAATAACAAATATCTTGTATCACAAACATCTGCTTGCGGTATTGTTTCTTTTTTGGGATAAAAAGTAGCATTTATGCTATTTAAGTCCAGAATAATAATAGACAGGCTAAATTTCAGCCTGAGCCATTCACTAGCTTGGGCGTAAAGAGGTTTTTTATGATTTAGCGATTGTAAGAATTATATTTATTAATTTCAACATGTTTTTTACTGTGGAATGTTAAAATTAACGCTATTTTACTTACACTGCATCCTGGGAGACTGTATCTTAGATTTCAAGGGACTGCTTTGATGGTCTTTCAACTGCTGTTGGTGGTGTTGTGCCTAAAACAAATATAGGATTAGATTAAGTTTACTTTAATTAATCAATAAAGGCAACAGAACAAGACATAACTGCTAGAAATAGCCCACCCTCAAATAATGCAATGACCGGTAACTGGTTATAAGCCTTATGGTAGTAGGTAAGTGACGTTAGTTAGTAATTTCTACGATCTACAGGTGATTGGGGAAGTCGATTCTTATTCTAATTCTAAGTGGTGACTTCAAAAAAGCTAATAATTTTTTTACGTATCCTCTAACGATACAGAAATATAATCATATATTTATTTTTGTATTTTTTGATGTTTTTATTAAGAAATCTAATCATTGAAAAGTAGATATTTTAAATCTCAATCGCAAAATTACTAAACGCAACGCTATTGGCAAGAGCGAACCGTGACGTCACACTTCACATTTTGTATTGCCATGAAGCTTTGGCGGGATATCTTTTTGTATTATTTCGCGGTTGTTTGGTGTTTTATGCAAGTTAAATTTTACTATCATTTATTTGTACCTAATTTTATTTTGATTGAAAATCAACGATAAAGCACAGGCACTTTGAGTTGAAAATGTGAAGTGTGACGTCACAAAACAAGGGCCAAATTGGCAGCGTTTTTATCACTTGAAACTGAGTGCAGCTTTACTTTTTTTCGATTTTTCTTGATTCTTAAAATACAAATGCTGAAGTAGGGCCTTTACCTTGCTGAGTATAAGCCGAAGTTTCCTCTGATCCTCAGTCTCCAAAGCGTCAGCAGTGAGGGGACAGGTGGAAGCTAGATATTCGCACAGCTCTTGATGCTGCCCAGCGTGGAAATGGCGGCCCTTGCCTTGGCTGTACAGCCATTCGGCTTTTAGACTGGAATTATAATTAAATGTTAGTGTTAGGCAATACATTAAAATAGAGGGTATTCACTCAATACGCACGATAGAAGTGCACACTTAATAATAATACAACGAAATACAACGATACACTTCTGGCAATACAGTAGGCTGAACACAATTTTGACAGGAGCCGTCTAAACGCGATTCAGCGTAACCGACCTGAGCGTGACGATTTAGTTTCGTTCGTTGTTCTGAAACCACGGCTAGGCTCGCGTGATTAAACGTAGGAGTAGTAAATGTAGCACTCAGATAAAGCAGCTTTATATGAGAATAAGAAAAAAAATTTTTAGTGACGCAAATTACTTTCTACAACCTTATAAATCTTAGATCAAAAAGTCTCACCTCTCAATAGCGCTGACAACGAAACCATCAATAGTCTTCACACTAAGAATCCAATTCAGAACAAATGGCCTATAATCAAATCCCAGCTTATCTTTCCCTGCCATGGCCACACAAGGGTTCCCTTGTATAGAGAAGCTGTCGAGCTTCCCCAGGTTCACGAGATGGCTGATCTCGTTCAGATCTGCTATGTTGTTATGTGCTAGCCCGAGGTGGTCCAAGTTAGAGGGGAGGTAGCGGTCGCATTGGCGTAGGTCAACGATACGGTTCCGTTCTAGGTTTAGATGCTGGAAAAAGGTATTTTGATTTAACAGTGTTGAAGAAGTAAATCTTACCTTAATGTAAGAATTACCTAAATGATATGTCGGTGAATGAGGTCTTCAAAAGTGTTAGTATCTTACATGCGTTTAGTTAAAAAAAATATTGTACCTTTACATCATTTTGCTTTGCTGAGCTGAATCCATACATAACCATTTTACATATACTACTACTTAGTTACTTCTTATAGTTTTGTTTCTTTTTCTTATAAATTTATGAAGATGACATTCAATTAACTTATTTACCTCAACTCTGAACTGTTTTAACTGTCTCATAATTAGGAATAGACTTTGTTATACATGTCGCTAGACATACCTTTAAGCCCTTTAGGTATGATATATCAGCTATAAATGATATCTGGTTGGCGGAGAGATCCAGCTGTTCCAAATGCATGTTATGGTTCAAGTGCTCTATCGTTTTTATGTTGTTTCCTAGAACAAAGCTTTCAAAGTGAACACTAAATAGAATCTTAAATAATTTAAATATAAATAAATAACTAATTAAATAATGCTGGACAATCCACACAGCATCATCTAGCCCCAAGCTAAGATGAGCTTGTGTTATGGGTACAATATGATTATGAAATCATAACTTATTATTATCATCGTTACTGTAATAAGTAATAATGCTGGACAATCCACACAGCATCACAACAATGTTTAATTATAAGCTCCACTGGCCTTCCAGGGCAAAACTCAGCACTTTCAGTGACTTTACTTTTGTACAGTTCTATCAGAGAAAGCTGCTGCACGCGCAGCAGTTTTTACCACGAGGGTTAATTTTAATTACTTAGTTACTCAAACATTAATAATTATCTCTTTGCCGAGGCATTTTCAATTAAAGCAACCGAGAATTGTATGCGAGCGTGGTATTTGCCATGTATAATAAGAAATATCTGTCCTTATAATGTATTGTATCGACTGTGTGTCGTAAAAAATCGGACTGCCGGACAGTAAAATTCCTTGTAGTGCACAATCGCCCACAGGCAGGTAAGCAGGTTCACAATATTATTTTAGCTGTATGTGTGCATATTCTATTGCACAAGAATTAAAATTTAACTAAATATATCAACAAAATGAAACAAGAGTCACTCTTCTCGCTCAGAAGCTTTGCAGCTTTCAAAAAAGTTAAGGCTGGTAGAACAGAACCTGAATGTAAACACTTACCAGCAAGCTTCAACACCTTCAAGTAGATTAAATCCTTTAGGCCTTCAATCTGCAAGATGCCATTATTGTTTAATGCCAATATCCGGAGATTCGTCAGTCGGGAGACCCCATGCATCCGCAGCAGAAAGTTGTTGCATATTGACAACTGTGGAAAATCATTAGATTATTATTAACCTGCGGAATAACATTATTTTTTTTCATAGACACATGGGTACACATGTTGGCTGACCAGCCTATATGTCATTCACCAGGTTGCCATTTATTTGTAACCAGCTTCTGCCTGCAGCTTCGCACGCATATTTTCAGTATAATAAAGCACCTATTATCTAACTTAGGCTTTGTTCTAAACATATGCCTCATCTTGATCAGTAGTATAAAGTTTCGGAGATCCTAGGTAACATAAATTCCGATTCAACATCACAAACTTTCGGCTTTATATTATTAGTAGAATTACAGAAGCATTCTTAGGCTGGGCCATTCTCAATGTTTCTAAAAAGTCTCAAACAAAAATAAACTTCTCTTTTATGCGTGGCATTTGAAAAATTATTTTCAACGTTATGCATTGTTGGAAAGAGGTCAAATTGACAAATTCTATCCAACACCAACAACAAGAAAGTTATTTTTACATTGTATGGGGCCAAACTGAATCTACAATGTTTAAAAACATTGTGTTTAGTTTGGCCAGAGTATAGATTACAGGGTGTTGTGTTTATCGTTGCTGAAATTTATTTTTATGATGCTAAAGTAGTAGCCATGAATATACGGAGTGGCTTTTTGAGATGAGAGGGGATGGCCAAATCCAAAACAATTGGGGTTAGAGAATAGGACAGGAGTCATGACCGTCGATTTTTAAGAATACAAATACTACATAAGTACCTACTTACTTATTTTTAAGACATCTAGTTACATAAACTGGCAGTCATTAATTTCAATTATTATTGTTTGGTTTGAAATAGAATGAGGTCAGAGCATTTAGCCTTTAATTTACAGCAACATTCCAACCTTGGTATTGCAGAATTTTACAGCTTAGACATTCTCTAATATTTGTATGTTAATTTTAAAGCAATCTATTTCTAGCGTTTATTGTTGAAGTTGTAAGGTTATAATAAAATGTGTATGGTAGAATTACAACAATTCTGAAATGCAGAGTAACAGAATCAGATAATACAGGAAACTATGTATCCATTTACTTTATTAAATTCAGAACCATGTTGTGTCCGCCTGTTAATATTATTAGCGTATCATTTATAGTAGAATCCGCGTTAACTATATCCTTAAGAATGCTATAAACGCTGCTGATGTTCTTTTCATTAATAACTACCAAGTAAAATGGAAAATAACTGTGTGGGTAGAAAAGCGAGAGAAACAAAGGTAGATATTTAAATATGTGGATGGGCTAATCTTCTTACGTTTTCGAGGCGTCCGTAAGTGTCAATGTTATCTAGCCGTTGTAACTCATTCTGATCAAGAATCAAAGTGATTATTCCTTGTGTTTCTTCCGCTGGCGCTTTCTCTATTTTCTTCAGTCCACGCCTCGAGAGGTCTAACGCTTCGGTTTTTATCTCCTCTAGAAATCAAACAGAAGTCACATGTAACAGCACCTAATAAATAAATTCAAACCACTGTAATATAAACGCACCCATTTTACGCCCATTGATTTATAAAATAAGCGTAAAATCATGATTTTTCACTTATTTCGTAAAGTTTGTTCATTTTTCTTTTTGTTTGCCTTCGTCCATTTTCTCTTTGATATGGAGTAGCGTTCTGAAACATTGATTGGCGTGCCGGTCGACGACCAAATACAATACTGGCATGTTTGACGATTTCGGTCGTTTAATCACTCAAACTTTTTAGGGGCTTCGTTTTTTAAAAACTATGTGATGTCGCATTTGTGTGTTACTTGTTGTAGGCAAATAAAAATGTTGGAACATGAACTTGCTCTAATAAGACTGAAAAAGAGACATGACTTTAGATTAGATTAGTCAGCAAGCCGGTGAAAAAAGCGAATCGAACGCAACGCCACTTCTTGCCCCCGCTCCTTCTTCTGTCAAACCGTGTCAAGCTTCATAGGGATGTGCTATTTATATCGTTCCCAACATAGCATCGATCTAAAAAATTCATTGCATCTCGAAAATAATTATATCAAGTAAAATATTAACATTTTGATAGGTCCTCCTGGATAGGTCCTGCTCAATCATGAAATCGGTCCCTCACTGGAAGCATTCATACCTAGTCGGTACTTTAGGTAAAAACCCGCGCTTTTCATCTGCAAGCAATTTGTTTAATATAGTCGGTAACGAATCTAGATTCTGGGCACTTTGGTACTTACTACTTCTTCTAAGCATTGACCACCAGGACGCGGAAAAACAAGTAGTTTGACACTGTAACGGTCCAGTTTATGCTGGTTCGTTTAATTTGCAAATATAGAAATAATTAACACATTTTGATATAGCTTGTAACACTAAAAATATATTCCGAGCTGTAAATGAGTTCGAACGCCCTGCTGAGAGAATAGCAACCTTCTTAAATCTTGTTCCGAAAAACATGAGATTTGAATTTGAGTATTCTAGGAAAACAAATGGGGTTCTTGATAGTCGGGAGAGAAATGTCAAGGGGATTGGTTCGGACGTTTTGGAAGTGAAGTGAAATTTGGGGTTTTTTCTAGGTTTTATAGGAATAGTGGGAATTGTGAGGCTACTGACGGGATGCTAGGTCGGCTCAGCCATCGAGCGAGACCAGCGAGGATTTCAAGGGAAGGATTGCAATTTTCTATCAATCAGGAGAGTGAGGATTCAGGTTACGTAAACCCACACTTTCCATTTCTTATATTTCTCCGTGTTGTAGACGGATGGTGTTACATCCCAGAGCCAGCTAATCTAAATTATTATTACATTTATCAAGCACACCCTGCTGATGCTGCAATGCTCCTGGGAAGTGTATTAAACTCAGCAGTGGTCTTGGGAGATATTAATACGTCTCAAGGTCGTGGAATTGTCCCTTCCAGCTGAGTGGTGATACTCCCAGGTGTTGACCGACCTGGAACTCACTAAGGGTTTATTAAATTTATTGATTTGACCTACGGTTGGCCTGGAATGTGGTTCCACATCGTTTACAGAAGCTAAGGCTTCTTAAGACTCCCCGCGTGGACTATAGGATGAGGTAGGTTAGGTTTTAGGTGAGGTAGGATGTATTTGGGTCACTTTAAACCATTCCCCGTAAAACTCTACTGAGTGAGCGATTTACATACGCTTTGCTTTTAAATGTCTGGTTATCAGTTGAGTAAGGGATAGGCGGGAGTCTTCTACTCTCGACTGTCCCCGAGGAGATGAGAATTAGTCATTAATGTGTATTTTCGTGTTTTCATTACTTCTTTGTCAATCGCTGGAAAATATCCACTCCACTCCACTCGCCATTTTCTTAGCTTCTTTATCTATGTTTTTCACCCTTTTAACCTCACCTTTCCAAACTTCAAAATTACCGCGGCTCAGTCCATTCATTATACATAGTTTTCTTGGTTTTTAGGGTTTTGAGACCGATCTCAAAAAAAAGGAGAGGAGAGGAGGGAAAAAGGAAACCGTATTCCTTTTAACTCTCTTTAATGTGTCAGCAACTACCCTAGCTACTAACTTAAAATTTTGAATTATAATATATTTTGTGCTCTTGTTCAGTTAAAAAATAAAAGACATGAATGTAAAATTTTCAGTAGGTAAGTAAAGTTGAGATGACGAAATTTTAAAAAAGACCTGACAAGGTCAAGTGGAGTAACGAATGACAGAAATCCATTTGTACATTTCAAAACATTATTTTAAAACTTCAATAATTTTCATTTTTTTTATGTTTTGAAAAAGTATAAAAATTACCACTGCCCCCTTATCTTCAAAGTATACAGAGCGATCCATCTGAAATATAGTTTGGTATCTACAATTTTTAGGTTTCATTAAATAGCGTCTGTAAGCCGTACCTTTAGTGAATATGTTGTACAATTATTGACATACGGTCGAAACACAAGCAAGTACGTGTGCCTACCATCTACCATCTCCAAATCGAAACTCGCTTCGTCCTTTGCTTATGTACCTACCTACTTTTTATCAAACACCCGAAAAGTCTCAAAAAGATTTTGTTATTGTACCTACCCACACTGTACATCATTACATTTCTAGCTAGTGTTTTTGTTTGCGGATGCTGATTGGAAAATCGATCTGGGGAAACAAACCAACCAAATATTATAAAAAAAAACGGTTTTCTGACAAATCTGAACCACTCCTGAAAGTTTGGTCGCTTGATTGCGAAGCCGCGGGCAAAAACTTGTATAGCAGGTATACTTACCGACCTATTAGGAAAATATTATAGGTAATAATTATACAAAAAATTCATCAGGCTTCACCGCAAGTCGTACAAGTGCGTAGAAAATTAGCGGCAAACCAGACAGACACAGTTGCCATCAACAAAGAAGGCAAGTCAAGTCGTACTGTAAATCGTACAAGTGTGTTGTTTGTTTGTAGTGTACGGTGTCATATCCCACTACCCAGGTGGGGAGGTAGGGTTGCCAGATACGGGCTTATCATTTCCTGGACATGTCTGGGGTTACAAACTGAGTTGGAGTTTTAGAGTTCAAATCCAACTAAAAATGTTTGCTGTTGGACGGGCAATAGAAAAAATATTACAAAATTACTAGTTTGGTATTTTAAAATGAATAAATGAAACAATGCAAATGATTTTAAAGACATTATTTTTTGACGTGACAACGTCTTGTAATTCGATAGAGCCGGCTGCACGCACGAAAAAACATGACGTCATGCGGCGTTACCTCAACATGACGTCATGCGGCGTTACCTCGCTCTGAGGCGTTCCATGTAAGGCTTGAAGTGCAAAAGAGAGCGCTCGACATCCGTCTCTCTCCTACTTGAGTGAGCGATGCGTCTGCGTTGTCACGTTCAACTATCGTCAGTAAACCGACTTTACAGACAACCAATTTTTTATGTAAAATCTATAGATATTAACTAACACACTATAATGCATAACATACACAGTCACATATTAGTCTATTTAGTTCAAAAGAGCACCTCTTTTAAATAAAAATCAACTTTAGGTATTCTCGAACATAAAAACTGATGAACTGATTTATGGGATAAAATGTAGCCTTTGTTTGATTCCAGATTTAGAGCTACATCTATCAAAAAGTTCAGCACGATGCGTTCAGTAGTTGTGGCGTAAAGAGGTAACAAACATCCAAACATACATCCAAACTTTCCCATTTACAATATTATTAATAGTATGATGTTATAATAAAAAATCCTAATTACGACTTACTGTCAATGCGCAGCTATACCTTCATACCTACTGATTTGCGATACCTGAGTTACATGCGCCGCGCCGCCTCGACGTGGCGTAGTAACTTTGGGGGAAAAACTAGTGCTCATGAATTTCGGGACAGTAAAGTGTAATTACTGGACACGGGACCACACGTGAAATTCCGGGACTTTCCCGGAATTCCCGGCCATCTGGCAACCCTAGAGGAGGTGATTTTCTTCGTCCGAGAACAGTGTTGATTGCTTCTTCAATAACTCGCTTGGCTACTAGATTCGATTCGATCGCTCATCGACAAAAATAATCGAAATTATTCGAAATTCATCCATCACTACGCGTGGCGGTGGTTGTGGATTTTGATATTGTTGAGGTTAGTTTATTTGGAAAATAATGGTTTTCCACCCGAAAAATTACATATTAAAGTAGTTTTATTACCTTCAGTATGTTTAAACAATATTGTTAAATATAAATCTCATTCAAAATCAGTGCTGTTCATTCATTTCTAGCGCTAGTTAAAAGGACGCGTTAGTTGACGCTCGTATTTTCCATTCAATTTTTTATTGGAATTCTAATTAGAACCCGTGGTATCCTTTTCGACTATACAGAGTGGTTATATGTATATAAAACTATAAATACAAAATTGAGCACATTATGACTTTCTATTTATAGCTAAAGTAACCTCTTTTCTTTTAGGCGGGAGGATGTTGTTAGGAAAAGGGCTGCGGCCCATACAAGTGTTCTTGGCCATACTTTTCGTGAGGAGCCTGTCTGTATTCCTGGTACAGACGTGGTACGTCCCTGATGAGTACTGGCAGACCCTGGAAGTAGCACACAAGAGTGCATTTGGATATGGAGAGTTGACTTGGGAATGGCAGAAAGGAATCAGGAGCTACTTATATCCTGGTGTTGTGGCGGCCCTTTATAGTTTGCTCAAAGTTACTGGACTGGATTATCCTGAAGCTTTGGTATGTTGTTTTCTAGAGATATCTACTACAACAATACATTCACATTAACTGCTTCATACCTGAAAAGAATTCCTAAGTATAACGCAAATAACCCACCAACTGATTAAAACTCCCATCTCATAGCAAGAACTAGTTGGCATTTAGCCCACATTCTGACAAAAACTCCACATAGCCCATTGACACCTGTTTACTTGATCATTATTAAATCAACAAACAAAATCTAAAAAAACCACTAATGAAAATGTCATTGAACCTATAGAATACTAATTGACTCTGCAGTTAGTTCTTCATTATGTTGAGAATGTGTTATGTAAATGTGTGTGTGCCATGTGTGGTGGCAAATAAATGGTATGTCTATGTTGAGTAAAATTAAATTTTTTAGTGTTCCATTTACATAGCATAGTATCTCATTACATACTAATATTATAAATTTGAAAATAAATCTGTCTGTACATACAGACAGATATATTATATTTACCTTTTCACACCCAATCGGCTGATCGGATCTCGATGACATTTGGCAGGGAGGTAAATGCTATCCCGGGGAAGGACATAAGCCACTCAAAAAGTGTGTGTGATGCTGCAGGCAGCAGCTAATTGCTTATAAAAAGTATTAAACTGATTTTTTTTAAACCAGGAGGGGAGTGCAGTTTTAAACTTATAAATATGATTCTTACATGCTAGGCAGTTAACATCTTTAGGTTCATTAAGTTTTCTTGTTCGCTTCTTTACTTTACCTTAAAAAGGTTGAAGTTAACAAAGAATGTAAGTCAAAAACCTTATTTCCTAGTTTTACTTTATGTAATTGGAATTTTTGTGACATGTCCAAGAGTCCTGTTAGGTCTAAAGGAAATAAAGTATTTGACATACTTACGTCATTTTGCAAAACATAATTACATTGATAGAAGACAAGAGAAGGACTGTGTTTATTCAGAAATTACACTAACTATAAATAAAACTATCTTATAACTTAAGGTTTTTATATAAAAACCTTAAGTTCATTTTTTAGAAATTACCTGACTACCTGACTGAATAACTTGACTCAATTATATATTATTATTAATTAGATTACTTGACCTTGTGGTGTAGTTGGTTAGCACATTCCTGTACTGAGGGAAGGATGCAGGTTCAAGTCCCATTTTTTTTTGGGATATTGATATCATGAAAAAAGTACAGTAGAAAAGTCAACCTACAACTTTTTCAGATCATACTACCCCGTCTCCTCCAATCAATCATCAGCACTGTGGCTGATTACAGCCTGTATAAATGGACTGGCAATCGAAAATGGGCTCTATTCCTGATCCTTACATCTTGGTTTTGGTTCTACACCTCTGGCAGGACATTGCTACAGACTCTTGAGACTTCTCTGGTGGCGATAGCGCTGTCCGTCTTCCCATTCCAGGCCGGCAAGTCATACTTGGACCAAGGTTTGTTATGTTTTTCCATATCTACCTTAAAAATAGTAGGACATCTAGCTTGGCTTACATAAACATTTTTTCTAAAAATTTTCATATCAAGACAGAATTTGGTATAACCTTAAGACAGATATTTCCCTCCTGTAGATTCTGTTTTGCCAGCAGGCCCAGTACTGCTTGATTGTTTATCTTATCTTTAAGTTTATCTTATCGAATCTTTAAGATAAACAATCAAGCAGTACTGGGCCTAAAAAGTCTGTTATTGTTGATTATTATATTCAATATATAAATATCTTTATTTTGACTCCAACCGAGCATGTGAATTTTTGTTATATCTATTTGTTGACATAATTTCCAAGTTACTCTAAACACAACTATACATAACTAAAGTTATTTAATGTAAGGTACAAATATGTTTCATGTTTCTAGAGAGCCCCAACTGGATATGGGTGGCAGTGCTCACCGTATTCCTACGTCCAACCTCTCTGCCGCTGTGGGCTGTGCTGGGGGCCTACAACCTGGCTACAACAAACCAGGGTCGACTCAGGCTGATCGTGCGCACCTATGTGCCTATTGGGTGAGTAGTGAGTACTAGACATGGAACGAGTACTCGGTTCGGATTCGGTACTCGGCGGATTCGGCCTTTTTTAAGATTCGACCGAACACCGAGTATTAACGGCCGAGTACCGAGTACTCGGCCTTAATTAAATTGCAGGGAAAAATGAAGACAAAAAGCTAGTTTTTATCATTATTATTAGACACATTAAAACATCAGGAACATGAGAACAGCAGACTAAAGCAGCTTTAATAGAAATTATTAGGTATATCTAATATTTAAAATTTAAGAGAGGAAGATTGTGATGTAAAAACACTAGTTTTTATTTTTAGTTCATTAGGCTTACAAAATAAGCTCATAGACATGTAAACAAGTTTTAAACACTGCACTACTATCCAAGGGAATTTTTTTTGTCCCTAACTGATTTTTTAATTACCCATAATGATTTATAAAACTAGGTACTACAAGGTGCCGCAAGATTTCCTAGCCAAATGGCCCACATTCCACACTATTAGCACAGTATAAGTATATAGGTAGGCTGTGCTACTAGTGAAAGTAAACTTTTTTAACTCAATCTTTTTAATTTGTGTGAAAGTTTTATAGTAAAACTATGATTTTGTTTATAGTAAAAAAAGACATTGACAATCTTGTCACTCTCTATATGCTCATAAAACGCACCTTATACGTCGTATCTCTAACCGAAAGCAAGTGATCATAGTCCTGTCAGCTAAAAAAGGGGAGTGAGCCTAGTCGCCTTGGACAAAATTTCCATTTTGAAGTTCCATATTCATGGCTTCCTTGGAAATAATGAATGTTACTACAAAATATGTGTCAAAATTTACCAAATATATCCATACAATGAAATCTTCTAAATTCGAAATCACCTCTGTTCAAAAGGCGGAATAAAAAAATTATGCTGCGAAATACGTTACTAAACTTTTACCATTTACTTGCAGAAAATGTGAAAGTTAGAATATTCTCCTCATGGATAAAGGTGTGTCTTCGTCTCGGGCGTGATTAAATCCCTCTCAGAATTCTAGTAACTCCCTCGCTTCGCTTGTGAATTATTCTAAGATCCTGAGTTGCGCTCTGGATTCAATGACGCCCATGACACTGCTTTATCCCTTTGTTGCATAATCTACTATGTAATACTTCTCAGGTTGATCACCGGCGGAGCTCTCGTGGCATTGGACTCCTTCTTCTATGGTCGCTTCATCGTCACTCCGTGGGAGTTCATCAAGTTTAATGTGCTGCATGACGTAGCTTCCTTCTACGGAACCCACCCTTGGTATGTTTGTTATATACAAATTCCAAAAGTACCATCATGATATGTGACACACGCCCCTCATAGATAGAGGCAAACAGAATCCTTATTATTTATTTGATTCTACTTCATTGGCCATACGATTTCTATCTGTGAATATAAATTCTTATAATTTTCTCTCTGTTGTAATTTTTAACTCTATACACATAATTTCAGCTGATGGTTTTCCGAAACAAATAAAAAATCTATATCTATCTAAAACACGAGCTCTGCTTATTTTGCAGATGGATGATGCTGTGTTAAAAATTCCTGTATGTTTATCATTACTGATTATACTAAATTGTTGTGTAATTTGACAGGCACTGGTACTTAACGCAAGGCCTGCCCGCGGTGCTCGGCATCAATCTGATCCCCGTGCTCTGGGCGGCGGCTAGGGTCCTCCGCCGGCCCAAGGAGAACATCACCGGCGCTGTGCTGTTACTGGCTGCGGCGTTGCATATTGCACTCTACAGGTATGATACAATTTGACAGGCCCTGGTACCTAACGCAAGGCCTGCCAGCGGTGCTCGGCATCACTGATCCCCGTGCTCACATTGTATTCTACCCTAACTCCCGTCCCATTGTACGTTTTCATTTTATTTAGATATAAGTTATTTTATGTATTTTAAACAATAAAGCGTTCATTCATTTATTCATTGCATTGTACTCCCAATTCCCGTTACACATTGTATTGTACTCCCAATTCCCGTAACACATTGTATTGTACTCCCAATTCCCGTTACACATTGTATTGTACTCCCAATTCCCGTAACACATTGTATTGTTCCCCCAATTCCCGGTCCCGGCACATAATGTATTCTACTCGTTATTCCCGTTACATATTGTATTCGAGTGTTATTGTTTCAGCTTCATCCCGCACAAAGAGTTCCGTTTCGTCCTGCCTCTGTTGCCGATATTCCTGTACCTGACCCAAGATCTCATCGTCCCGTGGAGCAGAAGGGCAAAAAAGTAAGCACCATTTACAACACATTAAAACAAAGATGTGGTTCCTGGTCGTAAAACAGCTTTATCCGTCCCTAACTATAATAAATAATTTATTATGCTTTTATTACTGAAAATAAATAAAAGATGTGTCTTAATGAATCACTTACACAGGTCTTTTATAAGAAGGACGAACATCATCATCATGATATGCGTATTATTATTACTCGGTTCTAGAATCCAAGATATTATATTAACAAAGACATTTATGAATGAGAACTCAACAAAAACCGATATCAGAAACAAGACAATAAGACTATAATTATAATATCTATGACAACAGGAAGTTAATCAAAACCACGAACTTCGACAGCGCGTGATAGAACATGTGCATAGAAAAAGGTTAAAATTAGAGTTTGAAAACGCACGAGAGACGAATTAAAGATAAATGAAAGCTTACAAAACTATATTGTTTCAAACTTCTGCGATTCGCTCCGTAGGTCGCAGTTTCGTAAAATATTTTCCATCATTATTTATATGGTTCTGCAACACCTTTGTTTTCAAACAATATCTGTGAACCTAGAACAGAGTATAGTACAACATTCTTGTTTCAGATGGCAACTATATTTGGTAGCAGGTTCGATTCTCCTCGGCAACGCAGTCCCAGCGTTATACTTCGGCACCATCCACCAGAGCGGTACCTTGAAGGTCATGCCTCTAATTCGAGAGGCCACTAATAACCGCTCCTCTGTCGCTTTCCTGATGCCCTGCCATTCTACACCATTGTACAGGTAATTTTACCTCGTCTAAAATAAGATAATTTTTATTGGTTCACAAAACACAAGAAAATACAATGATAAAAACTGTTAAAGAGAAAAAAACTATGTGAGACCATTTACGCCATGTCTCCAAGCAGTGTTCCCTTCAGCCCAAAGGAATTCTTTACTTAAGTTTAAAACTGCGCGCCGTTTCGCACCAGCAAAACGGCAAGCAGGTGCACGTGCAAGCAAGCAGCATTGCTGCTTGCACCCAGCAATGCTGCCAAGCAGCATTGCTGGGTGCTGTTTAAGGCCTTATTTTAATAAACTGCGTTTAGACGCGGGTTAAATATCGCTTAGACGAGTAAACTACATCTTTATACGTTTTCGTGTCAAAAGACGATCACGTGTGTAACGTGGAATGTCATTTAAGAGGGGTTAGGGGAATTTTGATATTAACCTGAATAATAAGTGCTATGACTCAATAAGTCAGGTTTAATGTTGTACGACACGATATAAACTGTGATTCGTAAGTACAGCATGAGTGCATTTGTAATAAAGACTTGCTTTTGCAATTGCTCGCGACTTCGCACGTGCTATTCGAGAATTAAAAGTATCATAGGAATCAAATCGCGTTATGCTTAACATGTCTGCAAAATTTTATATTGATCTGTTCAGGAGTTTTGGAGATGTTTAGTAACAAACATTCTTCACTAACTTTCGCTAATCTAAGAGTGGTATGACTATGGTCGAGCTTAGAATTAGCTGTAAATTAAGTCAAATAAAATGTCAAGTGCGTGTCGGACTCGCACACTAAGGGTTCCGTAAGACCTTGTGTCTTGCCAAATTATCATGATTCTAGGTCAACGGGAAGTAGGTACCCTGTAGGTTTTGGTCCAAGGCGAGAATCAAATTTTTTTTTATGTATAAACTACAAATTTACGATTACTGGATTTTTCTCTTTATTTGTGCTAAAATGCCTCATTTACATTCAGCCCCTGCCGCTGCCCCTCGCGATGCCGGCGATAATTCCCTAAATACTGCTGCAGCAGTATCGAGAGGAGTGTGTGTTTGCATACTGCCCTACCACTCACTTCGCTTTCAAGTTTCGGCAATGGCAGACGTCGAAATAATTACAGCGGCCGCGCTGTCTCTTTTTGCGATACATAATTATGTTCGATATTTAAAAAGATATCGAATACAAAAAAAGAATTAAAAAAAAAACGTCTTTCTCGTCCAGGCGCTCGGCGAGTACTGAGCGTCGGAGCAGAATGTAAACACGCACTGCCGCTCGCGCTGCCGGTCCTTTGACTTCCGCACAAAAAACCGCCATTTTGGGGAGCGCCGGGCAGCGCGAGTGGCAATGGCAGTGGCAGGAGAAGTATCGCGTTTACACACTCGACCTGCCCACTTCCCTGCTCACTACGGCTGAATGTAAATGCGGTATAAGACCCTGCTTCTTACTAAATTTTATGATTCTAGGTCCACGGGAAGAACCCTATAGGTTTTGTGTGCATGTGATTCCCTTGGAAATTTCAAAATATTCGAACATAAACGGCTGTAACTTTTGAGTGCGTTGACTTAGAAGATTTATTTATATCACGGCTCCAAGAGGACTTGAGTATTTGACGTTAATTTCAACTCGATACGTCCACGCGTTCATGAGAAAAGAGGGTTCACAGACGGACAGACAGACAGACGGACAACAAAGTGATGATTCTATAAGGGTTCCTTTTTTCCTTTTGAGGTACGGAACCCTAAAAAATAAAAAAAAGCTCAAATTCACATGGTTGGAGTCGATAATAATATTATTTATTAAAAATAGGATCTCAAATCAAGAATTACTGACTGTAAATTCGTAGTGTTAGGTTTACCGGCACAAGCAGAATTCATGCTGAGCCTTTTCCTAATTCATAATTACAATCAGTAATACTTAGTATTAAGCGACTACTTATTGCCAGAATTAGTATGTGACTGTACTAGCTTCTGCCCGCGGCTTCGCACGCGTATTTTTGGTATAATAACTAGCCTATTATCTAAGTTAGGCTTTGCTCTAAACGTACGCCAAATTTCATCTTGATCTGTTCAGTAGTTTTGGAGATTCTAGGTAACAAAAATTCAGATTTCACAAAAAAAATTACTTTATAATATAAGTAGGATGTAGTAATAAATACATTTATTTTCTTTCTATCTTTAAGTAATAATAACTTAGACCTGACTGTGTTTTCCAGCCACCTCCACTCGAACATAACCGCTCGCTACCTCTCCTGCGACCCGTTCAAACAGCCCGGCTCAACCACGGAGGCTGAGGCATTCTTCAACAACCCGCTGCGGTGGTGGAAGACTGAGTACTCGACCAGACAAACTCCCACTCTGATTGTATTGTTCGATAAGCTAAAGGGAAGGGTCGAGAACATTCTGTCGTCTGGGTATTCGCTGCTGCATGAGATTCCTCATACACAGGTTGGTATTTTAGCTTATATTTAGCTTATAAAACCAAACTTTGTTTGGTTTTATATTTATATTTCGACCAGACAAACTCCACTTTGGTTTTATTTGCTGCTTCTTGGTATTCGCTGCTTCATGAGATTCCCCATTAAATTATTTAATTAAAGTAAATAAAACAAAACTAGTTAAACAACAAAGGAAACTTTTGCTCCAAATATATAGGCGAATTCTATGTGTGCTCTTCATGTGTCAGTAATCAGTATATTACAATAAAATACATATAACACTATATTAAGTAAGTTAGTTGTGATGTGTCGGTGTCGTGTACAATTAAGAGTTTTGTATCTATCTTAAATTTGTTATCTGCTGTAACAAGATTCAAATACCTATTTGGTAAAATTATGAAAATATGAGACTCACGTTGAATCTTTTTTTCCCAGTTCCCGGAAGGCGAAGTGAGTGAGAAAGTGTTAGTTTACAAGAAAACCCCGAGCCAACCTACCCCGTCCGCGCCGCCCGCCTACGATACCGTCTAAAAACAACCCCGACTCAACTGGTAACCTTCATTACTATGTAGTACCGACCTCAAGGTGTCATCATCCACCGTTTAGATTAAAAAGAAAGAAGAAGACACCGCACCGCACAATACAAAATGTGCATTGAAATTACGAGCGTAAACTCGTTATCTTTAGATATACATATGTATTGATAATAATAAAAAATAATGCTGGACAATCCACACAGCATCATGTAGCCCCAAGCAAAGCAGAGCTTGTGTTATTACCGTAGAGGGTTGCACCTACTAGATGACTGATATACTTAATAATATACACTACATAGATAATTTTTATTTACATAATAGATACAGTTTTATTGCACACTTAGAAATAATTTACAAAAGAATAATTATGGAATACGTGACAATTGGCGGTCTCATCGCTCATGCATAAGCTACATTTAGATATCAAATAATATCGCAAAAATTTTCGACTTCGACGGGACTTGAACCCGCGTCCTCCCCTAAAAGTACGTAAGTCGTCGAAGCAGAAAAATTTTCGCGATATTATTTGATTTCTTAGAAATTACCCTTAGTGTGGGGTTACGCACTATAATAACAAAAAACCTTACATTTAGATACATTTTACAATGACAAAATGGCTTCGCACGCGGGTCACTCGTTCGAAGCTTTTAAATGCGTCGCCCGCGATCTGTTTTTTATATGATGCTGGCAATATAAAATGCATCTAAATGTTCCGAGTTACAGCCCATATTAGAATGTACATTTTGTTCTGTGCTGTAGGGGTGCAGCCCCGATCTGCAACAACCTATAAAATACTATGAAGTAACGTATATGAAAAATTTTGTATCGTTCCGTGTCGTTCTGTAAGGATTGCTGTACAAAAAGTTTGACAATAAATGTTACAGTAATCCATAGTAGACCGTTTTTTTTGCAGCAATCACGACCAGCAATATTCAGTAAATTCAATTGCCCTTAAATTTTAACTATCATAGAAAAATTCGATTCGAATTATCACCATTAATTGCAGTTTCTGGTGAAAGGTTATCAGATAAATACAGAGTAATATTGCTATACATTTACAAGATAGCACCTATAATTACTTATTTGACATTATTACGTATTATTATGACATATGTCAAATAAGTAAATTGTAGGTGCTACAATTTACTTATTTGACATTATTACAAATGAGATGTTTACTCCTCAGAACACTTGGGTAGTATGAATCTTGCAAAAGTAAGTTATCTGTAAAAACAAAGATGCAATATCAAATGTACCTACAATTTTAAAGAAAAATTGCTTGACTGACTATTGGTCTTGGGCTACGCAAGTAGGTTATTTAACTTGTGACAGGGTTGCTAGCGGCCAAATACATTAGCCGATAAGTTGCAAACTTCCCCGTTTTTGGGGAAACTAATCACGTTTTTGTAAAACGTTTATAATATTGATACCGAATTCGATAAAATTGTGTCTCGAATTAATGACTTCATTGGTATTAAGTTTCTAAATTAATTATATAATTTCTAATGGCTTGGAATATTTTACCCTGTTCATTATTTATAGGGCATTGCATAGGAATAATTAATGAGAATTCTACTTAGTTAATTTAATTAATAAAATAAAAATATAATTCAATTTTTAATGATAATTTTCTAATTATTATTTACGATGAAAACAGATTAAGGCAATTTGGTAAAAAAAAATATGTTATTTCTTACGCATCCATGACTGATAAACGTTGCAAGTACAAATTAATTATTTATTTACCATAAAAACGCTTGCCAAAGTAGTAAAATTTAATGCACACTACTAACATTATGTATAAATAAAAATAATCACCTGTAAGTTCTATGTTCACTTGTAATGTTTTTATTTCAATGCTAAATTAAGATAACTATAATCTTATTATATTTACGTAAAAGTGTAATCAATGATGCATTTCTTTTAATCCACCACCGAAACAAAATGATTTGGCAGATTTACATTTTCACCAACTAAACGCATCAAAGGCGTTATGTTTTACAAAAAGTTGTGAAAGTGGGGTTCTCAACTTAAAGTTACAAGTTTCTAGAAACGATAGTTTCTAGGTAGTTCAAGACTTGAAGTTGGGAATATTTACTAAATTAATTAGAATAAATATTTAATAAGTGACGTATTAAATATGCCTCTCTGTTTTGTTCCCATGAAACATCTCATAAAAATATATTAAAATGGAACATAGCAGCGAGGTGTCCCATAATATGGTTGCAAATAGATTTATAAATAACTACTTATAAATATTAGGCTATAACAAACTCGACGCTCAACATATTTTAAAGACAAGTATTTATAAGATCTTCGTCTAATAATTTGAGATAATGTTGTTTACTTTAAAAGTTGTTTAATTTTTATTTTGCTGTGAAACAAACCGATCCCCACCTAAAACTAGTGTTTAGATATCAATCTTATCAGCCATATCTATTTTAATATTGACTTGATCGAGAAATGGAATAATTATGAATAAAGATCCATGTCCATTATTCAACTATTTACGAAACAACTTATAAGTAAACGGCATTGAGTTGTACCATCATTCAAATAAAGGTGATAATGATAAGTGACGCGCGAAAAAAGTAGAGTTTTTACTATTTTGATGTTATTTTAGTAATAAATCTCTTAATGTCAATAGACTCGAAAACGACAATTTATTCGAAGATTGTTTAATCGGCGGTTCATTGCAAAGGGCTTACCTTGTGCGAAAAACATCTTATCTGCCATCAAAATTACTTGTAAAACCTAGAAAATAGTAAAAATCCGTTTGTTTTTCTCGAGCGTCAGTAACAACCTTAATTTTCACTAACATCGTGGTAAGCACACACTATTTTTTTTTTCTGTACTGCCATTTTCTATCTGGGTTGTAAGTTCGTATTGAATTCGAACAATTTTGAGGACATGGTTGAGTATAAGTGTAAGCTAAATAATTTTTGTAAAGTTGTTTTTTTGCCTATACCTACATATAGAATGTCTTCTAAGGTTGTGTGTGGATTTTGAAATAAAGATTTTATTTTTAAACGTCTTGTTTTACTTCCTACTAATATTATATCCCTACTATACTAGTAATATTATAAAGACGAAAGTTTGTGAAATGTGAAATCTACTGAACAGATCAAGATGAAATTTGGCGCACATTTAGAACAAAGCCTAATTTATAATAGATAATAGGCTACTTATTATACCGAAAATATGCGCGCGAAGCCGCGGGGAGAAGCTAGTTACTAAATAAGTTCACTAACTCGACAAAAACATCTACCTAACTATGAGAGGATACCCCTTCACTTTTGGTTGAGGGTACATCTGATCCGAATCTAAAACAAAGAGATTTTAGATTCGGACGAGATGTACCCTAACTCAAAAGTGAAGTGGACATCTCGTCCGTGGATCAGTTTGAGATTCGGCCCAGATGTACCCTAACCCATAATATTACCGTGCTATGAGCTGGGTAACTTTTAAAAATTAAATCTTGGGTATCCCCGGTTGCATTCTTCTTCCAATACCAATTCATACTTAGTAGAAAGAGGTAAGGTTTGTATGTAAGAAGAATACTAAGAAAATTACAATCAAAATAATAGAAATAAATTAGAACTAGTACCTATTTACAATTGAGCTAACTGCAGACCGTTGGAAACAATCTACGGGTAGCTCAACTGATCCATATCAATATCAGTCGGAAGCGACCCCAAGAGGCTGGCTGCATTGCCACGCTGTATGGCAATGCTGATGCGCTGCGCCAGATACTCACCAGCTCTCGGGTCACGCGTACTAATCCCCGAAACGACAATGTCTAAATTTGAAAATTATTTTTGTCTAGGATAGAATAGAGAAAAATATCATACATTGCGTAATTTATTGAATTTCATATGTTTCACCCATTCGATGCCATTATTTGTCTATTCTACAACAAACTAAAATCGCTGTGTTTGGCCTACTGAGTGACACAGCCTAAGTACGACATACATACGTTTTGTCCAGCGACAACGTAGGCGAAGCCACGGACAAAGGCTAGTTTAAGATAATTTTGAACTGATTTCCTACTCCACATTGATTAACCGGTCAGAGGTTACAGATAACATAAACTAAACATTGCATTCATCGTCCAACCACCGTTAAGAATGTTCCCAAAAATACTTTCCGTACTACTTCTGATCTTTATACAAGTGAAGTGTGAAGATGATTCGAAAAGCAGTTTGGTGTTCGTTTTCGACACGACTGGATCGATGTACAATGACTTGAAGCAGTTGCGGGAAGGCGCCGAGTTGATTTTGAAGACTGCGTTAGAGGAAGGCAATGTTGTTGGGGATTTTGTGTTTGTGCCGTTTCATGATCCTTGTAAGTACCTTCCTGATGGGTCTAAATTCTAAATGACCTCGGTTTATAACAGTAATACCTGCATGCTTTATTTTATTTTCCAGCATTAGGTAGGTAGGTACTCATGTTTAGTTCCTGTTTAATTATTTTTTATTAGAAGTCAAGCGTTTGGCCACCATCTCACTAAAGTAGGTAAATACTGGTGGTATTTAGTTTTTCCTGTCTGAATCTCCTAATCCATAAAAGCATGATGAGATGGTATCTAGAATTTCTAGCACAAACCATATGAACTTTACACTTCATCAAGAATATCAGCCCATATAAATTTAGCCGCTGCCTAGCTACACATCCAGCAGTGCATCTTTGCAAAAACAAACCCTCTATTAAGGTGGCAAACGACTTGGTAGACGAAAGTTACGAAAGTTTAGTATATCGCATTCACTTCCCAGTTCCCATCCTCGGTGGTGCGACCCGCAGGGGCGCGCCGCCGCCGCCGCACAAGGAGCTGCAGATACGACTGATACGAGTAGACTAGGTGCGTTACGGTCCATAAAAGTGTTAGTTTAGGTCGCCTACCTTATAGACATTACAGGACCGAGGCGAATGGTAAAATATAGAGGTCTATGCCAGCAGTGGGTCGACAAACGCAGATGATGATGGTACCTACCTACATAAATAAATTTCTACTGGTCAGTTAGATGTATACGCTGATTAATGTTCTACACTTTACATTACAAAACAGACTACGCTTGCTAGAAGGTACAATGTAGTCCATTAGCATCTAGTTTCACCTTGAAACTTCCAGTGGTCGGTCCAGCAACAGTAACCCAAGACAAAGAAGTCCTCAAGGCCGCTTTAGAAAGGGTCCAAGTGTACGGAGGTGGAGACTGCCCGGAAAAGTCTTTAGGCGGAATCCAGATGGCTTTAGACGTCAGCCAGGCGCGGTCCTACGTGTATGTGTTCACTGACGCCACGGCGGGGGATCACCGACTAGTGGGCAAGGTGCTGGATGCAGTGCAGCGGAAACAGAGCCAGGTGGGAATATAGCAGAAGTCTCTAGATGGGGTCCAGCTGGCCCTAGACGTCAGCCAGGCGCAATCCTGTACTTATATATTCCCACCAGGCTCTGTTTCTAGAAGAAACAGAGCCTGGTGGGAATATATAAGTATTAAGAGAAAACGAAGCCTCATATCCTATTTAAGAAATCCTAAAAAAAAATTATTTCCAATACTACTTAAACTAAATTAACTCACGTCTAAATTCGATTAATTTTATAAAGGCACCAATACAATTCAATATCATCACTACCATTGTTTTGAAAACTCATCAGCAGCTTGTGATTAAGGACTGCTCAAGATTGTTTAAAGTAGGTACTACCCCTAGATGTTGATAAAGTTCCTAACCATTTATCGATTCTCTAGTTTCCGCGATATTGACCTCAAAACATGCGTTGGTCTTGTTTATTTTGATCCAGCCTTGTCGTTTAGTACTGATAAATATAAAGGTCATATAACTATTTATACTCTACTGCATGCATGGTATAGTAGTGGGACTTTTCTGAACATGGAATAGGATCCTACTCCACACATTAGGTTCTAGGGTCCGTATTATGAAAGCTTGGTCAGTCATAGATCTCTGATGAGAGCTTGTTCATCACGGGCCTTAGGTCTTATATAAGTAACTGTAAATCGGGCGATACACATAAGTTTAGAACCAACTACTTGTGCTGTAAATATCATCTAGAATGGTAAAGAAATAGGGTAATATGATACAGCAAGTTCTTTTTATTTGGTAGCTTATAGCATCCCAAAGCTGGGATTTCGTGAGTTTAAATAGGTACGACACCTTCTTTAACCATACCATTTGAAATGACAAAGGTTAAAAACCCAAACGAACTATTTCCAGGTGGTATTCGTTCTGACTGGACACTGCAATGACCTGGATAAGCCTTCGTACAAAGTGTACCACCAAATAGCAGCGGCCAGTTCCGGACAAGTGTTCAATTTGAACAAAACTAGTGTTCACAAGGTAAGTCTTGCGTGTTGTGAATACTCAAACGATGCTGTGTGGATTGTCCAGCACTCATCATCATTATCAAAACAGCCCTTGTCGACCCACTGCTGGGCATAGGCCTCTCTATGTTTATGCCAGTCACCTCGATCTTGTTCTAATCTGGGCCAGGTCCAGCATTATTTATTATTTATTTATGATCTATTTTGTCTTGTTCTTATCTTGTTGTCATAAAGTATGTAGGGTAAATTTTTTTGTTTTTCAATGAGCTATGCAGTAAACGTTATTTCAACTTAACACCTAATATTTTTTCAGGTTCTAGATTTCGTCCGGAGTTCAATAAAAGGCAGAATGGTAAACCTCGGTTCGAGTGTCAATCCAGCAGGATCTAATACACAAGAGGTTAATTAATTCTTTTATTTCATTGGATGTATGTATGTTAGTTCTTCATGCCAAAGTACAGAACGGATCAATTATTTTTATTTATATTGAAATTTTGCATGGATATGCGTGTGTGTTATTCCAGGTCTACGACCGCGACCTGTAGACCTGGAATAACACATAGGCGTTATCCCATAAATCAGTTTTCATGGGTTTTCGAAAAAATCACTGTAGGTATGTACTATATTTTTGTTACTTATATGCCTTGTTTGTATACGTGATATATATAGGTATATATGTAAGTATATAGTTCGGTATATATTTAAGTTGTTTTTATTTTTAGGTGTTTATAATATTGTCAATATTTATTTAAGATTGCTTATAATTGGTACACCCCTGCCTTTCTTATGTGCTCATAATTCTTTCCATCCAAAGGTTGCCTGGAAGAGATCGCTTTTGAGCGATAAGGCCGCCCATTGTACTTGAGTCTTATGTAAGGTCTCTTGTTGTATTTTTGTTGGTGTAAAATAAAGTATTTTTGTAGGTATTGTATTGTATTGTAAAGACCTATTAAACCTTTCCTTTGAAACAACATGCAGAACCTAGTCATAGTTTAAACAATTAACAATTTCGCGTATATTTCCATCAGGTCCCTGTGGACAGCTCGCTAGGCGAGGTCACAGTTTCCGTGTCGGGGGCGCGGCCACAGATCACGGTGTTGGACCCCAACGGTACAGAGGTCACTCCGCCCCAGCTGGTGACAACGCTCGATTTGGCTGAGATTATGGTCAGTATGCTGTAATGTTTACTTTTTTTGTTTGATTTACACCGGTTAGCGCGTCAGCTAGCTTATAAATAAAGCCGTCACACACAGAGGCCGGAGGCGGAGCGGAGGCGGACGTTAGCCGAGCCAGGCGTGGCGTTCGCGGTGCGGATAAAATAAATAAATAAATAATGCTGGACAATTCACACAGCATTATCTAGCCCCAAGTTAAGCAGAGCTTGTGTTATGGGTACTAGATAACTGATATACTTAATACGATACACTACATAGATAGATATTTTTTAGTATACATAGAAAACATCCAGAACGCCCTGGACAAATGTCTGCAGATCGTACAAACATTTGTCCCGAGGCGGGAATCGAACCCATAACCTCCTGCGTCGCAGGCAGACCTTCGCCCGCTGCGCCACAGTGGTCGTCTTCACATTGCAGGCGTACGAGAGCGAGGCGTTTTGGAGCCTTGTGTGTGTAGGCACAGACTAGTTTATATCAAGATCTTGATATAAACTGGTCTGCGGTGTAGGTCACGGCGTCGTATTATTGTAAAGATTTCCTAATTAAAATCTTTTATACGTATATAAGTAAGTATTATAATCTTTTATCCATAAACAACGATGTGGTGGCTGGCACAGTAAAATCAATTTTTCGGTATAGTCCATTTTATTTCGCGTCGATCATAAACTAAAATTTGTAAACTACTCTACACCCAATGAATGAAAAAAGTTAAAAAAAAATCATTCGAGCAAGTGACGTCACACGCACCCGCGGCGGTCACTCGCTGAACTTCGCTAGTAATTTGGTCATAACTTCGTCAATTTTTGTCGTAGATCAAAAATTTTTGTGTGTGGACTCTGTGGACACTGCGTGTGTTATGGATTTCTTAGCTCTATAAATCTGCATTCTCAACTAAAATCGTTACGGATCCTCATTCGTCAATTGCATGGCGATGGCTATAGAAATGGCTTTCGAATATCAAGTACCTAAAGGATGGGCAATTGTTGCGTAATCGCACAACAGTTCCCGTGGGATTATAATTTGTACTGCATAACTTAAAAAAAATGTAAGTTAATAAGTCGTCGAAGTCGATTTTTTCGAAACAATCAAAATATATACTGTAAGTTACACATCATATTTGCCCGTATTCGTCCACTAATGAACATAGGCCTCTCCTTGACGATGCCACAGATAATTGCTATCATTAGCACAAGTTGCTACACCTACATATTATGTCATACCTACATTACTAGGTTTCTAAAGAAAATACACATAATAGATTGGAGAACAAGGTAAATGAGATCATATTCCCAGGTGGTAAAAGTCATGCAGCCAGAGCCAGGTAACTGGACGATAACCGTGGGCAGTGATGAAGACTACTCCGTGAAGGTGTCTGGTCTCTCAAACCTGACCTTCAACCATGGTTTCTCAGTGGAAAAGCTTAGGGACATGGCAGAAACCAGCTATAGACCTTTGAAAGGTGAGTAAAATTCTGCCAGCCAGTGCTGTTAATTCAGATGTCACACTAAATTAATTTGACGACACTATATGTGTGGCCGTCTCTTTCTTATCCATCGTAATGAAAAGGGTGGCATCATTTTTAGTGCTGTCAAATAATTTTGTGACAATCTGATTTGGCACCAGCTTCTAGTACGATGATTGTTTAAAATTTATCATATTGCTATTGTTGGAGAGTTGCTGTGTGGTGCCGGCTTAGAATTTGCACCACCCAAACTCTTCCCGCGGGTGTCGAGGCGACTCTACCGGAGGCGGGCAGCAGCGCCCCCTCCAGAATATTTCTACAACCGAACTGCGATCCCGACCCGCACGCCCAGCGTGGAGATTTTGGGCATTACCCCCCATGAGATAGAAGTCAATAAGGCGCTTATCAGACGGAGATCTGCGTCCAGCAGTGGACCAATATAGACTGTTGAGGTGACGTGATGGATTTTTGCCTATGACACTAACCCTAACCTACTCAGATTTAATCCATCGCGAAAAAACCTAAGTATAAGTACTCCCTGATCGAAGGATTGAAGCACATCTCAAGTTGCGATTTTTTGACCGTTCTCAACGAAAGCTGTCAAAAATAAAAAAATCTGAGTTGCGTTTGACTGTTTGGGGGTTAATGTCATAGGCAAAAATCCTTCACCTCCCCTCACGTCAACAGCCTATATTGGTCCACTGCTGGACGCAGGCCTCCCTCTGATAAGCGCCTTATTGACTTTTATACTGACTGCCACTGTACTGCCCATAATTCCCACGCTGGGCATGTGGTTTGGGGATCGCAGTTCGGTGGTAGAGTTGTTCTGCAGGGGGCGCTGCTGCTCGCTGCCGGTTTATATCCCCTAGTCGCCTCTTACGACACCCGCGGGAGGAATTGGGGCGGTGTAAATTCTAAGCACTCAAAAAATTTCTAAAATCCTTAAATCCTGATGATTTTTTCCCAGGAACATACAACCATATGATGATATCCCTCACCCAGAAGACCCCACCAGTTGTCGTAGAGTTCGCGGAGATATTGTCTATGAACGGAAGCACACTTTTCGAGCTGCCGCTGACGGAAGTTGATGCGGAAAATAAGGTGTACTTGGCTGAGGCTTTCATACCGCCAGAGGAGTTCTTTTATGTTGCGGTAAGTGATTATTTGATACTAGACGCGGTTTCACCCGCGGAGTTCCCGTTCCCTTGGGAATTTTATAATATATAGACTATGTCACTCCCTGAAAAGTAAGCTTCCTAACGGTGAAAGAATTTTTCAAATCGGTCCAGTAGTTTCAGAGCCTATTCAATACAAACAAACAAACAATCAAATCTTTCCCCTTTATAATATTATTAGTATAGATAGACTGCGATCACCATGGTCACCTAGCGCGGTGACTATGGCAAACCCCCATGTTTGCTCTAGGCACCCTCATGTTTGGTTCATTTTAACTCCCAAACGATGCGTTCGTTTCGTACCAGTTAAAGTTAAACCATAAATTTCCATCCATTTTGGTCGCACTTGATTGAAAGTCATGATAATTTAACTTGCTAAAACTTTTGCTAACCCCGTCCTTATGTAATATTCGAATACGGAGTGGTTCTCAAAGTAAGGTATCATGGGTGCAAAATTGGTGCCAATGCATGACACAGAGAGGGAATATGTATTTCATAAACATATAATAATTTATCTGTAGTTTTAAAACTATAAATTGTCTCAAAACTTCAAAAGTTTGTCCCCTCTACTTAAAATAATTAGAATTAGGACTTAAAATTTAAAAAGATGCACTTTTATCTAAATTTTAACAATTTAAATCAGAAGTTACACCGCTCCATGTGGTTTTTATTTGACCAAATCCTTTTTATTTTTCTTTACCAACGGCATAATCTGTCTGTCTTATTAAAAATGCCATTGGAACCAAAGTTTGACATATCATAGATTCAAACGGTATTAAAAGTACAGTAGTATGTTTATTTTTCAGATAAATGGTAAAGATGAACATAATCAACCGTTGAAAAGAATTGGCTCAACAGCTGTGCAAGCTAAAGTTCCAGGTGGGTTCTACTAGCTACTCTCTTCTACTAGCTTTGTTCTAAATCATTGCCTTTCATGTCATGATATAGCAGTGCGTGTATTGTCTTGTGTGCGATGTGGATTCTGTGCACTTTTATATTCTCCTTATACATACATATTATGGTCACTGTGTTGGTAATATTTAGAATTGTTATATTTTTCAGATGTGCCGTATCTAATAACATCGAGACAGGTAATGGTTTTTTACAATTATAAATAAATATAAATAAATAAATAAATAATGCTGGACAATTCACATAGCATTATCTAGCCCCAAGTTAAGCAGAGCTTGTGTTATGGGTACTAGATAACTGATATACTTAATACAATACACTACATAGATAGATATTTTTTTATTATACATAGAAAACATCCAGAACGCCCTGGACAAATGTCTGCAGATCGTACAAACATTTGTCCCGAGGCGGGAATCGAACCCGCAACCTCCTGCATCGCAGGCATACCTTCGCCCGCTGCGCCACAGAGGTCGTCAATTGTTTTTCTAAAGATATTATTTAGTATTATTAACTAAATTTAAAAAACATTTATATACCTAAATACATAACGGATGTAAGCGGGTTAAGGCGAATAGTAGGGTGGATAGTGGCGCCACTACATATTTAATTTTATAATTACGTTATACAAAGGAATTATCAAAAAATCGGACCGCGCGTAGACGATATCTATCATAAGCCTTTTTTAAATGTATCTTTAATAGTTTTGCACTGTATTATTTAGGCAGATACTTGTTTCAAGAGTTTAGTTCCTATTGGTGGCCACCAAGCTCTCCAAACAAGGTTTTTGATTGAATAACACAAAACAAAACTATAACAGATACATTAAATAAAAGCTTGTGATAGGTATCGTCTACGCGCGGTCCGATTTTTTGATAATTCCTTTGTATAACGTAATTATAACATTAAATATGTAGTGGCGCCACTATCCACCCTACTATTCGCCTTAACTATAAACCTTATTTTCTTTTCATAATAACCTTTAACTACGATAGTTTTTATAGCAAAACTAGCTTCTGCCCGTATTTTTTTAAAATTTCATCTTTATTTGTTCAGTAGTTTTGGAGATCCTAGGTAACGAAAATTTCACATGTCACAACTTTCGCATTTATAATATTAGTATAGTAAAATATACCTAAATACATGTTATGTACTAATATTAATATTAACATAATATTATTATGTTACAGATTTCAGCGCACGCTCATTCGAGGGTAGTTCTAAAATGCAAAGTGGATAGCTTAGTCCCGGTCACCGCGATGTGGACTAGAGGCTCGCATAAACTGCACCCGCTAATATCAAGTTTGTAAGTCGTTAATTCTATCCACCCCTTATCATTCACCCCGCAGACATCCGCTGGGAGGCTTATGTCCAGCTGTGGACTAATGATGATTACGATGGTATCCACTGCTGAACATCATAGGGCTCCAAACGACCCCACAAATAGCGATGCTGAGCCTGAGACATGCCTCAGGTAACTACATTTCTGTGGGTTCGATTCCCAGCAAAACCAAGATTGTTACAATATTTTATGAATGTGAAACTTGCACGTACATAAATTAAATGTAATTTTTCAGACAGACTACGTCTATAGAATACGTGATTGAAGACCTAACAGAAGAGAAAACAGGACTCTACAAGTGTCTCGCCAAAAATGTCGCTGGTGTTGGCAAAGCTGCTACCGAGCTCTCTATAATAGGTAAAAACTTTTTATACTACACCTGCTCGGAAAGTTGCCTATTCCTTTTCCATTTATAGAATAGAAAGTATGTCTTTGCAGGCCTATAGGAAACCGGGAGGAAAAACTCTCGAATTTCATTTCTCACGTGTTTTAGCGGGAGGAAAAAGTGTATGGAAATCCATTTCTAACGTGTTATTTTTTTTTAATTTCCTAAAAGATCGGCCGGTAGCTATGGTTATTTTCGTTCGGTCAAACGACAAAAAGTTTTTACTCCAAGTCCATTAGGCCTCCTCCGATTTCCGAACAATATTTTGAAAAAAGAACCCAAAGGCTGGCGCGGTCAATGAGGTTTTACCAACATCATTGGGCGCGATTTCAATTAATAATTAATTCTGCTTTTTATTTTCCTCGAAGGTGTAGTATAAAGCACTATTTATCACTCGGCAGAAAGTGCGATTCCTACCTCGTGTGTTTTAAGGCCCTCGGCTGCGCCTCGGGCTCAAAACGACACACTCGGTAGGAATTGGTCACTTTCTCGCCTTGGTGTAAAATGCACTATTATCATTATCATCATAAGGGCCCACACACCTCCACTGCTCGACAAAGGCCCCCCTCATACGGCGCCATAAATAGTTTCGTTTATTTATTGCAAATACATAGGTGTAGGTACATAGATAAGTCGCTTAAGGCGGTTGTATGCCTCCGTTATGCCTCACTCTAGCGCTGACACCTAATTTTACTTATAATTCCACAAGAATTTTCAAACATCCATTGTACTTACCTACACCTACAGTTTGTTATCACAAACTGTACAATGGATATTTGAAAATTCTATCCTAACCTTATTTTTAATCCCTCTGAAATAGTTTACTTTGATATAATTTAGACAGAGATGCGAAAGCAGAGTTTGGTGGCCACCAAGTGCAACTTCGCTATTCTGCATAAAGGAAATTAAACTATTTAATGGGCATTAAAAAAAGCTTATGATGGGTATAATAAACTGTTCAATGGACTTTTGAAAATTCCTTTGATTAACGTAATTCTAAGAAACAAAAGGCAGTGGCGCTAAACTTAGAACATGCCGGTTACCCTGTTGGGCAATTTATTAATTTGTCATACCTAGGTAGGTAATTGTTTCTTTTGACATTGGCTTTTGACTGAGCTTTTTATAATAACGATTTAATTAGTTACAATTATTATTAAGATGACCGATATGGACCGCGTGCGACGCAGAAGGTTGCGGGTTCGATACCCGCCTTAGGACAAATGTTTGAATGATCTGCAAGTATTTGTTACGGTACGGGTGTTTTGGGTATTTTATATTCATAATAAAAAATATCTATCTATCTAATGTATTGTATTAAGTATATCAGTTATCTAGTACCCATAACACAAGCTCTGCTTAGCTTGGGGCTAGATGATGCAGTGTGAATTGCACTAATTATTTATATATGTACCTTTGATAAAAAGGAGTCTTAACGAAGCAATAACAAACTTATCTCTTTTCAGTGGAGCCGCCACAAGTGAGCTTAGAACCTGCGAACCAGACTCTCGAAGTAGGAGACAACGCCACTTTGACCTGTACAGTCGTCAGTGAAGCATTGTTGCTGGGTTTTCAGATGGATTCCGATTTGCCAGGAGCGGGAAGTAAGTTCATTTTGGTAACTAGCACACGCACGTTCACTGGTGTACATGCCTTCTCCAAACAAGGGTAGTTTTGTCTGCCTCGTTGTTCTAGCGGTCAGCAAGTTCCACCGCTGATTATGAGGGGTTCGAATTCCGGGTCGGCCAATAGTTGTTATTGGGGTTTTTCTAGCAAGGAAAATTCACAGTAGCAGCCCGGAGGCAGGAAGTAGGCGGTGTTACACCCTCGTGCCTCGGAAAGCACGTTAACCCGTTGTTACTGCGCCTGACTTCTGCCCGGTCGTGCCCTTCTGGTAGGTTTCCTTAGTCGGCTATTGACTATATGATAATGACGTCGACGGATTAAGTTGGAGGAGTCGATTCTTTCACAGCGACCGCCACGTCTAATTATTTTGTCTTTAATTATCTAGATTCTTTATTAATAGAGCTTATTTATCATACATACTTACATGTAGTTCAAGTTGTGTTGTGGTTGGGGCAAAGAATAGCAACTCCGCACCTCATCAGCCTATATTGGTCCACTGCTGGACGCAGTCTCCCCCTGATAAGCGCCTTATTGTCTGTTATCTCATGGAGGTAATGCCCATAATCCCTACTCTGGGCATGCGGGTCTCGCAGTTCGGTAGTAGAATTATTCTGCAGGAGGCACTGCTGCCTGCCGGTGGATATCACTTAGTCGCCTCTTACGACATCCGCGAGAAGAGTTGGGGTGGTGCGAATTCTAAGCCAGCACACGGCAAGAATAGCAACTACCTACTCATTACAAGATCAGCTTACTTTGGTGATAGATGTTGCTGTGTCAATTATCCAGCATTATTTATTTAAAGGCGCTTCTAAACGGGCAATACTTTTCTGCACCATGTGGCTGCAATACAATGGCCGGCAAAATTGCCAGCAATAACAGCCAGACTATGCAATCTTGCACTAATGGCCCGATAATAATTGCCAAAATTTTAGGTGTGGCCATGTATGGCCGATATTGCTCGAGAGATGGCCGAGCGATCGCTGACCGATCGATTTAACTGCAATATTACCCGGCCAGTTCTATTGTTGTTTCAGTCGCTCCCTATTGTAACGGCATAGTGCATCTTTTTCTACCGACCGACATGAAGTATGTTATGAGTGATGCTTTGACTAATTACTGTGTTCTGGCCTTCGACATTCTAGTAAAGTTTGTAAATAATTGTTCATCGAGACTTATTTCCAGACTTAAATTGTCTGAAGTTTCATGCTTATTTAGGTAAGGTCGAATCCACAATCTCTCTTTTTTGATTTTAATTTAAAATAATGTAAGCCGCTGCGACAAGTCTGATTTCATCAGCCATTGTTGCCGATTTGTGTAGCCCGTTTAAGAGTCTGCATCATGAGCCACTGTGTAGCCGACATATCGCAACACATGGCTACACACATAGATTGCCCGGACATCAGTGGCCGAGCAATATTTTTGTAATGGCCGGGCCATCAGTTATTGGCAACTGAGCAGCCACAAATTGCAGAAAATTGTAGTCCGTTTAGAAGCAGCTTAATATGGGCCTATTCATTGCTTAGTTGCCAACAAATTTGTCACCATAATTCCTTAATTCCTTCGCTCGCGTTCATAATTCATTATGTAAACAATTAATTTCCGCTTTTGCTTCCGCTGCCCAAAAATGCATCCTACAATAGCCACCATAAATACTTACCTACCTGTCTGTGATGAGGGCCATGGTGACTGATACATAGTTTTACTCAAAACCTACTGCAAGTAATCTAATAGTTTTTATAAACAAACTGTGTAATGTTTCGAAGAATTTGCATGAAAAAAATGGACTGTATTTTTGATACAAATAAAGATTATCATATTCTTATAACGTTTTCATTGAATATTCCAGGTACTAAGAAAAATGTGGAGCCCAGCATTGACGGCGGCGGCGTTTACCAATTCAACAAAACAATCTTCAATGCCAGTGAAGCCGACGCCGGGACCTATACGTGCAGCGCTGTTAATAGAGGTAGACACACTAATAATAAAGTACCTAGTTCAAATCCTGCAATCAAAAATAGGCTACTTTTAATCCCATAAATCAGTTCCCATGGGATATAAACTAGTAGTTCTACGAACAGTAGACGTCGCGAACACTAACTTTTTTCAACAATTTATTTATTTATGAATGCACTAAAGTAATTTAAAACGGGATATTTTGGTAGGTAGGTTCGGTAGGTATATTTAGAAAATAGTCGAAATGGTTACCCTTTTATAGGTACCTAATTTCTATGTAATTATCGGTGCCTCTTACTTTTTGACGCGTTGTAAGAAAAATCCTATGGGTTACCTACCTAAGTAGATACCCAGGTAGGTATACCCAAAAATCAGAAAAACCTGATAAGTAGGTATGTACCTAAATATTGGTTTACGCTAGTGTGGTGTGCATTGAATTTTTGAACGAAATGTTGCACAAACACATCAACCATTATACCAATTGTACATACAAAGTACCTAAGTTACGTTCCTCAGCAAAGCTCGAAATTCTGTACCTAGGTATCAATAGATGGCGTTGACCCATCAGCGCAAAGTTGTTGACAACAACTTTGCGCTGATGGGTCAACGCGGCTTGTTGTTATTATTTAACCGACGACGACGGTGTATGCGGCCGCGCTATTTCATATAACTCTCGAAGTGTTACAAAGATGTTCTAATAGGTGGCGCTGTACTGTAAATGCTCTCTTGCATATTACTGCATATTGCGGAGCTATTCTGCTCGTCATGCCGAAAATCCTTATCCGATCTTTACCAAATTTTTATAAGAACAGTTTAAAGTTATTACCTTTCAATTAAAAATACAATCATCAAAATCAGATCTCTTATAGCGGAGATATTCCAAATCCGCCTTTTTGCCTTATTGTGGAAGAAGTACGCCTTTAATCAAAAAATCCCGACGACAATAAAATTCTATAAAATCATAGAATCTGTACACAAAGTTTCGTACCGATCGGTTGTAAAATACGACCTGTAGAGGAGTACGGACATACTGACAAAAACGCTATTTTGGCCAGACCTGAAACGAAGACTTTCGTTCACACGTTCGAGACGTCAATAACCTCAAAACGTTCCTATAGAAACAACGCGTGCGAAGCCGCGGGCAGAAGCTAGTTCCTCATAAATGAGAAAAACACAGAACCATAGCCACGTTCAAACAAATTGCAATGTATGAATTATAAAAGCTTCTATAAATGAATAAATCGTTATTTCTGAAGGTCCTAAAATACTTACACAATTCTAAACCAAATTTACCTGTCTTAGTTTCAATTCAACTCCTCGCTCTAAGTACGTCTTGTAGTGTAGACGAGAGGATCTATAATTTATTAATTTGTAATTCTGTTTTCTTATAATAGTGTAATTGGTTTTGATAACCGTTTTAATTAAATAAATAATCTATGATTACTATAGGCCCGGAACGTCCCAGCGTAGGGCAACGGCGCGGCGGCGGCAGCCCTTGAAAATCTGACTTACTGAAAAAAAAAACTATATATAAAGCTTTGCTTCGATACTTTGGGGCTAGCTAGAGATGTACAGTCAGCTGCTGAGATTTGTATACACTCCCAAGTTTTCACTTGTATTTTACTCGGGAACTTTTCAAATAAAAGTGTGTGCGTGGAACATTTTTCGTCATTTTTCGTCATTGTACTTGTCAGAATCATCATCGTAATCATCATCATCATGATCAGCCTATATTAGTCCACTGCTGGACATAGGTTTCCCCTAATGAGCATCATACCGCCCTGTCTTCAGCTTGCCGCATCCAGTATCTGCCTTGTCAGAATGCGGTATATAAATTATCACAATTGCTATACACTTAATATTTAGTCAAATTGAAAACTTGGCACTGTATACCTACATATGGTCGCAGCTGACTGTACCTACCGTGTGAAAAACGCCATTAGCTATATCTGTTATTTTTCAGGAGGCTCAACAAACCAAACCGCCACAATATCCATCGCATCCAAACCTACCGTCCAAATCATAGGCCCACACACGATCAGCAAAAGCTACCATACCATCGCGCAACTGTACTGCCAAGCAGACAACTGTGCCACTGTGGCGTGGGTGCGTGGTGGTACTGGTGGTAGTGTTGTTAAGGAGAGCGCAGTCGGTAGTGGCATGGTGGTGCTGGAGGTCAATGTCACTGAGGATGGGGTTTGGAGCTGTGTGGGGAAGCGAGGGATGTTTAAAGGTATGATTTGTCTAGCAAACTGAAGGGCAGTGGGCCATATCCTCCGAAGAACTGACAAGCCAAGTGGGATGACGATCTGTGAAATACTGCTGGCAGATGTTGGATGCGCCAATTTTGTATTTTGTATTTTGTATTTTGTACTCAGTGGACTAGAATTAATTTTGAATCTAAAGGATAAAAAGTATTACCACTGGAACCAAACGGATCTTGATCATTGGGTCTACAGAAAGTAAAAGTTCTTCTTAGAACCAAATCATCAAAATTGGATCTAAAAACAAAAGGTATTCTCACTGGAACAAAATCAATTTGATCATTGGATCTACAGATGATAAAAGTTCTTGTTAGAACCAAATCATCAGAAATGGATCTAAAGAGAAATAGTTTTCTCAATGGAATCAAATGGATCTTGATCACTGGATCTACAGAGAGTAAACGGCATAAACTGATAGTGATGATTTTATTCATTGATAAACATGTAGCTCTATTCTTATTAGTAGTGTATTGTATTAAGTATATCAGCTAACTAGTACCCATAACACAAGCTCTGCTTACCTTGGGGCTAGATAATGCTGTGTGAATTGTCCAGCATTATTATTATTATTATTATTGGGGTTTTTCTAACAAGGAAAATTCCAGTAGCAGCCGGGAGTCAGGAAGTTGGCGGTGTTACACCTGCAGCCCCGTGTCTCGGAAAGCACGTTAAACCATTGGTCCTGCGCTTTACCTCTCCCCGGTGGTGTCGATCTGTCGTCCCATCGGATTATGAGAGTGAGGGATAGAGAGTCCACCTGTTTGCGCACACGTCTTGTGCACTATAATATGTCCTCCGCATCTGGCTAATCCCCGATGAGACTGGCCGCCGTGGTCGAAATTCGGCTAGGAGGACCTTATTTTATTTTATTTTTATATTTTAGGAAAACTAACAGCTTATTAAATCTTAATATGTTAAACTAAACTTATTGGATAACTTATTGTTATTAACCTTATTTTATTTGCAGCGTCAGATTCCGTAGACATCACAGTCCTTATGAAACCATCAGTCAGTATATCGGGCGACAAGAACATCACCGTGCTGAACGGCACCGTATACGAGTTGGTGTGTGAGGTGACTGGCAAGCCGGCACCGAGGGTCATCTGGCATCGCGAGACTGAAGAGTTCCTGAATCATACTGTAAGTTACTAGTATGTTATACATCATCAGCACATATACGCCTGTAGGTACATGTCACGTACCTACTCAATTAGGTAAATCTTCTACTATATAAAAATAAGTCGGGTTTTCCTTCCTGACGCTATAACTCCAGAACGCACGAACCGATTTCCACGGTTTTGCATTCGCTGGAAAGGTCTCGGGCTCCGTGAGGTTTATAGCAAAGAAAAAATTAAGAAAGTGGGAAACATAAATTTCCACGCGAGCGAAGCCGCGGGGCGCAGCTAGTATATTATAAATTAAAAAATTATTAACAAAAGATCATACTGTAAAATTTAACTATAGGTAAACTTCAAGTTAAAAACATAATGTTATTTGAAAATAATCGATCAATATAATAGCTAATTCTGTCCCTGACAGGACTCTATGCAAAATGCAAACGTTGCAACCTAGCGTGCGCGCAGGCCTGGGCAGCCGAACCGCGCAGCACTCGGGAACTTGTCTCAGCGGCGGCGGCAAATGCACACCAGCCAGCCTACAACTCTTACATACTTAGTTTACCCATTTACCTTTGTTTGCGCACTAGTTCTTGGGATTAATTTTTGCTGAATTTTTGATTTTATTTCCATAAACCACAGAGATTGGAACAAGGAAGGAAATAGAAAGAAACCCACCTGTGGTCTCCAATGTCCAGTTTTGGCAGCGCTGCGAGATCACTCAACATTAACTTATACCACTTTTAATTTGTTTTTGGATTGTTCCTGCACCGGTTCGAACTTCCTTTTATTGATTGATCTATTTTATTTTACAAAACACAAGGAGACATTCTTCGTCGGTTCGGCTAATTACTCCATGTTGTTTTTTCTTTTAGGTTAAGGTAAAGGGTAAGTCAGAAAGAGACGCATTACAAAGGAGTGAAAGAGAAAGGAATAATCTCTGTTGCTTATGCTAAAACTAACCATGTAATTTGGTCGACACAACCTTCCTATTTTCTGCTCGCTTAAAAATCTTAATTCATTCTGTGCTTATAAACTTTGCCAAACAATTTTTGTCAAACAAAATTTGTCTACAGTGTAAAGTGGATAATTTTGTCTACATTTCATTTCACGCATTTTTGTGTGAATAAGCCAAGTAAAGAATTAGCAAGCTGAAGTGGCAGTGGGCCGGCCATATCTCGCGAAGAACCGACAACCGCTGGGGTAAACATGTTCTTCAGTGGAGACCGCGACTCGGCCAACGTAGTGTAGGACGCCCTCCAGCCAGGTAGAATGACGACCTGCGAAAGACTACAGGCAGATGCTGGATGCGGCAAGCTGAGGACAGGGCGATATGGCGCTCATTAGACATTAGACATACATAGGTCTCCCTATGTCCAGCAGTGGAATAATATAGGTTGATGATGAAGCAAAGTAAAGCTTGTCTTGTAACTAGATGGCGCTGCGTAGAATGTACTGCATTAGGCAATAAATCGTTTTTTTTTTGTTACAGCTAACAAACCCCAAACCTAACACTTACCTAAGTAAGCTAGCGTTGAACAGCTCCGTAGAAAACGTAGCGGCTACGTACTTCTGCTACGGCGAGAACTCGGAAGGCATAACGCAGGATCACGTGCAAGTCAACGTTAGGAGGGGAATGACAGTGCTGGAAGGACCTAAAGGTAATGTTGTAACAGCCTGGTAGACTCGTAAATCTTTGTGACTTTGAATATACTATACTAGTTAATGCCCGCGGCTCCGCACGCGTTGTTTCTACAGAAACGATTAAAGGTGATTTCTATCCCATGGGAACTGATTTATGGGATAAAAAGTAGCCTATGTTTGATTCCAGGGTTAGAATTATCTGTATGCAAATTTTCAGAACGATCCGTTTAGTAGTTTTGGCGTGAAGAGGTAAAAAACATCCATCCATCCATCTATCCATCCATCCTAACTTTCGCATTTATAATATTAGTGTGATATTAGTGTGAAGTGTGATGTGATGTGATGTGATAAACTCGAGAAAAAGAACCAGCCAAATCTCGAGGAGTTATTTGTACAAGGAGTTTGTAGGTATGTCGAGTATTCTTTGCACAAGGAGTTTGTATCGAGTATATATGCGGACAGGAAACTGCGCAAATCACATATTAAAAGGAGAGGTCACGATCACTTCTCATTACATTACTAACGTCAGACAGACTCACCGCTCAGGTCTTGGACAGACCTGAGCGGTGAGTCTGTCTGACGTTAGATGTTTGCGGTCTTCTGCAACATCTGTCCAGTTTTGCGTTTTCAGGAATTTCTCAGTTTCGTGTATTTATATGACGACCGATGTGGCGCGGTGGGTGAAGGTCCGCCTGCGGCGCAGAAGGTTGCGGGTTCGATTCCCGCATTGGGACAAATGTTTGTACGATATTTGTTAAAAAAATATTTGTTACAAATATTTTTTCTAGGTGTTCTGGTCGTTTCTATGTATAATAAAAAATATCTATCTATGTAATGTATTATATTATGTATATCAGTCATCTAGTACCCATAACACAAGCTCTGCTTAGCTTGGGGCTAGATGATGTTGTGTGGATTGTCCAGCATTATTTAGTTATTTATTTATTTTCAGACATAACCCACCAACTCTACAGTCGGGTAGAACTAACCTGCCGTATAGATTCCCACCCCCCACCAATAACCACGTGGTACCACAACGGCTCCCTCCTACAAACCACAGACAACATACAAATATCGATAGACAATACCACTGTGGTTATAAAACGGATGGATTTTCATAATCTAGGCTTGTATAGGTGTGGAGCTGATAATGGATTTGAGAGTGTTAAGCTGAATGCAACCTTGGGTGTTGAGGGATTGGGTAAGATTTCGCTTGTTTTTTTCGTTTAACACTTGACGCTATATGGGTGTAATACGTTTGACGTGCCTATCTGTGTCTGTGTGTTTGTCCCATCGTAGGGATGATACCCCACGCCAGACGCGGTTATTCCTTGAAAAGCAGTGTACTTAGTAGTTTGGACTTTACGAAGATACTAGCTGCTGCTCGCGACTTCGCTCGCTTTTTTCCGAAATTGAAAGTAGCTTAGGTCCGTCCCTGGGATACCACCTATCCCCTTGCCAAATTTCATTAAGATCCGTTTAGCCGTTTAACCTCTCCCGTGGCAAGAGGCCATAATATGGCCTGTCGAATGAAACCGTTGAGTGGCAAGCGACCATAATTATGGCCGATTTTCCGTTTTTTTTTGTTGTTTTTTGTTTCGTCGAATTTATGTACTTAGAGTCAACTTTTCAGCCATGTCAATGTCTTAAAAGTTGACTGACAGTGTCAAGCTGACGTTAAAACCATAAACTAACCAAGTATAAAAGAAATTTAAAAAAAAATCGTAAATTTAAAATTGAAATCTGACACACGCGCCATTTTTTTATCGTTTTTTCTGAATAAAAATTAATTTAAATTAAATGGCCTGGAAATGTGTTCTTTTTTGTGTTTAGTGTAATAATATGATGATAAATCTCTAAAATAAAACTCAAACTGGACATAAAAACGGTAAAGTTTTTTTTAGGTGATAGACAGACAAAGTGACTTTCGAATATTAGTTTGGATTAGCTTTTCCGGGATAAAAAGTAGCACATACTTACCGACATACATATAAACTGCGTGCTTAAAGAATGGAGGCGAATGACGTCATCTCTCATGCTCTCGGCTCACTGACAACCGTCCACCCAATACACCCGTACTTCTTTAAACGAAAATCAAAGTTTCTATTTCGTTTTCTTGCAAACGCTATCTAATGCAAGTAACATAAGAGTTGGTTTTGCACGCCAACGAATACGCCCCAGGTCTGATTCGAACTGAACAGGATAGCATGATAGATGACATCGTTGCACCCGAGTTTTAATGTAACATCGTCGAAACTTTCCAATAAAATTTCCAATAAAAATTGAATAGTGAGTTTTCAAATCTTGTAAAAGCAGTTAATATAGTATTAACTGTGTCTTCGTTTTGTTTCAGAGATCCCACAAATCGTGAAAGAACCTGCTAAGATAATCGCAAACAAGGGAGACTCAACCTTAATATCATGTAGGTGAGACTTTGTATCGTTTGCTATACTACATCTATTACGAATAACGTTTCTACAAAGGTGATTTTTGTAAATAAAATCTTTGAAAAATCATATAACCAATTTATATGATCGTCTCAGCCTCATACAAGCAGATATAATGCGGTAGGTGGATAAATAATGGGATTGAAAAAGACTAAGAGAAAGCATGCTGTCTCGCAATTCTCAAATTTTAAAATTGATCTTCAATCCCATTCTTTATCTACGCGACTTCTAGAGACAGCTTTTAATGATGTTGATTCTTCGATGAATTGTAAAAAAATTGGGTTTAATAAAGTTTTTGTACTCGTTTTCAGAATAAAAGCTGGCAACCCCACCCCGACTGTAACATGGCAATACAATACCTTGGATAATGTAGTTAAGCTGAACAATGGAACAGAACTGAGTCTTATTGCAACGGAAGAGAGTCGCGGATTGTACCGATGTGTAGCGAAGAATGTATTGGGAGAGGATTCTTACGAAGTTGAATTAGTGGTTCAATGTAAGTAAATTTATCTTTATTGACAAAGAAAATTACAATCAAATAATATACTTAAATAAATTAGAACTAGTTTTTACAATTGCAACAATTGAGCTGACTGCAGACTGTTGCAAACAATCTTCAGGTAGCTCAACTGATCCATATCAGTACCAGTCGGAAGCGTCCTCAAGATGCTGGCTGCATTGCCACGCTGCCGCTGTATGGCAATGCTGATGCGCTGCGCCAGATACTCACCAGCTCTCGGGTCACGCGTCGCTTCGACCAGACGCTCAGATAATCTTCGTAATTATTATAAGATTCAAAACAATAATAATAAAATTCCAAAAAACTAAATTTTGTAAGGTGCCTTGCGGAATAATTGGAAGAAATTTAATATTTTTCTAAAAGAATTTCAACCTTATTGGTCATTATTTTGCTATGTTATTGGTTATGATTTCATGATTTATTTCATTACTTTGAATAGATACGTTTTAGAAAAATATTTAAAACGGTGAGGCCGGCTTTAAGAATTAAAAGTGATTGATATAATATTGTATATGTCGCCGCAGCGAACCTTCAGCCGACCAGTTTGAAGAACCCTTATTTATAAACAACAACGCTTCTATGATAACCTTAGTAATATCTGCAAATTGCCATCATAAATCTTAAAATAATATTTAAACTAAGAGTTAAGTTATCAATTTATGATTAGTTAGTTTTTCTATAAATCAATAATGTTTTGATACCAAGTACTCAAGTCTACTAATTTTTGAAAATGGTAATTTAGTTAGATTTCTCTACTATTAAAATTCCTTAAATAATTAATAAGGAATTTAGAAATAGGCTTGAGATTGAATGTAAGCATTGAGATTCCAATTTTAAATTAATAATGAGTCCGCGGGTGATTTTGTTAAAACCTAGGTTTAGCTAGCGGTATTTCTACCTGAAAATCATAAAATAATAAGTAATGGATTTAGAAATAGATCTAAGATTTAATCTGAACGATTTTGTAATATTAAAAGTTTTGTGACCATCTGTCATTACGTCAGAACCTTGTTTAAAAGAATTGTAAAGTAAATGTGAAGCTATCTAGTTTAAATAGCATTCTAAAATGTTTAGGGAATTATTAATAAATTTAGAAGTCTTTAAGAGATCCATCCCTCACTGTTGCGTAACATTGAGAGCAAGTCGTGAATGTCTGAATTTGTAAGCAGTTTAATTTATTTTGTTTTAATCGCCTTCAAAAATGCTCAAATAATTATTATTTAATTTAAATAGAGTTTTTGTGTCGAAATCAATGTTATTTTAAGTGATTATTGTGAACTTGAAGTATTCTTGATTTTCCCGCCATTTTCGAACGCTCGTAACGAGTTTGTTTGGAGTGGAGGGGGAAAATAGCGGGGGAAACATCGAGAATATGGAAAGACCGACATTCTGATTGGAGGTGTGAAGCAGACAACACGTGTAAGTTGAAGCCATTGTAAACTTCAAATAAAAATAATTTTGTAACCCTTGTGAACGATCTTTATTTCATTTGGTTAGTTTAAATTAATAGCTTCAGCCTAGATTTTCCCTTGCTTTTTAAAACATTAAAATTAGTAAGCGAGCTCGTAGGTTTGAATGGGCTGAGTAGATTTTTATAATTGCTAAGGCAGGATCGATGGCCGAATCATTAGGTCGTCGGTTCTGCTTATTTTAAAAACCCTAGTTTCATGATTTATTCGTTATCAGAAGTGGGATTGTGTCCACAATCCCTCGACTCTGCTACCGTTACTGCCCTCTCGTTATCTCAGTTTCAGGTCCTGGCTGCAGCAGTCGCATTCTACAAGATGCACCGTGAGCGAGCCCGGAGAGGATCCACCAGTACCAGAGCCACCGACCACGTGCACACCTTATGGCGCCAACACGTGGACACAAGATGGTGCAACCACTGCAGCGAACATGCCCGCCACGTGGGCGCGGGGTCCAGCAGGACAAACGACGCATATTGATGCAAGCCCGGTAGTATCTCTCCAAATAGGTATTGTATGTACCTACCTCCTGATTTGTAATGAATGCATAAACATTATGGTCGCTATAATACCAAGTGTGTTTTTCGACGACAAAAATCATCTGGTGATAAAATTAAGATAACCGCCTAGGACCCATGCATGACTCGGACTGTAGATTCGAAGTCCGCAAGTGGTGCAATGGTATCAGTAGGACCAAAAACCTAGGCACACATTTGACACTGGTTACAAAAGAAAATAGTAATACTAGATATTGTGCACCCTAGGATGATACTCGCTTTGTGTAGCCCTCGCTTTTCGATTCTCTCACAAAGAACTGTTGGCACTAGTCCGCATGACTCCATAGGACCGGGTAACTATTAGCCTGAGATCATGGAAATGAGAAACGCATAATAATAATTTATGAAATATAATTTACTACGTAACGAAAAATACAATAAAAGAACGGAAATGAAGTAGAACTAGTATTTGATTTGAAACAGTTGGTTTAACAGCAGCCCGTTGCAAAAAAATCTAGAGGTAGCTCGATAATTAATAAAGATTTATGAATTATTTTCACAGTCCAATAAAACACCATGCCTTGCACAAAACAAACTCAAAATTAAGATTTGACTCTTTATTACTAATACTAAATGCAAGTGCCTCCTCTAGATTGAAAAGCTTTTGCTTTTGAGTCTAAAAATCCAACTCTGTTTATTCCTTTTGCAAAAATTGTTCGTTTGAGTTCTTGATATGTGGGTACCTTCCAGTTCCCTCAGCGTGTAGGTCGCATTTATGTGTGGATGGATAATTTCCAGCTCACATTTATTGTAGTTGGAAGTTGGAGCTCAAGTCTTGTCTTGTTAGTGAGTTATTAGTATGAAAAATCTTGTTTATGCGTAGCCGTGTAGGTATGCTTTTCTGACCGCAAATTTTGCTTTAATTTTGGCAGATGACTTTGCAGGGACTTATGTAAGTACCTAGGTACTACCTAAAACTTGTGGAGGAAATTCTTCGCTTACGTAGATGTTCTAGTTTGTTTTTATTCTTCAAAATGTTTACCATCATTCCATAAGTTGTGGTTATGTTTATAGGACTTTTGTCTCGTCTTATCATTTACTTTTATTATTCCATTCCTTCGTGGATGAGATTGAACTTCTACTTGATGTTTTGGTTCAATTGGATGTTAATCTTCCTTCCTATTCACGAAGTAGGTACTATGTTCATGTAAGACATTTCCTGCCTCTGAGAGAGGGGATTTTTCAACAAAACCATAATGCGTCCCTCTGGAAACAAAGAGTTCTAAAGTATGAGTCAGTAACTTTTACAATTGGTTGGTTAACTAACCTACCGTAGCTAAAAAGTAAAACCAAGAAAGAAACTACCTCCATTATTTTTATAGTGAATCCTCTGATTTTCTTTCTCTTCTTCTCCTTGGCTCTGCATTATGGTTAGACACAATTCTGCCAATGTCAGTTTCCAATTACGCATATTTACTATTTCTCAACAACCATGCTCTGCCACGATTTTTCATACGCTTGTGACAGCGCTTTATGTGCAGTAGGTAGGCACCTACCTATCAATATCGATGCAATCGATCAATCATTTGACGTCACGAACGCGTTGACGAGTGCGCCAGAATTCGAATATAGAAATGTTATTTCATCACATAGGTAGGTACGCTACTTTCCTGTAAACATCATTAGTGTCTCGATTTCAAGACGTTCCAATTAAACTTTGTCTCTTGCAATCTAATTTCAACTTGGAAAATGACAAGTCTGTTGTCGTCACGTAAAAAGGAAAATCCATGGGTTTTCGTAGTCAGCGCGGGGCGGGCGGCCGCGCCGCCGCCGCCAGTCGCATCCGAAGAACGGATAATGTTCAATTCAACTTCTTATTTTATGGCTGCCACAACTCTGCCAGTGACCAGGCTAACTTCAACTTCTTGTCTTCTTCTAGCCAAAAGAATCATAAACATCTAGAGTATATATGTATCTACCCACTATCTACCGGTATTGAATTTGCGGTACTCCCTTTTCTGTCGAACTGAAGTTGACGTTTCAAAGTTTACAAACGGAATTTGTCAGTGGTCTTACAATTGCTTGTTTTGGTGGCGCCATTATAAAAGAAGTTGAAGTTGGTCAAAGAAAATACAATGTTTGTTTACGAAACGAAACGAACGTTGGAAGTCTAAATAAATAGTTCATGGAGCTTTAAATTGTCCTCGTGTGAGCGAGTTCTCAAGGTGTAAAGTGGACTTTCGTTAGAATGTGGACTTTCCAATGTATTTGTAGACTTTCCGAATGATCTTTGAAGACGGTGTTCCTCTCTGAATGGATCGTGGTAGGTAATTCACAGGTTTTACTATTAATTTCTTTCAAATGAAATGTTAGCTCACTTGCTGTTGTAACAATAACGCAAACGCGCACCTACCGGATCTCTGCTACTTCCTCGCATAAACAGATGATGGGTATTTATCCAAAATTGACAATGAGTGACAGGAAGGGCGAGCGGATTCAGCATGCTTACATTTTAAACCGAAACTCGACATAGGTACCCAGCATTGATGCGCTTCTTATGAAATGAATCGCCTGCCGAATATATTACATGGGTACATCGTTGTCATCATCAGCCTATATTAGCCCACTGTTGGACATAGGCCTCGCCTAATGAGCACCATAGCGCCCTGTCTTCATCAGCATCTGCCGGCAGTCTTTCACAGGTCATCATCCCACCTGGCTGAAGGATGTCCGACACAAGTTTTCTTTGTAATGTATTAAGGGATAGCCATTACCTAGTACCCATTACACTAAGCACGGCTTAATTTGGGGCTAGGTGATGCTGTGTCAATTGTCCAGCACTACCTACCTATTATTTATTTATATGTATGGACCGCAACAAATAATAGTGGGTGATGGGCGTGAGATCTTAGGTGGAAGACCTTGAGCTAATTTAAAATTATCTGCTTATTCCATTGAACATAAAGGGAAAGAAATGATATACCAACTCTCTTCCTATCAGCTACATTGTTTTAGTATAGTCTTGTAGGAACACAATTTTTATGTGAGCGTAATCCTGCCTCTGTACTATAAGTTTTTGTTTACCTTGCCTCCCCGTTAGAAAATTGGAGAGGGGTGTTTGGGGCAATTTTTGTATTGCTTACCCCTCTTTTATTTTCAAAGGCACAACGAAACCATTCTTGATCTCAAACTCTTTGCTCTCTATGAAATTTACAGAAACCTGAAGTACAACTGCTACCTACGAAAGTAGAGGGTCATAATGGATGACCCCGCAACGTGGCTCACAATCAGCTACGGCATAGACAAAGCCCAGACATCTGTGGTCAGGCAGCCGTGTCGCCCAAACATAAGCCAGCACATTTCAATCCCGGTGAGAAACTTTCATAATGCACTCGCATACATACATACATGCATACATACATGCATACATACATACATGCATACATACAAACTCGACAGGCAAGCACTCTCACACACACCCACTTCTTCGTTTTACCAGAGACACCGAGTCAAGTGTCTAGGCATCTTGGTATCAGAGGATACCTAGAGCACAAAATCATCATCATCATCATCATCATCATTTTCATCAGATCACAAAAACAAAAAGACACCTCGAGTGTCTAGGCATCTTGGTATCGGACGATACCTAGAGCCCAAAATCATCATTATCATCATCATCTTCATCAATCATAAAACAAAATGCTGCGATGACTCATGGGAGTCATCAAAGCCACCTATCAAAAGTTGCTGCGATGACACGTGGGTGTCATCAAAGCCAACTATCAAAAGATGCTGCGATGACACGCGGGGGTCGTCAAAGCCAAAAATTGTCCTATCCTAGTCCCCTATGTACCGCGGCGTACAAGACCGCCTAGAGCATAGCATCAACCTATACCATCATCCTAGGGCCTCTGCTCTGAGCAGCATCGACCTCTCACTCACCTCTTTCCTTCCCTTTTTCTTTTTACACACAAACACTATCACACTGTGATAAACTTTACCATCAAAACAAACTTGCGTGGAGCGAGTCATGTTTTTCTAGAAATGTGGATTATCTGTCCTAATAAGACAAAACTTGAGTGGCGCAAGTTGTGTCATTACAAAATTTGGGTTATTGTGCTGTGTTCTGTCTATCGTCGAGTGTTACAATTTTTAAAGATTAGATGTGCTGTGGAAGTATCTAGCCTTTTAGTCAACATGAAGCTATAGGTAATAGGTTACTGTGGAAGTGCCTAGCCTCAACACTTGTTATCTCTTTCCAGCAACAAACCCCTGGGAGCGACGCTGAGCACGCGACGCATCTCAGAATGGCCGTGTCGCCGCAGCGAACCTTCAGCCGACCAGTTTGAAGAACCCTTATTTATAAACAACAACGCTTCTATGATAACCTTAGTAATATCTGCAAATTGCCATCATAAATCTTAAAATAATATTTAAACTAAGAGTTAAGTTATCAATTTATGATTAGTTAGTTTTTCTATAAATCAATAATGTTTTGATACCAAGTACTCAAGTCTACTAATTTTTGAAAATGGTAATTTAGTTAGATTTCTCTACTATTAAAATTCCTTAAATAATTAATAAGGAATTTAGAAATAGGCTTGAGATTGAATGTAAGCATTGAGATTCCAATTTTAAATTAATAATGAGTCCGCGGGTGATTTTGTTAAAACCTAGGTTTAGCTAGCGGTATTTCTACCTGAAAATCATAAAATAATAAGTAATGGATTTAGAAATAGATCTAAGATTTAATCTGAACGATTTTGTAATATTAAAAGTTTTGTGACCATCTGTCATTACGTCAGAACCTTGTTTAAAAGAATTGTAAAGTAAATGTGAAGCTATCTAGTTTAAATAGCATTCTAAAATGTTTAGGGAATTATTAATAAATTTAGAAGTCTTTAAGAGATCCATCCCTCACTGTTGCGTAACATTGAGAGCAAGTCGTGAATGTCTGAATTTGTAAGCAGTTTAATTTATTTTGTTTTAATCGCCTTCAAAAATGCTCAAATAATTATTATTTAATTTAAATAGAGTTTTTGTGTCGAAATCAATGTTATTTTAAGTGATTATTGTGAACTTGAAGTATTCTTGATTTTCCCGCCATTTTCGAACGCTCGTAACGAGTTTGTTTGGAGTGGAGGGGGAAAATAGCGGGGGAAACATCGAGAATATGGAAAGACCGACATTCTGATTGGAGGTGTGAAGCAGACAACACGTGTAAGTTGAAGCCATTGTAAACTTCAAATAAAAATAATTTTGTAACCCTTGTGAACGATCTTTATTTCATTTGGTTAGTTTAAATTAATAGCTTCAGCCTAGATTTTCCCTTGCTTTTTAAAACATTAAAATTAGTAAGCGAGCTCGTAGGTTTGAATGGGCTGAGTAGATTTTTATAATTGCTAAGGCAGGATCGATGGCCGAATCATTAGGTCGTCGGTTCTGCTTATTTTAAAAACCCTAGTTTCATGATTTATTCGTTATATATACATAATATATTGGACGACCTCAGTAGCGCGGCGGGCGAAGGGCCGCCTGCGACGCAGGAGGTCGCGAGTTCGATTTCCGCCTGGGGAATGTCCGTACGACCTGCAGATATTTGTTCAGGGAGTTCTGGATATTTTCTATGTATAATAAAAAATATCTATCTATGTAGTGTATTGTATTAAGTTTATCAGTTATCTAGTAGGTACCCATAACACAAGCTCTGCTTATCTTGGGGCTAGATAATGCTGTGTGAATTGTCCAGCATTAGTTATTTATTTATTTATATCTGAATGTTTCAGACCCGCCCATACTGAAGAGTTCCGAATCTCCTATCAGCAGTCTGACAGTGTCAGCTGGTACCTCCGTGCAGATGTCTTGCGCAGCGGCCGCCGCGCCGCCGCCGCTCGTGCTCTGGACCAGGGATGGGAGGCCTTTGCAGTACTCTAAGAACGTGTGAGTAGTTAAGGGGTGCACATAAGGGGTTTGGTTGTCAAACTAAGCCTTGATCTCAGTACTCACGGAACCCCTGCGTTACAAAACTGGACTTACATCAAATTCTGCATTATTTCTTTGAGACCCTTCGAATCGAAACCAGTCGAATAGATAAGCTTTTTCCGATCATTTCACTCCTCAGGTTTGTTTGTTTTCCGTCTGGTAATCTTACTATATATAATTCTTCTGTGAGTGTGTATGTCACTGAACTTCTCTCAAACGACTGGACCGATTTTGATGAAATTTTTTGTGTGTGTTCAAGGGGATCTGGGAATGGTTTAGATTCACAATTTTTTTTTTTCACAATAAAAAATATGAAGGTTTAAAAGGCGAGAGCGGTACGAAGTTCGCCAGGTCAACTAGTAAATATACATAATGTTTCAGATACCTCACAGAAGACGGGTTGACCATAGATAATGTAGGCGAGTATAACTCTGGGATCTACATATGTAACGCAACTAACGCTATTGGATCTGTTCACAAGAACTTCACACTTTCGGTTTATGGTAGGTACAGTAATGTGTGCTTAGAAAAATTGATTAAATTATTAATAAACCAGTTCGGCACGCGTTTTTTTCTTGATAAAAAGTAGCATAATGGCTATTCTAGCTTTATTTATCAATATACCTACTTATCCAAAATTTCTGGCAAATTCAATTTCTATTTTGGCGCTGTCTGACGAAGAAACCTTTAGCCTGTTACTTGTTTATTTTCGAGTTAAAGCAAAACCCTTCCCAAGCTTTTTTATCCTCTATATAATCTGATATTTTATGCAAAAAGGCTAAAGCACAAGTCGGAATTTTTTAACGCTTTTTTACTCATGCGAAGCTGCAGGCAGAACCTAGTTCAGATATGAAGATGTGAAGGTATTGTTGGAAAAAAATCATTGAAGTAATAATTATGATTATAAGTTTGATAAACTTGTGATTACAGAGGAACCAGAAATAACAACGAACAACTCTGATGCTCTTGCGTTCGAAGTGCTAGAAGGTCAGCTGGTAGAGATGCCTTGTGAAGTGAAGGGCGCTCCCAAACCAGTGGTGACTTGGGAACAGAATGGGGTCCTTATAAATGACGACAGGAAGTTTGTGGATGAATTTGGAATGAGGTAGGTACGAATTCGTAACAGCATAAAATTACATTTCAATTAGTTTAAAAATCTTGATATAAATAAATAAATAATGCTGGAAAATTCACACATCATTATCTAACCCCAAGCTATGCAGAGCTTGTGTTATGGGTACTAGATAACTGATATACATAATACAATACACTACATTTATATACATCATTATATTGGATCAATTGTGCTAACTGCAGACTATTGCAAACAATCTAGAGATTTCAACTGTAAATACTATTTTTAATTTGTTTCTTTTGTAATTTTCCATACCTTAGAAATTATTAAACACTCACCGAAAAAAAAACATTATTTTTTTTGTCAACTAAATCAAAATATGATTAAGAACGATAAAAAACTAATAAAGGCGTCTGTTATTTTTTCAGATTTGTAGCAAATCTGACTGATTTTGGTAACTACACATGCAGGGCAAAAAATCAGCACGGCAGTACATCAATTGCTTACTTAGTGTACGTTTGGGGTAAGCAAAGTATTTACCTATATTTTTGCCGAAACAAAGCTTAATATCATAAAAAATATCGTAGTTTCACGAATTCATTAGGGATGTAAGCGGGTTAACTACGAACCTTATTTGTGTTGGAAGAACACCAAAGATTCATCCCTTAACGACCTCGTTAAGATATGTTGGAAGAACACCAAAGATTCATCCCTTAACGACCTCGTTAAGAGATGAATCTTTGGTGTTCTTCCAAAACAAATATTCGTTCATAGTTAACCAGCTTACATCTATCTTATTTATTTATTGTTCTTTATTTATTTATATGTAAAGAAAAGCTTAATAATTGTAATAATAGAAGATTTTTTTATAGTGCCACCTTCGATCGAGCAACCTCTAGAGATGTCTAAAGACGTTTTACTCGGTGATGACGTCAACTTACAATGTGATGCTGTAGGATTCCCTATTCCTAGCATGAAGTGGGCTTTCAATGAAGTTATGGTGATGGAAAACACTACAGATATCAGGTAATTTCAAGCGTTACATCTGATTTTTTCACTCGGTAGCGATTTGTATATAACACTGTTCTCAGAACACACAGAACTCAAGCCTTATAATTTTCTAATAATAAGATAAAAGGCCTTTGTTACAGCTTCAATGATATCGGTAATCTGTACATTACAAATGCAAGTTCTGTCCATGAAGGAATCTATGCTTGTTTGGCGGAAAACCTGGCTGGATCAGACAATACATTTATCAAACTAAATGTGAATGGTATGTTATTTTTTATTTTTATGGCCTGGTTCGGTTAATTATAATTTGCTATATTTTATTCCTATTTAAAGTCTTTTATTCCGTAACGTTACCAATAATCATGCTTAGAAATAATTTTTGTACTTATAATTTAAAATTAAATTGAATTGAGTGAAAATCGGGTAGGTACCTATTTAGATTGTATTTAAAATAATTAAATTGCATGCATAATAAATAAATAAATAATGCTGGACAATAATACCTTGATATTGAATTTGAATGCGACACCCAACAGGGTTCACATTCACATGTGAATGAGTATCACAATGCATTAAGTAGATATTAATCAAGTAAGTACCTATCACAATGCATTGTGATAGGTACTTACTTGATTAATACTTACTTAGAGATAATTAAATTACCTACCTACCAATCCAATGACAACAATAAATTATTGAATATTGAGTATTGAATACATCAAATTTTAAATAATAAAATTTCATTTAATTCCCATATCTCCGAGTTATTTCATCGATTGTTTGAAATTTTTAAAAATCTTTGAAATCTGCCAAGCGTATGTTGCGAAATCCCCCTTGTTTGGGGCACGTTCAGCAGTATGGTGAGATCAATCATCTGTGGTGGGGAAGGAGAGCTTAAAAGTAGGTATTTTTCTTTACAGAATCACCAAAAATACTAGAAGACAACTACACAGGACCGTATCTAGCGACAAACTTGGACTCCGCATTGACGATCGCCTGCATAGCCTCAGGCAAACCTAAGCCCTACGTCGTTTGGTCTAAAGGCGGTGTTTATTTGAATAAGGGTAACATACATATATTTGTACATTTTGTACTAAGAAGTACTTACCAATATTTTTCATTTTCGTGAATTGTCCTTTCTTCTGTAAATCTGAACTGAAACCACTTTATAGGTACTTCTACTTCTTAATTTGACAAATTCATTCTATAGTATAGCTAGCTTTCGCCCGCGGCTTTTCGCGTTTTTCCGCAATTAAAAGTAGCCTATATGTTATTCCAGGTCTAGACTACATCTGTGCAAAATTTATATTTATCTCTCTGATTCACGAAAGGTCCCAAACGAGAGCCTTGTGCAATACCTACCTATCAATTTGTTGATTCAATTTCTTTAATGTACCTAGTACCTGTGCTAGTACCTTCAGTATTAGTGCAACGATCCACAATATAATGGCCACTTTGATGATCCAAAGAGAGATTTCTCCACAGCATATTCCATAATAAATGCATAGAAAAACCTATAATCACCAATTTTGATATTCAGATTCTCAATACGAAGTTGGCAAAGACGCTACTTTGACCATAAAGTCTCCTACTGAAGATATGAGTGGAAACTACACTTGCACAGCTAAGAATAAGTACGGGACTGCTAATAAAACTGTCAAAGTTGAAGTTTATTGTGAGTACCTACCTCGTTAATTATTTATTTATTGAACGTTAGAGTTATCAAATAACAGGTCGCTTAAACCTAGGACACTTACTTACATATTTTGTTATATTTTTATACTGACACAGTTTTATACTAGCGTATGCGTATTTATTGTATTTAAAATCTAAAACATAATCTGTTGCATTCCTGGGGGCCTATTCGGAAAAGGAAAATCGAAGGTTCTGATTCTTTTTCGTGCAAAACCAACTCTTTCGTCGCTTGCATAAGATTAGCGTTTGCACGAAAACGAATCAGAAACTTCGATTTCGTTTTTACGAGTACGGGCTAGCACCAAATAAACGAATTTGTATTTGTATTATCTGATACTGCTTTCAAAAGAATCCTTTCTTTTAGTCTTCATTATGTAATTTTCAGCGTGTCCAAAAGTCCTGTAAAGTCTAAAGGAAATAAAATAAATAAATAATGCTGGACATCCACACAACATCATCTAGCCCCAAGCTAAGCAAAGCTTGTGTTATGGGTACTAGATGACTGTTATACATAATATAATACATTACATTGATAGATATTTTTTATTATACGAAACGACCAGATCACCCGAAACAAATATTTGTAGATCATACAAACATTTGTCCAAATAAAGTACTTACTTAGTTTTAAGTTTGAAAGGAATAAGTGGCTTCTACGCTCCTTGTTTTGGTACAAATTGCCATTCTTGCTGTCAAACATTGCCAATAGGTTTCATAACCATACAGAACTTTATAATTCCTTAAAAACTGTTGTGTGTCCTTAAAACAAATATTACAGTTATATATGTTTCTTATATTTCAGCTCTACCAACAGTTCAACAATCCGATGAGTCTCAGATCAAAGCTACAGTGGTAGAACACGATAATGCGACCGTGGAGTGTCCCATCCGCGCTTCTGACGGCGACACTGTCAAATGGTATAAGGTTCGATGATTATAAAATAGAACCCTAATAAAAATCATCTTTACATCTTGTCCTTAGTTTAGTGTAGCCATCTCTAATTCGTCTAGACGTTAGTAACGAGATGGGGCCGAATACTGTTAACCACTTTTCTATGACAATGGATAGTTTCAACCTTCACACTTTGACAGATGGAGGGCCGCCCTACATCTGTCGTTTCTTTCATCGATCATGCCATAATATGTACTAATTCTGAGACGATGCCATTGTTATGGTGAAGCGATTGATTTAGGGAGACCTTTACTCAGTAAGGTGACATTTCTATTAGCTTGACGTCTAACATAAGACATCTTTGATTGCAAAAACATCAGATACTGATCATAAAACTAGTTTGGTACCCTATTTAGGCTTCCTGCCTATTGTATGTCCTAATCATTTACAGGTTTAGTTGTAAATGGACCTCTTTTCGTAGTACAATATAATTTTAAATAATAAAAACTTATAAAAAATTAAGAGCCTTAGTTTTTGACGGAGTAATGATGCAATTTCCTCCACTGTTCTCTTTCCAATGCGGTCTCTTTGCCTACAGTCGACATGACAGCGGCTTTCTCCTTGATCTGACTCATACAGTTAATTCTTGGTCTTATATATCTTCGTCTTAAATGAAAACTTATGCCTCCGTTCTTAATATTCTTTTATTTCAGGATGCAGAACTAATAACCACTGGTCCCCTCAACCTGGCAAACGTAACTCGTAAGCAACAAGCGACTTATGCTTGTGTGGTCACTAACGCAGCGGGCTCTGCGTTTTCAAGTGTTCATGTTGACGTTGAGTGGCCACCAACTTTCATTGATAATATCGAAGGGACAAAAACCGATGTCCATGGTTCAGATAAAGATGATGCGAGGCTTAAAACTGATAAAGTGGTCGTAGAAAACGTAGACGAGGTACAAATAGAGAATGTTAATGATAAGAATCAAACAGTTTTGAATGATGAAAGCCTTAAAACTCTTGAAGATATTAATGGACATGAAGACCATGCCAAAGATACTATTAGCAGAAAAGATAATGTTGAAATAAGAAGAAATTGGCACAAAAATGGCGATGTTAAAATTGTGGAAGTTGTTAAAGGAGGTGACGCTTATTTGGATTGCCAAACTGATGCTAAACCTATGTCAAAAGTAAGTGTAACAAACTTGTGGATTTAGTATAAAAATTCTCGTACTTTGACAAATAACCCGATTACATTCATAATGAATAGGTACTACTTGTAGATTATTGTAACCACATACAAAATCATAATTATTCTCAGATTTTTAGTGCATTCTATGAAAAGAATAAATTAATTAATCATCACTATCCACAACCAGATTTTGCCCATTACTGGGTCCAGCAGGGGTATTATATTTCATTCGATTTACGAATCGAATGCGACGGATCCGAATTCGATTTCGACGGATCTATAAAACGCTTTTTTGATTTCGCCTCGGTTTGATGATCAAAATAAGGAGGTCCTCCTCATTGACATGGCCACTAGTCAACAGATTCGCTTCGGATCTTCGATCATTAACCCGAGGCGAAATCAAAATAGCGTTTTATAGATCCATCGGAATCGAATTCGAATCCGTCGGATTCGTTTCCGTTTGTGTCATCCACCATCCTGCGCTAGCCGAATTAACGCCTTTAAAAGGATCATTTTCTAAGAAAAACTTCGAATATACAGTCGCACCTTAAAAACCATACTTTCTGTGCTTATGTTTTTTTTTTTTTTTTTTATTTATTTATTTATATTAGGGGATCTTTCAGCACAATATACATAGTAGCGATGTGTGAAGATACAGGTGGCTATTAACAAGTTCCCACATATAGAATATATATATGTTGTGTGTGTTGTAGGAGTTTAAACATAAAAATATCAAATAATAGTAAATATGTTACTTATTTTCAGATAAAATGGCTGTTTAATTCTAAGCCTATAGTGTTCCAAAACAAAAACGTTCTGAAGTTATTGAACGTGCGACCTCGCCACGCGGGGATTTACAAATGTGTAGCGGCGAATGCGCATGGCAGCGTGCATAGGGTGTTTAATGTGGAAGTTTTAGGTAATAGAGATAATAATAGAAATTGATGACATAGTTAATAAGACCTCTGTGGCGCAGCGAGCGAAGGTCCGCCTGCGACGCAGGAGGTTGTGGGTTCGATTCCCGCCTCGGAACAAATGTTTGTACGCTCTGCAGATGGAATTTGTTCAGGGTAATTTTGGACGTTTTCTATGTATAATAAAAAATATCTACCTACACATCTATGTAGTGTATTACGGACGCTTCCGACTGGTGTTGATATGGATCAGTTGAGCTATCTGTAGACTGTTCGCAACAGTCAGCAGTTAGCTCAATTGTTTCAATTGTAAACAAGTATAATTTTCTTTGTGATAGGATTGTGTCGTTCATGAACGAACGGCTCATATGATCCGGATCACGGGCCGCTCGTGATTGTTCCGAACAGTCTCGACGAAAAGACCCGTTCATTTCTACGTTCGGTTCATTGTGAACGACTGAGACGCGCGCCGCGACATAACGCAAAGATCCGCTGCGTCTTGCTCTCGCGAGGCCGTAAGTGGTGCGTGCGAGTAGGATAGGACACATTCTGTGGCTTGTATCATCTACTCACAGCCTTATTAAAAGTAGATACCTTAAGGTAACGTAATAGAGTCTGTTGTCGCAGTATGGTACTTAGGTATTCATTCCTTTATTCCTTACCAAACATTACGTAGGTATAACACGCAGAAGTTAACTAGGCACCTCGTGCCTAGAAGTTTACTTGGCACCAGGTGCCAAGTTGATTTCTGCGTGTTGTACACAACTGTTTTCTTCCTTTAATAGTAAAAATATTACTACTGATACTTGATACTTTTGTTCCAATTTACTTGAAACTTTAAAGACCTTCCTTACAAATAAATGTTTTAAATAATTACTAGAATACCTATTTACATTCCATACGAAAACCAGTTAGCAACCAAATCGATTTTATACTGACAGACGAATAATAATCATAATCGATTTACCCGATAGCCCGAGAGAGGAGGCTATTATTTTTCGAGTAGATAGGTACATGTAAGTACTTGGGCATCTAAGTAGGTATGTAGGTAGGTACCTACTGTACGTACCTACTACCTAGGTAGGTTAGGTAAGTAGGTACCTCTATGTAAATTATTTACCAACAAGGAAACCCGCTTGCACAAGTTCATAAAAATATCAAGCATAGGTAGGTAGGTATTAAATCAAAGTGAAATGAAAGCTGATTGAAATGGTCTAGCAATAGTCGGATAAGCTTTGTAAAGTTTTGGTAAGTACCTACCTAGGTAGGTAGGTAGTCCTTAGGTATTATTTCTAAAGTAGCTTTCCTCAAAGTCGTCGCATCAATCAATCCATTTTTTAGTAGCCTTGGGATCCTTTAGGAAGATAAAATTTATAAGAAAAGCATCAGACGAACGAAGGTGTTATTGTAGGTACCTAGGTAGGTAACTAGGTATTAGCATTCGACACAGACAAACCTCACCTCAAATTAATAAGCTTAGCTACTACCTATTCAATTGCCTAAATTAAATTCTCATTCAATTCAATAGGTAGTAGCCGTGGTAGTAGGTAGGTACCCAGGTACCTAATTGAGTAGGTACCTACCTAAGGAGTTATATATTTTTCTGTCGGACAACATTACCTACTTGCTTGAGTTTTTTTATAGCTCAGTATCTAGTACCTACCTACCTAGTAGGTATCTCGCAATTTGACCATTTTAGACGCACCTACCTAGGTATAATAAAACGACGGTTGTTGGAGGCACGCAAGATAGGTAGGTAAGTATTTACACATCTTTCTACCTCCTGTGAGGAAGATATACTAACGAAGATATAGGGACCTACCTACTAGAAGAATCTAACTTGAGACGTTATAAGTAGGTAAGTACCTATCTCAATTCAGGTCAATAAATATCTACCTACCCAGCAGCGAGTTTTTACTCTATGTACCTACCATAATTTAATGATAATTGGATCATGAATGATATACCTAGACCGAGAATTCGAAAAGATCCACCACAGAACCAAGACAGAACCAAATCAGTCGGTAACGAAACGACGCGACGACACGCAACGAAACGAACCGATCTCGCACAGGCTCAGATCAGTCAGTCACAAAATCGAAAAGATCCGCCGGCAAAAACAATCATTCAAATGAACGGATCATATGAACCGGATCATTTTCTCAACGGGTCGTGACTGATATGGATCTTTGTGAATGAACGAACGACACACGCCTACTTTGTGAATAAAGACTTATTGTGTATTATTGTATTAAGTATATCGCAGTTACCCATGCTCTGCTTAGCTTGGGGCTAGATAACGCAGTGTGAAATTGTCCGGCATTATTTATTTATTTATAATAAAGCCAGGATGTGGATATGGGTGACACAGGACCAGAAAGCATGGCGCTATAGAGAAGGATTGTTGTACATTTGCCACAAACTAAATTCGTCACGATAAAAAGCATGTGTAAATTCGCCACAGTTCTGTTTTTCTGGAAAATTCCTTTGTTTATTGATTTTGATTATTGTAAGTTCGTCACATTGTTTTCCGCATAGACAGCAGAAAAATCAACAATAAGTAGAATAAAATAAAATAAGTTTCAAATTAAAAACGTTATATTTTTCATAATCAGGATTTCAAGAATTTATCCTTACATAAATACTAACATTAAAATCACAGTTCACAAGTGGCCGATTTGCCCTTATCATTACAAATATATAAAAATAATCAAATCACATTTTATTTTTATATATTATTAGGTCTTTACCCAGCAGAAGCATAGTGAACAATCCGCCCATACTAGGTACCAGGGTTGTTGCTGATGCAGTTTTTAAACACATAAGCGGATGCTGATGCTGAATTTAATCTTGACATCAGCGGATGGTATGCTGATTTTGGCCAAGAGCGTGTCTGACTCGCAAACTGAGTTTTCCGCACTTCTTTAACGTATGTAGATGGTCCCTCCATCATCGAAACCGAGTATCGATAAATTATGCCTTTTAGAGTTCCGTCCCCAAAGGGTGCCAACGGGACCCTATTATTAAGCTTCCGCTGTCTGTCTGTCTTTCAGTCTGTCAGCAGGCTATATTTTATGAATCGTAAAATGTAGACAGTTGCAATTTTCACAGAGATTCTTATACAAAATTCAACATAATGTAACAGAATATAAGTGGCTTTTTGCGTATCACACTCCGCGAACACAGCATTCTAACCATGCTCCTACACTACGCGCGCTCAAACACAAGCATGCATGCATCAAGCAATATTGAATAGTTTTCTACTCGATCGAGTTGTAACATGTAGACTAGTTCAATGATAGCCCAGCTTCTATTTATATGTATCTAAGATTGTACTTAAGTTTTAATTAGTAACCAGGATAGTAGTAGATTAGAATTTTGGTGTAAACTGTACGGGACTATCAACTTTAATTAATAAAATTTATTAATTAAAGTTGACAGTCACGTACTTACAGTATATTTAATATCTAATGTCCAGACGTACTAATAATAAAACAACCAATGTAATGTAAATTGTCTAATTTCCAGATCAGTCCTAACATAATTGTTTATGAAATAAAAGACTTTCTTAATAATTTATCTAAATTAGTATGAGTTTTATACAAGAAAGTGCGCAAATACATTTGCACAAGGGCCGAAACACTAACCAATATACATATAGTATTAGTACACTAACCAAGATATTCTGTTAAGTTTTTTAGTTGTTAACCTCTCATGAGATTATACAAGTCACAAAGTAAGTTCACCCATAAAAGACTGATATATTTTGTTGCAGTTATCCCATTTATATCTGAGTTTGACGTCATGGAGGTGTCTTTGATTGAGGGTTCCAACGCGACATTGGAATGCAACGCTAAAGGCTACCCACAGCCACGCTTACACTGGACTTATAAGTACGTTAGCTCATCTTAACGATACCAAGATCGATGTTTTTTAATCGCAAAAATAACTGGAAACGAGTTCCTGAAGAGAATCTGAGAGGGTCTTTTAAGTTAGATGCCTATGTCTGTCTGTAACTACGTTGGACCAACCTGGGAGGATAAAATAGTGCTGCAAGGCAAGCCTAAATCATTGCATCAGCTTTAATGATTCTTTGTCCTGCAATACTATTACGCTAAATCATACAATTCGTATAATTGACGCTTAAATTCTTCTTATAATTGATGCTTAAAAGCAATTTCATAGCCATCGCGCGTCCCATCCATCCAATCGCAAATTACTATAACTATCAATGAATGATTGGCTTGGCAGTCCCAGCCGAAATTGAAGCCCATTAATGAACGAATATTTTTGACAATTGATTATGTTTAAAGATTCAATATACAGTTTCTGCAATAAATCCCATCATTGCTCTTTATGAGTGTATTATGAGAACGAGCCTAGACCAAAAACGACCAGCGCATAAACTTCCTATGACTTTCCGACCGGCTTTACAGAGTCACCTGTTGTGTTAGATGATTTCTTGTCGCTGTGCTGCTATCGAATGTTGAGACTGGAAATTACATGCACAAACTTTTTAAATGGCTCTGTATTTAAATGACAACATGAAGTCTACAAAACAAATTTTCGATGATTTGATTGAGAGTTTTACCATTTTACAAATCCGAAATTGGAAGCTATACGGAGTTCGTGCGATATAAAACTGGACTTAGCGCTTTTTCAGTATCAACTCTCAGTCAGCAGACTCTATGTGATGTGATCTTATCATATACTCACCTAATCACTAAGACCTGATTCTATGAATGCAATAAATAAAATACTGAATGCTTCTTCATATTCCAATACTATATAGAAAGTTAACTGAATTGGTATTTTCAACTTGAAAATAATATTTATGTTATTTTACAGCAACACCAACTGGCGCCTCGAGAACGCCTCACTGACCACTGCCAACATAACCCAGCTAGGAGAAGGCGTGTACCGCTGCGACGCTGTGAACAAAGCCGGGGCGACCCACATAGCTTACGCGGTGACCGTCGTGTCGGCGGCGAGGGTTGAGGATGTTGTGCTGTTTGAGGGAAGCGGGGGAGTTAGTGTAGGGAAGAATTTGGAAGTTGGGGTAAGTAGATTTACCCCTTAGATACTTTGGAAAATCTGTCAACTTAAAGCAGTTGCTATCGATCACTCGTGTGTCTATCTCGTGTCTATCGGGAGTCCTGAGTCCAGCAGTGGACTATTATAAGCTGTTGAGGATGAGGATGAGGACTCGTGTGTCTCTGTCCGTCTGTTACAGCTATAATAATTATTTTATTCCGAATATGGACTGGAACTGGCCTGGATCGAGTTGCAATTTGGTTGGAGAAAATGAAATCATAAATATCTCTCTGCAGATGGATACAATATTTTCAGAGGCGGGAATCGGACCCGCAACCATCTGCGTCGCAGGCGGACCTCCGTCCGCTGCGCAACAGAGGTCGTCACTGAGAGCACTATCTTGTTTTTTGGGAATCATTATAACCATCAAGTATAATGCTTTCTAAGAAATCGAATTACATCCAAAAAAAATTATATCGACGGGACTTAAGCCCGCATTCTTCCCTCAGTACAGGAATGCGGTAACCAATTGCGCCTCGCAGTCAAGTGACGTAGGTGTCAAAAAACTTTGGGACTTTCTTCGGATACTTAGAGGGGAAACATTGAAGTTTATTCAATCCTGTTCAAATAACCCCGAGTATACGGGCTTACGCGCTATAATAACAAAAAAATTGAGTACCTACTTAAGCTTTGTTAATGTGTTGTAAGTAGATAAGGATTACGCCATCTTTTTCTCTAAGAAAATTATGCACAGGTACCCACATAACGTTGTCTCTTTCTCCCAATAAGGTTTTCTGAAAGAGAACTCTTTTTAGGGTTAAGCTCGCCTTTAACATTCCTTCTCTAAGTTTATGTTTTATTCGTATGTTTTATTTAGTGCAATAAAGAATTAAGAATTTGTTTTTCAGCTAGGCACACACATCCGCGTAGCCTGCAAATCCACCGGCAAACCTGCCCCTACAGTAAAATGGCTAAGAAACGGCAAGCTCCTCGGAGAGAACATCCGAGGGGTCAACTACGCAGACTTGGCGCTCGATGTGGAGACGTCGACGGCAGGGGTGTATGCTTGCGTGGCGGCGAATGAAGGGGGCGAGGATATGAGGAGTGTTAGGGTGGAGGTTCTAGGTGAATACAAACATCCATGTCCAATGTCCATAATAATAGAATCATATACTTCGCCAGGTATAACACTCCGAGAAACAACGGTCACGTGGGTGTTCCCAAGTCTACGTCATATCCGCTACGGTGGTTCTCAAACTTTTAGTTTGGTGAAATTCGAGATCTAGGTTTTAGGTATTCAATGAAATTGTTCAAACTTAGTTTCCTTAATTTCAGCAACGCTAATGAGCTCTGCACATGGATAAATTTAATCAACTTTCTCCTTGAAATGTAATTTATCCAATCGCAAGAACATTCTTCAGTCAGGAGATTGGGCACTGGCTTCTCGAAAGTGGAACGCTCTAATTGAGTCCAATTAGGTCCACCCACCTCAGTCACAGTCGGACCGGCGCCGCCGGCGTACGTGTTTCGCGTGTATTGTTGTCTCGATCGCACTTCGGTCGTCTGATACGTCTTTCCATCAGTGTTGTTTAATATGTAGCTACATTGCAATAGATTGGAAATAGCATGTCTTTGTGTTTAGTTGTAGGTAACACAACACAGGCCATTTGTTGAGATAGCGCTGGGAGAACGTACCATATCTACAGAATTTTACATAAAAAAAGCTGCAAATTAAGCAAATTTCAGTCACAGATTCTTATTTTTCATGAAAAGAACCTAATTTTACCGCTTTTCTCACTTACACTCTTACGGATAGAGCAACCGTTCATTTTATTTTAAAGATTTATCCGACCAACAACGTGAGTGACGCCGGTGACAAGGTAATATTATCCTATAAGTAATCCGACTTCATACAAACGGGCGAAACGCGAGCTATACCTACGCGCCTCGATCTCGGCATGCGCTCAGCATGCAAACAGTCGCGGCTGTGCCGCAGTGACGAACGGATGGTGTGATGTTTTTTTAACAATAACCGCGCGATTTTTTCTCTAAAAATAAGTTCAGGTACATATTTAATAAAGTAGCTGCAGGTATCTATAACCAAGTAAAAGATATTCCTTTTTCTCCAAAAAAATCTCCTAAAATTTAATAATAAAGCATTTTGTAGGTACGTCTCAGTCGAGGCGCAAATATTTTTCGGTCGCAAATTTATAAGACCGATTTGTTATTCAAACATAAACAGATTTTTTAATTAAATCTACCAATCAAAAAACAACACGCATTTTTATTGAACACTTCCCATTCAATTCACAAAGTATTTTATTTGTTTATATAAAAAAAGTACCTTCCTATATTTACAATCACAAAACTAAATGGAAACACAAAGTAGGCAAATGTAATTAAAATGGTGGAGGCGGGCAGCCCTATCGCATGTTTACCTACCGCGCGGCTGTAGGCATTTATTTCAAAGATACGGCCGAGTCCAAATACTGTTGGATAATATTACCGTGCCGGTGACGCGACGTAACCTTCCTTTTTTGTGACAACTGGACAGTGACGTAGGCTTGCGAAGATCTCGGAATGTTAGACCTTCTTTTCTTAGATCACGAATAGAATAAATAAAATAAAAAGTTTGTTTATTCAGACAGGCGTCCATAAATAACAAAAGAAGTACCTACATCAGAAAATTAAGGCACAGTTTCGCAGTTATTCAACAGAGTATTTTCCTAATTAGTCTAAAGAGTTAGTCGAACCCCATTGAAAGACGGCACGATGGGCGGAGCAAACTTACTGCCTACTACTAGCCCCGTAACCTGTAGGATGGTGTTGGTACTACTCCGTGTTCTGTGCAGCAGCGATGCGGTTTTCTTACGGATGGTGGCGTGAAAGCCAACATCCCAAGCCTCAGCAAATATGAGGGATGCGCTGCAGAAGCGGGGCAGCCCCAAAAACATTCAAAGACGTTATTATTGATGCGATAGATTTCTCTATGTCTGCTGAACGTGTTTCCCCAACAAGAGGTTTTGGGAGTTTTGTCATAATCACCATTCTTGCCAAGCAGATTGGTGATCAAGAGAGGTACCTATTAAAATGTACAGAAGGAAGCTGATGCCTTCTCCTGGTAGGTTCCCTTAAGGTGTTGTCGGTGTTGCGAGAGCTAAGACTTTCTGTCACATTCCAGAACCGCCTAAAATAATCCGCAACCGAGCAACCAAGCTAGAAGTCCTAACCGGGCAACCCTACTACCTAGACTGCCACGCGCTCGGGAACCCCGCTCCGCAAACCTACTGGTTCAAAGATGGACTGCCGTTGAAACTGTTTGATGATACCATGGTGATGGAAGAGTATGGGGAGGTGAGACGAACGTGTGGCGCAGCGGGCGAAGGTCGATCGATTCCCGCCTCGGGACAAATGTTTGTACGATCTGCAGATATTTGTTCAGGGTGTTCTGGATGTTTTTATATTATTATGTATAAGTAATAAAAATCTATATTGTATTATGTACTAGCTGCGCCCCGCGGCTTCGCCCCCGTGGAAATTTATGTTTCCAACTTTCTTAATTTTTTCTTTCATAAGAACCTTCTCCTGACAATAACAAACACAACAAAGAAAGAATTAGCGAAATCGGTCCAGCCGTTCACGCGTGATGCCGTGACCAAGGAAAACGGGTTTCATTTTTATATATATAGATATCAGTTATCTAGTACCCATAACACAAGCTCTGCTTAGTTTGGGGCTAGATAATGCTGTGTGAATTGTCCAGCATTATTTATTTATTTTATTACCTAGGCAGATATATATGTATGATCGTCGCTGTAAACGTCTATTGTGGACACGCACTTTTAAAACTAGTACCTATTCACAAAAGAAATAGTTCAGCTAACTGCAGACTGTTGCTTAGAATCTATAGGTAGCTCAACTGTTCCAAGAGATACCTACCTAACCTACATTATTGTCAATATTCGTAGCGTAGCACCTACTTCTATATTCGTAATCTGCCCGTGGCTTTGCAAGTATTACTACGATAAAAAGTAACCTAGGTATAATGTTATTTTATCTAAAAATATATCTCAACATCATCGCCACAACTACTGAACGATACTGAACGAATCTGCTCGATCCGTTCAGTAGTTAGTGAGTAGAGGATATATCTGTGCTGTTGTCTTTCTAAATGAATGTATCTTACCTTAGGTGGTGGTATCAAACAGTGCGGCAGTGGAGCAGAGTGGAGAGTATACGTGTGTGCAGAGGAACAGAGTGGGGAACGACAGTGTGGCTTATGAAGTTAGTGTGCTTGGTATGTGTGCTTTTGCTACTAATAGCAAAATTTTAAATGTTATTTCTATCCTATGGAAACTTTATGGGGTAAAAAGCTTTTGTTTATACCAGGTCCAGACTTACATCTATTCTATGCCAAATTTCAGACCGACCTGTTCAGTAGGTTTGGCGTAAAGAAGTTACAAATATACATACATCCATCCCAACTTTCACGTGTCTAATATTTGTGAGATATATTTAACCACAAGATGTCTAACTAGTCCTTAAAATTTTACATTAATGTTATCAATCGAACTCTATCTCTACACTAGTGTAGAGATATCGGAAAGAACTGTAAGAATTAAAAACTGTAAGAACTGGTGTTTCAGTCTAGACTGCTTTGATCCAATTACCATATCTGAAATGCTTGAGGCTGTCTTTTGGCGAGGCCTAAGTTCAGCAGTGAACACGGGCGGATGATCAAGTACGAGCAAAGTGACATTTCATAAAATCGTTCATTTAATTTTGAACAATAATTCTGCCCTACGGCTGATTGACCGCCAAATTCAAATTCATTTTTCTAAAACCGTTTATTTTATTCCAGTGCCACCACCTCAGCCAAAAGACGCGGTAAAGCCTGTAAAAGTCCGCGTCAACAAGCCGCTAACATTGTCATGTCCAGTGGAAGGCACGCCGGCGCCCGCCGTGATGTGGATCAAACACCCTTACTCGGAGGTCGTGGCGACCAGCCGAGTGGCGTTGGCGGATGATAACGTTACATTGGTAAGATAACAGTCCCTGATTTAGACTTGGGAGTGCCAAAAAGTACTTGAAAATAAAAACATTGTGGCCAGTATGACATTTCTCAGGATCAACATTCAATATGGCGGTGATTTTAGCTGCCATGTCTACGCGATACAAAGGTCGTGAAAATGGCAAATATCTTTTAGACTCAGGTGTTGCTAAGAGACCATAAGAAGAGCCAAAAAACGCCTGTAAATGTCCAGCTTTTTTATTTTAAGCTTGCCGCATCCAGCATCTGCCTGCAGTCTTTCGCAGGTCGTCATTCCACCTGGCTGGTGGGTACACTACGGTTGCCGAGTGTCTGTCTCCACTCAAGTCAACACGATTACCGCAGCGGTTGCCGGTTCTTCGCAAAATATGGCCGGCCCACTGCCACTTCAGCATGCTAATTCTATCAACATTCAATATGGCGAAACGCAGTCGCTATATTGAATTTTTGTCACTATAAGCGAAAAACCGTGTTGTTATCCGTTGCAAAAAAAACCCCTACGCAAAAAAAACGTAAACAGCATAGTGTGCTGCAACATCAAATAAAAAAGTGCATTACGGATGTAAGCGGGTTAACTACGAACCTTATCTGTGTTGGAAGAACACCAACGTTTCATACGTTGGTGTTCTTTCAACACAGATAAGGTTCGTACTTACATCCGCAATGAATTCGTCAAACTTCGTTAGTTTATATAATAATGAATTTTATCAATACTAAACACTCATTAACTGTTTAACGAATTCATTGTGAATATGAGCGGTTAAACGAACCTTGTTTGTATCGGAATAACGCCAACGCTTCAGTGGTCTGGTTTTTAATAAACGGATTTAATTGAATTTCTGAAACAAAAAATGTTGTTATTTATTTCCAGTACATAAACCGCACACAAGTCTCCGACAGCGGCAACTACTCCTGCATAATGGGCAACACGGCCGGCACCGCCGAGGTCGTCTTCAGCGTCGTGGTGGTGAAGCCGCCGAGCATTGCTGGTGCTGAGCTGGAGGAACACGTCGTGGCTCTGAGGCGGAGCGTCGTGCTGAAGTGCGAGGCTGATGGACATCCGCTGCCTACCATCACTTGGCTCAAGGTAACTTGGTTTCTCAAACAACTTTTGAATAAACTGCATTCAACGGCTTTCTACGTCAAAATGTTTTTTTACAAAATGGTCATAAATCACAAGCTTCCCCAACAGCCTAAATTAGTCCACTGGTGGGCGCAGGCTTCCCCCTGATGACTGCCTTTTTGGCTTTTATGTAATGCCCTTAATCCCCACGCTGCTGAGCATGTGGGTTGGGGATCGCAGTTCGGTGGTAGAATAGTGGATATCCCTGAGTGGCCTCATATGACACCCGCGGGAAGAGTGGGTGGTGCAAATTCTATACCACACAGCAAATCACAGGCTTGTTCTGAACAAATCACTAATTTTAAGACTTTTCTTATTTCTATACATAATGGTTAATAACATGACGTATGCAATAAATTATTTTAGCTTCGCTTACGACGCATTGCGGGCAGAATCTGGATACCGCAAGCTATGGCTCAGCTCAGGACGCTATGGCTCTCATTAGGGCAGGAGGCCTATGTCCAGCAGTGGACTAGCATAGCATAAACCGCCCGCTACTATCTGATGTGTTTGATCCCCCTATAAGGGCCGGACTCCACCAAAGCAGAGAAGATCTCTTCTCTGCTCTTCTCGTCGCTGCTTTAGATCTTCTCTGCTCTTCTCGTCGCTGCTTTGGTGGAGTACGAGTAACACATCTGTGTTTAACAACCAATAGATCGTCGTTATTCAATAGACTTCCAGTTATCTTTAAAACGATATACTGTCCAGTTAAGTTTGGAAAGCATTTGAAGCATTTCTTATTGGAAAAGTGTTACTACTCTATTGACGATTTCTATAACGATAAAAATCAAACACATCTAGCCTAAACAATAAAAGATATCTATGCTATTTTTATTGATAATCCAAATTAATGTTACGTATTTTGAATTACTATTTATTTTTACCATGTGTGTATTTTAATCTATGTTATGATTTTATTTATTTTGTATTTTGATTTTGTGATTATTTTGTGTGTATTTTAATCTGTGTTATGTATGATTTAATTTACTTTGTATTTTGTTTCTGTGATTATTTTATATACTTTTAAACTGTTAATATTCCGACACAAATGTATTTGTTTGCGAATAAATAAATGAAATGAAATGGAATGAAATTCACACATCCCGTCTCTGCTCAGCTTTTGTGAATACCAGCGAGCGGAAATGTATCATATTTGTATGCGAAGAAAACAAAGAAAGATCGAAGCGGAGATGTGAGCTGTGCCTCGCAAACTGGCGACGTCCGCTAGTGCATTCATCACAACAAACATCCAACGCTGCACGCAGCTCAGTTCCGCTCTAGCAAGAACATCGCCGATTTGGCCAGCACTCATCTCCGCTCCAGTCCGGCCAGTACGCATCTCAGCTTCATTGGAGACACCCTAGCTTAAAAACTTCTCTTCTCGTCTCCGTTTTCGACATCTCCGCTTTGGTGTAGTCTGGGCCTAAGGCTGGAACCACGCCTTGGTTTGTTAATTTATTTGCGAATTATTCTATCCTTTATTCACAAACAAAATTACAATCAAATAATAGAAATAAATTATATTCTATTCTTTCTTCCAGGACACACAAAAGCTGAGCCCAACTTCTTCCAACATCCACCCAGTCCTCGGCAACAGTTTGCTAGCGATGTGGAGTGTGACGTCACGGGACGCGGGACAGTACCTCTGTGTGGCGGAGAACGAGGCCGGCACTGCGCATACGAGATACAACCTTGTAGTGCAAGGTATAACGACTAGATTACTTTATCGAAGGGTGCAATTAGATATAAGAGGAATAAGATGATGCATACTTAGGATACATTATTATATTTGACGACCTCTGTGGCGCGGTGGGCGAAGGTCCGCCTGCGACGCAGGAGGTTGCGGGTTCGATTCCGCCTCGGGACAAATATTTGTACGATCGGCAGATATTTGTTCAGGGTGTTGTTCTGGTCGTTTTCTATGTATAATAAAAAATATCTATCTATGTACTCGTATATTATTATGTATATCAGTTATCTAGTACCCATAACACAAGCTGAAAAATTCTTTCACCGTTAGGAAGCTTACTTTTCAGGAAGTGACATAGGCTATATTTTATCCCGGAATTCCCACGGGAACAGGAACTACGCGAGAAGATCGCCTAGTCTGATATAATATGTATCCTAAGTAATCCTATTTTACTATAAAAACCATCGTTGTTTGAAGAATTCATTAAGAATTGAAGCGGGTAAACTACGAACCGTAACCGTGTTGAAAGAACTAAATAAGTACTTGTGTTGATTATTCCCGCTTATTCTAAGACTTATTGTTAGTTAATTATACAACAATGCAAAAGTGCCGAATGTGCCACTTATTTTTTTTTAATTTTAGTGCATTAAAACCTTAGAGTTTTCTCAATTTAAGTTTGGGTCATCTGTATTGTATGTATGTTTCAGTTCCGGGCAAATGGAGCAACTGGAGCCAATGGTCTCTCTGTAACGCGACCTGCGGGCTCGGCCAGCAGCGCCGGGCGCGCGTCTGCCAGTACCAAGATGAAGATGACACTGTTATTGGTAAGTTTACTGACTATGCTCTGCCGTGTGGTGCTGGCTTAGAATTTGCACCACCCCAAGCCTTCACTGGGATGTCGTAAGAGGCAGAGGATATCAAACGGGGGGGCGGACAGCAGCGCCCCCTGCAGAACAACTCTACCACCGAACTGCGATCCTCAACCCACATGCCCAGTGTGGGGGTTATGGGCATTACCCCCCATGATATAAAAGTCAATAAGGCGCTTCTCAGGGGAAGGTCTGCGTCCAGCAGTGGACCAATATAGGCTGTTGAGGTGAGGTGACCTATCGATGTACAATTGCAATAAATAAATGAAATGAAATGACTAGAAGAACCGAGACGGAGTGTAGACAACAACTCGTCGAACGTAGTGTAGAAACTGTCGAACCCGCAAAATACTGCTGGTAAATGATGGATAGCTGAAGATTGCATTATGGTGATTATTAGAGAATCGCTATGCTCTTTAGTGGACCCGTTTGCTCTCGATCATGCTGGTCATCTTTATAATTTTTCATATACTAGCTGCGCCCCGCGGCTTCGCCCCCGTGGAAATTTATGTTTCCAACTTTCTTAATTTTTTCTTTCATAAGAACCATCTCCTGACAATAACAAACACAACAAAGAAAGAATTAGCGAAATCGGTCCAGGCGTTGTTGAGTTATGCGCTTACCAACACATTTTGCGATTCATTTTTATATTATAGATAGATTACTGAATATTGTATTATTATGTTACAGATAAAGCCAGTAAACCTGAAAGAATACGTGTAGACGAGTCCGCGTGCAAAGGACCCTCGATTGACAAACGCAAATGCCAAATGCCTCCATGCGAGGTAAGGCTGTGTGGTGCCGGCTTAGAATTTGCACCACCCCAGCTCTTCCCGCGGGTGTCGTAAGACGATAAGGGATATCCGCCGGGGGCGGGCAGCAGCGCCCCTGCAGAACAATTCTAACACCGAACTGCGTTGCCCAACCCGCATGCCCAGCGGGATTATGGGCATAACCCCCTATGAGATAAAAGCCAATAAGGCGCTTATTAGTGGACGCCTGCGTCCAGCAGTGGACCAATATAGGCTGTTGAGGTGAGGTGAGGAGGTAAGGCTATGTCTATTTCTTGAGACCTGTATATCTTACGCTTGGGAAGACACTTTTTGGCCCGGGACATGTCAGCAATGGCTGTCCTAAACGCCGTGCTCTGGTGGTCGCGGCGGCGTTATATCGTGAATATCGAAAGCCGTGTATATCGTGAAATGCTAGGGGAAGCTTCCAGAGGTTAGACCGCAACTTCCTTCTCTGTATATTAACATATTCACTTCTTCGGCGAGGGTATGATGGCATTACCCTCTAATCATCGTCATCAGCAGCAGCTTATACTAGTCCACAGATCAAGACTTCTTGAGGTTAAAGAATCTTTATTTCTTATAAATACTATAAAAGTTCATTTACAATGAGAATACGTAATTCGTAAATAATGTTTAAAATACGTATTACCTCTAGGACCTACTTATAATTAGGTAATCTAAGTTCTTATAATTAATAGTGCTATTTAACATAATTTAGGATACCTAGTTCATTATTTCCGTAAATACAATACAATAACCGTACACTTACAAAAGGTCATATACTTAAAATTAAAATAGACATGGAAATAAAGTGATGTTTTTGATTTTTGTCGCTTCGACATGACATGTAGACGAAGTAAATATGATGTGTAAAGAAGCGACGCTGAATCCTTTTGAACCTATCTGGACACAGTACCTCCTCTAATGAGTGCCATAGCTCCCTGTCTTCAGCTTGCCGCATCCAGCATCTGCCTGCAGTCTTTTACAGATCGTCATCCCACCTGGCCGGAGGGTGTCCTACAATACGTTTGCCGAGTCGCGGTCTCCACTCAAGAACACGTTTACCCCAGCGGTTGTCGGTTCTTTGGGAGATATGGCCGGCCCACTGACACTTCAGCTTGCTAATTATTTCCCTCTTACAATAAGAGCCAATACGGCGCATACTAGAGGAAGTCATGTAGATGTAATGAACTTAGTAGTATTGGCTGATGATGTGTCCTAAACTTATTTGTCTCCTCTCAATCCAATACACGTTGATTCCAGGAAGAAGGCATCTGGCTCGCGTGGTCCGGCTGGTCCGCCTGCTCCGCGACCTGCGGACGCGGCACGCAGGCGCGCTCGCGGCGTTGCCATGGCGGCGCACGCGCCTGCGCGGGGGGGGACAATGTGCAGGTCAGTGCCAGAGAATCTTTCAGGGTGTTGGTGCAACACCAGACATGGATGGGGCTAAAATAACCCGAAGCTTTAATATTTACGCTTGCTCCGCTCGCCGTCATTTGTTTTTACGCGAGCAAATCCCAAATATTCAGCAGCTCGCTCCGCTCGCCGATGTCTTTGTTAAGTTGCCGTGGCTTTTTGATCAGAAGCCGTGTAAAAAAATACGGCTTGCCCCGCTCGCCGTTGTTGACCAGTACGAGGCGCTTCGGTTGGATTGGATATTTATTGCTATAAATAAGTGGATACAGCCCATAGTGTTTTTTCTGCAACCTATTGTAAATCAATTAGTTACCCCCATTTTTTAAGCACACTAATTGCAAAAGTACTGACGGCTCGCTCCGCTCTCCGGATGACCCGTAATGCCGTATTCCTCTTGCCGTATTCTCCGTAAGCTCCCGTAGCTTTTTGACCAAATGCCGATCAGTGGTCTTACATGAAATTACGCAATTTTAAACGTCGGCATTTTTTATTGCTATAAACTTTTTCAGATAAGGAAATGTCCGGACCTACCTAAATGCGTCGCCGACGAAGATGTTTCGAGCAGCGACGTATTTAGCAACGAATATTCCAAAGAAGTAAGTAAAGAGAGTACTTATCTAAATGTATAAAAATACTTAAAGCATATCCATCGGGATATATAGACAAGGCCAGATAGATAGATTATTGATGATTATTTGATTACGAATTTAAGCATTGCATTGAATATAAGCCTTCTTTGATATTTACAAAGCTATATTTTAACTTATACAATTTCGAATCTAGATGACTTAAATTAAATTTTCAATGTTTCTAAGTGCTGCAATTGAAAGCAGATTTCTTGTAAAAAGTACTGTAAAGAGAATACTTAAATAATTTAAGGTTTGTAATTTTTTCAGAACGCCTATATACCGGAAGCGGTTTTTGAAAAAGAGCCAGAAATAGTGAACTCACTGTATTCTCCGGACGTCGAGGAGTCATACGCAACTGGAGGTATAGTATCCCATTTTAAGGAACAAAAATACTCGATACTAGCGGCCCGTCCTGGCTTCGCACGGGTGGACATTTATTTTTTAACATATGAATATAGCCCATGTTACTCAGGGATTTTGTAATATTCTAATGGTGAAAGAATTTTGGAAATCGGTCCAGTAGTTTTTGAGTTTAGTCATTACAAACATACAAAAATATAAATCTTTCCTCTCTATAATATTAGTGCAGATTAATAAATAAATTAGTCGCAATGATTCACACATCATCATTTTTCTTTCTTTCTTTCTTTTTTTGACTGTAAATAATAAGTTTATTTGGTTAATTTTTGTGAAAGCTTATGATTAACCGTCAGTTACACACTATTTTTGATTTATAATTGCCTAGCTGTTAGTTTTACTTAAATTGTAAAATTAAAAAATCTTGCCCCAAACCAAGCAGGTGGTTACCTAAGTAGGTACTTCTACCGGCCTTTTTGCAGGCGTAGGTATTTCCAGTACGAAAAGTACCTTCCATTCTTCATGTTTTTCTTCGTGGTAGGTAGGTAAAGGTGAGTGGGAAAGAGACGGATAACAAAGGAGTGAAAGGGATAATCCCCGTGACTTTTGCTAAAACTAACCATTTAATTTGGCCGACACATGAACCTATATCTAACTGATACTAAGAAGATTAAGAAATAGATATACTTACCTGTATATAGGTACTAGTTGTTATTGTTTTCTTCTGTTAGGTTAGTAATGTAATGTTCTATGTGCTAAATAAATATACCTATTCCAATACCGACTGATACTCCATCCATATAGTATTCCAGATGAATAGAACTACCAACATTTTCTAAACTGCCTTCGTCTTCAATACCTACCAAATTTTTTGTGCAAAAACACTTTCACAAACTTGAATGTATACTACATGCAGGCTTTTAAGTCTGTTGATATATTTTCAGGAAGTGCAGATTCAAAGTTGATTTACGTGGTCAACGTAACGAGCAACTTGGATGGAAGCGAAGCAGGCTCCTGTCGCCCCGGGTACAGACAGACAGACAGCGGTTGCGAAGGTAACTTATAGATACTACTTTCATCAGCCTATACAAGTCCACTGCTGGGCATTATGCTTCCTATAATGAGCGCCATAGCGCCTAGAAGGTCAATTCAGATTTTCATTATGGCGAATAGTAGGGTGGATAGTGGCGCCACTATATATTTAATTTTATAATTACGTTATACAAAGGAATTATCAAAAAATCGGACCGCGCGTAGACGATATCTATCATATGCTTTTTTAAATGTATCTTTAATAGTTTTGTACTGTATTATTTAGGCAGATACTTGTTTCAATAGTTTAGTTCCTATTGGTGGCCACCAAGCTCTCCAAACAAGGTTTTTGATTGAATAACACAAAACAAAACGATTACAGATACATTAAATAAAAGCTTGTGATAGGTATCGTCTACCAGCGGTCCGATTTTTTGATAATTCCTTTGTATAACTTAATGATTAAATTAAATACGTAGGTAGTGGCGACACTATCCACCCTACTATTCGCCTTAAGAAAATCACAAATGATAACAATATCACAATCTTAAAAACTATCGTAGTTTGACGAATATCACAATCCAAAACAGTAAAACTTTCAAGGAAGCTAGGTCCCTACTCAAACACAATTAAGGCGCATACCCGAGCCAAATCAGCGCCACCATCTATTTAATCTTATTATTATGTTAAACGAAGGAATGAGGATCAGTAAAGTTATAGCAATTTCAATAGAACTAGTATCCACGTTATTCTTTATGACATAAGAATGATATATCTTTTTAAATTATCCAAATCGGACCATTACGTACGAAGTTATGACTAAATTACTAGCGAAGTTCATTGGGTGCGTGTGACGTCACTCGCTCGGTCGCGTCGCCTACACTCGGTCGGTTCGTAAACGTACAATACAAGTAGGGATTTACCATAATCACCAGGCTTGGCAGGTGGATTAAGGCATTAAGAATAAAGAAAGGAAAAAATAATTTATACTCTGAGACTTTCTTAAACTAAAAGGACAATGGAAGATCTGCTCGTCTTCTGGTAGGTTCCCTTAGTCGACTCTTACGACATTTACAGGCTGGATTAGAGGGGTAGGTAGATTAGCCCCTGTATAAAAGGTGCCACGGACCGGGTGTAGAACTTAGCCAAAAGGGACTGTTCCTGGACCCCATCAACTTGTGAAAAACAATTTTTTAATTTCGAATATATATATTTTTTTCAAATAAAGTTTACTTTTGTTTTTCTTTCTTCGTGTTCTATTACACGCACTCTTGCATGATTTAACATTATAAAATATTTCACAATTGCTTTTTTCAGCAAAACTAGTGTTTTGTCATGAAATTATCTATTGTCTGGTAGAGATCGTTCTTGAGCGATAAGACCGCCACTTGTCACTTAGTTTTTAAGCTGTTTTGTAGTATTGTTTCTATCTATAGTGTGCAATAAAGAATTTTCTATCTATCTATTATTACAAAAAAAATGTAAATCCCTTGAAAATTCGTAATGATAATAATTTTGTAAGAATAAACCTAAAAAAACGAATATGAAGAAAAAACATCTCTATTAAAAAAAATGTAATTTAAAAAATACCTTAGGCTACTTTTGATACCGAAAATACGCGTGCGAAGCCGCAGGAAGAAGCTAATATGTCTATAATTGTGTAATACTGACAGATATCGACGAATGCTCGTTCGAGATCAACCACTGCCACTCCACGCAAGCCTGCGAGAACACACCGGGTGCCTACACCTGCCGCTGCCCGCCCGGATACGTGTCCTTGGGACCCGGCCAGAGGTGCATGGGTGAGAGACTCACGCAGTACCATCATCAACACGATCAGCCTAGTCCACTGCTGGATATAGGCCTCCCCGGATTAAGGTCGTAGCACACGTATCAACTCGGAAAGGGATCGTAACCGTATCGCCTTTCGCGTCGCCGTCGCCGTCAAGCAGTCGTCACCCTAACGTAAGCACGAAACCAAAGCGATCAGAAGCTCCGATACGTCGACTCGGCTACGGCCAGGCGACGCCGCGCTTACGGCTCGCCAACCGCTGGTTGACGGCTAGTTTCGGCAACGCAGACGGCGGGAGGGGGCGTGGACGAAGAGACGTAAGCTAGGGTACGGAGATCCGCAAGCGCGGGAACGGCAAGTCGACCTCGCACCGCACCGCGGTTCGTGAGCTTGTCCCGAGGCGAGGCGATTACGTTACGATTCCGATTAGTGTGCGTTGCAGGAGTTTCATATAACTAATACCGTACGGCTCGAGTTGATACGATGACGATCCCTTTCCGAGTTGATCCGTGTGCTACGACCTTTAGCGCCATGCCGTCCTGTCTTCAGCTAGCCGCATCCAGACTCATCTGTCACCAGACTGTCAGTGTTCTACATGTACCACTTTGATGAATGTGCACAGGCGTTGCACGCACGACCTTATCCCATCTTCTCCCTTCCACCGTAGGACCAGCAGACGCACAGAAAAATACCACCCGTACCTGGTCGATATACCACAGTGTCCTACTAATATTATAAAGGCAAAAGTTTGTCTCGTTGTGAAAATGTTTGGCCGATGACAACGCAAAATCTTCCAGTCTTTCGTAAAACGCATAATTTCAGACCAATCCTTACAGTAAGAAATCAAATAACATCGCAAAAATTTTCGACTTCGACGGGACTTGAACCCGCGTCCTCCCCTCAGTACGGGGATGTGATGAGGGGAGGACGCGGGTTCAAGTCCCGTCGAAGTCGAAAAATTTTTGCGATGTTATTTGATTTCTTAGAAATTACCCTTAGTGTGGGGTTACGCACTATAATAACAAAAAATCCTTACAGTAGTTGACTGAAAGGATAACATAAAGATTTGGGCCTGCATACACTATATAGGCCTATATAGGCTGCTTTTCATTCCATTAAAATCGCGCGCGAGGCCGCAAGCAGAAGCTAGTTTTAATTTTAATATGTACGCAAATAAATTTATAATTATTTGTTTGTGCAGATATAAACGAGTGTTCCCTGGACACGTCGGGCTGTGAGTTCGCGTGTGTGAACACGGCCGGCGGGTACGCCTGCGCCTGCCCCAACCACATGCGTCTGCGCAGGGACAAGCACCACTGTTACACAGGTACATTATACGTTTTAGGGAATAGTGCACCTGTGTTTGCGCGTGCCAAATGAAATCGAAAACTCTTTTTTTCCCTAAGAATAATAAATGTACACTTAGAAAAGGTTAAATTCTCAAAATTAAACACTGACACGGAAATAAAGTGATGTTTTTGTTTATGATATGTAGTCGTGTTATGTAGTAAAGAAGCGAAAAAGAAACCTTTAGCCTGTTCGATTTATATACTCACGTTTCTCGTGTTGTTCTCGCCTTCTCGCGAGATTCTCGCGAGAATGTGGAGCGTGTTTATTTGCTAAAGTAGGTACGCGAGATTCTCGCTGAGAATCTCGCCGATAATGTGGAGCGCGTTTTATAGTTAAATATTGTTTGTTTTAGTTTCATCCTCGAAGAGATCTTACGAAGATTTGGACAACAGCGAGTACCTGAGTGCATCCGTCGAGCACCCCGCTAGATATAAGCACATTAGAAACGTATAGCTAGCGTATTGAAGGAATAAAGGAGTTATAACTTGTAGACTTAAACGAATTATTTTATTTATTTTTATAGGATTTTAACTTTGATAGAGGTTGGCTACCTGACCACCTGTGACCACAGCAGTGTTTAGGTAATCCTGCCGAAAGGTCGGAAAATTTGTCTGTACTGTACTTAAGCAACGTAAATCATAGCTAGATGTGGTTAGCAGGATGGTGCTTAAAGGGATTAAAAAACAAAGACAGGTTTGTTTTTAATAATTTAATTGTAAAATCTAAGATCTTGTTACAACTTAATGAAGTTTTGAAAACATAACAATGTGTTTAAATTCTAGTAACTAATTAGGAAAGCTTAAAACTATATGGCAGCGTGGCAATATCATTTATTTATTTGTGTACAAAAGTGGAAATTTTACTACAGAACTTTAAAAGTGTAATTTTATTTGTGGTAGGAATATTTTAATACCTAATAAAAGATTTTGCATGTCATTGGTGATTATTTGGACCTGTATTAGGTCCCGGTGGTGTAGGTAAATAAGCACTTTATTAGGGATCTTTCCACTTGACCTACTAATAATAACATTAATAACAGTCGAATATTACTCTAAATAAACGTTTTTAGCCATTTAAATACGATAAGGTTAAATAAATCCTTAGCAAGCGGGGCTTAGGGTCGTTAGTGAGGAAATAAAACTACTTTTTACTATTTATTAGGTCATTTAGGTTGGAGATAAGAAATTTTGCGCATTGTAAGTCATTTGCTATGAAGCCACGAAAAAAAAAACTACGAATCAATTGTCGTTTTGGACTATTGACACTAAGAGATTTTTTGATTCAGTTTCTTTTAGCAAAGATTCATCATCCATCATTCAGCAAATGGCTTACAATGTGCACTAAACTTCTTATCTGCTACCTATCTAAATTACGTGTAGAACCTAGAAAATAATAAAATGGCGATTTTTTTTTCGAACGCCACCTTAAAGACACTAAGTATAATAATAAGCCTAGAAAGTAAGGGGTCAATTTGTCTAATCAGCGCAATTATTCTACGATGACATGTAAAATATTTTAGTTTTCTAGGCAAGGGAGGTAAAACTACTTAGGTAGCGATGGGAGCAAGGCGTTGGTTACCAAACAGTTTCTTCACGGGTCCCCGCTTGGGGTCCAGGATTCGCTCGTCGTGCTTTCGGGCAGAATGTCTGGAAGGCAGGACCTAATTATAATAATTCGTCCTTTTAAAACTGTTATTGTAGGTTCAAATTTCAATGATAAGCTAGGGGGCAACGATTTCGATGTTCGGAACCTTTTTTTATCGTGATATTCGTTTGAACACAATTCCCTGATTGCAACTAAAGATGTGGCTGTCCGAAAATAAAACGACGGAACCAAATCGTCCATAAAAAGTTAGCAAGGATTTCTCTTTCACGTGGTTCTGAGTTATGGAAATCGTTGTTGGCGCCCACAGTTTTTAAAGCCAAATTATATTTTCATAATATTAAATCTTGAAGCTTTTATTTATTTTTATTAAGTACATAAAGCAAGATTGAAAAGCAACGTTAATCTAAATTCATAATTTTTTAATGCAATAATAGCTTTTTCATTGCCCATCATAGATGGCGCTAGTAGTAAAACGGTTTTCTCCGATTTTTAGTTCTAACTTTGAACACAGGAAAATTGCTGGCGCTCAATTCAACTTCGTATTTTACTTCTACTGGTTCGGCAAAGGTCACCCTGATAATTAAGTTTATATAGAAGGTAGGTACTTACTGCCAATAAGGTCCATTCTTCTGCAAACGCATGATATTATTCTGAACTATCATGAGTTCGTTCTGCAGATAAGTTCTCTGGTCGTGGACACGAACGAATAGCTGAAATGAAGAAATCGAAGTAAAATTTACAAGTCTACCAGTGGAAACTTAATAAATAGCCCTCAGTTAAGTACCTACATGTATAGTACTTTTCATATTATAATTAATATTTCTTATTTTGTATTTTTCTAGCTGTAAGTCTTCCTAAAAATCGAAAAAAAGACACATAGACGGTGTCTTCCTAGGCGAATTTTGGCCACTACGGGGCGGAACATATTAAGGTGCACAAGTGTGTCTTTGCCCTCACTTTCATAATCCGATTGGACGGCAGACCAGCACGACAATAGATTACACTAGGCAATGCACTGACAATAGGTAGCAAAAACTTTATTGCACCATCAAAACTTAAAAAGAGGCCTATTAGGTACCTACTCGTGCGCAAGTGATTTACCTTCGACTCGGAGTCCAAACGCCATTCCTTACTGCGCAAAGTGCTGACCAAATCAGTTTTGAGCCTCTCGAACCTTTTCACAGTTCGCATCAACTCGGCCTGAAAATAAACCATGGTCGAATAACAACCTGCATCAATGGCAAAATAGAGGTGCTGGCTTAGAATTTGCACCACCACAGCTCTTCCCGCGGGTGTCGTAAGAGTCGACTAAGGGATATCAACGGGGGGCGGGCAGCAGCGCCCGCTGCAGAACAATTTCCCCGCCTGCCCTACAGCGTGGGGATTACTGCCTGCCCAACAGCGTGGGGATTATGGGTATTACCCCTGTGGCGAATCGATCGACTCGCACGTCACAACCCTATTGGCAGGGTACATCCCTAGTCGGGTGACAGATAAATAATCATGTGGGTTTTTTCTCTGCTATCAACACAATCACATTTTTATTGTAAACCTTTTCCAATAAGGTGCTTATCAGGGGGCGGCCTGCATCCAGCAGTGAACCAATATAGGCTGTTGAGGTGAGATAACAACTGATGCTTGGTAGAATTAGAATGCACTTAATGTCCCCTTTATTAAACGACTTCGAAAAAGGAAACCATTCTATGTTCCTCAACCTCAACCTCAACAGACTGGTGTGTTGGTCCACTGCTGGAGGCAGGCCTCCCCCTGATAATGGCCTTATTGGCTTTGATCATATGGGGGTAATGCCCATAATCCCCACACTGGGCATGCGAGTTAGGGATCGCAGTTCGGTGGTAGAATTGTTCTGCAGGGGGCGCTGCTGCCCGCCCCCGGTGGATATCCCTTAGTTGCCTCGTACGACACCCGCGGGAAGAGTTGGGGTGGTACAAATTCTAAGCCGGCCGTTTATTTATTAAGGTCTCCCAACAGAAAAATCACATTTAACATCCAGAATAACAAAGTAAAGTGGTCATAAGTCTAGTGTTTTTCTAAATTAAGAGTGCTAGAACCACATTTTTATTTTATAAACCCATAATTTGTTCAGCGTGAACAAATTATGGTTCGACTAAACATACAATGCAAAGACAAGAGTGCAAATAGTAGAAATTGACTTGTAAAAAAAAGTCACACAAAAAAGATTTGGTTCTAGCACTGCTTGTATCCATAAGACAAGTGGTTAAAATGTCTTTGTTGTATCCCCTGCGCCCCGCCCCGCACCACAGAGGCTGGGCAGCGAAAGCGTTAAAACCACAGCAACAAAATGTACTTACCGGGGTCAGAATGTCCAAGTTGATATTCAAATCGTCGTGTTTTAGTCGGCAATCTGAAACAGACAATTGCTATTCAATGCAGCGAGGGTATTTTAATTCTTCGGAAAGGCCATCGGATTCGATATCGGAAACGATTTTCTTCCTAAAAAGTTTCCGATATCGAATCAGACGGCCTTTCTGCAGATTTACCCTACTTCCTTATTCCAATAAAGCACGCTATGTAGACTGCTGGCCTTAACCCAGGTCAAACAAACTAAATAATGTAGGTCAAGCTTGTTTAAGTTCTAGGTGGGCGAGTCTATATTTTGACGTTTAGTAACGAGAGGCGGTCGTCTCCTTGGTACGCGCAGCGCCTCTATCATGTGGATAGGGAACTATGCAAATCCTATACAAAAAGGAGGCGTCACGATCACGTCTCGTAACTAACGTCAAAATAGACTCGCTCAACCCTCTGGTATAGTTTCTTATATGTGCGCGAGCTGCAAGCAGCTCTCGTCGGCTGTGTTTATTGTTTGTTTTTAATTGTATATTGCATTGTTCGTGAAGACGCCAGTTCATTCTTAATTTTTTTTTGGTAAATACTTACAATATGAAAAAACACTTTTGTCCGGAACCAACGTCAAACGAACTAAACGTAACTTAAGTCTTTAAATCGGATTGGATAAACTTTAATGTTTCCCCTGTAGCTGGAGCTAACGGCGCTTGAGTCCGTAGAAAGTCGCTAAGATTTTCGACTTTTACGTCACTTGACCTCTTGGTGTAGTTGGTTAGCACGTTCCCGTACGGAAGGATGCGGGTTCAAGTCCCGTCGAAGTCGAAAATTTTTGCCATATTATTTGATTTCATACTAAAGACCATTCTTCCACTCCCACTGTTAGTTCAGGCAGCAGTTTTTAAGTTAAGTTTCAAAAGCCTCTATAAAGAAAGATTGCCTATTGAATGGTACCATACCTACTACCAATATCAAATGAAGACCTGGCATCTTCACAAACGTGTTAGTGATGACGAGCAGAACCTGCAGTTCACACAGTGCCTGCGAATTACCAATAACCCTGTATACGTCAATAGCTAATATTTAGTATAGGAGAATAGGCCCATATTAATACGGTTAAAAATAGGAAGAAATGCATTTCTCTGCTCACCTGGCCCACAAATCTTTGCATTCTTAATCCGATCCTTCAGAATCGGCAGCTCCCCCCTCAACAGCTCAATGTTTTCCAACAACAGCTTGTGTTTCCCGCTCTCGCGATGCAGGTCGTCATCGCAGTCCCAGGAGTAGTCGCTCTGCTGCAGGTCTTCTTGGACGTTGAAGATCTGCTTCTCTATCTCGCCGTTCTGCCATGCTGCTGTGTCTCTGAATAGGGAAAGAAGATATGATTAGTCTATATACAATTGAATCTCTAGATCGCTTGCCACAGTCTGCAGTTAGCTAAACTGATCCATATCAAATCAATGCCTATCGCAATAGTTAGGTAATAGGTACCTTTGCATTTAAGTAGATACCTACCTTCGTCACTTGGTCGGTCGTCGTCGCCCGTTAACCGTAGGCAGATATCAGTTTTTAGTGATTTACGAAACTATAAGTTTAGGAAAAAAAATACAGAACCAAATACCTAGACTCAGTTTTGAGAGACCACCCCGTGGGTGGGCAGCAGCGCCCCCTGCACAAAAATTCTACCACCGAACTGCGATTCCCAATCCGCATGCCCAGCAGCGTGGAGATTATGGGCATACCCCATGAGATAAAAGTCATTAAGGCGCTTATCAGAGGAAGGCCCGCGTCCAGCAGTGGAACATAATAAAGGCTGGGTTTTAACACTTCAGGTGACCTTAGTGAGGAGAGGTAGGTATCTTCATACATTTGTATGATTTTTTATCTAACCTAATCCAATATGAGTACCTACGTACCTACCTGCAAGGATTTAAAGTGCAGTGCAAGTGATACAAGTTAGGTAGGGTAGGTATGTACTTACTTATACCTGAGTAGAATACCTTTTCATACAAAATTCCAAATAAGTGGTGGGAACTTAAATCGAAAGACCAATAATAGTTTAAAAATACCTAGTATCTACCTGCGGGTGATTTCTAGGAAGGTATATTTACGTGCAAGACTACACTAAAATCTAGAGCCCAATTTACTCCAACCTCCACTTTCACTGACCTACAAGTCTTTTCGTGTTCCAATTCAGTTTTCAAACAGTCGATTTCGCTATCATTCATTGTCACTAATTATTTATATAATTTATTTTGCGAAAATGCCTGTGATCCGATGCCCTGGGGCAGGGCCATTGATTAAACGAAGCTATGGTTACCGACGTTACCGTAACCGTATGTACCTAATTGGCAAAATATTAACCTTGACCCCAAGGAACTTATACCCAAACCTAAGTTTGACCAGCTTGATATTCTACCTCCTAATCTTAGCATTCGACGGATTTAGGTAAGAGCACAAACATGGTGTTAAGGGAAAAAACAGGGTTTAGAAACGACGTTTCGGGAATCGACGTAGGTACCTACGAGGAACAATTGTATTTATTTGTACTCCAGCCATTCTCAATATACCTAAGTACCTACCTACCTACAATGTATAAGTACCTACCTACACAATTCTCAACAAAAATTCCTAAATTCTTTTTTTGGCGTGGTGTACAAGAAATATTGTCAGTGTATTGTAGGAAATTATAAACATTGTATACATATCGCACCTCCGCTAAATTAGTGTTACAACTTGAAAAACCTTAATTTTCAGGAGAGCGAAAACAAACTCACAGATTTGATAAATAGTCTATAACTATGTAGTTTTATTTAAATTATGTAACAAACTATATATATTTGGAATGCTCAAAATAAACACTATCAAATTGCATATTCAGGTTATCTATTTTCCTGAAAGAAAGCCTGAAAATTTCTATTTGTAACACTATTATAGATAGCTATTTGCATATTTATGAAATAAAATAACTGTTTTTAATTGTAATGATGTTTATTTTCATGAGAAATAATCATATTCTGGCTTGTTATTTCAGTGAAATATCTTTATTCCGTTCTGAACTTAAAAAAAAAATACTGTAACAAAAATATAATCAAAATCTGACCATAGAAAACTAAATAACAAGTCATAATTTTTTACGTATCATTGATCAGTGCCATTTAATACACGAAACGTTGGTCTTACGTTAAGTTTCAGCTTGTTATCACTTTTTAAATTAAACTACCAGCTCGATGGCGTGTAGTGGCACCGTATGGGTGTTATAAATCTGTATTTTGTCCTGTGTAAGTGCTTTTAAAGCATTAATTGCTACATAGGAACTGAAACACGCTTAAAATTGACAATCACAGATAGATCCGGTTTAAGTACGGTTAATCTCCTTGCAATTGATAAAAAAATTGTGTGTGGACATGTGGCACATGATTACTTAGCACCAATCTCATTAAATCGGCTTTCTTGTGTTCGCTTAGAGGCAGCTGACTTTTATAGGCAGGTTTTAGTTCGGGTAGAACGTTAGATTGTTTGTGCCAGTTTTTTACTTTTGAAAATCGTTTATTTTCATACGAGTTTTTGTAAAAGAGACCACTAGGTGTTTCTTTCATGAATTTCACAACTTTAATATCTTTTTATTTTCATGTCACCCATGTTCAAACGCATAATCTCAGTGTAGTTTTTTCAAGGATGCGAAGACTGTGAATGAGCTTTAGAGCGTAGAAAAAACTGATGGGAGGACGTCGTTCAATTTCATAGAGTCGTTCAAATTCAAGAACCATCAGTTGGTTTGTAACTCTTGGACAGTCCGCTTGTATTGGTATCTGTAAAAATAAAATATTTACCATACGCATCATTGAATAAATTCTAAAGAAGGTAAGTTAAAATTAAAACCTTTGTTTATTTGATATTGAAGCTGACGTGCGACTGTAAGGTTTTCTTGAAATTGCTCACTTGAGGATGCAACAACAACGCAATTAAGTATGTAGGTTATCATTGTTTTTAAAATCAACCTAACACTTTATAAAAAAATTAATTAATGGGTGTCTTCTTACCTGGCGATTTGGATTCATTTTCGTATCAGATTTTAGATACATTTTAGTATCTGTCTTCACCCTAAATCCACATAGCGAATTGCTTAAGAATACAATAATAATTTACGTAGTCTTTTAACAAAAAAATTAAACACTTCGTTATAATGCACTATTACAAATTTAAATATTTTGCCGAAACAATTATTAGTTTTTGTCAAATAGTATTACAATATGAAATGGAACACTTGATCTTGTAATTGTATTAGCAAAAATATCTAAAGCATTGATACAATTTAAAATATAACACTTTATTGCCTAAAAAAGACCTATTAAGTCGCAAAATTTTTAAACTGAACCGTAATAAGTGTTCTTGTAACTCTTTAATAGAAAAAAAATATGTAAAAAAATATCATTATCATCACGTCCACCTTTCACAACATGAATTGTTACACTGATTGAGAACACGGAGGCGCCAAAATTATCCTAATGGTGTAGCGTTACAACTCCACCACGCGGAGATTATTGGAGTTACAATTATAACGATTTTTTGGAAGAAAGTCCTTAAAATTTCAAGCCTTTCTGTATATTTAACTAAAAATTCGACTTTTTCAAGTTGTAACACTAATTTAGCGGAGGTGCGATATTCAGTTGGGTCAGAGTCTATGTACCTAACCTACGTTATGTGGTATGTACCTACTACTACTATCATCAAGGTAAAAAAAAATTAAAGCTTTTATGTTTTTTTATAGAGGCTGAAACGAAGCGTAGGTGACCTGCAGCAAGCAGGAACGAAATTATGTAACGAACCGTAAAAAAAAGTCCATCTCAAATATTGTGGTTTAATCAAGCATCTATTCTATTCTATCTTTGTTCTGCAAACGGTTTATCGATGAAGCTGTCTCTTTTTCTAATATAATGCTCAAGTTTCGTAGACTGAAACCAAAACAAGACAAGTTCATTCATTGGCCTATAGAAATGTCAAAGAACGTCAAGTCAATGTCAGTCAAGTCAATCAATCAAGTGAACTTTGAATTTTGAATTACAACATTTTTAACAGAAACAGAAGAAAATCAGCAAGTAAATTATAACGATTGTTATCGTTAAAATGAGTTTATTATGTACTAAATTGCAAGAAGCGGACAAGGCAACATCCGTTGACTTCAACAAACAGCGAGATGAACTACTGTCCAAGGTAAAAGACATCACAGAACGCACTCAAATGTTATCATGGGCTTTGCAACAGAACTTTATCGATACTCACGTTAATTTCACTGTAACCAAGAGTTTAGAGCAGCTCAATTTCAAGAACCGAAAGGCTAATTTAGATTCCGAATTTAAAACTTGCTCAGAAGATATCGAAACCTTGCGCCAAAAATTTGAAGATTTTGACAACGAATTAAACACCTCTTGGGTAAAATTATCAAAGCAATACGATTATTTAAATGATTTATGTATCGCAGTTAGAGGTAAGAAGATTTTAGAGCGAGCAAATCATGAATTCAATAGATTTAATTACAGTGGAGCAATGCTAGCCATAACTGAACTAAAAAACGACCTAAAAAAGCTGAGTTTCGAAGGTAACTTGAAAAAAGCTCTGATAAATCTTAATTCACAAGCTGAAAACCAACTAGCACTGTACACTGCTCACTTGAGTACAGAATGGGAGGATATCTTCACTTGGTCGGAAAAGAAAGGCTTACATTACCTCACATATTCTTTATCAGTTCAGCAAAGCGATCCCATATTGCTACAAAAAGTCCTGAAGTCTCTGTATCTCACTGAGAGGATGAACGCAGAACTAGGTCTATTCTCTCACTTTTTCCTGGACAAGCTACTCCATAATGTGATTAGACACAACTGTGATATATTCAATGAAGACCACATAGGAGCTATAATCTTCAACATCAAGATTAACTTGAATGACACTAAAAAGCCGAGCTATCAGACGGTATTCAACAACCTAACTGCTATATTTGAATTCTTGCAGTCAACACTAGGCTCACACTTTGAAAGTGATCGTACTTTCATTGAAGTCTTTGCTGATTCCATTCGAGATAAATTCTTCAATATAATAATTGAAGATTGCATCCGTAACAACTTACCATCTTGTGACAGCAGCTACCAACAGTACAAGAACGTTGTTGTGGAATTGGATTCCTTCAACAAGTTTCTGATAGAACTAAAATTTGTTGAACCAAGTAAATCACCATTGAACAAGTACATTGATGACACAGAATGTGTGTTATACAACAAGAAATGTGATAAACTGCTGTTCGATGTCCGAAGTTTGCTATCTGAGAGTATGTCCTATGGAACTATACAAGTAGGCGTAGAAATCGAGCCTGAAAATAATGTCACATTGAATGAAAACGAGAATGACTGGGATCTAACCAAACCCATCTTCTTACCAAAGTGTGTGATATCTCGCAATGTCAAGAAGATAATGGCTATGATTGTGAATCATTTGGAGGAGAGTATTAAATTGCCTGAGAAGTATAGCCATCAACTGGTGGGCTATGTAAGGGATATAGCTGTTATGTACCAAAGCATGGTTCCCAAGAAGTTTAAGGTCAATCTAGAGTGCTGCCCATCTGATATTGGTAAGATTTAGCAGTTGCACAATAAATAAATAATACTGGGAATTATTTATAACAATCACTTGCAGATCATACAAATATTTTTCGCCCTGCGGCAATCGAACCCGCCAGCTTCTACGTCGCAGGTAGACTGACGCGTGCTTCGCCAACTGTGCGACTGAGGTTACAAAATAAAAAAAAATTTGAAGAAGAGTTTTATTTTGAACTTCTGATCTTAAAAGCACACTTGATTTCAAGTTGGTTTTATCATGAAAGGCTGGCAAAAGCCCTACAAGTTACAATGGCAATCTAGCTAAATTACATACTTGTTATCACCCAGAAAAACTGTTATCTTTTATATTGCGCTGCTACCATCACCTTCCACCTTAACATACTACTCTTCAACAGATTTGGGTGAACATATTTATTTCAGAGGTTTAGAATTAAAAATAACCTCATTTAAACTCGGTGTAAGAGGATATGTCTTTATTCATAAAGAAAATTATTTATTTATTTACTTTTTTATTTTCAAAATTTTAGGAAAACTTACAGCTAGGTCTTAAGAATAGTTATTTACATAATACATGCTAATTTATTATTTATAAATTATAAATTAGTACAAAAATCTAAATATCACTTATACCAATTATAACGCAGAACTAGCTTACCTTTATAAATATTCCGACACAAATTTATTTGTTTGAGTATAAATAAACTGAAACTGCATCATACTTTTCTAATTCCAGCACTATTCTTCAACAACTGCTACTACCTAGCGCATGGCCTAGTAGGCCCCCCGTGGTGTAGCACCTTACCCAAACCCCTCGCCGACCGATTGGCTCTGATGCTGCTGGAGAGCATCCAGGATCTGAGGGTCCTCGGGCTGGAGAAGATGTCTCTGTACTTGCAGAAACAGAAGGGCGTGATCAGTCACAGTATTGAAGCTAAAGGTACTTATTAACCCTAATTTTCAGTAGAAGTAAAAGTTGTACTGTTGGGGTAAACATATTCTTAGGTGGAGGGAGACCGCGGCTTGGCAAACGTAGTGTAGGACGCCCTGCGGCCAGGTGGGATGACGACCTGCAAAAGACTGCTGGCAGCTGCTGGATGCGGCAAGTTGAAGACAGGGCGCTATGGCGCTTATTAAATAAATAAATAACTACAAGCCCCATTCTAAAAAAATTCTGCCACCAAACAAAGACTAACTTTGTTTTATTCAGGTACTATGTAAGTGAAGCTGAGAACAGAAGCTTGTTTGATCAATTGGGAACGCAACTTTATCTGTAGTTAAACTAACTTCTAATTTTACGATACTTACATTGCAACAGATAGTACAGAATATATTGCCGTGTGGTGCCGGCTTAGAATTTGCACCACCTCAACTCTTCCTGCGGGTGTCGTAAGAGGCGACTAAGGGAAATCCACCGGGGGCGACAGTAGCGCCTCGCGTAAATTTATCCTACCACCGAACTGCGATCCCCAACCCGCATGCCCAGCGTGGGGATTATGGACACTACTCCCCTATGAGATAAAAGCCAATAAGGCGCTTATCAGGGGGAGGCCTGCGTCCAGCAGTGGACCAATCAATAGGCTGTTGAGGTGAGGAGAACAGAATAACTTGAACAAAATCATGGGCACGTATTTCTATGCTAAGCTGTAATCTGCACATTATCCTTAGACATAAGTGACATAACTTACTTCAACTTGCCCAAGCCATCCGAACGAGGCCACCAAATTTCAAAATATTCAAAAATCGATTGTTCTTTAAATATTCTATCATGTTTCTTTACATTACAGATGCTCAAACACCCTGGACCCAGGAAACCTTCGAGCAGTTCGACTGCGCGATAAACGACGCTATAACAGTGATGTCAGAGCTCAAATCCTCCTGGCTTTCCGTCCTACCAGTCCGGATGTATGAGATGTGTATGGTGACACTCGCCAATGCACTGTGCCAGTCCGTGTTGGACCGGGTGTTTGGAAACACTCGGCCGGTGGAAGAGGATTTGGTGTTGGTGATAGCTGTGAGGGTTGAGGACACCGTGAGGGAAATTAAAGCTTTGTTTGAGGTGAATTACACACATCACACTATCCATACGAATATTATAAATTCGAAAGTAACACGGTGTGTCTGTTACCTTTCATGCCTTAACGGCTGAACGTATGTTAATGAAATTTGGAAAGGAGATAAACAATATCCTGAGGATGGACATAGGCTACTTGAAAAGCGCGGGCGAAGCCGCAGGCAAAAGTTAGTCACACTACTGTTATAAATGCAAAAGTTTGGATGTTTAGATGTATGGATGGATGTTTGTTACCTCTTCACGCCAAAAATACTGAACAGGCAGATCGAGCTGAAATATTGCATACATGTAATCCTAATCCTGTAATCAAAAATAGGCTATTTTTATGTCATAAATCATTTACTTACCGTGTGAAATCACCTTAAAACGTTTCTATAGAAACAACGCGCGCGAAGCTGCGGGCAGAAGTAAGTGTGTAATTACAAAAATGGAAATAAAACAGTTTTTATCGGATTCCAGGAACCAATCGTATTAGAATCTAAGATCAACAACTGGAGTAAGTTCACCAGACTCCCCCAGATACTGAAAGCCCAGCTGTTGGAGACGTCGCGGCTTTGGAACAAGGAACAGCTCAGCTGCTTCACCTGCGAGGAAGTCAGGCAAATTGTCAAGATGAGGTTTCCTGATGATAAGTACAGGTTGAAGATTTTGAAAGAAATACAGTGATGTTTTATAAAACCTGCGTTTTATTTATCTGTCATTAACTAGATTGTGCCTGCGGCTTAGCACGCGCTTTTCCTGGATAAAACGTAGCTAGAATTACATACTTTTGAATTTATGATATTGTAATAGACGTATTTAGTCTACTTAACAAGGTCACCGACACAGCAGTCAGAAGGGTTGGTGCACAGAAATATTTCTAGATAATAGAGAACTACTTAGCTTCTGCCCGCGGCTTCGCAGGCATATTTTATAAGTAGCCTATTGTTTAAGTTAGGCTATGTTCTAAGTGTAAGTATGCGAAAATTCCTCTTGATCTGTTCAGTAGTTTTGGAGATCCTAGGTAACCAAATTTTCACATTTCACAAACTTTCGTAGGTATTAATAATAAATAATAGTAGGATAGGTATCTCGATATATTTCTGTGGGTTGGTGCGATCAGTGTACGAATATTGTAGACAGTGTTTTTGTCAACTTGTCGGCGGCCTGCAGACTGGTGTGTAGGTACACTCCACAAGAACACAATAGATATGTAACAAGAATCTTGGAATGCCTACTTAAAATTTATTTAAAACTAGCTTTTGTCCGCGGCTTCGCACGCGTGTTTTCGCTATAATAAGTAGCTTATTGTTTATGCTAGGCTATGTACGTTCTAATTGTATGCCAAATTTCATCTTCAGCAAGTAGTTTTGGAGATCCTAGGTAACAAAAATTTCACATTTCACAAACTTTTGCATCCTACTTCCTACTATCCTTCGTACAAATATTATAAAGCCGAAAGTTTGTGAAATGTGAGTTTTTGTTACCTAAGATCTCCAAAACTACTGAACAGATCAACGTAAAATTTAGCGTACATTTATAATTATAACATAGCCTAACTTAGATAATAGGCTAGTTATTATAGCGACATACGCGTGCGAGTGCGAAGCCGCGGGCAGAAGCTAGTTTATAATATTAGTAGGATAGTAGAGGCAAGGTAATATAATATAGGATATTATTACCGTGGTAGAGGTCTCGAAAAAAGGCTAATTTACTCTAATGTAAATAACTGCCGCCGGTAGGTACCTACACTAAGTAGTTAAGTACCTAATAAATAAGAACAAATCCTAAATGGCCAGAAGTACTACGACGTAAAGCATTTTTTTTTCCAACCGCGATCTTTAATATCTACCTACTATAAGCGATCGAAAAACCGACTCGTATATTCAGTGGACTTCATTGCCGACTGCCTCGTTGGTCTAGCGGTCAGCTTGTTCAACCGCTGATTACGAGGTCTTGGGTTCAAATCCCGGGTCAGGCCAATAGTTATTGGGGTTTTTCTAGCAAGAAAATTTTACAGTTATATATTTTTATTTACAGTAGCAGCCCGGAGTGCTAAGTGCTAGGTTGATTGTCGCAGGCCGGTGCGTACCTACCTAGTTGGTTGGCACGATCTTGTTTCACTTTACCTGCTAGAATAAGTCGTGTAGTATCGTTTAGTGCGCAATTTAAAAGATAATAGTTTTAATATAATTTCTGGGTGCTAACCTACGTAATTTAGCTAGATTGCGACCATTGTAACTTTAGCCAGTTATACCTACCTACTTAGGTATAGGAACTGCTAGTAGGTACTTTGAAGTTTTCAACCTTTATTAGGAAGTCAATGAGTTATGTAAATTGCTTATTTAGCGTGTGCCTTCACCTATTTACCTAATTCGCGTGCGTCTATTATATTTACTCGGTTACATAAGTTATAATTATAACGCGTGCGGAAGAACGGAAGTAGGAACAATAATAGACAATAGATTCATTTGGTTGTGTGAAGAATCCGCCATATTGAAAAGAGTTATGGCGGCCATGGCGGGAAATTATAGGGTTTTTTTCTATAACCTACTTGGTAGGTACTTAAGGCTCTACCTCCCCGAACACTAGCGCCGCCACATATTTTATCTTATTATTACGTCGAAGAAAGGAAATTCCAAAACTTACGTTGGGCAATTTGTGATACCTATCATAAGCATTTTTTTAACGCCTCTGTAATAGTTTTATTCGCGGAGGTAGAGCCGCTTTTTTGCTGGAATCCCAGAGGTTGGGCAGACATTTCTAATTCCGTGGGGCAGACAGACTTTCTTTCTATCGGTTTATACCTAACCTAACTCTTAGGCCACGGTCGTACTGCGGGATGCTAGGTTGGCAGGTTGTTTGCTTCCATGGTAGATTAGTGGGTTGCTTCGATAATTGCGTAGCTTAGAGTTCAAAATCCAAAACCAGACATCAACTAGACGCTTGCAGCACAGTAGATAAATGTATGTATTGTGCTTGCAGTGTGGCCGGTCCCGTAGTAAAATTTCCATAGGTACGGTACCTACGTTGTTTTCAGATCCTGCAGTGCAACAATGACCCACACTCACAACACAACTCAACACGAGAAACAAACAAGCAGTTAGTAGACTTAGTTTGACGACCTCTGTGGCGCAGCGGGCGAAGGTCTGCCTGCGACGCAGGAGGTTGCGGGTTCGATTCCCGCCTCGGGACAAATGTTTGTACGATCTACAGACATTTGTTACCACTGGTTACGAACGCACAATCTGACCACAACAAGAGACAAACCAGTGTAGTGAAAAACTTTAAAAGCACTGTGATATAGACATATCAGCTCTCAGCTGCTCGTCTATAATCCAATAATAATAATAATAATAATAATTTGTCCAGGGCGTTGTGGATGTTTTCTATGTATAATAAAAAATATCTATCTATGTAGTGTATTGTATTAAGTATATCAGTTATCTAGTACCCATAACACAAGCTCTGCTTACTTTGGGGCTAGATAATGCTGTGTGTGAATTGTCCAGCATTATTTATTTATTTAGTAAGCATAGAGTAAGTGCTTACCTAGACACCTAGGTACCTAGTAGGTAGTCCCGTCTAGCTCTAGGGTTGTTGGTGATGCGATTTTGTAACACACTGATGCCTTAGAATTCTATTCCAAGACTGATGCTAATCTAAACAATAAAAAATAACAAACAAGTTATTTATGTAGGTAAGTAGGTACTTACCTACCTATTTATGATGAGATTATTTTATGCGAGTCCCTATTAATTTATTACCTAATGTAATAATGAGCCATTAGCATTGGCTCCTTCAGGTCATATCAGCATCGATCAAAGCGGATGCTAAATTTTAAATTTAAAGATAGGTACCAAGGTAGGTAGGTACCTAATGCTGATTTCGCAACAACCCTAACCCCACCCCATAAGTTAGGCAAAGATATTAAAACGAGGTTTATTTTAGGAGACAGAATAGCGTAAAATTAGGTAAGTACCTAATTTAAAATTTTAATTTGGTAAGTACCTACCTACCTAAATATGTATAATGAGTACTTAACTAGGACCCCTGTGACGACCCCTGTGGCGCAGCGGGCGAAGGTCTGCCTGCGACGCAGGAGGTTGCGGGTTCGATTCCCGCCTCGGGACAAATGTTTGTACGATCTGCAGACATTTGTCCAGGGCGTTCTGGATGTTTTCTATGTATAATAAAAAATATCTATCTATTTAGTGTATTGTATTAAGTATATCAGTTATCTAGTACCCATAACACAAGCTCTGCTTACCTTGGGGCTAGATAATGCTGTGTGAATTGTCCAGCATTATTTATTTATTTATTTATTTATTTATTTAGGATAATATTACCGTGACTTAACTTAGGTTAGGAAGCCAACAAAACTTAAACCGGTATATATATATGTATAGTGGAAATTGGCCCCTTGGATTATATATAAAAATGCTCCCGTAAACTCTCGTCCACAATAGATAAATTTAAGTCTCGGCTCTTAAATCTTATCAACTGGCGTTTAACCATTTTAACTAAGTACATAAGTAGATATTAACCTACAACTATTAAAATTAATTAAAAATGAGCCCGCCTGTGCGCCTGCGCGTCTGCACGGGCTCATTTTTTAAGTGTTATCACCTCAAAGAGTAGAATTAGCACTGATAGTGACATTGGCAGAGAAAGTAATTGGCTGCAGCCACCCATTACGCGAATGCTTTAAAAGGGGTAACGCTTCCTCGAACTAACATTACATACATGCTTGCTACCGGTCCGGCCGCCGGCCATACAAAATGAGACAACTATCGGTAGGTAATTTTTTGAATAGGGAATCACGTTGCATAAACGAAACGCGTTTTCAAAATGGCCGAAATACGATTTTTGGCGGGAAAGTGCTGTAAGAAATGAGAAACGAGTGTTTATTTTTTACAAAAGGAAATAACGTTGCTGAAAAGTGTGTTTAGAGTGTTGTGAAAAAGTGTGGATTGTTTAAAATACGAAGTGCTCGTGAAAAACTTTAGAAAGAAAAAGTGGAAATGAAGTGAATAGTTATGTGGAAGTGTTTAGAAATTTGGATAATTTATCGCGTCTCAAAAAACTTCGGTAACGTACCTAGTACCTACCTACCTATACCGACTTACCAGATATGCAATAATTTGAAATGTTTATTTGAGCAAGTTTTTCTTTCTTCCAAAGCAATAAACCTAAGGCAAGAATCAATATTTTTATTTAATCGAAAAAACGTTACAACAGATAGGCACAATCAATGACAAAAATTGCATTTTTACCCGATTGCGCAAAATAGGAGGGTTATGTTTTTAGAGCGTAATAAACACTTAAAAGCAGTGCCCCCTGCAGTACAATTCAACCACCGCACTGCTATGCAGCAGTGGAAGTCCACGCCTGGTCATAACTAATTTCAGCGACTTTTGTCATTGACCGTACCTAATACAACTAATCAGTTTATTTTAATCAGTAGATACTTACCTAATTTATAATTATCATCATTAGATTTAAGTCCACGGCTGGACATAACTAAGTCTTCCCTAATGAGCGCCACAGCGCTGTCTTCAGCTTGCGGCATGTAGCATCTGCCAGCAAGACTTAATTATGAAGCTATTTATGGTTCGTTTCGGTTAATACGGCGACTAGCGTGTTCACGCACTATAATTAACAGTATAATCTTTATAAAAACCATTGATTTGTTTGAAGAGTCACGCCTAAGTCTTCTTTTTTGCACTCAATTTCTTTTGGACTCGAAAATGCTTTTCTTGACACCCACCCAACCCAACATATGTTGCGTTGCGTTGCGTGCTGTACATAATGTAGGTACAGTACACTACTTATACGTACTTAAAGTACCTACTTAGGTACACATAGGAAATTAAATTGAAATGAACTGAAATCTAAAATAACAGCGACTTCTGTCTTCATGTTAGAATTAAATCTATAATTGGTCTTAGTTCAGTAAGTACCTAATTAATTAACTTAATTGTTAATTTTTTACCATTTGCTGGTTCAACTTTGTTTAGCTACTTATAATAATATAAGCTTAGGTACCTACCTGAACTACTTATCCTTAGTTGCAACATTACGCTCATTTCGTGAATACTACCACTACCACTATCCTACCGAATAATATTTAATACGAGTAGTACCCAGTGAAGTAATTGAGTACCTCGGTACTAAGAACAGGTAGAAAGCTAAGTACATAAAAACCTTACTTAAATGCTTAACTTTTTCATTTCAGACATTCCTGATCTTTGCGTTAGTGATCGTCGTCAACCAAGGAAGTGGCGTAACGGCAGAAGATGAGACAAAGGTCGACCAAGTCGCTGAAGAGGCTAAGTCCCGAGCTGTTACTGTCGTTGAAGGCCCAAAGTATGTTACGCAACCATTAAAACCGCCAACGAAGCCCGACGCTCAGCCTCACAGGGCCGAGACGAGACCGCCGAGCAAACCGCCCCTCTTCCCCGATAAACCGAATCAAAGCTTTTTTGCTGATATAACACGGTCTTTCTTTGGACAATACCCAACAAGACCTTTCTCCAGACCCATTATGAAATATCCAAACTCGGTATACCCGTTCCCAAAAATAATTACAATGCCAATAAATCACAACTATTACGTCAAGTCCAAACCGCTGCAGCACGTCGCATCATCGCTTCAGCCGACAATCTCAAAGATTCAGCCGCTAATTAAGAAGACTCAGCCACCAACTACGAATAGCCAGCCACTAATCCCGAAAACTCAGCCACCGATCACTAAGAGCCAGCCGTCAATAACGAAAAGTCAGCCGCCAAAGTTCAGCATTCCCGTGCAAACGATTAAGGGTATACGCACGGACTCGGTCATGCCGCCAAAAGGACCTCAAAGAAAAACTCAACTCAATACGACCACAACAACTACGACGACTACCACTGAAATGACGACCACAGCCAAGCTTTTAAGAACTAAAAGGATATGGCCTAAAAAAGTACCGAAAACGAATGTCACTGCCAGCGTAACTGACTTCAAGAATGGCATGAAAGTCGTGATAGAAAACTACAATGCCAAAGTTAACGAAGTAGATATCGACACGTCAGCCAGCCATTATGGAAGAGTCAGGTACGTTACCAAAACGTCAACGACTACGGTCGAACCAGTAAAGAAAATCTATCGACCTGTTACCAGAGCTCCCAAACATAAATCTACAACCACTCGACGCCCGGCTTCCAACTTCACTACAGAACAGAACGACTGGATCCCGATCGTACCATCACACTATCCCAAAATCTTCAAGCCTGTGAAAGTAAATCAAACAGCTATAAGCAGAAGATTCTCCATGGTTAGCAATGAAATTCCTATGAGCAGAAGATCTGACAAGGGAATCACTAGAAGACACAGGACCAAACGATCTAGCCAATTTTATAATCCAACTCCTATTAGAAGTATATCGGACAAGATCATGGATCGTGCCCCTTTTGGTCAAGGTTCAGATAGCTATGATAACATTCCAACGGCCACTGAAAAAGAAATGTTGTACATGCAGTCGTTTGGATTAATTCCAATGCCTACTGCACAAAGTGCTGCCAATAGAAAGAAGACGGTAATTTATAAGCCGAAACAACCAAATTATCATAATCCATATCCATACTACAGTTCAAGTCATTCACCGTACGCGCTGTATGAGGACATGCAGACAGAAGAAAGTCATACTAAACCACGATACGTCACTAAAATCAAGCATCACCATCACCATCATCATCACAAATACGTGAAAACAGTCGAGAAACCAGTGAAAGTCCCTTACAAAGTGGAGGTACCGAAACCCTACGGCATACCGATCGAGAAAAAGGTGCCAGTTCCAGTTGAGAAGATAAAAGTCGTGGAGAGACCAATTCCGTATCCGGTAACTGTGGAGAAAAAGGTACCCTATCCTATCGGTATTAAAGTTCCTCACCCAATCCCTGTGAAAGTAGTCGAAAAAGAATACATTCCGAAACCTTACCCGATAGTCCATCATGTGCCAGTAATGAAGCAGATGAGAGTTGAAGTGCCCGTGCCTCAGCCCTACCCTGTAGAGAAGAGAGTGCCTTATCCTGTGGAAGTTAAGGTCGCTGTTCCTGTGGACCGGCCTGTGCCTGTTCCTGTGGAAGTAGAGAAGCAAGTCCCATACCCCGTCCACGTTAAAGTCTATGTGCCGCAACCGTATCCTGTCGAAACCAAAGTGCCTTACCCTGTCTACGTAAAACAACCCGTGGAAGTAATCAAACACGTCAAAGTCAACGTACCGCAACCTTACCCAGTTGAAGTTAAAGTTCCTTATCCTGTTGAAAAAAGGGTGCCTTATCCTGTAGAAGTAGAGAAGAGGGTCGCAGTTCCGTATGAAGTCATGGTACCGCAGAGAGTTGAGGTTGAGAAGAGGGTGCCTGTTTACGTACCAAGGCCATATCCTGTAGAGAAACGCGTACCGTACCCTGTTAAAGTACCATACCCAGTAAAAGTACCTGTGAAAGTTCCTTACGAAGTACCAGTTTATATTCACCATCCGGTTCAAATGATAGAGTACCAAGACATATCGCCCGCGAGTCCTTTGGCGGATACTGTGACTGCTCATGGGACCCCAGAGTTCACTTCTGGCTTCCAGTCCCGATCTGACGACGTCAGCACGTCAGCTTACACGCCTGAAATTCAATCACGCTCTGATAACGAAGGAACTACATTCTTACCCTCAAACCTAGCAACGACAAGTCCGAGCGAGGATTTGCAATCTAACTCTGAATCTAGAAGAACCACGCGGGCACTTTCTACGAGTTCTCCAACGCTTTCTGATGGTGAAAGGACCACCCTTTCTTGGTCATCTGGTTTCCTTACCCAACCTGTCTATGAAGCGACCACAGAATCATTACCAAAGAATTTGAAACGATCAGATAGCGAAGTAACAACACACGCGTTCATAAACGTAGTCGGTCTTCAATCTAGATCTGAAGAAGCGACCACGATAGCTGCAACTACGTAAACCTAGGAAGTACCTAGTTGATTTGCCCCTGGTTCCTTGTAGATAACCTAGATTGATGAAGAAGTGAAGAAGGTTAGTGAAGACCTCTTTTTCCTACAGTTTAGCCAGTTTTGTAGAAAACCGAACGCTGCAATGTCTTTTTACCATCGAGCACAAACCCAATTTTTTACATACAAACAAATAATGTTTCACTGATATACCTAACTCCGGTAAAGACATTGTAAATTACCGGGAAGATAACTGACTTACAGGTCAACCTCGGTTTTCTTCAAGGAAAAGGGGATTTTTATTTATTATGCCTGTAGATACAATATGTAAATTATTGCGTGATTGTTGACCGTTAGTCAGTTGGGTTATGATTATGAGTAAATTAATGATGCTGTGATAGTCTTTGTTTTTGTACCACCCATTGATTAAGAATAAGGACGCTTAACAGGTCAACTTTATTTTCTATTAATTATTTCCCAAACGCAAGTAAAGACATAGAAAATCATTTATTTGCTGCTAATCCATACTAATATTATAAATTCGAAAGTAGCTCTGTCTGTCTGTCTGTTACCTTGTCACAATTAAACGGCTGAACGGACCTTAATGAAATTTGCCAGGGAGGTAGACAGTATCCCAGACACGGACATACGATACTTTTTATCAGGTCTTTTTATCCGGCACAGCCGCTAGTAATATAATAAACAGACATAAAAATACAATTTGAAAAAAAAAAATACTTAGGTGAGATATTACGAGAAAAACAATTAGGAAGGTTTGGTACCTACCTAATAAATAACACAACATATTTTTCAAAAAGAGAGACTGCTGTGTTTTACAGGAGCAAAAATGTTTTAAACTGGATTTTTTTATGACTTGTGGTATCTTTTTGTGTAGTAGGTACAATAGTAATTCTAGGTGTTGTGATTAACCAACCGCGTAGGCTCAATGACATGGCAAATGGCAATCAGCTAAGCGATGCCAGTCACCTTTAATGAAAAGGCTGGATTGTTTCTTGAAGAGTTTGCACCGAGTGTCTTTGTCACTTTATAGCATTTTTCTGACAGACATCTAGAAAGGTCGAGATTAAGGTCGTTGAAGTTAAATTTAAGTAGGTAGGTAAAGTTCTGTGAGGGAATGACGTATATTAAGACGACTATCTATTCTGAAACAAATAAAAATATGTGTGAAAGACACATCGCAAGTACCCTTTCGGTGGCTTTGATTGAACGAGGTATGGAAGGTAAGTACTATAACTAGTACTCTAAGTATTGTGTTGGTGAACGTGACGCGTTGGTTTTGGTTCCGACGGAAGATCAGCGCGCGTTGTGATAACTATGCGCAATGGCTATCACAAAATAATGCTGAGTCGGACGCCATTTCGTAGCATTTAAGTTTTCTAATTAATTACATTGTTAGTAGTTTTGTAATTGATAGTAGTGTTGGATAATTTAAGAAACTACCTTAGTGCAATTCTTGTAAATGCTATAAAAAAAGAGTTTCATATTCTCATTCTTTAGGACATGACAAATACATTTGTTCCTCACGGCATCTACGCACGGCATGGAAGGTACATAAAGCATGCATTATTTATGTAGGGTCTTCAACCCCCCGAAATTAATTCTTAGCTACGGCCCTGCACATGAGCGAAGCTGCGCACAGAGCCTATGGCCTAGCTAGACAACCATAAACAGATTTAAAAAATTGTGACAATATTGGCTTAGGGGGGCGCTGACAGACCATCTTGCGCCACCCTGTGGGGAAGGGCTAGGGCCGTCACTGCACGGAAAACTAAACAATTATCATCATCGACAAATCACTCCACTAAGCATCGCTACAGTCACCACCTGCATGATGTTTATAAAAATTTTACTAGGTCATCGGTTCACTTTGTAACTAAATATAATTTATAAAAACAAGGTGCCACGGAAAGGGTGTCCTAAGCCGAAAGGGGGCGATTCAGGACCTCGAGGGGATCAACTTGTTAATAACGATTTTTTGAATATTTTTTTTATGTTTATTACAGAAAATAGAGTTTTTTTTCTTCTTATTCCGCTCTTTTACACGCACTATTGCATTATATAACATTATAAAATATTTCTGCATGTTTTTTCAGAAAAACCAGTGTTTTGTCATGAAATTATTACAAAAAAATTATTTAAATCCTTTGAAATTTCAAAACAATAATAGTAATAATGTAAGAATTATTCTTAAAAGAAAACGAATAGGTATACAGGTATACAAAAAAACCGCCCTAATTTTTTTCAACTAAAAAAATGTGCGAAATTCAAAAAATCGTAGAACAAAAGTTGACCCCCTCGATGTCCAGAATCACCCCGTTTCGGCTTAGTACACCCTTTATAATGACTTCATTAACAAAGAAAATAACAATAACAGAATTAAAACAAATTAGAACTATTAGATGGTATTGACAACAATTACTATTATTGTTGGTGGCTCAATTGAATGAATAGTTGAGCTAATCCATGTCTTTCTTTTCATGTGTGCAAAATGTTCAACACATCGAACAATTAGAAGTGAACATGAATGTACCACTACAATTAGCGGAAAAGGAAGAGTGGTTGAAAGTGGTCACAGCTGAGTTGCCGGCCGCTGTACGGTTCATTCGATCGAGCAAAAAAGACTCCCGTAACGATACCGGAAAGTAAACATTATTCATGTATTTTACAATCGTGATTTGTTGGCCTAGTCATGCTTTGGCAGTTTTATTATTTCTACCACTTCAAATTTGCGAGTGGTTTTGAGTTTTGCCGCTTTTTGAATCGCATTTAAACTTACACAATGGTTCGTTTCACGAGTTGCGGGAAATGCATTTTATTTATTTTGTACAACTGCCGCGGATACTGGATGCGGCAAGCTCAAGAAAGGCGCTTTGGCAGGGCGGTTATGTCCAGCAGTTGAATATGATGATAACGATGTTATCTGCTTCTACAAGTAAATATAAACAACAACTGTAGGTAGGTATTTATGGGAAGTTGGTGGAATGGAATCAGTCAAATCCAGACTGACTAAGCATGAGTAGATTTACAGATTTTTAAAGAAAAATTGCTTTTATTCATAATTTTTCCTTAGGATAGTAAGCCACATGTTAATTTTTAATTAACATGTAGCTTATTCATCTCCATTATCCTCAAGTCCAAACCGAACCTTTCGATAAGTTTTAGATTTTAAACTACTTAGTAGTATCTCCACACGCACCAGGAACTATAAATTCTAGATAGAAACTATGCTAAGATGAATGTAATAGTACCACAGCCTACCTACATATATCTATGCATACAGTCGTTCGACGAAGGCGTTTTGACGACAGGGCAATCGCGCGGGGCCCCCGCACGATTGCCCTGTCGTCAAATCGCCTTCGGGATGGGACGACGACGACGCTCCGGTGTTACTAAGGCGGTGATGTATGTAACTCGGGACTTCGGGAGCGTCCCTCCCCCGTCCCTTGTTCTTGGTGCTTCCCCCGCACCATTGCCCTGTCAAAACCACGTCAAAATGCCTTCGGAGAACGACTGTCTGCGTATAGGTAAGCTATGCTAGTACCTACCTAGCTGTATTCAGGACTTTAAGAGGCCAGACTTTTTTCCAGGATTTGGCTGCACCTGCACTGGTGTTGTCAATGACTAGTTATTGGATTTGTTAAGCATGACTTCCTTCCATAACAGGTGGGTAGGTAGAATTATTATTATGTCATTTAAAATAAACAGTAAAATTTGAATAATTAAAATTTACTGAGCAAAATATAAAATTATAATAAATAAAAATACTGCTTACTGTAAGCAGTATTTATATATATCCTCTGCTGTAAGTTCATGGCTTTACTTGACTTTAATAAACTGCCACTCGAGTTCATAAACCCCAACTGATGTCTGGTTCTTCTCATCATAATCTGCCCACTCTTTTTCTGATAGGTCAACTTCTTCGAATTTCTTGCCTGACAACAAAATAAACAAAATATGTAGGTTAGATTACCAAATACCCTGTTTAGATTTTACATTCAATTAGATAAGACAAAGTGAGTAATAAATAATATTATTGTTTTTTTGACAGGCTTCAATAATTATTTCACTGTGCCTTTTCATTTATATGTAAATATCGCAGTAAAGAGAGAGAACAGGTTTTTTTCCTGCAAGTGGAACATACTGGATCTGTTTTTAAAAAATTTGTTAATCTCTTACCATTTTCTTCAGCCTCTGCAATCCACCCTGACTTTGGCTCAAAATCCACTGGCTCCACCCCTCGACAGTCAAATATCACCAGTGTTTTGAATTTGTTTGCATCATTGTTTGTATATTGTCCTACAAATAATGGTTCGATGGTTTTGTTACACACCTTATTTATTTATTGATCAATAACATAGTGTAATAAGTAAGTACCTATAAAATTATAACAAAGATAAACCTTTCATGGGAGTGTATTGTGCATTGTGCAAAAATGAATGGTGAACAATTCACACAGCATCATCAAGCCCCAAACCTACGTAGAGAGTCTAAGATTAAATATCATCATCATCCACAACCCGAGTCCACCCACAGCTGGGTAAGCCGGATAAATAAATAATAAATAATGCTGGACAATTCACACAGCATTATCTAGCCCCAAGCTAAGCAGAGCTTGTGTTATGGGTACTAGATAACTGGTATACATAATACAATACACTACATAGATAGATATGATAGGCCTGTAAGATTAAATGTATTTATTTGCTTTGCATTTTTATTATAATCGCGAAAATTTAAATAGTTTTATCAAAAATCAGAGGTAGGTTTGTTGTGATGAAAAGGTTATGTTTACACACCATTACTGCCTTCAATAACATCCATACTATTCTCCCTCGAGCAAAGCTTGCATTTTATGAGCAGGTTGGTCTCAGACCGGTTGTGCTTCTGTGGTATCTTCTCATCTTCAGTGAGATCATGAAACTTCTCCGATACTTCGCCGCAGCTCCCACACTTTAATTTCAAGAACCATTGGTAATAAGGATGGTTGGTGTATAATTTCTCTATACATTCTAAGTTCGCTTTGATTTGTAGAGCTATTTTAACCATTTTATAGCTTATTTAACACGAAAAAGGGTGGAAAAACAAATGCCAATAACACTGATTTAAAAAATAAAGTCAACACAAGACAGAACAGAACAACAGAAGCAGACAGCTGATCGTTTTTTTTACATAACGTCACTTTCTTTCTAATGTCAGTGTCAAAACCCGGATAGTTTTGTTTGCTATTCTACCAACCCAAAATATAACGACGAAATTAAAAAACATTGCCCCATGATACAGAAGCCAAAGAAAAAAGAAGAAGACATTTCCGGAATTGGAGAAGGAATCAGTCTTGTCTCAAATTGGATGTTAGTTTACCTAACTAGGAAGAGAGAATTGTTAGACCTGTTTCTATAATAAATAGTATGTGAGCTTTCATGGGAGTTCAAAGCATACAGCTGTTTCTTTTAGTGCAATTTATTCAGGAATAAATAAATATTCTTATTGCAAAATTAATAGAGCAATATGACGCATTCCAGCCAACAATTTTATTCTTTGAAACAATCACCACATTAAAGAACTTATCTTATGTAAACTAAATAGGTACTAAATGTATGACCAGCCCCGTTAACCACAAGTTACAAATATTACGAAAATGAAATAGGATGACAAATGCACTTATTGACTAGCTATAGGGTATTTTTACATAGTATCACGATTATACAGGTTGGTTTAACTCCGCGGCAAGGGCGCTACTCTGATAGAGTTCCCCTGTGAGTCTGTGTGGAGGGTAAGCCCCATTTCTTGTAGCACCTCATTGTCCACGGGGCCTTGTAGCGTCGTCTTTGATATTAGCTCCTGAAATGATACACACATTTAACGACATAGGTAAGTATTACAAATTAACACACATTTTATGAGATAATTAATTTACTCTTGTATTTATATTTTACTTGTTGTTGTATTATGTCTATCAGCTCTGCTTAGCTTGGGGCTAGATAATGCTGTGTGAATTGGCAGCATTATTTATTTATTATTTTTTTATTAGGTACTCTTTTAGGGCCCTGATCGGGCCATTTTCCGTCGCCATTTATCGCGCATGCGCCTGCGAGTGGGACGAGTTTCCTAGGCATTTATTCTCAGGTGTCAGTAGGCCTAGCACGAGAATTGTTGTCAAGGGTAGAATAGAGAAAAATTACGTGACATAGTCATCGAATGCGTAATAGGTATGTTTGAAACTCATTCCTTCAACTTCAGTAATTTACGCAATGTATGACAATGCGAAGTCATTCTCCCGTGCTAGGCCTACAGGGGGTGTTAATACCTACCTAAATAATGCTGGACAATGTACACAGAATCATCTAGCCCCTCACTAACCAGAGGGGTGTCTATTTGAGGTTGGTAACGAGACGTGATATCTAAATATCAGCAGATCCTACAAACATTTGTCCTGAGGCGGGAATCGAACCCGCAACCTCCTGCGTCGTAGACGGACCATCGCCCGCGGCGCCACAGATATCCTCACGGAGATTTCAGTGAGTGGTGGATTCTTCATTCATTTTACTGTTACCTTCGCTTTGCCCGCTACGCCACAAAGGTCGTCCAAGATTAAGAAAACAGAATTATAGTCTCAATAAACCTTGAATAAAATTTTACCTGGTTTTCAGGACAGTTTTCACACAGATTTCTTACAGCGAATATCACCCATTGCATAATTACTGAGTAAAAGCTAAGGAATTACTATCCTACCATAAACTTGAAGGTTCCTAATATTATTGTTTGGATGGATGTTTGTTACCGCTTCACGCTAAAACTACTGACAGACCATCATCAACAGCCTGTACTAGCCCACTGCTGGACCAGGGGAGGTCTATACCTTCACTAAAAATAGCCATAATAAGTCCGTCTTAAGCTCAGCGCATCCAACATCAGCCTACATTTTTTCGCAGGTTCGCATCCCATCTGCTGTGCGATTACGCTAAAATCTCTCATTCAATGGATCGCCATCCGGGGAGACTATTTATACAGGGTGCCACGGAAAGGGTGTTTAATACACCCTTCTCGCCGAGAAGTGGAGATTCTGGACCCCGAAGGCATGAAACGCCGAACCTATGAATAACGATTTTTTGAATTTCGTATATATTTTTTCAATTCGTGTTATTTTACACACACTCTGACTGACACGCATGCATTACAAAATATTTCACAAATGTTTTTTGCTTGTATTTTCAGCATTAACAGTTTTTTGTCATGAAATTATTACGAAAGAAAGATGTAGATCCTTTGAAATCTCAGAATAATAATCATAATGTAAGAATACACGTAAAAAAACAGAACAAAACTCAATGTCCAAAATCTCCCCCTTTCGGATTAGTACACCCTTTCCGGGGCACCCTGTATATTGTAGGTATGTATTTGTTTTTGTACCATTTGATGGAAGGAAACCGTAATCGTGTATACCCAGTCTCTCCGGCTGGCTCATTCAATGCGAATGGGAGATTTTAGCATAATAGCACAGCTGACCGGAGAGCATGCTAAACTACGTTTGCACAGTCGCGGTCTCCACTGAAGAACTCGTTTACCCCACCGATTGTCCGTTCTGCGGGAGATGTGGCCGGCCCACCGCTTGCTAATTATCAGAGCTATGTCGATAACTTCGAAGAATATGGTGGGATGAAATAGGGTGATTCAAAATACGTAGAAAAGGATACAAGGATTCCGGGCGTCGATGTTGCAACAGTCTAGTAGAACTGGGATCACCTCCAACTCGCGCATCTGAAACGATAAATAACTTTTAGTACAAGCATACTTGCTTCAGCCCCCGGCTTCGACCACGCGGTACCTAGATAAAAATAAATAATGCTGGACAATCCACACAGCATCATCTAGCCCCAAAGTAAGCAGAACTTGTGTTATGGGTACTAAATAACATATAGGTATACCTACTTAATACTTTACAAACATATACACTAGCCAAAGTCAATGTAGAATGTTTGTAAACAAACCACGACACAAATAACTAAAAGTCACTTGCTTGGCGGACTTTCAGGTATAATTATTGTAAGCAATATTTATTGAAGGGAATCTCAAATTGACAAGTAATGTAAGTTCTTATGAAAAAAACGGACTCTCCAAACTGTGAAGTTTGTGAAGTCCTAGATGATGTGCACCACATCCTGATGGACTGCACCAAGTTCAAAAATCAAAGGGAGGCACTGATGACTGAACTTAATTTAAATAGATTAAATTTAGGAACATTTATTAACATTTTAGCGGAACCAAATTCATTAGCGGCCATTTCACTGTTTAAAATTTTTATGCATCAGTGACTCCCCTTGAATATACCTACAACTTGACTGATTCGTTTAATTTTGTTGTTTGTTTTCTCTTGTTTGTTATTAATAAGTTTAGGTTACGATAGGACTGACATACTTTGAAAAGTAAAAGTCCTTTACAATAAATGAGATTAAAAAAAAAAAAAAAAAAAAAAGTAATGTAAGTTGCGTACAAAAAGACGCGGAAACAACAATATTATGTCAAGTATGGGCGATTTGTTTACACACATTCTACATCGAGTTTGGTTAGTGTATATATCATAGATATATATTTTTTATTATACACTATATAGCTTCTGCCTGCGGCTTCGCAGGCGTATTTTTGGTATAAAAAGTAGCCTACTGTTTAAGTTTGGCTACGTTCTAAGTGTATGCCAAATTTCATCTTAATGTGTTCGGTAGTTTTGGAGATCGTAGGTAACACAAATTTCACATTTCACGAACTTTCGCATCACGTCACATCACACTAGTAATATTATAAATGCGAAAGTTTGGATAGATAGATGTACCTATAGGTGGATGGATGTTTGTTACCTACCTCTTCACGCCAAAACTACGTAACGGATCGGGCTGAAATTTTGCATACAGGTACCTAAGTCTAACCCTGGAATTTTTATTTTGTCCCATAAATCAGTTCCCATGGGATAGAAATAACCTCAAAACGTTTCCATAGAAACAACGCGTGCGAAGCCGCGGGCAGAAGCTAGTTTATATTATTAGTAGGATAGAAACACCCAGAACAACGGAAACAAAATTTGTTTGCCGATAAACATTTGTACGATCTGCAGATATTTAATATCTGCAGATCGTACAAATGTTTATCGGCACTTACATAAATGACTTGTAATGTGCATATAAGCCCCACTTGCGCCAGGCTAGGTTATCACGGTTAACTCAGAACTAAATACTACTTTGGAATTAAATTCGAATTATTTCTTGTACCACCAAGAGTTTGGAGTAACCTTGTGTTAAATATTGAAATTTTTAACCCACTGATGTGGAAGGGTTAGTTCATCTAACTCTGGGCTAGTAATGTCAAAAATATGAAAATTGCGATATTATATAAATATACTTATTATGTTAGGTAATGTTGGTTGAGTTTGTCATATCGGTTTTTTTTAGTCCTGAACAATAAATGACTGGTTGATTATGAAGAGATCATTGAATACGTTAGTTCGGACTTTTATTGCAGAACTGTCCAATCATATCAAGAAAGTATCTAACTACATACGTTTTAATCACACTAATATTATAAATGCAAAGTTTGGATGGATGTTTAAATGTTTGTTACCTCTCACACCACGGTTTCTGAACGGATCGGTCATGCTGAAATTTTGCATTGATGTAGTTCTACGCCTGGAATCAAACAGGCTTTTGATCCCATAAAACAGTTCCCATCGGATAAAAATGCCCTTTAAACGTTTCCATACAAACAAAGCGTGCGAAGCCGCGGAGAGAAACTACTTAAAAAATAAACAACAGTCAGTATATAATGCGATCAAGAACCACATGTCATTTGAAATCTGACATGAAGGAATAGACTTAAGTATTCAAATTACTGTAGAGCAAGAGAGAGCAGTACACTTAAACCACCTTAAACCATTCAGCATTCGTCCTACTATGTTTGGCCGGATGTAAAAAGAATGAATGAACATGACAATAACCTCGGGTTGTGGACTCTGGGTTAATTTCCACTGGTGCAATATAAACTGTTAGTTAAAAATTCATACATTAACACTGAGTTAGCGAGCCGCGAGTTATTTATTTTACTCCAACTCTTGGCACAAGTAGGCTTTATTGATTAAAAGAATTGTATGTAGTATGTATTAAACAGGAGATATGAAAGCTTATTAGGGGAGGCCTATGTCCAGCAGTGGACTAATATAGGCTGATGATGATGATGATGAAAGCTTACCTTGCCCGACGCCGAGGCCGCCGTACACGAAAATGCCTGCAACGGTGAGTTTATTTTATTTTAACATAAAGACTATAGTTGCCGCAGTCTGTGCCACAGTTATGTAATGGAATTGATATGTTAAAATATACTTACGACTTTCAGAAGTTCGGTTTCTTCTTAACTGGCTCCTGCCCGCGGCTTCGCACGCGCTTATTAAGTAGCCTATGTCCGTCCCCGTGATACCATTTGCCTAACTTCCAAATATCATTGAGTTCCGTTCAGCCGTTTAGACGTGAAAAGGTAACAGACAGACAGACAGACGTTACTTTGGAATTTATTTTATTGGTATGGATGGATATCCAACGGCGTGATTTGGCCTATGAAGTTTCAGCACATAGATAGGACAGGCGAGTCGTGGAGTCTTCCGTCATACTGCCAGTCATCAGTAAATCTGATGTTCACTGTTCACACACACTTGGCATAGCCAGATATTTATTTGACGCCAGAGTTATAAAATGACCACTTAGCTTATACTGTTGCAGTCTCAAAATAGACACAAAATAAAAATTGCTAATAACTATAAAATGCCATGCTAATAGGTAACTATGTATTATGTTTCCTGTTCTCAGTTTTGCTCCGAGCTATCCACAAGTTAGGCAAAGAGAGTGCCAACTTCTTCACATCGTTAAACAAGCTTTACGCTGCTACTGGTAAACAGCTGATTAATGATGAGCAACTTGCTGTTAGGTCAAACTTACCGAACAATAGAAAAAAATTCCTTGAATAGTCCCAAAATATGCGCACATACTGAACTGAAAATAGATACTTATTGAAGAAAAAAAATTCCTTGAACAAAATATGCGCCTAAAGATACTGAAAAGAGTTATAAATCCAAAGTTTCAGTGTTCGAAATGGTTCCATTGTTTTTCATCTCATTCACGATTGTTTGTGTTGTGTTAGCTTTCCTGAAACAAGTTAAATACCTACTACATCTGAGTGACTCGAATGTTTATACAAATTATTATTTTTGGGCTCTAAATTTTCAAATCACACTAAAATATTGTAAGCTCAACAATTATTGATGGTTGAGCAAGCTTATAATTCAAAATATTTATTACTTGGAAACAAAAAACAATCTATAATATAAAAATGAATCGCAAAATGTGTTGGTAAGCGCATAACTCAACAACGCCTGGACCGATTTCGCTAATTCTTTCTTTGTTGTGTTTGTTATTGTCAGGAGAAGGTTCTTATGAAAGAAAAAATTAAGAAAGTTGGAAACATAAATTTCCACGGGGGCGAAGCCGCGGGGCGCAGCTAGTCTTATATATAAAAATGAAACCCGTTTCGCGTTGTCACGGCATCACGCGTGAACGGCTGGACCGATTTCGCTAATTCTTTCTTTGTTGTGTTTGTTATTGTCAGGAGAAGGTTCTTATGAAAGAAAAAATTAAGAAAGTTGGAAACATAAATTTCCACGGGGGCGAAGCCGCGGGGCGCAGCTAGTTTATAATAAAACCGTCAATATCCGAGTAGATCGGATGTAAGATTTTGAACGAAGCGTGTGAAATAATCGAAAAACAAAACACGGGGCATAGACAACCAGTCTTGTGGTATGCAGAATATACAATTTTTCAATTCCACCCATAAATGTCGTTTGAATCGCGTTTGTATTAAGAACACGTTGTGACGTCACACGTTTTGAGCATTTTCTCTCTTAGGTCATAGTGAATCACCCCCCAGGGATTTGTGAGCTTAACCTAGTTAACCTTGCAACTACAACAGCTTTTAAAAAAATTGTTAAAGAGAGCTCTTACCATTTTCCTCAGCCTCTGCAATCCACCTTGACTTTGGCTCAAAATCCACTGGCTCCACCCCTCGACAGTCAAATATCACCAGTGTTTTGAATTTGTTTGCATCATTGTTTGTATATTGTCCTAGAAATGAAATGTTTTGATGGTTTTATTACACACCTTATTTATTTATTGATCACCAACACAGTTACCTTAAATGATGTTTGTATCATTAAGTGTCATTAAGGCGAGGATTCCCGGATTTCGGGATTTTTAACTGTCCGTACCTCAATAACTATAAGGCCTATAGTTTTGAAATTCATACATATTATAGTTGAGGATATTTTCTAGTGCATCACTAGACAAAAACACGATTGGTGATATTTCACCCGATAGAAAAATATTACAAAGTTACCTCTAAATTAAACTTTGAATGATCAGTGTGAATAGGAAAATGAATAAAATGACACAAAATGTATAACAAAACATTGCAAACGTTATTACGCAGTGCATCACTAGAAAACATTTTTATATGCCATACAAATATATTTCAAAACACCTAAATACCTACAAAATCGTGCTCGGCTGCCTGCGCACCGTCTTGCTCACTTACTCGCAATCATCGCATCTCGGGAATCCTCGCCTTAAAGGTAGGTATGTAACTTTTAAATTAAAACATAAAAATTTGGAACCTGGGCTACTAGGATCTTTGTAATGCATGGGAGTGTATTGTGAATTGTGCAAATAAATAATGCTGAACAATTCACACAGCATCATCAAGCCCCAAACCTAAGTAGAGTCAAAGAGTAAATATCATCATCATCCACAACCCGATTCCACCCACAGCTGGGAAGGCCGGATAGGTCTGTAAGACTAAATATATCTAGTATTTATTGCGTTTTTATTAAAAATCGCGAAAATTTAAATAGTTTTATCAATAGAGGTAGGTTTGTTGTGATGAAAAGGTTATGTTTACCCACCATTACTGCCTTCAATAACATCCATACTATTCTCCCTCGAGCAAAGCTTGCATTTTATGAGCAGGTTGGTCTCAGACCGGTTGTGCTTCTGTGGTATCTTCTCATCTTCAGTGAGATCATGAAACTTCTCCGATCGATCAGAGTAAAAAAAAATTGGTTGTCTGTAAAGTCGGTTTACTGACGATAGTTGAACGTGACAACTCAGAGCGAGGTAACGCCGCATGACGAGGTAACGCCGCATGACGAGGTAACGCCGCATGACGTCATATTTTTTCGTGCGTGCAGCCGGCTCTATCGAATTATAAGACGTTGTCACGTCAAAACTCGCTGCTGTCTCAGCAGAGGGATAGTGTCATTCAACAATTTGACAAGGTCTTATAATTCGATAGAGCCGGCTGCACGCACGAAAAACCATGACGTCATGCGGCGTTACCTCGCTATGACGTCATGCGGCGTTACCTCGCTCTCGAGGCGTTCCATGTAAGGCTTGAAGTGCAAGCGAGAGCGCTCGACATCCGTCTCTCTCCTACTTGAGTGAGCGATGCGTCTGCGTGGACAGCTGCTATACTATAGTACATTGACATGTTTTGATCGAGTATCAAATGCTACCATTCCATCAGTATTTTCTTAAGACGTTGTCACGTTCAACTATCGTCAGTAAACCGACTTTACAGACAACCAATTTTTTATCACCTACCTTTTTATTTTTGATATTACATTATTTCAATTTACTAAAGGTGTCAATAGTATATTGTCAAATAGAAAAAATCTAAAAAAAAATCGATGAAAATCCATTTCCAACGTCTTGACGTTCCAACGTTGAATGACACTATCCCTCTGCTGAGACAGCAGCGAGTTTTGACGTGACAACGTCTTATAATTCGATAGAGCCGGCTGCACGCACGAAAAAATATGACGTCATGCGGCGTTACCTCGTCATGCGGCGTTACCTCGCTCTGAGTTGTCACGTTCAACTATCGTCAGTAAACCGACTTTACAGACAACCAATTTTTTATCACCTACCTTTCAATTTTTGATATTACATTAGTTCAATTTACTAAAGGTGTCAATAGTATATTGTCAAATAGAAAAAATCTAAAAAAAAATCGATGAAAATCCATTTCCAACGTCTTGTCTTTTTTTATTTTACGAAATATCAGCCGGTACCTGTGGTTACTATCATTCTACCTAGGTCAAATGACAAAAAGGTTTTACTCCAAGTCTGCAATATAAGATCGGCTCCGATCATTTTCGGAATAATAATTTAAAATCAAGTCAAGTGCGTGTTCGGCCACGTGCAGTGTAAGTAGTTGCACGGTTCATGGCCTATCTAAACCAACTTATTTACCTGTTTTACACATACCTACCAAAGTACATTTTTAAGTTGATTAGGATCACTATTAGGTACTCAACTAGTAAAGCATACTAAAGCCAGCATTCTATTTTCATTACAGCATTCTAATTTCTAGTACCTACTAATAGTCTCTGGACTAAGCTGCGGACGACGGATCGACGAACGTGGTGAACTATAAGGGTTCCTTGTTGACTACGGAACCCTAAAAAAGAACATGTGCACGTGCAAGTATTGCTACAGTTATGGTGATGGATTGCAATTTTAAATTTGAGTTTATTGCATTTGCTCCCCTTGGAGCCGAGAGAGGTCTAGGTCCGTGCGGTATCGAGGTTTTCCGGAATTTGAAAAATATCTGAGCGCCTGGTCGAAGCGGCGGCGCGGGACCCGAGAGCTGGTGAATATTTGGCGCAGCGCACCAGCATTGCCATACAGCGGGGCAATGCAACCAGCGTAACGGGGACGCGACGACTGGTATTAATATCGATAAGTTGAGCTGCCTCTAGATTGTTTGCTACAGGCTGCAGCTAGCTCAATTGTTTTAATTGTAAATACTAGTTCTTATTGTTTCCATTCATAGATTGTAATTTTCATTGTAAAATAGTAATATGAGTATATAACATCTTGAATCTACTCAGAATATCGTCGAGTGACTAAAAATTCTAAAACTGTGATATTCCGCGTAGTTTGATTCCTAAGTCCTAACTTGAGGGAATTCCACCCTCTCCTCTACTATTTTTATATACCTAAGTACTAAGTAACAAAACCTGTGTATTTTTTTCCCAGTGCATAGCAACATTTTCACGAAAATGGTGGACGAAATTTTTAAATTTATTTATGAGTTTTAATGACTGTTTTAGGCAAAATTACAAACGGAATATTAGTACTTACCGGTGGAATGAGATATTTGCGGTATTATTTTTCCGGTTACTGGTGTTTAAACATCCTTGCACCGCACAACACATCATTTTTATATTTTTATGTGAGAGCTGCTTTCCGTCTCATTTGAAGTATTGTACTAACGGCTCAAAATGAAGATTGCGACGATCCGTCGCAATTTTTTAGACTTACCTCGTTTGTGTCAACTATCATTCTAAGTCTTCTTCTTCTAAGATTTTAACCATTTTAACTGAGTTGAGTTGTCTTAGATCTGTCAACCTAATTTTAATCTTGACAGTCTAATTTTTGAAACATAGAAAAGCTTTCGTTTATTTGACATTCCTAAATCCTAATTTTAGCCGATTCTAAAACAAAAGAATCGACACCACTCTTTCTTTATTTTGATACACAATCTAATGAACAATGAATACTCTACTCTCGACCGTCCGCAATTAAAAATAAAACTAATTTAGACTTAACCAAATACCAAAAAACTGTTTAAGTTTATGATCAAATTTCCAGTAAAAGCAGTTAGTACTTACGCAAACATCGTTGTTTCGGACGTTTTCTTTTAGCTGGATTGCACACGGAAGTTTAAACTGGCAGTTTAACCTTTTTCTGGAAGTTTAAATTTTTTCTTTTTCTGGAACTGGAAGTTTAAACTTTTTCTTCAGCTGGATTGCACTTGGAAGTTTAATCGTAACTTTTGTTTTAACACAATAACGTCGGAACAACGTACCGTCGCCAGGAGTGTTGAAATACTGCAGTTTCAATATTGTTCAAACGAAAGTTGAGTTCTGCAACGATCTAGAAAAGGATACAACTAAGGGATGAGAAAACTACGAAATATCTTAAAATAGCGCAGGTACTTAACGCACCGACACTGTCGAACCCAATGACATGCGGCCGACGACGCACGCAAGTGATAGCTATTCTGTTTCTCTGTCGGGTGGGCATTTTTCATTCGGGCGAGATCCGGGCACACCCAACTACCTTCGTGAACGATCATGTGAATGAAGCCACAGAGAGCATAGAAATGACTTGACTAGACTTCTTTGTTGATGGCTGAGAGCATAGTAGCATAGTAGTAGCAATACTTGCACGTGCACAACAAGCAAGTATTGCTACAGTTATGGTGATGGGATGGATTACAATTTTAAATTTGAGTTTATTGCATTTGCTCCCCTTGGAGCCGAGAGAGGTCTAGGTCCGTGCGGTATCGAGGTTTTCCGGAATTTTAAAAATATCTGAGCGTCTGGTCTAGGCGGCGGCGCGGGACACGAGAGCTGGTGAGTATTTGGCGAAGCGCACCAGCATTGCCATACAGCGGGGCAATGCAACCAGCGTAACGGGGACGCGACGACTAGTATTGATATCGATAAGTTGAGCTGCCTCTAGATTGTTTGCTATAGGCTGCAGTTAGCTCAATTGTTTCAATTGTAAATACTAGTTCTAATTGTTTCCATTCATTGATTGTAATTTTCTTTGTAAAATAGTAATTTGAGTTTACATCTTGAATCTACTCAGAATATCGTCGAGTGACTGAAAATTCTGAAACTGTGATATTACAATACAATACAATACAAAAATACTTTATTGTACACCAACAAAAATACAAAACACGAAACCTTACATAAGATACAAGTACAATGGGCGGCCTTATCGCTTAGAAGCGATCTCTATATTCTCGATATTCCGCGTAGTTTGATTCCTAAGTCCTAACTTGAGGGAATTCCACCCGCTCCTCTATTATTTTTATATACCTAAGTACTAAGTAACAAAACCTGGGTATTTTTTTCCCAGTGCATAGCAACATTTTTACGAAAATGGTGGATGAAATTTTTAAATTTATTTATGAGTTTTAATGACTGTTTTAGGCAAAATTACAAACGGAATATTAGTACTTACCGGTGGAATTAGATATTTGCGGGATTATTTTTCCGGTTACTGGTGTTTAAACATCCTTGCACCGCACAACACATCATTTTTATATTTTTATGAGAGAGCTGCTTTCCGTCTCATTTGAAGTATTGTACTAACGGCTCAAAATGAAGATTGCGACGATCCGTCGCAATTTTTTAGACTTACCTCGTTTGTGTCAACTATCATTCTCGTATATACAAGTCTTCTTCTTCTAAGTTATCAACTTTATCAGCTAAAGTTTTTTGATGAAGCTTTCACTGTTGCTTCAGTTACCTGTGACAGATTTAAAATCTTTTGAAGTCGTTCTTCAAACATTTTTACGTCGGATGTCTTTGAGGAAGTCTTCCACATAAGTTTTAACATCATCACATCTCATCTCAAAAACTGCGCATCTGTTACTGCATAAAAAGTTCTTTTTTTACGGCTCAAAATGAAAATTGCGACGATTCGTAGCAATTTTTTAGACTTACCTCGTTTGTATCAACTATCATTCTAAGTCTTCTTCTTTTAAGTCTCTGATACTTTATTTGTAGAGCTTTGATTTATAGAGCTATTTTAACCATTAAAAAGCTTATTTAACACGAAAATGGGTGGAAAAAATGCAAAAGCAAATGCCAATAACACAGATGCACAATGCACAGAACATTGAATGAATTGATTTTGATTGAACGAACGAACAACAGCAGCCAGTGTTGTTCCAAGTAAATTTTAGTATTGCCGTATCTCAACCTAAAAATTGCCGTATTTAGGGGAAAATTAAAAAAAAAACGGGCCGTATATTGGTTTTATAATAAATGTTTAAGTACAAATAAAACATTATTAACACAGTATTAAAATTAAATTTAATCGTCTCTCTCCCACTGTTTCCTATACTTTTGTTTGGTGTGCTTAGTTTGATATTTTTTTTTTGTAACAATTCAGTTCAGCAACGTTAGCTTTAAACTAATAGAACTGAAAACTGAAGCAATAATTGCGGAATATTGTGTTCGAAGTTTAAAAATGAAGGGGCCGTCGTAAGTGTTGTAACTAGAAACAAAACTTACATTACACACACTCATCCATCACACACTAGAACAATACAACATTCTTGTATAAGTGACCAAATTAGAAAATCGCTAGGTGTGCAAACACTAGTAAGGTCCAATAAGTGCCGTCTCATTTTATCAGGTTATTTTATGTCTACAGCTTTGGGGAAACCCTTAGCCAGAAAGAAGCCAGTCGCTAGTGAGTTCCGTTACACGAAGAAATTCAGTTTTGTCGGCGCTTCCTATACCGGCCGTATATTTTCATATAAATATTATACGGCTTTGAAATGTCTGCCGTATGCCGTATTCTTGACGATTTACCCGCCCGAAAACCGTATAATACGGCAATTGCCGTAGCCGGAACATCACTGACAGCAGCAGAGCTGACGCCTGACAGTGTTGCCGTTCAACTAAATTAATTAATGAAAAGTCCCTAGCCAGTTTTAATAATTCTCCTCTATGGAAATTCATATGGAAAAAATCGTTCCATAAAAATCCGCTAGATGTCGCTAACCTACCTCAGTAACGCTCATACCGAAATGATTTAGGAAGTAGTTGTTCGTTCTATTCCTACTCTAGGACGACCACGGAATTAAAGTGAGGACGACATCTGAGGCGCAGCGGGTGAAGGAACGCTTGCGACGCAGGATGGTACTAGATAACTGATATACTTAGAAGGTACATTATACTACCTACATAATGTAGTTATTTATTTTTTATTACACAGAAAACACCCGGAACAAGCGAAGTTGCGGATTCGGTATGTGTTATGTTATGTACCTATTAAGTATATCAGTTATCTAGTACCCATAACACAAGCTCTGCTTAATACAGAAATACAGAAATACAGAATTTATTCGTAATACCATTATTACATGTCATTCACTTAAGTAAACTTAGCTTCGGGCTAGATGATGCTGTGATAATTGTCCAGTATACGGCAACTTTTCACCCGAGATATGCTACGTGGCTAAGTTTCCAGCCGACCAATAGGATCGCTTCTTTATCGCGTCATTTTCGTCAGGTACATGAACCTATACATAACTTGGACGTGCAGTGTTTCATAAAAACGAGCCGAGGGAGAGGCCCCAAAGTAGTAGTTCATCTCTTTCTAGTAGGATGTCCATACGTCTGTACGTTTTTATAAATTCTTATGAAACTGTGATGTGTGGGTAATAGAAACTTCTTCTTTTGCAAAATGATACTTTGAAATAACATAATAACTTGATAATTAAGTTTCTACTAGGTTGCAGAAGTATTCACTGTCTGCTAGCCATTATTGAGGGGTGAGCTCGCCCCGACTTTTCAACCTGTACACTGACCGTCTGATTCGTGAGCTCAGCGGCACTGAGATCGGCTGCTCTATTGATGGTGTTATGGTCAATAACATTAGCTATGCCGATGATATGGTGCTGCTGAGCCCATCCATCAGTGCTCTTAGAAAGCTGCTCGGGATCTGTGAGAGATATGCGGAGGCTCACGGGCTCAGATACAATGCAAGCAAAAGCGAATTCATGGTCTTTAAATCAGGCAATAAGACACAACACTATTCCGCCGGTTTTTCTAAACGGCAGCGAGCTGAAGCGAGTAGCTTGCTTTAAGTATCTGGGCCACTGGGTCACCGAGTCTCTTACGGATGACCAGGATATGGAAAGGGAACGCAGGGCATTATCCATCAGAGCTAACATGCTGGCCCGTAGGTTTGCGCGCTGCACTAAGCAAGTGAAAACGACGCTTTTTAGTGCTTATTGCCAGTCGTTTTATACGTGCAGCCTCTGGGTCAAGCACACCAAGAAGTCATGGAATGCCCTGCGGATCCAATATAACAACTCGTTCAGGGTGTTGTTGAGGCTGCCGCGCTTCTGCAGCGCATCAGGAATGTTTGCTGACGCAAGAGTAGACGGGTTCACGGCGATAATGCGCAAAAGATCTGCGTCCCTGATGCGCCGGGTGCGTGACAGCTCCAACAGCTACCTACAGCTCATTTCTGAGAGGCTTGACACTGTCTCTTTATGGAACATTGGACAAGAGCGTATAATTGTCCTCTCTTGACCAGTGTTCCATAGGTACTCTGATAGATCTTATTTTGGTTATGATTTCAGTGATAATTTTTGTGATTTTGATTTTAATGATAATTTTGGTTTTAATTTTAGTACGCATTGATTTTAATTTTAATTTTGTATTTAATTTTTATTTTTATTGTATTTCATTTAATTTTAACATGACTCAAATATGGACAATAACTTATTTTTGTCTGAAATAAACGAATTGAATTGAATTATTACGTTCTACTTTCATAGTGCGTAAAATATTTGAAAACATGTGTTTAACATACTTACGGTAATGTTGCTGCGTAATTTGGACAGCTTTTTATATAGTATGTACATTTTCCAGAAGTATGTAAGTTTATCAGAATCTTTGTTCAAAAGCCCTGTGACATCGTATTGTTTCATGGACACCCTACACCATGTCGCAACGTGCTAGACAAGGACAAACTACTACTTTCAAGCCCTCCCACCGGGCTCGTTTTTCTACTCTGAGATGTCATACAACTAAAAATGAACCTTAGGTATGTTGACATTACAGGGTACTTTTGAATGAATGAAATATGTTCGTGCGCGATCCAGTTTACTCTAAAGATTCATGTTTACCAATTCATCAGTATCTTTAGTTTTAAAATCAAGACGGTTGCCCTTCTAGCGTCATATTGACCCGCCTCGCCTAAAAGTCGTTAGATAGAAGTCGCCAAAAACCTTTTTCTCGCTACATTTAGAATTTTATCCGCTAAACATACTCAAAATCCCCTAGTCAAATCGTTCGTTCTAGCGACAGAGTCGCTAGAACGAACGCTCGTATTGTAACGTAAATATAGTGCCTTCAGTCACACATTCGTATGATTGAATGTTGCAAGTGAATAGCTTTTTCCCTAAAAAATGGGAAACTGAAGCAAAGTTCCACACACGCCATTGTTTTTTATCACCTTTTTATTTTTGATATTGTACCTACATTATTTCAATTTACTGAAGGTGTCATTAATTATTTAATCGTCAAATAGCAAAAATCTAAAAAATCTATGAAAATCCATTTCCAACGTCGTTTTATTAATTTTACTAAATATCAGCCAGTACCTATGTTACTATCATTCTACCTAGGTCAAACGACAAAAAGATTTTAGGTGGTTTTAGGTACTCCAAGTCTGCAAAATAAGATCGGCTCCGATCATTTTCGAAACAATAATTTAAAATAGACGGTCACTTGACGTGACTTGACCGTATATTTTAAATTGTGTTCGGAAACGTGCAGTGTAAGTAGTAGCACGGTTCATGGCCTATCTAAACCAACTTATTTACTGGTTTTACACATACCTACCACAGTACATTTTTTAGCCGACCTGCCTTCGGTTAAAGGGCGGCGACCGACCCAGTGACGTCACACGCACCCGCGGCGGTCACTCCGTGAACTTCGCTAGTAATTTAGTCATAACTTCGTACGTAATGGTCCGATTTGGATAATTTAAAAAGATATATCATTCTAATGTTATAAAGAATAACGTGGATACTAGTTCTATTGAAATTGCTATAACGTTACGGGTCCTCATAGGAGATGGAATCAGTCTTGTCTCAAATTGGATGTTAGCTGTTTATCTAGGAAGAGAGAATTGTTAGACCTTTATTTCTAGTATGTGAGCTTTCATGGCAGTTCATAACATACACCTGTTTCTTTGAGTGCAATTTATTCAGGAATAAATAAATATTCTTATTGCAAAATTAATAAAGCAACATTACATTACGCATTCCAGCCAACAATTTCATTCTTTGAAACAATCACCATAATAAAGATACCATTAAATAAATAATTAATAAATAATGCTGGACAAATCACACAGCATTATCTAGCCCCAAGCTAAGCAGAGCTTGTGTTATGGATACTAAATAACTGATATACTTAATACAATACACTACAACGATAGATATTTTTTTATTGTACATAGTAAACATCCAGAACGCCCTGGACAAAATGTCTGCAGATCGCACAAACATTTGTCCCTAGGCGGGAATCGAACCCGCAACCTCCTGCGTCGCAGGCAGACCTTCGCCCGCTGCGCCACAGAGGTCGTCGTTTGTGTTGGCTATGCCCATTGGATTCCACTGTATGGTGTAGGCTTTTAAACCATTCAATGAAAAAAATAATTGGAAACATTCATTATGCATGCAACTGGGTTAACTACGAACCTAGTTTGTGTTCACCACCACCGTAGTGTGCGCAGAGATGCAGAACGCGCGCGTCTAGTACCGCACTCACCCTGAAATAGTGTTTTTCCAACACAAACGCGGTTCGTAGTTAACCCACTTAAGTTCATAATGAATTCGTTAAACTACGAGTCTTTTATAGTAAAATTCGAAACCCTATAAACCTAGTCTTTACATAATTATAAAATTATATAATGTTCAGCATGATAACAAATATTACAAAAATGAAATAGACATATGCACTTAATAAGTAGCCTAGATAGGGTATTTTTACATAGTATCACGATTATACAGGGTGGTTTAACTCCGCGGCAAGGGCGCTACTCTGATAGAGTTCCCCTGTGAGTCTGTGTGGAGGGTAAGCCCCATTTCTTGTAGCACCTCATTGTCCACGGGGCCTTGTAGCGTTGTCTTTGATATTAGCTCCTGAAATGATACACACATTTAACGACAAAGTATTACAAATTAACACACATTTTATGAGATAATTAATTTACTCTTGTATTTATATTTACTTGTTATTGTATTATGTCTATCAGCTATGCTTAGCTTGGGGTTAGATAATGCTGTGTGAATTGGCAGCATTATTTATTTATTATTTTTTTATTAGGTACTCTTGTAAGGCCCTGATCGGGCCATTTTCAGTCGCCATTTTTCGCGCATGCGCCTGCGAGTGGGACGAGTTTCCTAGGCATTTATTCTCAGGTGTCAGTAGGCCTAGCACGGGGATTGTAGTCTAGGGTAGAATAGAGAAAAATTACGTGACATCGTCATCGAATGCGTAATATGTTTGAAACTCATTCCTTCAACTTCAGTAATTTACGCAATGACTTTTAAAGACAAGTTGCCATCACAATTAAAAGTGCTCTTACAGTTTCGTACGTCATCATCACCATGGTGCATGCTGAAAATCAGCGTTGTGGGGTTACTCGCAACATACAGCTGAGCATGAACCTCTTCTGATAGCGCAGGCGCACGGCACTGATCAGCACAAACGGCCAGACCAAAACAATATTACTTACATAAGCATGTTAGTTTTTAAGCAATATAGACATTAATATTTTTAACCTCCGACGCAAAAAGAGGGGTGTTATAAGTTTGACGTGTCTGTCTGTGTATCTGTCTGTGGTATCGTAGCTCCCAAACGGATGAACCGATTTTCGTTTAGTTTTTTTTGTGTCATAGATATTTTTATCCCGAGTGTTCTTAGCCATGTTTCATGAAAATCTGTTCAGCCAATAAACGTCGGCAGGTTTTTTAAAATTTTAATTTTGTCTTGTTTAATAATTTGTGTGTCGTGTCTGTTGCTCTAGTTAGATAAGCTTACTTGTATATCTTCTTATACCTGCACTATCAGAATAAATATATTTTCATTTCAATGTATGACAATATGATGTCATTCGTCTCTATTCTACCCTAGACAACTATCCCCGTGCTAGGCCTAGGTCGGTGAGGTAGCCCCCCCTTTTGAAAATTATGCCCCCCTTTTTGATCATTTCTCAAAAAGTGTTCTTTTACAGACTTCTCTATATTTTTCCTGTAAAATATAGATTCATTGGTATTTTTTCGACTATTTTTAAAATATTTCAGAAAGTATGAAACCTACAGAAATTTGAAAAACTGTTTTGAAATGTCCATACTGATACCGTTTATTTGATACCCGACGTGACCCTGCGGGTATCTTTTAAATTTTCGACATCTCAATTTGTATGGGAAATGTACATTTTCATTTTTTTTTCTTAAAATCTGTACAGGCGCACGATATGTATTATAATTTCAAATTTCAAGTTGATAGCTGCGGTAGTTGCCTAGTTAATGAAGGGAAAATAGGACAGACAAAGCAAGACCATAAGGGTTTCGAAACCGATCTTCGAAACCCTAAAAACAGAATTATAGTCTCAATAAACCTTGAATAAAATTTTACCTGGTTTTCAGGACAGTTTTCACACAGATTTCTTACAGCGAATATCACCCATTGCATAATTACTGAGTAAAAGCTAAGGAATTACTATCCTATCATAAACTTGAAGGTTCCTAATATTATTGTTTGGATGGATGTTTGTTACCGCCTCACGCTAAAACTACTGACTACATCAAAATCAAAATCAAAATCAAAAACTCTTTATTTCCATAAATACAATAAATGTACACTTAGAAAAGGTCAAAATATAAAACTAAACACTGACACGGAAATAAAGTGATATTTTTGATTTCTGTCGCTTCGGTATGTAGACTAAAGTAAAGAAGCGACGAAGAAACCTTTAGCCTGTTAGTTGTTATTTTTCGAGTTGGAGCAAAACCCGTCCCAAGCATTTTTGTCCTCTAGATAATCTGATATTTTATAGTAAGCCTTTTTGCACAGCAAGGTTTTAACAATTTGTTTGAATTTATTTATTGATAATTTTTGCAACTCACTAGGAGTTTTGTTGTAGAAGCGTATACATTGCCCTTTAAAAGATATTTTAATTTTGTGTAGCCTAGTTGTGGGCACAGCGAGCTTATGTTTGTTTCTGGTATTCAAATTATGTTTATCGCTATTTTTAGGGAACTGACTTATATTTTTATGTGTGTACAACAAGTTTTCATAAATATATTGACATGGTACTGTCATTATGTTTATTTCTTTGAATTTATCACGCAGGGATTCTCTGGGACCCATATTATAGATTGCACGAACAGCCCTCTTCTGCAGCACAAATACGGTGTTAATATCTGCAGCGTTCCCCCACAGCAGTATACCATAAGACATAATACTATGGAAGTAGCTGAAATAAACAAGTCTAGATGTATCCACGTCTGTAAGATGACGGATTTTTTTGACTGCATATGCTGCAGAACTAAGTCTCTTCGATAGCTTATCTATGTGTGGGCCCCATTGAAGTTTATTATCTAAGGTGATTCCTAAGAATACGGTACTTTCTACTATTTCTAAAGTTTCTCCTTTAACGTTCACATCAGCCTTCACTTGTTTAACATTAGGTAGAATAAATCTAATACATTTTGTTTTGGTTTCGTTTAACAAAAGATTATTGACACTAAACCAATGAACTACTTTTGAGATTGCATTATTCACATCGTCGAAATTTGTGTTTTGTCGTTTCATTTTAAAAATTAATGAAGTATCATCAGCAAACAATACAATCTCGTGATTATTCTTGACAAGATGAGGCAGGTCGTTAATATAAACTAAGAATAGGAAAGGACCGAGGATAGAACCCTGTGGTACACCCATTGTAACTACAGACCCCGAAGACCGTTTCCCATTAATGTCAACTCTTTGTATCCTATCACTCAAATAAGATGTAAGAAGATCCAAAGAGGTGTTCGTTATTCCATAGTGATGTAGTTTCCTGATTAATGTTTCATGGTGTACGCAATCGAACGCTTTTGATAAGTCGCAAAAAACGCCCAAAGCGTCTTGCGACTTCTCCCAAGCATCGAAAATATGCGATACTAACTCTACACCGGCATCAGTAGTTGACCTGCCGCGAGTAAACCCAAATTGCTTACAATGCAGCAGGTCATTGCCATGAAAATGCCTAAGCAATTGATGTAAAATAAGTTTTTCAAAAACTTTGCTGAATGTTGGCAGTACTGATATTGGTCTAAAGTTAGTGGGGTCAGACCTACTACCCGATTTAAATAGTGGGATTATTTTACTACATTTCATTAGATCAGGAAATACGCCACAATCAATGGATTCATTAAATATAAAAGCCAGATCTGTTGCAATGGTATCAATCAATGGTTTAATAATCGTAACGGAAATGCCCCAGAGATCTGCAGTTTTCTTTGTATTTAAAAGTTTGAAGGCTTTTTTAATATCTTTTTCATCAACATGGGTGAAATTAAATTTATTTTTACATTTAGTTACATTTTCTATTAGCAATGACTCAGCAATTACTTGAGAAGAGTTTAAACATTTTGTAGTAGAGATTGGAATTTTAGTAAAAAAGTTTTCAAATGCCTGGGCCACTTCGACATCATTTTTAACTGAGCAATCATTAATCTTTAAATTGTAATCATTAACGTATGTACTGACCTTTCCAGTCTCACTTTTTATTATATTCCAAGTTGATTTTATTACATTATCACTGTTTCTAATTTTCGAGCTAATATAATTTGATTTTGCTATTTGACAAACTTTTCTAAATATTTTTGAGTAATTTTTTACTTTTTCTTTGAACTCCTGGCTAAAATTGTATTGTTTTTCACTATACAGTTCATATAACTTTTGTCTACTTTTATGTATACCCACTGTTGCCCACTCACTAAAGGTAAGTTTTTCTGAGACCATAATCGATTTGGGTGTGAATATTGAATGGAATGCATTGGTGAACTTGTTAAAAAAATTGCAGTACGACTCATTTGGGTTGTTAAGTGAGTGATAAGGTGATGGTTTACAATCCCAATCCAATTTCAACCGTTCAAATCGATTTGTGGTTACAGGTATGTATGTTATTTTCTTTTTACAATTATTATTTTTTACTTGAATTTCTAGTTTTATTAGTTGACCTAAGTGGTCTGATTTTAAATTTGCTATAATTTTTTTAGTTACAATTTTTCCGCTTTGGCAAACAAATACATTATCTATACATTTTGCTGAGGTTTCAGTTATTCTAGTAGGTTCCATAAATAATGGCCTTAGATCATAAGAATTAAATAAATTAGTCAGTCTAGTACTGAGGGAGTAAACTTCTAAAAGGTCAACATTAAAATCTCCACATACCATTATAGTTTTATTTGATTTTGATAATTTAAATAAAATATCCTCCATAACATTTTCAAAAATTTCAAAAGAAGCTGATGGTGGGCTGTATACGCTTACTACAATAATTTGCTCCAACTCTACACATGCTACTTCAATGTGGCTTTCAACGGATAAGCATATTATGTCCTTACGGTCTTTGAATTTCATTAATTTGTTTATTAATATTAATGAGCCTCCACGAATAGCATGTGATCTGCAAAAAGAGCTACCAACCTGGTGGTTACTGAAATTGAACATGAGCTCATAGCTTTTCAGCCAGTGTTCTGTTAAGCAGATGATATCAATATGAAAAGCGTTCATGTACAATTCCAACTCTAGTAATTTACTGTTTAATCCTTGAATATTTTGATGCACCAAGTTAGTAAACTTTGCATTTATTTTACAGGTTTGGTTTCTTTGACTTTTTATGTAACCAATATTATTTGACTGTTTATGGCTAGAGACTTCCTCTATTGTCGTTAAATCTAATTTAAATGGCTTGGAAGAAGTTCCAAGGTCTTGGTTGTAAATTTATTACAATGCTCAAAAGAAGCATCTTGTTTAGCCAAATTTTTGGCTGTAATAGTAAAGTAGTAGGATAGCGACACAGCTATTTGTTTTTTGCAATAATTTGAAAGGTAGTAATTACCTTTTTTAGTCAAACAATATTTTTTACTAACAGTACTGTTAGTGTCAATCACATGTATATTATTATTGCATGAAATAGTATGCAATGTCATATTTAGCTTATATCTAATGTTATTTTCTGTATTTGGCAAGCTGTCACTGTAGGGGAATGTGAACATTACAATTTTATTTAACTGTAGGGAACATAGTTTCTCCATATATTTAATTAAGTCTAATTTGTTCACATTACCCCTATTTCCAAGAAATATTATCAAGTTTGAGTTATTTTGAAATCTTTCATTTTCAATTCTATGCATTATATCATGAAGATTGCAGTTAGGTAAGCAATTATTTATAGAGTGCTCCATATTCATGTTTAAATACTGGCCCATATTTTTTCCAATTTCATCGCAGTACATTATGGTTTTATCACCTGAGCATGAAGTGCTGAGGTCCAGGTGGGATGCGGCTGAGACAGTACTGTCCGGACTTGAGTTGGGACCGACCAAATTGGGTCCACAGCACCCGCAGCCCTCCAGAATCCTGCCCTCCAGACTCACCTGGCTACTGAGAAGCGCATCCATGGCCAGGTTGAGTTCCCTTGTCTGTTTTGTAGTTTGCTCATAAAGGCTGATGTAGTGCCCTAGGGAGTGCTCGGCCTGGCCAAGTTTGCATCTCAGCTCTTGCAATTCAGCCTCATATTGCAGCTGATTTTGATTAAGCTGTATTGTACAGAGATCTAATTCATCAACAAGTTTCCTATTACATTTGATTTTAGATACTTCCTGTTTTTGATTTTTTAATAAATTTTGTGTTTTTTGTATGAAGTTACTTAATTTAACATTTTTTTTAAACTTATTTTTGCTTAGTTTGTGTTTGTGTTTGTTGTTTTTGCTGCTAGCCGCCACACTACACACTGAGTCATCTCTTGTTAAGTCAATATTATGCAATGTGTGCATGCTGCAGCCAGCAACAGAAACATGGCCCGATGATAAGTTAGCCGATACTAGCTCATCAAATAAAGTTTGTGTTTTCGCGGTGGCAGAGTTCTGGGCCGCTTCTTCTAGCTGGGTGATGTGGTGGTGTGCATCACACAATTCCTTCTGCAGGATTGAAGTTCTGTGCAGGGCCGTTTCAAACTCTATGCCACATCGTTCATCGAACCTATCTAATAAGGTCTGAAGCCTATCCCGTTCCTCAACAATAGAATTGTTCTCGCAAAATAACGCGGCCATCTCAGTTTTTAATTTTTTATTATTGTCTAGCGCTTCTAAGAGAATGTTTTCGTTTTCATCTCGTTCTAATTCTAATTGTGCAATCTGTCTCTTTGCTGACTTCAGTTCTAATAAAGCCTGGTTTAAATTGGTTTCTGCTTGGCGCAACAAGGCGCTTCTTGTATTCATTTTGAACGGTTTTTTTTTACCGTAGCGAGCTTGAGACAGAAAATACAATGTCTATAGGTTATGTGTCCGAAAATGCTGCAAGTACTTACGTGTCAGTAAAAGATGTTAGCTTTGTTGGAAATAGTATTCTACATTTACGAAATGCACTCACGTAAACTCGAACTTCTTCAGAACACACAAGCCAGCAATGAATGCTAACCGAAAAAGAGCCGGTTTACCGAGGGCCAAACACATTAGTCATACAACTTTTTACGCTTATATCTATTTGTACACTTGTTTTATCTTATAAATATACGATGGAATCGGAATAGGGACTAGAAAACTACGTAAAAACAATTATTTTGTGAAATAATGATATGGAGCACCAAAGTGAACAGCTGTTGCTAGGGTTGCCAACACCCGAAAAAATCATCATCATCAGTACTATCCCACAGCTGGACCTATGTCCAGGAGAGGTCTATACCTCCCCTAAGAATGAAGCCATAAGATAAGTCCGTCTTAAGCTCGGTGCATCCAACATCTGCCTGCAATTTTTCGCAGGTTGTCATCCCACTTGGGGCCATTCATTTATTACGTAAGACGATTTTCGCTAGTTTTTAACCCCCTCCCTCCCTCCCCCTTGTATGAAAAAATAAGATATGGTTGACCCCCCTCCCTCCTAAATCATCTTACGTAATAAATCAATGATCCCCTTGCTGTGCAATTACGCTAAAATCTCCCATTCAATGGATCTTTTTTTTCGAAAGGACTACAATGCTGTTGAGCGCAAATGGCCATGACAGCGTTACCAGACTTTTAATTTCTAAGAAATCAAATAATATCGCAAAAATTTAGCTAAACGGCGCTTGAGTCCGTAGAAAGTCGCAAAGATTTTCGACTCCTACATCACTTGACTTCGTGGTGTAGTTGGTCATCACTTATCACATTCCCGTACTGAGGGGAGGACGCGGGTTCAAGTCCCGTCGATGATGCCACGGAAAGGATGTACTAAGCCTAAGCCGGGGGTGTTGTGAATAACTTAATTTTTTTTGCAATAAATGAAGTTTATTTTTCTTCCTATTTGTGTTCTTTACAGGCACTCTTTCATTATTCAACAACATTACAAAATATTTCACAAATGTTTTTTCGCTTGTTTTTCATCAATACCAGTGTTTTGTCATGAAATTATTACGAAAGAAAGATGTAATCCTTTGAAATCAACAATAATAATGTAATAATATCTACGCGTAAAAAACATAACCATGAAGAATAAAGTCACTATTTTTTTCAAAGGAAAAAAAAATGAAATTCAAAAAATCTTAGAACAGACGTTGACCCCCCTCGATGTCCAGAATCTTCCCCTTTCGACTTACTCGTAGTACAAGCTTTCCATGGCACCATGTATATTGTATGTATCTGTTTTTGAACCATATGATGGAAACCGTAACCGACTCTCCGGATGGCCCATTTAATGGGAATGGGAGATTTTAGCATAATAACACAGCTGACCGGAGAGCATGCTAAACTACGTTTGCACAGTCGCGGTCTCCACTGAAGAACTCGTTTACCCCACCGATTGTCCGTTCTGCGGGAGATGTGGCCGGCCCACCGCTTGCTAATTATCAGAGCTATGTCGATAACTTCGAAGAATATGGTGGGATGAAATAGGGTGATTCAAAATACGTAGAAAAGGATACAAGGATTCCGGGCGTCGATGTTGCAACAGTCTAGTAGAACTGGGATCACCTCCAACTCGCGAATCTGAAACGAGAAATAACTTTTAGTACAAGCATACTTGCTTCAGCCCCCGGCTTCGACCACGCGGTACCTAGATAAAAATAAATAATGCTGGACAATCCACACAGCATCATTTAGCCCCAAAGTAAGCAGAACTTGTGTTATGGGTACTATATAACTGATACACTTAATAGATTACAAACATACACACTAGCCAAAGTCAATGTAGAATGTTTGTAAAAATGCCATAAACACAAATAACTTAAAGTCACTGGCGAGGATCAGTAAAGTTATTAATGTTATTATATTACGCGGGTGCGTGTGACGTCACTCGCTCGGTCGCCGCCCGTTAACCGTAGGCAGATATCAGTTTTTAGTGATTAACTCGGAAACTATAAGCTTAGGAAAAAACAATAACAAAACCAGATAGACTCAGTTTTGAGAGACCATCAAATGAAAAAAAAAAATCACTCTATGGGTGGGTCTCTCCAAACTGAGTCTATCTGGTTTTGTTATTTTTTTCTTTCTTCCCAATCTCCCTAATTTTACTTACATCTATGGTTCATAGCGCTAATAAATGACGGTCAAAGTAAGGTAGATATATGTATAAGATAGGATAGGATAGCTTACCTGTTTCTTATTCTCCTGGTTCTTCCAGCAGAGATTAGCCAGGGTCCGCACCAGCGCTGCCTTGAATCCAAAGGCCACGTGTCTCTCCACTGTCTCCACACTTGTCACGGCTTTTTTCTCTGTTGTCACATCCACTGCGCCTAATCTGTGAATATTGATAACAAACTACATAGATTATGCGATTTATGCGATAAAAAGTAGCATAAGTATCATTCCAGGATTAGAATTACATGTACTTATGTAAAATTTTAGATTGATCGTTCAGTCGTTTTGGCGTGAAGAGGTAACAAACATCCATCCATTCTCAACTTTCGCATTTCTAAAAAGTTTGGTACCTACTATGTAAATACAAGACAGAGAGCATACCTATATACATCTATCCGACCTACGTCAAAAATCCTTACCTCGTCTTCTGACTTTCGGGCGAGTCGATCTTCACAGAAGGTAGCTTATTCACAACATTATCATCCAAAATCTTCACTTCTTTCACCGGCTCACTTTTCTTCTCCAAACTAGAATCCCCTCTTGTCTTCTCAGATGTAATACCTAGAATCTTCTGCAGCTGTTCACTGAGATCAAAATCAGTCGACAGATTCTGACTTTTCTTCACTTCTTTTGGGGTGTCAGGTGACTGTTTTTGCGATTCTGTTTCTTGTAGAGGTTCTGATAACGGGGGTGAAATTTCGCTAGGGGAGGCTTTAATCTCTGTTTTTAATTCATCTTTGATTAAATGAATTTCTGTAGGTGGGTCATTCGGTGTGCTTTCTTGGGACTCGCTTCGACTAGTTGGCTGGAGGTCTAACCTAGGCTGCAAGGCTACTGGAATAACTTCAGCTATGGTGTTCATGCTACCAGCTGGCGATATTGAGTCAATAATCAACGGCGGTTCCGTATCATCACCTATATCGATCTTGTGTTCGAGGCTTATCCGTCTAGCAGGCAAGGATATTCGATCTTCAGTCTTTGGCACAGAGCTGCTTCTTCTGTAAACTTTGGAGAGCTCTGTGTCGAGTTTGACAGAGTTGCTTCGTACTGTTTTAACTTCGGGAAGAGATTCGCTGAATTTTAGATTGTTTTCAGTAGGATTTAGGTTGTCTTGTCGTTCTGTGAAGGGTGGATTGTCGGTGCATTCGAAGTATTGCTCGCTGCTTTCGGATTCTGTGCATTCGGAAGTAGTTTCATTGCATGAAAGCATGTTGTCGGCGGAATCGTTCTTGGTGAGGGGATCTGTGGAGATTTAATACATCAGTAATGTCACCCTGATAAAATCTATTTGAGGACAAGTTATTGTAGCCCTAGTCGGCGGCGACTGGCCGGAACGTTTCACGCTACGCAACGTACGTTCGAGTTATATCAAGATATAAAATAAGCGTTATGTTACGGCAATACCGACTGACCGAAAGTTCTGTAGCTCGACTCGCTGTAGTGACTGTACGAATGATCGAAACATAACGTGTTATACTACGATATTTACGATGAAATGCTCCAATCACTCGCCTTTCGCATTTGTTCATGACATTAATAAATAATTATGGACAAAGCTTGTATGTATTTGAGTGCGTGTGTTGTTGTGTATGTTTGTTACTCCTCACAAGGCTGATTGGATGAAATTTTGTAACAGGATATTTATTGATTTAGGAGATTAATATTTTGGATTAACACATAGATTTTTTCACTACGGAACCGTGGTCCCACTGCGAACGTTCAAGTGTGTGGGACCACGAAAAAGTTTTGTCCCACCAGTGGAACATCGCAGTGGGACTACGGTTACGTCACTGATTTTTTATCCCAAAAGTGCAGTGTTATAAAAACAATTCAAAATATTTTTAAAACATTTTGTAAGAACTTATTCTTTACCTATTTTAAAATACCTGATACCTATCATAAGCTTTTTTAATGCCTCTGTAAAAGTTTTAATTTGTATTTAGTTTAGGTGGAGATGCATAGTTGCTCTTTTTGGCCACCAAATTCTGTCTAAACAATACAAAATATTACCGTTTTGCACAAAAACAAAACGGATATTATGTGAGTGGAGAAACGGACAGCATGGTTTGAAGAACTGCATTTGAAATATGGATGTATATGTATGTCTCTATGGTAGTTTTCTTGGGAATAATGCCTTAGTTCCTCCGTCAAAGTCATAGCAGCAAGTGTCTGTCATTGTGACTGTCAATGTCAACTCATAGTGTCATCAACACCAGCAAGTACCTTGCTGATGCTGTCCGTTTCTCCACTCACATAATATCCGTTTTGTTTTTGTGCAAAACGGTAATATTATATGTGTTTCGAAACGGACAGCATGGTTTGAAGACCTGTTTGTTATCTGCTGGTGAAAGACGGACAAACGCTATGTGAAAATAAAATGTATGACATGTAACTAAGTAGGTACTAACATGTAATACATAAATAACAAAGTCAAAGATCTTAGGACATAACTTCTAAGACTTTAAAGTTGTGTAAAACAAAATATTGAGTATTTATCAAATCTAATTGATCAGAAATCAACGATACTTAGCATCACACAAAGTGCCCCTGAAGCACATTTATGTACACTTGGATGTGGATAGTGGCAGCCGGCGACGCCGTTCTGCAGTTGTATTGTGCGCCGTCATGCAGGTCACTTCGTTGGGGCTTAGGTCTGGATAGTGGCAGCCGGTGACGCCGCAGTTCTGTCGCTGTACAGCAGATCGCTTCGTGGGGCCGGACAATGTTTAAAACTGTCATAAACTGGGTAAAAGGCAGTGATCTAAGTATGAAAATATTGTATAGGTAATATAGGTATTTCATTATTTAAATGAGTAAAGTTCTGGTTTCTATTTGAAACTTTACTATGGACCATTTACTTAGATTCATCAATTTATTAAATAGGATTATGGTATTCATAAAATCTTGCTGATTTAAAATGCAAGCTCTAAAATGCAAGGTCTAATATTTCAATGAATGGAATTCTGCTTAGTAGAATATTTTCAGTTTGAATGTGATAGTTTTAATTTTATCTAATTCAGGATTTATTTGTTGATCACATGCTTGGTAATGTGCTCATTTTTAGAATCAATAAATTTAATTGATCTTGCTATTATGAGATCTGGGATTCACATAAACATACTTCATAAGTATATCTTTAATTAACTGTCCATACTAATTGCATTTAGTTCAAATAGGACTTTTAACATTATTACATTACAAATATAAAATAAAATATGTTATGGTATGGATAACTTATTTACAAGGGGTTATTTCGCTATAACCCTTGCTGTGTAATTATCGGTATTTCTATGTAATATAAAGATGGTAGTTAATGATATCTACATATAGCTTTTTAGTTCTCTGAACTGAACAACATAAGTACTTGAATCAGGTCCAGTTGCAGAAAACACCAAAACAGGTGTCTGCTTGGGTATGTTATTGTTTTCATGAAAAATACTTGGTTATGAATCCACTGACACCATAACTCCATGGTGTTCCCGCTAGACGATATATATCTAATTGCGGAGAACCACGTCATATCCGACGGTAAAGGGTAATGGTACCTTGGTTGGTGATAATGATGGACAATCTGATACAGGACAGTGGGTGACGTGCCTAGTCTTACCACTTGTCTACTTCACCGTACCGTCTAACCCCCCTTCCCCCCCCACACTTTTTTAACAAAAATTCCAGTGTCTCCATCTGAGGGGGGACTTCACTGGGGAGAGGACATTAAAGGAGCTCAGACAGAACCTCAATACAAGATTTAAAATGTATAAGCCAGAAGCATTATCATAGATTGTGTGCTATCCTCTCAGGCTCGAATATATTGGCAAAATGTCGGTCACTTTGTTGGGGCGTAAATCGCCTGGTATGTATGCCCCATTATCCGGATACAGTCTCCGAGGGCGACGTGTATATTCAGACAAGACTGATCACACTTCGACTGAAGGTGTTATAAAAGTCGACCTGACCTTGTTATAGCGAGGTATCGCTTTTAAGACCAAGTGCCAGCGGGGCCTATAGCCAGCTGTGGACTAATATAGGCTGATGATGATGAAGTGTCACCTAGGAAACCTCTTTTAAATACGGTCCCCGAGGCCAGAGGTATTTAAGTACCATTCGAGCCATTGAAGGCTTAACGAAAAATTGCATCCTTATCTCCTCCGCACTGGAGTTAACATTGTTAGTGTCCATCTGCTAGTTTAACCTATCAGGTTTAGCAACGGGGCACCAGAGTCGCCACCTCTGCGGGTCACACCGCAGAGTCCAGGCCATGAATGGGGTAATACTCACACTCATAAATTTATTAGCCGTAGGAGCAAAAGGCACACTTGGTTAATATGAGAAGAAATATAATAATGAGTAGTATTGTACTATTTTACTGTAATAGCCTTCATTTGATGTCTATAATGCCACGCCCCATGTTCCGGATACAGCTTCCGCAGCCGGGGGCAATAAGTACCGTTCCGATACTCTGTTTAGATTATTTGGCTGGCAGACGGCCATGCCGCTATACCTCCCCGAGAGGCATGCTGCCGTAGTAGTGTCCTGAATCGTCGTCAAGACAGCTCCAATAACATCATCGCCTAGCCCAAGTAAGCATGCGATGGCCCCTAATTTAGGATATAGCCTCCGAGGCCAGGGGCAATAAGTACCATACCGGTATTATGTTGATTATTTGACTGTTAGTTGGCCAAACTATAACATAACTCTCTCATGAACATCACCATTATTAGTTCCAGTTACATTGTTTCTGACGATAGGATAAAGTTTCCCTTATTTTATACTTAAAATAATAAGTTTCGTTTACCGGTATGAAATGGTATAGTCCCACATATTGGCTTGAGTGTCAGATATTTGATAGGGTCATTGCCCACCTGACTGGAACCTCTCGTTCAAATGAGTGCATCCGATGCATCTCGTCAAAAGTGGATCACATCCGAGTGAAACCAACTGTGAAGGTTTGGTTATCTATGAGGTTTCAAAGTATTTATTGTAAACCAAATAATTATGTAATGATCCTCTGCTACTTAATTAACAAAACTAAGAAAAAACTTTGAGCTCTTGTGACTTGTGAATATTGTAATAAAAATTTAATATACCAGATTCTGATGGTGTGTTGGTGAGCACTAACCTTCACCTGAAGTGAGTTGCACTAACTCAAACAAAATAGCAGTAGGAATTTATCTTTAATTGAAAGGAATGCCATTGCCCTGCTGTTGGACATCCTAGGTTAATAATAGTAATCTGTATTTGTCTTGATCATTTTTAGTTTGTTGCAGAGAATTTAATTTTGATTATTTCAAACTTTGGGTCTAAATGATTTTCAGAATAATACGGGGTCAATAATAGAACTAATTTTAGGTACTTACTATTAAATAAAGTTGTTCTATGAAAGCCATAGGAAACAACTGTGGAAATAACCTATGATTCTGGGAATGTGAAACTAGGTTCAATATGTGATGTTCATTCCAACTGGTGTCAACAGATCTTGGAAGTAAATCATGTTTTAGATAGGTACTTCAAAATGTCGGAGATCACCATGACAATGATCTAGAGCATAATATTCAGTTTCAATGCAATGAAAGTAACATATTATGAGAGACTACAAAGTATTTTTATGTTTGGCACCTTACTCCGAGTAAGTGTTAAACATACCTGCAGGTAACTTTATTTACAAGCTGTAATGTGAAAGGTCAATTTGCAGAACCTTTTAACTTATTAGTTATAAGGTTAGGTTAAGGTAGGTACTGTTCTTTAAATAATTTAAGCAAAAGAAAGCTATAATTATATACCTACTTATGGCATTTTCATAATATTATATTTAAATTCCAATACAATATAGATTAGTTAGTCAAAAATCAGCTCTTGTTCTGATATATTCTCAGTACTCTGTCTGCCAGTAACAATGAAATATGTAGCAAAATTCTGATTCTTCAAAATAAAGTGGTGATTCTGCCCCTAACAGTACAAACCGAACCTGGGGACTTATTATTATGATTATTATTATTGTGCTAAGGTTTAATCTTCTCTGTGAAAAACCGGTAAAAAACAAAGCACATGGGCCTCAGGCAAGTGCACTTCAGGTGCTAGGTCGTTCATTTTGCAGGATTTTTCTGACAATCCTACAAGTGTTTAGTATGACAGCTTTTAGCATTAATGTGTCAACTTTTTATTTACCAAACCAGGTAGGTAGGTACTACCAGGTAGCCTACGAAGATTTCGATATGTTATTTATGTAGGCATTTGTATGTCTTGCCCTGCCAAACTTTGGTGTCAATGATGTTTTTATTTCAAACAATTATTTCATACCTATTACATGCACATAAATCTGTTTATAATAGTAGTCATGTTACTAAATCATCATCTTTTCATCAAAAGTATGTTTGTAACACTCAATTAGAGATTGCAAAATGATTTAACATGATCTTTATAGGGTGCTAAAAGGTGCCACTGCACCTTCCGTCTATAGGTTATGTACTTCAACCTGGGTTATTATCGCAATAACTTGATAAGACAAACTGTACTAGAGGATCACACTCGTGCGTGTACCGGCCAGCCTGATGGTGCCGGCGACATGAATAAACAAAGTATTAGGTACCATCCGATGGGAACTTTGTGCCAGGCTCGTGATTGAGTTTTCCACGCTTACCTCATAGCCAGTGGTCGGGATTATAACTCGGAGAGATGGGCACGAATTTTGCACAAAGTAAATGCTTGTACTTCACCATAAACATCGTTTTTTCACCAAAAAAACCATAAAAACACAAAATTTTCCGCATACACCGCTGAAAATTTCAAACGCTATGAGTTGACATTGACAGTCACAATGACAGACACTTGCTGCTATGACTTTGACGGAGGAACTAAGGCATTATTCCCAAGAAAACTACCATAGAGACATACATATACATCCATATTTCAAATGCAGTTCTTCAAACCATGCTGTCCGTTTCGAAACACATATAATAAAACTATTACAGAGGCATTAAAAAAAGCTTATATTAAATATCACAAACTGGCCAGTACATTTTTGAAAATTTCGTTGTTTAACCTAATAATAAGATAAAATAGGTCTCACGCTACTTTGAGTCAGGGAACACCTTAAGGTTCACATATAAAAATGTACATTGGATAGATTTTTGACACAAAAATCTATCTAATGTCAATGTAATGTGAAATATATAACAAGTACTCACTGACAGGTTCAGTAGGTGTATTAACAGCAAGCTGCTCATCATTAATCAGCTGTTTACCAGTAGCAGCGTAAAGCTTGTTCAATGATGTGAAGAAGTTGGCACTCTCTTTGCCTAACTTGTGGATAGCTCGGAGCAAAACTGAGAACAGGAAACATAATAGTTATTAGCATGGCATTTAATAGTTATTAGCAATTGTTATTTTGTGTCTCTTTGAGAGTGCAATGGTTTAAGCTAAGTGGTTTGGGCATGTTATAACTTTATGGTCAAAAAAATAATTTGTAATTTGTAAATTATTTGTATTTAACAAGTTATAAATTACAGCTGTGTGGTACTGGCTTAGAATTTGCACCGCCCCAAGTCTTCTAATGCATAATAAAAGTAAGAAATGCTACTTACATGCACAGTTTATAAACAGAGAAGTGTCACTTTGCAGACAGTCCATATATGCATCCATACTTGACGCTGTTGCAATGATTTCCAACAAGAACACAACTTCCTGGGGCTCTATATTATTTACATATTTATCTACAGTCTTAAGAACACAGTCGGATTTGTTTTTGAACTCATGAGCCATGAACTTCACAAAGTTCACTGACACATTAATATCTTGGGTCTCAGTTGACATCAGTATGTTGTAAGCCATATTTAGCACAAGCATCCGACTTTCAGGCTCCAGTTTTGAGTACAACTTTTCAATGTATGTGTTCTCCACGCCTATCAGATACTCAATTATCAAATGGGGGTATTCCGAGTTGCCATTGTTATACATGTATGCTAGAGAGTTTAGTAGTGTAACATCATCGGGTAACACATTAGGCTGGCCTAGTAGAATGTTGTAGATGATCATAGCAGCTGCGGTGGCTATTCTGTCATTCTGACCAACCAAGCAGTTGAGTATTATAGCATCAAACTTGTTCCAAATCATGATTTGATTGAATGGATTATTGACAACTAAATTGCCCAGGGTTTGTATAAGGACAGTCATGCAAGATTCATACTTTTTCTGTATTTCTTCATTGACGAAATCGATGCTAGGGTGTAGATATTCTGTAGCGAGTATGAGCATGGAGTCAAGGATAGAAAGTTCCTTAGAGATATAGGTTTGCATCTTGGTGCCGGCGGCGGCGCAGGAACGGACGAGACGCATGCACTGCTCGGCGACTGCCAGCGTGCTACGATTGTACGAAGCCTGTTCCACGTCTAACCTCATAATGTGAAGTACCTCTGCTATCAAGCGCAAAGTGTATTCGGACGCTTTTTTCCTAAAAATATTTAAGAATTCGTATAGTAGAGCTAAATAAGGTCGCAATGAATACTAGAAAGCGTTGCTTACGGTCGTAATCTCCCGGTTTCTACGTCTCGGGAGAGTTGTGCTTCGGCTCTCAACATTTCCTCGACTGCGTCCCATTCTCCCGTCTCCAGCTGAAAATTTATCAGCTTAGCATCTAGAAGGATCTCTTCTGCGAACCACACGCTTTTATCACGCGACATTTCTAACAAAATTATTGTATCATGGCGAAAATCGTATTTCCATTTTCCAAAAACAGCGAAATGAAAACGTCAACGAACGAAAACATCAATCAACATGGCATTTGACAAGACACATGCCTTTGCGTTTTGACATTGACATTGACAGTAATAGTAACATGGCATGGAGGATGGCGGTCTTTTTCCGCAGTTTTCCGAAACAAAATCGTTCGTCATCATCATTTTTACCCATCACATGTATTACCCACAGCACGGGTAATAGGCCTCTTTTCGCTGTTGCCAGCCTCTTCTATCCTTTAGAATAGGTATTGAACCAATCAACCATAGAATAAACCGTAGACTGAGATTAGGTAAGCCTAGATTCTCGGTCTACGGAATTAAACAAATCCTGAGCATGTCAACAATTGTATTCTCTTTGCATTTCACACATCCAAGAAAAAAGTAGAAATAAACCATTCTAAAAATGATCACCGATTGTATGATGTTTAGTGGAGAGGGCGTGCGTTTTGGCCTGCATTTTTAGAATGGTTTATCTCTAGGTACCTACCTACTTATTATAATCTAGCTCTTTGATCTCGCATCATTGTACAATACTACGAATACGTAGTACATATTATAATCTCTATCTCTTTGCAGTATATCATTTTAATCGTCCGTCAACCCGTCTTTATCAAGAGAACGACCCGGATTCCTTCGGCCTTGTGTTTATTTATTTATTCATTTGTTTCTTGAGTAGGTACCTACATTGCAAGTTCTTTTCTTATGCCGAGATCATGACATGAACCCCGTTGGGGCGCTACAACGTAATATTATGTCTAGGTAAGTACCTACCTAGGTACTTAAGATTAATGAGGAAAGCCTAAGGCTGCCTGTCCATTGATGCGGAGCGAGGCAGCGGAGTGGAGTTTTTAAGCAATTCCATTGGTCCACTGAAACAGATCGTAGATTTTAAGCTATTCCATTGGTTAATATTGCATAAAACTCCGCTCCGCTGCCTCGCTCCGCATCAATGGACAGGCAGCCTAATACTCGTAAGCTAGACATGACTGTTTAATCTTAAAACCTTAAATTATTTTAATTTATACTAAATATTTCTTTTAATTATAAAATTACTTAGATACAAGATATTCTTCTAATTTTGTGTACAAAGTTGTATCTTTTTCTATATGTTTAATTTGTGACAGTAATTTATTGTACATTATGAGTATGATCAGTATGATGCGTCTAACATGATATTATGCTGATCTGAATAGTTAATATTTTGTATATGGAAGGGCCAAATACAAATATCAGTTAGTCATGTGGAAGGGGAATTTACAACCATATAAGCTCAGAAATAACGATATTTCTGAGGTTATATGGTTGTGAATGTCTTTCTTTACTTTGTATGAAGAATTCTCTATTTTTCCAATAAAATTTATTTATATCAAATATACATAAAGATGTTAATGTATATATTCCCAGCTTTATAAAATGTGGTTTACAACTGACGACGTGTTCGGCCTATTATCCATCACTTCCATATTTGGCGATACGACGCGACGATCGCTTGAAACAAACAACCTTACCGCCAAGTTAAGACGGAGCGTGTGGCCGGGCTTTAGGGCTTATTTTTTTGTAACATCTCAGAGTAGAAACACAGGCCACGTGAATAGGCTTAAGGCGGTACCCTACCTCGTTATTGTGTGAAGAGGATAGGCATAGGATTTCGCGTCCACAGGAGCGGGACAGAGCAAAGCGGCGTAAGCCCAAAAATCAAGTTTTTAGTAGTTATTTGCTCCCCCAAACATTAGAATAGTTAATTGAAAAAAAGGCAACATATAAAATGTTCCTTATACTTAGTTCAATTACTATGCTTAATCTCAAGATCCTATCATCTGTATTTATTGAGAAATTAGGGTTTTAGTAAAAAATTAGAGGTAACTTTGCGATTTTTTCTATCGAGAAAATTTTATGGCATCGTGTTTTCGAAACATAATATGATCGATAGAATAAGTCCTGAACTTTACCCTATATAAATTTAAAAGTTAAATATTCAGTAGTTTGGAAGATATGGAAGTCCGACGGAGTTGAAAATAAGCAATTTGAGGTACTATACCCCCTTAAAAGAAGGAGTTTCTAAATTCTTTATTGCACTAAATAAAACTATCTGCAGCAGAAGACGTTACTAAACTTCATGACAAAAACTTCATAAAGTAGGCATGTTTTTTAAGCTATGGGCCACCCAGCAGCCCGACTAAGCAACGTTAATTGCATTTAAGCATTTACACCTGCGTGTAAGTAGCGTATATTTTAGCAGCCATTTTGCGTGCTTATGTAGCGCGTCACCGCGTTTACTTCTTTGAGCCGATTGGCTAATAAACAGAATGAACCCTAATTATAACACTCTCTTATGTCAAATCGCGTTAAAATACTGTCAAAATGGTGCTATTAATAACGTAGCGCGAGTAGATAACACTTACACGCGTGTAGTTAGCACGTGCGTTTATTTGCTGCATAAAAGTACTCCGGCAGTGGAAATATTACTTATACTAATATAATAAATGCGAAAGTTTGGATGGATGGATGTATAGATGGATGGATGTTTGTTACCTCTTCACGCCAAAACTACTAAGCAGATTGAGCTGAAATTTGGCTTAGGTGTAGCTCTAAGCCTGGAATCAAACATAGGCTACTTTTTATCCCATAAATCAGTTCCCATGGGATATAAATTACCTTTGAACTTTTCCATAGAAACAACGCGAGCGAAGCCGCGGGCAGAAGCTAGTAATACATAAAACTAGAAAAGGAATGGCAAAGGCGAGCTTAACCCTAAGAAGACTTCTCTTCCAGCAAACCTTGGGACAGAGAGAAAACGTTATGTGGGTACGTGTGCATAATTTCTTACAGAAAGAGATGGCCTACTTACTTGTACCTAAGCCCTAATTAATAGACTACCAGCTACATATTATTACACAATCTCTAAGATACCTATTTCAATATATAAAATAAAATACCTATGTTCCTAATATACCTTTTGTGTAGGTACCTAATAGCGATAGCAATAAATAAATAAAAAAAATTGGTTGCCTGTAAAGTCGGTATACGGGCGAAAGTTTTACGTGACAACGACTTTGAGTTCCTTTCACTTTTTATGTCTGCATAACGTGAGCGGAGCGTAACGCGTAACGCAGTTTCTTGAAGTGTCACCCGGCAAACCAATTTATAAGACGTTGTCACGTCAAAAAACAGTCACGAAGATAGATAGAGATAAGACCATTCTAAAAATGCACGCCGAGTGTAGGTACCTATGACGTTTTGTGGAGGGGGCGTGCATTCATTACGGATGTAAGCGGGTTAACTACGAACCTTATTTGTGTTGGAAGAACACCAACGTTTCATCCCTTACATCCGTAATGAATTCGTCAAACTACGATAGTTTTAATTGTTAATGGGGCGTGCATTTTGACGTGACAACGTCTTATAAATTGGTTTGCCGGGTGACATTTCAAGAAACTGCGTTACGCTCCGCACACGTTATGCGCTCACAATGAGAGCGAGTGAGAGGCACGCGTCCCTTCCACTCGGGCATGGTTAGCCCGCCTAAGAGCGAGAGAGACAGACATAAAAAGTGAAAGGCACGCGTCCCTTCCACTCGAGTTTGATAGATGATGCATTTCATCCTTCTTCCTACTATACGAATGAATATTCACATTAAAATTATTTTAACACTCAAAGTCGTTGTCACGTAAAACTTTCGCCCGTATACCGACTTTACAGGCAACCAATTTTTATAATGGTTTATCTTCTAATGCTCTTTGACTTTACGCTTGAAGGCTAGCACATTATAGTAAGGCAGAAAATTTTACAACCTAACCGAGTCGATAGTAGAGGAACCACCATAACGGCTGGACGAGTGAACGGGGAATTTAAGATTAAGGGACAACGATGTTCTACAGGGTCTGCCACGAGGGTAAAGAACTCCAAACGCTTACGGAGGTAGGGATTTAGAATGTTTTAAAGAAGCGAGACAACATGTAGATCACGACAGAGACGAATTGGAAGCCACTTTAACTGGGCTCTGAACATTAAGACGTGATGCATAGATTTTGAAGACGTTTTAGTCATAACGTTATCTAATCTGTGTTTTAGTTGGGAGACTATCCTTAACTTTTACAGAAGCTTTAACCGTAAATCTCGGATTTTCAAAAAATTTACAGTTTGTGGTATGAATGTGGTCGATCGTGAAGTAGCCACTTTGGAGTCTAATATTCATTTAATATGTGCTCGATCGTGTGGGTGGCATTCGTCCAAAAAATCGGTAAAAGGCAAAAAGTAGCACAAAATACCGGTTTTTTTACCACATCACTACATCAAAGATTATTTTAGTTCATTCAATTTCGTTCGTTCTTTTCCTATCTCTTTTCGTGCCCCCCGCTTCCGCTCGTTCGTACCCCCCCGTTGAGTCTTGAACGAAACGGCAAGAATCGCGTTTGTGCGTAAAAATATCTCAGTTTTTGTGTGAACTATTGAATAATTCTCACAATACAAACTGCTGCAGGCGACCTTTAGTGCATTCACGTAATTATCATGTAACATAGTGCAACGTTATGTGTTCTTTCACATCGTTTTTGTGTCGAAAAATTTTCAAGTGACTCGTTTGGGGTGGTATCCTGTGGATTTCGTTCACTTTTGCTTTGCAATAATGGATAGACTTCCCGCTTACATCGTTGGAATTTAAAACATTGGGTGAGTCATCCACATTCGGAGCAAGTACTATGTAGGTTTTAATGTAGATGTATTTGGTCACATGTAGTAGGTAGATAAGTAATGCAAGTAAATGCACGCGATCACCGATGCACACAAGATTGTGTTGCAATAATTCCAATGCCTTACGTTATGATGTCCGTTTTTCGATTTTTACTAGTATATTTCTAAGTGGACACATCCATGCAAAATTTACTGGTAAAGAAAAGTAAACAAGTAAACAATAAGATCCCTTCAATCAGAAATATTTAGTTTGTACTATAGTATTTCTTGCTTCCATAACACTCTTACAACCTCTGCTGAATGGGTCTCCCCCAAGTTGGGGGAGACCCATTGTTAGGCAAAAACCACATGTGTTAGGCAAATCCACCATCCTTGGCAGGTGGATTGGTGAGCGGAGAAGAGGTGTTAGATTTCCTGCTTGCTATCTTGTAATCCACTCATTCAATCGAAGATCAAAACAAATCCCCTTATATAAAGATCTGCACCACACAGAAGGTATGATTACCTATACCTTACACTACTCAGAAGTGTAAATGTCCATTGTCCAGTATTACAAACATTTTTGTTATGATCTTTCACAATGCAAGATTCTGTGTGACAAGCATTTCTTGAAACTGAGATAACATATTATGATGTGCATCACATAATGGTGAATTAATGTTGTAAAACTGCCCACATTTAAGACAAATTAACAAAAAAGGGAGTCAGTCTTTTTGAATTTTATGACTCTAATTGCTAAAAGCCTGTATATATAAGTTCTCTTCCAGCAAACCTTTATTGGAGAGAGCAAAATTTGTAAAAGTGTGTACATGTGTTTAAACAAAGGATACAAGATTTAATTTTAACCTACTTATTAAATAGACTACTACACTAGTAGTTCTCCGAACAGTAGACCTCGTGAACACTAACTTTTTTCAACAATTAATTTACTTATTACTTAAGTGATATTTGGGTACCTTCAAATTTCTGTGAGTTTCATACTTTTTGAAATATTTTGAAAATAGTCGAAATTTTACCCATTCCCCCATCTCCGAAGATTGCAGAGCTATCCATCTGAAATGTATGTAGCGTTTGTGGATAGGTATGGATCTATACTTTACAGGAAAAATAAAGAAAAGTTTGTAATTCGAACACTTTTTGAAAAATAGTCAATAACCCGGCGAGCATGTGGTCAAAAAAGTTTCATTAGGTATGTGGCAGGGTATGCCCTACCCAGACTATAATGCACTCTTTTGTAGGGTTTTGTTTGGAAATATTTATTTTCAAGCTTAGGGTTGTTGAAATAAACTATTTTTAATGAAGTTAAGAAATAAAAGTCAATTTTAATTAGACAAATAAAGATTTTATTTATACACAGAAAAAATCAACGAAATTACAAGAAAAATATAGGAATTTTTGAAAAGTTGACTAATCACACAAAAAAAAAACGTTTTATTGTAACAAATTTTTGTTTAAAATTATAAAACAATGTAACCTTAAATAAAAAAACTAAAAATAACCCTTCTCTAATTCTTACCATCACTGGCATTACAAAACACCAACTGGGATATCCTCGGCCTGAGCGAAGTCCGAAGAATGGGAGAAAGCATTGTCGCACATCCAGACTTTATATTCTACCACAAAGGGGAAACCCCTGGAAAACATGGTGTGGGTTTTTTAGTCAAAAAATATCTAGCAAAGCACATAAATGGATTTTATGGAATATCAGAGCGCACAGCATTGTTGAACTTAAAACTACCAGACTACAAAGACCCATGGACAATTATCCAGATTTATTCACCCACAGAACAAGCAGAGACCGAAACAATTAGCCAGTTTTACCAGGATTTGAACAAAACTTTACAGACACATGCTCACAAAAATATCATTGTGATGGGAGACTTCAATGGCCAAATCGGAGAACGTCAATGGGATGAAGATGCAATTATAGGACCCTATACATCCAGTTCAAAACCTAGAAGCAGAAACGGAAAAATGCTCATGGACTTTGCAATGGAAAATAACCTGACCATACTAAACACCATATTCAAGAAAAATAAAAGTAGAATGTGGAGATGGTTGTCACCTGATGGCAAGTCAAAAAACCAAATTGATTTTATAATGACCAATAAACCTAAATGCTTCCCAAACATCAATGTTATCAATAATCTAAATTTCAACACCAACCACCGCATGGTCAGAGCTGAACTGAGTTCATCCCAACCCAATAACCCCAGACCAAAAATAAATCCTGAAATCATAAAACCTAACAAATATCTAATAGAAGAAATAGCCAATTCATTAAACTCAAAACTCAAAGCATACAAAGAAGAAACAAAACATGCAGGCGTACAGGAAAAATACAATTGGCTAGAACGTACAATCACAAACACTAGTAAAGAGCATAGCACCATAAAAGAAAATCCCAACAACTGAATGTCCAAAAAAACTACCAATCTCCTTGACCAAAGAGCAGCTCTATTAAGTGTGAAAACTACAGATAACAATAGAAAGAAAATAGCAAAAATTAGCAAAGAATTAAAAGAAAACATCAGGAAACACAGGAGACAACGGCGGATGGAAACAATAGAGAGACATATTAGACAGACAGGAGGCATAAAAAAGGCGTACAAAGAATTAACAAATAAAAAATAATGGATTGTAAAGATGGAAAACAGCAGCGGGACTGAGAAGATAGGTAGACAGAAAATACTCAGGATCGCTACAGGTTACTACACTGAACTATACAAAAACAACACAAACGAAAGAGAAGTAGACCTACCAGAGAATGAAATTGTACCATACATCATGCAGGAAGAAACGGAAAAAGATATTGATACCCAGAAAAAAGATAAAGCTCCAGGACCAGACGGCATAAGTAATGAAATACTAAAGCAAACTAAAGTAGCAATGACACCTATACTCACAGAAATTTTCAACAACGTGGTCAACTGATGTCTCCAGAAGACAATATAAACAAAGAAGTCGAAAGAAGAATTGCGAACAGCCGGAAAAAATACTAGAGCCTAAAAGAAGTAATGAAAGACAAGAACCTACACATTTCAACAAAAAGCAAACTATTTAATACAAGCATCTTACCTGTATTGGCATATGGGAGCGAAACATGGGCCTTAACAAGAAACGCATCAAACAAACTCTCCACATGCCAACATGCCATGGAAAGAAGTATGGTAGGGATCAAAAGAATAGACAAAGTAAGAAATAGCAACATAAGAAACAAGACTAAGGTACAGGATATAACTCTGAAAATGAAAATGGTACCCAAGGGATGGGAAAAGAAAGAGAGGCAGACCACAGAGAAGATGGGATGACGATATAAAACAAGTTGCAGGAACTACATGGGGTAGAGTGGCCATAGAAAGGCCAGAATGGAGAAGACTGCGCAGGGCAGGCAGGGTATAACTTACCCGAGACAGCTTGTCGCACGTAGAACTCACCCAGCGCCTCGTGCTGCACTAAGATCACGCCACTATCCCCTCCCCTACGAGAAGAAGAAGAAGAAGAAGAAGAAGAAGAAGAAGAAGAAGAAGAAGAAGAAGAAGAAGAAGAAGAAGAAGAAGAAGAAGAAGAAGAAGAAGAAGAAGAAGAAGAAGAAGAAGAAGAAGAAGAAGAAGAAGAAGAAGAAGAAGAAGAAGAAGAAGAAGAAGAAGAAGAAGAAGAAGAAGAAGAAGAAGAAGAAGAAGAAGAAGAAGAAGAAGAAGAAGAAGAAGAAGAAGAAGAAGAAGAAGAAGAAGAAGAAGAAGAAGAAGAAGAAGAAGAAGAAGAAGAAGAAGAAGAAGAAGAAGAAGAAGAAGAAGAAGAAGAAGAAGAAGAAGAAGAAGAAGAAGAAGAAGAAGAAGAAGAAGAAGAAGAAGAAGAAGAAGAAGAAGAAGAAGAAGAAGAAGAAGAAGAAATTACCCACAATTAAGTGTGAACATAAACCTTAGAAACTGATGTGAATTCTATGCGATGCTAGAGATTGGAGATTGTTATTATACTCCCTCGTAAATAAATAAAATAATAATGTTTATTTGCAGGTGCTTCCTCGGCATGGATGAGTGTGTCCTCAACGATCTCCTCGAGTGCTCGGTTTGTCTGGAGCGCTTGGACACCTCATCCCGTGTGCTGCCGTGCCAGCATACATTCTGCTTGAAATGTTTGAAGGTAGGGAATCAAAAACTATGTGCAAAGATGGGTAAAAATACCCAGTAGCTTATTAAAGGTGTAAATAAGTACTACTAGTAAACAAACTTTCTACTCAGCCGTGAGCACCTACTTCTGAGTGTTGGCCTCCTCTTTATAATATTATTAAATAAGATAAATTAATCCAAAAGGGTATGAAACATTTTTATATGGAAGGTGGCCCTAACATTTGATTTTTTTTAGTATCGCCGCGCGCGCACAATAAAAGTTATATATTCTGATCGAGGACATTAAACAAATAAAAAGGGTCACATAAAATAATATCCTTACTAAAGCGTCAGATTTCTAAGATTATTGTGTCCGATTTTGAATAAAATAAACAAAATGGTGACCGATGTTAGGGCCACCCTCCATGCAAAGCTCAAAATAAAATTTAAATATTTGGATCGAAGACACTAAAACAAATAAAGATATTATTTAGAAGACATTTTTTATATGTTTCTTATCATCTATCCAAATATTTATCATTTATTGTGCGCGACGATTTTGAAAAATATAAACAAAATGGTGACCGATGTTAAGACCAAAATCTAACCCCTTAGGGTCAATTCACACCGAGACGCGACGCGACGCGACGATACTCAAAGAGGCCAATGATTTCGCGCTACGCCGCGCGTCGTCGCGAGACGCATCGCAACGTCGCGAGGCGCATCTTAAAATCGTAGCAGGACGACGACGCCTCGCTGCGCAGCGAGATGCCGCGAGGCGCAGCGGAACGTATCTACTAGCCGCGGGCGCCGCGCGGCCCCGTATTTTTGTAAACTTCTTCCTCTTCATCTTCTGCAAGAAGTCCGATTATAACAAGATCCCAGTCTATCATTATATTTTCAATCGAGCACTCGACCGAACTGCATCAATTCTAAACGAAGTCTGAACGGAAATAGTAGAGAAGTCGCCACAGCGGCCTCAGGCTGCGCCTCGCGGCGTCGCGCGGCACCGTGAGACGCAGCACCGCTCTTGCACGCCGCGCGTACCGGCGATGCACCGCTGCGTCACGATACGTCGCGCTACGCCGCGAGGCACCTCGAGGCGCAGTGCTGCGTGGTGCAACGTAATCTGAATTCTCACAATGTAATGTGTATCTTTTCGTGTAGTGAATAAAGTATATTCTGAGTCGCTCTATGAAAAATGTGCGCGCAGCGTCGCGCCGCGTCGCGTCTCGGTGTGAACTGACCCTTACTGATACAATAAGATAAGGATAAGAATTCGGATATTATATGTCCCATCTAAACGGTGTGCCGTAAGCTAGCAACTGGATGAGTCAATCAAATGATTCAGTTTAGATTACAGCAGCAATAAAGAAGTGTTTATTTACGATCCCAGAGGACGAGCGGCAGGATACTGTATACTGTCGGGGAAATAATGCCTTAGACAAGTTAGCTAAGCTAATTGTTCGAACAAACCCGTAGCACGGACGCAATTTTGCTACGTGTCTATCGACGCGCCGTTGCCGTCGATTTGCCGAAATTTAATTCAATGGTTTCGGGGCTATACCATCACAAGACCGAAACCTTTACTACTCTGTGAACAAGGTACTAAGAGCGCGTAACAAAAAGCCGGGGCAACTACCAGAATATTTAATGTGCATGCATTTTAATGAAAATATAACTCTAGGTTAGATAGAATAGAACAGCATTTATTTCGACACACACATAGGTACATAGTAAACATTCAAAACTAAACAAAGAACAAGGAGGTTTATACTAAATTGATAGATTAATAGATCACAGCTGCATGTAAAAACCTACTTAAACGTTGGTTATACGAAACCTTAAAATGAAAATCTCTATAAGAATTGTACTTTTAAATGATAAATTCACATAAATAGTTAAATACTAATAAGAACTCTATCTGTCGCGCAGTTTTCCCCGACAGTACAGCCGGCAGCCTCGCTTGTTTATATTAGGATGTCGTAATTGTAAACGCGAAGGGTCGTTCATGCTACTCTAAATAAAATTACCTTTAGCGGTCACTTTCAGAAACCTAAAGAATTAACTGCTTTATGTAACCGAATAAAAATTTTGTAATATAGTCCCTGCTTTCTTCTAAAATTATATGTATTTAGCAGTAAGTTTTAGAATTCCTTCTTGAACAGTCCTGTCAAACAAGCTAAAATCCATACCATACTATCCTAGGTACTAATATTATAAAGCCGAAAGTTTGTGAAATCTGAATTTTTGTTACCTAGGATCTCCAACACTACTGAACAGATCAAGATGAAATTTTGCGTACGTTTAGAGCAAAGCCTTACTTAAATAATAGTCTACTTATAAATTTTAAAAACCCGCCGACGTTTATTTGCTGAACAGATTTTCATGAAACGGCTAAGAACTCGGGATAAAACATGGCATGGCTAAGAACACTCGGGATAAAATTATCTATGACACAAAAAAAACTATACGAAAATCGCTTCATCCGTTTGGGAGCTACGATACCACAGACATATACACAGATACACAGACAGACACGTGCAGACACGTCAAACTTATAACACCTCTCTTTTTGCGTTGGGGGTTAAAAAAAACAACAAATCTAAGAACTAATACTTTCATGGCCCAAGACGCAGATGATCTCCCAAAGGCCCGTGTAGCGCCGGCACGCCGCCGCCCCTGCGCGGGTCGCACCGCCGTGTCTGGGCAGTGAATGCATCCACTATTTAAACTATCTAGCAATAACTTTTACATTGTTTCTTTCTTCCACAGTCCAACTAATAACTTCTCGTTAACGTCTCCTTCAATCTAACCTTAGCTACAATCGAATGATTCACTCGATACCTTATTGCCCTGAGTTTAAATACACTGACCTCTTACGATACAAAGTTGCAGGGCACCTACACTATAAGCTTATTTTGTTATTTACTAACAGGGCTTTGTCTTGCTCCAAATAAAAATCAAAGACTATTTATTTCCATAAATACAATAAAACACTTAGAAAAAGTCAAATTATAAAACTAAACACTGACACGGTGCTCCGAAGATACGAGTGAATTACCTAAATATTTTCGACATCGTCGACGTTAGTAACATTCGGAAGATTGTATACTAGCTTCTTAAAAGAGGAACGCTCAAATTAGGTCCAATTAGGTCCGCTTTCGTGTTTCCCGTGCGTATTGTTGTCTCGGTTGCACTTCGGTCTAGGTATGTCTTTCCATCTTAGCTATTCATTAGGTAGGTATATTGCAAAATATTGGAAGTAGCGTGTCTTTGCATTTGGTTGTAAGTTGTAACACAACACAGGCCATTTGTTGAGTAAGTGCTGGGAGAACGTACAATGTTTTTATGTATTATCTATGTTTTAATACCTTTGTTTACAAAAAAAAAATCTAGGTTTCTTGAACCGCCCCCCCGAAGGGTTCCCGCCTTGTCGAGGCGGGGGGGCTTAGTAATTGCGGCCTAGTCACCCGCGATGAAGCTAAGAGGAACCCATGGGGCCGTGCTCACGCAGACGGCGACACGGCTGGCCCCTGGACGGACCGCTCTTCTGGGTTTTGCGCTCTAAGCCCAGTTGGAGCGGTAGTAGGTTGCGGTGTCGTATGGGAGGCACCGCAACTGAGGCGGGCGGCTGTGCTGTATGGGCAGCATGGCCGCAGTGAGGTGGAGGCCGCGGCGGGAGAGGAGTGCCGGTATTGAGGTACGCCGCTCTCCCTGCCTTCCGCGGCCTTGGCTGGGTCGCCACCGTATGATGGCGGACGCGGTGGGGTCACAGGGGAGGAGGTCTGTCGGTAAGGCGATGGCCGCTCTCCCTATCCTCTGCGACCGTGTGGCAGGCGGCGGGGCCACTCGACTTACCCGTCGCAAGGTCCCCCACCTTTGGCGTTCGGACACGGGGTCGTCCGGCGCCCAATTGGCGGTTAAGGTCCCCAAGGTGGTCGTGGCACGTCATGTGTTTCTGGCGCGTCGCGAAGAGGGGGTGCTGCACACCCCCAGTGAGGGGCCCGATATCGGGCAGCCGCGGTGGGTTCGTGGATGAGTGAAAGCGTTTCCACGTTCCTACCACAAGCGGCAGAGGCGGAAGCACCCTGAGGGTTTTAGTGGTGTTAGAGTCCCACATCATCGTACTGTCTCCCCGTGGCAGTACGATATGCGTGCGCATTTCCCTCAGGATAAAAAAAAAAAAAAAAAAAAGAAAAAAGGTTTCTTGAACCGAGTACTTATAAGTATAGGTACTTATTTGTAATACCTACACGACGACCTCTGTGGCGCGGTGGGCGAAGGTCCGCCGGCGACGCAGGAGGTTGCGGGTTCGATTCCCGCCTCGGGACAAATATTTGTACGATCTGCAGATATTTGTTCAGGGTGTTCTGGTCGTTTTCTATTTAATAAAAAATATCTATCTATGTACTTACTCGTATATTATTATGTATATCAGTTATCTAGTACCCATAACACAAGCTCTGCTTACCTTGGGGCTAGATAATGCTGTGTAAATTGTCCAGCATTATTTATTATTATTATTTACCTACTCAATGAGATTTATACCAATACTTCTTTGTACATACTAATATAATAGAGCTCAAATTTGTTGGTTAATTTGTCGTGGGTAGAGTACCTAATCTCTGGAACAACGGGTCCGATTCTAAAAATTCTTTCACGAATATGTAGCTCCATTATCCCTGAGTGCTATACCAGTTACGACGAGAGAAGCCGCGGGGCGCGGACAGCTGCTAGAATAATTGCGTGATCGATTCACTTTCACCTCGGACCTTATCGGAACGTGACAATTCATTCTTCGCTTAAGGGGGTACCTACCCTCAAATTGCTTATTTTCAACTCCGTCGGACCTCCATATCTTCCAAACTACTGAATATTTAACTTTGAAATTTATATATGGTAAAGTTCAGGACTTATTCTATCGATCATTATGTTTCGAAAACACGATTCCATAAAATTTTCTCGTTAGAAAAAAATCGCAAAGTTACCTCTAATTTTTTACTAAAACCCTAATTTCTCAATAAATACAGATGATACGATCTTGAGATTAAGCATAGTAATTGAGCTAAGTATAAAGAACATTTTATATGTTGCCTTTTTTTCAATTAACTATTCTAATGTTTGTGGGGAGCAAATAACTACTAAAAACTTGATTTTTGGGCTTACGCCGCTTTGCTCTGTCCCGCTCCTGTGAACGCGAAATCCTATGCCTATCCTCTTCACACAATAACGAGGTAGGGCACCCCCTTAACTGATAAATGTAAACAGTAGTGAAATGTTGGTGAAAAACAAACAACGACCGGTTCCTAGTATTCCTTAACCTTGGAAATTGATGACAGCCTTGGTCATGGCAACGTATTTCGGTGTCAGGTTTACGAAGCTTTGATATTTAAGAAGTTATTAACGCCCTTAATCAAAAGGTAAACCTGTCAACTTCAACTTCTTGATTTAGTGGTGATAGACTTATGTTAGATGTTAGTTACCTCTTCGCTCTAACAACTGAACCGCTCGGGGCTTCAACAGCTTAAGATCTTAAGAACGCGTAAAACAACCTAAAATCTAAATATCAAACTAAACTAACCATCAAGTTCCATTACTGCGGCTCCCAACTTGAACAACACAGGGGAGGAGTTTTTGCGTCTAAAGTTTACCCTACCTCGATTTAATTGTACTCAATGCATGGCTTTTTATACTATTAATTTTTCATTTGACTGTAATTTTTTGCTTGACTGTTTATATAATTTAATTTGTTTACTTGTGCACCTAATTATTTACCTGCCTACACCTTTTTGACATGTATATTATCTTATACCAATAAATAAATCTCAATCTGAATTAAGCATGAAAACTAAATAGCATTGTATAAGAATAACTTTCTATAAACGTAGGTGGCTAATAGGACACAGAACCAAGGGTGCATATAAATAGAGTGCTGTTCAGCATTGTTTATTTATATTTTCTCGTTAGGGTGGCTTAAACAGGTATATGTTGACGCAAACGATCGCTTTAATTAAATTAGGGCTCTATTTTTGTGGCCCCCATGACGTTAGAACCTCTCCATTTCACGATTCCTATAAAAAACAACAAAATATAAATAAAAGATGCTTTGTTTATCATCAGCTCCTCCCCCCGACGTCGCACGCGCTTGTTTGGTATCAAATGTAGCCTATGCCCTTTCCGGCGGTACCGTCTACCTGCAAAATTTCAGATTTCATTATTTTATTATAAATTTCATTTTTTTAAATGGGCGATAGCCTTTATTCAAAAGAAAATTATACTAGTATTTACAATTGAAACAATTGATCTAACTGCAGACTGTTGCAAACAGTCTACAGCTAGCTCAACTGATCCATATCAATACCTAATATCAATAATAATAAAGTTCATTAATTTTTTATCTATTTATCTATCAATAAGATCTGTTCAGCTGTTCGTGAAAAGATAACAGACAGACAATCATAATTACTTTCGTTTTTGTAATATTAGTAAAGACATGGATGAATATTTATGGCTGACTTAAATCCAGGTGAGCATAGCCATGAACAAAAGCTAGTCTCAATCACACTAATTCAATTTCAAGTTGTTTGTGGGTTTCATTGTAAGTAATAAGTAACTAGCTACTATCCGCGGATTTTTCAAGTAGCCTATGTCCGTACCCGTGATATCCTGCCAAATTTCATTGAGGCTGCACAAGTCGTCCGATCCAACTCATCAGTGGGCGCAGCCTAAATGTATGCTATCTCACCTGACATAATAGACATTCCCGCGCGCTTGATGAAATGCATATAAATTGATTCGTAAAACGGCCGCGTAAAAAATGGGAATAGACTTGTAATACAAAGGTTATTATATAAAAACTATTGAGAGTATCTTTTCAAAATAAATTTATTTCAGCTTTTGAATAACTAAACTATGTCGGTACGGGCTTTTATTTTAGAGTTTACTTTCTCCGTATGTTATTTATTTTCGCCCAAAGTTGGGCTAAAATCGGTGTTGAAATACGAAAGTGTAGAACCTTGTATTTTTTTTTATTTATAATATTTTACGGTTTCGGGTGTGTACAGACATAGATAATGATGAGATAAATTGATACTATCATTAGTTTTGGATGGTCAACATCAAACAGCGTAGTAGTTAGACGTTTGTATGGACCCTTCCACGTTTGTATGGAAAGATGAGCGACTCGTTAAGGCGTGAAAAAGTAACAGACGGACATAGTTACTTTAGAATTTATTATTTAGCAAGTATGGATATGGATTTACAAAAGCATGCCACAGACCTATTTTACTCAGGGACGTCTAAGGCAAAGCGGAAATAACCACTAAAAAGTGTTTTCTACCTTGACTCACAAACTGTTGATAAAATCAATCGATAAGATTATGAACACGCTACTTAATATTCACATAAACAATTTTCAACGTATAAGTTCTCGGTGTTTTTGTTTAGGATTACCAGAGATTACTTCATCGTTCGTATGAATGATGAAGTAATCTCTGGTTTCGGGAACGAGAATTCCCAGGACTAAATCCTACCGTGGACGTATGTCCAGTCCACCCACGGTTGAACGTGTCTTCCACAAGTGACAAGTTCTCGGTGTTTTTGTGGAGGATTACCAGAGATTATTTCATCATTCATACATCCACGGTTAAACGTCTCTCTCCACAAGAGGGGCTTTGCCACAATCACCGCTTGGCAGGCGGATAGGTGATCGCATTTGAGGTGTTAAAAACACACAGAAGCTGCTGCCCTTCCTCTGGTAGTTCCCTTATAACTTCTTTCGGCATTTACAAGCATCTCAACAGCCTATATTGGTCCACTGCTGGACGCAGGCCTCCCCCAGATAGGCGACATTTTGGCTTTTGTTTATCTTATGGGGGGTAGTGCCCATAGTTTCCACGCTGGGCATGCGGGTTGGGGAGTTCGGTGGTGGAACTTCTGAAGGAGGCGCTGCTGCCCGACCCCGGTAGAAATCCCTTAGTCGCCTCTTAAGACACCCGTGGAAAGAGTTGGGGTGGTGCAAATTCTAAGCCGGCACCACACGGCGCTACAAGCATAACAAGAATCTGTCTAGATGTTTTTAATAAAAGTTTCGATAACTTGCTTCTGCCCGCGGCTTCGGAAGCGATTTTCATGTAGCCTATGTCCGTCCCCGGGATATTGTTAACCTCCCTGCCAAATTTAATTAATATCCGTTCAGCCGTTTAGGCTTAGAAAGTTAACAGACAGACAGACAGAGTTACTTTCGAATTTAATTAATAAGGAATAAGGAGTAAGAATGGATGCTGGACATCACACTAATATTATAAATGCGAAAGATTGGATGGATAGATGGATGGATGGACGTTTGTTACCTCTTCACGCCAAGAAATTTCAACCCGATCCGTTCAGACAATTCTAATTCTGGAATCAAACATAGGCTACTTTTTATCCCATAAGTCAGTTCCCATGGTATAGAAATTACCTTTAAACGTTTCCATAAGACAACGCGTGCGAAGCCGCGGGCATAGACTAGTCTTACATAAGATGCTCTAGCCCCAAAGTATATAAGCAGAGCTTGTGTTATTGGATCGTCCGATTGACTTATAATACTTGAGCTTTACTGCTTTCACAGATTATGCAGAAACCCTAGTTAAACTATACAAAACAATTATTAAATTAAGTATGCAGCAATCTTGTATTTAGGTGTAATTTGGCACAAGACCTTCTGATATGTCTTGAAAGAGAAATGGTCTATACTCAGTTAAGTGTTATATGTAGGTAGTCAAATACGCTGCCATTTTAATTTCTGCCACTAGGGACAAAAACATTGAAGTGAAGATAAAATCGATACTTCTCTCTTTATTTTTATTAAATAATAATTTATAGTTTAAAATTTTGTTTCGTCTAAGTGCTCTTTCGTAACTCAAGAAATAAAGTTATTGATTTCTGATTTCAAACACTCGTCTTACGTATTCAGCTTTCTTCAAAAATAAGAGTTGTTGGTTGTTGAACGCACATATTTTCTAGAACTTGTAACATGTTAGCCTGGCATATTGCATCATCATTCAAGACTAAACTGACTCATCATTACAATTAATAAGAAACGTTGCCAATTTATACAGACAGTATCATCTAACGCCCTTAGTTTATTTGGATTCACACCGTATCACGTGTAGAGTCTGACTGCGTCTCCTCCGTTTTCCCGGGAAATTGAGCTAAAGCGTATACCCGACCCAAATCAGCGCTACCACTTATTTTAACATTATTATGCTAAACGAAGGAATTTCAAAAAAGCGAACATGCAGTTTGTGATATACCTATCATAAGCTTATTTTTAATGCCTCTGTAAAAGTTTTATTTAGTACAAGCTTCGGCCCGCGGCTTCGCACGCGTATTTTCGGTATAATAAGTAGCCTATTAAGTTAGGCTTTGCTCTAAACGTACGCCAAATTTCATCTCGATCTGTTAATTAGTTTTGGAGATCCTAGGTAACAAAAATTCACTAGTAATTTACAACGGCATATTTACCATGATTTGAGTTTTGAGCATAATTTAGGTACATATTTCACCCGAGCTTCAAGTTAAGTACATATTATGTAGTTTATACCATGTTTTTTTGTGACCCCCTCTGTCAACCGTTTGCTTCTATCGCGATAAAAGATTTTGTTCCATTTTTACCTTACAACGCATAACGAAATATTTGCCATGTTTGTTGGTATTATGAGTTTCAAACGTTGTATTCCTATCTATTACAGGTGATTGTAGAATCCCACAAGGAGCTGCGATGCCCGGAGTGCAGGGTGCTGGTGGAGGTGAAGGTGGAGGAGCTTCCTCCGAACGTGCTCCTCATGAGGATCCTGGAGGGGATGAAGAACGCGCCGCGGAAACCGGTGGCCGGGCAGCGGGCAAGGACTGGACATTCACAGGTGAGACGATAATTGTACTGGTTTGGTCAGAAATAAATAATATCCCAAAAAAATTCGGCTTCGACGGGACCTGAAGCGGAACCTTCCCTAAATTCTAAAGGGATTTTTTCCGAGATTAGAGTTTTGAGCGTTCCAATATTTCGGTACAGTTTCATGCGCCTTGTTTATCACAGAATAACTGAACGCACGGCGAGTTAGTTTTTATTGGTGGACGTACCTTTCTACCCTCATTTTTGTCTTTTGCTACGAACGTTACCACTACCACCGGTTTCATTATCGAACGCAACTCGATCACGACATACAACCTCAACCTCCTCAACCTCAACAGCCTGTAGTGGTCTACTACTGGACGCAGGCCTCCCCCTGATAAGCGCCTTATTGGCTTTTATCACATGGGGGTAATGCCCATAATCCCCACGCTGGGCATGCGAGTTGGGGATCTCAGTTCGGTGGTAGAATGTTCTGCAGGGGCGCTGCTGCCCGCCTCCGGTAGATATCCCTTAGTCGCCTCTTACGACACCCGCGGAAAGAGTTGGGGTGGTGCAAATTCTAAGCCGGCACCACACAGCGACACACAACACTTGTTTAAAACGTGTGTTTAATAAAAATCTAATTTTTAACAGTTCATAGACCTCCTATTTTTGAGCGAGTTCTTTTCAAATCCATAGATATACTCGTATTTCGTTCTAAATGTATACCTGCCAAGCTGTTTAGTTGACATTTTGTACGGAATCAACACATTCATGGCCCAAGACGCATTCATGCCAGTCTCCGCCCCGTGTAGAGGCTGGGTAGTGAATGGTCTAAAGCAGATCCCATCGAAATAAGTCGTATACTTGCCCTCAAAACATATTTTATGTTGTGTAATTTCACTAAAATAAGCCTTACTTTCTAAAACGTTGTTTCGTTGTTCGTAGGCGCAGCAAACTCCATCGCGCGACATTAAGCACCTGCCGCCGCACGCGAGGGCAATTCACGATTACATGTCCAAGGAAATTGGGTAAGTACTATTGATTCACTAGAAATGGGGTAAGAATTATTGATTCACTGCAGTAGGTTAAAGAAATACAGAAATACAGAAATACAATTTATTGATAAAACCAATTTACATGTCGAATTTTTGTAGGGAATACACAATGTATCGAGGTCACAAATTAATAAAATAAATCACATGGAATCAACAAAATTAAAATAAAGTCATAGATGAATATAGGGTTTACAGTTGTAAAAGTTCGTCAACAGAATAAAAATTCTGCTCGACAAGCCAACGTTTCAGTCTTAATTTAAAACACGATATACTGCCATCAGCTGTGACAGAGTCTGGTAATTTGTTATACACTGCCGGTCCCATCACATGAGTTAACTTTGAAGACTTCGTGAGAGAGCGGGCGATGGTCGCGAGCTTTCCGGCATTCCGCGTTCCGTACGAGTGGATGTCGCCGTTCTTCATGAACTCGTTCAGGTTCGAGCGAACATAAACCGCCACCTGCATGATCACAATGCAGGGTAGCGTAAGTATCCCGAGCGCTGTAAAATGTGGTCTGGCGGAGACATCTCGGCGGATATTAACAAGGGTGCGTATGGCTCGTTTTTGCATACGGAAGGCGCGCTCCCAGTCGGCAGCTCGCCCCCATAGCTCAGCACCATACTGCAGCACCGAGTGGACTTAGAAGAATTGACTCGCTCGAAACGGGGTAGGGATTATTGATTCACAATTCACTAGGAATAGAGTCGTGTAGGGAAAATTCGACTAAAACAATTATTCTACTAAAACAACTCCCTTAACAACTAATAAATTATTTTAAACTAAAACAATTTCCTTCCCCCCCCCCGGGGCATAAAGTTGAGCAACGCTGGTTTTCTGGCAGGACCATTTTAAACTAAAACAATTTCCTTCCCCCCCCGGGGGGCATAAAGTTGAGCAACGCTGGTTTTCTGGCAGGACCTATGAGTCTTGATGAATAATGTAAATAGCTCTTTTAAGCTTGCCGCAAACCTTCTCACAGCGCTTTCCTTGGCTGGCGAGGCGAGCCGCACTCCCATTACGCAACATGGCGAGCGAAGTGAGCCGCGCTCAAATCATAAAAACATTTTCGCGGAAGTCATTTCCATGTTAGGAGTCTAATCTTATTTACATAGATTATTAATTATATTGTATGTTTGGCACAGTGACCTCTCATTCAAGAAAGGCGAGATTATCTTCCTCCAGAAGAAACTGGACCTGTTCTGGTACCAGGGGCAATGCTCCGGCCGGACCGGAATGTTTCCCATCACTTATGTACAGGTATGTATCTCAACTGAGCCGTGGATGTCGTAAGATTCGTTTAAGGGAACCTACCAGTCAAGTCTGCTCGTCATCCATACCGCAATGCTTGAAAACTAAAGTTTTTAATCAGTGCGTCCTGCCTGTCATGTCATGACCTACGGAGCTGAAACGTGGACACTCATGGAAGGGCTGGTCCACCAGTTCAAAGTCGCTCAGTGAGCTATGGAAAGAGCTATGCTCGGAGTATCTCTGAAGGATAGGATTCGTAACGAATACATTCGACAGCGAACCAAATTTATCGACATAGCTCAAAGTGGCAGTGGGCCGGCCATATCTCGCGAAGAACCGACAACCGCTAGGGTAAACGTGTTCTTGAGTGGTGACCGCGACTCGGCAAACGTAGAGTAGGACGCCCTCCGGCCAGGTGGGATGACGATCTGCGAAAGACGTCTTCCGCTGTCCTGTCTTCATCTTGCCGCATCCAGCATCTGTCAGCAGATGCTGGATGCGGCAAGCTGAAGACAGGGCGCTATGGCGCTCATTAGGGGAGGCCTATGTCCAGCTGTGGACTAATATAGGCTGCTACTGATGATGATGAACCTACCAGAAGAATGGCAGCAACTTCCTTCTGTGTATTTTTAACACCTCAACTGCGGTTATTAATCCATCTGCCAATCGTAGTTATTATGGCAAAACGTGTGCTGAGGTGTGTATCACCGTAGCTCTGTTGTTTTGTAGAAAAATTATTTACCAATAGTTTCTCGACACCTTTTCCCCGGATAAAAAGCCTTTAAGCCTCCATTCCACAGCCGCGATTTTGAAGCGCGTGTTGGGTCACGCGATTTGTTGCGATATTTGTTTGCAGTATATTTTGTCCTAAAACGCATACAATCTTACACACTGCTTGGAGGCTTTATGTTAATCCGGGTCGAGAGTTACATTTATGAAAAATTTCAGTTTGATCCATTCAGTACCTCTTGCGTGAAAAAGTAACAACCATACATCCAAACATGCAAAGTTTCCCAGAGCTAACCGGCGAAATGTGTCAAACAGCCAATACCCATCCGGTGAGATTGTAATTAAACGAATGATGTCTAGTTGTGTGGTGCCGGCGGCTTAGAATTTGCACCACCCCAACTCTTCCCGCGGATGTCGTAAGAGGCGACTAAAGGATATCCACCAGGGGCGGGCAGCAGCGCCCCCTGCAGAACAATTCTAATACCGAACTGCGATCCCCAACCCGCAGGCCCGGCGTGGGGATTATGGGCATTACCCCCATGTGATAAAAGCCATTAAGGCGCTTATCAGGGGGAGGCCTGCGTACAGCAGTAGACCAAACAGGCTGTGGACGATGATGTCTCATTGAAGACCGCTATCAAATAAATTGAGCGAGGCGCAGGAGGTTGCTGGTTCGATTCCCGCCTTGGGACAAATGTTTGTACCGGGTGTTCTGGTCGTTTCTATGTTAAAACATATCTATGTAATGTATGCATATCAGTCGTCTAGTACCCATAACACAAGCTCTGCTTAGCTTGGGGCTAGATGATGCTGTGTGTATTATTTATTTATTTATATTTATTAGTTTGTTAAGTTTAGCTTTCGTGAAAAAACAGTAACAAGCATGAATTTCCTAGACTATTGTTTTGACAATAGCCGTATGAATTTCTACAAAATTGAAATTCATAAGTAATTTTTTATGTTTTCCAGGTGATAGTTCCCCTGCAAGTGCCGACGGCTCTCTGCAAAGCCCTTTACGACTTTAGGATGTCAGCACCGGACGAGGAAGGTTGTTTGGCATTCGATAAAGGTAAAAAATCATTTTTAAACTTTCTCCATGTAAAGTAGTTTGAAGATTTTTCCAATTCTTTTTATTTTATATTACTTTTATTACTTTTTTCCCCCTAACGTTATTTTTTTCAAAATCTCCGCGCACAATGAAAGTTATATTTGGATAGAAGACACTACAAGTAAAAAGTCTCATAAAATAATGTCCTAAAGCTAAGACAGATGAAAATAACTATAATTTTTCTATATATGTATCTCAGAAACCTGACGATTTAGGACATTATTTTGGAAACTTTATTTATTTTGTTTAAGTGTCCTCTATCCAAATATTATAATTTCTATAGTGCGCGGCGATTTTGAAAAAAAAAAACGAAATGGTGACCGATATTAATGCCAAAAATCCTTAAACCCATTATAAAACACATTGTAATAAATATTCACGGGTATTTATCACGTTTACAACTTGACACGTCTAAAACTTGAAAAATAAACGAGGTTCCAATAGCTGAGCACATAGTACACTCACGGCCGAATACTCAAACGCAACTCCGAGTTGTGTCCCTAATCACTGGATTGAATAAAGAAACCTCAAGTCATCTGCAATAAAAGACTAATTGGCAAGAGAGTGGTTCGGAAAGCGATTGAGATTTATAAATATCTTTATTTTAATCGTTAAGACGGTTTCACACTGCCTCGGCCACTTTATTCCCTATTAATACAATTTTCTTTTATCAGATTTTACAACCTTTTAACATTGTTTATGCCGGTTGAAGTAACAATGAAAAAAACTTAAAAGTGAACAAAAAGAACACTTCTAGAATGAACAAAACAAAATTAACCCATAAGAAAATTAACTGATTAACTACGTAACACTACATAACAAGGTACATATTTAATCAATACTTAACTACGTGTACTTATGAAGCTGAGTTGCCATTTGAGCCAGCATAGTTAGCTAACTCAAATAGCAGTCTAGCCTGACTGGTGTTTGGGTAAGCTGGTATTTGGTGGAAGGCACCTACATCAAGATCATTGATGTTCAGTTCCTGGAGAACCGGCTGGCGCTCGGGCGGGTTCTGGCCACACTCCACAATGTCGTATTGTTGTTACAATGTAGTGTTGTTGGTACAATGTAGTATTGTTGTTACAGTGTAGTATTGTTGTTACAGGAGCGATTATAACGGTGCACAGGCGAGTGGACGAAAACTGGGCGGAAGGCAGGCTGGAGCAGAAAGTGGGGATATTCCCCATCGCGTTCGTGGAGGTCAACCAGGCAGCGCGGATGCTAATGAACAAGTAAACTTATATTTATACTAGCTTTATCTAACAAGTAAACTTATATTTATACTAGCTTGCCCGCGGCTTTGTACGCGTATTTATCTGTATAATAAGTAACCATTGGTGTCAATTCAGATGTCACCTAAACTAAACTAATTTGACAGCACTAAAAATGATGCTATCCTTTTTAATTTGATCGTTATGAAAGGGAAATCAATATTTTTAGTGCTGTCAAATTAGTTTAGTTTACTTTTGGCGACAACTGAATTGACACTGTTATCTAAGTTAGACTATGGTCTAAATGTATCTTAAATTTCATCTTGATCTGTTCTGTAGATTTGGAGCACAAAGTATGTAAAATTAATATAAAATTCACACTTCACAAACTTTCGGCTTTATAATTTTATTAGTAAGATTTACGGTCACTTGACTTATAAGATAAGACAGGCTGGAGCAGTAAGTAGGGGATATCCCCCATCTCGTTCGTAGAAGTCAACCATGATAATGATTATGTAAAGTTATATTTATGTTTGCGGAGTCACTTGTCATGTCGAGGTCTCGGCGTAAGAATATAGACCCGTTCAACTCAGGCTGTGGATGTTTACTACATACACAGCCTGAATTGAACGGTTTGGCTAAAGTTTGTCGCACTCCTGAAAAACGCCGCTGCAGCATAGTACAAAATGTGCATTAAGATATGGGCTTTAGCGCGTAAAATTTAGATGAATTTTATATCGTCGGCATCAGCTGACACATAGCTCGCGGACCACTCGATTGAAGCTTGGGAAGCCATTATGTCACTGTAAAATGTCTTTAGATACCTCAACCTCAACAGCCTGGATTGGTCCACTCCTGGATGCAGGCCTCCCCCTGATAGGCGCCTTATTGGCTTTTATCACATGGGGGTAATGCCCATAATCCCCACGTGTGGGTTGGAGATCGCAGTTAGGTGGTAGAATTGTTCTGCAGGGGACGCTGCTGCCCGCCCCCGGTGGATATCCCTTAGTCTCTTACGACACCCGCGGGAAGAATTGGGGTGGTGCAAATTCTAAGCCGGCACCACACAGCTATGCTATGTTCATTAGTGGGCGTATATAGGCTTTTATGGTATGGTATCGAAGCTGTTTGTGACGTCTAGCATTAAATTGTTATAAATTAATTTCAGGACATCCCTCAACCGGCCCGTGCCTCCCATACCCGACAATCCGAAGGCCGGACACTCCGACCACAGGCACCATACGACGCAGGTAAAACTTTTAATTAATAATTAAACGAGACAGCCAGACTAACCGCCAAAGCTAGCGGGATAATTTTTAGTGGTCTGTGTTTAGTTTTATCTCAAGTTAACTTTGCCTGTAACTTTGTACGGAAGTCGTTGAGAAAGAGAAGCAGTCTTCCTATGTTATATGTTATGCTAGCTGCCGCTGCTTCGCATGCTCTTTTTAAGTAGCCTTTGCCGTTGCTAATAGTATGGATGTTTAAAAGATAAGTTTTAACTCGCTAATTTGTGGGCAAAATTAAAACGTTTTCTTGTTCAACAAAACATAATACAATACAATACAAATATTCTTTATTGCACACCAAGATAGAAATAAAACAGAAAAGAAAAAAACAAACACAAAAACAGTTGCACAATGGGCGGCCTTATCACTAAAAGCGCTTTCTTCCAGGCAACCTTTGGATGTAATATTCCCTCAAAAACACCCAAGTGTCCAAAATGTCCAAAGTGAGAGTCGATGAATATAAAATCGAAATTAAAAAAATAAATAAACTTTCTTTTACAGCATGTACAACGCTACCAGCCAATGTCGAACTCAATGCCGACAACTCAAAGCAATTATCAAAACATGCCCACCATGAGTCTATCGCACCCAAACTACCAACCCATGGACCAAATCCTCCCTGTCAGCCAAGTGACGTCACAAGGCGTCATGACCACATCAATAGCCCCCGCGACAATGTTACAGCGCGACATTGTCGACACCAAACACTCTGTAGACTTAATCCACTTCGCAATGGGCAAGAACGCCGTCCAATTCCTTCCGAGATTAAGCGAGAGCTGGGAGAGAAACAGAGGCGTCAAATGGGAGTACAACTCCACAACCCCAGTACACAAAGTAGACACCACAAATCAGAACGTTCGCACGGAACCTGTTACTTTTACCAACAGCTCGGATTCAAGTTCTAGTGTTAATACTCCGTCAGCGGGGTCAACGACCACTCCCAACACTAGTTCTAACACGAGTACCTGCGAGAGTGCTGAACCTAGCCTACCGAGCTCCCCAGACAACAACACCGAACGAAACGCGACCATAGTCAATTCTAACACGACTCAAAATCCGACCGAGGAACCAAACGAAGAAGTTAATACTTCTATGGGTGTGTTAAGCTTGAATGAAAGCTCGACAGCGACGAATACGTCGTTGAATGTTAGCCTACCACCCGCGGAGAGTCCGAAGTTGAATGCGGTGGCGGCGAGTGGTCCGGCGCAGAATCAAGAGGAGGTCGCGGAAAGTACAAGCAATAGTGAACCTTCGCGACTTGAAGTACCGTCTTCTAGCAAAGGTATGTCTTAACTTTTTTGCTTAGCGGGATTTTTGTTATGGTTGTAATGAAATGTAAACAATGTTTATAGAGTGGTGCCTGTGACTTCAATTTCAATTCTTGGTTAATGGCTCTGCGTCTGGTCGACACAATTATGCCAATGTCCGTAATGTTAAGTGTCATAAACCTTTCCGATTTTATAAAAAGATACCAGAGTGATCTAAGGGCGTGATTGGGAAACCAAAACCTATAACAGAAAACATCACATATAAAACAGAATAAATACCGAATTTAGAAGTTAGGTTAGGTAAGTAAGTATAGTATGAGCAACTAGATCTAACTTACAACTTGATATTATTGATTTTTATAAATTTACATAATACAGAGATTAGAGAAGGGGGGGAAAAGTGAAGGAAAGCAGGCATTTAAAGGAATTAGGAAGAGGGATTTCTGGAGGAAGAGCGTCATGAAGAGAACCACGAAGTTTAGGACAGCAAAAGAATAAGCCCGTATTATGAAAGCTTACTCACTCATCACTACGCTTGAGTTACGCTTTTCAATGACAAAAGTCAGTCATTCATCGATTCAAAAAGTGGTCACATACAGACAGTCTATTTTGTCAAGTAAATTAAAAAAAAAACGCGTAGATAGACGATACAAAAGTGCACTAAACGAATAAACATAGCTAATTATAATAATTTAGCCTGAACTAGGTAATCCTATGTTTCAGGCGACAAGAGTGCTAATTATTATAAAATAAACTTACATTACAATTACTTAATGCATTTAGTTTAATGTTGTTTAAGTTGCAAACAATTTGTGTATGGTATTAAGGTACATTATGAATGTAAGCGGGTTAACTACAAACCTATTTTGTGTTGGAAGAACACCAACGTTTCATCCCTTAACAAGGGACTTCATCATGAGGGTATTAAGGTACTTAACTTACATTGAGTATGCGTCGAGTACAATGCAAAATTTCAGCCTAATCCGAAGCCTAAATTGTTAATTAATAAACGCATAAATTCCTACAACCTTTATATTTAAGTAATATATTTTATTTTGTTGCTGACGTTTTTGTCTAATTTAATTTCCACCATAACGCCACAAAGTTTCGGCGTAAAGTAACAAACATCCATGTATCCAAACTTACGCAATTTTTAATATTGGTGTGTTTTATTCGCAGGTCGATCGAGCGGGCCGGATTCCCTCCTCAACTTCGGCCTAGGCCTCCAAGCGGTGCTCTCGCCCTCGCACGAGGCGACGTACTTGCCTCGCCACAGAGAACATCGCGAGAAACGACACAGTCTGACACCGTCTACCCATCTACAGAACCATACCAATCAGAACAGGTGACATATAATAATAATAATATCAGTTCGTTAATAATATAGTCTTGCTCTTTTAAGCTTAAAATACACATAAATAAAATGTATAATACTCTATAATTAAAATAGCCATTTCGGTGTGTTTCTGCCTTCAGCTTTCTTGAAGGATTTTTCACTCTTACTAACGCCTCAATAACTTTAAACTGAATTGTATGATGTGTCCCAAACACATCTTATCTAGGAGATCAAGTTCCACTTTCATACCCTTAAGACGTGTCAGAGAATGCCAAATTTTTTATTGGACACTGTGCAGGATTTTAATATTTGTGCCTCTAAAGTCAATTAAATCTTCTCAAACATGTTTTCTGTCAATATTTTCGGTCTACTTCATATACACACCTAACTTAACTTAAAATAAAAAGGAGGAGCTAGGAATCCTAGCTAAGAGAGTCTTACTTAGCCTCTGTTATTAGACCTAGCCACATTCCCATACATTAATAAAATAAAAATAAATAAAATAAAATAATTTATTCAAAATAACTTAGGACTAGAAATATAACAAAGAGTTTCATCTTAAATTCTATGGTATTAAATAATGCTTGTGCCTGAACTAGGTAAACACCTATTTTTCAGGCAAAAACAGTGCTAACAACATAAATTAAGTAATCAAATAGGTACATATAACATACGAATTATACAAGGCGATGGTGTATACTTTAAAATAATTAATTATGCTACCTACACTAAACTAGTTTAAATAATAAAGGTGTTTGCAAATTTTAGGCCCACTTTGAAACAGTCAATAAATTTTCTGTGTCATCATATGACATTATAAATAATAATAACAAATATAAGTAAAAATACAAAATTGGTCCTGACTCAGCATGAGTTGAATGACTAGCGAGCTAGCATCCAACGCTGGTCTTCCGTCAGAACCACTTGTTGGCGTTACGGATAAATTACTCACAATAATATAATTGAACCAAAACACACTAATAAAAAATCAATAATATACAAATCAAATAGGTACACATCCACACGTATTCAAATCAAATGTAACACTAAGCAAATGGAACTAATTGTACAAAAAAAACAAAAAAAATATACGATCTACAGGTGCTGTTTCCATTCGTAGTTAAACTCAATAAATAGTGCCTATAATTAAGATAGAGAAATGTAGAGACATTCATAATACACTTGTGTCGTGCCTTATACTTTCCTGCTCTTTCTGGTGATCAAATAGAAATTTCTTTAATTTTGTTCTAAATCCATGTAAGCTTTGCAGCTTTGCAGCTTTGCATTACATTGCAGTGTATCCTTAATTTTTTTTCTAGGCTATTATAATTTAAGGAATAAATATCGGCTAACACATTTAATTTATTATAGGAATATCCATCAAATAAGCCTAGCGGATCCTACTGTTGGGCTTTAGCCTACCCTACGACAATTATTCACTCAAATCCCTCATCAACATCACATTTCATGTTTAGTACGTTTTGTTTCATAGATTTTATGTTTCTGTTGTAATAGTCCATAACTACTCATGTTAAACTCACCTTACTGGTTTCCGCGATACAGGTCTAGTGCGGAGACCGATAGTAAATTGTAAACTAGATTTTTTATACATAAATAAATAAATAAATAATGCTGGACAATTCACACAGCATTATCTAGCCCAAAGCTACGCAGAGCTTGTGTTATGGGTACTAGATAACTGCTATACTTAATACACTAAACTACTATAGATAGATATTATTTTACTATACACAGAAAACATCCAGATAAACGCATTCACTGCCCACCCCGTGCGACCCGCAGGGGCGCGCCGCCGCTGCCGCGTCACGGGGCTGGGAGAGATCATGTGCGTCTTGGGCCATGAAAGTGTTAATATTTTTCTCATTAAAGTTTGAACTAATCATAAAGTATCAAATTATTTAACTTTCAGACATTCAGCAGAGATCCTAGCGACTAGCCTGCTAGACCAGAGCGTGGATTCCGCGCTGTGGAGCGCGGCAGCGCGGCGACGCCGTGAGCGGAGCGCCGAGCGCGGGTCTAGCTCTGCACCGCACATCTTTGTGGCACTCTATCCTTACAAGCCGCAGAAGCCGGACGAACTGGAGCTCAAAAAGGGAGGTATGTATCTTCATATCAGCCAAAAGACAAAGCTGCATTTAAATACTTAATCCTTATTAATTAATTTAGTTAAGGTATTTTTATTTGAATGGAAGAGCAGGACATCATAATATGTTTTTGTTAATAACGTATAAAATATGTTACTAACTACTGTCGACGACCTCTGTGGCGCGGTGGGCGAAGGTCCGCCTGCGACGCAGGAGGTTGCGGGTTCGATTCCCGCCTCGGGACAAATATTTGTACGATCTGCAGATATTTGTTCAGGGTGTTCTGGTCGTTTTCTATGTATAATAAAAAATATCTATCTATGTACTCGTATATTATTATGTATATCAGTTATCTAGTACCCATAACACAAGCTCTGCTTAGCTTGGGGCTAGATAATGCTGTGTGAATTGTCCAGCATTATTTATTTATTTATTTACTGTTTAGTAACATACTAGCTTCTGCCCGCGGCTTCGCACGCGTTCCTTCTATGGAAACGTTCAAAGGTAATTTCTATCCCACTTTGTGGGATAAAAAGTAGCCTTTGTTTAATTCCAGGCTTAGAGCTACACCGATGCAATTTTAGCTCAATCTGTTCGGTAGTTTTGGTGTGAAGACGTAACAAACATCCATATATCCATCCATCCATCCATCTATCCGTCTAAACTTTCGCATTTATAATATTAGTGTGATTTAAAAAAAAATAAAAAATCAATAGCTCAAAGAATTAGGAAGCTGAATCTGTAGAGCGGCAATATCTCCCGACGAACCAACTAGGGTAAACGTGTTGAGTCGAAACTGACTGACTTGGCTTATTAAAATGGATGTTGGCATTCAACCCAAGACTTTCCAGGCTTCTCGATCTCTCGCTAGCTAGTCGCCTCGAGTTCGCCTAGTTTGTTTTGAATTCCACCTTATTTGTGAACGTTTGTTCCAGGAGTGTACATGGTCAGCGAGCGTTGCCGCGACGGCTGGTTCAAGGGGTGGTGCGCGCGCTCGCAGCGCCACGGCGTGTTCCCCGGGAACTACGTGACGCCGCGCGCGACACAGGTCGGGCTGCGGACCAATAGGGACAAGGTAACTAACCTGACCTCATCACCACCATTTAACCTCACCTCAACCAGCCTATATTGGTCCACTGCTGGACGCAGGCCTTCCCTAGATAAGCGCCTTATTGGCTTTTATCTCACGGTGATCGCAGTTCGGTGGTAGAATTTCAGCAGAGGCGCTGCTGTCCGCCCCCGGTGGATATCCCTTAGTCGCCTCTTACGTCACCCGCGGGAAGAGATGGGGTGGTGCAAATTCTAAGCCGGCACCACCATATGAGGCTGCTAGAACCAGAGTGGCCTAATTACAAAAACAACGATTCACAAAATGAAGGGAAGTGAGACTGTGAAACTTTCAAATTAGTTTTTCAAACTAGTTTCAAATTAGTTTTTCATTAGTATGGGGCGACAATGCCCACCTGGGCACAGAGGTGGACATTCACGGTTCCAACTGTGTCTGTCCTATCTGTGTCCTAATCGGGGGGAGGAAAGGTAACGGAAGAATGGGGTCGGCGAGTGTGTAGATCGGTGGGCTCGCCGGCCATGTATAGGTATAAGAGGGGACGCCAGTCGGGCCGCGGAGGTTTTAAATGTTCCCGTGGTTCGGCGAAAATGGCGAGAGAGAGAGGGACACCGGAGAGGTTTTAGTGGGTATTACGTCCTTCTCAGGGCTTCGAGTCCCACATAATTCTGGTCCCCCCCCCAGACCAGTTTGAACCTACCTAGGTTCACGTAGTCGGCACTTATGACATCCACGGGCTAAGTTGGAGAGTTGATTCTTACTCTGCCACTGCCAAGGCCACTTCCAATGGAGCAGGCATTTTTTAATGTGATTTCAAGGTTGTTGTAAGTCATATTTATCGAATATTTTCTGTCCAGACTGTAGCAGTGAGCTCGCCCGTGGCCAAGCCGTCTCAAGCGCCGAGCGCGCAGCCGCCGCCGGACGCGCCGCCGAGGGGACAGAGCCCCGTCAATACTAATGGTAATAAATAATGCTGGACGATTCTTAAGGCATTATCGGGTTCCTATCAAAAATAAAATGTCAAGTGCGAGTCGGACTTGCGCACTAAAGGTTCCGTTTGATTGTAAGACCTTGTTTCTTGCCAAATATCATGATTCTAGGCCAACATAAAGTACGTACCCTGTATATTTTGGTCGAGGGAGAGAATCAAAAAATATTATTTTCTTGTTAATAAACTACAGATTTACGGTTTTCAGATTTTTTTCGTTATTTGTGCGATATGATCTTGCTTACCACATTTCATGATTCTAGGTCTACGGGAAGTACCTATAGGTGTTGTGTGCATGTGATTCCCTTTAAAATGTCAAAATATTCGGACATAAACGGCTGTAACTTTTAAGGGCGTTGACTTAGAAGTTTAATTTATATCACGGCTTCAAGAGGTTACGGTCTTGAGTATTTGACGTTAATTTCAACTCGATACATCCACGTGTTCCTGAGAAAAGAGGGTTGACAGACGGACAGAGAGACAGACAGACAGACGGACAACAAAGTGATCCTATAAGTCCTTTTTTCCTTTTGAGGTACGTAACCCGGGTTAAAATGCTTTAAATGGGTTTTTATTTATTTATACTGACTGTACCTACTGTCGTTTTATTTGATCTCTCTACTCTTGTAAGGCGTGATCAGGCCATTTTCCATCACCTTTTTCCGCGGATACGCCTGCGTGTGGGAGGAGTTGCGCCTATTTATTCTCAGTTTAATTCCATGTTTATGTGTCCTATATTGTTTTTGAATTTTGATAATCTGGAACTGTGTGACATTTACTACTCTAACGCCCGTATACTCAAACGCATCTCAGATTTAAGCACATCTCAAGTCGCAATTTTTTGACAGTTTTCAACAAAATCTGTCAGAAATTCGTCACTTGAGATTAAATCTTAGTTGCGTGTGTTCGGGGGTTATCTGGATAAATGGGTGTTTGTGTTGTCTGAATCAATAAATGAACATTTTAATTTAATTTAGGTAGACATACAGACTATTTTCATTTCAAGACGTTTTGCTACCTTAGCTTTCCTTTTCGCTTATTAGTTAATCCTAATAAATGGTCTTTATATTATTTCGGTGTAAGCAAGGCGAATATTCAGTTTCATTTCATTTATTAATTCCATAGGCTCAGGGAACTAGACTTGACTAATCAAGTCAAATAAATAAATCATACTAATATTATAAAGGCGAACGTTTGTGCTGCTGTGAAGATGTTTGGCCGAAGTCAACGCCAAAATTACTGAACATCCTTGCTGAAATTTTTCATAGATTTAGGTCTAAGCCTGGAATTAAACATAGGCTACGCTCCCCCTGATAAGTGCCTAATTGGCTTTTATCTCATGGGGTAGTGCTCATAATCCCCACGCTGAGCATGCGGGTTGGGGATCGCAGTTCGTTGTTAGAACTGTTCTCCAGGGGGCGCTGCTGCCCGCTCCCTGTTGATATCCCTTAGTTGCCTCTTACGACACCCACGGGAAGAATTGGGGTGGTGTAAATTCTAAGCCGGCACCACAAAGCTCTTTCTTCAATATCTTCTTCAATCTTTGAACGGTGCCCTAGAAACAATGCGTGCGAAGCCGCGGGCAGAAACTAGTTGAAAATAAACAAACAACAAAAAAATATTTTATTTAGTATTATGGAAATGAAATGACTGAAGATTATTAAAATGCTATAGGGGTACTCTACTAACTCAGTGTTAATATTTTACAGCGGGTCCTTTGCACAACTTGTGGACTTCTCAACAGTCACAGTCGCAACAAAGCACGCCAAGGATTGACAAGGTATGTTATTTGGCTTTAGCCGATCAGAAACAATTAATAAAACCTTTGCCATCGATGAATGGGTCTGAAGAAATAGATGGATAATAATAATACAGGCGATTATAGAGGCGAATGTTTCTACCGCTGTGACGTTCAGTTTGGCCAGAGACAACACCAAACTACTGAATGGAACGGGCTGAAATTTTGCACACCTGATCTGAACCTGGATTAACATAGAACGCATGCTAAGCCGCGGGCAAATGCTAGTTTTAAATAATAATAAAGCAGTCCGAGCCCTGCTTCTATACCTTCTTACAATAATATAATATATCGTGTTACAAAGAAACATAAAAATACAACAGCTTTGAGACCGTCCTGCTTTTTTAACTCTGTTGATAATTATAGTTGAGTATTCATAGCTATGTTTGATAAACATCGGTAAACTTCTGTTATGAAAGTTGCATAGATAATCGTCGGAAGATTTTTAATTATTTTCTTTGGAAATTTGTTCATTTAGGAAATCAATAATATCCACTTTTAGGAAATCAAAATTTCGACTTGACGGGAATTGAACCCTCATCCTTCCCTAGGTACTGGAATATGCTAACCGACTACACCACGAGGTCAAGACGTGACAATTCCTAAAGTTGTTGTTTTATATTATTTTAACACTTACCATCCTCCCACAGTCAAAAGACAAATCCAAAGCCGAGAAGTCATCCATATCAACGGGGGTGAGCCTCATGAAGCGACTCGCTGCGATGAAGAAATGCAAGTCCCCGCCGCCGCAGGGCTACAGTATGGATAACCCGGTGTTTGAAGACGGACCTGGAACTTCTCTGATGCTTAACTTAGCGCATAATTCTGTACATGTCAGGTAAGGGTTTAAACTAATGATAAAATACATTTTAGATTCTAGTAGCAACGACATTAAGTTCATTTTAGCTTGTACTTCTGCGTCAGAGCGCTAAATGGCTGACAGCTGTCATTCTGCGGTGAAATCTAGCCGGCATCTCTCGAGCGGACAGGACTAAGCGAGCAGAAAGCGTTGAAATGTCGCTCCGCTCGCTAACCTCACATTTTCCTTTTGTGGTGGACACCAACAGACAAAACTCTTTGTAGGTGGGAATATTAAAGATGGCAGCGCGTATAGTTCGCGTCATGTAAAAAGAACGCTGGCGGTCAAGCTGCGCAGCAGGCGACTTATAGATCTATTTGGTGGTATGCGGTGGGGCGCGGGGCGGGTGGGTCACGCGCTTTAAAAGGTGTCCGTCCCGCCTACCATTTCGATAGAGATTTAGAGAGAGATGTTATTTTTGATCCTATTATTTAAGTACGCAGTTTATACGTTGCACCCTGTATTCTATTCTATTCGACGAATTCTATGGTGCCTTTCTACCGTAGTATATTTATGGTGGAAATGTCTTTACTCAGTTAAAATTTAAAAAAGAAACATAGGTCTCATTAACATGTGGTTGTGTGCATTTTGTCGCATGTGTCGTATGGGACTCTTCACATTCACGTCATTTTATGTTTGCATTTCCGTTTGTTTAGTTTATAACCTCACTTGATAAAACTGTCTCGGATAATATTACTTGCACAATCATCTTATAATATACAAAGTGTCCCGTAATGGGTGTGATAAGCCGAAAGGGGGTCATTCCGATACTTGAAATTTAAATGGAATTAAAAATGAAATGAAAAAAATCGTAGAAACTTTTCTCCCATCCGTGAGTGGAAAAACCTTGTTGGCTTAGTGCACCCATTTTGTGGCACGTTGTATGTAGGGTATTCCTTACTTAGGGGGTGTTTAGGGTTTTACTTTGAATCGAATGGACCCTCATGTATGTTTAAATGTTTAGGAAAATCATCGTTGACTCCAGTCGAATATTGACACAAAATATGTCAAAATTCAACTGACAAAAACCAGAGATGAATAAATTATTGGGAACAGTCAATAGACATTTTGTTTGAAAGTGTATTGGTATCTTTATGCACCGGACGCAAGAACACTCTACACAGCGATTTGTGAAGAATATAATATAAAATTGTCGTATGATCTACGGTATGATGCATCAATCATTTGGCAGTTTTTGGAAAACGCTTTTATCGTTCTTGTACGAAATGGAATTGTTTTAGCATCGATGACGATTCGATGTCATTTCTGTCTATAGTCATTCACAAATCGCTGAGGATGATCATGCTAAGCCTGCTGGTCTTGGGTCTATGTATGTTGTGTGTGTGATCTAACATCCTCCCGCTAGGTCTGGCTCCTGTCCGTCTCAGCTGCTGCGCGCCTTGCCCGCGCCTGCGCCAGCAGCCTCGGACCGAAGACACAAGGACCGGCATCACGACCATGTGCCGCACAGGTTTGTTACATCCTCCTCACCATCGCACAGACGCCTTCCCCAAGCAAGGAGTATTTTGCCATAGTCACCACACCTGGCACGCGGGTTGGAGACCGCAGTACAGTGTTGAAATTCACACTCAATGAAGCTGCTGCCCTTCCTCTAGTAGGTTACTTAGGGGCTCCTACACACTGACGGCAAGGCATCTGCACCCCTCGACGGTTGCCATGGGACCCCTGAAAGTTACCCCTGGTTGCATTTTCACAATACGTTGCTGGTTTATAACATAGGCCTCTAGTGAGCGCCATGACACCCTGTCTTCAGCTTACCACAACCAACATCTGCCTGCAGTCATTTCGCAATTCGTCAGCCCGCCTGGTCAGAGGGCGTCCTACACTACGATTGCCGAGATCTTCCACATTCAAACTTTCAAATAATGTTGAAAAGAATGGTGGTGGTGTACTTATTCCCACCATTCATCTATATATTCCTTTAATAAGTTTATCGCATTTTGCCCAGCTTGCGGTGCGAACCGCAGGGGCGCGGCGGCGCCACTAGCCGCTCCATATAGACATGTGCATCTAACTGGAGCTTGGGCTATGAAAGTGTTGAAAGTATAAGAAAATCTCTTTTTAAAAGTATTAACTGTTATGGGTTTAGGATACGTTTTGTTTTGTGTTGCTTTTCACATCACGCATTGCATTGTTTGTATCTGTAAACTTAACAACGTTTTTGCTAACAGTTTGGCATAACTTATTAAACAGCTGTATATTTCTCTATTATTCCAAAGACAAAAACGTGTCTCAACTTTTATTTAGCTCGTTTGTAAATTGTACCGCTATAATTTCAGAAGCAACGACAATCCATGGCAGTCTCAACACCGCAAGTCTCAGTCCCTCGACGTGACGGCGGCGAGACGGGACCGACATCACTCGCAAGCTGTCAAAGAGAGGTTAGTTCAAATTCACATGTCAACTGATAAACATGCATCCGCAAAAGATTTGTTAAAAATACACGAGAAATCTGCTGACTTTACCCTGGTAGGTTCCGAGGTAGGTTGTGGTGTGTTGGCGCTGTAATAATATCTTTATGGCCATACTAAATGTATGAACGCGTTTTGCATCTGACGCGTCACAACTCGACGCAACAGTGTGTTTCTAGTGTTTTTATACAAGTTAGGAGTTATGATGTGATGATAATATTAATTACTCTAGTCATATAAACTAAAACAATGTGCACCTAATATTAAGAAAAATTCCGACACAATGTAATAATTGTTTGAGAATAAATAAATGAATGAATGAATGAATGATGTGATTGAGGATAAGAAGTAACGTAATAAGTATAAAGTCCACTGCCAGTTTTATGTGAACTTTCGATAAATGAATTTACAAGGTTAGGCTATTTATTTTTATTATATTTATTTATTTTTGTATTTCTTTATGAATTATCGTGTTGAATTTATTCGATTTTTAAAACAAACTTATATGCTCGTATTGGAATCGCCAATCTTGCCAGAATCACGATTTTTTTTATTTACTTTATCTGAATTTTATACCAATCATAAACTAATAAATTGTGTAAAGGATCATTAAAATCATTATCATGTTGCAAATAATTCTAATTTTGAGGATAATTATATTCTGCTTACATTTGGGCCAGATGATGCTGTGTGAAAATGTCCTGTAGGGCAAGCACGAAGATTGTACTCTAGGGTACAATAGAGAAAAATTACCTCACTTTGTCATCGAATGCTTAAATTAACTGAAATTCATTCCTTCAACTTGAGTAATGTTCGCAATGTATGACTACATTACCCTAAGAACAATCCCCGTGCTTCCCTTACTGTATTATTTATTGTCAACCAACGAAAAATAAAACAACGTTTTCTTTTATTACTGAATGTTACTCGACATCTTCGCCAATTGTGAACTGATTTCGATAATTATTTCGCCTTTGTATAGAGAATGAACCTGAGATGATCCCTAGAAGTTTTGTTCCCGCGGGATTTCTATCTATAATAAATCACACTAATATTATAAATGCGAAAGTTTGGATGGATGGATGTTTGTTACTTACCTCTTCACGCCAAAACTACAGAACGGAACAGGCTGAAATTTTGCATACAGGTAAGTCTAACCCTGGAATCAAACATAGGCGGCTTTTTATCCCATAAATCAGTTCCCATGGGATACAAATAACCTCAAAACGTTTCCTTAGAAACAACGCGTGCGAAGCCGCGGGCAGAAGCTAGTAAATAATATAAAACAATGAAAAAAAAAATCGACACAGCATCATCTAGCCCCAAGCTATGCAGAGCTTGTGTTATGGGTACTAGATGTAAGTACCCGGAATAAATATTTGCAGACCGAACAAACAGTCCAAGCCGGAAACGAACCTGCAACCTCCTGCGTCCCAGGCGGACCTTCGCCCGCCACGCCACATCTGTCCCTAAATAATACTTAAAATAAACAGTAAAAATGTTAAGAAATCTAAAGTCTGGTTTTTAGATCTTGTAAAAACATCCAATTATATGTTCCAGATACGTCTGCATCGTACCATATCCGCCGAACTCCGAATACGAACTAGAACTGAAAGTGGACGACATAGTGATCGTACATAAGAAGCGAGGCGATGGCTGGTACAAGGGGACCTTGCAACGGACCGGACGAACCGGCCTCTTTCCCGCTTCGTTCGTACAGGGCGCGCCGTATGAGTGACGCGGGGCACCCTGTCCGTATGACGTTACCTTAGATACACAGAATAATTATTCAATAACTGTTAAGCCGTTTACTCACCTGTGCTAGAGGGACTAACGTCACACAGCGTTCGTGCAGTCAGTACGGGGAAAGAAGGCGCTCGCAACGAGCAACGAGACAGTTTTTAGCCCACGGCGTAACGTTTCATGCTCGCTGCGAATGGTACATTATGTCCTGTAACACCAGTCGGTACTCGGCTTTAGCGGGTGAACTACGAACCTAGTTTGTGTTGGAAGAACGCCAACGTTTGATCACTAAACTACGAAAGTTTTTAAAGTATAATAGAATAATTATTGCTGAAACTTTTCAGACTGTCATGGCTATTATCACTTAACTGGTTTCGATTCTGTTGGTACGAATACTAAACTGATTTGATAGCGCTAAATATTTCGAGGTTCTTTTTATTTTGATTATAAAGAAAGGAATGGCAATATTATTGATGCTGTCGCCATATACTTATTGAATAACCCGAATCATATTTAATATCGCGTTACGAATGATATTACCTCTAGTATCAATAAGAATGGGAAAACCTGGTTACTAGCTCATTTTACAAAAATTGACTTATATTATCATAAAATTTAGATTGGCGCACCGATTTTCTTGCAATATACTTAAGAAAACTCGAGCAAGATTTAGTCATTTCAAACAAAAATCGTTTTGGAGTTACGATACAACACACAAGTCAGCCCTCTTTTTGAGTCGGGTGTCAACACGAAAATCGCTTAACAAATCATGGTAAATATCCCTTTGTCAGAGATAGGAGTTATGATGTGATTGTACATAAGTAATAACGTAATAAGTATAAACTCCACTGCCAGTTTTATGTGAACTTTCGATAAATGAATTTACAAGGTTATCTATTTATTTATTTTTGTATTTCTTTATGAATTATCGTGTTGAATTTATTCGATTTTTAAAACAAACTTATATGCTCATATTGGAATCGCCAATCTTGCCAGAATCACGATTTTATTTGTTTACTTTATCTGAATTTTATACCAATCATAAACTAATAAATTGTGTAAAGGATCATTAAAATCATTATCATGTTGCAAATAATTCTGATTTTGAGGATAATTATATCGATAACGAGATGCAAATATAATTGATGATTAAACGAACCTACCCACAATACGAAGCATCTCGTTCGAAGAAATAAGTATCAATTACTGGTAGCTAACATCCGTAAACATAGCTTAAATCAATTTCTAAATACTTTGAGATACCTAATTTTTACGATTGCTTACTTTTACTATTGTTTTAAACTATTATGTAAGATAAATACGCTTATTATTTTTAATAGTTTATTAGGACACTGCCATATTAAAGTTCTTTATACGGAAACTAACCAAGATTTAATGGAAATTTATTTTAAAATGCATGTAATATTTTCATACTGAGGGCGCGTTCCCATTGTGTCGCTTTTAAATTTAAATCGTGTTCATATATAGGACTCCACGATTCTGTCGTCCGCAACTTGTTTTCGTTGCGACGATAGATTGTCGTTATAATAGGAACAGCTAGCACAACAGTCGTGAAACGATAAGAAAACGTCGCGATCTAATCGTTACTGCCGTGAACCGTAAAATGTCGTCACGATCCAATAGGATCGACTAGATACGTTAGATACGATGGTTGTTCCACGGTAAAAAATCACGACCACAAACAGTGCTGACAGCAGCAGAACAGCTAGAAACGATAATCGTCCAACGATAATTTACGGTTACGACACGGTGGGAACGCGCCCTGTCGCTTATAGCATATGTAGGTATTAACACTTCCATGGCCCAAGACGCACATGTCTGCAGTGCCTCGCACCGCCGAGCCTTGGTAGTGAATGTGTTAATAAGCATACTGTTTTGTTCTTCGACAAAAAGCAATACAGTATAATGTACATTTTTTTATATATTTGTTTTGCACAACCGTTTCTAATCAAGTTGATGGCAGTTGTATACTTATTCTAGGTTGTAATGTAACGACAAACTTGAAGCATTAGTGCTGCTATAGTTACCCGATTGCGCAAGAAGGAGGGTTATGTGTTTAAAACTATTGGTCCAAGTATTTATAATCTATACCTTTTCCTTTTTATTTGGAAGGTCAATCTAATTTTTCTTGGACTGTTTGGACCCAAACATTTTTTTTTACCGATACGCCCATCATCCTCTTTCCGATAAATGTAAAGGGACTAAAAAATATGGGCAAATATGGCCTGCATTTCCAGGCGTTTCTTTTATTTTGATGTCAGTGTAGCTAACTTTATACTTATAACCTGCGTATTTAAAGAATGGCTTCAGTTTCATTCCCGTTCTGTAACTACGCAGGTTATACTTAGGTTTAACCGTAGAAGTAATATTGTATACCTAGCACTATATTAGAGCGTAGCATTAGATTATCTATATTTGTATTAACCTAGTTTATTTAGAAACAAAATCTACATTTTACATTTTCTGATTTTAATAGAGAAGTTTTACATATTTTTGTGAAATTAAGACTGTAAGAATTCTTATCTCTTTATATTTAGAACTTATTTGTTTTGTACTAATTAAAAGAGTAAATTTTCTAGTGTAGATAAATATTGTAAACTTAACAGTGGACAGTAATGAGTGATTTAGTAAAAGTATATTTTTTGCTGTTTCTAGTATTAAGGATTGTGATTTTACGAGTTATGTGTATGCTTAATTATTTGTTTAATTGTGTAAATATCATTCATTTTTATCAAATTTTATAACACCAAGTAACAATATCAGAATGTAATGAAACAGAAATAACACGTGGTCTCTTCAAAAGAGTGAATTGGTCTTCTAAGTTTACCTTCGTGATATGTCGTCGGCGACATCATCGCTTTCAGGTGATGTGGCCGACGCCATCAGGTGGTGTTGTGGCGAAACGAAGGCCTAATCACGGTAAAAAAAAAATTAGAATATAACGCATTCTACAGGGTGCCACGATTCATGTGTACTAGCCGAAAGGGGGTGATTCTGTACCCCGAGGGGATTGACTTTTGTTCGACGACTTTTTGAATCTCGGAACATTTTGTATTAAAAAAAATAGATTTTTTTTTCTTCATATTCGTGTCTTTTACATTTTGTTCTTACATTATTATTAAAAAAAAAAATTTAAAGGATCTACATAATTTTATGAAAGTAATAATTGTATGACCTAACATTCGTTTTGTTAAAAAAATATTTGAAAAATTTTGGGCTTAAGTGCGTGTAAAAGAACACGAAAAGAAAGAAAAAACTAAAACAATATTCTAAATAAAAAAAATCTAATATCACACGCCAAATTCACTCCCTTTCAGCTTAGTACACATGTTTCGTGGCACCCTGTATGAGTGATAACCCTCTTATTCATAAACCTTACATATCATCACACATTATCCAAAAGTCGTTTGTTTTCTAATATTCACATAACTCTGAGCGAGAAAAACTCAGAAAGGCATGCCAACTCATTTAAGGCTTAAGTGACTTTTGTTTGTACAAGCTAATATGCTAGCAGTTATGTCGTTTTGCGCACATTGTAAGCAAATTAGAACTAGTATTCACAATTGAAACAATTGAGGTAACTGCAGGCTGTTGCAAACAATCTATAGGTAGCTCAACTGATCCATATCAATACCAGTCGGAAGCGTCCCCGCTACGCTGGCTGCATTGCCTCGCTGTATGGCAATGCTGATGCGCTGTGTTAGATACTCACCAGCTCTCGGGTCACGCGTCGCTTCGACCAGACGCTCAAATAATTTTTTAAAAACCCGAAGAGCCTCGGTACCCATGGACCTAGGGTCTCGACTCCCAAGGGGAGCAAATGTGTAATTACTAAAATCAACTTTATGCCGATAGTTGATTCAAAGTTTGTTGTAGTAAAGATTCATAATTCCTAATTCATTCATAGTTAATAGCATAAGATAGTGATTTGATTCTTTCACTATAAACTTCTTACTGTACTATCTTTTTTTAATAAATAAATTAGAAAATGGTTTACAATGTGCGCGAAACTTCTCTTCTATCTAAATTGTAGAACCTAGAAAATAGTAAAAACTCGATTTTATTTTTCACGCGCACCTTGAGCTGAATTATTATGAATAAGGGGGTAAGCGTGTAATCAACTTATTTCGGGACCTTTTCCTGAAATCATCAAAATATTTTTTTAAACTTGAATTTGTATATATTTTATTTTCCAATGCTCTTATAAGCTCAATTGTATCCCTGTATTTAAACCTTTAGATAATTGTACTGTAAATTTTAATGTTACTTCCGATTTGTATCGATTTATATTTTTGAACTGTATCTTCGCAACTTATGTTATAGATGTATTATGTAGTTAAAGAACTGATTGTTTTAATTCTTTGTAGTTTTCACATAACGTGTTAATGAGCGTCCACCTATTCTAGATGGTCTTTAATCAATCACACTATTATTATTAACACTTGCATTGACGCACATATCCATGTGCCAGCTAGTAACAAATCAAATCAAAAACTCTCTATTTCCATAACACTATGACGCCCCCTTCAGGTCGCACTGCAGAGTCTGATAATTAAATTGACGTGAGTTACACGGTTACTCCTTCACGCCACAACTACTGAATGGATGCCTCTAAAACTCTAGGCTGAATTCAGCTAGCCAAACGCTTCGCAAAATCAACGTCGCAGAATCATCTATAGATCAAAGAAATTAGAATTCTAGATATGCGGTGCTGTTTGCACGAAATTGATAGATTTCAACCTTGACACGCGTCCGACCATCTGTAGGTTCTTTCATCAAAGGTAAAATACCAAAATCTGTAATTCTGAGACGGTCCTATTGTTCTGGTGAAGCGATTAATTGTTCCCATGTGTTTTGTTAATTTAATAACATAAAAGCCAATAATTTTTCGGTCAATTTCCCATGAGGTCGCTGGCGGGTGCAAGTTTTCATTTTCATAATAAAAGAGTTAATAATGGTATCGTGAATACAGAAAAGTACTTCTACAATTGAAACATTATGGTCAAAACGACCATCTACCATAGGTTGATACTTTACGAAATGTATAGAATTAGCTCAACATATTTATAGTACACTAACCACAACGAAATCTAAATTTTATTTTCAATACAAGTGAAACCTTAGACTTTCCTTAGAGATTATTGGCGGATTGTTGAATTTTATTCTCATTACACTAGAGTTCAAAATCTGTATTGTAAAGTTTTAAATAGATTATTGGTCTAAATGTTGACCAAATATTTGTCGAACTTTTGTAATTAGATATTTGAAAGTGGAGCATATGGTTTCCTGTCCACAAAAGCACTGTCAGCGGCTGTAATGTAAAGTAAGTAAAATAAACCATAGGAAGCTAATATTAAAGTTGTTTTTCACTATACCGCGCGCTAAGTTTTAGTGGACAGGCGCCTAAGTTGTGTCAGACTCTCACGTGCTTCTATTGCATATCGAACAGTTTGGTAATTATGAAGAGAAATAAAAATCTTCGTATTATTATGGTTATTATTACGACTTAGGTGGATCAGATACATATAAAATGTCCAATATGTGTTTGTATGGGAGACGATCCACCATCGTCTGACCTTAAAAGCGTTGTTAGGGTTACAACATGAAAAAATATAATTCGACTTAACTATACGTTAGTAAAACAACGAACCAATAAAAAGGCGAAATAAAATGTTATGATATGGGTTCCATACAAATTGAGCAAAAATAACATTTCAGCATACTATTGAATGACCCTGACTGCGATAGTCTTACTTACACTATTTATTTCTTTAAGTAGGCACAACAATTAACTAATATTTGTATCACGTTTCTGCGTATCTATAAGGTCATAAAAATAAACCGCCGCTCGTTGATTATGTCATTCCATTTTACATGAGCTCGCTTTTAGCGAGTCGTTTGCTTCCGACGAAAATTGATTCAAATCCCGTTGAAGTGAAAATATTTATAAGCATTCTCATGTAAAACACCTTTTTAATGCTGGACAATTCAAACAGCATCATCTAGCCAGCTAAGCAGAGCTTGTGTTATGCGTTACGAGATATCTGCTAGATAATTGATAACCTCATCTAAATCTAAAGTTCATCTTTGACGATCTTCAGAATCTCGTCTTCGTCTTCAGTCCACTGTTCAGGATCGTCAGTCAACTGCCCCAACGCTTCCATCCTACGTTCCATCGTCACCTTATCCAATACGTGTTCCATCTTCATATGCATACAGTCATTGAATACCGATGCGAACTCGCAAATCTCAAAAATACCCTCGATCACTCCAGTACATTCCTTCACAGCTTTATTCAAACGCTCCATCACTTCGCTGTCTTTCCCATAAATAACTCTATTAGCATCCAGCAAATTCGTTATATTGATCTTATTGTTAGTTATTATAAGGTTCCTTTTTAATATACACGCTACTAAGCATTTTCCTTGCATGGAGCTTTGGGGTATTCTCTTCATGAAATTCTCTACGTCGACCATAGTCGCTTTCACTTGATGCGCGCATTCGGATAGATTCTTTCGGAAGGGCTCCACATATTCGTTGATTTTCTCATAATTCTCCACATGCTGCTCTTTTGTAAGCGGCGTGAATGACACTGCTAAGTAGAAAGTCGACACGAATATCAGAAAAAGAATTATGCTGAGGAATTTTGTGTAAAACGGCATTTTTACTTGTTCTGGGTTGCGCGACCGTTTTTGCACTCTGCACATTTTAATTGATTTGATTGTTAGGCGGATTTTAGTTACGTGGTTTTTGTTATTTGTTACTGGGTTAACTGTTGTGGCGATAGTAGTTAACGTGTAGTCCGTGGTAGTTCGTTACTGGATGCCTGTTGAAATGTCCGTAATTGCAGGAAGTGAAATAAACCCTTTATTTCACTTTTACGATGATGATAAGTAGTAAAAGAAAGTTGCAATCAAATATTAGAAACAATTAGAACTTGTATTTACAATTGAAAATTCTAAGTACACACCGCACCGAAAAAAAAAATCAAGTTGATTATTGCCATAATCACGTTTTATGTTGCGTTCAAACGCAATGTGTTTTATAGAATAACACGATGCAATCCGTTCTGTTACACTCAAAAACTTCAACTATAACGTTTAGTACAGTGAAGTGAACATTAAAATAAAAACTTGAAAAGCCAAATAAAGTATTTGGGCGTACTTTATTATGCTCATAAAGTATAAAGTACGTAAGCCCGAAATATAGTACAATACTTTATTATAAAGTACGGGTGGAAACCCTACACATTATATAGGTACCTAGATACATTTTTGTATAAGTAATTGACAAACGTTCGAAACCCTCGGCGCGAGAGTTACACTCGCACTTGACGGATCTTGTTCATCTCATCATTTGTTCGGCTTGCAGCTCGCGGCTGCCATAGAAAACCATGCCCGCCCGCCCCGGGGGTAAGATAACTGTAGATACCTACCTAGGTAATTGTTTAGTATATCGGTACCTAGCTCAAAACGAATGAAATGATTTCCTTACCTTTGAAATATGCACACCATGAAAGAATAGGTAGGTAGAAAAACTACTTACGCGTCTGTTTCTCCAGAGCGGATTAAATCTTGTTTGTAGCTAGGTATTGGTGTCAATTCAGGATCAGCCCAAAACTAAACTATACTATACTAAAATTTTACCATTTTAGTTTAGAACCTTCAAAACGCTATTCAGTTGCACACGGTTTTAGTACAGTTCTAAAATTATTAGGCTCCTAAATTCGATAACGACGCGTTTTAAATTGAATTGAAGGTGTTGCCAGACAGAGATTTTGGAATCATGGACGTACGAAATTACTTCATTTTCGAATGAATGGAATGACCGACTTTTATTATCTGTGTGCATGCACGTTTAAATTCTTCCTCCTCTAAATTACTTTTAAATAGTTACTGCCTCCAAAAGGAAATCATAGTTCTGGAAACCTTTAGTGGTTTCCAATCTATGTATCTATTTGTAATCTATCTATGATTTCCTTTTACTATGATTTCAATCTCCATTTATTCTATACTCGGTTTTTTTTTTTAAACAAGGGGTAACAAAAACAAAGAAGTATTAGTAGAAAGCATTTCACGATTATATCATCAGGGAAAATTGCGGAAGAATTTTCAGATTTAACAATTTTTCATTTCTCTCGTCCGTTTATGAACTTGATTTTGCATCTCTTTCGCAGGGCGTGTTATTCGTTCTGTGTTGTGTTTTACTGCTAGTTTTCACACAGTTATGTGTCGTGTCGTTTCATAAAATACTACTCTGCCAAGAAAGTACCTGGAAAAGATCAATAATACACAAATGTTTGTTATTCATCCAAATTTATTTTATCACCTTCAAAGTATGCTCCTTCAGAAACGATACACTTACGCCAACGAATAATGATTGGATCATCAAAACATTTTTAAACGTTGTTTCCGGAATTGAGTTCAGTTCTCACTGCAAATTCTTCGTTTTTTCGGTTTCGGTTCAGTTGGAAGGCGCCACTCCGAGCTGGTTGACTAGTTTGCATGTCAATGCGTTTCATGAATATTGGGTCGGAATTGACTCGTTCTAGCATGTCCTCAGCGACTCTCATGCTATTGAGTTTTTGGATAAAATTAAGGCCTTTTGGGACTAGACGAGCGGCAACATGTTTCATACCCAAGTGATTATTTAAAAAGGTACGGATCGATTCGTGAGATACAGAAAGTTCTGCGACTATCTCTCAAAGTTGAATGAGGATATTCAGTCACTTTTTCCTTCACTTTTGCGATGTTAACTTCAGTTGCATGCAATGATGGCCTACCAGAGCGAGGCAAATCTTTCATCACATCTCGACCGCTTTTGAACGCTTTGTACCACTCATAAACACGTGTTTTTGATAAAGTTGATTCATCGTAAGTCTTCTGTAACATTTTCAGTGACTCCGAACACGAAATTCCATTGGCGATGCAAAATTTAAGATAAACTCGTTGTTCGATGTTTTTGTCCATTGTGAAATTCGCAATACACACTGGATATGATAATTGCGAACAATATGTTACCTGGTCTATCTTCCTTGTGGTCAATTTCGTTCGACGGCCGTTATAGTTGGAGGACTTCATACTTTAAAGGACTTTGTGCATTGAGAACCAACCGCTCCTTATTGTAAAAAACAAAAAATTGAATTTGGAAGCATAAACAAATTATCCATTCCCGATACTTTCTTGACAAAATGTATCTTGGATTCTAGAAACAAGTTCAGTAAACTTAAAGTGATGTACCTATCCGGAGACCAGTGGGCAGTTGCGACATCGACAGCCGATAAACAGCGAGGAATCTTGAACACTACACTGTGTAGACATTTAATTATTTTTTTGATGTGTAGTTTAAACTTCAAAAAATAATTGGATGTCCTAACTGTGAAAAACAGTATTGTATAGGTACCTAGATTTGTGGTCAACACCCCGTTGTACTGTAATAATATGTTTTATTCTGATAAACTGACACTGATATTGTGACAATCTTTATATTATTTACCGACATATTCCGACTTCTAAGATATGCTCGAATTTTATTTTACTTTATTGAATTTGACATGCAAACATTATTTTTTTAAATTGTAAAGGGTGTCTCGTATCGTTTTTGGTACTTAGAAAGAAAAGACCAGAATTCGTTCAAACTCGTTTTATTTACTATTAAATTAAAGAACTGGTTAAAAAAATTATTTATGAAAAACAACCGTTTGCAAGTGCGCACCATCCACTTCTTCAGACTCATTGGCACTAATAAAATGTTCAATTACTCGCTGGAGCATCGCTCTCGGAATAGCGTTGATTTCTTCTATGATTCTTTGCTTTAAAACATTAAGGTCGGGTGGCAATGGGTTGTAAACTTTACTTTTTAAGTAGCCGCCCCATACAGTGCCGGTCCTATTAACATTTTTAACTGGTGCGCGGACTAAAAATGGCGCCCCTCTGAATAAAAAAAAATTTAAGCAGTTGCTTTATTTTCCACCAGAAAAAGCAGTGGCTTCAGATTATTCTGCTGTCAAAAGTTTGTTTAACCAGTTTGTGCGAATACGTTTATGTTACATATTTGTATTTATTTTGTTGTATAAAAAAGACCATGTATCATTGAATTTTGACAGTTGTTGAAAACGTGTACCTATAGGAAAAAATCAGCAGGCGTTAAATCTGGACTCCTCGGTGGCCAGGTAATGTCTCCACGGCGACTTATTACTCTTTCAGGGAATAATTCGTGCAGAGCAGCTAGGGAGTCATTTGTAACATAGGAAGTGGCTCCATCTTGTAGAAAAAATGAGTTGCGATTGTATCCAATCTGATTTCGCATTTCTGCAGCCAAAAGTCCTGATCATAATGCAATACCGATCGGACTTAACGGTCTGGGTGCGGCCACGGCCATCTTCAAAAAAGTAAGGGTCGATAATTCCTTGACTTGATATGGCAGCGCAAACGACAACTTTCGGCGAGTGTATGTATGTGATGAAGTTCTAGCGGATTGTCGGAAGCCCAGTATCTGCAATTTTGTTTATTCACGTAGCCGTTAATGTGAAAATTCGATTCATCGGAGAACCCTATGTTATTGAAAGTTCTAAAACGATTTTTATAGTCCTATAGAATTCGACTCGTTAGGAGGATCATCGGGCTTCATGTCTTGAACAATAACAATTATGTAGGGATGAAAATGCAAATCTTTGCGAATAATGCGATGAACCGTAGATTTCATCAAATTCAGAGAAGCTGTGCGCAATCGTAGTCTGCCGCCGCCGCCCGCCGGCTAAACATGCCCGCTAGGTGTTTGGAGACCCCGCCCCCCGCTATCTGTATTTGGCGCGTAACGGTCAAACCAAACACGAAAACAATGAGACACATTTTAATTGAACTCAATTTTATTTATACACATTTGACAACATATTTTGTTTAAATTATTAATAAGTAGGTAGGTATGTATTTGCGGTGCTCTGATAGGGTGTAGGTAACCAACCTGTAAGCTTAACTACTAAGATCTGAGCATGTAGGAACCTACATTAAATGTACGTACAGGTAAGCAAATAAATAAAATTTGAAATATGATCTCAGCCAGATGCAGAAACAAATAAATAAATAATGCTGGACAATTCACACAGCATTATCTAGCCCCAAGGTAAGCAGAGCTTGTGTTATGGGTACTAGATAACTGATATACTTAATACACTACATAGATAGATATTTAGTCTGCAGATCGTACAAACATTTGTCCCGAGGCGGTTAAACAAGTTATGCTAAACGTTTTATGTAGGGGAGAGCGGCGGTTTATGTAGGGTGTAGGGCACTCAGCGGTACTTACATTTACACCTAGGGTGGCAGATGCAGAAGTTGTTTTATAAGGGGGCATAGGCGCCGATCGACAAAAGAATCTGTTGACCCGCCAAAACTCGAACCCAATTTTTAAATAAGTAATTACCTATTTCATTTATTTTCCAGTTTGTGCTAAATAATATAAATTTATAAGTAGGTATTTGCCAATCTTATCTATTAATATATTTGAAAATGATTCATCGGCATCGACCAAAGTATTCGCCGGAAGGAGGCAGCGAATGAATTGATCATCGAACAATTTATTCGCCGGTCGCAGCATCTTTGAATTTATACTCGCTTTGAACAAAACGCGCATGACTTACGCCTTTGCTGACGTGGTTTCTGCATAAAAATGCACAAAAGTACCTACCGACTTCTATAAGTATAAAAATAAATTGGTACCGTAAAATGCTGCAACTTTGCACGGAATTTTATGATTTTTAGGTATTATTCTTAAAGTATTTATAATCTGTGCTATTTTTATGTTAGTACCCAATTTTGATTATATTGCTCATGGCATTAGGTTTGAAATGGCTAAACTGCTCCTCGCGTGTTGTCGTCACAAGCTGTCAAAGTTATAGGCAAAGTTGTGCCCAAAAACTTCAACTTTGCCTAGAAGATTATAAAAGAAAATATACGTAGAATTAAAAAATATCTCATATTTTATGAGCAGTTTGGTAGTTTTACTGTCAAGAAATCTATAGGTAATATGAAACAACTCGTAATTACCAATTTTTAGCACTTAGGCAAAGTTGGGCTTCCTTTAAAACAAATCTCATACAAACAGTAAAACTAAGTTAGGGTTGTCCAAAAAAAAACATAGTTAGCTAGGTTCTTAATTTTATTTTAAAAAGTGAACTCACTAAGAGCATTAAGTATTAATTATTGAGAAGTAAAAAATTATTTATATGAATTCTAGACATTAACAAATTCGTAAACATACATTTTGGCAAATCACTTTAGTATCAAAATAATAATCATAATCAACTTAGAATCGAGATCAACCGGTTTTATTCAACAGGTCGATAGTGAAATATTAATCCCCTTATTCACAATGGTGTGCAAACTTACAGTTGCTAAGTAGTGTTATTTCTCAGGAATAGCGATGATGTGCAAAGTTACCAGACTATTATGAATAAGGGGGTAAGTATTAAGTAGGTAGGTATGTAGTAAAAAAAATATCTTAATTTAAACATGTTTTAAAGTCCTATGCATAAGTTTTGGCAAATCAGCTTTGGTATCAAAATAACAATCACGATCAATTTGTAATCTTACTAATCATTCAATATTCCTTCCAAATATGTATAGGTACGACATAATAAACTTATTGGACGTTAAAATCAGAAAAACTGACACTAAATATTAGTTGACCACGACGGGATTTTTGTGGTTCAGGTAATACTGATATAATATCATCGACATGTGTTATGGTGGAGACGTCCTCAACAGTCGGGTAAGAAAAAGTGGTCCCTTTCTCATGTCTGGAATTTTTTACTCTTCTTAAAAATTTAACTGTAGGTATTTGATTATTTAGTGACAAAATTTGGCCCACAAAATGTTTGACACTCTTTTTTGTGGCAAAACGAGCCATAATCCAGTCACCTTCTTTGAATTTGTCTTTTTCTATATAAAAATCTATTTCATTTAATCCAAATGGAACCTCTAATGGATCAACGTTCTCTTTCTCTAAGCACTCAGTTATATAATCCTGCAACGTTTCATAATCTGAATTATCTGTGTCAGCTGTGACTACAATGGAAGAGTTTTCAGAAGATATAGAGCTTGATTCTCTAAAAACACACTTCTTTCTTCTTTTCAAAGAGCGACCATTTCGTTTTTGAGTAGTTTTTTCTTTTTTTGTCTCATTCTCACTTATAGCTTTTCTTTTTTTAAGAATGTTTTGGCTATCAGGATCATTTTCCATTACTTTCCTTGTTTCTTCCCACTTTATTTCCTTTTTACCTTTATCAATCTTTTTTTCATTTTTCAAATATGATTTTGATGTTGGTTTCGCTATAATTTTAGTATCAAGATTCACTTCAATCAATGACTTGATCTTCTTATGAATGTTAACTTTATCCAGGACATGGTCAGATTTTGATGTCTCCGGCTTGATAGTTATATCTGATAGTATCTTTATTTTTGATAAAGATTTCTCTGAATTAAGACCACAGTCTTTTGATTTCTTCGTTAGCAGGCATTTTGGTAAATCATTTTCATTTACAGCAGTGAATGGCAAATTTGTCTGGTCGTTTTTAGATCGGCTGAGGAAATAAACATCCGATTTTAGGGAACCTCTTTCATTGGTTTCAATCAGATCAAAGTTTGCTGTTTCTTTATGTTGGGTGTTCCAAAATTCGTTCATACGTTTTCTGCATAGTTCTTTTAATGACTCTGGCTGTAACAGTACTTGTAAATTATCAGTATCTTTTTTTCTTGTAGCTTTTTCTTTTTTCTTTTTACATTTTGCTTTGCATTTTACTGTATCTCTGTTCAACATATTTGTATGTGCTTCCTCTGTCGATATTGATTTGCCGGCTACTACTGCCAACTTTTTGTTTGATTTTTTATTAGGCAGGGTAGTCGGTTTTCTCATATTTTGAAGGTATTCCAAAAGACAAACATCGATTTTTTTTCTATCCTCCTCTGAAGTAACTGGAATTTTTCTAATTACCCTCGGTGGATCAAAAGGAAAGATTCCGGAACCCGCAAACCCACTACGAATTGTGGTGGATTGATTCATATTGATTTCAGTCATCAGCTTCTGGAGCAGTTGCGGAAAATGACTCTTGTTAATTGTGGTTGAGCTTTGGTTTTCAAGTTTGTATTGAAGCATAATTTCTCGCCATTTCTTTTTCATCGGACCGAAAAAAGAGACGTCGAGAGGTTGCGTTAAATGTGTTGAATTTGGTGGTAAAAATACCATTCGTATACTATGCTCCTCACACAGCTTGATCACGTCAACACTGAGGTGTGACGCAAGATTGTCCCCAATCATGACTTTGATTCCCTGACGTGAATCCGCCCATGGTAAGACAATGGTTTTGAACCAATCATCGAAGCAAATCATATCGAACCATCCCGATTTTGTTCGATTATATCGTGCTTTTGGTGGTCCGAATTCACACTACCGGGACCATAAATGCTCTGCTTTATACACCACGTATGGTGGTAAACATTCGCCATCGGCAGTTGCACTGAACATAATTGAAACAGAGCTTTTACTAGAGTTTAGCACACGTTCGGGATGTTTGACACCTCGTTTGAAAATTGCTTTCTTCGAGCCGGGGTCGTCGCTCAGATTAGTCTCGTCAAAATTTAAAATGTTTGCACTAGGAACATCTTTGATTGACGATTCCAGATTTTCATAATAATTGGTCATTTCTTCGACTGTTTTTGACGCCCTACTACGTTTTATGTTTTGTGTAGACCTTTGCGTAAAACTGTGACGCTCTAAAAAATTGCGAGCCCATCGTTCACCGGGCATTTTTCCGTTAAAAAGTCCTTGCTTTCCATTTTTTTCCAGGTAATTATACACCACTATTCGCAAATCAAGCAGTGAAAGAGGGCTACCGAATCCAGCCGCAACGTTAATTACTTCCGCAATATGGCTTTCCTCTTCTAAGGTCAACTCTTGGGGTCGCCCTATAGACTTGTTGTGCAAATCATTACATTTATTTAAAATTGTGCGTCGCGGTATGCCGAAGTTCTTTTCAGCTTCATAAGACGAAAGTGATTTGCTTTTTACTAAATCAACAGCAACATTTAATGTCTCTTCTGAATAGTTACGATATTGCCTAGCGCCAGGTTTTCTTCTACTTTTTTTCTTCCCCATCTCTTTATTCTGTACCTGTGAAAAATATACAGAAGCCAAATTTAGGCCGGTAGGTCTGTAGGTACCTTGCAAGTTAGTTAGGTTAGGTACCAAGATATATTCGTAGGGAGGTAGATAGGAAGAGAGGTAAATTTGTAAAACTTGCCCGAAAAATTGGAACAGGACAAATTCGGGCTGTCAGGTTATATCAACTAAAATAAAATACTAAATAAAAGATAAAATGAGAATGACAAAATCTTCGATACTATAACCTTATATATTATATATTTCTTTATTTATTTAAATATTTAAAATGAGGATTGAATAAATAAAATAAATATAGCGACAAGGCCAATTATAAGTTTTCACCGTTAGTCAAAAACACTAATATTTCATCTTTATAGCTACTCGTAGCGTAAAATAATCTACAGCTACATAAAACACTCACAGAGCTAAATAGAGAATCTTCTCGCTTTTTGAAGTCGGTTAAAAATAGTGACAACCCTAGGCCTAGGCAATATTGCATCATTTAAGTTCAGAGAACCCTTTGCAACATTGCCTATTATCCTCCTACACGTAAATAAACAATTACGTTAAAAAACACAGCAGAAACAATAAAAAGACCATATTTTCTTACCTCGTAAGCAGTCAAATAGTTAGAATACTTGGTATTTCACAGCAAAATCGAAAAGTTTTGGAGCACACGAAAAAACACGCACCGCACCCGTAACGTATAGCCGCAGTCTGACCGTAAGACGTTAGAGTTACCATAAAAAAAAATATTAAATTGTGTTGCCACAGTAATGATAGGGTTTACCCCATTATAGTAAACAGAAAATAGATGACGTTTAAAAAACTATGCGGAGTTATAACAATTAGGTAAAGTTGAAGCTAGTTGGCAATGTTGCAGCATTTTACGGTAGTAACCTAATGGTTAGTAGCAATTTATTTTTAAAAACAGGAAAGTAAATAACTATGTTTCTAGGTTGTATAATAAAATAAATCGCTCCTTGGCTACTCGAACTAGGTATATAACTATCGAATAACCTAAGAACCTAGGTAAGAGTATTTTAAAATTTCCATACCTACTTGTAGGTAATTTAAAATGTTACAGTTCTAGGTTAGTAAGTTTTATCAAGACACTGGGGTTGTACAGATGGAGTAGGTATTTATGTTACTTGGTACAGGTTCCATAGGCCTTGAAAATTATCTACATAGGTAAGTGCCGTGAAACGAACACTAAATAAACCAATCGTCGCTGTAAAGACCATTGATGATGGGTTCTCCTTTATCTTCTATCTATTAGATAACATTATTCGTAAACGTTATCGTACTTCAGAAAGTAGTAGGTCGATCGTGTCGCTGTGTCTGTGCGCGGCGTAGCTGGACACAAACGCAGCAAGGACACGATCGATCGTCTGTTGTTAGAGGGGATCGGGGAAGAGAGGGGGAAGCGCGACGCGCGTCCCTGCGGCCGCCATTTGCAAAGTGTCACCCACCCCAACCAGCCAGCCCGCCCGACCGCGCCGCCGCCAATGCGCAATGCGGCATACCATTCGTAGCGCTCCAAGCGAGCTTCACGTCCGCCGACTAACCTTATCTGTGAAAAAAAGTGAAGTGTTGAGTGGGCTATAACGCCTATGCGTCAACAAATTAATATTCGTGTTATTCCATAAGACAGTTGCTGACATTAAGCAACCAAGTCAGTTCATCTACGAGTTAACTTGAACCAGAGTGTTCCACGTTCTTTTATTGATTACGTGAATTAATGTAATAACCCCACGTTCTGTCCGTGGATAAAGTTGTGCATATGTGCCTTGTGTTGTGTTATCATGAGCACATTAAGACTGGTTGCTCGTATCAAGCAGCCACGTCACTTCATCTACGAGTTAACTTGACCCTGAGCGGTCCTCGGTTTTTTGTTTGTGAATAAATTCCCACGTTGTTTCCGTGATGTTTTGGGGATCCTTGTGTTATGACGTGTTTTCATGATCACATTATGACTGTTGCTGAACATTAAACAACCAAGTCAGTTCATCTACTAGTTAACTTGAACCAGAGTCTTCCACGTTCTTTTATTGAATACGTGAATTAATGTAATAATCCCACGTTCTGTCCGTGGATAAAGTTGTGCATATGTGCCTTGTGTTGTGTTATCATGAGCACATTAAGACTGGTTGCTCGTATCAAGCAGCCATGTCACTTCATCTACGAGTTAACTTGACCCTGAGCGGTCCTCGGTTTTTTGTTTGTGAATAAATTCCCACGTTGTTTCCGTGACGTTTTCGGGATCCTTGTGTTATGACGTGTTTTCATGATCACATTATAACTGTTGCTGAACATTAAACAACCAAGTCAGTTCATCTACTAGTTAACTTGAACGAGAGTGTTCCACGTTCTTTTATTGAATACGTAAATTCATGTAATAATCCCACGTTCTGTTCGTGGATAAAGTTGTGCATATGTGCCTTGTGTTGTGTTATCATGAGCACATTAAGACTGGTTGCTCGCATGAAGCAGCCACGTCAATTCATGTACGAGTTAACTTGACCGTGAGTGGTCCTCGTTTTTTTGTTTGTGAATAAATTCCCACGTTGTTTCCGTGATGTTTTGGGGATCCTTGTGTTATGACTTATGACGTGTGTTTTCATGATCACATTATGACTTGCTGACATTAAGCAACCAAGTCAGTTCATCTACAATACATTACAAAAATGCTTTATTGTACACCATAAAAATAACATTACAAGAAGACATTAAATAAGACAAGTACAATGGGCGGCCTTATCGCTTACAAGTTAACTTGAAACTGAGTATTCAACGTTTTTTATAGATTGCGTGAAATAATAAAATAATCCCACGTTCTGTCCGTGAGGACCCCTCGTTTTGCATATTTTATCCTTGTGTTGTATTATCATGACCACATTATGACTGTTGCTCGCATCAAGCAGCCACGTCAGTTCAGTCAGGAGGACGAATGTAGCTGGGTTTTGTTAACCGAGGTATTCATCTGAATCCTACAATTCTTGAAGTGACGAGGGTGTGGCGGTGCCGTCCACAACTGTTGCCAGCCAGGTCGAAACGCTGAAATCTGCGATCTGCACTGCACCGTCCTCGCCCAGTAGAATGTTACCGGCCTTGATATCTATGTGAAAAGAATGCCTGGCTCAGCTATCGTCTTCGACGGTATAAAATAGGATTCCTTACAATACAAAAAACATTTTTTTTATAAAACTGCCAAAAAATAGCGACATGAGACGAGCTTAATTTTGAGTTACGATTAATAATCAGAATTCTGTAGCAGACGGAAAAACCACCACTAAAACCCACAACCGTAGTACAAACGTGAAAAGAAACATTTGAAGCAACAGTATTTACGATGACTAAATAGTTACCTACTAAAAGTAACCTGCGTGAAAAAATAAAATAATCCCACGTTCTGTCCGTGAGGACCCCTCGTTTTGCATATTTTATCCTTGTGTTGTATTATCATGACCACATTATGACTGTTGCTCGCATCAAGCAACCAAGTCAGTTCATCTACGAGTTAATTTGAACCTGTCCTGTCGGCGGTCTTGACGTAGTAAAACTGTTAACTAGCAAGAAGAAAGTAACGGTTTTAAATTAAAAATAATTTGAACCTGAGTGTTCATCGACTTCCACCTTAAATTCGTAAATGAAATATGACTAAATGGATTCTCACGTTCTGTCCTTGAGGTTTTATCTTCAATTTGAGTATGAAAAAAAAGAAAGTAAGTTTAAGATTTTTCTACCGTGTGCCGTTTGTGTTTTTAATACGCTGGTAAACTATTTTATAGTTTATCTTGAGGTAAACTACAGTACAGTCATGGACTTATTTAGAGGAACGCTACATCAATCGAAAAAAGACTGAAATATGGAGGTGCTCCTTTGGAGTAAAATTGCTGCTTGTCCAACCGTTTGTTGGAATTAGGAAATGCAATCTCGTCTCGCCGAGATCCCGATCTCGCGAGATACTGGCCATATTTTACGAGATTGTATCTCGTCAAATTTCGTACGAGATCTCGCGAGATAACAAGACGTGTATTTCATAACTAACTTGCCTTTCCGTACCTTGATAACTTCATCTGACTTCTACTTTAAACTTCTTTTATTTGATTAATACGATCTCACAACATTTATTTAAGAACTTGTGAAGTTAAGTTTTTGTTTTGTTGTTTTTATTTACCATAAGTAATGTTCCTATTACTCTTAATTATTGAAACTAAAGTAATAATTTACAAAAGACTAAATATAGATAATTATTGTTTTGTTACCAATATTGTAAGAATTTTAACTGATTAGCTACAGTAGGTATAATAATTATAGACATAAACAAATGTTATTAGAGTTAGAGACAAAATAATAAGTACTCTGTCGATTTTTAAAATAAAACTTACATTATTTTTATAACTAAGCAACGCAGTTTCTATTTAATTACATATCATGTCAATTACTAGTTCTTAAAACAAGCATTTGCATATGCTTTAAATGCGATTCTCCCAATCTCGCGAGATCCCGTAATTTGCGAGATCTCGCGAGACTGGGTTTTGAGTCTCGCGAGATCTCGCTAGGCGGAAATCTCGTAGGAGATTGCATTCCCTAGTTGGAATATGAGTACCAACCTCTTGTGTAGTCCGACCACGTACACTTGCGTTTCGAAGACCACGACTCCTTCCTCTACTACAACCACGGCTACCCCGGCGTCCACGGTTGGCTGAGCTGGTTTGGGGACATCGTCGTCTATTTCGCTGGAGCTTGAAGATGAGAGTCCGGCCTGATGACGTACGGTGGGTCGCCAGTGTCTTCGTCGGAAGGCGAAAAATATTCCAAATCAGAATTATTCCACAAATGTTCTATGACTCCTCCCCACAATCCTGAGAAAGTTAAATAGTCACTAACTCTAACTGTTCTTCCATGAGAAAAAATTATAACCGCCAACTAATGGAACATCGGCCACATGTTCTACACTGAACATTATACACACTACACAAAAACATTATAAAAGAGGCAAATAATGGAACATCGGCAATATGTTCTAACACAAGAACATAATAAATTACTGAGAGAAAGACAATTACCAAAAAGGTATTTACATCAACAATAGGAAAAAAATAATCGTTGGTGATTTATTTTTAACATTTACTTGTTTTTTAGTCAAGAAATTAAGTGATTAAATAGAAAATCAGCGATTAGACTTGCCTCCACTGCGTGTGTGCTCTTGTTTGACATTTCGGCAACAAAATGACAGATTGTCTCTAATTGGGTCCTGTCAATCAAGCTAAAAAAACCGTCACTAATATATCGACCAATTAAGTAACCATATATGATTGCGGCATTCGATTTTCTCAACTGTTACATTTTGAGCTTCGTAAGGTTTGGCATTTAGGATTTTGGCATAAGTGGACGAGTCACCATCCCTATCATTCTGTTGTAAATGAGATCATACATTGAGATTTTTGGTTTCCATTGAACTTGAAGAACCCTCAAAGTTTTTGAAACAAACATGTTGATTATTGGGTGCAATATTTTTATTTGCTGCTCTGGTACACAACAAACAATACTTATTTTTGACCCCAATATAAAGGACCTGTTTGGTTCTCCTTCCGATTATTGCCGCAGTACCGGAAGAAGCTTTGTAATTTGTACCGTAGGTGTCGTACCTACTACTTGCACACCACGCGCCATCTACAAAAACATCAATAACAGGATAACCGTTTTTGATTCGGCCTTTTAGCAATAGCCATCTCCCTCTCTTCATTAGCAGCGGCCTCCATAGATGCTCTTGCAGTTTTTTCCCACTCCTCGTAAACTTTGTCCTGTAGTTCGTTATAGTACCTTGGAGAAAATACTGGAACATCCGTCAAAGAGCACAGTTCTTCAAATTGTGCCGGTCCGATACCAGAAGCAATATATATTTTTTTTTTTCGAATTTCGTAAAATTAGAAAAGCTTAACCGATTTTCATCAATAACAGCTAAGAACACTAATTACAATGCCATCTTTGACTCTAAATCTAAATTTGTTCATCTGTTTATGATCTGCGATGGGATAAACAGGCGACCAACAAGGGATATTTGCAGTGCCTGGCAATCACGTTGGTCCTGCGGCCGACCTCTCTCCCCGGTCATGTCAGTTCGTCCGCTTTATTGGATTATAAAGTGCACCTGTGTTTGCACCCACACTTATGCACCATAAGCACGCACGTGACGCACATTACTTGTGCCAGTTGATACTACCCGCCGTGGTCGAAAATCGGCTAGGACTTCATCATCACTTTCAAAATTGAATTGTTGGTTTACCGGTGCAGCGGTGGTTCCATTACTTCTGGAGCCATCCAACAAACGGTCCCCACGAGGGTGTGGCGCACCTTCTGCCTGGTGCGGTCCAGGGCTGTTGCCAGCCAGGTCGAAACGCCGAATTCTGCGAGCGATCTGCACTGAACCGTCGTCGCCCAGGAGAATGTTGCCGGCCTTGATATTTATTTATTTATTTAAGGCAAACCAGCAGCACATACAAAAAGTTAAAAATTAAGGAAATAGAAACAGAAGGCTATTAATAGGTTTTCACGACTAAGAAAAATAGTAAATACATAAAAAGTGTGGACAAGCGAAAAACAGATAACCTACAAGGTTACAATCAACTTAGTACATACATAGCAGAAAAATATAGTAAATGAGAGATTTATAAAAACTAGCAATGATGTTAAATAGTATCTACAAAAGTACAAAAAGTATTGTATTGTATTTAAGTATATCTATGCAAAGAATGCCTGGCTCAGCTATCGTCTTCGACGGTATAAAATAGGATTCCTTACAAGACAAAAAACATTTTTTTTTATAAAACTGCCAAAAATTTGCTACTTAAGACTTGCTGACTTGCTGACTTGAGTTACGATTAATAATCAGAATTTTGCAGCAGACGGAAAAACCACCACTAAAACCCACAACCGTAGGCTTAGTACAAACGTGAAAAGAATTATTTGAAGCAACAGTATTTACGATGACTAAATAGTTACCTCTTCATCGGCATTCTCCCGTTTTTCACTATTTTTATTAACAATTAAGTCAACCAGTTTTTTTCCTTATTCATTGTGCCAGGTAACTGAAAATAACATAATTAAATTAAACAAAATAAAACCATAAAATGTATGAAATAAGAAGCAAAACATACTACCTAATAAAAAAACTACATTCAATGCATAGGTTTATTACTCATTATGAACATGCAAAAAGTACTATGTGGAAAAACTATAGTTTACTGTCAAGAAAATTATCTAAATATGAGAAATATCGCTGTCTTTTATAAAAATGAACATGCTATAGGTATAAGAAGTTCGCCTTATTTTAATATTACCAGAGCCTTTTTATTAATTTCTAATATAATAATGTACAATCTGTGATTTTAGTGATGTTTCCGGAAATGATGAAGTGTTCGCGGAATGATGCGTGTGTCCCCTAAATGACGATATAGATGCAATGTAGGTCATTTTATGTTTTTCATAACTGGAATATCTTCAATACAAGCCGTTTTCAATTCATTCACTGTAGGTACTTGAAATTGCAACCTTTTTTGTGATCTTGAACTTTTGCCATTTACAATTTTTTCTTCAATAACCGACTTCCATTGGAAATATTGCACAGAATCTGCATTACCAGCTGACGTAAGCTTCGGAAATATCACACAAACCATTCATGCGGTCATAAGTTATGTCGCAACTATAATCCTCGATGTTTTTTTCTACACTCCCGTGATTAATTTGTTGTAAGTTTTTTTTATTTTTTTCAGTCTAAGTTCGAAATTTTCCTGTTTGGCACATACACAAGATTCTCTGTCTCTGAATGTTGGAGCTAACACCCAAAACGGTTTTGCTTTTAATAATGTCGCATAAGGTAAATTTATTCTAGTTTTCTTAACGAATTTTGACGTCGTCGGTTCTTTAACTGTTAATAAAAGGAGGCGTTTCTGCTTCTTCATTTCACCGTTTTTCTTCACAAAATCTCTGTTGGCTGGGCAAATTCTTATGACATCATCTCTTTGGAAGAAAACTTCTACTTTTTCACGAACTTCCGCCTTCAAAACAACCTCACAAATTTTGGTATCAGACTTCAGAATAAATGTACTGGTTCTCTCTTTTGGCAAAAAAGTATATGCCCACCGCCACCCACAAAACCTCCTCCGAAACCGGCACCAAAATCACAGAAACCTAATATTATAGAATTTACTTATCAATATAAAGGATACCACGATAAACTAATATTTTATCATGAAGATAAGTACATTAACTACGATCGTAAGAGATCAATAAGAATTAATTATCAAATTCCTAATTATATGACATATCATGAAGATTATAACATGAGAACACCAAGAGAAATATGGAGTGTATTACATAACCTAAAATTTTTAACAAGCACGGAAATGAAAGCAGCAGAACTAACAATAGTAAATAATTACACTGTATATAGGCATGATGATGGATTTTAATAAAAAACATATCAAAACATTGTATATAATTTCGTTTGACAAAAGTGACAAAAGTACACATCACGAAAGGTCATATTACGGTTCACATAATCCTCGTACTGCACACAAATGGAATAGTTCAAATATTTATCAGCACAGTTTTTACACAAACAATACAGTCCGGAACAGGGTCTCCAAAATTGCACTTGAATACGAACCCAAACCAGAGCAGCATCTTCAGTAAACATCTTGAAATCTTGAAAGAATTCGTCCATGATTTTAGACACAGTGAACTCGTCGTAAGGATCGGTGAAGCGGTCAGACATAATTAATGAGATTTTATAATAAGCCATATGAAGCAATTTATATTTCGGTACCATGTTACCGTTGACACATTTTTGGAAGACTTCGAAATGGCATTAAATTTTAATATGTCGTAATAGACGGACAGCGGAGTCTTGGTAATAGTTTCCCGTTTTACCCTTTGGGTACGGAACCCTCAAAACTGAAACCCGACATAAAAGTCGTAAAAAAGTTTTAATTTTTGACTACATTTTTATAAACTTCAGACTCATCCTTATCATTCATCCTTATCATCAGTTTTCTAAAGAAAATAATAATAAACAAATAAAATGGGGTACCTGCAAGGTATCCAATGCTAGATGCAACAGCTCTACTAAATACTTGGCTGGCATATTTCACCTTCATATTTGCAATTTTTTGGGGAACAACATGGTTGTTAATTTGGGAACAATCTTCACACCTTTGTAGCCAGGATTTTCTGTGTGAAATAATTCTAAATGTTGCCACTTACTACTTTTATTTCTCCATTGATTTCATATTGTTAATTTTTTGTCAACAAATTGTTTCTTTTCCAGTTGCGCTATCGCAAAGTTAGATCGTTTTGATTCCAAAGCGTGCGGCTTTCTTTCGGATGTATTGGCGGAAATGCAAAACGCCCTTCAAAGTTTTCGCAGTGACTTGCTGTTACGATTTCCGAGGCGTACCGATTGTAACCCCCCCCCCCCCCCCTAGCCTAACACTATGCAGGTTAGAATTCGATTTTTATTTATTTTATCTATTCGTTCTGTATTTTTGTTACCTTAATAAAAATATAATTTATTTTCAACTTTTAAAACTCCTACGATTAAAGGCTTGGCCACACCAACGCGTTCAGCTCGCGTCCGCGGTGGCGTGCGCGGTGGCGGTCAGTTGTTGTTACACAGTATTTATACTACAATATTTAACCCTCTTTATACGTATCACTCACATTAGTTGTATGGAAATTCTGGCTTGTAACGCTAGTTTCGTAATTTGTTTTTTTCCGTTGACATTTTTACTGACTAATGTATTATGTCTCTTGCACGCACATCTATTTTGTTTGTTTTTAAGGGTGAGCTAGTATGTAGGTAGGTTAGGTCACCACAATTCTGAGTTGGAATTTAAAAATCTTTGCATGAGTTTGTGATAAAATATCCTATCCAATTTTTGTGTGTGCTTTGGTGATAATACTTAAATTTATTCAACTTTTGGTTTATTTAAGCAGTTTCTTATATATTTTAAAGTACATATTTATTTACTGGCTGAAGATTTACTTAGTACTTGAATAGCTTTGTATCTTATTGATAAAGTTCTTTGAAGAAAACATGAAACTTAACTAATCAAACTTCCCGGTACTAAAAAGGAGATAATTAATGTCAGGCGTGTCACTTTCGAAGGAAATTACTCGTTCTTTGAAGATTCAGAACTAGGACAAATATAACTGTAACTAAGCCAACTTTAACTCGTAACTTCTCGGTAGCTCTTCATTGTAGAAATTGTAGCGACGTGTTCACATCGATGCGTCCTCTGATTGGTCGCGGCGTCCGGTGCAGCGTCTGCACGCGGCGGTGGCGATCAGATCAGGCTTGTTACGTTAGGACGCTGCACGCAGCTATTTATTTGTTGAGAAGAACTTTGTTGTTTAGTTGTAAGTATGGTGGAAACGGAAGAAATGACGTGACTCCAGCCTGGTGAACGCAAGAACAAACGCGACGGTGTATACAACTTTTGCACGCGCAGTATCGCCACCGTGCACTCCACCGCGGACGCGAATTGAACGCGTTGGTTTGGCCAAGCCTTAACAGTGTTATGTATTTGAGAGTTGAGGGTGGATGTATAAAAAGTAACCTTATTGAAGGTATCTGATTATAAGCCAGCCAAGCCTTAACAGTGTTATGTATTTGAGAGTTGAGGGTGGATGTATAAAAAGTAACCTAATTGAAGGTATCTGATTATAAGCCAGTTTTGGTATGAACTCAATCATGGTGTTATATTTTCTGCTGTCTGTACATGTACATCAACTTCATCAGCCTATAAAAATCTACAGCTGAACATAAGCTTCCCCACAATGACGCTATAGTAGCGTTCAACCATCGACACACCTGTACGGATCTCAGTGTAATGTACAGGAAAGGTAGATGTTATCCTGGGGCAGACATAGGCTGCTATTTATCCCGGATAAAAGCATGCAAAGCCGCGGGCAGCAGCTAGTTTTAAATAAAAGTGAATCGGTCAAACAAAAAAATTTAAATGTTTGTGCTCTCATTGCTGGCAACACTAAGTATCCTATCAGTGGCGGCAGCTTCTGCAAAATGCACATTCAACTCTGGCATTCATGGAACAGATGTGCACTGCAAACATTAACAGTTAATTATCAGAAGCTGATGACGTGATGAGTGTATTTTAGAGAATTACCTGAATACATTTATCCATGATAGTCTTTTCCTCAAAGAGGCGTGCAACCTCATATGTTCGACAAGCATTCCTTGGGGCAAGAACTGAACACATATAATTGATGCATTGTGTCTCAAGTGAAGTGTCTCAAGTCTCAAGTGATCTTTTTAACGCCTGAAAACCTGACAGCGCCACTTCGATAAGGTGAACGGTGTTCGGTTCTGTTAACCGCTCGGTTTTATACCTCGGCTTTGTAAACCGAGGTACGTAATGTACACTCATCCCAATAAAATTCATTGTGGCGCCGCCAGATGTTCGTGTCTTCACTGACAAGACATTTATTCGTTAGGTCGCTTTTAACGCCCGAAAACCTGACAGTGCCACTTCGATAAGGTGAACGGTGTTCGGTTCTGTTAACCGCTCGGTTTTATACCTCGGCTTTGTAAACCGAGGTACGTAATGTACATTCATCTCAAAAAATTTCATTGTGGCGCCGCCAGATGTACGTGTCTTCACTGACAATACATTTATTCATTAGGTCGCTTTTTAACGCCCGAAATTCTGACAGCGACACTTTGATAAGGTGAACGGTGTTCGGTTTTGTTAACCGCTCGGTTTTGTACCTCGGCTTTGTAAACCGAGGTACGTAATGTACATTCATCCGAACTCCAATAATGTTTATTGCGGCGCCGCCAGATATCCGTGTCTTCACTGACAATACATTTATTCATTAGGTTGCTTTTTAACGCCCGAAAACCTGACAGCGCCTCTTCGATAAGGTGAACGGTGTTCGGTTTTGTTAACCGCTCGGTTTTATACCTCGGCTTTGTAAACCGAGGTACGTAATGTATATTCATGCGAACTCTAAAAATTTCCATTGCGGCGCCGCCTTCAGATATCCGTGTCTTCACTTACAATACATTTATTCATCAGGTCGCTTTTCGACGCCCGAAAACCTGACAGCGCCACTTTGATAAGGTGAACGGTGTTCGGTTTTGTACCTCGGCTTTGTAAACCAAGGTACGTAATTCATCCGAACTCCAAAATTTTTCACAGAATAAACAGTATAAACAATATTAGTTAGTCATTAATAAATAATATTAGTCCAGCTGTCAGCGAACAAGTCAACATCGGGGCTGTCATCCAGGAGAGCGTTGAGTACCCGAGGGATGGGTGACATGGACCGCGCTACCGTACGGGACTGCGGTACGTCCAGCAACCTATGTTTCCGACCTCGGCAGTAATTGTTCGGGACGTAGAGTCGACACAGCTCATTACTGAGGTCCGAGGCTTTAATTTTGCCCTGGAGGATTTTGCACATTGTAATTATTTGATCGTTAGCGCGCCGGACCTCCAGCGAGGTCCAACGTAGTCAAGTAGGGTCAAACTAACCGAACAAAAGAAAAAGAATTCCTAGAAAAAAATATGCGCACATAAAGATACTGAAAAGGGTTTCGAAAGTAAAGTATGATGGATGGCATAAATACAAAGTTTCAGTGTTCGAAATGGTTCCATTGTTTTTCATCTCGTTCACGATCTTGATCGTTTCTGTTGTGTTCAGCTTTCCTGAAACAAGATAAATACATCACTACGCAATCGAGCCAAAAACTGGAAATACAGAATAATGGTCGTGGCTTGATACTACGCCCACAGACATTAGGGATCCTTGTGATGCGTTACAATCTTTTTTTTAGGGTACCGTAACATATTCGGATGAGAGAATCAACTTTTTTTTTGAGATATTTACCCTGGTTTCGACGACATGTAATTCGTTGACCATTTTCAAAAGTAGCCCGCGAAATATTGTCAGTGATTAACCATTAACCCTGTGTAGGTAAGTACATAATAATATATTTATTCACTTACAATACATTTATTCATTAGTTCGCTTTTTAAAGCCCGAAAACCTGACGGCCCCAGTTTGATAAGGTGAGCGGTTGTGAGGTACATAATGTACATACATTCATGCGAACTCTAAAAATTTTCATTGCGGCGCCGCCTCCAGATATCCGTGTCTTACTTACAATACATTTATTCATCAGGTCGCTTTTCAAGACCCGAAAACCTGACAGCGCCACTTTGATAAGGTGAACGGTGTTCGGTTTTGTACCTCGGCTTTGTAAACCAAGGTACGTTCATCCGAACTCAAAAATTTTTCACAGAATAAACAGTATAAATAATATTAGTCAGTCATTAATAAATAATATTAGTCCAGCTGTCAGCGAACAAGTCAACATCGGGGCTGTCATCCAGGAGAGCGTTTAGAGCGTTGAGTGCCCGAGGGACAGCTCATTACTCAGGTCCGAGGCTTCAATTTAGCCCTGTAGGATTTTGCACATTGTAGCGATGATAGCGCTCCGGACCTCCAGCGAGGTCCAGCGTGGTCAAGTTGGGTCAAACTTACCGAACAAAAGAAAAAGAATTTCTTGAAAAATATATGCGCACATAAAGATACTGAAAAGAGTTTCAAAAGTAAATTATGATGCTTGACATAAATCTAAATTTTTTGAGATGGTTCCATTGTTTTTCATCTCGTTCACGATCGTTTGTGTTGTGTTCAGCTTTCCTGAAACAAGTTAAATACATCACTCAACGCAATCGTGCCAAAAACTGGTTACTAGCGATTTCTGAGCACGTTACTGACAACAAAAATCCCTAAAATACACTCATCCCGGGCATCCAAAAATCCCGAGCTGAAGTGCACCGATGTCGACCTTGACCTGGCTTTCTCGTGTATAAACCAGTCTCCCGAAAGCGTCTGATGGCATCCCGTACCGTAGTTCGAGGTACTCCGAGTGTATGAGCGATACGACGTTGGCCATAACCAGCGTCAGCAAAAGCTACTGCCCTAGCAGCACCAGTAGCATCAAGAGGCTTTTTTTAGTCACAAAGAATCGAGAAGAATCAAGAATACACTAAAAACTCAAATTAGACAATATTCGTACACGATGGCAGAAAAGAAGGAGAAATGTAAACACGGTAACGCAATTGCAACAATTTCAAACAAGGAATAAGTTCACTAAATTCGAAAAAGGTTTCATTGACACAGGTTTATTCATCTGATTAGGTGTTAGTTTATTGCTAAAGTACCCACTCAACTTAAAACAAAACATTCGTTATGCCACAGTTAAGTTAACATAAACAATCAGGGTGACGAAAAATATAGGCGGGCGGTTAATTGTGCCTGTGAGTGCAGTTCGCTGTGGAACCGCGAAAAATCCTTGAAGTGTGAGGGTTGAATTCGGAGCTTCGATACTTGATTTTCCTCAAAAAGGTTTGTGGAAGACGGAGGAATGTTGTTCAGTAGAGTAGAGAAGTAATAATCCTTTGCCAGTGCTACCAATAAAAATTTCTCGATTCCACCCGCCTCAGTGTTGACAATTCCCCGAAATTATATTTTTGGAATAAAAACACTGTTTTATACAAAATTTGGTAAATTAAACTATGTACTAAAACTTATTTCAAATACATTTTTAACTCACTAAAAACTTAAACTAATTTTTAACTCACAACAAAATTAACGCTTACTGTTGTAGAATTACTACTATCAGGGTCCTCTCGGTCCTGTCTGTCAAAGTCAGGGGTATGTCTTTAATAGATGTACAGGCAGCGTCAGAATTAAGTCACCCCCCCTAGCCTAACACTATGCAGGTTAGAATTAGATTTTTATTTATTTTATCTATTCGTTCTGTATTTTTGTTACCTAAATAAAAATATAATTTATTTTCAACTTTTAAAACTCCTACGATTAACAGTGTTATGTATTTGAGAGTTGAGGGTCGATGTATAAAAGTAACCTAATTGAAGGTAGGTGATTAAAAGCCAGTTTTGGCACAGTAGATAAATGTATACAGTAGAATGACTCAGCCGTCTCTTTGAACTTGATACCTACAGTTGAGCGGAGCGCTAGGGTTGGTACCTACAAAAAGTAATACAGAGGTATGTATATTTTTATTGAATGTGTGTGGTTTGAGTTCAGGAATGAAACATATTTGTTAATTTAGAATACATAGAAAAAATACCTATCTATGTATAATAAGAATAACTCCCATCTCTAGCAGCGGCAAACGAAATCTGTGATGCGTGTGGCCCGGAGCGTTTGACATGCTCACGGTCGAGAACCGCACGCGGGCACAGATTAGATAACGTTACTTCGTAACGCGGGTGCAAAAACGCATGACAGGAAAAGCGCCCTAAAAGCGAATATATACCTACATACATATTACATTAAATACATAGCAGAATTTCCCATAGGTTTTTAATGATAGTACCTACCTAACCTACGTATCATTTGACCATCACCCATCTCCGAAGAGACAAACAAGAAAGCGAAGGCCAATTGCGTGTCGACTTCGCACATTTAGGGTTCCGTACCAAAATTAGGTCTTTTATATATAATGAATGTAGAATACATTTAGACCGCAAATTATGTTGGTAGGAAAAAATAAGGGAATTTCAGAAAAAAATAATATGGAGGTTGGTACATCAATATTTGTTAGTAACATTAGCATTACTTATACTTCGGGTACGGAACCCTAAAATGTGGTAAAGACTATATTTATTTTACCTTTCAGCATTAGCAGGAAGTCGAAAAAATGACAGTGTTGGTTTAACGAACGTTGAGTTTCCGTAAACACTGCAGTATACTCGTGGTCGTGATGCCGCCGTTATTTAATTTGTTATTCGTCGCGCACAACGTTGTGGTATCGAAACGGGGGCGGACAGCGCGGGGGTCGCGTCGCGGCACAACAAACTCGTCCAGCGTAGCGTAGCGACGCGACGGCGCGCGGCGTGACACTGGATAGATGTGCATGCCGAGACAGTCTAAGCGGCCGTGTAAATGACGCCTATATGTGCGAACGTCGATTCGGGCGGTCTAGTATGCAGTCGGATTACTGTATATTTATCTATTGTGGTTTTGGTATGAACTCAATCATGGTGTTATATTTTAAACAGGTTTAGATTTAAACCTGCGTGTGTTATGCAGCGGGGGTTAATTAATTCTGATGCTGTCTGTACATGTACATTAACATCATCAGCCTATAAAAATCTACAGCTGAACATAGGCTTCCCCCAAACGACGCCATAGTAGCGTTCAACCATCGACACACCTGTACGGATCTCAGTGAAATTTGCAGGAAAGGTAGATGTTATCCTGGGGCAGACATAGGCTGCTATTTATGCCGGATAAAAGCATGCAAAGCTGCGGCAGCAGCTACTTTAAATAAAAGTAAACCAGTCAAACAAAAAAAATTAAATGTTCGTGCTCTCAGTGCTGGCAACACTAAGGCTGTGTCCTGCGTAGGCGAACTGACGCGAACGCGATTGCGAGGCGATCCGATGTGAACTTAATGCGGTGCGGAGCGACGCGACTACTCTGTCCTACGTGCGCGCGAACCGCCACCGGCCGGCGCGGCGGCCTTGCGCCCTACGCCGAGCCGAGTTCAGTTGGCATTACACATTTATCATGGACGGACGGAGGCTAATGTTGTTAGAAAATTCATATCTTAAATATGAGATATTAAAGAAGTGTGAACAGCAGAGAAGTGGAACTAAAACTATGTACTTAGAAAGGCATATTCATGGAGAATTTCATAATTTGTACGAGGATTTACGTACTCAACCCTTGTTGTTCAAGGAATATTGTCGAATGTTACCTACAACGTTTGACTATATTGTGCAAGCCATTGAACCTGTTCTGCAATTTACTACAACTAATTTTCAGAAACCTATTTCTGTAGAAGAACGCCTTATGGTGACTTTGAGGTAAGAAAACTATGAAATAATAAACTTTAAAATAAATGTAAGAGATTATATTAAGTTTAATTAGTAAGTAGGTACATAATTGCAATAGTTTCACAAAGATGTGTAATATCCATGTTGGTGAGCACTGGATTGTGGTGGATTTAACTTTGATAGCTCCGTTAGTAGAAGCTCCTGCATCTGCGTTCTAAAATGTAATTTATTGAGTGATGGCAACTGTTTCATATAAGGTAATATTGATTTGAACCAAAAAAGGTCGTCGTCATTATTATCTGGTTGATCTTCGCGAAGAATTTTCATTTTTTCTCTTTCGATATCGAGGAATGCTTCGAGACTTGTATCTTTTCTTTTGCGTGTTTGTCTTGTGATGGCTGGCAACGAGGACGAAGGGGAAGGTACTGGCAACGAGGACGAAGGGGAAGGTACTGGCAACGAGGACGAAGGGGAAGGTACTGGCAACGATGGTGAAGGCGAAGGATCCTGTCGTAGGTTGATAAGCATATTCTGTGGTATTTCTCCTAAAATTGACTCAGATTCAGGGAGCTGGGGGTTGTCATTGTCAGATGCGTTCATGTTGATTATCTCTTCGGGACTAGCAGCGTTTGTATACATTGACAGATCTATAGAATCGCTTTCTGGATCTTGTGATATAATATTCCCTTCTGTTTGTCGGGGTTTCAGAACTACTTTTAAAAAAGACATGGCCTCAAAATGTGGTCATGTGCCTGTATACTTCGGCTCATTATCGGCGTCGGTCCCAGAACGTGGCTTGGGAATTTTTTTTAATTCTTTACTAAACGTGTCTCTCAAATTTTTCCATTTTTTCTTAGCCATTTCACCTAAAAAAAAAGAAAAGGAATTATAACTTAATATATTTTATTATTTCAGATATTTGGCCACAGGCATACAATTCCGGCAACTCGCATTCTCGTTCAGAATTTCAAAATCTGCTATTTCTACAATCGTACCACAAGTTTGCAAAGCTATATGGGCTCAATTAGTTGCTAAACACATGCCCGAACCGTCAGAAGATAACTTTAAAAACATAGCGCAATGTTTTTGGGACAGATGGCAGTTTCCTAATTGCATTCGATGTATTGACGGAAAGCACATTCGCATAATAAAACCAAAAAAGAGTGGTTCCATGTATTATAATTACAAATCTTTCTTTTCAATTGGATTGTTAGCAGTCACTGACGCAAATTATAAGTTTGTAATGATAAATGTGGGTTCCTATGGGAAAGACAACGATGCTGGTGTTTTTGATGAATGCCCCTTTCGAAGAGCAATAGAACAAGGAAGACTAAAAATACCTAAAGAACAAGTATTGCCGGGTTCTAATATCATAGCTCCGTATGTGCTCCTCGGAGATGCGGCGTTTCCTCTGAAGGAATACCTATTGCGACCTTTTCCAGAAAGGTCAACAGCTAAAGGGGACGCAAGATAATTATAACTATCGCTTATCTCGAGCTAGAATGGTAGTGGAATGTTCTTTTGGTTCAATAACTTCTAAATTCAGAATTCTACATAAATCTATCGAAACTAATGTTACAAATGCAGTTCATATCGTCAAAGCCATATGTTTACTACACAATATTATAAGGGATCTTGAATCAATAAATGAGAATGAGTTAATGTCTTTCCAAAAATCATATCAAAATATGACACAAACACAAAGACATAATTCTCAAAGAAGATACAATGCTACATCACGAGCAGCCGCACAGGCGAGGGAAAACTTTAAACTGTATTTTGAGCAACATCCTTTGTCAAGAATGCAATAATAAAGAAATATGTTGTACTTACTTGTAGTCCCAATTATTTTAGACACATTCGCGGTGCGATATTAACCGGTTGTGATAATTTTTATTCCTTTTGTCCCATAATATAGGACGTTCTTGGATAGCATTAATAAAAAGTTCAACTTCCGACATTACAATTTTTGCTTGAAAAAAATGGCGGGCAGGGCGACGCGTCCAGTTCGCGCGAACAATTCAAGCCAACTGATCGCGTTCGCTTTCGTTTCGCGCCGCGTCCGCCGTACCCCACGTGCGTTTGGTCACGTAGGCCACTTCAATAGGTATCGACTGTTTGTTGTGTTCGCGCCGCACCGCGCCGCTTCGCGTTCGCATCCAAATCGCTGACGCAGGACACAGCGTAAGTATCCTATCAGTGGCGGCAGCATCTGCAAAATGCACATCCAACTCTGGCATTCATGGAACTGATGTGCACTGCAAATATTAACAGTTAATTATCAGAAGCTGATGACGTGATGAGTGTATTTTAGAGAATTACCTGAATACATTTATCCATGATAGTCTTTTCCTCAAAGAGGCGTGCAACCTCATATGCTTGACAAGCATTCGTTGGGGCAACAACCGAGCACATACTCGTATAATTGATGCATTGACATGCATTGTGTCTCAAGTAATGACAACATATACTTTTTTGCACCATACCAGAGTTTCAAAGCCATATCCAGTGAGCCTATGTCGATGTTACGTGTGTAGATGTATTGTAATCATAATATTTTAAGTCTTCTTTGTTAACATTAAACATTGTTATCTGTAACGTTTGTTATAGAAGAGCGAGATCCTCTAACACAAATACAAAAAAGGGATTAATAATGACGTTCACAAAATAAAATATACGCTCTTAATAATTTAGCCCAGCTGTCAGCGAACAAGTCGACATCGGGGCTGTCATCCAGGAGTGCGTTGAGAGCGTTGAGTACCAAAAAGTAGTAAAAACACTGTTTTATACAAAATTTGGTAAATTAAACTACTAAAACTTATTTCAAATACATTTTTAACTCACTAAAAACTTTTATAATTTTTAACTCACAACAAAATTAACGCTTACTGTTGTAGAATTACTACTATCAGGATCCTGTCGGTCCTGTCTGTCAGAGTCAGGGGTATGTCTTAAATAGATGTACAGGCAGCGTCAGAATTAAGTAACCAGGGGGGGTTACTTAATTCTGACGCTAACATTATGCAGGTTAGAATTCGATTTTTATTTATTTTATCTATTCGTTCTGTATTTTTGTTACTTAAATAAAAATATATTTTTTTTTCGACTTAAAATATAATTTTTTTTCGGCTTTCAGGTAGCGTGCTACGCTACCTGAAACAAGCTAATTTAGGCCATTCTATTGTTAAGTTGCCTTTGTTATGATTTCGAAGGTCAAGGCTAGACGTTATGGATTTTTAGGAAGCTAACAGTGTGTACTTTAATTTAATTTAAGTTATATTTGCAACAAAACTTTAATTTAAAAAAAAATAAGGGTCAAAATGAAAATGTAGGGGGTGTGCGATTTCTATGCTCTCGAGTGTATATAATTTCTGACGCTCGGGTAGGTTCTTCCGATGTCTCTCATCTTGTATTTTGTAACGGTCCAGTTTATGCTGATTCGTTTAATTTGCAAATATAGAAATAATTAACACAGTTTGATATAGCTTGTAACACTAAAAATATATTCTGAGCTGTAAATGAGTTCGAACGCCTTGCTGGAAGTATAACAACCTTTTTAAATCATGTTCCGCAATATAATAATATTTGAATTTGAGTATTCTAGGAAAACAAATGGGCTTCTGGGAGTCGGTAGGAAAAAGTCAGTGGGAAGGGGTCGGGAGTTTTGAAGTGAAGTGAGAATTTGGGGTTTTTTTTCTAGGTTTTACAGGAATAGTGGGAATTGTGAGGATACTGACGGGATGCTAGGTCGGCTCAGCCATCGAGCGAGACCAGGGAGGAATTCTAGGAATGGATTGCACATTTCTATCAATCAGATTCAGGTTACGTAAACCCACACTTTTCATTTCTAATATTTCTCCGTATTGTAGACGGATGGTGTTACATCCCAGAGCCAACTATTCTAATGGCTGGTTTACACGTTGCGAGCTGCTGACGTTGACAGTAGGCAGCTACTCGCATTGTGTACTCGCATGCCGTAGCTGAGCTCGCCTTTGCTGTCTACACCACACCTAGCTACTGCTCAGTCCGAGTCGTGTCGCGATGTCGAGTGAACTTGTTTTAATAAAAAAAACGGTGATACGCTCTATGACAACAATTTTATGTCAGGAATTGGAAAATATCTATAACCATAGCCAATATAAGAAAAAAGAGCGAAAAAAAAGGATTTGGATTAGAGAATGGATGGCTAGAAGATCTTTAGGGGCAACACGTATGATTCTCAACGAGCTTTACCATGAAGACCCCCGAGAATATAAAGCAGTGATGAGAGTGACACCTGAACAAGTCGAAAGACTTTTAAATTTGATAATAACTAAAATAGAACGTCAAGACACATTGATGAGAGATGCCATAGCAGCAAGGGTAAAGTTGGAAGCAACTCTGTGTTTCCTAAGCTCAGGAATGTCATTCAGACTGCTATCAGTATTTTTCAGGATATCTAAAGCTTCTATATCAAAATGTATACCAGAAGTTTGTGACGCTATTTCTGAAGCTTTGGACGAATATTTTCAAGTAAGTAAAAGTTAATTAACTCAATTATACATGACGTGTGACTCATTCATTTATTTTTCAAAAACAAATTAAACCTTAACTAAAACATTATTGCATGTTGTTTACATTAGCATTTATCATCGCTTTGACTATTGGATCATTAAAGTCATGTTCTTTTTCTAATGATGGCCAGTGCGTGATTTAGAAAGAAATTTATTTAGAAAGGTTTTGCTTTGTTTGCATTAATCATCATGTAATTTAAAATTTTGTACTTATCACATTTAGATTTAAATTTTTTGATTGAAGCCTTATGAATAATAAAATGAAATTTTTATAGTAGCTACCTGATAGATAGAGCAAGTTTTTAAAAGCCAAATGGTATTTTTTTTTTTTGTGATTTTATTTTTTTAAGGGCCCTTGAAGTTGTGAACATACTGGGTAAATTTTATCTTTCTTGGCATTTTTTATTTTTTTATTCCATTTGAAGATCTAACGATAGTAAATGTTACCATACTGAATTGGCCCATCTATCAGCTTAGCCCACAAAAAAAATCAAGCATCTACTGCAATAATTCACGTCACCATAAATAAAAATCTCATCGTACTCGGCGAAAGGCGAAAAATTTAAAAAAAAATCATAACTCCGAAAATACGAAAAATCGCGGAACATACATGGGGGTGATTCAGATAGCCCTTTAGGTCCTGTACCTCCCAGCTTCAGTATATCACTACTTCTTGGGACACCCTGTATAAATTACTTGTTTTTTATTATTTGGGTATTCGTCGATCTGCCGTTGATCGCGGTCGCTCATGATGAAGAGCATCTGAACTGTCTCAAAACGTCAGCAATACAAGAAAAAAGCGTGGTAATTAACCGTATTTCGAAAAATTTCGTTAAAAACGATTAACAACCACGATACTTTTATTCTAAAAATAAATTAGTCGGAAAACAGATCTGTTATAATTGTATTTGTACAAGAATCCTGGGACGACAAGCTTTCCGGCCTTACAGGATTTCTTTCAAATTGGGAATCTGCGGCGGTAGAGTATCCCGTGTTATAAGAAGATTGACTTGTTGAAAGCATTGACATATTCCTGTAATTTTGCATTGAAGTTGCCCTGTAGTTCTTTATAATTTGTATAATTTCTCCTTTGGCGTCTAGTTTCCAATCTTCTGGTATTTTTTTGAAGTCACTCAATAGTGACAACAGAAATGCCTTGTCTTCATCAAAAGGAGGCAAAGTTTGTTTCTCAGCTTTTTGCAGTTGATCGTTTAATCGCGTGGTTAGTGTTTCAATTAAAATATCATCACTGTGACTTTGGTGCTTTCGTGGTCTTTTTCTGGCATTGTCTTCTGTTGATTGCACTGGTGGCGAACACTGAAGAGACGGAGAGTCAAAGTTTGAAACGTTCTGACCTCTGTCATTGGTCACATCTTTGAAAAATAGCAGTTGGTCATAATAATGTATACTGTTTTGTTGTGGACGTTGCAGATCTGCTTTTTTTCTTTAAGTTCCTACAATATCTGGTGAAACCGTCCCTCAAAGTCTTCCACTTAGACTGCACATCTATTCCTGCAAAAATAAATACAATCTATAGATATAAATAAACTCTTTTCGTTTGTTCAGATTATCGAGGGAACCCACTTTGTAGTAGTAAATTAAATCATTTAATGTAATTTACTTTTTCAGGTATTTAGCAACTGGCTGCTCATTTGAAGATCTAAAATATTCATACAGATGCGGAACTTCGACTATAAGTAATATAATAAAACAGGTCTGCCAACAAATCTGGATAAATATGAGAGACGAAGAATTGCCACAAAATATAACGGAAGAAACATGGAAAAGTATTGCTGATAAATTTGAAAGACGCACTCAATTTCCGAATTGCATTGGTGCAGTTGATGGAAAACATATTAGAATATTCAAGCCGAGGCACAGTGGCTCATCCCATTACAATTACAAAAATTATTTTTCGATTATTCTATTAGCTATCTGTGACACAGACTATAAATTCAGATTTTGTGACATAGGTTGTTACGGACGACATTCGGATTCAACTATTTTTGAAGAATCAGTTTTTTACACAAAACTACAAGAAAAGTCACTGAACATTCCAAAACCCGCACCGATTTCAAGTGAAGGGTGTGCCTTGCCTTATGTGTTCGTTGGAGACGAAGTGTTCAGTTTGTCACAAAATTTGTTACGTCCAGGCAAAAAATTGACATAAAATATGAGAATTTTCAATTATCGGTTAACACGAGCAAGAAGATATGTTGAATGCTCATTCGGCATTCTGACTAATAAGTGGCGAATTTTCCATACTCCAATGAACTTATCTTTGGAGTTTTCCAAAGATGTTGTTAAAGCATGTTGCATATTGCACAATTTCGTACGTGACAGGGATTGTATTCAATTTCAAGATACACTTACTATCAATGGTTTGGAAAATCTATCCACAATTCCGGGTTGAAGAGGAATCGTTATCGGGTCCGACAATAAGAGACCAATTTTCAAACTATTTTAGTAGTAACGAAGGTAGTGTCTCATGGCAGTTGAACTCCATATGAAACAATGATGTATCTACCTAATTTTAAGCCCATAAAATTAGGCTATTAAACATCAAACTCCACCTATTTTCTGTTTTATTTTTATAATAAAATATATTTAAATAATTCACTTACCAATGGCGTTTTTTTCAATTAAGGATTTATTTTGGAAATCACTCACAACATCTTCACACACAGCCGCCCATGCTCTGTTTTTAATTTTTTTGTTACTGTACTCTTGTAGTTTATAATTCCAAATACAAGCATTTTTCTTTACTGCTACAATCAGCAATTCCACATCAATATTCTCACTGGAGCTCATTTTACAAAACCGCGACGCGTGCGCACTCCTGGACTATGTGCAGTCCACTGACAAAATGGCGGACGCGGCACGCTACAAACACAAACAACTGCAAGCGACGCTATTGGTCGACGGCTGCCGTCGACGCGTCGGCGGCTGCCGTTGACGGGTGTCGACGGCTGAAGTTGCATCTGCCGTCGACATCGTGCCGCTCGCGTGTATGGGCTCTTAGAAAACAACACTGTGGCTTCTTTATGTTCTTCGCTATTTTTGCACTTTTACTTCGATTTCTGCAATATTTCGCGTAGAAAAAATAAGAGTAACGGGACCACGATATCGACGCTGGTGGGGTTGCCACCTCTCTCGGATGAGGTAAGCAAGTGTTAAATTGTTTCTTCAGAAAAACAGCATATTCTCAGCAATTAGCATGTCCGCGGCACGCCCCACACAGGGGAGTGTGTGTAGCAACGCGCGTCGAAAGTTCTGCCCGCCGTTGAAGAAACACTGGCAGATCTGCTGCAGAGCCGCCCAGCAACCGCTGTACTCGTAGCTACTCTGCGCAACAGAAATAATACCTTCAAATGATCGCTCTATATCTGCGCCAATTATATATCTGTTTTTGTATTGCCTTGTTATGGCAACTACTGAATGAATGTACTGTCTATGTCTGTGTGAAGGAGGTTTCATAAAATTAAACCACCTTCAAAATTACTTTTAAAGAAATGGATGAATTAAAAAGAAATGCACTGAGCTCTACCATTAATTTACATACTTATTCCCATGTTACAACACGGCCTTGTGGATCCTTATTGGCCCCTTTTCTCCTAAGGTATTCCTAACTAACTTCAGCATGTGTGAAGGGTCTGAAAATATAACCGTCGGTGAAGGATGGAACAATGTCATCACCATCTAATATACAGCCTAAAATTTTTGCCATGGAAAAATTTGTCGTGCAGCCATCGAAAGTTAGTAGTGTACGTTAAACATCGATAGTTTGGTAATCCGATAGTATCGATAGTTTTACTAAAAGCTATCGATAGTATCGATAGTCTATCGATAGTTTAAAAGATTATAGGACATCAATAAAATAACATATGTGATACGAAACGAAGAGTTTTATTTTCAATTAAATTTGAAATAACAATAAAAAATCAGCATTCATCATTATTAAAGAAACAAATCAAACATTAAAATATTTACTATTTTGTTTTATAAACAACAATTCGTTTAACCTTTTTTCTTTTAATCTGTTTCTCCGTTCGGTTAAGATTTGTCCGGCCTTCGAAAAAATCCGTTCCGAAGGCACAGAAGATGCTGGAATACACAGATAGAGCATCGCTAATTCCTTTAATTTATTGTTATTGTATCTCCAGTATGTTATAGGACACTCTTTCCTGTCAATTACTGGATTCTCCAGATATTGCCTGACATCTACCAATGAGTTACTTAACGGGGTCGATACGTCCGGAACGTCCAGGAACCCCAACAGGTCATCAGGTGTTCCTGAAGACGTGGATGGTATTGGTTGTTGCGTTTCTTCAGCCAAGCGTTCTTTAGATAAATGGCTAGCATAGGCCTTTTCTAGCCACTGAACAGCTCGCTTCTCTTCGTCACTTGTTTTATTTTATTTATTTTATTTTATTTTACAAATTTTCGGAAAACTTACAGCTATGTTTTTACAAAGGTCTTTGCTTAATATAACATGCATGATACATGCATGCTATGCTACTGAGGGCTAATTACAAGTTTCCACATATAGATACTAAAAACTTAAGTAAAAATCAATAGACGACGATAATCAGGAAAGTATATGATGATAGGGAATGTTACTTAGCTAGAAACAAAAAGATAAAAAACACAAAAAGTTAAATTAAATTAGAAAAAGGTGATTAAATAATACAATCTATCCAGTACATAGGTAATAATGCTAATTAAAAAATATTATCCTTAGTTAATCGCTGTCCAAAAAGAATTTATCATTTAGAAACCGCTTTAATTTACTCACTGATGTATTGAAGATATCAACATCAACATTTTCCTTTGTTAAAGAGTTAAAAGAATTACTTGCTCTTATAATAAATGCGTTCTGCCTGTAGTTCGTATTAACGCGCGGTACGTACAACGTATTCGGGTTTCTCAAAGCTCTGCTCGTGCGCAATCCCACTAGCTCTAGTAACTCAGGACAGTCCACTTTGCCATTCGCTATGTTGAAAAGGAATGCTAGGTCGGAAATGTTCCTTCTTTCATAGAGGGGTAAAAAGTGAAATTTTTTGAACCCCTTCTTCTTACTTAATTTTGAAAAATACATTTTATTATTTTCTTTAACATTGTGGTAAAAGTACCTACCTACTTCTTTATTTTTGGTTCTCTAAATAATTTTGATAAATAGAGGTTTTTAACTAATGAAGAGGTTAATAATTTTGATAAAATACCTAGTCATAAATTTTATGGAACATTTAATATAATTACAATTTAATGTTTTGGTAAATGATTGGGTTTGCAGTTTAATAATGTTCTAAAATTCCTTTTTATATTTTCTAATGCCGCCGAATTGATAATGTGTCGCTTCAATAGTGATTGAAAAAAAAAACATTTTATTCTTGGTGTCATATACTTAATTGGTATTGTGTCAAATCATTTTTCAATTCTTGTTTTCTACTTTAAATGCTTTAGTAATCAATGAATTTTCTGCTTTCTTATTTTATTTGATAAATTCCTTTTTATTTTGAATGTTTTAAAATAAAATGAAATAAGAATAAATCGAGCAATTTGACGACCGATCTTACACGGCGGGCGAAGGTCCGCCTGCGACGCAAATGGTTGCAGTTTCGACAAATGTTTGTACGATCTACAAATATTGTTTCCGGGATTTCTGGGTATTATAAATGTTTATAAAAAATATCTATCTATGTAATGTATTAGGTTTATCAGTCATCTAGTACACATAGCACAAGATCTGCTTAGATTGGGGTTAGATGATGCTGTGTGGATTGTCCAGCATTATTTATTTATTTACAAGCTAGCAACTATTGATTCCGTAATGACAAAAAAAACGGCTACTTGTTCTTAAATTTATTTGCAGAATCATGAACCCCAGAATATACATGGAGGGACGCCTGCTGTTGCTGCGACGTAAGGCCAGTCGAGTATCTATCAATCGAGTACATGACTAGAGCTTAGTTTACAGCAGCCGCAACCCAGCGCCCAATTCCGATGAGTTACGAGTAGCTTGCTAATTCAAACATAGTTCACGGTCATAAAATATCAAGCAAAATTTATTCATATTTATTTATTGCAATTACTGTGTACATTTTTAGGTCTTAGTATCTAAGTAATGTATATGAGACACAATGGTACCCTAGCAGAGCGTGGCAATAGGAACAGAGTGGAGGTGGACCGGGTTTCTATAATAATCTCTAGTTAGGTTTTAGCAGGAAAATATAATTCTATAACTTATGTTTTAGTGAATATGTACGTTTTTATAAAATATTGTATAGGTTGCAATGTAGGTATTGATAACGCATTTTTATTAGTAAGTATTTTTATTTTATTATTTTAATTTGTCGCTGAAGAAGTCATTTAAATCATAATAGCATTTATGTAAAGGGTATTGTTTTAACTTGGTTTCAAATACTTGGTCTTTTCCCTCGTTTTTTAGTATATCCGGTATTTTATTATAGATTTTAGATGCCATGGCGTTTGGCCCTTTTTTTTAGGCTTTTTAGCTTATTTAGCATCGATAATTTAAAAGATTTCGTGATGTGTTTATGATTGGTTTACTCTTAGATTTTAAACGTGCTCTCGTGAACGGTCACAGTTTTATTGAATTTTTGGGGCCAGTGTTCAATGCGCACCGAGTCCACTGTGGTATTGTTAATTAGGCACAAAATAGAAAAATTACTTTTCAACTTTGAGGGGCTTTGGTAACTACCAAGACAGTTCAGCCAGACAGTTTACAAACTGTCTGGACCTTTGAACTTTAGTGCTTCTTAAGTATACTTAGAATCACTGGGAATCCAGCAAGATTTTGGATGCCTCGATTTTAGTAAAACAGTTCAGAAAAAAAAATGTGGGACGAGTCTGTTTCGTAAGTAAGCCATTTCATAAAACAACACTATGTATATTAAATAAATTCACTGGTAGTAGTTTGTTGGTACAAACATATGTAGATAGATGATTGGTAAAATATATTGTGATTATGCAGTTTTAGAAGGCCCTTCTAGAGGTAGAAATAGTGAATTATGTAACGAGAGTAGTAAGTAGGTATGTCACTAGCCAAGTTCAAACTTCTAATGCGTCCAAGAGTCCTGTAAGGTCTAAAGGAAAAAAAAAACACTTTGATATTTGATATTTCATCTTGAGGTAGATAAAGATGATTGCAATTTTATATCATCAAAATATTGCATTAAAAGGCGGATCTAATATTTAATTTTGTTCAATGTGATTGAGATTATTTTGGATTTTGGCAAGTAGTCCTGTTCCTTTGTTCATTACAGCTTTGTTCCCCTAATTATAAAAAAAAAAATATTAGACTTTGTTACAAGTAAGATTTGAGTAAAGATAAAAATAGATTGATTAGGTTATTTACACTAAAAATCAAATGTAATTGATTGATTATCAAAAACTCTTTATTTCCATAAGAACAATAAATGTACAAAACTTTTAAATCCATCATGGATATTAACACTAAAGGATATTGGAAAGCTCAAAACATAAATCATGGTAAATATAGCGTTGTAAATGACTTTAGAATAAATGTACACTTGGAAAAGCTCAAATTATAAAACTAAACAGTGACACGGAAATATTTTGATTTCTGTCGCTTCGATATGTAGAGTAAAGGAAGCGACGAAGAAGCCTGTAATTTGTTATTTTTCGAGTTGGAGCAAAACCCGTCCCAAGCTTTCTTTTATCCTCTTGTAACGCTCGGAAATATCGTACCCTACCCTACCTGATCACTAGTGATTATCTATCAATAAAACTAAGTATTTTACTATAAGTTTTGTATTAAAATTGTGATTTAAAGTGGCCAATGATCGTCTAGTTAGCGGTAGGACTCATACATTGTGATGTAGTAACTCAGATTCTTTTAGAAGCTTAAGACAAATGAAATAAACGTTAAAACTACTTAGGTTATTGACTCTTCAATCCTGGTACAGTAGTATAGCACCCCTCTTTCATGGCCGTCTCAAACCATGATACTCCCATGCTCTGAAACAACTGAAATTACATAGTAAGCGAAGAACCTATAATATCTCGGCATTGTGACTTTGGTTGGTTACTCTGCCTCTCATTTTGCGGAACCTGAGAACTTTGCTTTATCCCGTATAGGTATAAGCCAAATTTATCTGGTTGGTGCCCCACTACGACGTTTCTCTTTTCGTCTCCTCGGGGAAAGTCGAAAGCAGACGGCTATCGCCCTTCCCGTACTCAGAGATAACCAGACATTTAAAAGCAAAGCGTTTGTAAATCGCTAACTCAGGAGAGTTTGATGGGGAATGATCTCAAGCGATCCAAATACATCCTACCTCACTAAAACTCTAGCCTACCTGATCCCATACCTAGTCCACGCGGGGAGTCCTAAGAAGTAAACGTGTGGAACCACATTCCAGTCCAACCGTAGGTCAAAACAATAGATTTAATAATCAGGTTAGTTCAGGGCCTTACAGCACAAGCATTCACCAACACATCCAGGAACGTTGCAGTATCGACAGAATGTGTTTAATAAATATAATAATAAATTAGAATAGTCGGTTCTGGGATGTAACACCATCCGTTTACAATACGGAGAATTATTAGAAATGAAAAGTGTGGGTTTACGTAACTGAATCTGATTGATAGAAATTTGCAATCCATCCTAGAATTCCTCCCTGGTCTCGTTCGATGGCTGAGCCGAACGATTCCCGTCAAAAAGAATTCACTATTCCTGTAAAACCTAGAATAAACCCCAAATTTTCACTTTACTTCAAAACTCACGATCTCCTCCCCCTGACATCTCTGTACCAACTATCAAGAAGCCCATTTGTTTTCCTAGAATCGTCAAATTCAAAAATCATGTTATTCGGAACATGATTTATGAAGGTTCATATTCTTTTTAGCATGGCGTTCGAACTCATTTACAGCTCCGAATATATTTTTAGTGTTACTAGCTATATCAAAATGTGTTAATTATTTCTATATTTGCAAATTAAACGAACCAGCATAAACTGGACCGTTACAGGAACATGATTTATGAAGGTTCATATTCTTTTTAGCATGGCGTTCGAACTCATTTACAGCTCCGAATATATTTTTAGTGTTACTAGCTATATCAAAATGTGTTAATTATTTCTATATTTGCAAATTAAACGAACCAGCATAAACTGGACCGTTACACTCTAGATAATCTGATATTTTATAGTAAGCCTTTTGCACAGCAAAGTTTTGACAATTTGTTTGAATTTATTTACTGATAATTTTTGCACCTCACTAGGAGTTTTGTTGTAAACAACTCTTGTGCAAACATGTGTACACATTGCCCTATGAATGATACATTAATTTTGTGTAGCCTAATTCAAACATTTTCATAAATCTGTTGACATGGTGCTGCAGCTGTCATTATGTTTGTTTCTTTGAATTTATCACATAGAAACAATATTATATGCAGGAAATTAATAGGAAAAAAATATGATATTGACACAGTTTGGCTCAAAGTAATTGCATTATGTCACAGTTAAATAAATCTAAATAAAAACAAAATTTAAAAAAAAAAACTATAGTGACATCAAACATATTATTCAGTGTGAATAATTTCAAATAAAGTAAAATATTGTTAAATTAACTAAGTAACACATTAAGCAAATAGTAATTCATAGCTTTTTGAGGAAGGCTTGTTACAATGAAGATGGGTGGTACCAGTTGAATCATTTACACTATGATACAATCATCAGCCTATATTAATCCACTGCTGGACATAGGCCTCCCCTAATGAGGCAATGTAATTAATTAATTAATTAACTTGATAGGTACTCTAAAAAAGGCTTCAGTTTCAACATAGGTGTATGAAATAATTTGTTTATTATTAATTAATTATACCTACAGAGTTATATACATAACTAATATTAATCACACGAATTTTATAAAGAAGCGAAAGTTGGATATTCAGATGTATGGTAAATTTTGCGTAAGTACAGGTAATTCTAATCCTGGAATCAGACATAGGCTACTTGTTATCCCGGAAATCAGTTCCCGTGGGATAGAAAACTTTACCATAGAAAGAACGCATGCGAAGCTGCGGTCAGCAACTAGTTAGGAATAATCATTTAAATTAGACTTCTTTATGACATTGAAATTTTACGATTTTTTAATTTTCTAAGTTAGGATGACCGAAAATTATGGTATTCTCTGTACAGATCCTAAAAATACTACAAAATCCATATTTCACTATTTTCAAACGAATCTGCCCGCTTTTCTCTAGAATAAATTTTTATCACGACCAAATTAAATGTCTACTAAAATTTGGTTATCGACACCAATAACTCTTTTCCTATTGTACTTGACCTAACATTTATTACGGTACAAAGTATACATAATCACAATATAATTGAATAAGATACCTACAGGTAATTAACAACATACATGAAGTAGGTTTGTTTTTAATTTTCAGTATTTTAATTTTTTTGTAAAATTTTTGTTTTTTTTTTGTATTTTTTTTATAAATCGTGTTTGTTTTCCTATTGTTAAGGTACCTAACCTAACATTTATTACGGTACAAAGTATACATAATCACAATATAATGAATAAAATACAGGTAATTAACAACATACATAAAGTAGGTTTGTTTTTAATTTTCAGTATTTTATAATATACTTAATACTACTATTAAACATACATTGTATTATGTTACCTATCACATAAAATTACTGTCGGGCGTATTCCACTTAGCCATCGGTAGCTGTTAGTACACTGCTTTCGCGGTTCACTGCACATCACTAATGTTTTTTGAATGAACTCGGAATATTCTGCAATGCAGGTGTGGTTCTGGACGAGGCAAGGGAACGTTGAACACAATCGATTCCCTCCACGATGAACCACAAGAAGGAGTCTGATTGTGTACCTACTCCGCTTACTCCCATCCATCCCATCTCCCATCACGGTCGTGCGCTCTCGGTAGCGCCGCATTGGAGGCATTTGTTCAACCAAACCACCTGTAACAAATTAGTAGTTAATAAGGTACATTCTTTTGTAAATTTTATATAATTATTATATTTCCAGGTTGGATTCGAATAAGTGTCGAGTCTCAAAATACTTCAAAGTCAGGGTCAGTCAAGAAAAATGAAAGTGTTTTGAAAAAAATTATAATTTATAAAGATTTGAGTCAAAAATAAAGTGCTATTTATCATTTCTAAAAAACGTTTTATTATCTCCTGGGTAAGCCTTAGATTAGAATGAAGGGTTTCTTCGTTTTCAAGTAGGTAGCTATGAACCAATAATTTGCATAATTGATACGGGCACTACAGTTGATCGTACCTATGAATTACATTTTCTAGGAACACCTTCAAATTAGATTCGAGAACTTTCTAAGACGCAGACGTCGAAGACAAATCCAGCGAGTAACATAGCTATCTAACCTACTTAGTAGAATCAAATAAAAAAGAAAGTTTGAAATGTTGTGACCTAACAAGTGACGAACCTGTTTGCCCAGGATGTCCATGCCCTTTGCATAAAAAGTTGTATGGTAGAACGATTAAAAGTCCAAATTGCTAAAAAATCTCAAACCGTAAAATTTTGTACAGTGCACATCATCGGTCAAAATATTTGAATAAGGCTTTATTCTGCGGCTACGCACAAAATTGACGGAACGTAAATGTGACAGGCAATGTCTAAAAGATAAATTATACTAATTACAGTGCTACAAGGATCTTTTGGCACTTGGATGAGGGCGTGGGTGTGATATTAGGGTTACCAGCTATAAAAATCTCCTTAGTTTTAGGGAATTGTGCAAACTGCATCGTAATTCAATTTGAACTTAAGAAATGTTTGCCTGATTGAATTTAGTAAAGACAAGTTGACCCAACAGACGTTGTCCTGTCATTCATGTCAAACAACTGACAGTTATTATTTCAAACGTGCTTAGCAAAGAGTAATAACATCAATTGTTTTCGCAGTAGTTTCGGAGCCTATTCAATGCAAACAAACAAACAATCAAATCTTTCCTCTTTTTTATTAGTATAGAAAATAAAAGTAAAAGAAAATAAAACTACAATAATGTTAATTTAAGGAAAAAAATATAATTTTCAAATTGTTTTGCTATAATTATGTTCGGCATGAACTATGTCCAGGGGTTGCATACTATTAAGTTCTTCATCATCTTCATCTTGAAAATCATCTTCATCGTCACTACTTTCTTCACTCTCAGAGCATAAATGTATGATGAAAGGTTCCTCCAAATATCTATCTTTTTTTCGATACTCTTCTTCGAGTTTTTTGACGTGGGCGCAATGATTACGCCATTCATCGACAGTAATGGAATCAAAAGCATTACGTACCATTTCTGGCATTTCATTGGATGGCTTCCCAATATTCTTCTCAGCTACATTTCGTTTCATGGATGCCCAGATCATTTCAATTGGATTGAGGTCACAATGATACGGCGGTAAACGCAATATCTGAGAAAATAAAGCAGCAAAAATAAATAACAATTCTTAAAATATTATAGGGTCTAGTAGAGCATTTAAGCTATAATTATCTTGTGACCCAGTCCTTTTAAAATAGCATCGACAGCATACACTGGTTCGGGTTTGTTTCGATTTACAATTTCTAAAAGTTGTGGTCGTGTATATATTTCTGAATGTTCAATATTATTTATTCTTAACCACTCAATTATTTCACTTTTTCTACTGCATGTGTTTGGGGGTTTGTTGACACTTGTGTTATGGTATGAAGCGTTGTCCATTATAACTAGACTGGGCTCGTTCAAATTGGGAGCCAACTTATCTAAAACCCATTTTTTAAAATTTGTGTGATTCATGTCATCGTGGTAATCACCACTCTTTGTTTGTGATTTAAAAACCAAACAAGCATTCTCCACAAAGCCTTGATTACCTCCGGCATGAACGATAATAAATCTTTGTCCTTTAGAGATGGGCTCTAATACACCATCTGAAATTGAATGTTTAACTATAACAATAAGCAAAACAGAGTATCACTCTTTTAAACAAGACCCGTCAAGTGCGAGTGTAACTCGCGCGCCGAGGGTTTCGAACGTTTGTGAACAAGTAGGTATGTACTAAAGGTACCGGGTGGTACCGGTTAGAAACTCCGAAATTTAATGAAGACCTAAAACTAGTAGGTACCAACCTACATTTCAGATGGATCTCTCTGCATGCTTCGGTGATAGGGTGTAGCGGTAAATTTTTCGACTTTTTTCAAGATATTTCGAAAAGTATTGAACTAGCAGAAATTTCAAAAACTGTTTTGAAAGGTACAAACCGATACCTTTCATATGATACCCAACTCGGTGGGGTAGCCTCCCCTTTTGAAAATAATTCCCCCTTTTTTTACTATTTTTCAAAAAGTGTTAGTTTTTCAGACTTCTCTATATTTTCCTGTAAAATATAGATCTATATCTACAAACGTTCCATACATTTTAAATGGATCGCTCTACAAACTTCGGAGATAGGGGGGGGGAGCGGGTATTTTTTCGACTATTTTCAAAATATTTCAAAAAGTATGAAACCAACAGAAATTTCAAAAACTGTTTTGAAATGTACAAACCGATACCTTTCATATGATACCCAACTCATTGGGGTAACCCCCTTTTTGAAAATTATCCCCCCTCTTTTTGACCATATTTCAAAAACGGTTCATTTTACAGACTTTCCTATATTTTTCCTGTAAAATATAGATCTATATCTACAAACGCTCCATACATTTTGAATGGATCGCTCTGCAAACTTCGGAGATAAGAGGGGGGGGGGGGGAATGGGTATTTTTTCGACTATTTTCAAAATATTTCAAAAAGTATGAAACCTACCGAAATTTTAAAAACTGTTTTGAAATGTACAAACCGATACCTTTCATATGATACCCAACTCGGTGGGGTAGCCTCCCCTTTTGAAAATAATTCCCCCTTTTTTTTACTATTTTTCAAAAAGTGTTCGTTTTTCAGACTTCTCTATATTTTTCCTGTAAAATATAGATCTATATCTACAAACGTTCCATACATTTTAAATGGATCGCTCTACAAACTTCGGAGATAGGGGGGGGGGGGGGGGAGCGGGTATTTTTTCGACTATTTTCAAAATATTTCAAAAAGTATGAAACCAACAGAAATTTCAAAAACTGTTTTGAAATGTACAAACCGATACCTTTCATATGATACCCAACTCATTGGGGTAACCCCCTTTTTGAAAATTATCCCCCCTCTTTTTGACCATATTTCAAAAACGGTTCATTTTACAGACTTTCCTATATTTTTCCTGTAAAATATAGATCTATATCTACAAACGCTCCATACATTTTGAATAAATCGCTCTGCAAACTTCGGAGATAGGGGGAGGGGGGGGAATGGGTATTTTTTCGACTATTTTCAAAATATTTCAAAAAGTATGAAACCTACAGAAATTTCAAAAACTATTTTGAAATGTACAAACTAATAGCTTTCATTTGATACCCCACTTGACTCTGTGGGTCTCTTTTCAAATTTTGACATCTCAATTTGTATGGAAAATGTTCATATTCAATTTTCATTCATTTAATTTTTTTTTTCTTAAAATCTGTACAGGCGCACGAAATGTATTATTGTTTTAAATTTCAAGTTGATAGCTGTTGTAGTTGCTGAGTTATTAAGGAGGGAAAAAAGGACAGACAAAGCGAGACCATAAGGGTTTCGAAACCGATCTCCGAAACCCTAAAAATGGCATTATACAATTAGATAAATACATAATAATATTAGTCAAATAAGTTTTGAAAAATATATTTACTTATTAATAATACGAGATTAAATAGCCATTACCTTCATCATCAGTTTGCCAACATTTCCCAGTTGTATGACCTGAATGAATATATGTCTCATCTAAGTAGACAACTGGTTGATTTTCTGTCTCGTCATTATGCTTTAAAGCCTGAAATAAAATAATGTGAATTAGTGTAATAATAACAATGCTGGACAAATTCACACAGCATCCATCTGACCCCAAACTAAGCAAATGCTTGTACTATGGGAATCAGAAGACTGATATACCACATAATATATTTCTAAATAAATACATAATATTATACATAGAAACACCCAGACCTCCGGAACAAATATCTGTGGAGAACACAAAGACTTGTTCCGGGCGGGAATCGAACCCGCAAACTTCCGCGTCGCAGGCAGACCTTCGCCCGCTGCGCCACTGAGGTCGTCAAAGTGTGGCAGTTTATTTAATGTTTTCACTTGTCCTTAGTACTAACACTTTATGAATGAGTATTAAAGACTATAAAAGTATGTGTATAAATACCTGCAGATAGCCAAGCAGTTATGTCGTTACGTTCCATCAGAACCTTTCTGTTGCTTTTAGTTTTTATGAATCGCAAACCAATCTTTTTTATATGCTGTCTGAGAATTCTCGACTGCCTGGGAATCCAATCTCTTCTTTAAGTATATGTAGCAACTTTTTCACTTTTGGTATTTCTTTTCTCCAAGCATAAAACTCGTGGAACTTTCGCCTAAGAACGCCAATATCAAAATTATCCATTACAATTTTATCCTTTCTGGTTTTCCTTTTTTTCCTTGGTGTAACTATTTTACTGGATGATGCTTCTGCCAATCTTCCTTCATTTCCAATTCTTGCAATAAATTGACGTATTTTGGCAGGCTAACCATAAATTATTTATTACCTAATATGCTCAATGAACTACCACTAAAACTATTAGAAGAATTTAACACAAAAACTATAAATATAAATACAAAAAACACTTCCTACATATTTTATAGTAAAATATAACTTTAAATTTATAGGTTCCTAGCCAGTTTGTTAAATTTACATTATCGTTATAATATATAAATAAATAAATAAATAATAAATAAATAATGTTGGACAAATCACACAGCATTATCTAGCCCCAAGGTAAGCAGAGCTTGTGTTATGGGTACTAGATAACTGATATAGATAATAATATACGAGTACATAGATAGATATTTTTTTTTTTATTTTACATAGAAAACGACCAGAACACCCTGAACAAATATCTGCAGATCGTACAAATATTTGTCCCGAGGCGGGAATCGAACCCGCAACCTCCTGCGTCGCAGGCGGACCTTCGCCCACCGCGCCACAGAGGCCGTCATCCGATATCCATCTACTATTACGATTTTCAATTTTATTTTTACCAGACAGCGACCACTAGTCACCCTGTACTCTTTAACCTGAATGCAGGTAGTTATTTAAACCAACCTGACGATAAAATAACCTAGTGGCAGTTTGACTGGTACCTACTTAAACTGTGTATTGTTGCATCGGCTAATAGTTGTAGGTAATATTTGTGTAAATCTCTGATAATGTTAGGTAGACTTAGTATATATATGATAATGTTTATTTAAGTATAACTTCATGCCAAATGTGCAACACGCTGTAGCTGTCGACACTAGACAAACCTTATATGGTTTAAAGTGTCGTAGAAATACGAATACAATAAGTTTTTGATTAATAAAGAAATACAAATAAAATTCAAACTGGAAATCTGAGCGACAGTTTATTCTGACTATCTCGTGAGATATTGCAACAAAAATGAACGCCAAAAGTGCTGAACATCTTTAGCAGGAAACATTAGCGTAATTTTTTTATTGTTTTCGTACTTTATTAAACCTATAAATAAATACTACAAGTTTATTTTTAACAGTTATTTTTGATTATTTTTGCCCATGTCCCCTTGTGCCCATCTCAGAAAAGAACCCTGGCCTGATGACCCTTGTCGTGAACCAAACATACCTTGAGGTCTTGGTGCTGATAGCAGAGTCCACGCAGCATTTTACTGACGACAGCGTGGATGTATGATGACTTACGGGTAGCCAGCTTTGTCATCTGGTCCAGAACGTCCCTGTCCTCCTTAGCATGAAGCGCGAACAACGTAGATAAGGCTACGAGTGGCGTTTTACCAATAATGAATAGCTATGTGTCAAATCCACTAGAATCGCGTAGGGTCTAGACAGACGGACTGCAATTCAACTGCAATCCGACTGCCAAATGGCAGTTCAGATGCAGTTTGAATGCAGTTGGCTCGACTGCAATCAAACTGCACGTCGACGGGCAGTTGGCGTGCAGTTGGATTGCAGTCTGAGTGCAGTTACAACGACTGCAATCAAACTGCACGTCGACGGGCAGTTGTATTGCAGTCCGAGTGCAGTTACAACCACTGCACACCGACTGCAATCAAACTGCACGTCGACGGGCAGTTGGCGTGCAGTTTCATTGCAGTTGAGCCAACTGCATTCAAACTGCAACAGAACTGCGAGGTAACTCAAATGTTCGAAGATTTTTATAGAGTATACAAAATCAGTGCTCGCCGGATTTTATAAGAGTATACGCGTGTTGTCAAATAATTTTATGATGAGATATGACGAAGCTTTGCTGTTTCTTTTACTTCGCCGTCGTCGTACTCGTAAAGCCAGAAAAACTAAAAATCGGGAGACATGGGTTCAATCAATATTACAATACAAACACGAAGGTGATTTTTACTCTTTAATACCAAAAATCAGAACACAGGAAAAATGTTTTCACAAATATTTTCGAATGTCTAGAAAGAGTTTTGATGAATTAACAGACATCTTAAAAAAAATGAGAAAAAGTATATCAGCAGAAGAGCGGATTGCAATCACTTTGAGGTAAGCAGTTCACATATTTAAACAAAATCAAAAATGTTGTTACGAATTTTTAATATTCTGCCTATATTTAACGTAGTTTTACAGTGTACAGTCAAGAGCACAACAAGCTTTACACCACCGGTTTAAGTTGAGCTCTGATTTGTACTGCGCGTGGTTCTAGGTCCGAAGAGTAAAGATTGACGTGCTCTTGACTGTACAATTTATTAATGAAATACAAAGTTCTATTACAGTTTTATTAATGAAATACAATTTATTAATCAAATAGAAAGTTCTTGCAAAGTTTGATTCTTCTGTTCATCCTAATCTTAATAATTCTTTAAACCTCCGTTAGGTAATAATTAAGTAGCTAGGAGTTATGAATTAAATTACATGAAATAGTTACATTATTGCGAAATTTGTAAATTAAAAAAGTTATCAAAATATGTCCTTTAATAAGTACGACGTGCTACCATCATCGCTGTAATTGTCAGGTGAGGCAATATTACTATATTGGGATTCTGTAGTTGGTGGTCGACTGAAAGTCTCCTGTTGGATAGGAGGTACATTTGAAGTCGAGGCCGTGTTGTAGTTCACATTTGAAGTAAAATAACCTCTGAAATCTGACTGGTATGGCGGTCCTGGTATATTATATGGGGCTGTATATTTTTTTATTGTATTTATAAAATCAGCCTTAGCTTCCAGTTTTAAATGATCCGGAATCCTTTTAAAGTCTTTACACAAAGAAAGAAGGAATAATCGGTCTTCATCTCTTTCTTCTTCATCGTCATTTATTTTCTTATTGATTCTTTTAGTTAACTTTTCAATCAGCTCGTCTTCTGAATTTTGGGGTTTACGTTTACTAATAGTCTTTTTTTTCGTAATTTTTTCTACTCTTGGAGGCTCCTCAGGGGTGGAATCCAAATTGGACGATCTTTCGCCTCTATCCTGTAGGTCTTTCAAAAAAAGTAACTGTTGATGATATGTGCACGGTCTTAAGTTGGAACTCGCTGATCCACTTTTCATCATGTTAATTTTTTTTTCATATCGAGTAAAATTATCTCGCAGTAGTTTCCACTTCTTTTGAAGTTGTAGAGCTGAAAATAATATTTTTTTAATAATTTGCGTGTATTTTTTTTTCAGATATTTAGCAAGTGGATGTTCTATTGATGATTTGCACTGGGCTTATAGACATGGAGTAAGCACAATAAGAGAGATAATCATAGATGTGTGTAACAAAATATGGATTTCCTTAAAAGATATAGTTATGCCAGAACTGACTGAAGACAAGTGGAAAAACATAGCAGAAGGTTTTAATAATAGAGCAAACTTTCCATATTGTCTTGGTGCTATTGATGGAAAGCACATAAGGCTAAAAAAACCTCGAAACACTGGTTCCTCATATTACGACTACAAAAAATACTTCTCAATGATATTACTAGCCACTTGCGATAGCAATTACATGTTTACATTTGTTGACATAGGTTCTTATGGAAGATGTTCTGATTCTACAATATTTGAAGAAAGCATTTTGTATGAAAAACTTCAGCAAAAAACATTAAATATCCCGGAACCTGAAAATTCAGTGCCGTATATTTTTGTAGGCGATGAAGCCTTTTCAATTTCTAAAAGTGTAATGCGCCCTTACGCACGCAAACAGTTAAGTGTTGCAAAAAGAATTTTTAACTATCGTCTATCATGGGCCAGGAGATTTATTGAATGTTCATTTGGAATTCTCGCAAACAAATGGCGTATTTTTCATAGACCTATCGACCATAAACCAAAGTATGCGAAAGAAATTATTAAAGCTTGTTGTGTTTTGCATAACTTCGTACGAGAAAGAGATCGGTATAATTTTGATGATACTTTGACACAACCATTACAAAATATAATAATAGACAGTTATGAAAGTAACCGTAGTTCACCCGAAGGTATAAGATCTTTTTTTACTGATTATTTTATAAATGCAGGCAGACTCGAATGGCAAATGAATATGATTTAATGTGTCAAACTGCTATTATAGTTTTTGATTTATAGTATTAAATATTAAATTAATAAAATATTAATTGAGTTAACTTACCAATGTTATTCTTCTCCTTCTTACTCTTTTCTTCAAAGCCCGGCGTAAACATTTCGCAAATAGTGGCCCATGCTTTGCTTTTTTCCACTTTGTTACTATAAGATTCTACCTTGTAGTTCCAAATACAGGGTGATGATTTTATGACACTTATAAATGCATCAGTATCAAACGACTCGGTATCATTCAAAACATTGTCTTCTTCTTCGCTGGCCATCTTTATTTGATTAACGAACAAACGACACGTACTCACTCTCTAATGATCTCTCTGTCACTGAACGAACAAACATTAGATGCGCGGGCACTCGCGGGGCAGAAAGGGTGAGCGGGGCAGGAACGGGTGCGTGCGGTAGTGGGGGGCAGGGACTAGCGGTGTGGTTACGTTCTAATACGCGAACTCGGTAATAACGCAGTTCTGTTGCAGTTTGAATGCAGTTGGCTCAACTGCAATGAAACTGCACGCCAACTGCCCGTCGACGTGCAGTTTGATTGCAGTCGGTGTGCAGTGGTTGTAACTGCACTCGGACTGCAATACAACTGCCCGTCGACGTGCAGTTTGATTGCAGTCGTTGTAACTGCACTCAGACTGCAATCCAACTGCACGCCAACTGCCCGTCGACGTGCAGTTTGATTGCAGTCGAGCCAACTGCATTCAAACTGCATCTGAACTGCCATTTGGCAGTCGGATTGCAGTTGAATTGCAGTCCGTCTGTCTAGACCCTTAGCTGTTGATACCATTGGTGGTTACTTACTCGTACTAACAGTTCTTTTATTCTTGGGGCGCTCCAAGGGCAGCAATCTGCTACTTCCGACGGCACTGGGTCGCCATTCTGCCACTCGCATCTGAAAATGGGGTACGGTAGTAAAATAGTTCAGGTTAATTGTTTTCTTTTTAAGTTGCTTAGTGGGTAGGCAATAGGTAATGTATAATAAAAACGTCAAAGCGAAGTCTAAGATGCAAAGCACCTATCACCAGGGATGTTATACGTACCATAGTTCAGGTCTTTGAACCATGTACCATAGTAGTTTCATTATGGTACGCTTATGTACCACAATTTCTATCATATCTATCATCAAAACTTTTCGTGTATTGAAAAGAACGAACGTTACGTTTCGTTGCTGCTGTTGAGAGTAAGCAATACATTTAAGAATCTAGGTATTTTTAGCTTGTACCTCTCCGTCAGAGCTCTAAATGTCCAACAGCTTTCTTTCTGCGTCGAAATAGAGGGCATCTCTTTCTACACTATGCAAACTGAGCGAGACTTCAGACCCAGAAAGATAGAAAGTGCACTTGCAGTGTAAATCCACTTACTATACCAACCTTAGCATGATAAGAGGGGTTATGATAGGTTTGAACTGTGACTTGGCTCGATATTCCGACTTGGTACTAGAAAAGTTGTGATCTCAAACCAATTATTATCCGTGTAAAACTTAGAAGCCGTACCATAGTTTTTGACATAGAACAGTTGTTCTATCTCAAGAAGTCCGTACGTCATAGTGAATGCATATACACATTGTTTTAGTGTGCGTAAGCTCAGAAGCAATCAGTCTCGCCCGAGACGCGGTCCGGGTCACTAGTGCTCATTGTATTCACGTCAGATTTTGATAGCGAGTACCGTCAGCATGACAACTATGTGCAAAGTTGTTCGTAGTGAGGTGAGTTAACGGACTTCGTGAGATAGAACAACTGTACCTACCTTAATTTTGACAGGCCGATGTCATAATCCCTGAGTTGGCATCTAACATCCCTGCCTATCAATCACTACATGTAGACATGACAACTAATACCGAGACATTGAAGTCAGCTTCTTTTGAAAACATGGTACTGTTCGGATTGTGACTGTGTCAAGCCATAGAGAAGGAACATACCATACCAACCTATTCAGGTTGGGTACGTTCCTTCTCTTTGGCTATATAAAGACCGTGAGTATCTCGACGTTACCACAATGTTGGTGGACGAACACTACCAGGAAGATCAAAGCGTCGGAGGGAATACCACCACATCAGCTATCATCGTCACACCGATACGCGAAAGTGCTAATGCTAACACAGAAAATATCACTTGAGCAAATATGTTGATTACTCACAAAATTGGTTGAAAAACTCGAAAGACACATAAAATCTATCTCTAAGATCTAATTATGTGTGAATTCTTGTTTCATATGAAAAATTCCTTTGTTTATTTGTGATTCGAATAAAACCTTGATTTCTGTAACGATAGATATTTTGTGTATTTCGAGTTTATAGGTATGTTTGCTTTTGCTGTTTATGAAATACAGAGCTAGCAAACATAAACAAGACCCGTCAAGTGTGTTATACCTATCGGCTCAACCCAATTTGTCGACCTTCACGATGACTCTATTTACTACATAAAACGAAGACATTTCGCATCTACGGAATCTGATGACTTCGCGGGATTGCGACACGACAGCGCCGCCGCCGCCGCCGCCTCGCCCCGCGCCAAGTCGCATCAGCACTTGGGTTCACACATCGAACCAGTCCGATACCTTAGATTAATTAGATAGTAAAATACCTTTGTAGAAAGTAATTAAATTTATATTTAAAAATCGTTTTTTTTTTTTGGGAAACCCGGGCGTCGTTCCTTTAATTGGCGCAGCCGGTAGGATAATCCGGGTCATTCCAGGATATTAATCAGGAGATTCGGGAGTGATAGACTTTTCAAGGTCGGGCCGGGTTATTCTGAACACGAACGTTCGCCGGGAATCAAGAAATCGACACCTCCCAAGAGTACCGAGATGCAGTTCATGTAACTCCACTGAATTTCTAGTGCTTGCTTCCTTCCCTAAAATTAAGTCCTTAAAATAATTTTTTTTATCCTCAAAAATTTTTCATCGAGAAAATTAACGAGTCTTATGTTAAATATTCCTAGTAATAGAAATAATTTAGCTGATAGTACAAGAAATTTAGATTTATTAAATTCGAGTTCTGATAGTAGTAGCAGTAACAGTAGCGTTTTAGAAAATAGGACAATGGCCAGCTTAGATGATATTTGCAAGGCCCTACGATTGGTTCCCGATTTCGATGCTAATCCTAATGTGTTAGTTAGGTTCGTAAATTTATGTGACCAATTAGTGGCAACTTACGGACAGGATGGCAATCAATTAAATAATTCGGGATTGTTAAATGGTATCCTTAACAAGGCCGTGGGCCCAGCATCACGACAGATCAATGCAAATTGCATCCCGAATGATTGGACTAGTATCCGTAATTCTCTTATTAATAACTTTGCCGACCAAAGGGATGAAACCGCCCTCTATAACGATTTGGCGATCCTAACACAAGGCTCTAGCACCCCTCAAAAATTTTATGAGAGATGCCAAAACCTGTTTAGCACAATCATGACATACGTTAAAATAGTGTAAAAATAGTGTAAGTATTTTTAATAAACAAATAAAAATAAACAAATAAACGTTTCCTTGCATGAATCTTTGCCTACTACCATAGACGCTAAACGGGATTTGTATAAAAAACGAACCCTCCAAGCCTTTTTACGTGGGTTAAAGGACCCTTTTGGTTCACGCATTAGATGTATGCGTCCTGAAACCATTGAAAAGGCTCTGGAGTATGTGCATGACGAGATGAATACCATGTACATCCAGAGCAGGAACCTGTGTCATAGTCAAATTAACCAATCTGGATTTAAAGTGCCTCTTCAAGGCCTTCAGCCCTTCAGGCCCATGAATTTCAATATGCCAGGGCCTACCTCGCAGCCTGTCAGACCACAGTTCGTGCCGAGGCAGCCTCCGTCGCCTCAACATCAGTTTAATGCCTTATAATTATAACCAACCGCGAATGCCATAGCGCACTCAACAAATGTTCAGAGCGCCGCTACCAAATTACCAGCGTGGTTTTCAAATGGCGCCTAGGCCACAACCCTCATTCCAAGGCCCTAAGCCTATGAGTGGTGTATCTCATTTTGTGTCTAGGGAGAGACCAGCACCAACGGGTCCCAGTGGTTGGAACTGGGCTAAGCAAGGTAATCCGCCCCCGTCTAATTATTTTAAGACTAGGGATGTTAACGTGAATGAGTGCTTGAACTATGACTGTGACGGTTACGAGTACTATGACTATTGTGACTATAACTATGACGACGGTTACTACGGTGACTATTACGGCTACCCGACTGAGTACGACTACCCATGCCACCCCGACAGCGGAGCTAGAGTGCAGGAAGTAGTCGACGAGCAGCCCCAGTCGGACAAGAAATCTCAGGATTTTCCCAAGGACTCGACTTTAAAAAAATTAAAATAGAGCTTAATTTGCAGACCCAAAGACAGCTACCCTATATTCGTATAGCGAACCCTCCTTTGAATTTTCTCATAGACACAGGCGCGAATCAATCTTTTATTAGTCCAGAGGCTGTGGAAAATTATTTCCCACACGAACCATTGAACCACGATCCGTTCGAGGTTACTAATGTTCACGCCACAAGTAGGAATGAGTATTCTATAACTCTTCCATGCTTTCACGAGTTCAGAGATTCGGAGGAAATAAAGCTTTTCGTGTATAGGTTTCACGATCATTTCGACGGTTTAATAGGTATGGATTTATTAACCAAATGTGAAGCTAAACTTGACCTTAAGGAGCTCGCGCTTATTACTAAAGCCGCAGTGAACCCTATTCGCATGTATAACTCGCGAAACTTAAATCTTTACGAAGATATAATTCCAGCCGAAACATCTAAATTGGTTAGGTTACCTATTAACGCCCCGGATGGCGAAGTTTTTATCCCGGAACAGGTAATTTGTAACTGTGTGATAAGCGAGTGCATTACCACAGTTAGTAAAAATCGTGGCATCGTGGAAGTCATGAATACCACCCATAATGACGTCATTCTATCGCTGGACACCGCGACGCACACGACCCTATTCTCGATGGAGTGCACGCGCACCGAGTCGGAGCCGCTTTCACCGCGCGCTAGGGACGTTACCTCGCGTTTAAGGACCGATCACCTAAACGTCGAGGAAAAAGCAAATTTAATCGCGCTTTGTTCTAAATACGCCGACGTATTTTATATTGAAGGTGAAGCGTTAACATTCACGAATAAAATTAAACATAAAATCCGTACTCACGACGAAATTCCCGTTTATACGAAGAGCTATCGCTATCCTCATATACATCGTGAGGAAGTCCAGGATCAGGTGTCTAAAATGTTAGAACAGGGTATTATCAGACCATCGGAGTCCGCATGGAGCTCCCCCATTTGGGTTGTCCCAAAGAAGATGGACGCGTCGGGAAAACAAAAATGGAGGCTAGTTATAGATTTTCGCAAGCTCAACGAAGACTATTGACGATAGGTACCCTATCCCCAACATTACTGACGTACTTGACAAGTTAGGGAAATGTCAGTAGTTCACGACACTTGACTTAGCATCTGGATTTTATCAAGTTGAGATGGACCCGAACGACATCCATAAGACTTCCTTCTCTATTGAACAGAGTACATTTACATTTTTAAGGATGCCCATGGGGATGAAAAATTCGCCCTCTACCTTCCAGCGAGTCATGGACAACGTTCTTCGAGGCCTACAAAACGTCATTTGCCTCGTATACCTAAATGACATCATAGTTTTCTCTACGTCACTACAGGAACATATGATCAACCTTGAAAGGGTATTCCAAAGGCTACGCGAGTCTAATTTCAAAATACAACTCGACAAATCAGAGTTCCTCAAACTTGAAACCGCGTACTTAGGTCATGTCATCACCAGAGAGGGAATAAAACCTAATCCAGATAAAGTCTCTGCTATTCAAAAATACCCTATGCCAAAAACTCCTAAAGAAATAAAATCATTCTTAGGTCTTCTAGGTTATTACCGAAAATTTATCCCAGATTTCGCCAGGATAACTAAGCCCTTGACACAGTGTCTCAAGAAAGGAAGAAAAATTACATTTGACTCGGACTATGTGAATAGCTTTGAGAAATGTAAAACTCTTCTGACGAACGATCCCATATTGAGATACCCTGACTTTGACCGTGACTTCATACTGACAACCGATGCATCTAATTTCGGTTTAGGTGCGATTCTTTCGCAAGGTCCCGTAGGTTCAGACATGCCTATAGCGTACGCGTCACGTACCTTGAATGAGAGTGAGATAAATTATAGCACGATAGAGAAAGAGCTACTTGCTATTGTGTGGGCGACAAAGTACTTCCGCCCTTATCTCTACGGCCGTAAGTTCAAAATCTTTACGGACCACAAACCCTTGCAATGGGTCATGAATTTAAAGGAGCCTAACTCTAAATTGACTAGATGGAGATTAAAATTAAGTGAATATGACTTCACTACTGAACTTATGCCAGGTAAGAAAAACACCAATGCCGATGCTCTCTATCGCGTTGAGATTTGTAACGAAGAGACAAGCTCTATGGCCGGAAATATATCGGAAGTACCCCTATCTGTAGCAAACGACCTAAATGACTCACGTACTGAAACCGCACATACTTCCGACGAGAACCCCATCCTTGAAATTCCCATAACTGACGAGCCTTTGAATAAATTCCATCGACAGCTGATTATGGCAATAGTAGGTGACGTCAAGAAACGCGCGTCAGCAACCAAGCCGTTCGACACTCACACACGTACATCCGTGCAGTTATCGGAATCGAACTTGGAAGAGGATTTAATTAACGATATAAAGGAATATGTTAATCCGAAAATTAAGACAGGTATTCTTATTAACCCTCCTTTAGGTATGTACAAGATTTTCCCTATTTTACAGGAAAAATTCAGAAGCTCATGTATGAAATTGGTACTTGCTAAAAAGGAATTAGAAAATGTCAAAGAATATCTTAGACAGCAGGAAATCATTCGTAATTATCACGAAGGCAAAACTAACCACCGTGGCATTAACGAATGTTATCCTTCCTTATCAGTTCGCTACTACTGGCCGCGAATGAAAGATCACGTGACCAAATTAATAAATGACTGTACGATTTGTGGACAAGCTAAGTATGACAGGAATCCCATTAGGCCTAAACTCAACATCGTACCACCGGCAACGAGGCCCTTTGAGATAGTTCACATGGACAGCTTCACTGCCCAAAATGAGAAGTACGTTACTTTTATAGACGTTTTCTCAAAGTACGGTCAAGCCTACCTACTTAGGGATGGCACTGCGCTTAGTGTAATACAGGCCTTATTAACATTTAGCACACATCACGGCTTACCGCTCACTATCATTACTGATCAAGGCACCGAATTTACTAATCAGATGTTTTCAGAGTTCTGTAAGATACATAAAATCACGCATCATCAAACCTTAGCACATTCACCTAACGCTAACGGAAATATAGAACGTTTTCACTCGACTTTGCTTGAACATCTTCGTATTTTAAAATTGAAACAACGAGATCAGCCCGTTATTAATTTAATGCCTTACGCTTTGATTGGGTATAATAGTTCAGTACATAGCTTCACTAAGTATGTCCTAGTATGAGACTAGGACATACTGACCCACGTGATCCGACTGACATCGATATAACAGGACACTTATTACAGCATTATTCACAGTCCCATAGAGAACAGATGAAACAAGTCTATGATCTCACAAAAGAGACATCTCTTGCTAATAGGACCGCGATCATTGAAAATCGTAACAGGTCTCGCGAATCTGAGGTAGAGTACCAACCGGACCAACAGATTTTTATCAGTAATCCTTGTGCTGGTAGATCTAAGCTCGCACCTATAAGACGACCTTCATCCAGGAGATCATCGCTTAATTTTACTACAATGCTCCCTGAAACATCAAGATTGAAAAGTTTTTCACTTTCGCCGGAATAAATCAAATAACTCCATGTATACCCTTCGGATGTACAAAGTTTGTAAATTTTTAACCCATATTTATGAGCCTTCGTTGGTATATATTGTCGAAAAAACAACCTTCCTTGAAAAGGCACGATTGACTCGTCAACCACAAGAACAGCATCTGGTGTGTAAATTTTCCGAAAGTTTGCTATAATGAGATCAACAAGAGGTTGAATTTTGTAGAGTCTATTATTTGGATCTCTGACCGCAAGATTATCACAAAAGTGCCAACATCTCAAGATATTTGTAAACTTGTTGTACGACATGTCAATATTGTGAAAAAGAGGATGATAATACAGGGAGTCCTTTTTCCAATACGATTCTAATGACGGCATTACTATGATACCTGTTAATAAATAAATGCCAATGAATTTCAAAATTACGGTTTCATCAACATCAGTCCATCTATGTATGCGACTATGGGTGTTATGAGATCGATCTTCCTTTAAGTGTCTGGCATAATTATTTGTCTGTGTTATCATTAGCTGAATAACATCGTCATTTATAATATTTCGAAAAATAGTAAATATCGAAGTACTATGATTAAACAATTCTTGTTGCTTACGTTGTGGTGATACTTTAAACACTTCTCGTGTTATATCTTTTATTTGAGTAGACCATTGATCCTCATTTTCATTCACTCGCGGCCCACTTGAAGTTGCATTTGTTGATGACAATGCTATATATTCTGAAATATTTTGGATTGTCTCAACTTCACTATCATAACAATCATCTTGCTCTACGCGTAAAGTATAATTACGCTCTTCTATAAAGTCAAAATTTTCTTCTGTATCGGATTCTTCTAGAATTCTACGAAGAACTTCGTTATCCATATTCTCCTCCATTTTCAAATGAATGACAACAAACAATGACAGGAGCGGCGGCTCGATGCCTCTGAGTACTGAATACAAATGGAGACGGCATAATGTTATATAGGAACTATCGGTTATACAAATATGATCTAAATCGACATTGTACTAATAAACTTGTAGCTATCTCGTTTTAACTTACCTACAATACCCCATGTAAAAAGAGACAACAATATATTTGTGTGACCTATTTTTGGCAACATTGAAACGTGACGTCATAGCAATGCATGTTTGTGGCCGTTCGCCATTTTAGTTTCTCAGTGCAAAATGGTATGTTAACTGTCAACGCGAGTTGCATTTGCAGTATTTTGTGCAAAAATTACTTGAATTCATGACTTTTTCTAGTGAAAACTTATTTAATAAGTGAAAGAAAGCAACAAAGAACATGCCTAATTGTAGTGTGGTAGGTTGCAGAATCAAAAAAAGCGAAAATCGTCCAAACATTACATTACACCGGTATGTATTATTATTTTGCAAAAATATCACAAATGCCTCATCTTTTGGCTTTTATATGAATAGTTTACGTAAAATTTATACCGAACGTAGCTTATACTACGTATTTTTGTGGATTTTGATAGTGTATTACAATAAAATACAATAATGTTTGTTTGGCGATAGTGTTGTCCTTCAAGGCATTTTTCATATCGATGTTTTCAAGTGTAAATTGTGGTGTACTAATTTTAAACTGTGTTTTTTTCGTTTTAGGCTGCCTAAAAATGACCGTAGAAGAAAAATGTGGCTGGATAAAATAGGGGTGGAAAATTTAACGTCTCGTACGAAAACCATTTTTGTTTGCTCACTTCATTTTGATGAATCTTGTTTTAATAGAACTTTAAATATCACGACATTGCGAGAGGATGCCGTACCGTCACGAATCTTTTTAGTAAGTATTTTGACCCTTAGTCCCATAAACTTTGTTCGCGTATGTTTACAAACTTTGCCATCTTCGTTTTTCCAAAGACCGACCCTCTGTGATCTGTAATCTGACCCAATGTGATAAATAGCCCATACTTCAAATCCCCTTTAAAATTTATCCTCATATCAAAATCCTCTCTTAGCAAATTTTTTCCTTGCAAAATAAACCTATTTACTTACCAAACGTCAGCTTTCTAGAGTGTATTATTTTTGGCTGACAAATATTGTTCTATTTTATACTTATTCTTCCGTCATGATATTTCAGCCGCCACCAGCCCGATCCAGTACATCCAGTACTTTATCAGAAGTAGACCCAAACCAGACTCCATCTAGTTATAAAATATGTGATGCGTCAGATGAGGTGAATATCTTTATTTATTACCTACTCGCTTTTCTCCTTACCTGTTTATGTTATACTATAAACCGTAGTTATTATGCATGGTGTTCGGCAAACGCCTCCACTATACGGTTTTAAGCCCTCGACATCCAATCATGGCTTGCGTGTTATCAGATGTCGCCAACCCATCCTTTTGGTGGTCCTCCCCGCTGTCACCAATCTCCCAGGAAAGTACGAGTATGAAAGGTATACACTGATAATTACACCAGATTTTCATCCCAGGTTGCCCAATACATCGGCGAGATGTGCCGTTACTTGCTAGCGCAGCCCGCGCGGCCCACCGACAGCCAACACTCGGTCAAAACGGAAAATAGTTCAATATTAAACTTTCATGGCCACTACATTAGTACTAAGTAAAAACGGGTTCAATAATTATCATTAAAATCCTAGTTGTATAAAAATAATACCATTTTAAGGTTTTTGGGTTGTAAATGAATGAGACTGATTGAATTATTTGAAAAATCGAAAACGATAAAAGTGATAAGTTAAATTTTTAATTTAGGTTTATTGTTAATATGTAAATGAATGAGACTGATACATCGCTATTACTAACGAAAATGTAGGTGTCTGTGTTTGTTTAAATTTGTGATTTAGGTTTATTGTTAATTTGTAAATGAATGAGACTGATACATCGCTTTTACTAACAAAAATGTAGGTGTCTGTTTGTTTAAATTTGTGATTTATATTGTAAATGAATGAGACTGATTGAATTGTTTGAAAAATCGAAAACGTAAGCGATTGTGTATCTGATATTTGTATTGTAAAGGTTTTACAAGTGTGATATACTCTAAATTATATTATTTAAACTTTCATCGTCACTACATATGTACCTAGTTAGTAAAACGAGAGTTCAATATTACCATTAAAATCCTTGTTGTATAAAAATAATATATTTTTGCAATTATGTAGCTTTTTGTTTTATTTTAGTACCTCTTTTCATGAATAAACATTGATAAAATTGCACAATTTCTTAGTTAGTACAAGTTGTTGCGTCTCACGAGCGCGGTCGAGCCATGTTTTTGTGCGTGTATGCAGGTACACATTGTCTCTGTAATTTGTGCATGATATATTTTTTTATGGTATACAATTCCGTTTCATAATTATCGAGATTCGAGGTGTAAACAATAATATAAAGTATAGTCACAAAAATACTTGTGTCGATAAATATATCGATAAACAAAAGGGCAGCACTACGGATGGTAGCCATTTTTGTTTCTCGTAAGTTTAGGTATACACGTTTTTTTCGTAGGTATGCCGTCTCCATTTGTATTCAGTACTCAGAGCTCGATGCATACTAATAACAAGTTTTACTAGTAAGGAGTATTTATTTTAAAGAAAGAGGACTTATTCAAGTACGTACGTACTTAGAACGATTCATTTCATAGTTTACGAATATGTTGAGTGGTTTTACGATAGGCTGTCAAGAAATTACATCGTTTCCCTATTACATACTTCACATTTCTACATCTTGAAAAATAAATCTCCTGCACAACAGCGGCAATATAATTGTCGCCACTCAACGATATCACTAGGTAGGTGGTAACAAAAATGGTTCACACATTCTTGGCACCTTTTTGCAGGAATCATTCCTTCATCCCTGAGCGAAATCGCTTCATCAGGGATTGTTCTAAAAAATAATTCTGTAAATATGGTTCTTGGTAAATTCAACCGGTATAAAAGTAATTTAATATTATCAGCCTGAAAACAAACACAAGTGTCAAGTAGTAGCGTAGACAGTAGGTACTATTTTAGGTATTAGAATTTTACTAGCCGACATTGACATGTTCCGTTTAAAAAATGTAATATTCAAGACTGCGTTTCGTATTCGTACAAATAGCATCCTCGTTGAGGATTTTTTCTAATAAATTAGTGTAGAACCGAACAAAGTTACCTAAACCAAATACATACATTTTCCAGATTTGACTTTGAATAATCCTCCAAACAATTGCCCACGCTGAATTTCATGAGATCCATGATATTCGACAGGCAAATTTCGTAAAGTGTTTTTGGTTTTTTTGAAAAGATCGATTTTATTATTATTGAAAGGTTATTCATTATTTTTACGAGCTGATAATAATTCAAAAGAAACAAATGGTACTGATGACACCACGGACTATTGAATAAATTCAATTAAGTGTCACTTTTGATAACTTTTTAAAAAAGATTTGATAACCTTTTCCAAGGAGATCGGTAATTTTTCCATCAATACAAGCCGTCCAGACAATAACGAAGCCAGCAAAGGAAATTAGCCTAATCGTAGGACCTTTCTCAAGTGAGGAACCGTCATAGATTTGATTTCTTTAAATTTTTTTCTTGTTTGGAAACTGGTGGCCGAAAGGGTACCTAATTGAATGGTGCAATTCAATAACAGAAGATTGTTTTCAAAAAGATATTTTTCAGATGTCTAAAGTGTTACGAACATAAACGTACATTTTATCATTAAACATAAATAATTAATTTCTTATCATACTCATCTAACATTAGCAATTATCGATATAATTAATTTCAATCACTAGGACACATAAAGTATCATAAAATACTTGAAGAGAATGACGTAACTTAATACGAAACTTCATGAGCGTTAGCTGTCATTATTTACTACGAGGACGTGTACAAAGAAGATTGAAACTTGCTTCGGGACAGCTAACCTGTTAATCTTTGTAATACAAGCATACTTGTGTTAAACCTATCATGGTCAAAGATGTGAGTAGATAGTGAGACACCCCGCTGTAACTAAGTTTACATTAAACTTCACACAGATGCCTGAAGCTAGAATTTATACAGCGAATCAAAAAGAACTTTAGATTACTTGTGCAAAGCTAACTATTAGATAAGTACCTATATTATCATACTTTTAAGTAAAGCTAAAACTTTTATATAACACAGATACCGTATAAAATTTAATCACTTTTTTGACAAAAATAGACTTCGAACAAAAATTTCACATTTCATAAATTTATGTTGATGTATCCCAACCGATTTCGGCTACGGTGACTGTGTTACTGGGCGAGCATTTTTAACTCGGACTATTTACAGGGTGTTGATTGTCTACCCTTTGGTGCGCTCTTTGGTGGCTTGCATACCCAAGTTTATGGCTAAATGTACGACCGCACTTTGGGCATGTCAAAATGCCATCGACGTAGTTGTAATGAATAACCACTGATGGGCGGGCCGTGAGTTCGTCACGCTTGTTATCGAGTTCTGCACGACGACGCTCCGTTTCAAAGGCGTCTACATGTTGGTGAATAAGCCGCCTCCATTCGTTTGTTTTTTTCGTGGAGTTCTGAATAGAAGATGCGCTTCGCCACTCTACTCTCTGACATACGAGACACGTGACCGCACCACCGCAGCTGACGCCTCATTAGGTACATCTGGATGCCTCCGACGTTTGCGCGCTTCAGGACATTAGTGTTCCTGACGCGGTCAGACCATTGGATGTTCATGATGTCTCGGAGACATTTGAGGTGAAACCTGTCGAGTGTACGAATGAGCTTACGGTATAAGACCCATATCTCTGAAGAGTATAGGAGATTAGGCAGCCAGTATCCAGAAACAGTCCGTTGCGCAGGATTTATTATGGTGCGTAAGTGCTCGCGCAAACACAGACGCACCCACTCCTCCCTACTCCCCCTTGCCCAACGGAACGGATAGCCGCTACGATCGGAGGGAAGCGGGCCGCAATGTCTGGGCGACGATACCAAGTCCCCTATCGCCACCCTTCAGGCCATTCACATTGCCTAGCTGCCTCGCCACCGAAGGTGGATTGCTGATATAGCCGAGGCAGACTCTATGCACTGTGCGGGAGGCATCTGCAAGGCTTGAGTGCCTAAGCACACAAACCCCCCTAGACCAGGTATGGCCCACGAGTCGACGTGGTTGCCCGGGGTGTGGCCGCTGCGTGCAAACAGCTGCGAGGAGCCACTGGTCAGAGTTATGAGCATCGACGATTTTAACACGGAGATCACCTGCCAGAAGGCCGACTGGGTGGTCCGACGCCGAAAGCTCACTACACCCCACAAATTTATAATATTAGTAGAAATATAGAAATAGAAACGTTTATTGGTAGTAAAGGGAACTGTGTTTGTGCTGACATCTTTTACGGCTCTCTACAACCGTTTTATAGCTCCTCATGTAACTCTTCTTGAATTCGTCCCATCGAGCTGGTGGGCGTTCGTAGGTGATGCAAAATAAACGGCTACGTTTATCTTGCATCACCTGGGGTCTTGCATATGTTGCATCCTTTGGGGTGGCTTAAACAAAAAAGAAATGTTATAAATTCGATAAGTAAGATCAACAAGATCTGCTAACTTCTCATTGGCCCACATATGGCACAAAAGCAAATGCGCTATGTTTTTTCCGGGCCGGAACGACCCAGAGACTAGCTTCTCTACCAATTTTAAAATTAAGACCGCGGCGAATAGAAGACCTATACAGTATACGCTAACCAGAGGACCTACCCTCCACTAACAGTGGGATTACCGCATAGCCGATCGGCGAATAGAAGACCTATACAGTATACGCTAACCAGAGGACCTACCCTCCACTAACAGTGGGATTACCGCATAGCCGATCGGCGAATAGAAGACCTATACAGTATACGCTAACCAGAGGACCTACCCACCACTAACAGTGGGATTACCGCATCGCCGATCGGCTGTCGTTACATCATTACTTGGCTTTCGCTACCTCTTTAGATAGCAAATGCCGCGTAGGTAACACTGCAGGTGCTCATTGATCTGAAAACGACAAGTAACGTGAACTCTGAAAAACTGTCATAACACAAAAATCACAGTTTTTAGATAAAAACGCCATAATGTCAGTTTTTTACGGAAGTATAATAGGCGGACTTCGCTCGAAAACAGTGTCGCATCAGTACTTGTGTCGTGTGTACGTGTGTTGGTGCTCGTGAAAATTGTCGTAAACTGTCATATGGCCTTCATATAGGGTAAGTTATACTTGTGACAGAAAAATAAAAAAAACTTGTATGACATTAAGCTGCTGTTTTATACGATCATTACATTCAACTATTCTTTTTAAAAATTTAAAAAGAAGTCATTCACCGATTATGGCACTATACTACCCAACTTCATAATTATTATCAATATTTCAAAATAACTTAATTGTTGTAAGCTATGCTATGATATCTTATTGAATTTTTTTCTTTGATCTCTGTTTAATGCAGAATGTAAAAAAGCGGGGCTCAGTGAGGGCGGGGTAGCAATTTTTACATTGTACTATCAGTATATTCAAATGATGCACCGCCAAATATTAACAAATGGCAGTATGTATGCCAGTCTTTGGCATTAGTTTGATCCACTTTAATTTACTTTATCAACCCTTGTAAGGCGTCCGTCCGATACCTTTAAAACATGCTTAAAAAATGACTTACACACACGAATATGTTTTCCATTTGCGTCTGGTAAGTGATACAATCGAGAAAACTCCTTGGGCTTCGATGTGATGGTTCCAACGTTGACCTGATCCGATGTGGTATCTCTAACTTTCACATAAGACCTTGCTTTTATCACGACATGTATGAGTGAATATAGGTATGCACTTTGTAGATCAAAATTTGCTAGGGCATAAAACTTTGAAAAAAGTTGTTTCTGTCTGTCATGTACAATTTTCTCATGGCATTTTTGATTACAGGTGCATTGAAGACCTGTATCTATTTGTTTAGCAGGAATGAGAACGCCTTTAGTATTTACGTATGCCTCGCCTCTAGCTCGTTTATTTTTTCTCACATTCTTTTTCATTACATTTTCTTTACGCATACGCTTCCTTGTATCTTTGTTTGTAAAAACAGATGACTGACCCTCTTCATTGTCTTCAGTAGACGAGTCCCCAAGAATGTCTTGTAAACTCCTTGATGAGCTCCTGCTACGTTGTTCTGGGATATACTCAGAACCTGAATCCTCATAGGGCTCCACCGGACTCAATCCAAATATATCCGCAAAATAAATGTAAATTAATAGCTAAATAATTATATAAATAAGAAAAGTAAGTAACAACCTACCTAACGCAAACTTAACATTAAAACTTCTCATAAGTACCCTCAATTTTTTCAAAAGATCTATCCAAGGATGTCTTCTTCAATAGAGTAGGTAATACGCGGAAAAAAATGACACATTGCTTTACTACGGAACTCTAAAATCGTAAGCTTACCACGCAAGTCACCTTCAATGTTGTCAGTAGCTTCATTCTCAGTTACACTCATTGTAGCTCCTGCTAGATCTGTTCGAAACAATTTTTATTTTTACTATTTGTAAAAATGAAATTAATATTTTTATAGGTCTGACTGTAGGATCTGACAAATAACAGGTATTCTTACCTCTTAAGCGTATTGCTGTACCGACAACACATTCCCACACATTCATGTAGATTAATAAGTTATCTATACACAGTTATTGCGTAAAAACACCAGTTTTGTAACCACAACAACAAAAATGTTTACACGTAAGTATCAAAGACCAGAGTGGCCCAAGTCACATGAGCCGTAATGGCGGCAAATGAATCGGTTATTTAAGAAAGAGAACATGTCAGTGAACCCAAATTTTTCAGGAGACACAAAAAACTAAATAACTCACAGTTTAATGGTGTATTATGGTTTTTTTAATTACACATGTTAAATTATCGCAATAATAGTATATTAAGACGTTTTTTTATTTTTTTATGACTATTGCTTGATAAGCGTTTAAAAGTCGTTGACATGTTCGCTTTCTAACTCAAACGGGCAAAAGGTAAATAAAAACAGCAAAGTATACGTAAGAAACCACTTTAATCATCATCGTTATCATTAATATCGTTAGTATTGGGCCAGTTTTCAACAAAATTCATGAAAAAGTCCTTGTATGTATATGGGATGTACTGCAAAGTACGTCTGAGGTCATCTATTTTTTTGATGTTGATGGGTATAGGACTATTGTACGCTTTTTCCACTGGCATCTCTGGTATAACTGACCGATTCTTTCGCCGATCGAATGTGTTCACTCGCCCAATGCTTTGGATAAACGGGCGAGTTATGACACAGCCTTTCTGGGCCGAAGAATACTCGAACTCCAAAAAGTGGGACACCAGAAAGTGCTGTTTTTCGTTTCGGGGAACCTGTCGACTTTGAGTTTCGATGGAAATTGAATTTTTCTTAGTACTTCGTCCACCAATTCTTGAAATCCAAGATGTCTTCCGTTTTGACCATGGAAACCGTAAACTTCTTATGTGCGCTGCAGATGAGCTGGCAGATTTCCATCGGAAGATAGTACCGGTCCCTCCTTTTGAGCAGTTTCTTTACGGTTCCAAATACCGGTCATTTGGTAAAAAAGAATGACCGCGAATAGGCAATCGGTGGTAGATTTTATCAAAACGACCTGTATCTACAAGGGCTTGACAGAGGCTTATCATGACGTGGTTCCTATTCTGACCACCGCAAGCATCTGTAAAGATGTAAAGTTCTCTTACTGATAAAGGCCAGGTGCCTTTATCAGTAAGAGAACTTTACATCTTTACTTCCTGGATATATTGCCATAAAAATGAGCATGTTTCATTGGGGCCCTTCAATGCAACTCCTTCGTGATATAGGTAGAAACGGCTTTCATTCGTCTTGAGATTCTTTATACAGAATGGGTATAAAGAAAGTTGTCGATAGTAAAACATCTCCTGTACTGGAATGCATGGGAGTGAAATGTTTTGCATGTAATCAAAGCTCAATCCAAGGACATCATCTCTGGTTTTGCAGAGCTCTTCAACCTCGTTAATACTGGCATAAAATTTCTTAGCTCTTCTTTTGTGTACTACCAACTCAGCCTCAGTAGTCTTAACGGCTGTTTCATTTAGGTCTGGTTTCTGAAGCCTGATATTCAGCCTTTCACATTCGCAGCAGACGTCAACTTGGGGTCTCCCAAAGTGCAGGTCAAAGTTTTCTTTAAAGACTTTGTAGTAAAACGATTGTTTTACTGCTGATGTTGGGAAATTTGGGAATCTTTCCTTGTATAGTTTGAACATTGCTTTGATGTTTAGATCTGCAGCCAGGTAAAGATATTCCTTAGAAGCATAATGTGACTGCTTTACAGGAAAGCTCGAGATGTGTTGTTTTATTTCGTGAATTACTGCACCAGGTATTATTCTCTGATTGCCTTGATGTCCTCTGCGATCCCTTGGAATGACTCCTGATAGGCATGAACGCTGCAGTCGAAATAAAGCATAATTTTTTATGGAGTAGATACTCATGAAAGCCTTTTTGCAAACACGCACTTTGTTTTCGCCTATTGCTACATGAAACCTGTAGGAAGCTGCTTTAGGTTTAGTTTTTATAGGATCATCTGTCCTTGGCCGTCTTTGCTTGACTGCTACGACATCAATAAGGCCATACAAAAAGATATCCTGCTCGTTCTTGGTATCGAGATCACGTAGATTAGCAAAAGCCTGGATTCTGTCCAGCTCATCAATTTTATCAAAGCATTTCAAGGAACAGCTACATGATTCACCAGATATTTTACCTGGAACCGGCACGCCTTTGTAATTTTTGTAGGGACACGGCTTCGTTTGATCAGCGCAGCAGGTGTTTCCTTCCTTACTCCTTTTCTTTTTTTCTGCATCTCTTCCACTTCCTCACTTTCATTTCCCGACATCTCGATAATAAAAACTCTTCCAAAACAATGCAAAATACTCAAGCAACTTCCAAACCACCTACTGACAAACAAAACAAAAATCAGCTGTTTAGCTGCGAAAGATGATGTGTTGAAAGCTGGGTATGAAACAGAACATGTCAGTGACTTGTTCGGTTTCTTAAATAACGGCCAAAGTTTAGGGTCCTATAACTCTGGAATGAATGGCCGGACTTGTTCGTTTTCTTGACTGTTTTGTGCGTTTATCCTCAGAGAATACGAATCCGTCAAAATTGCGATATGCAAAAAAACCTGACTTGTTCGCTTTCTTAAATAACTGATTCAAATACTATAGTGACCCAAGTGATCTGGGCCAGTGTGCTCTATTGATATTGTTTTAAGAATCAAAATGCCACAACGTATTTTTTAGCGCCATCTATGACTATTTACTGAAATTACCTTTGAGCCACTCTGGCTTTGATTTTAGGGGTTTGAAAAGGGGCATTGCCGTGGTCAAGTAATAATATCACAAATTGTGGTTTGGGCCGCACCGGTTCTGGTGGCCTCAATTTAAGAATCTCATCTGTGATGTTTACATTTTGTTTTAGGATTAAGTTCTCTAACTACAAATCAAGTTCTTCCAGCTCATCGAATTCTTCCAGTTTTAAAGATTCGACAGTTCTACAAGCAGCCCTGTATAAGCCTAATCGCCTACAGCAGTAAGGAAACAATGGAAACACTTCTTGATCTAGAACAGCAATTTATATTACTACTTCGGTTATCTTTACAGAACACAAAGAACACAATTTAGAGAACACAATGTTATTTTTCCTAAATCTCAGAACAGAATGAATACCCGTTCCGTTTGCCCTGGCTTTTTATAGGCACCCGGCTCGGGTTGAAACATTTCCTACGTAAACAAACATCGGTTCGGCTCGGGACACTTCGCTAATTACCCTGGCTGTGTTGCGCTGTGACTCAGGACAGCTGTTGTTATTCATGGAAAATGCCCGCTTAATATAGTGATTTAAGTAAACAAAGCTCATACAAATATTATTTGGTCGTAGACAAGACTCCAAATTTCCTAAACATCAACAATTTCGACTTAATATTGAACAAATCCTAACAATCGTCCGTCCTGACAACGTGTGCGCCCTCGTACACGATCCAGGTGGAAATCCTAACAATCGGTCAAATTGGTCGGTTTTACATTTCAAGGAACAATTAATAATAGATTCTCTCATCAACCCTATAACTATTGATAAAAATTATCTTATTGATCTAAATCTAGAAACAAGATAAAACGAAAAAGATCTATAAGTAGAAATAGAGTAAGTACATAAGTATTATTATGACAACGAGAATAATCAACAATTTTAACATTTTGTAAATAAAAAAAATAATAGAAATAACAATTTGCTAGTTAAACAAGATTAAATTATTAAGTACAATATCATTAACAAGTTCAATCGTATTCGGTTCTTTCAAATATCCGTTATAAATAATATTTGACTCGAAGTCAAAGTAGGTTGATTCGATCGAGGAGACTAGCTAATGTCGCTCGATCTCGACTTAGCTAATTCAAAATTCGGTTGGCTCAAAGCCTAAACAGGAGGAAAGTAGGTAAATTCGATCGATACCCCCTCGCTTGCTCTAGTTAGTAGGTCTCACCCACAGATCGGAACACAAATATTTCGTCCTTATCTTGTTTGATCTGGAACAAAGCATAGTGATGATCAGAAATCAATTCATGGAACAACTACATTTAAAAGATTCAATCCTGTAACTGTACTTCGAGTGCGGTTATATGTATCCAAGGCCTCATTCGGTCCGCTGAAACAATACTCGATCTCTTATTCTTTGTGCTTCCCAAACCTGGGATAGAAGCTACCTTATAACGGTCGTTTCCTAATACCTTAGCAACTCGATAGGGTCCTATGTACGTAGGCAAGAGCTTCTTACTTTTCCCATCGTTACTAAAACAAGTCTTTGTTAGTTTAATAAGATCGCCCCTATTGTACTGTTTTGCTGGATGTCTACCTCTATCATATCTTTCCTTTTGTTTACTCTGTTCTCTATCTATTCTATCTTTTACATCTTCTCTTATAATTGATCGATCTGTACACTCACGAGTTTCTAAGCTAATTTCATTAAGCATGGGGTTAATTTCCGTATCCATACAAGTACCATATAATATTTCAGAAGGAGTTCGACCAGTTGTCTTTTGGAAAGTGTTGTTAAGTCCCCACTGGATTTTGCCTAAATGTGTATCCCATTCTTTCTCTCCATGGTTTACGTTAAATGCTTTTAGAGAATCTAGAACAGTACGATTATATCGTTCTACTTGACCGTTAGACCTAGGACTAGCAACAGCATTCAGTATGTGTTTGAATCCCTTGTCGAGTGCGAAACGTTTGAAGGCATGGGAAGTGAAACAACTACCACGGTCACTTATAAGTCGATCAGGGACTCTAAACGTGAAAAATATATCTTCCAAAACCCTGATAACATTTTGTGTGTTAGTGTTCCTCACCGGTTTCACGAAACAAAATTTCGTAAAAGAGTCTACAACGATCAACAAATGTGTCATTCCCCTATTGGACTTAACGAACGGCCCTAGGTGATCGATATGTAAAGTGTGAAACGGCACCGCTACCTTGGGGATAGGATGCAGCAAACCCTCTCGAGAACTTGAGCTATTCTTGGCGTAGGCACATTCAATGCAGGAGTTGACGTATTTCTTAACAAATTTAGCCATGTTACCAAACCAATAATGCTTCTTTATCCTATCCAGTGTCTTCTCAGCACCAAAATGTCCTATGTCATCGTGATTAATGCGGCATAGCTGCCATCTTGCCCCTTTTGGTACCACCCAACGAATGTCATCTTTGTTACCATTCAGATACCGATATAACTTACTGTCTTTAAGAAGGTAATTATCTTTTATATAAGCAAGGCCCTTCTCGTCAATTTCGCTGCTCAACACATTCCGTATTCTGTCCAGCTCGGAGTCACCTAACTGAAGAGTATGCAACCAATCGTCACTGTTGATTGACATAACAGTTGGGAAGAGATCTGTCTCAACCACACCTTCGTCCGTAGGTAAAGGATTGCGAGATAACGCGTCTACATGACTCATTTTTACACCTGGCCTATACTCAATGGAGCAATCAAACTCTTGCCAAGTTAACCACCAACGAGCGATTCTAGGGATGAGATCACGTTTCAGAAACGTAGAGCGTAAGGCACTACAATCTGTTACTATTTTGAATTCCTTACCTAACAAATATACCCTAAACTTTCTCAACGAGTAGACGACTGCTAGGGTCTCTAGCTCATATGAATGAAAGTTTTTTTCCTCAGGAGTTGTCTGCCTACTAAAATAAGCTACCGGGCGAAAAGATTCAATCCCTGCCTTGCGTTGTAACAATATACCACCAATACCTAATCTACTTGCATCTGTGTGTAATTCTGTCTCTGCTTCTGGGTCATATATAGCTAGAACTGGTCTTTCTATCAATCTGGATTTAAGATCATTAAAAGCTTTTATTTGATCGTCCTGCCATTGCCAAACTACTCCTTCATTTCACCTACCATATCCCGGACCTTTTCCCGCTCATGGTGGGACAGCCTATACGGACGATACACTATTGGGCGATCGCTATTCAATTCGATCGTCATTTCAGCAGTTTTGGCGCAACCTAAGTCTTTAAGAGAAGTAGCGAAACAGTGTTTGTATTTATTAAGCAGGTCAAAAAGACACTGCCTATCATTTTTAGAAATTTGTTCTCCTACTCGAACCTTATCTACATCCAAATCATTTTCAACCTCTGATATTTCTGAAACAGACTCAACGACGACGCTATTTACTAGATCAATTCTTTGTGCGCGGCATATCACACTGCTGGTAGGGATTCGACAAAAGTTTGCACAAGGCGCAACCTCAATATCTATCAAGCCCCTATTTGCACAGTAAATACCTCCGACGACAAAATATTGATTATTTGGTTCACCTGCCATACTGTTTTTTACCAGAACGCTACCACTAATAGAAGGATCAATACGTGATCGCACAGTTACCAATCCATACAGTTCTAGGGCACCTACAGTTTTGACTTTCAATAATCGACCTATATCACATTCAAAATCTGGCTGCGGAACTTCTTTACCGATGTCGAGGAACTGTAACCTACGTGCATTCTTAAAAGCTATTATGTGCGGCTGTTCTGTAAAAGATTGTCCAATCAGTAACGGTTTATCTAAATATTCGTCGTTGACCACCTTGCATGAAACCGTAGCGGTGACATCGTCCATTTCCAAATCAAGAGTCAGCTCTCCTAATGCCTGCACGACGTTGTTTCCGAAACCTCGCATTGTCGAAGGTACATTGTTGTGTTCTAAACCTAAACTACGAGCAGCAGAAGCTTTTACTAGAGTCACGTCACTACCAAAATCTACAAAAGCTTTTAAGAGGGTATCTTTTACTCTGACGTCTTTAGTAAATTTCATGCTCGGACTAGAGAGACTCTTATCTCTGATTGTATCAATACGCATTGTCTTTGGTACGTCAGTTTTGTCAGTCACCTTATTCGCAATACAACTATCTGATGTGTGCCCTACCTTATGGCATTTTGTACATTTTATGAGTGTTTTAGGACAATACATGAAGCTGTGACCTATTTCTTTACAATTAAAACATCCAGATGGGATTTTAGATTTAACCTTGTGGACGGCTGACTTTATTTTCGAGCTATCCTCGGAACTGACAGCGTGAACATTTTTGTTTTTAAAATTTGATCGCTCGGCCGCAGCTTGACTTATCTCCCTATTGCTCACCAAATATTGAAGCATCTGATCAGGGTCAGTGCACCGCAATGATAGGGCACCTGATCGTAAAGTCTTGTCTCCAAGGCCATGGATAATACAATCTACTGCACGCTTTCCTACAATATCACATTGATTGAGTAACGACAGCTTTTCATAGTAATATACCTCTATTGGCTCGTTAAACTTACTTCTCCTCTTCAGCATGTCCTCCAAGGCCTGGCCATAGTTCTGCTCGAAGGGGAAAGCATTCATTAACTTTTCTTGCCATTCTTTCCATGAGTAAAGAATGGAACTTAAACCTTCATACCAGGTCTTGGCCAGACCCTGTAGTTTCTGCATAGCAAAATGAGTCGTGGTCCTTTCGTCCCATCCATATACGGAGGCACATTCGTTAACTTTCTTTACCCAAACATCAACACGTTGCGTTTTTGTGGAAGGGTCAAAATTTGGCAAAATGTTTTTATAATCTACTTTCTGAGCAGGATGTGAAGTAGCATGGGGATGAGACGAAAGACCCTCTTTCATAAACTTAAGAATATCTACAACATCTTTCTTAGATAAAGAAGTACTACGTGACCTTGGTTGGCGCGCGTCGATCCGTCGCACTGGTTCATGCTGTGCTGGATGAAGACCGCCTTGGTCGAAGCAGAGTTCCTCGCGGTGACGATGCTCGCTCGATGGTGAATGAAGACGCCTGCTACCGTGCCTCGATGGCGAACGGTGACGGTTGTTACCGTGCCTCGATGGCGAACGGTGACGCTTCCTAGAGGGCCTCGATGGCAACCGACGGTGTGTGCTCGTGTCCCTTGGTGGCACATGATGACCTAGCTCTAGTTGCCTGCTGCTCTGCCTCGGAGCTGCTTGGCGTAGTTGGCTACCGTGCCTCGATGGCGAACGGCGGTTTGTGCTCGTGTGCCTCGATGGCACACGATGGCGCTCCACTCGGTGCTCACTGGTGGGTCCCGAATGTCCCGATGGCGCGCGATGATGTTCGCTGCGAAGCCTCGAAGCTGCATGGTGTACTGCGCTACCGTGCCTCGATGGCGAACGGCGGTGTGTGCTCGTGTGCCTCGATGGCGCACGATGATGCTCGCTGCTACACCTCGACGCTGCATGATGTAGCTCGTGACCATGCCTGGATGGCGAACGGTGGTTTGTGCTCGTGTGCCTCGATGGCACACGATGGCGCTCCACTCGATGCTCACTGGTGGGTCCCGATGGCGCGTGGTGATGTTCGCTGCGAAGCCTCGAAGCTGCATGGTGTACTTCGCTACCGTGCCTCGATGGCGAACGGTGGTTTGTGCTCGTGTGCCTCGATGGCACACGATGGCGCTCCACTCGATGCTCACTGGTGGGTCCCAATGATGAGGGGTGACGCCTCCTAGATGCAAGAAGTTGTTCCCGCAAGAGTTCCTCCTCCAATGTCTTGATGCGCTCTCGTGCATCTTCTTGCTCCCGGCTGCGAGCTCGAGAACTGCTTATACTTCGCGAAACAGTTCGGAGAACTCTCTTCTCAGGGTCCGGAACGACTTCGCGCCTCTGGCTGCCTTGCCGATCTGGATCTCGGCTTCGACGTTCTAATTCATCCATTGTCTGAGAAATTGTGTTGCGTCATAGACGCAAACGAAAAAAAAAGAGAAACTAATATAAGTAACATGTAGGTAGATCTTTAGTTTCGATCAAGAACAATGAGCACTTCGATATAGGGAAATTGTAAGCAATAAAAAGATTAAAAGAATATTCGGGGGTTTTTAAATATTTTGGTATTTCCGAAATTAACTGAATTTACAAGTTCACATGACGGGTTTTAACTTTATCTTGACGTTTATCTCGATTGAAGTAATAACGTGCGGATTTCTCTGCACGCTTTGAATAAAGAGCTTACACCATCCATCGATAGAAAACACTTTTTGAACAAATGAACAAAACAGGGCGTGTACTTACGTATTTTAAAGTAGGTTTCTGCGCACTTCTGATTATATAAGCCTAATCGCCTACAGCAGTAAGGAAACAATGGAAACACTTCTTGATCTAGAACAGCAATTTATATTACTACTTCGGTTATCTTTACAGAACACAAAGAACACAATTTAGAGAACACAATGTTATTTTTCCTAAATCTCAGAACAGAATGAATACCCGTTCCGTTTGCCCTGGCTTTTTATAGGCACCCGGCTCGGGTTGAAACATTTCCTACGTAAACAAACATCGGTTCGGCTCGGGACACTTCGCTAATTACCCTGGCTGTGTTGCGCTGTGACTCAGGACAGCTGTTGTTATTCATGGAAAATGCCCGCTTAATATAGTGATTTAAGTAAACAAAGCTCATACAAATATTATTTGGTCGTAGACAAGACTCCAAATTTCCTAAACATCAACAATTTCGACTTAATATTGAACAAATCCTAACACCTGACAACTAAAAGCATTAATGAAAATTAAAAATAAATGCTGATATGTTTGGAAGTAACTGCCAAGACCAAGAAAAATCTCCTTTTACCTGCTGAAAATAACGACGAACCAAGAGAATAAAACAGCGTGATAACGATTTAACACGCACGTCATCACCACAGGAACAAATTGTACCGGAAAATCAAGAAGAAATAGTTGTGAATGATGTTAGTTTGGTTAAAGAAGAACTGTCTGATTTAGGTTAAATTCCTTCTAAGGTGATCTCATATTAAGAGATTTTGAAAGTTCTTAAACTTTAAAAAGTACTGATGAAGATTTAAGCAAATAACACAATTGATTATTGTCCAATTGATTAAGCCTAGAAAGTCTAATTCATTTTAAATTCCTTATTAAGTGATCTCTACTAAAAAGTTATTTTCATATTTCCTACTCATAAAAATGTTGTAGTCTCCGTAGTTAGGTTACTTTAAGTGGATCGGACAGGTTACTGTTTAAGATTTATGCGAAAATTATAATAAACCAGTTGATTATTGTGTATGTTTTGTTGTTTTTCATAGAAAATAGTGAACAATTTATGTAAAAAACAGTCTTAAAATCGGACTTTTTTCAGTTTTTATAAAAAATTGTAATAAAAATTGGTATAATCTATAAATATTTTATAAAATTCGAATAGCGTAATAAATTTTGCACTCATATAAAATATAATAAACGTATAATTAATAATCTCGACATCACAATAGTATAAGTAAAGTAAAAAAAATTGAAATGCGTTTTTTACAAAAGTACGTTTTTTGTCTTGTGACAGTTTTTCAGAGGAGAGGCGATAAGCTAAGTAAAATTTTGTAGATAAATTGCAAATGGTTGCTAAGATACACAGCATTCGTTAAGACTTTTCGTTTAAACTTAGGTATAGAAAAACACTGTCATAATTTCAGAGGACGATGAATCAAATAATGTGATCGTTATCAAAGGTCACATCGCCATCTAATGCGTAATATGTTTGAAACTCGTTCCTTCAACTTCAATAATTTACGCAATGTATGACAATGCGATGTCATTCTTGTTTATTCTACCCTAGACAACTATCCCCGTGCTAGGAGGCAGTACCGGAGGTGGTTATCCGTCTGAAAACAACAAGTTATATAAATTCAAGCCATAACAGTGCCTTCGGTAGTCGAATTTATCGACTACCGAAGGCACTGTTATAAAAATGTTACTGAATTGTTGACATGAATAAAGCATGTTTTCTTGCAACCACGGATATCTTGGATGTTCTTCTCTCTCTAATTAGGACATCTGTGTTAGCATCTGTGTTAGTTGGATCTGTGTTAGCAACACTGCAGGTGCTCGTCGATCTGAAAACACAAGTAACGTGAAAATAAGCTAAGTTAAATTTTGTAGTTATATTGCAAACTAGCTTCTGCCCGCGGCTTCGCATGCGTTGTTTCTATGGAAACGTTTTCAGGTTATTTATATCCCATGGGAACTGATTTATGGGATAAAAAGTAAGTAAGTTAGCCTATGCTTGATTCCAGGGTTAGACTTACCTGTATGCAAAATTTCAGCCTGATCCGTTCAGTAGTTTTGGCGTGAAGACAAACATCCATCCATCCATACTTTCGCATTTATTAAATTAGTGTGACGGTTGCTTAGATACAGAGCATTCGTTAAAACTTTAGTATAGACAAACACCGTCATAATTTCAGAGAACGATGAATCAAATGTGTGATCGTTATCAAACGTTCGACGGGAGCAGATCAATCTGAAACGGTTAAGTTCGGTTAACACTTTCATGGCCCACGACGCAGATGTCTTCTAGCACCGTGAGGTGGTGGTAGCTGGTGGCGCGGCGGTGAGTGGTGCGACTCGCAAGGATATGCCGCCGCCTCACGGCACTGCACTGGCAATATCAAACACCCTGTTTAATAGTTTCAAATTTGACCCTTTTGACACGTGTCCTACCAGAATAGAGCCCCAGCTGAACGCAACCACGAGTAAGAACTTTGGTTACATATTCTGCCTTCCAAAAATCTAGGTACCCTTTTAGATAATAACTGATTTAGGGTTGCCACCTCTTTGCGCTTAGGTTCTCCTTCCCTAGTTGCACACCGTTGTCAGTGTGGTGAAACCGTCGATAAGTTTGGTCACCATGCACTGGCATGTGTCTCTAGTGCAGGACGTGTGTCCCGTCATGGTTCAATTAATGACATCATCCGTCGGGCTTTTACCAGCGTCAGTGTGGCAGCTACCCTCGAACCACAAGGCCTTATGCGAGATGATGGTAAAAGACCTGACGGTATGACTCTGATTCCATGGAAGATGGGTCGGCCTTTAGTTTGGGATGCCACGTGTGTAGATACCCTAGCGCCTTCACATCTTGCAGGGACATCGGTAAGGGCCGGTTCTGCAGCAACATCAGCGGAGTCTCTTAAACGGCGAAAATACGCTAACCTTGACCGAGGTTACCTATTTGAGCCGTTTGGGGTTGAAACCCTTGGTCCTTCGGGTCCTGGGGCACACGCAATTTATAAAGATCTTACCAAACTTCTTATAGAGTCCACAGGTGAGGAATGCTGGCTTTTATTTCGGTCAACGAATTAGCATTGCCATTCAACGTGGCAATGCTGCTAGCATTCTGGGCACTCTGCCTTCTGGTGACGGCTTAGATTTTTAAGAAATAGATATAAGTACTTACTTGTATATACTAGTTGTTATTGTTTTATTCTGTTAATGTATTGTTCTATGTGCTAAATAAATCTTTCATCTTTTAGTACCACATCAAAAATTATAATAATAATTTTAATTATATAATTTTCTTTCTGAATAAAGGCAATTTGCCCAATTAAAAAAAAATATTATAATAATTTTAATTATAAGTAATAATAATTATGTATGTTTTTCCGTAATGATCACACATTTGATGAAATTATGTTAATTATAATAGTAATTTCAATTATATAATTTTCTTTGTGAATATAGGCAATTTTCCCAATTTAAAAAAATATAATAATAATTTTAATTATAAGTAATAATAATTATGTGTGTTTTTCCATAATGATCACACATTTGATGAAATTATGTTAATTATAATAATAATTTTAATTATATAATTTTCTTTGTGAATAAAGGCAATTTGCCCAATTAAATAATATATGAAGGGTGCAGGGGAAAAGTGATGAATGTCAATTTTACCTTAATTGGAGTAAATTAGATTCTTAGGTTCAAAGACTCATTGTACCCTTTTTCAACACTAACTTGAAACTAAATATAATATAAGTTTATAGGTTCATATTTATTGTAATGGTTGGAATTAAAATCAAAGTTATCAGACAATCAGTTTTATTAAAAATAAAAGTTGAAAAAAATGTGACTAAATAGTCCAATGAAATAATGATGAATGTCAATAAAAAAATGCTGAATGTCACACATGTTACATACACTATGCTTAGACTTGGCAAAGAATTCTGTTTTTGTTTAATCATCATCATCAATTACATTTTTTGTATTGGGTAGATTTAAAAAATAGTTTTTTGCCCCTTGTGAGCAGAATTTTGCCAAGTCTAAGCAGTCATTATATTTGGCTGCAGATATTGGTAGCAATGACTGATATAATTTTTGAGGATGTGTGAATTCATTTACTTGTAGTATTGGACCGATGTATCTATTATTGGTGATAACATTGGATACCCATGCACCATTATATGAGTCTCTGTGAAATATCAGTTTGGGTTTTTCTCTGTGTACTCTAATCTCTTTGATAGAACGTGTAGGGATTGGACATTTTGGTTTAAACATGGGTTTAAAATAATCTGCCCAATTTCTAAAGAGGTCCTGTTGACACTGTTCAACGATAAATGGAGATGGCTTAGATCTAGCCACAGCTACCTGATCAGCCCATTCAGAAGGTAATTCAATATGAGCTTTTTGATTTATCAGAGCCATATTTCTGTCACATTCCATGTAAGAATGCCCTCTTACAGGGAACACAATTTTAATTTCATCTAATTTCCGCTGTATGTGCACAATGTAATATATAAATCTGATAATCACATAGTTCTTGTTTTGGCCTCCGCATGAGTCGCAAAAAATTGTAATTTTTCTTACAGTATCTGGTAACTGAAACATTATAAAGTCATACAGCATTGATGCCACATTATCGGATCCTTTTTTTGCAATTGTTTCATCATATACATAAAATTTGGAAGACGAATTAGAAAGCATGTGTATATTAAACAAGTAATATCCCAGTTTTCTTTTGTAGTATGCATCGTTTGTAGTTATATTAGGTACATTTAGATTTTTTTGAAAATCCATACAAATTGCCTCTACGCTTTCTTTGTTTCGAGCATTAAGCCTTGCATTTCTTTTCCGTGCATAAAAAGTTTCAGCCTTCTTCAGATGTACTTGGTTATTCACATTCAATAACCTTATCTCATTTTCAATGCTTTCTTTATCTTCACTACTTTCCAAACTCTGAGTTAGAGCTCTCAAATTAACATTGTACTCGTCGCATGTGCTACAGGTGTCACACCTTGGGTACCCAAAACCAATATTGTAATGAGTATTGAATATTGAACGGTAAGACTCATATGACGCTTTATCTTCAGGGTATAGTTCTTTGAACATTTCAAAAAGTTTTTTAATATTCAATTCTTCAGATAAGTATAGTTTATTACTTTCATGTAAACTATAATGTGATTTTCGACCTTTCAGAGATTTTATGTGTTCATGAATATGTTCAAGAACAGAATCCTTTAGTCTGTGGGGCCTATTAACATGCTTACCCCTTCCATCTTTCTTAATCTTCCCCTCATTAATAAGCTGACTTTGTAAAGTCTGTATTCTTCTGCCTGTTATGCCATGGAGAGATCGAAAAGCGTTCTGGCATACCGGCACGTCCTTTGATGCACATCTGACTCTGTAACTATAGCTGGCTTGATGTGGTTCGCCTCCGTTATTTTTCTTGCGTGTTCGGCGTTGTGCTACAGAATGCACTGTAATCAAACCGCCTAGATAAAGGTTTTGGTCCTGGTGATTACCCAACTCATTGAATTGCCGAATAATGTCGTTACGCTGATCTTCCTTTATTACTTCGAAACATTTAAACCTTTTACATTCACAGCTTGGCCCAAGTTCATGTGTCGTAGCACGTAGCTTCTTATTGACGTCGGTAAGCCGCCCATGCCTTGGTCTTTTTTTGGTTTGTTTTTTATGTAAATCATTGAAGGATTCGTCTTCATTTTCAGAAACATCCATTTTTCGAAAACTGTCCCAAAATCTAACAAATAGGTACGAATTGTAATACTGCAACAAAATAATCTTGCTTCATAGAGGAAAAATCACTTGTCTTGCTTGACTGACTAGGAACTTGACAAAGTTGACACTGACAATCAAAACCCCGCCACCATACCATAAACAACCTTCATCTTTTTTTTACTGACATTCATCATTTTTCGCCGGTATTACAAAACTTTCATCGTTTTTAGCCTGTGCCCCTTTTTTCAACGGTCAATTACTCGGTGACACGTAGCGTTATTTGCATGTATTCCGATGTAAACGAAACTATTTTCCATGGACTTTCAAATGTTGCCATTAACAAAAAATCGATAAAAAAGTGACATCCATCGTTATTTCCCTGCACCCTTCATATAATAATAATTTTAATTATAAGTAGTAATAATTAGGTACGTTTTTCCATAACCAAGTTTAAACGAAAAGTTTTAACGAAAATGCTCTGTATCTTAGTGTTCAATGCTCTCTGTGCCTTAGTCTTCAATGCTCTAGTACCTACCTGGTTAAATACCTATTAATCATGTCGATAATAATAACACATTTGCTCCCCTTGGAGTCGAGACCCTAGGTCCGTGGGGTACCGAGGCTCTTCGGGTTTTCAAAAAACTATCTGAGCGTCTGGTCGAAGCGACGCGTGACCCGAGAGCTGGTGAATATCTGGCACAGCGTATCAGCATTGCCATACAGCGTGGCAATGCAGCCAGCGTCTTGGGGACGCTTCCGACTGGTGTTGATATGGATCAGTTGAGCTATCTGTAGACTGTTTGCAACAGTCGGCAGTTAGCTCAATTGTTTCAATTGTAAATACTAGTATAATTTTCTTTGTGAATAAATGTGTTATTCTGACTAAATCATGTCGATAAAGAATCGAAAATTAAAAATCAATATCAATATAATGTACGCGGGATAGCATGCTGTCACCCTGTCATCTTTAATCTCAATAATTAAATACACGGCTTTTTAGCTACGACTTGGCCAGTGTCAGTGTCAAAAAGTGTCATAAACTTTAAACAAAATATGATTAGTTTCCCTTCTATGACAGTGGTATCGTCACATAATGATACGTTTCGGTACTAACACGAAAGAAATGATAATGAATACAGATGGTAGGGACGCGCGTCAAAGTGTGTTAAATTATCAACAATAATGTCAAGTTTTAACAAAAAATTTGGTCCCCAGGAGGGTTCCGGTTCTACCGGGGAATCCTTCCCCGGGCCTAGCTCGGGCCGCCCCTCGTATTCTGGGGGGGGGGGGGGGGGGGGGGGGGGCAAAGAACTGCCTTATTCTAAGAATAGAAAAAAAACTACCAAACCAACAAGCCAGGGCTGCATCTTCGGAAGCACCCAAGCTCAACTTTTTCACGGCTGCATCAGCGCCAAACTTACCGTCTACGTCAAGGGCTGCTTCTTCAGCAGCACCGAGACAACCACCACCTACATCATCGGGCGCACCCTCGGAAGCCCCTAGACCTCAACCATCTACGTCTAAGGCTGCCTCCTTTGTAGCACAAACACCGACCACCTCGACAGACGGAGCGCCCTTAGGGGCTTCCCCGCGAGAGACGGTCATAGAACTATCGGACCTCAAGGCCGCTATACCCGATCCAGGGCCAAACTGGAATCTTGTTCCCTCCAAATGGAACAAGAAGAAGGGCAAGAAGCCCCCCCAGCCACCAAGCGATACCCAAAAGGCGCGGGCGCAGACACAGCAGACGGCAACCGGCGGCGGTGGACGTAATCAGCTCCCCAGAGCTAAGTCCACGACCCAGGTAGGAGGGACTCGTCCCGCCAAAGTGGTCCAGGCACCGGCGCAGCCGAACGCAGCGCCAATGCCCGTCGACGGAAGCCAAACGCCAGCTCAGCGGCCCAAACCAAGAGGGAAACGCGGAGGGAGACTGGCAGCTTTGGCCCGAAAGAAAAAATCCCACCAGCTCAGCCACAGAGTGTCAAGCGTTCTCGACCCGATGACAGCACTACGCCCACCGGCGATAGCAATCGTCAAAGGGCGGAAACGGGACACAAGAGCAACTCTGTGAGCTACGCAGCAGCTTTTAGGTCACACGACCTCTGCGTGGCTATTACAGTCGAGACATACATACTACTAATAAACTGGAAGTGAGCATCGTGGAGGGAATCCTCGATCCGAGCACCTTACCCCAGACTTCGAAGGTCCGCTTCCGCGGCCGAGTGCACTATAGCGAGGGAGTCCTCAAATTCTGATGCGAGGACGACCACACGCTAGCGTGGCTCCGCCGTAAAATTGATGAACTTAAATCGCCCATCGCCGGGACTAAGCTAGTCATCAAAAGACAAGCTGAGCTCGAGCGCAGAATACTGTGTGGTCTGTACGTGCCGGTACCGGCAAGTATGCCGATGGAGGCCGACAAGATCCGCAAGATTCTGGCGGGCCACAATGTAGGTAAGTATACCTAAATAACTTTGAGTCGGGTTGGATTTTTCGTCAACGGTTTTTGTCATCACTTTACACACACTTATTACGTATATAATTATGTAGATGTAAAGCAGTGGGTAAAGAGCTTCCGCTGAATACCATTTGGATGCCAATAAAAAGCGATAATAACCCGACTGTTAAACGAGGAAAGGTGGGTTATGATAATTGTTCTGGAAAGACTGGCTGAATATTTGCCAATTTGTTTCACAAATAGGTCCACCTACCCATGACTGCACTACTGCTCTCTATTTTTTGAAAGGCTTACCCATTCATCTTATATCGATGTATATTTTTTTCCTTGATGGGTACAGGATTTAGGTTTGAAATCTTCGAGGGACACAATTATTGGTATAGATAAATCTTATCATTCTATCAGACGTATATTATTCATCTTGATGTGTTTTCGGATGTAAAGACTACAAATGTGTATCCAGTTATATATGCATTTTTACCTAATAAGGCCGAAGGAACTTATAAACGTTTATTTATCATAATAAAAGAGTCGCTTAAAGTACACATTACTACTTTTAAATGCGATTATGAAATAGCCAAGTAACGCGTAAGAGCTAATCTCCAGGTGTGAAAGTGACAGGGTGTTTCCAACACTTTAATAAAGCCATTTGGAATAAGGCAAAAGTATTAAATTTAGCACGAGGGAAATCCAAAACTAATGAGTTAGAACATAAAACCGGGAGAAATATAGTAAGATTATGTTCTTATTTTGTGTTGCTACCATCTTTACACATGGAACGTGCTTGGTGTGATATTCAAGAAGCGGCTCTAGACACATTGAGTATGCACAAATTAGTGGCCACAAAGGGCAACTTCATATCTCTTAAACTATATAAAATAAAACTATTACAGAGTCATTAAAAAAAAGCTCATAATAGGCATCAAAATCTGTATAGCTGGACCGAAAATGGAACTAAACTAAACCTTTGCTCTGGCAACCCGAAACCAATGTCAAATCTGTTCAAAATGTCACACACAATATGTAAATAAACATGGGTAACTCAACGAAAATTTGCATTAAAATAACTGTATTAATGCATAATAAGGTGTTTAGTGTAATCCAACATGGAAAAAACTAATCGCAGTGGAACAAGACAAGTGTTTGATTAAATTTTCATACGCTGTTTAGCCGAACTTCAAGTGGGAAAGCTATGGCTGGATGGTTCAGAAAATTATCAAAAACCTCCGAGATCACTGATAAATACTCGATTCTATGGTCTTTATATAGTAAAAAAAAAATCTGGATATCTCAAACGATTAAACCTGTGAATTTGATTGCCTGTGTAATATTTATGTTGTTTTTTGTATTTGCGTTCATGGTATGTTTAATGTTTATTTCCATTTGTATTCGAAAAAGTATAGTCCACTTTCATATTTTGAGTATTTAAAACAAAATCATCATCATCATCATCCGTTTTTTCCAGTTCTTGATCTCAAATTAAATAAAAAACTCTTTAATTTCATAAATACAATAAATATACACTTAGAAAAGGTCAAATTATAAAACTTAACACCGACACGGAAATAAAGTAATAGTATTTTTGATTTCCGTCGCTTCGGTAGGTACGTAGACTAAAGTAAAGAAGCGACGAAGAAACCTTTAGCCTGCTAGTTGTTTAAACCCATCTGCCACTTCTGACGGTCCTGCGTTACATTTCAGTATAATAATTATACTGAAATGTAACGCAGGACCGTCGAAGGAAGACCTACTAACAATTGGACGATTTCAATTAGTGCGCAATCAGAAAACATGTACTTACCTATTTTGTTGATTACGATATTTTGTAAGATTATTTATAAAGTGGCTTAGTAAACTAGTTATGCATATCTACACTGCGAGCTATAAACTGGAATCACTTCATCGCTGGTTTCTGCAGACCATATTTTACAGTTTCCATGGAATAAACTGCAGATTGGTGTATACCATTTGAAAAGTTTTGTTAGCTTTCGAATGGTATAAAAATTATTTAAATTTAATTAAGTTTCCTACCTTCATTTAGTGAATTATTACAATAGGTCGAAGTTGTGGATGTTTAAATTAATAAGAAGTAATATGAAAATATCAAATTTTTATTTAAAATCTTTGTTATTTCCCGCTTAATATTTAGTATTGCCCCCCCCCCCCCCCCCCCCCTGGCCCTAATGACTGCTTGTAAACGGTTTTTCATTGACCTAATGAGTTTCCTGATGGAATCCTGTGGAATTTCCTGCCACTCTTCGATACGAGCAGTTTTTAGGTCTTCTATTGACGCCGGAGCTGGAGATCTTCCTCGTACCCGCCTTTTCAGCTCGTCCCACAGGTGTTCGATAGGGTTCATGTCAGGGCTGACGGCTGGCCAGTCTATTGTGGGAATCTCGACTTCTTCCAGGTACTATCTAGTCGCACGAGCGGTGTGGCAGCGGGCATTGTCGTGCATTAGCAGGAAATTTTCGCCAATAAACCCGGCGTAAGGGAGTACATGGCCCAGCAGAATGTCGTTGATATACCTTTCTGCGGTTAGTCCTCCTCCCCGACCTCCACCGGGTACGAATACCAGTTCCATGACATATGATGAACATTTTTTTTTGCTATGATATCGAAAGAGTTTGAAAGCTAATAAAATTATCTTTAATATAATATACCACAACCTACAGTTTACATGGAAAATGTAAAATATGGTCTGCAAAAACCAGCGATGAAGTGATTCCAGTTTATAGCTCGCAAGTGTAGATTGTTTGCCAATGATTACATTAAAGAAAATACTGAATATATATTGGCTTTTGCTGTACCGAATGGATTTTTTTTTATTTATTTTTTATTATTCATTTTTTATTTTTATTATTTGATGGGTCTCTCAAAACGGAGTCTATTTGGTTCTGTAATTTTTTTCCCAAACTTATAGTTTCGGAATAAATCACTAAAAACTGGTACGGTTAAAGGGCGGCGACCGACCCAGTGACGTCACACGCACCCGCGGCGGTCACTCAGTGAACTTGGCTAGTAATTTAAGCTAGGTTCACATTGCTATGTCGGGGTGTGTCGTGGCGCGCCAGAACGCAATCGGTTACGTTTATTACCTATGACTAGATTCACATTAGTAGGTTGTGTTGGGGTGCCTTACTAATGTGAATCTAGTTATCTAGTCGGCACTTAAGAGTTACAATCACATTTTTATGAAGGAGCTTAGTGAATAATATTATGAATTATATTCTTATATTCATACATAATAATTATATCTGTATTAAATAGTTGCCTACATTCTTTTAAAGATCCTTTTAATACACTTTAAGTTATATTTATTTTATATTTCTAATTTCTAAGAAATCGAATTATATCGCAAAAATTTTCGACTTCGACGGGACTTGAACCCGCGTCCTCCCCTCAGTACGGGAATGTGATAACCAAAAAAATAGACTAGAAATTAGAAATTATCCAGAGTGCGAGGCTTACGCACTATAATAACAAAAACCTTATTTTATATTAGTCTGGCAGTCGATACTTAACAATTACAATCACCGTTTTATAAAAATACTTAGTTCAAACTTGCTTAACTTTCTTTTGCCTACATTCTGCTAAAGATCCTATTATATAAATGTTCTTGCTTGTCTTTATGTGCCCTCCATTCTGTTATAGATTGTTGTATGGAGGCTGGCCCTAACATAGGCCATCACTTCATTTTTATTCCAAAATCGTGGTGCACAATGTATGTTCTGTGTACTAGATGACTGATAGATAGATATATATATATATACAGGGTGTCCCATAATGAGTGGATAATCTTGAAATGGCTTGTGCGGGGGCCCAAGGCCAATCCGAAACATTTTTTTGTTTTTTTGTATCTTGACCCGTTCGGAAAATATTTAACTTTTTGTAAATTTGGAAAAAATTGTACCTATGTTCACATTTTTAGACTTGGTGCCTACAATTTTTTTATTTTGTTTATTTTTGTATTTGGAATATATTAAGAAAATATAGCATAATTGAAAACCGTTTGAATAATTTTGGTAACTAGGACCAGTAATTTTCAAGACAGTTTTAAAGTGGAAAATTTAAATTTTTCATTAAATTATACTAAGTTTGAGCATCTGTGGTTTAAAAAAAAGGTATGAAAACCTAAGAAGTCATGTACATAAAAAATATGACTATTTCAAGAGGATTCTTAAATGATAAAAAACTACGAAATTTCATACAGTAAAAAACGGAGATATCGCTACTTTTGTGTAAACAGGAGCCATTCTTACTAAAAATAAAATTGAACCATCACACATTAATAAAATATCTCTTCGCCACTCTCGTTCTAAAACGGTGAAAAGTATGCTTCGCACACGGAAAACACTTAAATAAACAAATAATAATGTAGCCGAAAGTAAAAGGAGTTAGTGTTATGGGTACAAGATAACTGCTTTTTTTACAATTGCGAACTAAAAATAAAATTAAACCAACATTATTGTAAATAATTTTATATTTTTTTTATTACGGTAGATGTTCGAACTGGTGTCCTGCTTCTCTGATGCATGCTCTGCATCTTGTAATAAAGGATTTTTTTAGCAAAGTTCCGTAGTTGCGTTCGTTAATTTTGTCCGCAGCGTTTTGAACTCGACGTCGAAGTTCCTCTATTGAGGAAATGGGTTTTTTGTACACCAGTTCCTTCAAGTTGCCCTAGTAAAAGAAATCCAATGGATTCAAGTCCGGCGACCGCGCTGGCCACTGGATTGCGCCAGCACGCCCGATCCATCTGTTTGGATACGCTTCGTCTAAATATCGCCGTACCTGTACGGCGTAGTGTGCCGGACACCCGTCATTCTGTAGCCACATTCTATGCCATGTGGCTAGTGGCACTTCTTCTAACAACCCAGGTAGGTTGTTGGTTAGAAAATCCAAGTAGCTGGATCCATTTAGATTTCCCGGTAGCTCGAATGGACCGATGATTTTTCCATTTAAAATCCCAGACCAATAATTTATTTTAAATTGGTACTGGGACCTTTCTTCGCGCATTAAATGCGGGTTAGTTATCTGCCAACTATGTAAGTTGTGCAGGTTTAAGTAGTGTAAGTAGTCCTCTTTTGCAAGAGGATTCATCACTCCAGAGAATTTTCGCAAAAAACTCAGGATCCCTTTCGATTTTGCCTAACATGTCTCGGCGAAAAGTAACTCTTGCTGGGTAATCCCTCGGCTGCAGAGTCTGAACGCGAGTAACATGATAGGGATGAAATTGATTTCTCCTTAAAATCCTGTGAACTGTTGACTTGGGTATACCTCTTTGTCGCTGAATATCTCTTGTTGATACGGTTGCATCTTCAATTGCTTCACCTCGTTTGATCGGAGTTCGTATCTCCTTTCCAAATTAAAATATCACTAAATAAGAGGCCACACATAACACAAACTCTCTTTACTTTCGGCTAGATTATTATTTATATCTTTGAATATAAGAAGCATGTTTAAGCAAAAATAGATTTTCTGTGTTTTTAAGTAGAAAAGTTACCGTTTCAGAACGAGAGTGGCGTAAAGATATTTTATTAATGTGTGATGGTTCAATTTTATTTCTAGTATGATATGAATGGCCCCTTTTTACACAAAAGTGGCGATATCTCAGTGTTTCATTCTATAATATTTCGTAGTTTTTTATCATTTAAGAATCCTCTTGAAATGGACATGTTTTTTATGTACATGGCTTCTTAGGTTTTCATACCTTTTTTTTAAACCATAGATGCTCAAACTTAGTATAATTTAATGAAAAATTTAAATTTTCCACTTTAAAACTGTCTTGAAAATTACTGGTCCTAGTTACGAAAATTATTCAAACGGTGTTCAATTACGCTATATTTTTTAAATATATTTCAAATACAAAAATAAAAAAAATAAAAAAATTGTAGGCACCAAGTCTAAAAATGTGAACAAAGGTACAATTTTTTCCAAATTTACAAAAAGTTAAATATTTTCCGAACGGGTCAAGATAAAAAAAAACAAAAAACTGTTTCGGATTGGCCTTGGGCCCCCGCACAAGCCGTTTCAAGATTATCCACTCATTATGGGACACCCTGTATATATAGATAGATATTTTTATTTGTTTAAGTGTCTTCTATCACATGTTATAGGTTCATTGCGAGACAGTTTGAAAAAAAAACAAAGTAGTGGCCGGTTTTAGTAGCCAAAATCCCCAAACAGCTTTCATCACTATGACACATCAGGCAAGAATAGAGCAATCTGGCCTATTGAAGTCTTCGTGCAACAATGTAATATCTTTACATATTAATATTGTTGCACAAAAACTGCAATATTTGCATTTTTTCTCTGTGCTGCCGCTCTGTCATTTCTAACAGTTTATTGAAGTTATCTTGTTTGGTTTTGCTAAGGCTTCAGGGTTGGCCCATCCTGCTGAGTCAGATATTTCGCTCATTCTGTCAAAGTAAGGCCAGGTTGCCCGGTCATTGCCTGATGTGGCATTATGATCAATTTTTTTTTTATTTTTTTGAACTTTTTATTTTAGATTGGCATTGGCTGCCGCTTACCCTATATTCTCCATTTGTTTCTTGCATTTTAGATGCTATTTCAGCATATACAGTTTTATGTCGTTTTCTAGTCATTTCTTCCTTCATCTCTTCATAAAGAAACAGCAGTAAGAAAATGCATGACTCATTCCATATGAAGAGTCCTTGAGGATCTTGTTCTCGATGAGCTTCGGCAATGGGTTCGGTTACATGGTTTGCAAAAATTGCTGCCTCAGCATCATACTGTGCAACTAATTGTTGCACATATTCCGAATCCGTAAAATTCAAAGTACATCAAATAAAATATAAAACTAGCTTCTGTTGAACAGGTTATTCAATTCAATTCAATTCAATAACTTTATTGGCAGACAACAATGGTCCATAGACAAAATAACAGAAATAAATTTTACAAAAGTGTGGTTAATATTATACCTAAATCTAAATTATAACTAGTTTCACCCAGTGGTGAAAAATTGGACAATCGTACTTTTCTGATATTATTTTCAGAATGCTGTTACTACTACCTCTCACTCTGCTCATGATTGATGTTACTCGTTTCCGCATAATCGCCGCGAAGCCGTCGGTATTGCAGGATCAAAATTACCTAGCCTATGTTATTTTTCAGTACAATTTATTTAAACACATTTATGTCGTGAAGATTAAATTTCTTTTAAAAATGCCAAGGTTTCGGTAACCTATAGGTAGTTCTATAGGCCTGGAATAAAATATGGCTACTTTAATCCCATAAACCATTTCACATGGCTCATACACTATTCGTTTCCTTAAAAACAACGCGTAAGGAGGTACAAACGAAGCCGCGGGCAGTACTTAATTAAAAAAGTTACCAAAACATCTGAAATATTAGTAATATAATTTTTCAGTTTACCGTACAACAAACTCTCAACTTGAGTTTGTTGTACGGTAAACTGAAATAAGCTTGTCAAGTTATAACAACATGCTCCGTTTGTAAGGTTCCAATTTGCAAAAATTATTTCAACGAAGTCCACTAAAGGTTCTGATGTTTTTCAAAAAGAGATATGATTATTAGTTATTCCCAATGCCATATCGGTTTAAAGAATTTTATTCTCATTAAAAAACTTACACAGTTTACTTACAATGAGATTACTTAAGATTACTTATTTCTAGTTTCTTTATGGCTAGCGCCCAAGACATATTATTACAATATTAAGATTTATTATCGCTACGGTGACATGCAAATTTAATAATCTTTATTTATATAATAGGTATAGAATGCGAGCGTAAGTTAATAAGTTTATAATACAAATCTCAAAGCATAATAGAGGGTAGGAAACTTATTTCTATTTGTTGTTGGTTGTGTTGTGACGTACGTAGCTCGGCGCACTGTATTGTTCTACCTACCGGCGCGGGGCGGGGCGCGGCGGCGGCGGTGTGTGAGTATAGCGAGGAGTTGTGCTTTCTGTGTTAGTGTGCGTGTTATAGACCGGGAGACATCTGCATTTATATTATTGTATGTGTATGTTATAGTTTTGAAATGTTCATTTTACAGTGTAGTATTCTTACTATTTTTCCATGCTATTTTCTTACTTTATAATTTATAAATACCTAGGTACATACATAATACTGTAACATTTTGTACACATCGAAAATAAATATTATAGAACTAGGAGTACGTAGGTAGGTATAGTCGACCAAGAAATTGGTTTACCACTCTAAGGCTGAATATCATTTGCACGTACAAAACATCAAGGGCTATTTTCGCTTGACAGATTAATAACTGCTACGTCAGAATCTGTCATTCCTGTTTATTTAAACTCAGAACAGGATGTCTTGCAATTTAACCTCCTGCTACTCTGACGTCTCATTGTTTCTCGTTGCTCACTGGACAGTGCATGCGGCCGACCACTTCGCCTATGATCTTGAAGATTACCTTCTTCACGTCTTATCCAAAAACGTGTCGTATATCGCGATATGTTCAGTTCTCTAGAAATAGCACTTATGTTGTATCCTAACCGATGTAATGATATAATTCCGGCTCTTTCTTGTAAGTTTAAATTACGCGACATTTTCTTGACAGTAAGTGACTCGAGTTGATCAATAACTGACACTTGACAGAAAAACAAGACAGGTTGGTTTGTGTTTACATAAAATATTCTCTATTGCGTTGACATCACAGTTCAAGTTGCATGCTCTTTTAACCATTGCTCTGTGATTGCCTCACAGTTAACCAATTACGTTAATGTAATATAGTAATCCTTAGCGAATAATTATGTTACTGGGAGATGTCATCAAAAGTGGTAAACCAATTTCTTGGTCGCCTATACATAGTCTTAATGTTTTAATTATTAAGTGGTTTTTATTTTATTCTTGTTTTATTTTTATTTTTTTATCTTGAGTCTAGAATATGTTGTTTTACTTTCTTTTTGTAGGCGTTTAAGCTTGAACATTCTTCTATTTCGTTGGGTAATCCGTTGTACATTATAACACTCTGACACAGAATGTTCCTGGAACCAAACCTTTTGGTCCGCGGTGGTCGCACATAGAGCTTATTTTTACACCTTAGGTTGTATTTATATTTTCTTATTGTCCGTTTTATATTTGTTTGTATAGTTTTATTTAGGATCTTTTTTATCAAAATGCATGTGTTATACTTAAAAATCTCTGCAACGTTTAACAATTTTGTTTTTTATAAATTAATTCAGTTTGTTCTAAATATTTGAAATTGTATAACCGTTTAATTACATTATTTTGTGCTATTTGCAACTTAATTAGATTAGATTTCGCTGCAGATCCCCATAACTCAATCAGATATTCCAGATGTGGTCTGACCAGCGAGTTGTAGATTGTATTTTTTATCTTTGGCAGTACACAGTTTCCCATTTTGCTGAGGGCCCCAGAAAGCGATACTAATTTAGATCGTACATGCTCGATGTGTGGCTTCCACGAAAGTGTTTCATCTAAAAGCAGGCCCAGATATTTTTCGGTATCAGAATGACGAACATAATCGTTATTTATCTTTAGGGGAATGTGCAAAGGAACCTCTTTATTCATCGCTGTAAAGATCATGTAAGAGGTTTTAGCTACATTCACCGTAAGTAGATTGTAAGAGAACCATTCAGTAAGCAGTTTTAGATCATTTTGAGCTCTGTCAATAATTTCGTGTATAGATTCGGCGAAGTAAAAAATACATGTATCATCGGCATATAAAGTTACATTTCCAGAGAGACCGATTTGGTTTATATTGTTCACATATATAAGAAATAATAAAGGACCGAGTATTGACCCTTGTGGTACTCCGCATGTGATTTTCCGCGAGGTACTTGCGTAGTTTCCTATCTTAACGATTTGATATCGATTTGTCAAGTATGAGGAGAGAAGGTCGTAAGCAGGTCCAGTAATACCCAAATTACTTATTTTTTGCAGTAGTTTTCTGTGACTGACAGTGTCGAACGCTTTATTTAAGTCGATAAAAACACCCAAGCATATCTTTTTCTCATCGATGCTCGTTTTTATTTTGGTAACGAGGTCTATTGTTGCTGATAATGTGTTAGACTGCTGCCTAAATCCGTATTGCTGGTCTATTAGGAATTTTTTCTCAGAAAGGTATTCGTTCAACCGTAAGTAAATGATTTTCTCAAAGATTTTTGATATAACCGGCAGTACGGAAATAGGTCTGTAGTTTGTAGGATCAGACTTAGAGCCAGATTTGTAGATAGGTGATACTTTTGCTAATTTTAGGCCATCGGGGAATTCACCTATTTCCAAGTACTTGTTTATACATTGAGCTAAAGGCTCTACTATTTTAAATTTAATACATTTAATTGCTTTAGTGGTGATTCCACCTGATCCTGTACTACTGTTACTTTTAAGATTATCAATAATTTTAGTAACTTCTTTTATTGTACAGGGTTTAAGTTTGTTTAGTGTTTTGTCGTGAGTGTGTTTTTCGTTGTACATTAGTGTGTTCCCGGGTTGGTTGTGATATTGAGTAGGTATTTTATTCGCTAAGTCACTACCAATCGAGGAAAAGAAGTCATTGAAGACTTCGCAGATCTTAGTACCGTCTGTTATGGTTTGAGAATTTGATATTATTTTAGGAGGCAGTTGGTTATTTTTAATTTTGTTTGCAGATAAAGCATTTCGTTATAATAGTATCTGTTTTTGTCTGTTCTTATCTTCTTCCTTACTTTGTTTCGTTCTACCAGGAATCCTTTTCTTAAATTTTCGTTTTGTTTGTCTTTCTTAATTTTTTGCCATAGTTCGTTTCTTCCGTTTATCATGTCGATTACTTCCTTGTTTATCCATTCATCTTTTGGTCGGTTCAGTATTTTTGTTTTGTGTATTTTGTTTTCCATTATGAGTTTTTGTATGAAATGTTGTAAATAGTCATATTCATTGTCATTGTTTTCGTAGGTTGCTTCCTTGATTCCTCTGTATAGTCTGTCGTAGTCTAGGGCTTCGTATTTTTTAACTTGTCTGATTTGTGGCTTAAACTTCGAAATTTCCAGGAAGATTTGCTTATGATCAGATAATGCCGAATCTAGCAGTCCTAATTTAAAGTTGTTTTCAGTAAGATCGGTGGTTACATGATCTATGATAATTCCAGTGATTGCTGTTTGTCTAGTAGCATATTGTTTGTCTATTTTATTTAGTATTTTGAAACCAGTTTCTTCTATTAGATCTAAATAGCGCTTACAATCTGTATCATTTGATAAAAGGTCCAGATTAATGTCGCCCAGTATCAGTGATCGTTTTCTTGTTTCTATCTGGTTGGAAAATTTGTCCATAAAGTCATTTACATTTCCAGGTCTGTATATACCGCCGATGTTAAGTGCAAATTTCGGCAGATTTACCCACAAGTAGTGGTTCCCTTCTTTGTATATGTTCTCAGTTATCTCGAAGTTCAAACTTTTGTGTATATAGATAGAAACTCCTCCACCTCGCCGGTTCTTTCTAATGTTGTAAGCATGTTCGTAATGCTGGATAGCGTACAGTTTTGCGTCCTGATCAGATGTCAGCCAGGTTTCGGTTATTACTGTAATATGTACTGTAGATTTGATTCCTTTTATTATACATTTTATTTCATCAAATTTACCCTTCGTGCGAATGCTTCTTGCATTTGTATAGAAAAATTTTAACGATGAAGAATCTGATGGGATGTCTTGATACGTGTTTGCTATATAATGTGTTATATGGTTTGAATCATCTGAAGAGCATTGGCAGTCAGGGTCTATTAGTTTTTTGTCTCTTTCCGAACGATTTTTGGGATCCCTTTTACATATTTGATAATCAAATCTGTTTCCCCTTCATCTTCTCGGCGTTTGAGTTCAGCTACAAGGTTTTTTAGGTGATTTTGTTGCATATGAGTTTGGTCTCCGAAAATCTTGTACTTTTCAGGTAGTTTCTGTTTGTTTGTTAGAAGAATTTAAGCAGTATCAGGAGCTTCGAAAATTATTTTGATTGGCCGTGATTTCTCTACATTGTATTTGCCCAATCTTAGGGTTTTACGTGGTTTTGGACAATCTGGCTGTGCACTGCAGAGAATTTTCCAAACTTCTTCTAAATCGCTTTCTCTGAGCCCGACCATGATGACATTCTTTACTCGTTAAAATCTTTCCTGTACTTCGTGTATTATGTCATTTTGTGCTATAGCTGGTATTTCTTGCTGTATCTTTTTCTGTACATTAGACTTTAGAGTGTCTGTATCCTGTTCAATAACCGCAATTTTCGCGAGTGTAGATTTATGTTCTACAGTCATGGTTTCCACAGCTTCGTTTAGCTTTTTACATTCAGCCGTGAGATTTTCTGTTGTGAGCTTAATGGTTTTGACTTCATCTTTTATTTCTTGGATGTCTTTGTGCACTGCGTTGATACTTGCATTTTGAGCTTCAGAAGTCTCTTTAATTAAGCCTGTAATAAAAGTTCGGAGTTCAGCCATCTCCTTTTTGAAGTCATACTCAGTCCCTCGTTCCTTTCTCTTTCGCTGGTATTTACTCGCTCGTAGTTCTTCTTCTTCGTAGTTGGAAAGATTTGATGTGGATCCTCCGCCGCTGCCGCTCGCACTCGCAGTCAGGCCACTTGGTGGTGGCGTTCGCACAGGTTTCATTTTGTACCAACGGGTTCAGTGGCTTTCGAAATAAAGTTGTTGAAATGCACACTTCTTATCAAGTTATCACTTCACTCAAATATTCTGCTGGTAAGTATTTTCTTTATTCACATGACACAGTGTAAGTAATCGATCTGTACGGAGTATTATTTATGTATTAATCTTTTGCAATTTTTCGCGTACGCACACGTGCGGTCGCTTTGAGCGCTAACTCGACACTCTAACATATGTTGATGATAGTATAATAAAAACACTAAAATACACATAGTTTTTTATTAATAATTTTTCCATGTACCCGAAAAATAGGACGATGAAATTCAAAAGGCGATATTTATTTTGAAAAATAACCGATCCCCGACCCACTTATACCAAAAAAATGCGCCAGGCCAGAGCTATAATTTTTGCCTATAAAATGTATAGAAAGTGTGCGCCTAAAGGAAGCACAGTGTTCTAACGAAGTAGAGGGATGTGTATACTGGTGTATATGGTGGGCGAAGGTCCGCCTGCGACGCAGGAGGTTGCGGGTTCGATTCCCGCCTCGGGACAAATATTTGTACGATCTGCAGATATTTGTTCAGGGTGTTCTGGTCGTTTTCTATGTATAATAAAAAATATCTATCTATGTACTCGTATATTATTATGTATATCAGTTATCTATTACCCATAAAAAAATAACAAAAATAAACATAAACTCGCTGTGCCCACAACTAGGCTACACAAAATAAATGTATCTTTTAAAGGGCAATGTATACGCTTCTACAACAAAACTCCTAGTGAGTTGCAAAAATTATCAGTAAATAAATTCAAACAAATTGTCAAAACCTTGCTGTGCAAAAAGGCTTACTATAAAATATCAGATTATCTAGAGGACAAAAAAGCGTGGGACGGGTTTTGCTCCAACTCGAAAAATAACAACTAACAGGCTAAAGGTTTCTTCGTCGCTTCTTTACTTTAGTCTACATACCGAAGCGACAGAAATAAAAAAATATCACTTTATTTCCGTGTCAGTGTTTAGTTTTATATATTGACCTTTTCTAAGTGTACATTTATTGTATTTATGGAAATAAAGAGTTTTTGATTTTGATTTTGATAACACAAGCTCGGCTTACCTTGGGGCTAGATAAGGCTGTGAGAATTGTCCAGCATTATTTATTTATTTATACTTTTGAATACACAGTATATCAGACACTGTGTGACTAAAGGATACACATGGCGCTGAGCGTGTTAAGAAATAAAATTTAAGCCAAATTTAATATCTCATGCATAGAAAACTAGAAAAGTATCAAAATTAAATATACTCGAATATTTATGTCCAAATATCCTTGTCTATTAAATATTGCGTAACCGTATAATATGATTTATGTACCAAAAACTATTTCAGAATTTCTTTAAACATGTAAACACTGTCAATTTACACAGTAGTATATATTCAGGTATTTTCTTTAATGTAATCATTGGCAAACAATCTAGTATGTTGCGCCAACGGGCCTTCAGCAATCCGAATGCGCGCTCAATCGACATCCGTGCTGACTAGAGACAAAAATTATATTTTTTCTGTTTAAAAGGGACTATGAGGTTCCGGTGAATTCCATAAGCAGCATCACCAACAATGTGTGTGTCTCCTTCAAAATAGGTGTCTGGGTTCTGTATGTACTGTTGTACTGGTGATAATCTAACTAAACACTCGAGAATCATGAACACTCCCTGATAACCGGCGAATATACTCGTGAATATCATGTCTCGAGTGCAAACAGCTTGCACTTGGATGGAGTGTGTACTTTTTCTATTGATGTATGATTGGGCATCCTTTGATGGCCTATTTATTTTGATATGTGTGCCATTAATGGCACCAACCACACCAGGGAATGCACTGTGCCTTTCAACCTCTCTGGTCACTTCCCTTGCTTGCTCTCCTGAGGGCCATTTTATGAACTGGGGAGCCATAGAATGGAGAGCCCGTGGTACTCGTCGCACGCTTCTTAGGGCAGTGGCCTGGCCGACATACAATTTTTCACAGACAGGCCTGTAACAATAATAATAATGCTGTACAATCCGCACAGTATTGATTAATATTTATTATTCGCCTCCCAAGATTTTATTTCAAATGGTCCTAATAATCGCGAATTGGTTTTGTGACGTTCATCTACTATTTTTTAAATATATGCAACGTCACCAACTTTAAACCTATGTGTTGTTTGGATCTTACCGTTGATACGTTGATTTCGTTCGTCCTGTTGTCGTCCATTAGGAATGGGTCGACTTCTTTTCAGTCGACGAAACGAGACCGTTTACCGTCCACGATGAACTAGTTCATAAAACGATAAGTGCTATAGAGGAAAGTAGTAGTGTTGAATGTATTTTCGTTCTAGGGGATTTTAACGCTCACCCTCAGGAACTTTTCTATAGAGAATTGTCAAACTTTTGCTCAGACCAGTCCTGGCTATGTGCCGATGTTGAAAAACTAGGTTTATCATCTAATGTCTATACATTTACATGTCAAAAATCCGGGAGTAGAAGATGGTTGGACCACTGCATTGTTTCCCTCTCAGCCTGGCATACAGTTAACAAAGTAGGCGTATATGAGGATGTCTACACGTCCGACCATCTACCTATTTATGTGGAATGTGATCTGTGCGCAGTCAGACCGAGGCTAGAGACTCGTGACTTAACTTCTAGCGATGTACTATGGGGTGAACGGAGTCAAGAACAAATAAAACAGTATAGTGGTATTTGTAACAAGACTTTCCGTACTATTAATTTCCCCCCCGAGTTCGTTGAGTGCGCTCATGGGCCGTGTAGTTTGGCTGAGCACAGGTCTATTCTAGACAAGCTGTATGGGGTCATAGTGAATACTATGGCCGAGGCGGCAGCACAGACAAAGCAGCGTGGTGGTGCGAGAACTAAGAAAGGTAAGAGCTTCTGTGGATGGAATAAATATGTACGGGCCGCGCATGAGGAGGCCAGGCTTAAATTCAAATGCTGGGTTCTGAGTAACAGACCCAATTCAGGCGACACTTATGAACGGATGTGCGAATCTCGCAAAATCTTTAAAAGCCGCCTGAAGTGGTGTCAGAAAAACCAGGACCAGCTTATAATGGACAAGATTGCTAAAGAGCGTGCAGCGAAGGATTTTAAGACTTTCTGGAAATCTACGAGCAAACTGAATATTAGGCCTGGCCCCCCCGTGAGCGTGGAGGGGAAGAGTGATCAAAGGGAGATAGCGCAATTGTTTATGGAGCATTTTAAAGTTCACTCCGCCCTTGGTCCTTCCACAGGAGCAATCGATGTTGGGTCCGGCGCGCTGGGTGACGAACCTCTACTGCATGTGTCTGCGGACCAAGTCCGTGCAACAATCAAAGGTATGACGCGAGGCAAGTCTCCCGGTCACGATGGGCTCAGCATCGAACACCTTAAACACGCGGGGAACCACTTGCCCGGTCTCCTCTCCATGTTCTTCACAATGTGTCTTAGTCACGCGTACTTACCGGCTGACCTTATGAAGACTGTAGTAGTTCCAATTGTGAAGAACAGGACGGGGGACATATCGGACAAAGGGAACTACCGTCCAATTTCTCTTGCTACAACAATAGCGAAAGTGTTGGACAGTATGCTTGAATCTATGCTACAAAAATACCTTAACCTACATGACGCACAGTTCGGGTTTAGACCCGGACTATCTACAGAAAGCGCAATATTAGCACTCAAGCATACTGTCCAATACTACACCAGTCGCAGGACGCCGGTGTACGCCTGCTTCCTCGATTTATCCAAGGCATTTGATCTTGTTTGCTATGACGTGCTATGGGAGAAGTTGAGGGACAGGGGCGTACCGCCGGAGGTGCTTAAAATATTTCAATATTGGTATGGGCACCAAAGAAATATTGTTAAGTGGTCCAATGCCTTCTCTGACGCATACGGGTTGGAGTGCGGAGTGAGACAGGGGGGGGTAAGCTCTCCCTCGCTCTTCAACCTGTATGTTAATGATCTCATTGTTGGGCTTAGCAGCATGCGTGTCGGCTGTCGTGTTGATGGTGTTTGTATAAACAACATCAGCTACGCGGACGACATGGTGCTGTTGGGCCCAACAGCGAGATCTGTCGACGAGATGCTGAAGGTCTGTGCTCACTACGCTGCTTCACATGGCCTGTGCTATAATGTTAAAAAATGTGAATACATTGTCTTTAAGGCCGCCGGAAATAATCTCAAAGACTTCCCAGAGATAACCCTGAACGGCGTTATAATAAACAATGTAAAATCTTTTAAATATTTGGGGCATTATATCACCGACGACCTTAAGGACAATGTTGACATTGAAAGAGAGCGTAGGGCTCTAGCGGTGAGGGGTAACATGTTGATTCGTAGGTTTTCCCGGTGTTCAGAGGAAGTCAAAATAACGCTTTTTAAAGCCTATTGTCAAGGATTCTACACCGGGAACCTATGGATCAACTACACCAAACGGCCGCTGGAGACCCTACGTGTTCAGTACAATAACATATTTAGGATGATGTTGGGACTGCCTCGATTTTGTAGTGCATCGGGGATGTTTGCGGAATACCAGACGGATGGCTTTGCTGCCATTCTCCGTAAAAAGACAGCATCCCTGATGCGCAGGGTACGGGACAGCTCCAACACCATCCTAAAAACTATAGCTGGTAGAATCACCTCTCCCCTGTGGAAATGCTTCATGGGGAGAGTGATATAAAAATTTGTATTTCACTTGATTTGATTTAATTTTGTATTTATTTTTAGTAGATATTAGTTATAACTAACCCTAATTATAAGTTCTACCTTTACTAACAAATTATGGATTCTAGTTGTCCGAAATAAAATATTGAATTTGAATTTGAATAAAACAGTCTACTGTTCGACCAGTTTATGCCGTTCAGTTCAGGACATGATCGATCGTTGAACGTTGATGCACAGATTGGTAAACGACGACGAGAATTAAAACGATCATAAACGCTTGCCAATCGACGACGCGACGTATGAACTATTTTGACGACCGATGTGGTGTAGCCGGCAAAGGTCCGCCTGCGACGCAGGTTGCGGGTTCGATTCCCGCCTTAGGACAAATGTTTGTACGATATGCAAATATTTGTTCCGGGTGTTCTGGGTATTTTTATATAACTAGTAGTTCTACGAGCAGTAGACCTCGCGATCACTACTTTTTTTTCAACAATGAATTTACCTAGGTACCTACCTACCTATGTACCATGTCTTTCGGCGTTAACTCGCTTGCAAATCGCCATGCCAGTGTGAAATAGATAGATAGATAGATAGATAGAAAATTCTTTACTGCACACTTATAGATAGAAACAATACAACAAAACAGCTTAAAAACTAAGTGACAAGTGGCGGTCTTATCGCTCAAGAGCGATCTCTACCAGACAACCGTGGATGGATAGGATCATTGGATAGTACTAGGGGATCTGTGTGCTCATGATGGTTAAATAAATAAATACTTTTAATATAATACTACGCTTAAAATACACTAAACACATAAAGTTATATATAAACCTACATATACTTACATAAACTACTTATATACATAGGGACTCAGGTATACGTTCAGTGACAACATAAACATCTATATTTTATAATGAGGAAACAAGGTTGTGGTCAGTAACAGCAGGACAAATAGTGTTCCTTTACCATACTCTTGAATATTGGTAGTGACTTTGCACGCCTTACTGAGACTGGCAGCGTGTTCCAAAGCTGTACAGCACGGGCAGTAAATGAGTTGTCGTAGAAAGAAGTAGAGTGGACAGGGACTTGAAGCATAAGAGTTTCAGAAGAGCGCAGAGAAAGAGCGTGAGAATGATGAAGAAAAGTAAAACGTTCCTTGAGATAAGGGGGTGCAGAAGCGAGAAATAAGATATTATACAGAAGCGAAAGGATATGACTATTTCGGCGAAGCCGTATAGGTAACCACTTGAGCTTCCTGCGAAATTCAGAGACGTGGTCATATTTGCGCAAGCCAAATATAAACCTTATCCCGACATTCTGCAGGCGCTCAAGTTTGTCAAGTTGTTGCTCAGTTAGATCCAGAAAGGAAGAATCAGCGTAATCAAGAACTGGAAGGAGAAGAGATTGTGCTAGAGAAACTTTAGTGGCAATAGGTAGGAAGTTTCGTAGTCTTCGAAGGGAACCAGCTGAAGCAAACATCCTACGGCTGATTTCAGAGAGCTGAGGTCCCCACGACAGATTCCTGTCAATGAGGACACCTAAATTTTTCACCGTTTCACTTTGCCCCACCGGAGTCCCATCAAAGATCACGGACGGCAGACTACTCCAGGTTACCCGAGCTATCATCCGCGAGCTTCCTACTGTGATAACCTGCGTTTTTGCAGGATTGACTTTAAGACCAAAACTTTTGCTCCAGTCAAGAATACGGTCCAGGTCTTCATTTATTGCGGAGATAGCATATGATAGTTGATCTACCGAGGCATGCGTGTAAATTTGGAGATCATCTGCATAGAGGTGGTACGATGAAGTTATTTTATGAGATATAGAGTTTATGAAGATAGCGAAAAGGAGAGGTGAAAGAACGCCGCCTTGAGGCACGCCTGCAGAAATATCGCACCAAGATGAGCACACATCATCAATGCATATACGTTGCCGACGTCCATGCAGATAACTGCGAAACCAGTCAGCCACTGCTGGAGATACGTTTAGAGAGCGTAATATTCCAAGTAGAATATCAAAATCCACGTTATTAAAAGCGTTGCTAAAATCTAGCAAACAAAGGACAGTTACTTTTCCGTCGTCCATGCCAGAGCGTATGTCGTCAGTTATTTTAACTAACGCAGACACAGTACTGTGGCCTGGTCGAAACCCGGATTGGAAGGGATTGAGGAGATTATTTATGGAAAGAAAGGAGCTAAGTTATAATAAGAATAAGAAATAGCACGGAGCAATAGTGTTATGTTATCGTATCACTTATCAGAATACCTAAGCACCAGTTTATTATATTATAGGTAGGCCTACCTTTAATAGTGGTGCTAAACTTGTCATAAGTAGGTATTAAAATGTAAGTATCGGTGCCTCTTGCTTTTTGACGCGTCAAAAGAAAAATCCCATAGGTCAGTAGGTAGGTACCTAGGGAACCTACACTAGCTACCTACCTTCGGGATAGGTACCTAGGTAGGTGGAGATAAAGCATTCTAAAAATGCACGCCAAGTAAGTAGGTACCTATGACGTTTTATGAAGAGGGCCTGCATTTTTAGAATGGTTTGTCTCTACCTGGATAGGTATGCCCGAAAATCAGAAATAACCCTCCTAGGTACCTAACCTACGCTTGTGTGAATAGTGCAACTTACCTACCATATGAAGATAGGTAGGTAATTGTTTAGTAATGTAATACTTACCTAGCTCAAAACAATGAAATGATTTCCCTACTTTTGAAATGAAATACCTAGGTAGGTATGCACACTATGCAAGAATAGGCGTCTGTTTCTCCAGAATGGATTTAATTTTATTTGTAGGTAGGTACCTAGTAGATAACAAATGAAGTACTTACCTACTATTTGCTTGCCTGCTAATACAATAATACATTGACATTCATTGCAATAGAGTTTATTTTCATAAAACATCGCCCACGCCGCCGAGAATCGAGCACATGGAGTGGACTGGATCGTAAACCGGCCTAACAATGCCTACTAATAGAATAATACATTGACATGCATATAGCATTGTAATAGAGTTTACTTTTACAAAACACCACTTACGCCGCCGCCGATATACAGTCTGGCCTGGCGCAAGGCGAAAGAGAGATAGTCATATTAGCGAAACAAGCAAGTGTGAAGAGAGCAGAATGCTTGATAGACTGGTGGCTAGAGAGCGAGAAACAAACAGTTTCGTCAACGCTCGACTTTGGACTGGGCGATGCAAATGTCGTTCACGAGTAAACTGGTTCATCAGTGGACTGTAAACAGGTTTAGCAGTCGACGGCAAACAAACAGTCTACAAAAACAGTTTGTTCATTCAACGACCACTCCTATCGTCCATAATTAATGAGTATTTTTATTCAAATCATTAATTAAGTCCCTGTGCTCCGCGGTAAAGCGCTGAATAGCAACCTTAAGATTATCAACGCTGCGCGCTGGCTTACGCCCAAAATGTACCTCAAATGGGGGCATATTAATTGAAGTATGATTCGTGTCATTGTAGGCATGAACTATGAAGTGATTTTTTTTATTTTTTCTGATTCCCTTTGCAATCTAAAAAGTTCCTGTAACGTACTATGTATCCTCTCTACATCAGAGTTCGATTTATGATGTTGGGGTGACGTATGATTGACAATATTATTTGTTTGGAAAAGTTTAGGCAATACTTCACTACAAAAAAACTGTTCTCCGTCATGAATTTTTTTTTGGATAACCAATCATTGCGAATATTTCCAATAAAGTATCGTATACTCTGCTTCAGACTCTCTGCTTCTCTGCCGCATGTACGACAGCATATTTAGATAAATTTTCTATGGTTGTGAAATACCATTGACGTTCTAACGATATAAAATCTATATGCCAAACATCCATTGGTTCTTGTGGAGCCTCCATTTGAACAGACTTTGTAACAAACGGATGTCTATTACACTTTTATTTCCTACATAATTCGCATTTTAACTGTTCTTCCTTGTCATTTACTTCGACTTATCTTTTAGTATACCTAACTGGTTTAAATTTTGTCACATCAAAGTATTTTCTGTAAACTTCTAAAACCTTACAGTATATAGCAGTATACACTAGTAAATCTTCGTCAGTCTAATAATACCTGGAAGAGATCGCTTCTAAGCGATAAGGCCGCCCATTGTACTTGTATCTTATGTAAGGTTTCGTATTTTGTATTTTTGTTGGTGTACAATAAAGTATTTTGTATTGTATTGTATTGTATAATAATTCTTTTTAATAGCTTTTCTATTTGTTTTCTAACTTCAACTTGTTGAATCTGGGTGGGGTAGTCTAAGTGGTCGTTGATAAATAGGACCTTCGTTTGTAATAACTACACTATGCTTTATTGTAGTCGTGGCACTATTCGATACGTCTTCCGTGAATGGATCCTTATGTCTCACGCAAATCTTTTATATTTATGTTATCGTCTATCTCGGTTACTACTGAACGGAGGTGGACTTACAGACTACAGACTTAGTTCATGCAAAAAACTTGGATCGGAGGAGTTTAGGAGACCGTAACGGTACTCACTGCCTGATGATGATCACTCCAAACATAGTCTTTTCTCTTACTCTTTTAAACAAATTTCTTGATGTGTTAGCCCAGTTTTCCGGATTTAAAAATCCAAGATAAGTGGTGCCGAAGTTGGTTATTTTTGTGACGTACTTGTTGAACATTTTTATTTAATTTGCCTTACTGGGTCCCACGTTGGGCGCCAGTTTAAATAATTGAAATTACTTATAGTAAAAAAAAAACTTTATTTTACTATTTTTTAGTTTTAAGCGTAAGACTAATAATATGCTGATAAACTAGTCAAATAATGCGTGCCGTTCTTTTGCTGTTCAGCCTTTTATACACGTGGACAAGCATTCCGAAGAATGCGATAAGTTTGTTATCGTTATTCAAACTACCTTTTGTCTATCGACCCAAGGAGCCCCATATCTGGTGTTTGGGTTTACGGTGATAGGGATCGGGTGATCTTGATCATTCATCAAAATTTTTGGAACGAAGTTCCTTATCGCACGTTGTGAAAGGGGGCTAGACGGAAAAAGAAAATATGAGCGACACTTTTTGCCACAGAACAAAATATATATCCCAACATTTGTTGGAAAGTAAACACAATATTAAGTCAGTGTCAAAGTGTAGAACTGTCACTGTAGCGTTTATGATAGGCAGCTGTCATCGCGAATGATAATTTATATAAATAATAATTATTATAATATTATAAAATAATAATTACTTATAATATTATAATATATAATAAATAATAATTAGTTATCTATATGTAATAAATTATATATTAGCACGCCAACCCCCTGTAAAAACATGTGTTTTTGGTTGGCAGGTAGAAAATGCCTCGGCATTAAGCCCACCCTTTGTACCTCAGTGCAATAAAGGTTTAAATAAATAAATGAAATTAGGTTTTCACAAAAATTAGAATCGCTCTCCCTCCGAACAATCTTATCAAAACTGCAAGAATAATATTTAGGCGATTACTGTTTAATTGAAATAAACTGTGTTCAAAGCACTTCAGCTTTAGTACAGTAGCGCCACCCATAGATGGCATTAGTTTCTTTGTATGAAATTAATTCACCACGAAATAACTAGATGTCGCTACTAAAAATGCACCAAGGCTAGATCTCGCTATCACTTGGTTTCACGTTTTGTACCACATCAGACCCTTAATTTTGAATAAATCAGTTCTCATTGGAAAGGAAAAAGTTTGTGTTATTTACCCTAGTACGCGAGTTAAAATGGTGCCGAAACCAGGGATTGCAGTGAAAAAAGTGGAAACAGTTCAGTGAAGTGAAATACAGTGAAGTGAAAAAAAAAATACAGTGAACAGTGCAAGTGACAGTGAACTCAAATTGGATTGCATTGGATTGTAAAAAATCGTGAGTAAAGTGAACTTTTTGTGTAAAATCCAAAGTGTAATTACGAAAGACTTTGAAAATGTACTCTATAAGGGACTTGTAAAATTTTAAAAAGTATACTATATCGACTTAGAAAAAATTAAAAAAAAAAAAAACTTAAAATTTTAAGAAATAAACTATAATGGACTTTGAAAATTTAGTGAAAATAAAAACTTTGAAGAAATTAAATTGAAAAAGACAGAAAAATTTAGTGACTATAAATACTTGGAAAAAATTTAAATTGAAAAAGACTTAGAAAATTTAGTGAAAATAAACTACGAAGATATTAAGTTTGGACATAGAAAATACTGTGATCGAATTAACTTGCAAACAAAATGGAAAAACTTGAAAGTGAATTTAGAAAACAGGAAGATTATTCAGAGAATATAGAAAAGGCGATTGTGAATTATAAAAAATCACCAAAAACTAGAATTACACGTTCTTATATCGAAACGAAATTGGAAAGTTTAGAAAAATTGTGGCATGATTTTAACATTGGACATAGCTCGATCGTTAAAAATGTACCAAAAGATAAGAAGCAAACCATAGAATATTTTAAAGAGGACTTATATAATACATGTGAGGAAACTTATCATGAATATAAAGCAAAGTTGAAAGATGACCTCTGGGCTTTGGCCCCTTCTTCCTCGAATGATGCTTCAACAAAACCATCAGACATCTTGACTGAAGCAGGGTGCAAGGTGAAACTACCACAAATTCAATTACCTACATTCAAAGGAAACTACGAAGAATGGCAAACCTTCTACGACATGTTTGTTTCTCTGATACACAAAAACTCGAGTTTGAATCCCGTACAAAAGCTACATTACCTAAAGAGCTGTCTATCGGGTGAACCAGAAAGACTGTTATTAAACTTAGCCACCACAGAGAACAATTACAATGAAGCATGGAGTCAACTGATGGGAAGATACAGCAATAAAAGATACAACGTCAACGAAATAATGAAACGCCTGTTTTATCAAAAGGTTATATCAGAATCTTCAACACAAATCAAAACCTTGTTGGACACCACAAATTCTTACATAAAGGCATTGAACAACTTGGAAATAGACACTTCATCTTGGCACCCAATAGTGAATTATCTGGTCCTATCAAAATTGGATACAGAAACAAGAAAGGCCTGGGAGATGTACTCAAATACAAATGATTCTGATGATACACCTACTTGGTTCGAACTAACAAACTTTCTAGTTACCAGATTTCGAACGCTAGAAATGCTGGAAGAAAACAAACCGAACGCCAATAAACAAAAAAAGAATACCTACTATTGTAAGGTAGAAGACACAGATGACAACAAAGAGAAAGAAAACAACAAAAAATTAACTTGCGTACTGTGCACCAGTGAACACTTACTATTTCAATGCGAACAGTTTAAGAAGCAGCCTATAGAAAAGAGAAATGAGTTTATAAAATCCAATAAGCTGTGTTTTAACTGTTTCGCTTCCAACCACAGCGTGAAAAGCTGCCGTCGATCAACCTATTGTCAAAAATGTGGAAGACGGGACCACACGCTATTACACAGAGAGAGAACTCCAAATTCAGAGACTACACATACAGAGAGTATCATAACAGGCGATCCCGTTACTGCAACGACTACGAAAGAGAACGAGATGAAAATCGTATCTCATTTTGCAAAAGAGAATCGTAGCGAAGTACTGCTCGCTACAGCTTTACTTAAAATCAGATCTAGTAAAGGTCATGTTAGAGTAGTTAGAGCATTGATTGATCAAGGTTCCGAAGCTTCTTTTGTAAATGAAGATACAGTCCAAGCGTTAGGTTTAGAACGATCCCCTGTGAATGGTCTTGTGTCCGGTGTAGGTGAAGGTGAGATGAATATTAGGAACATGGTTTCGTTTAACATAGAGTCAATTCACAATCCTTCCTTTTCTGTGCAGGTTAAAGCATACGTTTTAAACAAACTTACCTCCCTTTTGCCCACTAATAGAGTTGTAATAGAGGGTTGGTCAGAAATTAATACAGTGCCGCTAGCGGATCCAAAATACGGTGCACCTGGTCGAATTGACTTAATTCTGGGAGTAGAGATATACAGCGAAATCATACTTGAGGGACTTTTAAAATATCCAAATAACTGTGGTCCAATTGCGCAGAATACGCAACTTGGATGGGTTTTATCAGGTCCAATTATAGAGAGTGCTAGTAAATCATCACACCGTAGAGTTGTAAGCCTACACATACGAGCGAAAGAAGATAACATCTTGCGACAGTTTTGGGAAATAGAAAGAGAACCAGTTGCAATTAAGAAGAAAATGACAAAAGAAGAAATAAAATGTGAAGAGATACACGAGAAAACAACTATTAGAGAAGAAAATGGACGATACAAAGTCAGGTTGCCCTTCAAAGAATCCAAACCAAATTGCATTAACAATCAGACAGAAAGAATAGCCTTACATAGGTTGAACCTACTAGAAAAAAAACTAAATAGAAATGAAAAACTTAAAGAGGAATACCAACAGGCAATAGACGATTACATACAACAAAATCATATGGAACAAATCAGAGACCAGGAAGAAAGAAACAAGCCAAATGTCGTGTATCTTCCCCACCATGCTGTTATCAAACAGGAGAGAGAAACAACGAAAGTTCGAGTCGTTTTTGATGCCTCGTGCAAGGGAATAAACAATGTATCATTAAATGACACACTTCTAGTAGGCCCTAAGCTACAGGATGACCTAAGACATATTTTAATGAGATGGAGATGTCATCCCTTTTGTATTGTATCAGATATAACTCAAATGTACCGACAAATTATCGTTCAAAAATATCGTTCGAAAAATTATCGTTAGTTACCATTGTAAAACCTTGTTCATCCGTTTGAGCTTTGCTCTTACTCATGTCGGCAATATCTCGATAGCTAAGTATGTAAGGCATATCATTCGACGCGCTCAACTGTTGTTGCTGCGATATGGGTGTGATAGGCTTTGATAGGTCTATTTTCTCTTTCAAGGCTTTATTCTCGATGTTCAAGGTCATAGCTTTTGCTTTCACAGATTGATAAAGGGTTACCATCTGTAAAGTACCGTCACTCTTCGGCATACAGTGCTAACTTTTAACTTTTGTTCGGAGTTTAGCTTACCCGTTTCGGCGATTGTACAAATCTCATTTACGCACTGGTTCGCTCATTTAAGCTAGCGTCCGAGGCGGGCTGCGTTCTATCCTGCAGCTCCGGCTGAAGATCGCTCTGCGATCTGCACTGCACCGTCCTCGACTAAGAGAATGTTGCCGGCCTTGATATCTCTGCAAAGAATGCCTGGCTCAGATATCGTCTTCGACGATATGAAATAGGATTCCTTACAAGACAAAAAACAAGCCAAAAAATAGCGACTTGAGACGAGCTTAATTTTGAGTTACGATTATTTATTCGGGGGTTATACAGGATGTTTAGTGCATCATTTGCCAAATTGAAATGGGGGAAGGTTTGCTACCTTAGCTATCGGAGTCTCCATGGCTACCCCGTCCTTCTGTAGGTAATAATTACCTTACCTACTTATTTATTCGTGGTAACGTGCGATAATAACTATTAAATCCCACAACTAAATGCGGGCCCTTCCTCAGTGCGATAGAGCTGGAATCTCACATCGCACCCTACCTAAACAGCCACAGCATTTCCAATAATGGACATGATCTTGATTGTCCTCTCTGATACTGGCAATTCTGAGCCACCACCAGTGGCCACCAAATGGGACTGAGGGTTTTATGGAACAACTCATGAGCCACAAGCAGCTTTGGATAGTAAAAACAATTATTGTTAGAGAATACTACATATAAGCTTACACATTGAATGTGCGCAATAGATCGGGGGTCCCCGGCTCGATTTACCAGACTCTGAAGGTCTTCCCATTTTTTGGTATGTATAAACACTTGTTTCAGATCGGTTTGACTAAATATTTTTTATAAAAAAGGTAAATAGCTATAATTTGCGGCTAATCTGAATATTTTTGTCCTGCGACGGGAATTCAACCCGCAACCTTCAGCGTCTCAACCACTTAGGTCGTCAAGTAATAAAAGATGGACAACATGATTTATTTACTTATTGCATACATTATACAGGGTGTCCCATAATGAGTGGATAATCTTGAAACGGCTTGTGCGGGGGCCCAAGGCCAGTCCAAAACATTTTTTTTTTTTTTTTTATCTTGAACCGTTCGGAAAATATTTAACTTTTTGTAAATTTGGAAAAAATTCTACCTTTGTTCACATTTTTAGACTTGGTGCCTACAATTTTTTTATTTTTTTTATTTTTGTATTTGGAATATATTAAGAAAATATAGCGTAATTGAACACCGTTTGAATAATTTTGGTAACTAGGAGCAGTAATTTTCAAGACAGTATTAAAGTGGAAAATTGAAATTTTTCATTTAATTTTACTAAGTTTAAGCATCTGTGGCTTAAAAAAAAGGTATGAAAACCTAAGAAGCCATGTACATAAAAAACATGTCCATTTCAAGAGGATTCTTAAATGATAAAAAACTACGAAATATTATAGAATGAAACACTGAGATATCGCCACTTTTGTGTAAAAAGGGGCCATTCATACTAGAAATAAAATTGAATCATCACACATTAATAAAATATCTTTTCGCCACTCTCGTTGTAAAACGGTGAAAAGTATGCTTCGCACACGGAAAACACGTAAATAAACAAATAATAATGTAGCCGAAAGTAAAAGGAGTTAGTGTTATGGGTACAAGATAACTGCTTTTTTTACAATTGCGAACTAAAAAAAAATTAAACCAACATAATTGTAAATAATTTTATATTTTTTTTATTACAGTAGATGTTCGAACTGGTGTCCTGCTTCTCTGATGCATGCTCTGCATCTTGTAATAAAGGATTTTTTTAGCAAACTTCCGTAGTTGCGTTCGTTAATTTTGTCCGCAGCGTTTTGAACTCGACGTCGAAGTTCCTCTATTGAGGAAATGGGTTTTTTGTACACCAGTTCCTTCAAGTTGCCCCAGTAAAAGAAATCCAATGGATTCAAGTCCGGCGACCGCGCTGGCCACTGGATTGCGCCAGCACGCCCGATCCATCTGTTTGGATACGCTTCGTCTAAATATGGCCGTACCTGTACGGCGTAGTGTGCCGGACACCCGTCATTCTGTAGCCACATTCTATGCCGTGTGGCTAGTGGCACTTCTTCTAACAACCCAGGTAGGTTGTTGGTTAGAAAATCCAAGTAGCTGGATCCATTTAGATTTCCCGGTAGCTCGAATGGACCGATGATTTTTCCATTTAAAATCCCAGACCAATAATTTATTTTAAATTGGTACTGGGACCTTTCTTCGCGCATTAAATGCGGGTTAGTTATCTGCCAACTATGTAAGTTGTGCAGGTTTAAGTAGCCGTCTCTTTTGCAAGAGGATTCATCACTCCAGAGAATTTTCGCAAAAAACTCAGGATCCCTTTCGATTTTGCCTAACATGTCTCGGCAAAAAGTAACTCTTGCTGGGTAATCCCTCGGCTGCAGAGTCTGAACGCGAGTAACATGATAGGGATGAAATTGATTTCTCCTTAAAATCCTGTGAACTGTTGACTTGGGTATACCTCTTTGTCGCTGAATATCTCTTGTTGATACGGTTGCATCTTCTTCAAATGCTCTCTTTACTTTCGGCTACATTATTATTTATTTCTTTGAATATAAGAAGCATGTTTAAGAAAATATAGATTTTCTGTGTTTTTAAGTAGAAAAGTTACCGTTTCAGAACGAGAGTGGCGTAAAGATGTTTTATTAATGTGTGATGGTTCAATTTTATTTCTAGTATGAATGGCCCCTTTTTACACAAAAGTGGCGATATCTCAGTGTTTCATTCTATAATATTTCGTAGTTTTTTATCATTTAAGAATCCTCTTGAAATGGACATGTTTTTTATGTACATGGCTTCTTAGGTTTTCATACCTTTTTTTTAAGCCACAGATGCTTAAACTTAGTAAAATTAAATGAAAAATTTCAATTTTCCACTTTAATACTGTCTTGAAAATTACTGCTCCTAGTTACCAAAATTATTCAAACGGTTTTCGACTACGCTATATTTTCTTAATATATTCCAAATACAAAAATTAAAAAATTGTAGGCACCAAGTCTAAAAATGTGAACAAAGGTACAATTTTTTCCAAATTTACAATAAGTTAAATATTTTCCGAACGGGTCAAGATAAAAAAAAACAAAAAAATGTTTCGGATTGGCCTTGGGCCCCCGCACAAGCCGTTTCAAGATTATCCACTCATTATGGGACACCCTGTATACATATATTCCCGACGTAGGTTAGACATCGTCATCGACTAAGGCTACCCAAATAAGATTAGCGGAAACAAAATTGGCGATACAGAAGTGAAAATTTACAATATCTGCCAGAGCCAGAGAGAGAGAGAGAGACAAACAAACTGAAGAGAATCCTAGTGGACAATACTACACTTTTATATATAAATATTTTATAGCTTTTATTATTCCGTACCTACTTAGTTTTTACATTATTCTGTACCTAACTGCACTCCGCCTGCGACGCAGGAGGTTGCGGGTTCGATTCCCGCCTTGGGAGAAATGTTTGTACGTTCTGCAAATATTTGTTTCGTGCGTTCTGGGTATTTTCTATGTATAAAAAAAAAATGTCCTGTATTTTTTATCGACGGCAGCAGCGTCGTAGGTACAAACATTTGTCCTGTGTAGGCACAGGACAAATGTTTGTACGATCTGCAAAGATTTGTTTCGTGCCTATATAGTACGTATTTTTTGATTATTATATTATACTTATATTTATTATACATATATGTTATTTTATACAAATTTATGTTGTATTATACATATATGGCGGCGGCGGCGGCAACCTGGAGTCGTCTTCTGTCCACGAACAGCTGGTAGTCCCGTATCCATTCCCTGCGCCATGCCACCAGCTGTTCGTGGGTGCACAGGTAATAAATAGGTGCCCTCTCAGAACGCTGCTGGATATGGCAGGTATTCGAGGAGCCAGGCAGCAGCGGCTGCAGCGTCGGTCGTAGGCGCCGCCGGTCTTGACGACGGCGGCTGCGGTCGTGACCGCAGCGTCTGCGGTTGTGACCGCAGCGTCTGCGGTCTCGACGGCAGCGTCTTCGGCCGCGACGGCAGCGTCTGCGGTACCTGAGACGGCGGCTGCATCGTCTCAGGCTGGGTCGTTGCTGCCACTTATAAACAGCTCCCCTCAACATAAAAACGAGGGCATGGTCTGCAAACTCATTCTTCTTTTCGTTCAACTCGACAAAGCCATTAATAGTGTCCTTATTTTTGTCATAAGTTAAGGCAGCCTCTAATGACATTTCATCAAAGACCACTGAACACATTTTTTTTTCGTCCCATTTCGCAACCTGGAAACCAATTAAAATACTTTTTTTTTATTGAAGGCACAAAATGGAAGCTGTCTCCATAAGACTAGCCTTTCCCAGAATCTTCTGTGAAAGGCCAAACACTAGTCTGTCTGTTCATGTAAAAGTACAAGGTACATACCTCTTTCTTCATCAATACAAACACTTGTGGGCAGATCCCTGTCTCAACATCAAGTTTTGAGATCATTTTCTTTAATGTCGACTTTGATGGCAAAATAAAGATTTTCTGTAAAAATCTATAGCACTTAGGACTTTGCTTCATAATTGACAAAGCAATAACTTTTTCTTCAGAAGTAAAGCGCCGGCCTTTCTTTTTTTTTCATGCAAAGATTTATCTGCATTTTCAAAATCCTTTTCGCATATGGATTCATGTTTTCTGTCAATTTTTCAAATGACTTCTCTTTGCTAAACTTAAGAGCACTCTTAGCTCTTCGGTGGAAGTCTGCTTGAGCCTTTGCCTTTTTGTATGCTCTATACATGATTTGGCATGTTGGTGTCAAATCTTTAAGTTTCTTGAATAATCGATTTCTGGGCTTTTTTAAAGGTCGGGATTTTCCTAAACCTGGAATGTTTTATAACTGTATTAATTTAATGTAATAAATATCATAGTATATTATCATTTTAGAATGATAATAAACTATGACATTTAAATGGACATATTTTTAATGTACATACATGGCATCCGAGGTTTTGATACATTTTACACCACAGTTCCTCAAACTTTACATTATGAAATGGTAAAATTAAAATTTTCGTTTTTAAACATATCTTGAATTAATGGTCATAGTGAACAAAATGTTTGAAAATTTGTTCATAAAAACCACTTCTCTATAGGACATTTGAAAAATAAAACCTAGAAGAAATTGACCAGAAGAAATTGAGCCAGAGTTTCCAAGATATGTTACAAATAAGTTAGATATTATTAAATTGCTTATGAAAATATTGTTCATGTAAAATATTAAGTAAATGTATGAAGCTATAAGAATATAATTATTACCTGAGTCCTGAGCGGTTGGTGGATTTTTTGATGGTCCAGGTAAATGCTGAAACTCACTGGAGCCAGAAGCAATAATTTCTGAAATAAAATTGAAATTTGAAGTCTCATCAGATGGCTAAAATTCATCATTCAGCTGGGCTGATTGTTTGTTTCTAAAACATTTATTAAAAACACAAACAGACCTTGTAGTGGTTCCAGTTGGGAGTATGTGTGGTCAAATTGACTTTTACGTGAATAACTGTGCTCAGTCTGCGGATCCACATTTTCTGAAAGTACAAAAACCAATATAAAACAATATATTATTATAGCTCCTATCCTAGAAATAGATTGTAGTCTGACGCTCTGTGCACCATGTTGCTGAATGTACCTATATTTTCTTATGTGAGCAGACTTACCGGCATTCTCCCGAGATGGAACTCCACTCGAAATCTCGTCTTCACTAAACAAAAAGCATACCCTTCCCGTATGCTTTCCCTAGGAGATGTGATTTAGGCGTAATGAACTTTTTTTCAAAGTGTTTTTGACAAACAAAGAGCTTCGAAAGCTGTTCTTGTGTTAAATTAGTCAGATCATGGGTTAGCTTTATACACTCTAACCACTTGTTGAGTCTTTTCTCATTGCACGGAAAATGATGTAAAATAGCGTCCTGTCGCGAACTTCTACAAACACAGCACTCGTAATACATTTTACAAGCGAAATAACTCGTAATACGACTTATCAATATTCTTTGATGGAGAGGTTATGCACCAACGAACAAAACTCGACTCCAACAAAAAAATATTTTAAAATATGGCTGGCCCGTCAGCCAGCCAGCCAATCACAGCTGCCCCAAACGTCATACATCATTAAAAACAAAATGGCGCTACCTCAAGCGTTTCGTTACACGGAGATTATCGGGCGTGAGTGGACCCTGCGGCATTCTTTTTTGTGGCAGTGTCCTCCGATGCACTCGCTACGACCGGGCACCATCTCCGGTGAGTACATCTGCATCTGTAGGTTAAAAAACTTGTAAAATGAAATATACGAAAGCGATAACAATTCATGAAAATAAAACACAAAATAAAAGTTACAAAAAAAATTGAATCTCGCGCCAACTGCGATCTGAAATTCTATTGGTTCAACCTAGGTCGGTTCAGACCGAATGAATGATGATAGTCGAGTTTCGGTCCAATTCATTCATTCATCATTTCAAGAGTTTTTCGCGTAAAACTATTCAAAAGAGAATATGAATAAATATGAAAGAGAATTATGAATGAATATGAATATGGTTGCCTTTATTTCAAGCAATGCTACGCTTGACCTAAGTAGGATGAAGGTAAGGTACCTACGTATGAAGAGTAAAGACTTACCATTTATTTTAACTTTTTCGTCAGTTCAGTGGTAGAAGTATGAGTGAATGAATGATAAAACATATTTTTGAGTTGCCAACATCTTCCTACTCTTACATAATATTAGGGAAAATTTTAATATTCCGGGATCCTTATTCTGACTGCATCATACCTATTATTTTGAAGTAGGTAAGCTACAGTTGACTATACATAAAGATAATCTTATAATAAGTAGACAAATATCATTACTTCGCATTGGATTTCTACTACACACTACGTTTTGCTTTGCAATAAATAATCGGTACATTTCCAAAATATTTATGCCTTTTTATAATTTTATTTCAATAATAATAATAATATGTAAATAAGTTTACATACCTACCTACTCATCTAAATTCTGAATTGAATCCATCGCAACACAAATACTAGCAATACTTTATACATAATAAGAAAATAATAATAACAGATGATTCTGAATACACTTACCTCGGGCAGATTCTGCAGTTAGGTAAAAACAGTTTCGAGAAGGAGGCCAAGAGGAGGATCCAGCTAGGCTGGGCAGCGTTTAGGTAACTACGCCGAGTCTTCTCGTCATTAAGTCGAAATTAGAAAGTGAAGAGAATAATATAATTTACTTTACCTTCCTAGCTAGGTACGTAGAAATGTAAATATTTTTGTATAAACTTACTTCAGTCATGCAATAAAACAGTTCGACTGAAATCCCACAAAAGGACAACTAGTTATTTTGATTACGAGGCGGTAGAATACATTTGTATATTACCGCTCTGAATTAATTAGCTAATTCACACAGCATTATCTAGCCCCAAGCTAAGCAGAGCTTGTGTTATGGGTACTAGATCACCGATAAAGGTACCTACATAATAGAATACATTACATAAATAGATATTTTTATGACACATAGAAAACGTCCTGATCACTACACTGTATTTTGTGAACTAACCATGACAAAAAATATTTCAACCAGGCCAGAACTGAAAGAAACTGGAGTTATAACATAAGCACAATTAAAAATATAATAAAATGATTGCTTCCTCAAGAAACAAATAAAGTGGATTGTGATGCTACAAATATATTTTTTGTGTGTTTTAATGTGGGGCGAGCTCCGCCACCGCTCGCCCCGATGAGCCTCGACCATAGACTTACACAGTCCGTGCACAGTTATCCCTCTTGACTTAGTACAGAGTTTTATACAACTCTATAGAAAGCTAGAGGTAAAATAACTGGGAACCGACTGTAGGCCCTCTTGCATAATAAAAAGTTAGTAAAGCCAAAAGCAGATTACTCTATGTTAGTTACAAATCACCTAAAATAAAATATGGATTAATCAACAGTTTTAAATTATATAACACAGAACAGAGTAAACATTTGTATATAATCTACTGATACGATAGTGAGTGCAAATCAAATGACTAAAATAGTTATTTGTTTTTTTTTAAATAACAAGCAAAATCAACACAAATTAAACTACAAACTACTAACTAAAAAAAACTTAACTATTATCAACAGTTTTAAATGATTATAATATAATCATTTAAAACACTAAAAAACAAAAAAAAAATATATCTAAGATCTATCTAGGATGAGTAAATATGTATCTTCTACGCTGTTACCTGAAAATTAAACAAAAATGTAGTAAGGTTTTTTGTTATTATAGTGCGTAACCCCACACTAAGGGTAATTTCTAAGAATTTTCTTTGAACAGGATTGGATAAACTTCAATGTTTCCCCTGTAGGTGGAGCTAACGGCGCTAGAGACCGTAGGAAGTCGCAGAGATTTTCGACTCCCACGTCACTTGACTTCGTGGTGTAGTTGGTTATCACATCCCCGTACTGAGGGGAGGACGCGGGTTCAAGTCCCGTCGAAGTCGAAAATTTTTGCGATTGTATTTGATTTCTTAAAAATGTAGTATCTACGAAAACATAAAATAGACATAGCAAAAAAAGTGATGACGAGGGGGCCAGGGAAAAAAACATGCTGTGGGCGTCTGTCTGTCTAAATCAAATTAAATAAATAAAAAAATATTGAAATGAAAAATTACAAAGAAAACTTGCTGTGAGCGTCGGCGTCTGTCTAAATCAAATTAAATAAAAACAAATATTGAAATGAAAAATTACAAAGAGAACTTGCTGTGAGCGTCTGTCTGTCTAAATCAAATTAAACAAAAAAAAAAAAAAAAATGAAAAATTACAAAGAGAACTTGCTGTGAGCGTCTGTCTAAATCAAATTAAAAAAATATATATATTTAAATGAAAAATTACAAAGAGAACTGAATATCTATTCTGTGAGTGTGTGTATATAAATTAAATAAAAATATAAACAAACATACATGCATACCAATCGACACTAAATACACAAAGGAGTAGATAGTTAGTCTCTAATATTGTCACTATGCACACTAGTAATTATGAAAAAGAGGGAAACATGAAATACAAAGGCCTGGTTTTTTATAGCACAGAGGACAATAATAAGTCGTGGTTTTACGTTTATGTAAGGTATGAGAACAATAGCGGCAATCCTTCCTTTTGGTTTTATTGCTGTCGTTTTTGGGTAATTCTACCGGCCAATGAATGACCTCACCACGTGAAGTTAAAATTCTATTGGAAGGTTCTGGGGTCGTTGTCGGTCTGTTTGTCTGTTTGACATGGTTTTTTGTCCGTTGTCAGTCCGTCTTTGGTAGTTATTAAACAACATGAATGCATTTAACATCATAACCTGCATGGCGTGAACTAATATTTTCTTATACCATCTGGTTGACTTTGTATAACTGGGGTAATAGGCTATCATCTGATCCTTTCTATCTACCCCTTTCATATATTTATTGTACCTAAGTATGACCTGTGGTTTTTGAATTGTCTGTCCGTGTCGTGTGTGGTCTGTCATGTCAGAGTTGTGTTTCGTCGAAATCATCACTACATTTCGTTTATCTCTATAATTTGACACACACACTCCACTCCTATTATATCTGGTCAAAACGGTACCTTTGGCTATTTTGGCTTTAGTGATGTCAGGGTTGCGTGATCTATTAGCTCTAAAAGTTCCGGTTATGTATGTTTTCTTAGCTAGTAAGTCCTCTGCAAGTTTTACACTATTATAAAAGTTATCCATATATAATGAATGGCCAAGATTCAAATAATCTTCCATCAATAACATTACTACTTTATCTGCATAGCCCTGACCCCGGACGTCAACATCATGTGATCCACAATACATGTGCATTTTCTGAGTAATTCCATTTGTATCAGTAAGAACATACAGTTTAACGCCATATTTATGCCTTTTGCCCTGAATGTACTGCCTGATTTTCAAACGACCCCGCCATAAAACTACGCTTTCGTCAATTGTTAAGTTTTCCCCGGGAGCAACTAAAGAATGCATGAAACTGTTGAAAAAATTAAATATGGCCTTTGTGTATCTATTTGGGTCGTTGGGGCTGAAAGTCAAATTGGTGTCCTGAAAAGTTAGGTTGCGCAATATCAAAAGAAATCTATCCCGGCTCATGAATTTTTTTAGTGGCAATTGAAAAAGAGAATCAGTTCGCCAATAATCGTTAATTCTACTCAATCTGATGTGGCCCATGTGAAACAGCAGTGCCAAAAAGACCTGAAGTTCGGCCACTTCAATATCTTTCCACTGGTTTATCCTACTGTTATCCCCAACGGACTCTAAAAGGACTCTAACTGCATGCGTATTGATACTCGACACGAGCATGGTCATAAATGTGGCGTTAAACAGAAGTTTAAAGAAATCAAATGGTGACTCAGCAGTGTCAATGTTGTCTTGGTGACTACCAATGAAGGGGAACGAAGGCATTTCACCTGTTGTTCTCTATTCGTCCTCCGCAGACAGGTCGTCACCTTGCTCCCTGCTGCTAGACGATGGGAGGAGATCCTCTTCCTCCGAAGAGGATGAAGAATCTTCTTCCCTAAAAGTTGCGTAGACAATAAAATAAAATAAATGTAAACCATCGAAAGTTGCGTAAAGTGAAATTACGTTGTCTTTGTCTAACCCTGTTGGAAAACGATAAAAGTAGTGTAGACGAATAAAAGCAAAACAACCAGACTCGTTGCTATCATATCAATAAGACGTATGTAAAAAGTAATGTTTTCAGGAGACACAAAAAACCGATTTTTTTCTTAAGTAAACCGTTTTTTTACAATGTTTTGATGCAACTTGCTTTAGATTAAATGTTTACGTCTGCACGTAATCAGATTGTGGGTAGATTAAAGCTAGAAAGCTGATTTCCGTGCTTATACGTCCTTTTGATAATATTTTTTGAAACAAAATTCAAACATACGACGTCTTGACATTTCATACGACTTTTAAACATTTTACGATGATAATGTAGAACGTTTTACGTCTTTTTGAACAGAAATACAAACAACCAGTTTCGTTACAAAAATATATATTTCTTAAAAACTTCAACATGTCTTGTAATCTTAGCTCAACTAATTAGATAGCTTAGCTTAGCTTAACATTAATTGGAGAAACAATAATAGCTTTTTGTGAGTTTCTTACTTATAAAGTAATTATCTTAATGAGATCACCGTTAAAATCAGTCAACCAACTACTATACTCTGACTAATAAATTCTAAAAACAATCATAAGTTTACACATAATTAGGTTTATTCAGTTACACGATGGTTAAAACTATGGGATTAACTCTCGTGCAGGTTATTTTTAAATCAGCCTATCTCTATTTCTAAAATCACAACCATCTCCAAATCAGTTACTTTTAACAATACAAACAGTAGAAATAATAAACAATTCAATTACAAGACAAAATTGGCTAAAAAATAAGTTTTTTGTCTAAGTTGTAATCTTAGTTTAACTATAAAGTAGAAACATCACTTGGAATGAAGATAATATGGGTTGTCAATCTTCGATCAGTGGTGGTAGAGAGCTTCTTTGAGATGGTGCTTCCTGAAAAATATGAGATATATTACTAACAGCAGTGGGATGAACTCGGCTAATAATAATAATTACTAACAAAACTAAAGAAACATAAAAATACTTTAAGTAGGTCAGCTAGCATTAAGTAGGTGAACTAGCGTCAGATCCTCTCTCTCTCTTCAATTGCATGTTGACCAACAACAGCAGTCAATCCCATTATATCATCCGTTTATCTTTCCCCTACCAATGGAGTTTAGGTTTGATTCTGCCAGCTCTTGCCATAAGCCTTAAGTTAGTCTGCCTTGTGCCTCTTGTTGGGGCCTCTCTCGCTAAATCATCTCGGCTAAAATAAAAGATTTTAAACTATTTTAGAAAGACAAAGGGACTGTATCAACAAAATGTTAGTAGCCACAATCAATATGGTGAACTCCCAACGAGTCACACCAAATCCGGTCACAGTGTGACTCGTTGGGATTTTTTTTTCCATCAAGTCACACTGTTACACAGGTGTGACACGTTGGGAGTTCTTCTATAAAAAAAAGTTGCAACGAGTAACAGTGTGACTCAATGGGAGAAAAAATCCCAACAAGTCACATCAATTTATTTTCCTACAGGAAAATATAATAATATTGTAATAGTAGAAAGAAAAAGTGCTCCGCTGGAATCAAATGACATATTTATTACCAAAAAGTCAAAAATAGTATTTTTAATAAAATATGAAACAAAAACAACTTTTTAATTATATCTATAACAGCTAATCATCACATATTTACATTAATTACATATTAACTCTCATAAAGGGCCTCTGTGCTGTTGGCTTCGGCCCCACGCATGCCTCCCAAAGGACCGGGTCACTATATGGCCCGTTATCATGAAAATGAGATGCAGGATAATAAAATAATCAGCCTTTTATAAATCTTCATTGGTTATATTGGTATAAGTAAACCTAATTCCGTACAATTTCTAGAAAATTACCTACTGTCATTTGACCTTGAATGAACTCTAGCTGTGCTTCTTGAATTAATTCGTCTTTTAAAATTGACTTTTGTGCTCGTTTATTTTTACAAGACACGTTTTGTCGTCGAACACTTTGTAGGAAAGAGTCTTCTTTTAAAATGTGCAATAAATGCATAATGTTTGGATTCTGTTTTCCTATGGCTTTATTTAGTTTACTATGCCATGATTCCAAGGCGTTTGTGGTGCGATGAGCCTCTCCGAAAACACACCAAGTTTTTATAAAATCATCTTGCAGCCATTGGGTTTCCATATATTCAATAAATGATTTTGTATTTTTGTCTTCTGTTCCATATCGTGCATATATATATATACCCAGCCTTTTATTATTTCTTCTTCAGGTAGCAGTGGTAAAACAGCACTCAGTTTGACCATGCGTGATTTTTTTATACTATCTGTTTTAATCATTTTCAATTCTCGACCTTTTTTAAAAATTGCCTGATTATAGTGAAAGTAGCACCCTTTGACTATTATTGCCGGAAACACAGTTGTAATGGCTTTTATAACTGCCTTTTCATAATCAACCTTTAACTTGTTAGGGTTCCAGTTGGGCAGTTGCGACTTGATCATACTGAATAATATTACATAGCTCAAGCTTTTTCTATTACTCATTAGAGCATAGACGAGCGGGATAATGCCAGTATTGTTGAGTGTCTCCATGTAATGTGTACAATTGAGCGAATGGTACAGGGCAACTTTTAAAAGTACCGTCACCATAAAATTCCGTTAGTTTGCATGTTGTTTCTCTTGCCTCAGCTGAGGCAAATACAATAATCCTCGTGCCATCTTTGTCCTCCGAGTAGTCTGCCAAGATGAAACCTTTAAATTGAGTAGGTATTTCAACCTGTAGCACATTTTCGTTCCGCATTTTAGACACTCCAGCCACTTTATTTCTTTCCCTATATAGACTGCTTTTAACACTTGAAAGGTTAGGGATTTTAGATATAATATCTAAGCCTGAATCTTTTAGTTTTCCTAACATAAAGTTGTAATTCTGTGGAATGGTACGGAAGTCAGGCGTCGTCAGTTGATTCTTTAATCTGAACAGATTTTCTTCAATTTCATTCTTTGCAAAATCAGGATTACATTTATGTGGAGTCTCTTCTAAGATGTCATTTTCATCCTAAAACAAAAAAAACATAACATTCACAATCACAACGACGCTAATAAATTAAATAGGTATAAGAAATTTTGTAATTGGTTCACTTGGGTTTACCGATAGGTACTAAGTAGATACCAATGCTTTGTTGTTAAAAAACAATTAAAAATTATAGAATTTCATTTAAAGAACTAAACATGGAAATAAAAATAAGTAAACACAAGCTTTTATTACGATATAGGTACAACACCAGTCGATACCAGTCAAAAGAATGAAATGGTAAATTACTTACTTTGATTCTAAGAAGCCCTTTACAAAGTTTTCGCTTTGTGCATGCCCACACTATCAATCCACTTTTGTGCTTTCTTCTAGCATAATATTGATGCCCTCCGCGAAGAAGGATAGTCCCACCGTTCTTTTGTATATACACTTTACTGTTACTTTTATCTGAACTTGGACCACCACCGGGCGACTCGTGGTCCGTCATTTTGGCTAAAGAAGATAAAACCCTACACTGTTATTTATACTCTAAGATAAAACCACTCCGTATTTTGGCTAGCGCGACGTGCACTGACAGTCAAAGTCAAAAATTATTTATTTCCATAATTACCATAAATATTCACTTATAAAAGGTCACATTTTAAAAATGAAACACTGATAAGTACGGAAATCAAGTGCGAATTTTGATTTCCGTCGCTTCGATATCTACTCTAAAGTAAAGTACCGACGAAGAAACCTATTAGTTGTTATTTTTCGATTTGGTGCAAAATCCCGTCCCAAGCTTTTCAGGGGTCGGCAACCTTTTGGCAGACAAGGGCCACAAGGTGGTAAAATCAACTAAAGGCGGGCCGCACCCGACGATTTTCTACCAAGCACCGCCCCCCCAACGGACAAAAATACTGAACCACCTAGCTAGGGGTTGCCTATGACGACGGCGAGCGGAGATAGCCACAAACAACATTTCTACGATGAACACAGCAGTTAGAAATACAAAAAAGAGACCGATACAAATATGACAGAATTTTTTAAGATTAGTGAGCTCGGTTTAGCTATAAAGACAAAGACGGCGAATATGAGCGGTCATAGCCGCAGGCTATAACAACGGCGAGCGGAGGGAGTCACCTAAAATTTGACGGGTGGTTACAAAAGTTAAGAAGATTATGAAAAAATAAATAACAGCGAGTGAAGTGAGTTTTTGAAATTCTTAAGTTTAACAGGAAAATACTGGGACAACGGATTAACCAGCCAGCAAATTTTTTAATGATCTGGCTGCGTGTGTGTGTTTTCGTTGTCATCCTTTTAGGTTCGTGTTCTAGGTGCCACGTTGGCACCTTGAGGAGTGCCAAGATGGCCCCCCTCGGTGCTTGAAACCCGGGGCGGACCGCCCCTCCCTAGACCAATAATAAGTAGGTTAATAATAGTTAGCGGCGTAAGGCCCCCCCCCTTACGCCGCTAACTATTACGACGCTTGTCTGATAATGTCAAAGCTTTCATTTGGGAGGCTATTTCTTGTATGTTAGTATTAGTTCATGCATTTATTTTGATATTTATAACTTATTTACAAAACGTTCACGGGCCGCAAGTAAGACGTCCGTGGGCCGCATGCGGCCCGCGGGCCGCGCTTTGCCGACCCCTGCCTAGATAATCTGTTTTTTTATATTTTATATATCTGATTTTTATATTTGATATTTTACTACAATGACGGTCTGACTCACACTAAATAGAATAGCTGGCTGGTATGCACTATCAGGGTTGCCAAACGTATCCTAGAGTTAACCTACAATAAATGCTCAAAAAAACTATAGAAAACTGGAATATTAAGATAAAACGCTTGAAATCTACAGCTATTTTTGTATTGTTTAATTGTAGTGCTCTAATGGCTGGTTTACACGCATCAAGTAGATAAGTAGTTAACTAAATTTTTAACTTGATTTTAAGCGTCTAATGCGTGTAAACAGTCAATTTAGCGGTAAGTTGCAAGTTAAAATTTAGTTACCGACTTGACGAGCAGAATATAAATCTTTCTATTTTTCGGGTAAGTCGGGGGGCGTGGCTTGTCACTTACGCGTTTGGACAGGTACAATTTAGTTAAGATTTAGTAAAATGGACAAGTAATGTTGGCGGTGCGGTCTGTTTTGTTTACCGGTTTGTTTTTTAATGTTGATAACATCAGCATTATCAACAAAACTTGGTTATTTATAAAGTATAAAGTTCTACCTAGATCCTGATAAAGATATCAAAGTGGAATAAAGATATAACCGTGAAATTTGTCGAGGAATAGTAAAGGATAATGTTTGTGGAACATAAAAAGCGTGAAATATAGAAATAAAGCGAGTGAAATATAGAAAAAACCACTTTCTCCGCGACGTTGATCGTCCATTTTGAGTCAACTAAAGAGCTTATCTACTTATTAGATTTGGACGCGCACTTATAATTAAGCGCCTTAAAATTTATTAAAAAATTTAGTTACTACTTGACTACTTGATACGTATAAACCAGTAAAATGACACGCCCACCCCTTATCATTCTCATTCATTCAGAGCTCATTCAAGGTGAAATGACAGGTGGTCATTTCCTAGAAATTTTATATAAATATGTGATGATTAGCTGTTATAGATATAATTAAAAAGTTGTTTTTGTTTCATATTTTATTAAAAATACTATTTTTGACTTTTTGGTAATAAATATGTCATTTGATTCCAGCGGAGCACTTTTTCTTTCTACTATTACAATATTATTATATTTTCCTGTAGGAAAATAAATTGATGTGACTTGTTGGGATTTTTTCTCCCATTGAGTCACACTGTTACTCGTTGCAACTTTTTTTTATAGAAGAACTCCCAACGTGTCACACCTGTGTAACAGTGTGACTTGATGGGAAAAAAAATCCCAACGAGTCACACTGTGACCGGATTTGGTGTGACTCGTTGGGAGTTCACCATCAATATCTATGTTTGTTTCCTTCCTAAGTACGTAGACAGTTCAAGTTGCATACCGCGTCATTGTTTACGTTTCGAGTTCCTGAGTATTAGGAAGATTAAAACAACAAAGGATGATTTTGGTGTAATCCTACCAATACCTATTATAAAGGCGAAAGTTTGTGCCGTTGTGAAAATGTTTGGCCGAAGACAACGCCAAAACTACTGAATGGATTGGCCTGAAATTTTGCACACCTAAAGATCTAAACCTAGAATAACATACAGGTTTCTTTTTAATCAATAAACGCGTGCGTAGCTGCGGGCAGAAACTGGTAACTTATAATTTACGTACCTCTCCATGAATTCCAATAAAGCTGCAGACTGTAATACCAATCCTGTGTATACACTTAATGTATAGTGTCACAAATCGGTAAAAAGAGAATTTTACTTAATTTCACTCACTTTGTAGCACAAAACAATTCATAACTTTTATTAAAAATTTCACAAATGAATGAGATCAACAAGGCAAACCTGTGACTTTGACATCGTTTTGACATTTGAGAACGCTAACCATAGACAAAAATCATTATTGTGTTCTATCCGTGTTGTAGAATAAGCGATACTAACAGTCGCGTCAACTTGGCTAGCAACATTTCGTTTTCTACAATCGTTTTCGCTAAAGCGTTAGCATTGTAGAAAGAGAATAGATATGATTCGTTTGCGATTTGGCTAGACCTGCTGGACCAGAATAGCAAGGGACAGGAGTAAATGGAAAAGCTTGGAGGAGGCTTTCACCGCCAAAGGCGGTCCTTACCGGACAAAAAAATTGCTCTGTGTGTGCAAAAAAATACCTTAAGGAAAAATAAAGCTCTTTTTATTTTTATTTTAGTAAACCAACTAACTTTATACAGTCCATTCCTAATTAGCTATCAATTTCTCTGGTTAATTATAGATTCTATTGCATTTTGTAGAAAACCCTAGCTTTTGATAATTTTTGCTAACATAAACTCCCTCAGAGTACTGAATTTGGCTATAGTCATGTTGGTATGAACACTAATGTAGTATGAACATCAAATAGTATGAACAAGCAAATGTTGTTCTGTATAATTCAATGATTTAAGCACCCTAGTTTAGATTTATTTAATCTTTAAGTTCAAACGCGCTTTGGGGGCGGAATGTTTATGGTAATTTATTATCTGTGCAAACCTGTCAGAATAAAAAAATTTTTTTTCGGGCAACACTGATTTTTACTACACGACGCTCCCGTAAATAAAATCCTGGAATCATCCCAAATAATATACTTATTTCTAGTATTGGAAGGTACTGGACCTTTGAAGTCAATGCTCTCCATAGGCGCTGTAGCTTTTATCAGAACAGGATCAGGCAAAGGTTTTTAAATCTTGGTTTTATTTCAGAGCAAATTCGACAGAAATTGGTCATGTTTTTGATTTCTTCAGCAGAGTATGTCAAATTTTTAGATTTTATTCAGTGAGTTATGCGTGCTATTCCTGGATGACACAAAGCTTCGCGTAATGAAATTAGCTTTTCAGTTCGCATTGGTACTGAGTCACATACTCGAGAGAGTGTATCAGCTAAATCATTCTGCTTACCAGGACGGTACACGATGTCATATTTGAATAGTGCCAATTCCAAACTCCAGCGTTGTATTTTCTCATTAACCTGTGGAATGTCAAGGCCGCGCGGTTTGCAATTTCGCTCAGCGTCGAGGTTTTCCGGGTTTTCGCGGCTCGATTCTCGATTATTTTTTATTTCGAAATATTTCAAAATTTTGCTTTGAATGACCTTTATATTGTTTTTGCCATAGAAAGCCAGATAACTTACAGGTATTTTGTACCATTTGTTTTACATAAATTATGTTATTTTATATTACAGGGCAGTGAATCTGAATTACGTGACAACTTTCGCCTACCTAATAATAAAAACGTTTTTAGTAAACTTGTTGTCCTTTTTTCCACAAATATTTATTTATTTCATACAGAAAGATAACTAAATGATATTTTAACATAGATAAAACATCTTACTTGGTGGAATAATATTTGCAAATACAATTTTGAAAATTTATTTATCTTATACTAAATCCGCCATTCGTCCAGTTTCATCACTCAACTTTGTATCACTCTCGTAATGAAATAAGTTTACCTACGTGGCTTCTTCTTACTTATTATGTTAGATAATATACTAGACAAGTCCTAAACACTGTAAATTTACCATTTACAATAAAGGAAATTATATTTTTACTCGAAAGATAGCAAAATAACGTAGGAAGACATTCATATTTGAAAACACTTGTTGGCCTGGGTTGATGACTAGTAAACAATCGGTGTCTATGCTGCCATAGAGTAAAAATAAAGGCCTTTCCATTCAAATCATCAATTAGTATACGACCGATACAAAACAAATCTTCAATTTATAATATAAAATCGACGTAAAAATCGTTCATTTGAAGCTTTAGTACGTAAGTGTGCGTGAATTATTTAGTCACTCGTGTGTCTAGGCAAGGATCGTCGTAATCACGTGACCGCATTCAGCGCCATCTGCGGTCCATGTTTGATCACTCGTATCACTCGTATGTCTAGTCAAGGATCCTGCTAGTCACGTGACCGCGTAAAGCACCATCATTGGTCCAAGCTAGTTTAGTAACAACATACAGCATGTTGTTTTTTATCAGTGCGTGTACTCAATAGGTGGGACAAGATGTGTTACTTGCCTACTTATCAGATTCCTAATACGTGTGATGCTCCCTAGCAGTATACCACGGTCTGAATCAATAGTTTTTTATGCATCACACCCTAATACCTACATTTATTGCCTAAATTTACTGTAACAAGTCACAGTCATTCTTGTACAATTATTTATGAAGATAATTGTGAAATGCTACGTATTATTTATGTAGATAAATACCTAGGAGTACTTCTACCTACTTAGGTACAGCTCAAAGGTTGGGGCTTTTTACTATTAGAAATAAAACGTACAATTACATACTTAATAAAATGTTTATATACAAAAATTTTACAAAACATATAAAAAATTAAAATAAAATGAGATAACCTTATAAAAAGTTTAAGGCACAAAACATATGAAAAATTAAAATAAAATGAGATAGGTATTTATTATTAACTAAATTCTGCCCGCGGCTTCGCCCGCGTTTTTTCTATGGAAACGTTTAAACCATGTTCCATCCCATGGGAGCTGATTTATGGGATAAAAAGTAGCCTTTGTTTAATTCCAGGATTAGAATGCCTGTATGCAAAAATTCACAAAATTTATAATATTATTGTGATTATGATTTAGGGAAAGGATACACACACACCTATAAAGAATCTAAAAATTGGAGCCTATTATATCAAATATCAAAGTGCTTTATTTAAGAGCTTACAGTACTCTTGGACACGTCACAAAATTTAAATGTAATATAAATTTTGTGACGTGTCCAAGTCTGGCTGTCATGGCTGTAAGTAAAACTAGGAAATAAAGTGATCACTTTGATTTTTTAAGGAAGTGAACAGAATCAGAATCAATTCATTTATTTCTTTAGACTTGCAAAATAAGCACTTAGACAAGTCAAATTTTATACTATATAAACAGGTTTATAGATAGTAATAATTAATATTAAATTACTAATAGTATATTATGTAGTAGGTATTGACTCTGTTCACTTCAATTTTTTGTCTACTAGTGGAAGAATTGAAATAGAAACAGGTGAAATAGGTGTTGTTTTTATTTGTATTCTGTATTGATGTAGAAATCAGCATATTTTTTTGTATTTGTTCATGTTTTATTGTGAAATTTTATCATTAAAAAGTATATATTGTAAGACTCAATCGCAAAATACACCTAGCCACTTCACTGTAGATACTCCAGTGTGTGGTATTCTTGCCAACATCCACCGATACAAAGAAAAACATCACACCGACCACAAACTAACGTAGTCGTTCTTCGGATTCCTTTGGCCGCACACCGAACACACCTGTTACGCTTCGCCTTTTCGATTTTGTTAGAAGCTCGATCCCCTTCTTTTTCCTTTTTCACAGGGAAGTGCCCTAAGGAAGGATCGAGCCTAACAAGAGCAAGAGCTGCGTCAGGTGGACGACGTTGCCGCTGATCAGTGTTGCGGCCGTAGAGTTCACTTAACTGACTGGCTAATTTACACCGGAATTGACGGTGTGAGATTTTGGTTTGACCGGTGTTGGCGACGTTGGCGCAGTAAATTACGTATGAATTTAAAATTGTGATGTTTATGAGGCGCCGAAAAACTTTAATATACCATTTGAGCCCACGTTTTCGTTCCAAAAGGTACATGGAAAGCTTTTGGTCCTTCAGGTCGACCCCACCCATAAACTTGTTATACTCGTGGACAACGATGGGTTTCTCCACGCTCCTCCCCGCTCGTTGGCCTGGCAAGGTTGTGTTGTTGTGATAAGTCGACACTGTGGTAACCAGACGAACATCTTTCCACGCAACAACTGCCACGTCACCACAGTGTCGACTCATCATCTCCCCCCTTCCCACACGCCTTTCTTCGAGGTTTTTTTATACACGCGGGTGTATCAACTCTTCTCCTCTTCAATGTTCCTACCACGTCTGTTTTTTTTTATTTTAAAAAGCGTGTCAAACATGCTGAATTATAAAAATTATCCATAAAAAGGGTGTACCCTTTCCCCAAATAGTCAATAAATAAATTTACAACAATTTTGCCGGTGCCCGTGAAACCGAATAGGGGCTGGGCCGAAGTTGGACTCTTGCCGGTGTACATTTGAATTTTTAAACAGTAGCCTGTAACCGCCTCGCAAAGTTCATACGTCTTTATTCCGAACCGTGCTGCTTTGGTCCGGATGCATTGAACCCAGCTCAAACGCCCCTTCCATAGCAGCAACGATTCGTCTATAGACAGCTCTTGGCGAGGCGAGTACAGGCAACCACCAAATTTGGCGTTCAGGTAGTCCAACAACGGCCCAATTTTGAATAGCTTTTTATTCTCCCCCCGGCAACATCGTGTCGTTATCCACAAAATGAATGAACTTCATCAGTAACCAAAACCGATTAATCGTCATGATTTTTCTGAATTGTGACATTCCCAGCACGCCCGTGCTCCAATACTCTTCGATGCGGCCTCGGACGCACATACCCATGAGCATCATCACACCAATGAGCCGATACATCTCATCCGACCTCGACGACCTCTGTGGCGCAGCGGGCGAAGGTCCGCCTGCGACGCAGGAGGTTGCGGGTTCGATTCCCGCCTCGGGACAAATGTTTGTACGATCTGCAGATATTTGTTCAGGGGTTCTGGATGTTTTTCTATGTATAATAAAAAATATCTATCTATGTAGTGTATTGTATTATGTATATCAGTTATCTAGTACCCATAACACAAGCTCTGCTTAGCTTGGGGCTAGATAATGCTGTGTGAATTGTCTAGCATTATTTATTTATTTATTTATCCACCGATGTCTCGGCCCATCCGTGGATTCTGCCCGCTGGGGGTAAGGCATCACGCTCCACGGCCGCATCGATTGTCTGCTGGGCGTATTTGTTGGTTTCGTCCACAATAACCTTCATAATAGGTTGGTCCCAAAATTGAGTGAATATTACAACAGGATCTATTGAGTCAATTTTGGGACCAACCTCTTCCCTAAATATTTCTCGGCGACCCTGAAAAGTGGAGAAATCGTCTGACCAATTGAACTTCGAACTGAACTGCGAACAGCAACAGCTGTTCGCTTTGGTGCTCCATATCATTATTTCACAAAACAATTATTTTTACGTAGTATTCTAGTCCCTATTTCGATTTCATCGTATATTTATAAGATAAAATAAGTGTACAAATAGTTATAACCGTATAAAAGTTGTATGATTAATGTGTTTGGCCCTCGGGATACCGGTTCTTTTTCGGTTAGGATTCCTGAGAAATTTGGCTTGTTTGTGTGTTCTGAGGAAGCTCGAGTTTACGTGAGTGCATTTCTTATACGTAGGAATACTATTTCCAACATAGCTAACATCTTTTACTGACACGTAAGTACTTACAGCATTTTCAGACACATAACCTATTGACATTGTATTTTCTGTCTTGAGCTCGTTACGGTAAAAAACGATTCAACCATTCAAAATGAATACAAGAAGCGCCTTGTTGCGTCAGGCAGAAATCAAATTAAACCAGGCTTTATTAGAGCTCAAGTCAGCAAAGAGACAGATTGCACAATTAGAATTAGAACGAGATGATAATGAAAACATTCTCTTAGAAGCGCTAGATAATAACAAAAAATTAAAAAATGAGATGACCACGTTATTTTGCGAGAACAATTCTATTATTGAGGAACGGGATAGGCTTCAGACTATAATAAATACCTTCGATGAACGATGTGGCATTGAGTTTGAAACGGCCCTGCACAGAACTTCAATCCTGCAAAAGGAATTGTGTGATGCACACCACCACATCACCCAGCTAGAAGAAGCGGCCCAGAACTCTGCCACCGCGAAAACACAAACACTATTCGATGAGCTAGTATCGGCTAACTCACCATTGGGCCATGTTTCTGTTGCCGGCTGCAGCATACACACATTGCATAATATTGACTTAACAAAAGATGACTCAGTGTGTAATGTGGAAGCTAGCAGCAAAAACCAACACAAGCTAAGCAAAAATAAGTTTAAAAAAAATTTTAAAATAAGTAAGTTCATAAAAAAAACGCAAAATTTATTAGAAAATCAAAAACATAAAGTATCTGAAATCAAATGTAATAGAAAACTTGTTGATGAACTAGAGCTATGTACAATACAGCTAAATCAAAATCAGCTGCAATATGAGGCAGAATTGCAAGAGCTGAGGTGTAAACTTGGCCAGGCCGAGCACTCCCTAGGGCACTACATCAGCCTTTATGAGAGAACTACTGAACAGACAAGGGAACTCCACCTGGCCATGGATGCGCTCCTCGGTAGCCAGGCGAGTCTGGAGGGCAGGATTCTGGAGGGCTGCGGGTGCTGTGGACCTAATTTGGTCGGTCACAACTTAAGTCCGGACAGTACTGTCTCAGCCGCATCCCACCTGGACCTCAGCACTTCATGCTCAGGTAATAAAACCATAATGTACTGCGATGAAATTGGAAAAAATATGGGCCAGTTTTTAAACATGAGTATGGAGCACTCTATAAATAATTGCTTACCTAACTGCAATCTTCATGATATTATGCACAGAATTGATAATGAAAGATTTGACATTAACTCAAACTTGATAATTTTACTTGGAAATAGGGGTAATGTGAACAAATTGGACTTAATTAAATATATGGACAAATTATGTTCCTTAAAATTAAATAAAATTGTAATGTTCACATTCCCCTACAGCAACAGCTTGCCAAATATAGAAAATAACATTAGATATAAGCTAAATATGACATTGCATACTATTTCATGCAATAATAATATACATGTGATTGACACTAACAATACTGTTAGTAAAAAATATTGCTTGACTAAAAAAGGTAATTACTACCTTTCAAATTATTACAAAAAACAAATAGCTGTGTCGCTATCCTATTACTTTACTATTACAGCCAAAAATTTGGCTAAACAAGATGCTTCTTTTGAGCATTGTAATAAATTTACAACCAAGACCTTGGAACTTCTTCCAAGCCATTTAAATTAGATTTAACGACAATAGAGGAAGTCTCTAGCCATAAACAGTCAAATAATATTGGTTACATAAAAAGTCAAAGAAACCAAACCTGTAAAATAAATGCAAAGTTCACTAACTTGGTGCATCAAAATATTCAAGGATTAAAAAGTAAATTACTAGAGTTGGAATTGTACATGAACGCTTTTCATATTGATATCATCTGCTTAACAGAACACTGGCTGAAAAGCTATGAGCTCATGTTCAATTTCAGTAACCACCAGGTTGGTAGCTCTTTTTGCAGATCACATGCTATTCGTGGAGGCTCATTAATATTAATAAACAAATTAATGAAATTCAAAGACCGTAAGGACATAATATGCTTATCCGTTGAAAGCCACATTGAAGTAGCATGTGTAGAGTTGGAGCAAATTATTGTAGTAAGCGTATACAGCCCACCATCAGCTTCTTTTGAAATTTTTGAAAATGTCATGGAGGACATTTTATTTCAATTATCAAAATCAAATAAAATTATAATGGTATGTGGAGATTTTAATGTTGACCTTTTAGTAGTTTATTCCCTCAGTACTAGATTGACTAATTTATTTAATTCTTATAATCTAAGGCCATTATTTATGGAACCTACTAGAATAACTGAAACCTCAGCAAAATGTATAGATAATGTATTTGTTTGCCAAAGTGAAAAAATTGTTACTAAGAAAATAATAAGTAATTTAAAATCAGACCACTTAGGTCAACTAATAAAACTAGAAATTCAAGTAAAAAACAATAATTGTAAAAAGAGATTAACTTACATACCTGTGACCACCAGTCGATTTGAACGGTTGAAATTGGATTGGGATTCTAAGCCATCACCTAATTACTCACATAACAACCCAAATGAGTCGTATTGTAGTTTTTTTTATAAATTCACCAATGCGTTCAATTCAATATTCACATCCAAATCGATTATGGTCTCAGAAAAACTTAGCTTTAGTGAGTGGGCAACAGTGTATACATAAGAGTAGAGAAACTTTGTATGAACTATACAGGGTGGAATTTTGTAATGCCACCTGGAGGGAAAGTACTCTTAATACTGTAGATAGAAAATTATACTAAAAGAAAACATTCCTTTATTTTTGAAAAGAAAGAAAACTGCATTCAAAGATTTTCGAAAATTCGCTTGCCACACCCGGGAATCGAACCGACTGAAATCTGTAAAAATTACACCCTGTACTTTTATTGCATAGATCGTTAGGGTCAATAATAAGGATGAAATCTCTCTAACAAACTTAATAAATTAAATGAAAGGAAAACCATGAAATCTTAAATTATAAATTGAATGGGTCAAGTTAAGCACTTTAACCCATCTGTTTACTTGTGTCAGTAATTAATAATTATCATTGACGTCATTTATCCATTAAAATGACGAATTGATATTTAGATAAGACGATTGAAATTTGCACGTGTTTGTACCTAATGCAGACTCTTCTATCCTAAAATACTGGATCTCTTAAGAAATGAGTTAAATGGTTTCCCCGAGGCAGAGCGAAACCAAATAATTCTACAGCAAGATGGTGCTCCAGCCCATAACAGCAGAATCACTACTGCCTACGTTAATAACCATTTTAATACCTGGACTGGTACCAACGGCTCAATCAGATGGCGTGCGAGATCACCAGATCTCACCCCTTTAAATTTTGTTTTGTGGGGATATGTAAAAAATCTAATTTACATGAAATCTTATGTGTATGTAAACTAGTTGAGAGTTGAAGTTCAGAATACGATTTATAATATTCACCACAACACGTTCTTAAAAGTTACTAGAAATGAATACATAAGAAGAATAAATTTGTATAACCAAGAAAATGGACCCCATTTTGAGCAACTAATTAGTAGTTAGTTGACTTTTATTGTAAACTAGACGATCGCCTCGCGGTTTCACCCGCGTAGTTCCCGTTCCCGTGGGAATTCCGGGATAAAATATAGCCTATGTCACTCCCTGAAAAGTAAGTTTCCTAACGGTGAAAGAATTTTTCAAATCGGTCCAGTAGTTTCGGAGCCTATTCAATTCATACAAACAAACAAACAAACAAAAAATCAAACCTTTCCTCTTTATAATATTAGTATAGATAATTAAAATAATTTCAGATTTCATGGTTTTCCTTTCATTTAATTTATTAAGTTTGCTAGAGAGATTTCATCCTTATAATTGACCCGACCGATCTATGCAATAAAAATACAGGGTGTAATTTTTACAGATTTTAGTCGGTTCGATTCCCGGGTGTGGCAAGCGAATTTTCGAAAATCTTTGAATGCAGTTTTCTTTCTTTTCAAAATTAAAGGAATGTTTTCTTTTAGTATAATTTTCTATCTACAATATTAAGAGTACTTTCCCTCCAGGTGGCATTACAAAATTCCACCCTGTATAGTGAAAAACAATACAATTTTAGCCAGGAGTTCAAAAAAAAAGTAAAAAATTACTCAAAAATGTTTAGAAAAGTTTGTCAAATCGCAAAATCAAATTATTTAAGCTCCAAAATTAGAAATAGTGAAAATGTCATAAAATCAACGTGGAAAATAATAAATAGTGAGACTGGAAAGGTCAGTACCTACGTTAATGATTACAATTTAAAGATAAATGATTGCACAATCAAAAATGACATTGAAGTAGCCCAAGCTTTTGAAAACTTTTTTACTGACATTCCAATCTCTACTACGAAGTGTCTAAACTCTTCTCAATTAATCGCTGAGTCATTACTCATAGAAAATGTACCTAAATGCGAAAATAAACTTAATTTCAACTATGTCGATGAAAAAGATATTAAAAAAGCCTTCAAACTTTTAAATATAAAGAAAACTGCAGATCTCTGGGGCATTTCCGTTAAAATTATTAAACCTTTAATTGATACGATTGCACCAGATCTAGCTTTTATATTCAATGAATCTATTGATTGTGGCGTATTTCCTGATCTAATGAAATGTAGTAAAGTAATCCCACTGTTTAAATCGGGTAGTAGGTCTGACCCCACTAACTTTAGACCAATATCAGTACTGCCAACTTTCAGCAAAGTTTTTGAAAAACTTATTTTACATCAATTGCTTAGGCATTTTAATGGCAATGACCTGCTACATGGTAAGCAATTCGGGTTTACTCGGGGCAGGTCAACTACTGATGCCGGTGTAGAGTTAGTATCGCATATTTTTGATGCTTGGGAGAAGTCGCAAGACGCTTTAGGCGTTTTTTGCGACTTGTCAAAAGCGTTCGATTGCGTACACCATGAAACATTAATCAGGAAACTACATCACTATGGAATAAGAAACACCTCTTTGGATCTTCTTACATCTTATTTGAGTGATAGGATACAAAGAGTTGACATTAATGGGAAACGGTCTTCGGGGTCTGTAGTTACAATGGGTGTACCGCAGGGTTCTATCCTCGGTCCTTTCCTATTCTTAGTTTATATTAACGACCTGCCTCATCTTGTCAAGAATAATCACGAGATTGTATTGTTTGCTGATGATACTTCATTAATTTTTAAAATGATGCGACAAAACACAAATTTCGACGATGTGAATAATGCAATCTCAAAAGTAGTTCATTGGTTTAGTGTCAATAATCTTTTGCTAAACGAAACCAAAACAAAATGTATTAGATTTATTCTACCTAATGTTAAACAAGTGAAGGCTGATGTAAACGTTAAAGGAGAAACTTTAGAAATAGTAGAAAGTGCCGTATTCTTAGGAATCACCTTAGATAATAAACTTCAATGGGGCCCACACATAGATAAGCTATCGAAGAGACTCAGTTCTGCAGCGTATGCAGTCAAAAAAATCCGTCATCTTACAGACGTGGATACATCTAGACTTGTTTATTTCAGCTACTTCCATAGTATTATGTCTTATGGTATACTGCTGTGGGGGAACGCTGCAGATATTAACACCGTATTTGTGCTGCAGAAGAGGGCTGTTCGGGCTATCTATAACATGGGTCCTAGAGAATCTCTACGTGATAAATTCAAAGAAATAAACATAATGACAGTACCATGTCAATATATCTATGAAAACTTATTGTACACTCATAAAAATATAAATCGGTTCCCTAAAAATAGCGATAAACATATTTTTAATACCAGAAATAAACATAAACTCGCTGTGCCCACAACTAGGCTACACAAAATAAATGTATCTTTTAAAGGGCAATGTATACGCTTCTACAACAAAACTCCTAGTGAGTTGCAAAAATTATCAGTAAATAAATTCAAACAAATTGTCAAAACCATGCTGTGCAAAAAGGCTTACTATAAAATATCAGATTATCTAGAGGACAAAAAAGCTTGGGACGGGTTTTGCTCCAACTCGAAAAATAACAACTAACAGGCTAAAGGTTTCTTCGTCGCTTCTTTACTTTAGTCTACATACCGAAGCGACAGAAATCAAAAAATATCACTTTATTTCCGTGTCAGTGTTTAGTTTTTTATTTTGACCTTTTCTAAGTGTACATTTATTGTATTTATGGAAATAAAGAGTTTTTGATTTTGATTTTTTTTTTGAACTCCGACGAAGGGGCCCCTCTTCTAGATTCCCTCTTCTCTCCTCTTCTAGATGGTCTTCGTCTTCCAGAAGCTTTTGCAGTTCTTCCGTAGTGAGGCCCTCATCGCCTTCTTCCTCACTACCGGAGTCAACTGCAAGAGCTTCAGCGAGATCCGCGCCCAAAAGAGCTTCTCCATCCTGTAAAATATTTAAATCTAACACCGAAAGCAAACAGACAATGCGTAAGCACCCGTACGTGCAAACATGTTATGGCTGGTATCCCTTGATGTTAGTAAACAGAATGATGCACTTTATAATTTAAAGCTGTTATTTGCCAAAAACCTAGGCAACTATAATTCAGGTTAAGAGATACTTATATAACTGACATGCTTCAGCACTACACACCAGAAGCAGAATTCCCAAGTCAGTAAGTTAGAAATGTAAGTAAAATTTTATCATACTAACATATCTTTGTATTCAAACCAATGCACCTGTAACACCAGCAGCCAGACACCTGTCCAGCTATAGACAGCGGCATTTCGACGTGGGTAAAAAAAGGTAAATTATTATTTTTATCGAACGATATTACAAAGTAATCTTTTTTTATTTAGATACAAAGTTTGCTGCAAAAATAAATAGTAAACACTTATGAAATAAACAATATTTTTGTTGCCAATTCAATCAATGTTCCCCTACAACGTTTTTTGAATACAAAACAAGAACACAAGAAGTAGTTCCTAAATTACGGAATTTGAACAAATAAAAATAATTCAATATCTAACTTGGTTTCTGGTAGTAGGGTAGATCTAAAAGACCATAATATATTAAAACGAGACATTTGATTAAAAAAAATTAGATATATCGTATTTTTTTAATAAATAAAAACTTGAGAGGTGTCAAGGGACACCCGGATGGAACGAAGTTCCTTTCGATTAATCGCGCGTCCTCGCGTCATCTTCAGTGAGGCCGCAGAAAACTGACATATCCCGCTCACTCCAATGACACGTTGCGCGAGCGAGCGGAACACACGATTGTTCGAATCGAAGCGCACCTCGGTTCAACTCGGCTGCGGTCGTCGCTTCGGTTCTCTTCGTCAAAATATCTCGTTACAACTACTATCCTATCCTATCCTAAAATCCTATTATCCTATCCTACTATCCTATCCTACTATCCTATCCTACTATCCTATCCTACTATCCTATCCTACTATCCTATCCTACTATCCTATCCTACTATCCTATCCTACTATCCTATCCTACTATCCTATCCTACTATCCTATCCAACTATCCTATCCTACTATGCTATCCTACTATCCTATCCTACTGTCCTATCCTACTATCCTAACACACGATTGTTCGAATCGAAGCGCACCTCGGCTCAACTCGGCTGCGGTCGTCGTTTCGGGTCGCTTCGGTTCTCCTCGGTTCTCTTCGTCAAAATGTGTCGTTACCACTTTTCGTTACAATTTTTTCCGTCTAGCCCCCTTTCACAACGCGCGATCGATAAGGAACTTCGTTCCAATAACATTGGTACATGGCTCATGCCATATCTAGTTAGATATAATAAAACGATCAGTTCTATGTTCTAGCATCCTCTCCTCTCTCTCACACACACGCAGGCATGCGGGCGGTGAGGTATGGATGGATGTTCGTTGCTTAGGTTTGGCAATCGGCATTACTCGGCTGACATCGTTGTTCGTCATCCGATGCCGCGCCACTTACCTCCTTGCTCTTCCGATGTCGGTGTGACTTTCGTTTGTTGTCGGTGGCGAATGTGGCGATCGGCATAACTCGGTTCGGCATCTCGTTGTCGTAGGCATTCGTTGTTCACCTATTCGCCATCCGATGCGAACAACGTACACTGACATCGTTGGTCAACAACGGTGTTAGTAAAAACGACCACCTCTAGTCGAAACGTAAACTGTAGTGCACTAGTAGTATTGAATGGTTCCCTTTGCGTCGTGGCTCTGCGTCGATACTAAAAATCTAATCTTATGCAAATTAAATATTATGCTAATTAGTGCCTCTGCGTCGATGTACACAATGAATGAGCTCACAATGAAAGTAAGTATTGGTTTAGAAACCAATACTTACTTTCATTGTGAGCTCATCTCAACACTAAAGCTAGAGCTTTAGTGTTGCGTTGCAATTTTGCCTTGTGCATCGCCAAATTGGAGCACCACTTCCATATGTTTTATTCATACGGTATCCATCTTTTAGTACGATTTTTCCTCCATTTTTGCTTTCAATAAAATAGAAACTCTTAACCAAGTGAGAACTAAGTTCAGGATCCGAGTTTCTCTCTTGATTGTCTTGGTTAATCCTTTTCAGAACATGTAGCTCAGCATTAATATCTATTAGAAGTTCAGGTTCTGGTACCGGGTGTGTGTCTTGGACATTATTTTGGGTGCTGCTAAAATGTTGCTGATCAAGATCGAATAGTACATAAGCGTTATCATAGTCGCTGTCATTGCTTCTGTATTCATTTTGTTGGACAGGTTCATCTGATAGACTGTTCAAGCCTGTATCTACATTGATGTGATCGGTTTCGTCTCCTTCCAAAATGTTGATAATGTTGACGAGCTCCAGTTTAGAAACGATGTACTCATCTGGCTGGTAAAATTCTTGAGCTTTTCCTATTATGGAAATGAAGTTCAATTGAGATTCAATGATTATATTACACAATCAATAAAATTGGGAAGTGCAGTGAATAAAAAAAAATGGTAAAAAATAACTAATTAAATATATGTGTTATTAATAATCTTGCAGTGGGAATTTTTATTAAATATTACATAAGTATTTAATTATTCCCAACAAAAAATAAGATTAAACTCCATGACATCTTTACATAATCTGTCGACCTACGAATAAGCACTCGCTTTTTTTTTGTGATCACAAATTATACTATTAAATCCACGGATTTAGGAAAACGGATGTAATCCTACCGAATCCAACGTGAACAACAGCAATGGCGGACTTGTCATTATCAATGTGTGTATTTATTCACTTATTCATTTATGTATTTAGTTTGCAACGTCAATTTGTCGGCGTTTATAGCCGTAATGGCAGCCGTTGGAGAAAATGATGTCAATGTGTGTGTATCTACATACAACCTACGTGTACGTACAGAGGATGGACAAATAATTGAGTTCATCGTTTATTTTCTTTCTGAGATTACCTACATACGTACATTAAAAAATCCTAAATCCGTGAGTAAATCAATGTAAAGTACTTACGTATTTTGTATGAATAATCCACCACCACATAGGTAAACACACGAAATGGCACAGACACTCCATTATACCTATCACATTAAAAGTCTATTCTCTTCCAGGGTTGATGGGTAACTGATAAGATAATGCTCGGTAATTTAAACAATAGGTGTGAATGAAATAGGCTGATGTGTGAAAGAGAGAAAGATATGCTACCAACCCTTGATGCTGCTGCTTCCTGCTTACCTGCTTATAATAGACAATGCCAAACATTAAAAGGTGCGAAACAAGCTGATAATTTATATGTACCTACTCTACACAGAGGTAAGATCTCTGTGTAGTCCAGTAGTCCATCCTTATCTGTTGCAATTGACTGAATATGTTGATTGAATTTTCTGTTGAATGACGACCTCTGTGGCGCAGCGGGCGAAGGTCTGCCTGCGACGCAGGAGGTTGCGGGTTCGATTCCCGCCTCGGGACAAATGTTTGTACGATCTGCAGACATTTGTTCAGGGCGTTCTGGATGTTTTCTATGTATAATAAAAAATATTTATCTAGTACCCATAACACAAGCTCTGCTTAGCTTAGGGGTTGGTAATGCTGTGTGAATTGTCCAGCATAATTTATTTATTTAATTGTCAATAAGGCACGAGCACTTGGCATGGGGCGGCTAAGGCGACAGGCTTGCTCTATGGCTAGTACTACTATTCCTACTGCCGAGACGACTGTACCAATGACCTTGAGTCGAGCGAGCCGAGTGTCGACGCAGAGCCACGTCGACGCACAGGGAACCATTCGTAGTATTGACGCGTTAACGTCTAAAACGGTCAACTAGCGGAAAAACCTGTTGACGTTTTTACGTGCCCCTGCCGGCATTTTGCAAATTGTTTTTTACTTTATTTACATTTGAACTACTTAGTATTATTTATTTACAATAAAACACTGTCCTCATTTGCCATAAATATCCCAAATTATCACTAACTCTCATTACCTATATTATATAAATAATTACTAAACTTTCGCGCAAAAAAAGCGTTGACCTCAACGTGTCACATAAACAAACTAATTAAACGAACGAAAACAATGAACCTGTTTTTCTTGGTCAGTCAGGGCTGGCGCGCGGCGCACGGAGCGCTTAGCCCCCGGAATGAACAAACATACATTCATCTCTTTCACTCTCCAACAATCTTAAGCTGTCGACTACTGCGGCGTCTCGCTCGCTCGTGTACAATGTGTTTTACTTTTACCTAGCGGTTCGAAGGTCGTTCGTTCATTTTCGGATGGTGTTCGTAAGGTGTTTTAAAAGTTCAATCTTCCATGTAACTTGTCCGTCAACGAACGAGATCGTATGTCAACGTCATAGTATGTCGTTGAATGAAATAATAAGTTGATAGAATCAACTTGTTTCGCGGTTATGAGAAAACGGTTGATTCGTTAAATGTAGAAAAACTGTTTTAAAAAACAGTTCGTTTATTCAACGCTCACTACTACTAAATATACGATATTTGCGAAATCAGTTTCTCTATGTTCGGTAGTGGGTACCCAACTAACATTTTGGTGTCAGATACAGTTTTTATTATAACTTTTACCTGTTTAATTGAGTAATAATTATCTCAGTTCTGACTAAAAACGTTATAAAGGAGTTAAAAAATAAATTTAGCTCCAATGGTGGTTTAAGAGTTAGAAAAGCGTTAATTACAGCAAGTATAGTTAAGATGTTGTAGCTTTAACCTGTTTGTAGCACTTATACCTATACAACAGTGCTCGCTGACTCGCGTCAACACTTATTGTTGTTTAGTTGTTGCAGTGAAGTGTCTTTTATAACTGTAGGTATTATATTGGCTATAAGGTGCAGACATGTGTTGTAAAATAGAGTTTGTCAAGAGTGTAAGATACACAGACACCAAAAGTTTTGAACAACTCATTTATGTAGGTTCAAGCTGTAATGTTAATTCTATTTAATGCTTATTGTGATAAGTAGATACACTATAAAGGCGTTGTAAAAGCAATGGTGTCACTGCATTCTTGGCTACAGATGTTGTAACTCAAAATGAGTAATAATTTACTTATGCGACGACTAAAGCTTTAATGTAAGTTCGCCATTGTTTTGGTGAACTATAACCTATAAATTGACTGGGTTATTCAATATTTGACAACAAAATACTTCATTATATAAGTTACTTTTGTAATTTCATTGATGCCACTTTATTTAACATGCCACTAGCCAAAAAGCAAAAATAAAAAAATGATACAAATTTGAGGTGCCTATTTTCTGTTTCATAAGTTTTATTTGAAATCTTTATTAAATCAAGAGCGCGTTAAAATTGAGATGGAAAACATGGTATACACTTACCGTAAAATCACAACGCCAGATTGTTTTCACTTCACAAAGTAACTTGAATAGGTATACTTTATTATTTCTCTGTTAGATAATGGCCATTCGGTGATTCACATTTAGTTGTACGCTAAATGATACCATAAACATATTGTAACTAGCGTCAAAGTGTCAAACAACTATTTTTAATAGGTCTAATAAAGTTTTAAGTGGTTATAACTCTTAGCCGACGTTTTTATATAACCTTTAGTGTTGACCAACCCATCTACAAGCACAGTAATATAGGTTGAAGTAGTAGCTGAGTATGAATCAACACTTTTGTGCAGGTTCTGTTACACCTTTATATACGAGGGGCGGCTGATAAGTCCGCGGCCTAAAATACTAAAAATACGAAAAGTCAAGTTTTATATTTTTTATTTCTCAATATAATCTCCCTTAAGGGATATGCACTTCTCACATCTGGAGTATAATGCTTTAAAACCACCAAAAAAATATTTCTTGTCTTTGTCTTCAAAATGTGTATTTACGGCGGCTATCATTTCATTGTCATCTGAAAATCTCCGGCCCCGTAAGTCCTTTTTCAAATTGGAAAAAAGGAAAAAGTCGCTAGGAGCCAGGTCTGGACTGTAGGGAGGATGGTCTATTTCAGAAAAGCCGATGTCTCGTAGGGCCTGCCCCGCGACGCGCGCCGGGTGAACAGGCGCGTTGTCCTGCAAAAAGAGCACTCCACGCGCTAACTTCCCGCGTCTCTTCTCAAGAATCTCCCTCTCTTTGCTGATCTGCAACTCTTCTGCTCTCTTCCACAATTTAACTCTGCGGTCGGCCAATACCAATTTTTCGACTTTTTTAACATTTTCTTCAGTCACTGCCGTTATTGGACGTCCCAGGCGGGGGTCGTCTTCGCAGCTTTCTCGTCCTTGTTGAAATAAACATACCCATTTTTTAACGATCGTGTATGAAGGCCCAGAATACTGAAGAACAGATGACATCTCTTCAAAAATGTCTTTCGACGTTTTTCCCTTTTTTACAAGGTACTTACTTTATTACGGCATGTTCAAAATTGCGAGAATTCGTAGATTCGGCTGACATGATGTTGTTCGATGTTCCACAAAATATTGAGTTATGAATTTAAAAAATAAAATATATAATAAAATATACCACTGAACCTCGCAATAAGTGATATCAGTAATAAGACGGTAGGTAATTTTTAAGTACCTTAGGTCGCGAACTTATCAGCCACCCCTCGTAACAGCTCTACTGGCTTTCTATAACCTTTACCTGTAAAATCGTGGGCCTCTTTCGTGGTTATATGGGAGTTAGAGGACTCTATAACTCCACTGTACAGGTATTATTAACACTATGATACTCGAATGGAACCGATATATATAATGATATACAGGTTGTTTTAACGCTATTGTGCTAGTTGGGTATGCATCCAACTGTGTATATCTGTTTATGGTTTGAGAATAATCGATGACAAGGCGCTTCTTATGGTTGGTATTTTTAGTAATGAGAACTTGAGCTCTCCAAGGTGACGTACTTTCTTCGTGTGCATTACCCCAGCTGAGATTGTTGAGGCAATTTTTTTTTTCTGATCGAAATGTCACTGGCATTTAGTTTCACAGCACCATTGATAAAACCATGGTGCTGTATCAAAAACTCATCCAAACGGACACGTTGGTTTTTAGTGTCGAAATAAATAGTTTTCATGTCTTTAAAATGGTTTTCTACATTTGAGCTTGATGCATAGTCGGTACTTTCGAAATAGTCATTCATAACGCAACTCCACAATGGTACTTTTTTCAATAATCGTTTTAATGTACTGTTGAACTCCGGTAAGAAATATTCATTTTTTATGTATGATGGTTCCATTAACTGCAAGTACAATTTTTCTGTTTGTATTCAGTTGTCATAAAATAATAGTAAAGGAATAGTTTTTGTCGTTTTCGTCATTTTCGTCGTTTAATTCAGTTACTATATCAAATTCGGTTTTTATTTCGTGTGTAGTAGTAGGTAGGTAGAGTGAAGTGTGCGAAGCCGGGCTGTACTGTGCGGTGTTGCTTTTGTTGTCTGATTCCGGTGTGAGATCTGCCCTAGTAAACTACATAGGTAGGTAGTAGACATAGTTCCTACCTGACTACTACCTACTTATTTACTAAGTGAAACTAGATAAGTTTATGTTGAAAAACAGTAATAGGTACCCGAATACAAAATATTAACAAACGTAGTTGTGCCATCTATTATTATTACTAGGTATTTAACTACCAACGGTGTTTCCGAACCAGGGTCACTGGTAGGTAAATTTTGACTAGCCTTACTCGAGAAAATATCTGTCTAGCTAGGTGTAGCAAACTACCTACCTACGTTAAAAATCATTAAGGTAAGTAGGTATACAATTCTCGAAAAACATAACTCACCTTCCGAGGTAGTCGTTTAAAAAGATAGGTAGGTAGGATACCAAGTGACTTGATTTCTTAATAATCTGAAATAGTTGACTAAAGTAATCCATAACTTTTGTACTCGAGTGTACCCAGGCCCAATGCGTCTCGTTAGCCAAATTAAGATGGTCATCAGTATGTATGAAACAGTCGCTTTTTAGTGGTCGTTCGAATTTTGTGGGATTACCAGGTAGGCTAAGACTGATTATGAAGTGTGGGTCTTAATTCAGTCAATCGTTTATAACTAGCTTAATACGAGACGTAGAGAGCTGAAATTTTCAGGATATAATAATCATTAATCACACTAGTTTATACCGACGATCTTGAGTTGAAAAGGTTTCTTGCATTTTGACGTCAAAATTATGATATCACCCGATGTGTCTTAATCGATATTATTCAAAAACGCGTCTAAGTGCCTTCTTGAAACTTTTTATGGTTACGAAGAATAACAACAAAAACCGAATACCGTTTATTATGAACCTGTCCATTGAAGAGCTAGAATTTTTTTAGGTTATAAAAAGAAGCCTGATTACATGAAAACTAATTTTTTCTATGTTATATGTAAGCACTAATCAAGGGCTACTAGTGTATGTATATTTTGTAGATGCACATTCAATGGTTTCCGAGAAATAAGATTTTGCAAAACGTTACCCCAGCAGGAAATCGAATATCTCAAAAACCTTAAGACGCACAAATTTTATTTTTAGTCGCACATTTATGCACAAATATAAGCTATCTGCCCATATAAGTTAAATTTGTCTAGGGCCATTCGTTTAGAATCTTCCTGCTGGAAGAACGTTACCCCAGCAGGAAACGTATTTTGCGTTTTATTCCGAAACGGGGACATGCACTATTTTTTTTTCCTGCCGCACATTTACAGTGAAGAACGCACTATTTATTAGTAAAACAAACTTCATTCTAGAAGAAAAAATTCAGCTGGGGTAACGCACACACTTTCTTCAATTATAACATCAACCAAAAGCTTTCTTATCTCTCCTTCGATAAGCTCCTTATCATGCTCGCTATGACTTCTTGATTTTATAGCAATCGGCTTACAATCAGAAAAGACGTTTGAAGACCATTGTACAGCAGGTACGGTCGCAGCAGCGACACCACATACATTCACTTTGATAGGGTCCTTTGACCCTTCAAACAAGAACTCCAGTAAAGAATGTTGTTCCAGAATGTCATGACCAATGATAAGGTCAGCGCGTAGGTTCTGTACTATGAGTAAATTCAAACCTTTATATTCATAATCTCCAATTCTAGCAGAGATGCAAGTTTGTCCCTCTACTTGAGAAGTAAGAGCAGTTGAAGCCACTAATATTCTCTGATTACTAGGTTTCTTCCTTAAATGTCAGAGATTAAAGAAGTCCTCATTCATGAAATTAATTGAGCTGCCTGTATCAATCAATGCTTGGGCGCGAGTTCCTTGGTTGTAAGCTGTTACAGTTGCCATTTTAAGAGAATCCGGTGAAGCCGCTATTATACATGCTGTTGTCTTACTTTCAATTTCGAGTTAATTGCAGCAGTATGTTTCTTACAGACATTAGCAAAGTGCCCTTTTCTATCACAAATTTGGCAGTTAACATCAGCTGCAGGACAATCTTTCCTAGGATGTACTTGCCCTCCGCAGAAGAAACATTTGCGCTTGAATGTAGATGCTGCTGCCACTAATCCATTCATTTCTGAACTCTGTACTACATTCAAATTTGCAGTATTGTAACTCTGTGTACTCGTTTCAGCCAATTCTATTGATATTGCCAGATCGCATTGTCAAGTGTCAGAGTAAGATTTTCAAGTAATCTTTGCCTAATTGCATTTGATGTTATCCCAGATATAAATGCATCTCGAATGTTATCACATTTATTCGTTTCAAGATTTACTGTTTCTTCGCAATCTTTCGACAATAATTTCAGAACTTGCAATTATGTATGTGTCAATGCTTTCTTCGCTCGTTTGCTTTCTAGTAGCTAGTATGTGCCTGGCATAAATTACATTCTTTGGTTTATAAAGATCTTCTCCAGTGTATCTATCTCAACGCTAGCTCGTCGGTTTCGCACTCACTAATGAATGTGTAGATGCTTGTTGATACGTGATTGATGAGCATGACTAATTTCTTTTATGGCGTTACCTTTTTATCTTCGTTGCAGCACAACAAAAAACTTTTCAAAGTCCTCTTCCAGTGCTCCCATTCCATTGAAGCAGAACTACTGGATGGATCTATGTCCAGTTTTTCTGGTCGAAGAAATCGTTCCATTTTATTTACGTAGTCACGAGAACATTTTGTGAATTAAATTGATAAATAGATGAAATCGTTAGAATAATTGGTTTTAATTCACAAAATTAATGTAGGAAAATGACAACATCATTTGACAATAACAAAGGTATCATGGCAACGAATCAAGGACAATAGCACGCTATGGAATCGGATTGTATTGAGATACGTGTTGTATGTATGTATTGTATGATAGAGATTTGTAATAGAGTTTATAGTCAGCTACAACTAGATTGTATTACAGGGCAGCAACACCACAGCGCTAGTGTTCAACGCAATGAAGGCAGCTGCAGGCCTGACGTTTGGCATGGCACCTTACATGTCATCATCATCAGCCTATATTAGTCGACTGCTGGACATAGGCCTCCCCTAATGAGCGCCATAGCGCCCTGTCTTCAGCTTGCCGCATCCAGCATCTGCCTGCAGTCTTTCGCAGATCGTCATCCCACCTGGCCAGAGGGCGTCCTACACTACGTTTGCCGAGTCGTGGTCTCCACTCAAGAACACGTTTACCCCAGCGGTTGTCGGTTCTTCGTGAGATATGGCCGGCCCACTGCCACTTCAGCTTGATAATTCTTTGAGCTATGTCGATAACTTTGGTTCTCTGTCGGATGTATTCGTTACGAATTCTATCCTTCAAAGAGACTCCGAGCATAACTCTTTCCATAGCTCGCTGAGCGACTTTGAACTGGTGGACTAGCCCTACCGTGAGTGTCCACGTCTCAGCTCCGTAGGTCATGACGGGTAGGACGCACTGATTGAAAACTTTGGTTTTCAAGCATTGCGGTATGGATGACGAGAAGACTCGACGTAGTTTCCCAAACGCTGCCCAGCCTAGCTGGATCCTCCTTTTGGCCTTGTTATGTATGCAACATGCAGGTACTTGTCCATCTTATTTTTATAACAAGATTGACTAAGTTAGGGTAGTTGTATATTTTTATGTGTCAACTCATTGTGAATTGCTACAAAGCTCAATACACGTAATTTACCGAAATATAGTGTTTTATTGGACATAACAGTGGCGACTTGGATTAAAAGTGAATTATGGCGACTAAATTAGTGAGATTTAGTGAATTCAACATAAAAGTGGACAATTGGGACAACTACATAGTGAGACTCAAATACTGCTTCGAAGCAAATGGAATCGACGCCGATTCCGTCAAAAGGGCTAATTTTTGTACAATTTGCGGCCCTCAGACATTTGAAACACTTCTTGCGTTAATAACTCCGAAAAAATCGAGCGAAGTATCTTTCGATGAGATTGTAGACATTCTGACGAAGCATTTCAGTCCGAGACCCAATGAGATATCGACATCATATAAATTTTACAAGCGCGATCAGGGGAAGGATGAAACATCTTCAGACTACATCGCTCAGCTGAGGAAGATTAGTACCGACTGTAACTTCCCGAACCTGGAGCGCATGCTGCGGGACAGGCTGGTGTGCGGCATGAGTGACCGCTCGTTGCAATACGAGCTGCTGAAGCGGGACCGCCTGCAGTACGCCGACGTCGTGGACGCCATGCTATCCGCCGAGAGCGCGAGCCGGGACGCGCGCATGATGCACGTCGTGCCGCCCGCCGCCGCGCCGCCGCGTGACGACGCCGCGCCCGCCTTTGAGCCGATGGAAGTGAACGCACTACGAGCTAAAACAAACTTTCGACTTTGCTACCGCTGCGGAGACCGTCACGGTGGGGAATGCCGTTTCATCAATGCAATATGCCATTACTGCAAGAAAAAGGGTCACATCGAGAAGATCTGCACCGCTAAGAAGAAAACTGCTTCTGGAAAAGTGAACTACGCTGACGACAACACCGACGAGAGCATGAACGGGATCTACAGCGTGGCCGGAGCGCGCGCGCGCGTGCCCGCCTACGAGATGCGCGTGACGCTGGACGGCGTGCCGGTCGTCATGGAGGTGGACTCGGGCGCCGCCGTCTCGCTGCTCAACGAGCGCACGTGGGCGTGCCTGCCGCCGCGCGCCGCGCCGCGCCCGCTCAGGACCAAGCTGCGCACGTGGAACGACTCTCAAGTTACAGTTCTCGGACAGGCCATGGTTTCGGTGACGTATAAGTACATTAAGCGTGAACTAAAGGCAGTGATAGCTAAGGGCGCAGGCCCAAATCTGATAGGACGAGGTTGGTTTGAGGCGCTGAACATATCAGTGAATGTAAATAAAATTGTAGATATTGACATATGTATCTGCGACGGAGGCTGTAGTATCTAAGTATGGAGAGGTTTTCAAAGACGAACTTGGTACCTACCGGGGGGACCCAGTCGCGATTCAGTTAATACCGAATGCGACACCAAAATTTCTAAAAGTAATATAACAGAATTCCCATAGTGTGGACGCCTCGCGCGCACGAACTGCGCCTGGGTCGCGCACGCTCCGAGCGTTACAACTCGTGCGTGGCTCGATCCGAGATTTGTCGGTTTTTAGTACGAACACAAAGGGGCGCGCAGTGTGCGCAGGACTCAGCCGTAGACGGTCGTTCGCATGGTCTTGTAATTCAGAACAAGATGAGAAGATATCAGCCGAGTTAGTTTTATAACACATCAACAGATAGCTCTGTTCTAAATTTCTTATTCCCTCTTCTACTTCTTTTGATAATTTAGTTTTAGATAATCTGTGGTTTCACGTTAAAGCAGTGCTGCCAACTTGGCATTTTTGTGGCTAGATCTGGCAATTTTCTACGCCCTAGCATTTTTTGAATGATTTGGCAAAAGGGCTATTTTCAAACCTTATTTCAGTTCCTTTTTTTCATTGTCCTACAAATTTTATTTTGTTGCTTACAAGCGTGTCGAAACTGCTATAAATTTTTCTCAAAAGTAGTTTTTCTTACTTTTTTTGAGAAAATAAAACTGTTTTTGTCACGCTCGTTGGCAGCACTTCTTCAGAAAGCCGTTAGTTTTCTTTTCAGTTTAACACAAATCATGGTAAATATCCCGTTGTTAATGACTTTAGTCTTTTCAGTTTGTTTACTGATTTCAATTGATGTGACTTTAACGAAGACCTGGCTTGTTTTTCCGATTTTGACGATTCTGCTTACCCTTCCTGACCCGGCGAACCCTTGGATTTTGACGACTGCGCTGATAATCGACCCTTGCAATTCAACTTGGACTCCTGTTTTGTGCGAATCGGATTCGGAAATGTCGGCTAAAAAATGCTGTGTCCCAAACTGCATTATGACCCGTAAGTTCTTTCAGGCATTTAGCTAAGCTGCATGTTATTACATGACCAATAATATGTATAGACTTCTCTCTAACCTAATACATATTAAAACTTTCATTTTATCATTGCAGGGGAAGACAACACTACTTTGCACTTATTCCCAAACCCCAGTAAAAACTTGGACAGATTCAAGTTATGGATAAATGCCATAGGCGGTGATATACTGTTGTTGGACAGCAAAAGTGTTTTTGAGCGTCGAAGAGTCTGCCACTGTCACTTTGAGCGTAAATTTCACACGCGAAGTAAAAGGCTTGGTCCAGCTGCAGTACCTACATTATTCTTGCAAGGTAAATAACAAATTAGTACAGTAGTGGATATATGTCTTTTCTGGATATCATCTATTCATCATGACATAGAACTACCCTGTTGCGATACCGGTCGGATCCCTAACAGCCCTATGATTCGATTAGTTTACTTACCTACCCTGTTCAGTTGAATGATGACATCAGATGTACTGTTGCGATACCGGTCGGATCCCAAACAGCCCTATGATTCGATTAGTTTACTTACCTACCCTGTTCAGTTGAATGATGACATCAGATGTACTGTTGCGATACCGGTCGGATCCCAAACAGCGCTATGATTCGATTAGTTTACTTACCCTGTTCAGTTGAATGATAACATCAGATGAATTGTAACATCTATTCAATTTAATACTAGATATTTGTATGAGAATTCACAATGACGAATGGAATAAATAAATAGGTAGCCCTAATCTAAGCAGAGCCTGTGTTATTTGTACTAGATAACTGATATACATACTACACTACATCACATAGATAGATATTTTTTTTATCATACATAGAAAACGACCAGAACATCCGGAACAAATATCTGAAGATCGTACAAACATTTTGTCCCGAGACAGGAATCGAACCTGCAACCTCCTACATCGCAGGCAGACCTTCGCCCACCGCGCCACTGAGGTCGTCATAGGTAGTGCTAATACGAAGATTATAAAATGTAAACATACTATCATATATCAAGTAAGCTCCATTCATTTGATTAGAGCGCTCTCTTATATGATCGGCTACGTTATATGATGTAGCGTCAGACTGTTCAGCTCGAATATTGTTTGTTAAAAAATAATCTACCTGCATTATCTACAATAAGTAATTGATGTAAAAAGCTATATTGAATAGAAATTCATGATATTTTATGAATTTCTATACAAACTTTACCAAGTTTATTTTTAGATAGGTACCTACCTACATAACAGGATTTTGTGAGAAATATTCATCAAATGAAACAAATAAAGTGGTGATCTAATTACCAAATTTATTCAATAATTTAGCACATGGTTTTCTATTTTTGTTATAAGTTCTCTCATACATACATAAATATCATCCATATAACAATTCTTAACAACATGTTGTACACAGACATCAGCTTTACACGGACATGCACCTGCAAGTTCTTTTGAAGTAAGATCACCCGTCGTAAGGTCGTAAATTTCTATTCTAATTAATTTTGTACCTCCCATGTTCGGTCTCTTAATACACGAGTAAAATATATTTTCATCATTGCTTCTTTTGCGACTCGTACTCCCATTTTTGTTCATCGGAATGAAATTAAACAGTGATTCTTCGCTGTCCTGTAAAAAACAAAAGTAAATCAATTGTAATATCAACCATAGATTAGGCAGAATACCGCTAAAAATTAAATAAGATAAAATTTGGATACTTACAGCCATTTAAATGAGTGTTTTACTTTCTTGGCGGTTTCGAAGTGATTAACGTTCCTCTCGTATCCACAACCCGAATTTATAGGCAAATGTTTCGGTCGTTTTAAAGTTCATAATCGATCATTTTCACATTTAGATTTGCTTACACAACGGAAAAAAGATCGAGCTACGTATTGGTGTACACGTGTAACGCCAAATAAGGGTGTCCAACGCATTCTTCAGGATCTATGTATGGATTTTGACACAGTCAGCTATTATGCACAAACATCATCCTGTCGGTATACGACACACACCTAAACATTTGGTGCAAATAAATAAGGCAGACTTCAGGATCAAAGCCATCACTTGCAATAAGCAAAGCCAAGAGAAGCACAGCAAGCAGGAACACTTCACAACAATAATTATGTAAGTACCTATTCTCGTTTATTTCTTACCTCTCTTATAATATCTTAGGTATTTATATATATGTATATATCTACTATGAGTATACAGGGTGGAATTTTGTAATGCCACCTGGAGGGAAAGTACTCTTAATACTGTAGATAGAAAATGTTACTCAAAGAAAACATTCCTTTAATTTTGAAAAGAAAGAAAACTGCATTCAAAGATTTTCGAAAATTCGCTATTACACCCGGGAATCGAACCGACTAAAATCTGTAAAAATTACACCCTGTATTTTTATTGCATAGATCGTTAGGGTCAATTATAAGGATGAAATCTTTCTAACAAACTTAATAAATTAAATGAAAGGAAAACCATGAAATCTTAAATTATTTCAATTATTTACATTATAAAGACAACTAACTAATTAGTTGCTCAAAATGGGCTCCATTTTCACATAAATTACACAAATTTATTCTTCTAACGAATTCATTTCAAGTAACTTGTAATAACGTGTTGTGGTGAATATTATAAATCGTATTCTGAACTTCAACTCTCAACTCGTTCGCATTAGATTTCATGTAAATTAGATTTTTTAATAATCCCCACAAAAAAAAATCTAAAGGCAATCTAAAGGGGTGAGATCTGGTGATCTCGCAGGCCATCTGATTGTGTCGTTTTGGTACCAATCCAGGTATTAAAATGGTTATTAATGTAGGCAGTAGTGATTCTGCTGTTATGGGCTGGAGCACCATCTTGTTGTAGAATTATTTGGTTTCACTCTGCCTCGGGGAAACCATTTAACTCATTTCTTAAGAGATCCAGTATTTCAAGATACTTAACGTATTTCAAGATACTTGACAGTGTTTAAATGACCTTTAAATGATAATTATTAATTACTGACACAAATAAACAGATGGATCTTGAAGTTAAAGTGCTTAGCTTGACCCATTTAATTTATTATTTAAGATTTCATGGTTTTCCTTTCATTTAATTTATTAAGTTTGTTAGAGATATTTCATCCTTATTATTGACCCTAACGATCTATGCAATAAAAGTACAGGGTGTAATTTTTACAGATTTTAGTCGGTTCGATTCCCGGGTGTGGCAAGCGAATTTTCGAAAATCTTTGAATGCAGTTTTCTTTCTTTTCAAAAATAAAGGAATGTTTTCTTTTAGTACAATTTTATATCTACAGTATTAGGAGTACTTTCCCTCCAGGTGGCATTACAAAATTCCACCCTGTATACTAATTTTTGTTCATACATTTACAGGTCGAGATCAATGCCAGTCCTGAGTGAGGAAATTTTCCCCCCATCGTCGGACGACGAGGCGAAGGTAGCCTCGGGGAGGAAGAGGATCTCTCACTATGAGAAGACAAGGTGAGTTACAAGTACCTACTTAGATTTTTAGTACCTACCTGTTTTCTCATTTACTAGTTGTGGAAAATTGTTTTTAATATAGAGGTAAAGAACTCATATGGGTACCTATTATTATATATTAGTAACATTTTTTTTTTTCATTCATTCACAGGCCCACGGTTTCCGGGGATGAGAGCCATCATCGGGCGGATTCACAGAAAAAACAAACAAAAAGGTTAGCTAAATTTGACTGTCTGTTTACTCTTTTAATCGATGGGTCAACTTCATAATATTTGATATGGTAGAGTTAAAGTACTCATACATCATTATAGTAACTTTTTTTATGTTCACAGGCAGCATTCATCGGTTTCTGGAGACGAAGGTGTGAAGGTGTCGAAGAAGCAGTCTCCGACATCACATCCTTCGAAGAAGAAGTCGTCGCCAGTCATCAACCCCATCACGCCAGTCAAAGCCACGATGAATGACCTCTTCGGGGAGGATAGTGAATGTGAGGAGACCGCTGTTTCACCTACGACACCGTCACCGCCGGCGTTGCAATCAATTTTTGTCAATAGAGTTGCAACGGGGCTCTCCAGACAAATTTTACCGGACAAGCCAGGTACCCACTACGTGGAAATAAAAGTGTATAGATGTAGCGACATCGAGAACGTCATGCCGATAAACAGATGGCGCCACTCGGTGTCGAGTCTTAAAATTAAAACAGACACAGACAGTGTGTTATGGCAGCATCTTGCCAATGTAGTTAGTGCTGCCAGGAAGGAATTCCGAGGCATGCCTAACACATTCACTTCTAACTTTAGTATGCACTTGTAGTGGGCAACTAATTACATTGGTAATATGTCTATACTATATATAACTTTTATTTTCCACATAGTAGGTACATGTTGTACGGTTAATCTATCAAGATTAATATAATAGATTGTAAGCATAATGTAATCATCATTGAAATATAATTTCTTTTTTAATTCAAAAAATCTTTTCTTTCTTTGCAGTCAACATCACCGATATTCAAGGCCCTGTTACTAATGATGAAATTATTAAATGTGATATATGCGATATAAGAGTAAAAAGAAATCAGTATCGATATCATTTGAAAACCGAATTACATAAATTGAATTCCATGATTGCAATTCAATTTGACAGTATATATATCATGAATACAGCATTTGTGCTTTAAAAAATGTAATCTGTTTAAATAAGGGGTGTATCGATAATAAAATTGTATTTTAACCGAATTATACTGTTTTATTTGACCGAATATACTCACCTCTTTTAACATTAATAAGATTATTAGGATTAGATCAATTGTAAGTTACACATTAACACTCAAACTGAATTTCAATTAACTTTGACTCTGTACTTTAAGTGTGAACAGCTCAATAATGAGTAGAATGAGGTAGATTAATGATTTGAGGGAAACTGAACAGGGTAGGTAAGTAAACTAATCGAATCATAGGGCTGTTAGGGATCCGACCGGTATCGCAACAGGGTAGTCTATGTCATGATGAATAGATGATATCCAGAAAATACATATATCCACTACTTAGTACCTATCACAAACTTTGTGTTATGTATGTATTTTCAACCTCAGTTGCCCACAAAGTAACTTCTTTAGATTGAATTGTTGGTTATTGCACTAAAGCAATCTACTTACGGCTAATTTATAATGTTTCTTTTAGGTGTCCGATCCCTTTTTTTTTTTTTTTTTTTTTTTGTTTTCGAGGGGAAAAATCTGCGAACAGATACCATACTGCATGTAGGGTACAGTATGGTTATGTGGGGTTGTCGAAGTTTTAAACTTCGACGACCCACTAAAAGACCCCCCGGTGGCCGGCCTCTAAGCTTAAATCAATGGGCCTGGGAACTCCGATGGACCGCGCCAGGCCCATTTCGCATTGCCAAATCGCTCGTCTCCGAGGGCGTTCACACTACCGCCCCCAACGTACCACGATAATTAAGATGGCACGCGCCACACAGTGATCCCTACCCTTGCAAGATATAACCAACATCCACAACCAACCTTTGCAAGACTTATCAAGCATTCACAACCAACCTTTGCCAGACTTATCAAACGATTCCACAGCACATGCTGCAACAACTTCGGAGCAGCCTGTTACATGCCTAAAAGAGCTGGAACCATCGACATCAAAAGGTGAGATACATTTTTGGAGATATATATGTCGCCGCAGTGAACCTTCAGCCGACCAGTTTGAAGAACCCTTATTTAAAAACAACAACGCTTCTATGATAACCTTAGTAATATCTGCAAATTGCCATCATAAATCTTAAAATAATATTTAAACTAAGAGTTAAGTTATCAATTTATGATTAGTTAGCTTTTCTATAAATCAATAATGTTTTGATACCAAGTACTCAAGTCTACTAATTTTTGAAAATAATTTTTATAGTAGTATAGTTATATACTACTATTATATTATATATATTATAATATAGTTATATAATAGTAATTTAGTTAGATTTCTCTACTATTAAAATTCCTTAAATAATTAATAAGGAATTTACAAATAGGCTTGAGATTGAATGTAAGCATTGAGATTCCAATTTTAAATTAATAATGATATCGCGGGTGATTTTGTTAAAACCTAGGTTTAGCTAGCGGTATTTCTACCTGAAAATCATAAAATAATAAGTAATGGATTTAGAAATAGATCTAAGATTTAATCTGAACGATTTTGTAATATTAAAAGTTTTGTGACCATCTGTCATTACGTCAGAACCTTGTTTAAAAGAATTGTAAAGTAAATGTGAAGCTATCTAGTTTAAATAGCATTCTAAAATCTTTAGGGAATTATTAATAAATTTAGAAGTCTTTATGAGATCCATCCCTCATTGTTGCGTAACATTGAGAGCAAGTCGTGAATGTCTGAATTTGTAAGCAGTTTAATTTATTTTGTTTTAATCGCCTTCAAAAATGCTCAAATAATTATTATTTAATTTAAATAGAGTTTTTGTGTCGAAATCAATGTTATTTTAAGTGATTATTGTGAACTTGAAGTATTCTTGATTTTCCCGCCATTTTCGAACGCTCGTAACGAGTTTGTTTGGAGTGGAGGGGGAAAATAGCGGGGGAAACATCGAGAATATGGAAAGACCGACATTCTGATTGGAGGTGTGAAGCAGACAACACGTGTAAGTTGAAGCCATTGTAAACTTCAAATAAAAATAATTTTGTAACCCTTGTGAACGATCTTTATTTCATTTGGTTAGTTTAAATTAATAGCTTCAGCCTAGATTTTCCCTTGCTTTTTAAAACATTAAAATTAGTAAGCGAGCTCGTAGGTTTGAATGGGCTGAGTAGATTTTTATAATTGCTAAGGCAGGATCGATGGCCGAATCATTAGGTCGTCGGTTCTGCTTATTTTAAAAACCCTAGTTTCATGATTTATTCGTTATCAGAAGTGGGATTGTGTCCACAATCCCTCGACTCTGCTACCGTTACTGCCCTCTCGTTATCTCAGTTTCAGGTCCTGGCTGCAGCAGTCGCATTCTACAAGATGCACCGTGAGCGAGCCCGGATAGGATCCACCAGTACCAGAGCCACCGACCACGTGCACACCTTATGGCGCCAACACGTGGACACAAGATGGTGCAACCACTGCAGCGAACATGCCCGCCACGTGGGCGCGGGGTCCAGCAGGACAAACGACGCATATTGATGCAAGCCCGGTAGTATCTCTCCAAATAGGTATTGTATGTACCTACTAGGGCATGCATTCCAAAATTCCGAAATTTCGCAACTCCGGAATCTCGGACAGTTTTTTTACTATATTTCAATTCCGGAATTGAGTACAATATCGTAATTTCGATATTAATAATCGAGTACATTTTGATTTATAATTTACTCTATAAACGCAATAATTCTAGTCGTTACTTTGTTTTCGCATTTTGTTGTTCAGCAGTTGTCAACGTAAGCGATTTAGGCGATTAGGCTACTTCAGGAACAAGTTATTTTAATTAGCTGAATCACAAACAAACAAGTTTCAGTAAAAATCATAGCCACCCTATAAATGAAGAACGATGGTCACCCTATTGGTTTATAGTTGGTTCGTGTTCGGGGAATACCCTGAATTTGTCTTAGATATAATGAAACCAAATTTAGGATACAATAAGGTGATAAGTATTAATTGGACTGTTTGTGACTACCTAAATTAATGGTGTAATAATTGAGTTCGGGCAACTTCCAGCTACATATTTTTTCATCACTTTCGTTTTAATTTGTGCATTGCTGAACAGCGCTTAGTCGCCATTACATCTTTCTCGCGAGTGCGATGCGACGCTGAGACAAAATGTAAGTATTTTTACTTTAGCAGGTGTTATACTTAATTGTTTTGTCTAAATGTGTCTAAATGTGATGTGATGGCACTTACAGGTTCAAACTGAAAATCAGCGTTGATCCGCGCGCACGCGCGGGTCAGCACAGAGCTGAGTTTGACCCTTTTTGGCCAACAGGGGCAGCACAGTCGCCACTTGTACACTGTATCTTTTGCCCGTAACTACCTGTTTTTTTTGGCAAAATAAATGTATCTTTATCTTTATCTTTATCTAAATTGGTAATATTATGTATTTTGTGTAAAAACCAACTCTGCAAGAGCAGTTAGATAAGGAACTGGATAAATGCAAGAAAAGTCGCAAGAATCTAACGACCAATTTTGACCTTGCAGGGTTCGTGAAAGTAGAGAAGGCAATGTATGATAACGGAGGACAACGAGGTGTGCATCTGACAGAAGCTTATAAATATCTTTTGTGTGTTCTGCCTACGAGTGTCGAGAGTGAAAGAGTATTTTCAAGTGAAGGCTACATTTGTAACAGACTTAGAAGCTCGCTTTCTGACAAAATGCTAGATGCCTTGTTATTCTTGAGAACACACTACCAAGAACAGCGTTTCCTCTCAAAAAAGCGAAAATTCTACAAGTCAAGTGTTAATTTTTTTCTCAGTGCATTGCCAAATTAATATTGTTGTGTCTATTATTAAGTTTATGTAAGTTTTCAAATGTGAAACTAATATACCTATTCGTGTTTTATCGTAAGATTTCGATAGATAGTCCTTAATAGATTAAAAGACTGTTAATATAACACATTTAATTTGACTCGATCCTTTCCTCAAAATAAAAAATGCCAATACCGGAACCAGTTTCGGAATTCCGAAGTTAGGTCTCCAATATCGAAACTCAGTTCCGGAATCGAAAACATTCCGATATTGCATGCCCTAGTACCTACCTCCTGATTTGTAATGAATGCATAAACATTATGGTCGCTATAATACCAAGTGTGTTTTTCGACGACAAAAATCATCTGGTGATAAAATTAAGATAACCGCCTAGGACCCATGCATGACTCGGACTGTAGATTCGAAGTCCGCAAGTGGTGCAATGGTATCAGTAGGACCAAAAACCTAGGCACACATTTGACACTGGTTACAAAAGAAAATAGTAATACTAGATATTGTGCACCCTAGGATGATACTCGCTTTGTGTAGCCCTCGCTTTTCGATTCTCTCACAAAGAACTGTGGCACTAGTCCCACGCATGACTCCATAGGACCGGGTAACTATTAGCCTGAGATCATGGAAATGAGAAACGCATAATAATAATTTATGAAATATAATTTACTACGTAACGAAAAATACAATAAAAGAACGGAAATGAAGTAGAACTAGTATTTGATTTGAAACAGTTGGTTTAACAGCAGCCCGTTGCAAAAAAATCTAGAGGTAGCTCGATAATTAATAAAGATTTATGAATTATTTTCACAGTCCAATAAAACACCATGCCTTGCACAAAACTAACTCAAAATTAAGATTTGACTCTTTATTACTAATACTAAATGCAAGTGCCTCCTCTAGATTGAAAAGCTTTTGCTTTTGAGTCTAAAAATCCAACTTTGTTTATTCCTTTTGCAAAAATTGTTCGTTTGAGTTCTTGATATGTGGGTACCTTCCAGTTCCCTCAGCGTGTAGGTCGCATTTATGTGTGGATGGATAATTTCCAGCTCACATTTATTGTAGTTGGAAGTTGGAGCTCAAGTCTTGTCTTGTTAGTGAGTTATTAGTATGAAAAATCTTGTATAAGCGTAGCCGTGTAGGTATGCTTTTCTGACCGCAAATTTTGCTTTAATTTTGGCAGATGACTTTGCAGGGACTTATGTAAGTACCTAGGTACTACCTAAAACTTGTGGAGGAAATTCTTCGCTTACGTAGATGTTCTAGTTGGTTGTTATTCTTCAAAATGTTTACCATCATTCCATAAGTTGTGGTTATGTTTATAGGACTTTTGTCTCGTCTTATCATTTAGTTTTATTATTCCATTCCTTCGTGGATGAGATTGAACTTCTACTTGATGTTTTGGTTCAATTGGATGTTAATCTTCCTTCCTATTCACGAAGTAGGTACTATGTTCAGAGAAAGAGGGGTGCTATACTACTGTACCAGAATTGAAGAATCGATAATTTAAGTAGTTTTAACGTTTATTTCATTTGTCTAAAGCTTCTAAAAGAATCTGAGTTACTACATCACAATGTATGAGTCCTACCGCTAACTAGACGATCATTGGCCACTTTAAATCATAATTTTAATACAAAACTTACAGTAAAATACTTAGTTTTATTGATAGATGATCACTATTGAACAGGTAGGGTAGGGTACGATATTTCCGAGCGTTACAATATGCTACTTTGATCCGAACTGCCAAAAAAACAGGAAAGCCTTACCTTGTGCAAGAGCTCACACATGACGACTTTTACGACATGAAAGCCCTCCAAGAATCTTGGGGGACTAATTACAATGTGGATGAGGATAATTATCAGCTAAAATGGCATGACATCAAACAACTTCGCGTTGAAAAGAAAGAGCCCGTGTCTTTCTTCTACAAAACATCGTTCGAAGATATCAACTTTAAGAAAGTGTGCGTTCGAAATCGTACAAGGCGCTACAAAGATCAAGGTTTTTCTCCCTTCTCTCAACTCTGGCTATAAACAAAAAGAGAGACATAATGGAGTTAATTGAAAAAAATATAATTCCTGCTAATTACGTGAACTCTTATTATAAGAGAGCATTAAATTTAGAGTAATAGCATTGACTGAAAAACGAAACGCGGAATTCCTAACTAGGTATAATTTTTAGAAATTTATTCTTAAATTTTATACGTCATATTTTAATATGAAGGTACTTGTTGATCTTGTATAACATTGTGATAAGTTTTATTGTTTAATAATTTATGTAATTTTAAAAGACTTGTTACTTATAAAAGACTGGATACCTTAAAAGATAATGAAACACTAATTTAAAGAAAAGTACAAAACTGAATAAAAAGTTATAACTAAGTTTTAAGTTTGATCTTAGATAAAAGATTAAAAGACGTTTTATCTCGACTTTCGTATTGATTTGTTATAAAAGTATTTGTTGATTCTGTGAAATTTAAGTCAGTCATATTTTATTGTTTAAATTAAGGTACATTTAAGGCGTGCTGTAACGCTCGGAAATATCGTATCCTACCCTACCTGATCACTAGTGATTATCTATCAATAAAACTAAGTATTTTACTATAAGTTTTGTATTAAAATTGTGATTTAAAGTGGCCAATGATCGTCTAGTTAGCGGTAGGACTCAAACATTGTGATGTAGTAACTCAAATTCTTTTAGAAGCTTAAGACAAATGAAATAAACGTTAAACTACTTAAGTTATCGATTCTTCAATCCTGGTACAGTAGTATAGCACCCCTCTTTCATGGTCGTCTCAAACCATGATACACCCATGCTCTGAAACAACTGAAATTACATAGTAAGCGAAGAACCTATAATATCTCGGCATTGTGACTTTGTTTGGTTACTCTGCCTCTCCTTTTGCGGAACCTGAGAACTTTGCTTTATCCCGTATAGGTATAAGCCAAATTTATCTGGTTGGTGCCCCACTACGACGTTTATCTTTTCGTCTCCTCGGGGAAAGTCGAAAGCAGACGGCTATCGCCCTTCCCGTACTCAGTGATAACCAGACATTTAAAAGCAAAGCGTATGTAAATCGCTAACTCAGGAGAGTTTGATGGGGAATGATCTCAAGCGATCCAAATACATCCTACCTCACTAAAACTCTAGCCTACCTGATCCTATACCTAGTCCACGCGGGGAGTCCTAAGAAGTAAACGTGTGGAACCACATTCCAGTCCAACCGTAGGTCAAAACAATAGATTTAATAAACAGGTTAGTTCAGGGCGTTACAGCACAGGCGTTCACCAACACACTCAGGAGCGTTGCAGCATCGACAGAATGTGTTTAATAAATATAATAATAAATTAGAATAGTCGGTTCTGGGATGTAACACCATCCGTTTACAATACGGAGAATTATTAGAAATGAAAAGTGTGGGTTTACGTAACCTGAATCTGATTGATAGAAATTTGCAATCCATCCTAGAATTCCTCCCTGGTCTCGCTCGATGGCTGAGCCGAACGATTCCCGTCAAAAGAATTCACAATTCTTTCTATTCCTGTAAAACCTAGAAAAAACCCCAAATTTTCACTTCCCTTCAAAAACTCTCGATCTCCTCCCCCTGACATCTCTGTACCAACTATCCAGAAGCCCATTTTTTTTCCTAGAATCGTCAAATTCAAACATTACTAAACTGTCGTAAAAGACTTAAGAAGGTTGCTATCCTTCCAGCAAAGCGTTCGAACCGATTTACAGTTCAGAATATATTTTTAGTGTTACAAACTATATCAAAATGTGTTAATTATTTCTATATTTGCAAATTAAACGAACCAGCATAAACTGGACCGTTACAGTGCGTCTGCCATAAATAGACATAAAAGACTGGTTAGCGTAAGTTACCAAGATAGTTAAGCATTTTTTACCTAATAGTATACTTACATTGTGATTGTACACAGTCAGTAGTGTGTAGTTAACTACTAATAGTATGGTGAAACCCTAGTATTTTTGTTAACTCTGTTTTACTTTTCTAGATTGTATTCTTTTTATTTCGTGTCTGCTTATATTGTTTCGTATTGTAATAATCACTACGTCCAAAACCACACTACGGTTTTTGGATGACGATGTTGATTTTGTTAAAACATATTTTAATAAAAATGCTAATTTTCATAACTTTTTGTCTTTTGTTTTATTAACAACAGGAAAATTCCCGAAAGCCAATCAAATATGTCCTTGTTGTATATTTACACTTAACCAATATATGGTAAAATGATAGAGCATTATTTTAGAATCATTCAACAAAAATGACGTAATACGAAATAGTTAATTTTTTTTTGATGAGATAATTAGACAACAGAGCATTAAAACGAAAAATGCATATTATCGCTTACACGACGTTTATTTAGGGGAATAAACGATATACTATTGATTCACGTAAAATACATCACTTGAAACATTTAAGACTTTGGCAATACCTTCGATACAAAAGCAGATAACGGTTTTTCGTCGATTGTGAAAAAATTGGTTTTTCGCCTAGAACTAGACGCTGTCTAGTTCTAGGCGTGCGAATTGTAAACAGAAAATAAAATACATACCTGTGACCACAAGTCGATTTGAACGGTTGAAATTGGATTGGGATTCTAAACCATCACCTAATTACTCACATAACAACCCAAATGAGTCTTATTGTAGTTTTTTTATAAATGCACCAATGCGTTCAATTCAATATAAACATCCAAATCGATCATGGTCTCAGAAAAACGTAGCTTTAGTGAGTGGGCAGGTATTAGGGCTTTCGAATACCGGATTTTTTCAATACCGGTATTAATACCGCATGTTTTTTTCTAAATAACGGGATACCGGTATTGAAAAAAAAAACCTTATTTTTATCAGACTTTTAATTTTATTCTTTTTTAGAAGTATACGTATTTAGAGGGTAAAATTAATAAACAAAGTTTTATTGTCAAATCATATATTATTTACATGTAGGTACAATTATCTTTTTATATGACAATAATAATAAGTGTTATGAGTAATCACATTTATTATTATAGAATTTCGCAAAACTTGTCTAACAACATTTTGTTAAGTAATAAGAATCTCAACGATATTTGGGTTTTAACATCTAAGATATAATAACAGTGAAAATAAAAACTTTAAATTAGAAATCAACACATAATATCTAGCCAACAAAAGACATCTTAATAATATAATTTTTATACCTATTTACGAGTACTTTGGTTAATATTTACAAAAAATAATCATACTTAATAAAAAATCTAATGATTAAAAAAAGCTTAAATCACAATTTTACTGTCACATCAAGCACGATATCATTGGGCTGGGGCTCTTTCTTCCTGAAATTGCGTTCTAAGGAAATAATGAGCATCTAGGCTTTTATCAGAGAGCGAACTTCTTAATCGATTGCATAAAATATGTGACAGAGGAAAACGCTCTTTCCGCTTCTACACTTGTTGGCGGAATGCATAACAAATAATTATAAGCCATATCAAGATACATTTCTCGGCCACCTCCAGTACTATCATAAACACTCATTTCAACGCGTACAATAGAATCAATATCAATTACAGTGCTAGAAGAATATTGCCGTTTAGCCGTCTTCTTTTGAGTTATAGCTTGTATTTCTGCTTCTAGTTGCTTTTCAATCGGCAATTCACAGAAGTGGGCATGCTCTAACTCAATGAAGGAATGTCGTCGCTACTGTCACTGTCCATGGAAACAGTGGAGTGAGGTTCATGTTTTGACTCTGCATTCGAAAATTTGACGCGCTTTAATAAGTTCACAACGACGCGGTGGATCTCATTTGAGGTTGGTTTTGAAAACACATCATCCTCTTCTTCGGAAAAGAAAGCCTCGGCATCATGCAAGTATTGAATAACACCTGATATTATTAGGCGTCTCTGTTTTATACGCATTCTGAGGGCAGAGGCAAGATTTCGGCTTATGGTATTGTCTGCTTCGTCTAATTTTCGCAGCATGAATTTGAGACACGTATCAGCTGATAAAAGAGTGGCATCACGACGGCACAGTGCAGAGACAGTTGCCTTGATCACGCTGAGGCTTTGGTGAATGTCATTTAATAAGGTGATATCTTCATCATCATATTTAATATTCGATTTCAGATCAGTCAGTGCTTTAGTGGTGCTATCTTTGAGCTTCAAAAATCGACCGACCATATCGGCCATACTGCTTCAACAGGTTTTCACGTCTAGCATCAATTTAATCTCTTTGCCATGCTCTTTGGTTACGTAGCTTTGTAATATATCGATTCTCGTAGGCGATTTTCTGAAGTATCTTGCTAGTTTTCGCACCTTTTCGATAACATTTTTGTATACAAATTTTGGCGGAGTAGTAACTTGTGGACGTTCAACAGCGAAAGCCCCGTTTGTGTCGTCATCTGCACTATTTTCACTTTCATCGCAACTTGAGTCATCTTCAGAAGTTGTTGTAGCTATAAGTGCAGGTGCAGGCGCGCATTCCTCTGTTTTTTTTTGTATAAAACGTCAATTACTGCTAACTGCGTACACCGTGAGCTAAACATAGCTGATGATGACCACTGAAAGACTTTCCCATTTTGGTTATAACACTGGCGCCGTCTGTACATAGAGCAATCACATCTTCGTAAATAATCTTTTCATATATTTTCGAAAAAGCGGATGTAAGTGATAGATAGATAGATAGATAAAAAATTATTTGGTACTACGGACACACATACAATTAACAAAGATGATTTACAATTTAAACACAAGTACAATAGGTTTAATTAAGCAAACGAGCACTTTAAAAAGTAAGTGGGTTTTGGTACTTAGTTTGTGTGTGCTGCAGCACGACAAATAGGCCATGGCTCAGTGAATTTTTTTTTGCTTAAAAGCAAAACACTGATTTTCAGCCAAAACCTGATCGAGAGCGAGCAGAACGAGTACAAACGGACAGTGTGTGCTATTAATTAATGTGTTTGTGTAGCAAAGTATTGTGCAAAAATTATTGTGTTTGTGTAGCAAAGTATTCAAGAATTTTTGAAGATTACAAAAATAACAAATATAGATAAATAGAACATGACAATAGTGAAAAAAAAAAGAACAAAATGAAATGAACTGACGACAGTTTTATTTTTGGCATACGAAGTGCTTTGGAATACCTTCTATTTGCTTTTGCAATAAAAACTTTTTGAACATTAATTTAAATGTGTATTTAGTGTTAACATTGCTAAGTGTGTATTTAGTGTTAAGTGCTAAGTTGTTGTCTTTCATTTCTCTGATTTTTTTATTCGAATTATTTTTCATTACTTCTTTTTGGTTTATAATTATATTGGTAATGGTTGAAGGTCAATTTGGCAGGTTATGTCCACATTTTTTGAAAAGTTTCCGCAGATCGTTCGAGGTGCAAAATTTGCTTATTGGCAGATCATCTAAGGCTACTAATCTGCTTACTATCATTTCCATTGAATCAGAGCTTTTAAAGTAATCGCTGAGTTTAGATTTCTTTACCGGCGGTGGCAGCTCATCTTGTGTCAGAGATGCAGCACTTGCAGCAGCACTTGATGTTGAAGCTTCTTGGAATCGAGACGCCGAAGCATTACGCATTACACACATCACGCGAAGCTCGGTTGGTGATTGGTGGTTGCGAGCAATTCATCACATTACATTGCATTTGGCAAATAGTTTTATTGTTATGAATATATTTTTTTAAAAATAAACCTTTAACTAAAAATAACTTGTTGTAGCATAAAACAGCGCGCAACCGGCCCGAGGCGCGGCGCCTACCGCAGCTGCGAACTGATGACCACGCGCGACGTCACCGCTGCCCCGCCACCCGACGCGTCCCTATATAAGCCGCAACACGGCTGTATTCGCCATTCAGTCGCTCACCGCTTCCGCAATGGGAAGGTGCACCGACTAGACGCCTTTACACTACTACTGGTGTTGGTCGCTTCCGGACGCCCGCCTGGAACGGCTCACGCTCATAGTTGGTGGTACCTACCGTATACCGTGTCGGTCACTTCCGGACGTCCGCCTGGAACGGCTCTCGCTCGTAGCCGGTGGTACCTACCCTATACAGTGTCGGTCGCTTCCGGACGCCCGCCTGGAACGGCTCTCGCTAGTAGTTGGTGGTATCTAACGTATATAGGGTGTAAGTGCAACATCAATAAGTGACTTGTTTACAATTTGGAGTTGATGTTCTATATAAATTTATTGTTTGTACCAACTTCTGTTTTCCTTCACCAACACCTAGTAGGAGGACAAAGTACGCTACAAACTGGCGTCCAACGTTAAGACACGATCACAGACCAAGGAACAAGAAGCTATGATTTCAGCCGAACAGTTTGAAAAGCTGTTGTCAGCCATCGGCACACAACGGAGTGGATCTTTCGCCTCGTGCAACTTCTCCTACAGTGGGAAGAGAGATGGAGAAACCGTTGAGACATTCTTGACGGCTGCAACAGTTTTCAATAAGATTGAAAAGATAAGTGACAAAGATGCCCTGGACAGCATGCCACTTATCCTAAGAGAGGAAGCGGCTACTTGGTGGAACGGTGGGAAAGAAACCATCTCCTCTTGGGATGAACGTCAAGAAAGAGTGCGTCACGCCTTCGCTCCCAAACGACCTGCCTTTCCATTGTACCAGGAGATCATTGGGAAAAAACAAAACGAAAGCGAGCTTACGGAAGTGTTCATCTTAAAGAAACGGGCTCTTCTCGCTCAACTTCCAGGACCTGCACACACCGAGACGCAACAAATTGACATGATCTACGGTCAGCTGCGTTACAGGATAAGGGAGAAGATGCCAAGAGAGAACGTGAAGACTTTTGACCAGCTACTTAAAACAGCTAGAGGTGTAGAACAGTTACTTATGGAGAAGCAACCGCCATCCGCAGCAACCGTCGCTGAAGACGCACCAGGCAAAGAAAAGGAGAAACCTAAGAAAGTTCGATGTAGCTTTTGCAGAGTACCAGGTCACACAATCGACGTCGTATGCCGTAAGAAGCAAAGACCGCCGGTATTTCCACACCCAGTAAACCCACGGTATCCGCTACCGCGACTCAGGCTCCATCTCCGTCACAGCCCAAATTCTCTTGCTATGGATGCGGTGCGCCAGGGATCGTCCGATCCAAATGCCCGACCTGTACCCAAAAGCCTGCTGTCAAGGAAGTAAACTCGGAAGTAAGTTTCTGCTCGCTCAACGTCAAGACAGATGCCCGTCCCAGACCCGTCATTGGGATTGGAATCGAGACAATCGTGGGGAACGCGTACGTCGACTCGTGCGCCAAAACAAGCGTCGCTTCGTATGAGATGTATCAATGCCTCCTGAAGCTTGGGTACAAATGCGAGGAGCAGAAGGTAATAGTGACCTTGGCAGAGGGAGGAAAAACGCATAGGAACATACTTACGGTAAGAGTATCTATTTACCTTTGTGATCATGTAGTACCTACAACGATGATAATCTTCCCCGAATCCCGAGAAACACGCACTCTGCTAGGGATTGGATTTATCCAAGATGCAGGCATGGTGTTAAATATCCCACAGATGACCTGGCACTTTGTCGATGACCCAGATGTCATATACCTTCTACACGAGGAAGACGATGAGGAAGTTTCCATGGCACATGTAGAGATGACGCCATTGTCCAGTCCAACCCTCCGCAAGTTCGTGATTGATGCACAGCCGCCAGAGTTCATCTCCCCTATGACTGTCACACCACCAAACACGAGTGACTTCTTAAAAAGCATAGAAATCTTGCCTGATGGTGAAGGTGAGTCATGGTCACCCAGCTCTAATGAACCTTCCTTACCAGAAGCCAGCGCGTGCGCAGCCACCGATCTCCACGTACCCGCAAACATACGTCAGAGTGAGAAACCAGCGGCAACTAAGAAAAGCGTTCGCGATGACAACATACCATACGTTGTTAAACCAATAGATTGGTCCCCACCACCGAACAAACGGAACAGAACCTTGTTTGACGGATACTCACCCAGGTTTGTGGATTTTTTGTACAGAGATGCTCAGATGAACATCCATGGAGCGGCAGTCGAACTATCCCCGCACTCTAGGAAGCTCTTTCCCAGCGATGATGGCGACGATGATATCGAGATAGGTTCCATTTCAATCGAAGATGTCACCTCGGATCGACTAGATAAAACACAGAAAACGCAGTTGATCTTGTGGGCAAATAGAACAGCGTTTGAAGGAACTACGGAACCGACTTGCCTGGCAGAACATTGCATCAATACGGGTGAGCACAATCCTATTTCAGTACCCCCTTATCGCCTATCGCCTCCGAAGCTCGCTTTACTGAGACAGGAAATCGAGAAGATGTTGGATGAAAAGGTCATCGAGCCGTGTTCTTCACCATGGTCTGCACCTGTTGTTATGGTCCCCAAGAAGGATGGATCGGTACGTGTTTGCGTGGATTATCGCAAATTAAACGCCATTACAGTTCTAGACGTCTACCCCATACCGAGGATGGATGATTTGCTACATGCAGCAAAACCTACTCCATACATGACAACGCTCGATCTACGCGCCGGTTATTGGCAGGTAAAGGTCAAAGAGGAAGACCAGGATAAAACCGCCATCATAACCCCATTCGGAGTGTACAGGTGCAAGCGCATGCCTTTTGGACTCCGTAACGCACCTGCCACCTTTCAGCGTCTTATCCTGTCGGATGCGCGGCCTTGATGCGCAAAAAATGCAATTTCCGCGGTATTATAATGGGGGGCCTTCGTGGGTGGTCCGCGCGTGCCGGCCGCGCGGTATATGATTGATGTTTACTTTATATTTTACTACTGCAACAATGTAGTATCATACCTTCATGAAATCAGCTTGAAATATTCTAACCCTCCGAATAATAATTATTACTTGTTTACTGATGAACGCATCACTACTCGAAGTCAAAGATTGAGAAAGCGAATGGATTCCCGCTTTACGTACGAAAACCGCCAAAAGTCAAAAATTAAAAGATTGTTTAGTCAAATACGTATTCAATTAACAAATAAAAACACCATGTTATATCATAAAGTCAACAGAAGCATAACTTCCTATTCATTTTTTTCAAGAAAAAGAATCACAAAATAAGGGTCAAGGTCGGCGCGCCGAGCGCCCAGATGTGAAGAGTGTCAAGTTCCAAGGTTTTTTATGAACTTCACAACAGTGAAGTGGCCTGTTTAATGGCTTGAGTCACAAGAGTAGTTTATAAACAATACTCAGACAAAGGTTCACACATCCCAAGCTTAATATTTCAAGATTTGTAAACAAAATACCAGTCCCCTTGAAACCCAACACCAAATACACACTATCAATTTATGTGTTGTAGTACAAAGTAGAATCAACGAGCTAGGAAAAAACGTTTGTATCCAAAAACTACAATATATTTACAATAGATTTGTATTAAAATAATAACCCTTTACCATACAAAAACATTTAGGAATTAACAATCAAAACTTACAAAAAATCACAAATTTCTATGATAACGATGCCAAGGATCTAAGCAACGAAACTGGATGTGGCATGTCAATATTTTCATCCGATTTTTTTTAGTTGCTTTATTAGATCTTTAAACTCTTGTGATTAAATAAATATAAAAATAAATTAGTAATACGCCATATAAAAATATTTAGAAAAAAAAATAGAAAAAAATATACGAAAAATAAAAAGTTTTTTTTTTTCTTTTAAATATTTCACTTGGTTACTACACTAGGCCAAGTTTTTTCTAATCAGCAGTAAAATAATAACGCAAATAAAAATATTGCTAGTTGACATTGATGATGGTCATGCCACCCATACCGAAAAGCCACATCCATTCGTATCTAGATCCGGCACAATGGCCGCCATGTCAAGGTCAACGACCCAAAACCCCGGCAGTCTGGGGGTTATAGACAGAGTCAGAGTAAGTTCAGAAAATGTCAAAGTTTTAGCTTATCTGGATGATTTGATCATATTTTCCACAAGCTTCCAAGATCACCTGACGACACAAGACCTGGATAAGGTATTGAAGAAACTTGCAGAGTACAACCTAGAAGTTAACTTCAAGAAGTGTCGTTTCTGCTGCTCGACCGTCAAGTATCTAGGGCACATCATTACCCCAGAAGGATTAAAAGTTGACCGCGGCAAGGTTGCAGCAATTCGTGAGTACCCTGCACCTAGTAACTTAAAGCACCTCATGACTTTCTTACAAACCTGTTCTTGGTTTCGCCGGTTCATTCCTAATTTTGCAAGCATCAGCGAGCCCCTCACTCGTCTTACACGAAAGAATACCAAATGGACATGGGACGATAAACAAGAGAAGGCATTTCAGGCATTGAAGACGTTCCTCACTACGGCCCCTATTCTACGACAAGCAGACGAGACCCAGCCGTATATCCTCAAAACAGACGCGAGTAACTACGCGCTTGGAGCTGTTCTGATGCAGGGGGAGGGACAAGACGAACGACCCGTTGAATACGCGAGCAGATTGCTAAATACGGCTGAAAGGAATTATTCTACAACGGAAAGAGAAGCTCTCACTGTAGTATGGGCAATCAGCAAATTTAGAGGATACATAGAAGGTCTCCCAATTACAGTGGTAACTGAAATGGTTAATGTCATTGCGATCTCCAACAGGTCGATTGGCTAGATGGGCGCTGCAGATACAAGCTTCCAACATCACCATAAAATACACGCCAGGACGAACAAATGTAGTTGCTGACACATTATCCAGACCAATTTGTAACCAAGAGACGACAGAGAGTTGTGGTATTTGCAGTCTCGTCGTAGATATGCCAGCTCGTTCTGCCAGCGAAATAAGAGTTGAACAGCTAAAAGACGAGAATCTATCCAACATCGTGAAAGCCTTAGAAGAGCCAGAACGAACTGAGAATGCGATTTACTGGAGCAACAAGGGATATGTGATGAACAACGGATTGCTTTATCGCTACAATACCGTTGATGATGCAGAAGAAGCTCAGCTCCTCGTACCCCAACACGAATGGGCAAACGTACTTGCCGTTTATCATGATGACCCACTAGCTGGATACTACGGCGCTGATAAAACGTATCAGAGAATCTCAAGGCGATACCATTGGAAGGGGATGAGAAAATATATTGAAGCCTACGTCAAGAACTGTCTTCTATGCCAGCGATACAAACCTTTTAACATGAAGCCCGCTGGTCTGCTCCAGACCACACCCATCAACCAGCGTTTTGAGATGGTAGCATTTGATTTGTTTGGACCCCTACCGTCTACCCCGAGTGGAAACACCTGGATCTTCATAGTTGAAGACATCGCCACTGGATGGATTGAACTGTTTGCAATGAAAACAGCAAGTGCTGAGAACTGTGCGAAGCTTTTGATCGACGAAGTTTTCTTGCGTTATGGCGTTGCAAGAAGACTCATTATAGAGAGTCTTGCCGCAATCTTTTTAAAGAACTAGGAATACTGACATCGGTCTCAGTCTACATTCTAGAAGTCTTGAAATATGTCAGAGCTAATTGGGATAGATACACAATTCGAGTTGTGAAAAGCAAGCGGACTATTAGGAATAACAATTTAACCCTAGAAGTAATCCCCAGTCGCCTTAATATATCAACGAAACTTCCTCTTCAAATGGGTCGCACTCTTTTTAATAAACTGCCACCTGAACTAAAGGATATAAAACTGAATAATCACATCACCTTTATAAATAAAGTGAAGTGACTTCTTCTTCACAAAACTGTATACAGCGTAAAAGAGTTTCTCGAGAACGATTATACTCAGTATATTAATGTGAATATACAAAAAGAGTTGAACAAAGGTACTAGTACGCACCTACACAATGTTACTACCAACTAGATTATTTATTTGACTATCGCCCTTATACAGCGAATGCCTATTGTATCTTTCTTTTTTTTTCATATTATTTGTATTGTATGTTAACTTGACAAGTCTTAGCCTGTACAGTGTACACCGAAATGTTGTATACTTATAATTTTTCATGTGTCTCACCTTTGACAATAAAGATATTCTATTCTTCTATTCTATTCTATTCTCATCAGCGACAACGGGCCACAATTCGTAAGTGCTGTAATGCAGCAGCTAACCTTTTGTCTGGACATCAAGCATAACCTCACGCCAGTATATCATCAGGTGGGTCAAACCCATTTGGTTAAAAGGACTCAGTGCGCGTGTGGGATGGCTAGGCCCGATCATGTGGGCCAAGACCACATGACGTTCAATTTCCAATTGCAGGAAGACCGAATGATGTTTTTTGACATGGACGTTGTGGTGCCATTGTGGTATGGCGTATTATGACCACTATGAGCCCGACGAGTGTGATTATTGTTACGAGCTCGGCAATAATTAACGAAGGTTAGTTAGTTTGTGTTTACCTACTTTAGATGTAAGAAGTGTATTTTTCAGATCACTAAGGTTCTTTCTTAAGACTAGATTGAGTTCCTAAATATGCATGCACAACATAATTTAACAATAGAGCAGTAAAAGTAACAACATTAAGATTATAAAAATGAGTTGAAAATGTTGGATACTTAGTAATATACTAGGTTATCTAATAATATCTGAACCATTATAATTAGTATATATGACTAGTTTATGCCTGCGGCTTCGCACGCGTTGTTTCTGTAAACGTAAGGTGATTTATATCCCATGAGAACTAAATAGAATTACCTGTATGCAAAATTTCAGCCCGATCCGTTCAGTAGTCACACTAATATTATAAATGCGAAACTTTGGATGGGTGGATGGATGGATGTTAATTACCTCTTCACGCCCAAAACTACTGAACGGATCAGGCTGTTAACATACAGGTAAGTCTAACCCTGGAATCAAACATAGGCGACTTTTTATCCCATAAATCAGTTCCCATGGGATAGAAATAACCTCAAAACGTTTCCATAGAAACAACGCGTGCGAAGCCGCGGGCAGAAGCTAGTTTATAATATTAGTGTGATGTGATGTGGTGATACTACTACTACTACTAACTTGATAAACGATGTGGTGATACTACTACTACTACTACTACTAACTTGATAAACTATACGCCACGAAAATCTATATAAAAAGGTGGCCACCTTCACTTTGTTGACACTTTCAGTTTTCAGATCTGGTGCTGGTGACGGTAGCGGAGCTGCTGGGATATTGCACTGTTGGCCATTGGGCTGCGGCTGCTTGCCCATGATGTTTCCGATGCTTCACAGTCGGCCATCGGGCTGCGGCTGCTTGCCCATGATACTTCCGATGCTTCACTGTCGGCCATCAGGCTGCCGCTGCTTGCCGAAGATATTTCCGATACTTCACTGTCGGCCATCGGGCTGCAGCTGCTTGCCCATGATACTTCCGATGCTTCACTGTCGGCCATCAGGCTGCCGCTGCTTGCCGAAGATATTTCCGATACTTCACGGCCCGATGGCCGACAGCCCGATGGCTGCGGCTGCTTGCCCATGACGATGCCGACCTCTCCCGGCTCCGAGTAGCCCCAAACCCGTAGGCAATGTTAGACCAGCTCCTGCTGACCCAAGATGCCACACGGGAGTAGTGGCTACTTTCCCACGTATGGCCCCTTAAAGGACCCGGACCAGAGTGACTAGGAGGCGTTGAAGGGCGTGCTTGTCCAGGCTCAGTGCCCCTGTTACTACCGGTGCGGCCAAAACAACAATTGAACATTCATTTTTATACGCGTTTTCAGTGTGATCTTCTCAAAAGTCAATTTAAAAATAAGATCGCATGAAAGCCTTATGACATTATATGCTATGAAATCATGAAGGGTCATTGTTTAGAGAACAAGCAAAACAAAGCTCATGCTGACGTGAAAGTAGTACTCATAAGTTCATAACTCTTAAGTTTGGTTATTGGGTTCCGGACCCAAAGGGAACCAATGCAAGAGTCTTACCATTTTTCATTAACATTATTATTATTAAGGTTTTTATTATTATAATAAGAAAGCCCTCTCACTCGGGGTAATTTCTAAGAAATCAAATAATATCCCAAACATTTTTGACTTCGACAGGACTTGAACCCGCCTCCTTCCCTCAGCACGGGAATTTGGATATTATTTGATTATTATTGTTGTTTTGTGTGCTATTATTTCACGCAAGTAACAAAACATTATATTTAATATACAGTACTTATGTTATGTATAATTTAATTAAGTACTTACTTTGCTTTGACGTGACCAAGTGTTCCATGTTATTTTATGGTAAAAATAATGAAGTGTATATTATTGTAGTAGTATGTGTGTAACTAGTATGTGTATATATTATTAATAAATAAATAAAATAGTATCAGACATAAGACTTTTATCTGTTTTTTGCTCGCTTAAAAACCTAAAGCTTCGTGCTTTTGAACGGATAGTAAGGAACCATTCGTAAGAGAGCCGTCTCGCACTTGACTGGTTTCATTAATATACAGCACAACATTTTAAAGAGCCGGCTTTCAACCAAATACGAAGTGGCTTTCGTATTTAGTTGAAGTTGTTGATTTTCTATCGATAAATATTGATTAAATATCCTAAACAAACTAATTAACACCTAACCCGTTTTCATCGCCAGCCGGGGGCAGCGCGGCATAATGAAAGGTCAAAACAAAGGGCCCTTTGTTTCTGTTCATCATGGGACGCCGTCGCGCCGTCGTCCGTCCGACGATATGCAACTGAAACCACCAGACTATAACAGCAGGTCAGCAGAAAGGGCTAAATGTTTTTATTAACGAGAAATCTAATATGTTTTATTTGAATTTTTGGCTATTGTCATACCACAATCTCAGCTTATTCATCTAGAGACACAGCACTGAGAGAACACTACGTGAATACTTAATAATGGGATGGGTAAGTTACTAATTTTATAATAATATCAATTTAATTTGTAATTATGTCCCATAACATAGTAACCTTTAATTTTATTTAAGGCCGAAGCGAATTCATTTAGTAATGCGGTAATCGAACCCGCAACCATCTACGCCGCAGGCGGATCTTTGCCTACCGCGCCACATCGGTTGTAAGTGATGATTTATTTATTTTATAAATTATAAGTACCCCCTAGAACTTTTACAAGACACTAAATATATCCATCTTTTATAGGTTTAAACAGCTGCATGGGGCGCAGCCCTGCCAGCCAGCAGCCAGAGCAGCCAAGGCAGCAAGGCGAGAGGTGCGTAGCCTCCAGCTCGTCCTCATGGACCCCCTCCTCGTCGGAGGTTAGCCTGCCGAGGTTGATGGAGGAATGGGGATGGATCCCAAGGGTGGAGTCCCCAGATCCGTGGGAAGTTCTTCCCGCCGCGCCTCCAGCCTCTCCCACCGAGAATTTGAGAGGATTCGTTAAAACTAAACTACTTTTAACTAATCCTCTCAAGATTAGATTAAAATATATCTAGTAATTTGTTGTTTTTAATTTATTAAACTATATTTTACGTGAAATAATTGTTACTTATTCACTTACTACTTTTAATTTCAAGCGAGTTCGTAGGAGCTGTATTATTTAATCAAAAGAATATGATAATCCAGATTCGATATTTTCAATTTTTTTTTATATTAATTTATTTACGGGCGCGGCTGTGGGGCCAACATAGTAGCCCCGAGTAAGCACTTAAAATTCTAATTTTGGGGGTAAAGGTGGATTTCCCCCAAATAGGAACAGAAGGAGATCTCCTCTGAACCGGGCCCGACCCATCTGGTCCACTGAGCCCGGTGGTCTTTCGACCGACAGTTGTTGTCGGGAACTCCTATATGGTCAATCGTAACTGAATCCAGCGTTTGCGCGTTCTAGGAATGGTCACTTTTTGCATCTTTCTTAACGACATCTCGCGGTCACTCATTGAAGCGCTTAGTTAGGGTTTTTACTAACTTCAGTTTTATCGGTGATAGCGCTCTATTGACACGTTGGCATTGTAGTTCGGCCGTTATCGCCTAGAGGTCGCCTACACTAATCGACGATAAGAACAGTAAGAACAACAGAGTTGTTGTCTTTGTAACAAACGTATAGGCTTAATACAAAGGAATAAAGGGTTCCCTACTGAGTCCCTACAAGATCCATTTTTGGCAGGAGGTGGCAAAAAATGCCACGTCGATTCGACGTTTTCAACACTTGATAATGATGATAACCGAGTATTTGTTAAGTGATGTCAGATGTGATTTGATTACCGATAAAAAGTTCCGACGAAGATAGAGAACCTTAAAACACAAAAATGTTTACATGAGAATAGAAATAAACCTCCCCTTGTGTGTATAATGTTATAAAGGTTACTCAAATTTTCAAGACATTAAGTAGTATATCAGTTCTGTAGTATAGTAGTAGTAGTAGCCAATATCTATAATATATCGATATCGATGTACATCGATGTCGATATGTTATAGATATTGGCACATCACTAGCAAGAGGAAGAGAGACAGCATCATATCTCTGTCCTTTCTAAATGCACACTAGTGACATCCAGTTGAAAAACGGAACTGTAATTAGCGTCCACGGCTGTTATTGGTCCGATTCCTATCTGTCCTTTAGGACTATACTTACAAATCTGTGTTTAGCAGACGATCTGAAGACCCTTATCCCAAGATTCAAAGATTACATCCGAATGAACTTTTGGAAGAACAAAGGCACGTGCTATTGTTACAAATGTAACTGGTAAATAAAACTTTGTTGGGCTGTGATAGGCAAATATAAGCCAAATTTGTAGCTCACGCTGTGATTGAAGCACGAATATTGCTAGTGCTGTGGATATAAAGACAAATTAGCATAGAAAATGCAAAATAGAAAGAAGTTTTTGGCAGGCGGCATAACCTCAAATTGGGATTTCGGAATTTTGTTTTAGGGAAAATTGTGGGAAGAAAAACCGGGCAAGCCCTTTGAACACTCTTTAGCACATTCTCCCTTTGATTTTCGCTACAAACCCACTTAGCAGTTGCCGATCCAGAAAATGCCACACTTGCGATAGCCGCCGCTGCCGTGTAGAAAATTGCAGATTCTTGTTTTATTGTCACGGTCGCCAACTTGTTGAGAATACTCACGGGATTGTAAAATCACATCTGATCGCAGATATTTGTATTTGTATGATATTTTTCTTCCTTTTTGATGAAGGTTTTATTTTGCTGAATTTTTGACTTTCCTTGATGGCGGCGTAGAATGAAAGTTTTTGAAGGCTGGGAGTAAAAGGTTATTGAACGAACTGAATTGCTTCTTTTTTACGTTCGGATATTTGTTTGCCTAAACAACGTGTTTGAATATAAAAAAATATTAAAAATGGGGAACACGAAGCCATCAAATGCAAGTACATCACCGAGCTTCACAAACTACAGGAGAAAAAACAGCTGCACTTAGCAAATAAATTAACACACAGGCCTCAAGAATGAGATCATGAAGTTTAAGTTAGCCACACAACTTCTAAGCCGCTAAATCTATACAGTTTTGTAATAATGACTTAGCTATAGCTACATTCGATGGATCTCAGCCGACGTCAGATTTCACTATGACTATCAACAACATTTTTGATTTTCTGAACACACGAAATCTACAAAACTATGCTTTCAAAAAGCCTTTGAGCTTAACGAACGCTGGTGAAATACTTCCATTTATAGATCATGCCAAAGAATATCTACTAAGTCGAAATATTGACATTTTGCGAAAACGAACCACAAAAAAAAACAATGAAACTACAACTGTGCATGTTGTCGCTCTCGTTTCTTTTCCCGCTATCACTGAGGGATGTGAACGAAGTGCGCCAAGTTCAAGCCGTACGGGCGCGAGTCGAACCTTCCACCGTCCGTCCGACCGTCCGTCCGACCGAGCCGAACGAGGCTCGCATCGCGACTCGAACCTGCGACCGAGCTGAGCCGATCTAGCCCGAGCCATCGAGTCGAACGAGGCACAAGATGACTGCACTTCGCTCCTGACCGCCGAACAGTGAACTACAACTAGGGGTTGCATTATCCGTTAAATTTTCGTATCCGGATAATTCGGATAGTAGTGAGCCTTACTATTCGGATATTCGAATATTTCGGATAATTCGGATAATTGAAAAATATACATAAAAATTAAATTTTATCAAGGAAAATGGGTTTTTAAAGTATAAGTATTTATTAATTTATATTCAAAAAACGTTACATTAAAGTTCTAATAAAATAAAAATAGAATTTTCATAGAAACTGAACAACATAGAGATTTAAAATTCTTTACTGTACGTTTGTTAGAAGCATCTTAAAATATGCATCACAGATTTGGAACCCTCGTTATGATGTTTATAATAAAAGAATCAAGCGCATTCAAATTAAGTTTATGAAGTACCTTTGTTTCCGTTTAAGAATTCCATACAGTTCAGCCAATAACCTCGATTTATGTAAGCAATTTCACATTCTCCCTCTTTCCAAGCGGCGTGAGATCGCCGACTTATCTTTTATACTTAAAATCACGTCGAAAAATATTAACTGTCCCAATTTGCTTAAAAAAAATTAAGCTTAACGTTCCCTGCAAACCTATCAGATTTAACCCCCGTATATACGTTACCCATGCTGGCCCTAACTACCGACAAAATTCCTTCTTGTGGCGAGCGAGGATTAATTTTAACAAATTGAGTAAGCAATTTGACCTGGATTTATTCTGCACAAGTGTCAGCTCGGCCAGGCGGCGGCTCAGCGGAGAGTTTTTTGGTGCCAATGATGATGATAAATATGAAGTCTAAATTTTTTGTAATGTAGATCCTAATCTATGTTTTTAGAGATGATGCATGTTGACTAGTCACATCATGTTCATAGTATTTTTCATTGTAATAATCCACCACTATCCATGAAAACCTTCAATAAGCTTTCTGGTACTTATTAATTTGTAATTCTGTTAATTTTTAAGCCTTTGGTTTTCCCCTAAATAAATAAATAAAATTTAAAATAAGAGTATCGATCAAATGGGTTGGAAAACTAAAATATCTATGAAATAAAAACAGTTTACTTCTTTCCATCGAACTTATTTTTTAACAACGAACGAACGTAAATCAACTTCCTATTTTAATAGGTACTCTAAAATGATTTTAACAAAGAACCAACACAGTCACGAGATCAAACTTACGAATGTACACATACAGTTATGTTATAGTAGTGTGTGTGTGGTAGCTGTGCTGCGTGCGCGGAGATCGGTCTATGTCGGCGTCGTCGAATTACTGACCAACCAGTGTCAACGCTAGTGATGCGTTTGCGCGCTACCGCTAGTGTAAGTCTTGCTTGTTTATAGCTTCCAGATTCAGAAACACGAACGAATTAATACATGTATATTTTTAACAACACAAAGTATTGTATGCGTTAAATATAACATTTCTAAAATGCTGGATGCGGTGTAGTGATGTGTCGTGAATTAGAAAAATCAACTATCCGTATTATTCGTATTATCCGGATAAAGGAGCTCCCATTATCCGGATATGTAAATTAGCGGATATCCGGATAATTCGGATATCCGGATTGCAATCCCTAACTACAACTAACCTCCCTAGTCCCGGGTTTATTTCTAGCCTTGATTATTATACAGTAAAGTATAGATACCTAGATACCTTATTAGCTTATTACCTTTATAAAATGTAATGTGATGACATGAACGTAGGTGTGTAATAGACACCTATGTTCATATGTTTTGTGAGATTATACAATTCATTGTCCAACCCTCATGTTTCTTTTATCAGAAGTGTTTACCTTGCCACACCCACAAAATGCCACGCCGCAAAAGTCGAGAAAGGATACCTCGAGCTCGTGCTCTTGTAACGCTCGGAAATATCGTACCCTACCCTACCTGATCACTAGTGATTATCTTTCAATAAAACTAAGTATTTTACTATAAGTTTTGTATTAAAATTGTGATTTAAAGTGGCCAATGATCGTCTAGTTAGCGGTAGGACTCATACATTGTGATGTAGTAACTCAGATTCTTTTAGAAGCTTAAGACAAATGAAATAAACGTTAAAACTACTTAAGTTATCGATTCTTCAATTCTGGTACAGTAGTATAGCACCCCTCTTTCATGGTCGACTCAAACCATGATACACCAAAGCTCTGAAACAACTAAAATTACATAGTAAGCGAAGAACCTATAATATCTTGGCATTGTGACTTTGTTCGGTTATTCTGCCTCTCCTATGCGGAAACCGGAGAACTTTGCTTTATCCCGTATAAGCCAAATTTATCTGGTTGGTGCCCCACTACGACGTTTATCTTTTCGTCTCCTCGGGGAAAGTCGAAAACAGACGGTTCTCGCCCTTCCCTTACTCAGTGATAACCAGACATTTAAAAGCAAAGCGTATGTAAATCGCTAACTCAGGAGAGTTTGATGGGGAATGATCTCAAGCGATCCAAATACATCCTACCTCACTAAAACCCTAGCCTACCTAATCCTATACCTAGTCCACGCGGGGAGTCCTAAGGAGTAAACGTGTGGAACCACATTCCAGTCCAACTGTAGGTCAAAACAATAGATTTAATAAACAGGTTAGTTCAGGGCATTACAGCACAGGAAGTTCACCAACACACCCAGGAGCGTTGCAGCATCAACAGAATGTGTTTAATAAATGTAATAATAATTTAGAATAGCTGGCTCTGAGATGCAACACCATTCGTCTTCAATACGGAAAAATATTAGAAATGAAAAGTGTGGGTTTACGTAACCTGAATCTGATTGATAGAAATTTGTAATCCATTTCCTAGAATTCCTCCCTGGTCTCGCTCGATGGCTGAGCCGACCTAGCTTCCGGTTTGTATCCTCACGATTCCCACTATTCCTGTAAAACCTAGAAAAAACCCCAAATTTTCACTTCACTTCAAAACTCTCGATCTCTTCCCACTGACATCTCTGTCCCAACTATCAAGAAGCCCATTTGTTTTCCTAGAATACTCAAAATTTCAAATATTTTTAATATAATTTTGCGGAACATGATAAAAAAAGGTTCCTATTCTTTTAGCATGGCATTCGAACTCATTTACAGCTCAGAATATATTTTTAGTGTTACAAGCTATATCAAAATGTGTTAATTATTTCTATATTTGCAAATTAAACGAACCAGCATAATCTGGACCGTTACATCGACCCCAAATCCTTAAGCATTTCCAAAGAAGTAAGGATTTCCTAAAATTTCAAATAATTTACAAATATATTTAGTTTTTTTTTATAATTTTTCTATTTAATTTTATTAAATAGTGCTATTATTGAACTCTTAATTTATTAAAACTGGTAATCACATACATTTTACTGTTTTGTGTATTTAAACCAGGTTTAAAACAATCAATATGGTCCAGCGCCACATTCATAATCTAATTGTCAAGTTAACTCTATTGCATTATCAATGTTTCACAGACCTTAAAACAATTGCTCCTGGAACATGGTCGTGAATCATGTCATCCCTAATAGAATATCAGTCAACTTATGATAGGATTTCATTATCCACACATAACCCAACTAAAACCAGATCAATTGCCTGTTTTACCTGCTTAATACTTAAATTAAAAACGACCAATAACACAATTTAAATTTACCCCAAAATCCCCACAAAGGCTTTAAATCCCATTCTAAACTTGGAGTTTGTGAAGTGTGCTTAGTTCTGGCCTAATAGGTGGAGTATGAGGTTCTATGAAGCCAGTCCAAGCTGCAATTCAGATCTCAGATTTTCCAATGTAATCTGACAAGATCTCAGTAACCTAACTCCAGAATTATTTCTTCATAGAACCTGTATGTGATGCGCATGTGATTCAAGCCTAATAAACCGTCCCAGATTTCGAAATAAGATTAATTACGTGGGCACACTGCACTCCGATTTTACTGATACTACTAATCATTCATACAAACTCACTGCTTACTCCTCTCGTACAAAATATGTATAACAATCCCTCTTCCTTCTTGCAAACCCCCACAGACATTTCAATCACGTCTTGCCCACGGTAGTCAATCCGTATCTGAATCCGTGACACAGAGCCTCCATTATTTTTAGTTAATTTGTTAGTTATTCACGACTCTTTATTAGTTTGTTGCAAGCTATATTTTGTTTTCATATTTTATTCTCATTCCTTCTGCCGACTATTTTTCCGATGGCCCACCATTTACCTGGACTGACAAATAACTAATTTTCTAACCAAGCTAAATAGCCCAACTTGTTGGACGGTAGGAATATAGACCATATACCCCAAGTCTATGGAACACGTAAGTAGGGTAGACACCTTGGACGAGTGAAATTAGGCCCGTCTTGTTGTTGGACAGAATGTAGACCAACCCTATGTCCATGAACCTATGGTCAAACTCACAGTTCCTGGCCGATTCTAAGGCCTACTGTCACTGTCAAACCTACAAAATCCACCCGCGTTTCCGCACTATATTCTGAAGGCAGAATTGTGTCAACCCATGATCATCATCATCAACATCATCATCATCATCAATGGCCTTTACATCCACAAAGGATGGTTTATGTAACCAAACCATGATATAAAGCTAAAAATAAACCGAAGAATAAAGAAGGATTCTAATAGAGGATAGGTAATAAATAAGGCCCCGTTCCAACGCAATCGAACCTTCATCATACTGAACCAAAATAAAAATAGAAAGTGGAAATTCTGAAATTTTAAGGTTCCATTCCATTGTAATCGAAGTTTATTTTAAGGCCCCGTTCCAACATAATCGAACGGTACGATATGGTCTCAAAAATATAAAAGGAAGATGTAAATTCTGAAATAAATAAAAAGAACAACGCTATGCTTTAATTTTAGTTTTAAATTAAGTTTATTTTAACAGTTATAATTTTGAGACAATCAATGCTATGCTTTAATTTAAGTATTATTTTAACAGTTATAATTTTTAGACAATCAATGCTAATTTTAGTTTATTTTAGATGATGCTGTGTGAATTGTCCAGCAATATTATTATTACTATTATTATTTATTATTTATTATTTATTATTTATTACTTATTATTGACATTTTAAACGACTCCGAGTGTCAAATCGCGAAATCAATGCTATGCTTTAATTTTTGTTTATAAATTTAGTTTATTTTAAACGTTTTAATTTTTAATCGACCCCGAGTGTCCAAACACGACCGTTATTCTACCTCGTGTAAATCGGCCTTAAGAGTCCGGCGGACCTCGATCGCAACTTCAATTCGAGGCGCGTGCAAAAATCGCCCCGAATATCGCTATCTCTGTTTAGTTGATGCAGGCGCGCGCGGGACGCGGTAGGTGTACTACATACGTGAACACAACCATCCATAGTGCCGTGCTTGTGCGTGTGCGTGAGTAGGTATACACCTCTGCTATAGAAAGCGGCAGGTAGGTTAGATACTAGACTAGGTACTAAATTTGCCTACCTATTTCTTTAGGCATACTATTTGCGTTTCATACCTACATAGGTACCTTGGTACTTACATTTTGGGAAGTGCAAGTGTATTTTAAAAAAATCTACTTGAATGTTTGATAACGCGTTTTTTTCTTCAAGTTTCTCTACAAGGCCTACCTACGTATTTCTCAAGAAATACTTAGGTACCTAGGTACCTATGTAGAACCCAAATATAGGTAATATCATTGGTACCTAGAACCTTACTAAACTGATCGATCAGGAAATACGTACTTAGGTAGTATGTAAGCACCTACGTATACTCCAGCAAAATTCGGTCTGACATTTTTGTAAACTAACCGAATTTGGATGGAGTGTAGGTAGGTTCGTCATAGGTACGGTCACGGTAATATTATCCAACAGTATTTGGACTCGGCCGTATCTTTGAAATAAATGCCTACAGCCGCGCGGTAGGTAAACATGCGATAGGGCTGCCCGCCTCCACCATTTTAATTACATTTGCCTACTTTGTGTTTCGATTTAGTTTTGTGATTGTAAATATAGGAAGGTACTTTTTTTATATAAACAAATAAAATACTTTGTGAATTGAATGGGAAGTGTTCAATAAAAATGCGTGTTGTTTTTTGATTGGTTGATTTAATTAAAAAACCTGTTTATGTTTGAATAACAAATCGGTCTTATAAATTTGCGACCGAAAAATATTTGCGCCTCGACTGAGACGTACCTACAAAATGCTTTATTATTAAATTTTAGGAGATTTTTTTGGAGAAAAAGGAATATCTTTTACTTGGTTATAGATACCTGCAGCTACTTTATTAAATATGTACCTGAACTTATTTTTCGAGAAAAAATCGTGCGGTTATTCTTAAAAAAACATCACACCATCCGTTCGTCACTGCGGCACAGCCGCGACTGTCTGCATGCTGAGCGCATGCCGAGATCGAGGCGCGTAGGTATAGCTCGCGTTTCGCCCGTTTGTATGAAGTCGGATTACTTATAGGATAATATTACCTTGGTACGGTTCTGCTTCTGCAATACCTAGGATATACCTAAATTTAGGATTAAATACACGAGTAGGTACCTATAGTGAATTTCTGACAAGAAAATAAAAGGCAAGGATATAAACGTAAACACTTTTTTGTTCATTGATATTGACACTTTCATTTATTTTAAAAAAACATTTGATTTTGACTTGACACATTTATTTACTTATCAAAAAAACAAATCAATTTACGATTTTGGTAAAGCCTTGTGGGGTAACCATATCGGCTAAACACTACGAAATTTGTTATGGTACCTACCTAGCTAGTCAAAAATATACCTAGGTAGTGTGAAAGATAGGTACTTATAAAACAAGTAGGTATGGATTGATGGATTGGTATGTGTTGATTAGGTACTTCTTTACGCGAAAACTTCTAAACATCTATATCCAAACTTTAAAAACATCTAAGTACCTACATCCAAACTCAAAATATGAGTGTGAAAAAATATACACAGGATGCCACGGAAAGGGTTTATTAAACCGAAAAGGGATAATTCTGGAATCCGAGAGATTCAACTTGTGAATAACGTTTTTTTAAATTTCGAATATTTATAATTTATTTGTAGGTACGTTTTGTATACCTAAGAATACACGTAAAAAACGATGAAAAAACGTCTAATTTTTTCCTGTTTACTTCCGTTCCATTGATTATGGTTACCAACTGCAGCAATAAAAAAAATCGCGGCTCGCTCCGCTCGCCGATATTACTGTTATTTGTGCTCTGTATTTTGATTAGCACAGAGGCAACGTTCCCAATTTTATTGGTCTGGCTGGTCCGCTATAGTCAGCTTGTATCAATCCAGCCACCACAATAAAAAGCACAAAATATAACAAATAATCTGCGAGGTCACTTTGTCAACCAGTACAAAAAATTAGTAGACAACAAAATTTTCGCGTTTTGGTCTGGTCGCTGATAACATTTGTTCCTTCTGACTATGATCCAAAGCTCAAAACCCGGCCCGCTTTAGGTCACTTTGCCAAATTTTCTAAAAAGTTGCCCAAAATCTAACAAAAACCAAAAATTATCGCAGCACGCTCTGCTTGCCTCTGATAACATTCTGCTGTTTTGATAAGCTTCTGGTTTGCTCTAGTTCAGGACTTCTCCGTTTCAGGCTAGTTTGCAACTCCAAATATCTAATACCAAACAACTCACACGCACAGCCAGATCAAAAAAAATTTCGTTGATTCTATATGGTGTCTGGTCTGTTGTTCGCATATTTGGTTGTTATTCGTGAAACTTTAAAATTGTTCTTCACACTAATATTATAAATGCGAAAGTTTGTATGGATAGATGGATGGATGGATGTTTGTTACGTCTTCACACCAAAACTACTGAACAGATTGAGCTAAAATTTTGCATTGGTGTAGCTCTAAGCCTGGAATCAAACATAGGTTACTATTTATCCCATAAATCAGTTCCCATGGGATAGAAATTACCTTTGAACGTTTCCATAGAAAGAAGCGTGCGAAGCCGCGGGCAGAAGCTAGTAGCTCATAATTTAGCTTCATGCTTCTAGCATAAGGGTCTTGCATGGACGCTACCTCACCAATTTCAAAAAAAGCTGCAGCTCATTCAGAGCTCGCTCCACTCGCTGTTATTTATTTTCTGAACCAGTTTGTGACAACCCGAAAAAGGGAAAAAAAATTCGGCTCGCTCCGCTCGCCGCTACATCTTTTTCGATGTCTTTTTTGTATTTCTAATTTTTTGTTAATCTCCTTTGCTCCGCTCGCCCCGATTTATATTCATAGCTTTATATCTACCACCGCAAACTTTTTAAAATTTTCGGGGCAGGTTTCGCTCACTTTATTTTGTCGTAGGCTCTGGCTTACTTTTCCCAAAACATCAGAAAAAATCTCCAACATTTTTGAGGCTCGTTTCGCTCGCCATTACTTATACTTCCTATTGTTGGGTTGGGAGTTGGGGGAAGGGATGTCATTTTTGCGGCCAATATGCAAAACACTGCATTTTGCGGCTCGCTCCGCTCGCCGATAGTATTTTGTCCTTCTCTGTATTTTGTCCTTCTCTGTATTTGGTCCAGTGTGTTTAACATCATTTTGCTCGGGTAGTTACCCGAAAAAGTAACAAAAATTTCGGCGGCTCGCTCCGCTCGCCGCTACATTTTTTCCATATCTTTTTTGGATTTTCAATTTTTTGTTGATGCCCTTGCTCCGCTCGCCCCTATTTATATTCATAGCTTTATATCTACTACCGTAAGTCTAAGATTTTCGGGGCTTGCTACGATCGCTATCATTTATTTTTTATAGATACCTATCAACAACAAAATAAATGATGCGGGCGAGAGTAAGCAAGTAGACCTACTCTTGCTTACTTTTGCCCAAACTTCAGAAAACATCTCAAAAATTTCGAGGCTCGCTTCGCTCGCTATAAGTTATACCTACTATTGTTGGGAGTTGAGTATAAATTTTCCGCGGCTCGCTCCGCTCGCCGATAAAGTTAAGTGGTTTTCAGTGGGGTCTGCAACCGCCTACAAGTACATTTGGTGCTACGGCCCGCACCAAGTGTGACACTGTGTGTGACCCCCCCCCCCCCCCCCCCCCAACGTCTTGGGCTGCGACCGCGCCTGGATACCTACCTAGTACTTCCTTACTTCACATACATTGTAGGTACCTATCTTATGATAGGTACATATATCTAAACAACATGTTAGGTACCTACCTACCTAGGTAGGTACCTAAGTATTAGGTAGGTATTTACTTTAAAATAAGAAAACAACTAGCTAGCTAATAATAAAATAATTTAGGTAGGTAGGTAAGTAAGTACCTACCTACTTACTGTGAGATACCTACCTACATCCCAACGTTCCGAGTCCATAATAAAATAATCATTAACCAAACCGTAAGTGAAAAATATCAAAGTCCGTAAACAAAGCCAAAGCACGCCAAAGTCGTAGTAGGTAGGTACCTCTAGGTATGTAATGTACCTAAGGAGGTAGGTTATTGTTTCCAAACAACAAGGCAAATCTCAATCCAAGTCAGTGGCACAGGTCTATAGAATAGTGAACAAATAAATACCTACGCACGCACAGCAACGTAACTTGTCAGACACACTGATTTAGAAAATAGTATACTCACTAAATAATAATACCTAGCCTCTCCTACCATATTATAAGAACCTATCTATGTTCTCCTACCCCTACGACGACCTCCGAAAGTCCCCGAGCGGTGGCGGCGCCCCGTGTAAATACACGTTGTATTAGTGTGTCTGTCCGAGCCACGAGCGATGCGATCACACAACCGAAGTGTCCCGTCCCCCGGCCCTGCACCCCGCCCCGTGCGTGCGCGATAGCACGATTGCCGTTTAAAATTTGGTATGAATTTCGCTGTGTTCTGTAATACCAAAAATGATGACTGAAAACTTCTTGTATTCTTCACAAAGTATTGTTATTCTGTAACTAGACAATATTACCTATGTTCCCAAACAAATAACACATAAGATATTGTTGTTTTTATTACGAAACAAATAGGAAGAAAACTGGCCAATTTTGTCTTAAAAATTGCAAAATGCGATTGGCTTTCATTTAATTTTCGGTAAGTATTTTGAAAAAAAAACTATCCAGGAACCTAGATAAATACTATTTGAATACAAATAATACAATAATATAGTGGAAATATGCTTGAATTAGAAATAATTTTGGTATTACGTTTGTATGGACAAGTCGCCTTCCGCTGGCCTCTTAATATACCGTGACATTCTACCTACAACGTAGTTCCATATTGACACTGGCAGAGTCGAAGGCAAGCGGCCCCATTAAAAAAGAAGTTGAAGTAATTCGACTTTGACGTTTCGTTCGACATGATATTTGACAAAAACGTAAACAAACAAACATTTTTTTACTTTTCAAGACACAAACAGACAAAATAACAATTTCGACAAGTTAATTGAGGTTTCTAATGTTTGTTTCCAATCCTATGCGGAAGCCTGTGATTGAAAGAAACCGCGCCGCCGCGCTCCGCTGTTGACCGGCAAGAACAATTGGATATCCATAATCGTAAGTATCTACTCCATCTCCTTTCAATCCTACGCAAATCAATGTTTACATTGTCAAACCATAGCAAACCAAACCACAAAATAAACTTTTTGGTAACCTCCGACATTTCAATGTAGACGAACCAAGTCCCTGTCCTTTTGAAGTCAGAAAACGACATAAATGACAAGAAGTGTCAACTCGTACGGATGTTTACACATTTTTCTTCTTTTATTTATTTCAGAAATAAACCTTACGACCCCTACGTCAACTTACCCCTTCATGAGTCAAGACAGATCCAGTCCATCTGCATCGCGTCGTCCAGCGGCGCGCTCCTCCCAGATTCCTTTGCTGAAGCTAGTAGTGAATGCGCCAATCACCTGGCTAGCTGCCCGATATAGTATTCCATTTCTCCATTGCCCCGTCCAGTAACACGCCTCTCCGGTTCACTTCGTCGAAGCTGGCAGTGAATATGCCTATACCTAGCTAGCCGCTGGATACAGTATGCCGTTACCTCAAGAAAGAATCAAGTAAGTACATTTAATTGACTTCAAGTCTTAGATATTCCTAACTAGTTTATGCCCGCGGCTTCGCACGTGTTGTTTCTATAAACGTTTAAAGGCGATTCCCATCCCATGGGAACTGATTTATGGGATAGAAGTATTCTATGTTTGATTACAGAATTAGAATCACCTGCATGCAAAACCTCAACCCAATCCGTTCAGCAGCCTAGACGTGAAGATGCAACAAACGTCCATCCATCCAAACCTTCGCATTTATAATATTAATGTGACTAGCTAGACGTAATGTTCTCGAATCCCACGTCTGGGTGTGACAACTGCTCTGCACTCAATCCTCTGTGACGCAGCGAGCGAAGGTCCGCCTGCGATGACAGGAGGTTCGATTCCCGCCTCGGGACAAATGTTTATACGATCTGCAGATACCTGTCCAAAGCGTACTTGATGTTTCTATGTACAATAAAAATAATCTATCTACACTGCACCTCTGATGCTAACATATTCGTAGCTAGAACCCTAATAAAATAATTTTATTTCTTGCTTATCTCAGATGACGCTTGGAGATCGTTGTACACTGCACGGCCCGCTTCTGCACCATCAACACCGCTTCAGATGAGGCCTGGAGAACGTTGCTCACAGCTCGGCCTGCTTCTCCATCATCAATACCGCTTCAGATGACGCCTGGAGAACGCTGCTCACAGCTAGGGATTGCAATCCGGATATCCGGATATCCGAATTATCCGGATATCCGCTAATTTTCATATCCGGATAATGGGAGCTCCTTTATCCGGATAATACGAATAATACGGATATGTACCTACAGTTGATTTTTCTAATTCACGACACAACACTACACCGCATCCAGCATTTTAGAAATGTTATATTTAATGCATACAATACTTACTTTGTGTTGTTAAAAATATACATGTATTAATTCGTGCGTGTTTCTGAATCTGGAAGCTATAAACAAGCAAGACCTACACTAACGGTAGCGCGCAAACGCATCACTAGCGTTGACACTGGTTGGTCAGTGATTCGACGACGCCCCGACACAGACCGATCTCCGCGCACGCAGCACAGCTACCCCACACACACTACTATAACATAACTGTATGTGTAAATTCGTAAGTTTGATCTCGTGACTGTGTTGGTTCTTTGTTAAAATCATTTTAGAGTACCTATTCAAATAGGAAGTTGATTTACGTTCGTTCGTTGTTAAAAAATAAGTTCGATGGAAAGAAGTAAACTGTTTTTTTTCATAGATATTTTAGTTTTTCAACCCATTTGATCGATACTCTTATTTTTAATTTTATTTATTTATTTAGGGGAAAACTAAAGGCTTAAAAATTTACAGAATTACAAATTAATAAGTACCAGAAAGCTTATTGAAGGTTTTCATGGATAGTGGTGGATTATTACAATGAAAAAGACTATGAACATGATGTGACTAGTCAACATGCATCATCTCTAAAAACATAGATCTACATTACAAAAAATTTAGACTTCATATTTATCATCATCATTGGCACCAAAAACTCTCCGCTGAGCCGCCGCCTGGCCGAGCTGACACTTGTGCAGAATAAATCCAGGTCAAATTGCTTACTCAATTTGTTAAAATTATTACTCGCTCGCCACAAGAAGGAATTTTGTCGGTAGTTAGGGCCAGCATGGGGAACGTAAATAGGGGGGTTATATCTGATAGGTTTGCAGGGAACGTTAAGCTTAATTTTTTGAAGCAAATTGGGACAGTTAATATTATTCAACGTGATTTTAAGTATAAAAGATAAGTTGGCGATCTCACGCCGCTTGGAAAGAGGGCGAATGTGAAATTGCTTACATAAATCGAGGTAATTGGCTGAACTGTATGGAATTCTTAAACGGAAACAAAGGTACTTCATAAACTTAATTTGAATGCGCTCGATTCTTTTATTATAAACATCATAACGAGGGTTCCAAATCTGTGATGCACATTCTAAGATGCTTCTAACAAACGTACAGTAAAGAATTTTAAATCTCTATGTTGTTCAGTTTCTATGCGAATTCTATTTTTATTTTATTAGAACTTTAAATGTAACGTTTTTGAATATAAATTAATAAATACTTATACTTTAAAAACCCATTTTCCTTGATTAAATTTAATTTTTATGTATATTTTTCAATTATCCGAATTATCCGAAATATCCGAATATCCGAATAGTAAGGCTCACTACTATCCGAATTATCCGGATACGAAAATTTAACGGATAATGCAACCCCTACTCACAGCACGTCCAGCTTCTCCATCATCAACATCGCCCATTCGACACCAGTGCTAGATATTAAGGAAAATTGAGTTATTGACTGAGATTAAATATTATTTTAAAGCGACCCCCCAACTTGTCGATTCTTGTCTAACCTTCTACTCAACTTCAGCCTCTAAACCTTATTCTATTATTTCACTTGCAACATATTTTACGAGAATCGAACCCGCACCTCGCATCTAAATCTTATTCTATTATTCCGTTTGTCTTAAGCTTCTTTCCATTTCACTGCAACAAATTGTGCGAGAGTCGAACTCGCACTTCACATCTAAATCTACTCTAACCTAACTAAACCGAATAGCTATATTAGATCATTTTATTCAATACTATTTTACGCGACTTTTGATTATGATTATGGATTAATACATTATTAGATAGATAGATACTCATTATTATTTTGTTTGTTGTTATTGATTGTTATTTGTTGTTGGTTGTTGTTAGTTTGTTGTTGGTTTGTTGTTAGTTTGTTGTTGGTTGTTGTTAGTTTGTTGTTGGTTGTTGTTAGTTTGCTGTTGGTTTGTTGTTAGTTTGTTGTTGGTTGTTGTTAGTTTGTTGTTGGTTTGTTGTTAGTTTGCTGTTGGTTGTTGTTAGTTTGTTGTTGGTTTGTTGTTAGTTTGCTGTTGGTTTGTTGTTAGTTTGTTGTTGGTTTGTTGTTAGTTTGCTGTTGGTTTGTTGTTAGTTTGCTGTTGGTTGTTGTTAGTTTGTTGTTGGTTTGTTGTTAGTTTGCTGTTGGTTGTTGTTAGTTTGTTGTTGGTTTGTTGTTAGTTTGCTGTTGGTTTGTTGTTAGTTTGTTGTTGGTTTGTTGTTAGTTTGTTGTTGGTTTGTTGTTAGTTTGTTGTTGGTTTGTTGTTAGTTTGTTGTTGGTTTGTTGTTAGTTTGTTGTTGGTTTGTTGTTAGTTTGTTGTTGGTTTGTTGTTAGTTTGTTGTTGGATTCTGGTCATATTTTTGATATTTTTAAGTAATTTTTAGGATCCTGGTCACATTTTTATAATTTTGTAGGATTTTGGTTATATTTTTGATATTTTTAAATAATTTTTAGGATCCTGGTCACGTTTTTATAATTTTGTAGGATTTTGGTTATATTTTTGATATTATTAAGTAATTTTTAGAATCCTGGTCACATTTTTATAATTTTGTAGGATTTTGGTTATATTTTTGATATTATTAAGTAATTTTTAGAATCCTGGTCACGGCACCAAATTGTAACGCTCGGAAATATCGTACCCTACCCTACCTGATCACTAGTGATTATCTATCAATAAAACTAAGTATTTTACTATAAGTTTTGTATTAAAATTGTGATTTAAAGTGGCCAATGATCGTCTAGTTAGCGGTAGGACTCATACATTGTGATGTAGTAACTCAGATTCTTTTAGAAGCTTAAGACAAATGAAATAAACGTTAAAACTATTTAAGTTATCGATTCTTCAATTCTGGTACAGTAGTATAGCACCCCTCTTTCATGGTCGACTCAAACCATGATACACCAAAGCTCTGAAACAACTAAAATTACATAGTAAGCGAAGAACCTATAATATCTTGGCATTGTGACTTTGTTCGGTTATTCTGCCTCTCCTATGCGGAAACCGGAGAACTTTGCTTTATCCCGTATAGGTATAAGACAAATTTATCTGGTTGGTGCCCCACTACGACGTTTATCTTTTCGTCTCCTCGGGGAAAGTCGAAAACAGACGGTTCTCGCCCTTCCCTTACTCAGTGATAACCAGACATTTAAAAGCAAAGCGTATGTAAATCGCTAACTCAGGAGAGTTTGATGGGGAATGATCTCAAGCGATCCAAATACATCCTACCTCACTAAAACCCTAGCCTACCTAATCCTATACCTAGTCCACGCGGGGAGTCCTAAGGAGTAAACGTGTGGAACCACATTCCAGTCCAACTGTAGGTCAAAACAATAGATTTAATAAACAGGTTAGTTCAGGGCATTACAGCACAGGAAGTTCACCAACACACCCAGGAGCGTTGCAGCATCAACAGAATGTGTTTAATAAATGTAATAATAATTTAGAATAGCTGGCACTGAGATGCAACACCATTCGTCTTCAATACGGAGAAATATTAGAAATGAAAAGTGTGGGTTTACGTAACCTGAATCTGATTGATAGAAATTTGTAATCCATTTCCTAGAATTCCTCCCTGGTCTCGCTCGATGGCTGAGCCGACCTAGCTTCCGGTTTGTATCCTCACGATTCCCACTATTCCTGTAAAACCTAGAAAAAACCCCAAATTTTCACTTCACTTCAAAACTCTCGATCTCTTCCCACTGACATCTCTGTCCCAACTATCAAGAAGCCCATTTGTTTTCCTAGAATACTCAAAATTTCAAATATTTTTAATATAATTTTGCGGAACATGATAAAAAAAGGTTCCTATTCTTTTAGCATGGCATTCGAACTCATTTACAGCTCAGAATATATTTTTAGTGTTACAAGCTATATCAAAATGTGTTAATTATTTCTATATTTGCAAATTAAACGAACCAGCATAATCTGGACCGTTACACTCTGCTACGTCCAGCTCTATCAGCAGCAGCAGCGCTAGCGAGCGCCACCGACAAAGGAGGAAGCGTCACCGTAAGCAGTCGCCAACCGTGAGTCAGAATGTCGTATTATCGTCAGTGATTCCCGAATTTGACCCGCTCGTAGATTATGTAAATATGTGGTTAAATGTTGTAGAAGCTAACGCTCGCACATTTCGCTGGTCAAATAGCATGATCAAGCATTAGGCTCTTCAAAAATTACGCAATACCGCAAAAACTTTTTTAGATTATTTTCAAAAATATCATGCCAGGTGGACCACGTTGAGATGGAAAGCATGGCGCGACACGTTGTCGGATACTTTTTAAGTTCATCGAAATATGTTTCGATCTCAGAATAAATCGACGCCAAACCCGTAGTAAACCAATCCTAACCTATACGAATTCTATTTTGAGCAGAAATCTAAAATTGACAGCTTACACCTAGGGTTTAGGGAACAAGACATAATATCGGTTATTGTAGGTTTAGTAGGCGATTCAAACATTACTGTTACTGCCGAGGCCAGTTTTCGATATTGTGGTGAGTTGGCTGCCTTTTTACATGGCATGGCATGGCATTTTTACTCGCCAACTGACATTGGAATACCGCAGAATAATTCGATGCCCATGAGAGATTCTTTTCAACAGAACTCTTATATGGCCCCAGTAAGTCCGATGTAAAAATAGAACCTTCCAATGTTGACGTGTTACCGCTGTGGGGAAGTAGGACACTGAAGGAACCAATGTCCTATAACGTAAAGTAACGTAAAATGTTCCTATTGCAGTAAGAGGGGTCATTTAGAAATCGCTTGTAAATCAAAAGCGAAAGTAGAAAGAGGCCGAACCAAAATGATTACGTTCGCTTCCGATCCATTAGGTACCTAAGCAGAAGTTTTATAAACCAAAATGTACTTTTCAATAGATAATCATAATCATGCATAACTAGCTGCGCCCCGCGGCTACGCCCGCGTTGAAATGTAGGTCTTCAACATTCTTAATCTTTTCTTTCATAAGAACCTTCTCCTGCCAATAACAAACACAATAAAAAAAGAATTAGCGAAATTGGTCCAGCCGTTCACGCGTGATGCCGTGACCAAGGGAAATAGGGATTCATTTTTCTATATAGTTATGCATAATGATCATGCATGCATAGCATTGTTTTAACTCTCGGGTAAACCAGTATTGCTTGTAACCATACTTTAGATGACTTCATAAACTTCTTAACCGCGCGCGTTACCAGCTCAAGTAAATCAACTACCTACATATTATGTAACCAAGGCAAGGTTATGTGTAGACTACCTCTAGGAAGCTTAGTAAGATAACAGTTTAGACGACCTCTGTGGCGAAGCGGGCGAACATCCGCATTTGACACAAGGGTTGCAGGTTCGCTTCCCTTTTCGGGACAAATGTTTGTACCAGCTGCAGATAATATTCGGGGTGTTCTGAATATTTTCTATGCATAAAAGAAAACATTTATCTACGCTATGTAATGTATTGAGTAAAATCAAATCGGATCAAATCAAAAACTCAATACAATAAATGTAGGTACACTTAGAAAAAGTCAAATTATAAAACTAAACACTGACACGAAAAAAAAGTGATATTTTTTATTTCTGTCGCTTCGGTATGTAGACTAAAGTAAAGAAGCGACATAGGAACCTTTAGCCTGTTAGTTGTTATTTTTCATTTTTCGAGCTGGAGCAAAACGCGTCCCAAGCATTTTTATCCTCTAGATACTCTGATATTTTGTAGTAAGCCTTTATACAAAGGATATGTTTGACAATTTGCTTGAATGTATTTATTGATAATTTTTGCAACTCACTTGGAGTTTTGTTGTAGAAGCGTACCTATACATTGCTCTTTAAAAGATGCATTTATCTTGTGTAGTCTAGTTGTGGGCACAGCGAGTTTTTTTTCTTATTTCTAGTATTTATATTAGTTATGTATGTAGCTATAATAAGGGAATCTATTGATATTTCTAAGAGTGTACAACAAGTTTTCATAAATATATTGACATGGTTCTGACAATATGTTTATTTCTTTGAATTTATCACGCAGGGATTCTCTGCTCATCTATCAATCAGCTATCTAGTACCCAAACAGAAGCTCTGCTTACATGGGCAACAGTAGGTATACATAAGAGTAGAGAAACTTTGTATGAACTATATAGTGAAAAACAATACAATTTTAGCCAGGAGTTCAAAAAAAAAGTAAAAAATTACTCAAAAATGTTTAGAAAAGTTTGTCAAATCGCAAAATCAAATTATTTAAGCTCCAAAATTAGAAATAGTGAAAATGTCATAAAATCAACGTGGAAAATAATAAATAGTGAGACTGGAAAGGTCAGTACCTACGTTAATGATTACAATTTAAAGATAAATGATTGCACAATCAAAAATGACATTGAAGTAGCCCAAGCTTTTGAAAACTTTTTTACTGACATTCCAATCTCTACTACGAAGTGTCTAAACTCTTCTCAATTAATCGCTGAGTCATTACTCATAGAAAATGTACCTAAATGCGAAAATAAACTTAATTTCAACTATGTCGATGAAAAAGATATTAAAAAAGCCTTCAAACTTTTAAATATAAAGAAAACTGCAGATCTCTGGGGCATTTCCGTTAAAATTATTAAACCTTTAATTGATACGATTGCACCAGATCTAGCTTTTATATTCAATGAATCTATTGATTGTGGCGTATTTCCTGATCTAATGAAATGTAGTAAAGTAATCCCACTGTTTAAATCGGGTAGTAGGTCTGACCCCACTAACTTTAGACCAATATCAGTACTGCCAACTTTCAGCAAAGTTTTTGAAAAACTTATTTTACATCAATTGCTTAGGCATTTTAATGGCAATGACCTGCTACATGGTAAGCAATTCGGGTTTACTCGGGGCAGGTCAACTACTGATGCCGGTGTAGAGTTAGTATCGCATATTTTTGATGCTTGGGAGAAGTCGCAAGACGCTTTAGGCGTTTTTTGCGACTTGTCAAAAGCGTTCGATTGCGTACACCATGAAACATTAATCAGGAAACTACATCACTATGGAATAAGAAACACCTCTTTGGATCTTCTTACATCTTATTTGAGTGATAGGATACAAAGGGTTGACATTAATGGGAAACGGTCTTCGGGGTCTGTAGTTACAATGGGTGTACCGCAGGGTTCTATCCTCGGTCCTTTCCTATTCTTAGTTTATATTAACGACCTGCCTCATCTTGTCAAGAATAATCACGAGATTGTATTGTTTGCTGATGATACTTCATTAATTTTTAAAATGATGCGACAAAACACAAATTTCGACGAAGTGAATAATGCAATCTCAAAAGTAGTTCATTGGTTTAGTGTCAATAATCTTTTGCTAAACGAAACCAAAACAAAATGTATTAGATTTATTCTAACTAATGTTAAACTAGTGAAGGCTGATGTAAACGTTAAAGGAGAAACTTTAGAAATAGTAGAAAGTACCGTATTCTTAGGAATCACCTTAGATCATAAACTTCAATGGGGCCCACACATAGATAAGCTATCGAAGAGACTCAGTTCTGCAGCGTATGCAGTCAAAAAAATCCGTCATCTTACAGACGTGGATACATCTAGACTTGTTTATTTCAGCTACTTCCATAGTATTATGTCTTATGGTATACTGCTGTGGGGGAACGCTGCAGATATTAACACCGTATTTGTGCTGCAGAAGAGGGCTGTTCGGGCTATCTATAACATGGGTCCTAGAGAATCTCTACGTGATAAATTCAAAAAAATAAACATAATGACAGTACCATGTCAATGTATCTATGAAAACTTATTGTACACTCATAAAAATATAAATCGGTTCCCTAAAAATAGCGATAAACATAATTTTAATACCAGAAATAAACATAAACTCGCTGTGCCCACAACTAGGCTACACAAAATAAATGTATCTTTTTAAGTGTACATTTATTGTATTTATGGAAATAAAGAGTTTTTGATTTTGATTTCTTTTGATTTTTGATTGGGGCTAGATGATGCTATATAGATTCTCCAGCATTTTTTTTTGAGAATAACACCCAATGCCTACGATTCAGGGCCAAATTGACAGATTGCATAGATTTAAATTATATCCTTCGATTGATATGAAAAGAGGGTACTTACCGACGACGTTCATAACAGTGCATTAATCACAAATGACGGTAACTACGAATGGTTATGCGATGGTTAGGTATTCAATGGACCCGATGTGTTCCAAAGGTGTTCCAATGAACACTATTTTAGGCTATCTGCGTTTTGTCAGGGTAGTTTGTTAAAACGATTTACTTATTGTATTGCAACCAAAACCAGTGAAGAAAACATAATTTGCTTACACACAGTGTTAGATGTCCGTATTAAAAATAGGCTCACAGATAATTTATGAAACATGTTTTTGTATAAAGATGGAATAAAATTTTTGGATATATACTATAAAAATAAAAAATAAAATTTTTGGATATATACTATAAAATAAAAAAAAAGACTATAAAAAATATTATTAGATAATTAAAAAAAAAACTACAGACTGCTCGCTAGGTTTTGAATTAACAAGAGGTTATTGCGCATAAGTCATTGGGTGGGTACTCCTCACGCAAAACTTCCTTTTAATGTCGTTACAAGTACAACGCGTAAACGCGCTGAGTAGGCGTCGTGTCTGAACTGAAGTACCTAGGGGAAACTGTTTGTACCATAACATAACTGAGGATTACTGGCAGCATCCTATCTGTTCAGTAGTACAAGATCCTTGCATTCTGTAATAAGTATTCGAGGTTTTAGTCAGGTGAGGCCGAGTCGAATGAACAGATATTTAATAATTATTATCAATACGAGTTTACACATGGTTAGGTATATGGTATGGTAGACATAAGGCTTATATTTAGATTCGTTTACGAAGTTTGTGATTATACTTACCCAATCGTAAAAACACAAAGTCAAGTTGTAATTAACGAATAAAATAAAATATTTAAGGTATTTAGAAATGTCACACCACAAAGTTGCCTACCCTACCGGTTACCTATTGTTAACAGCCGTGCCGATTTTAAATGGACTCTGCATTTATAAACGAGTAAGAAATCAATCGCACTTTAAATAAAAACACATCTACGGTCCCGAGCGAGGTCTTCTTTCGGTATAATTCGGATGTGGCAATAGACGACGATAACACGTTACATTCTGTTGACGTCACGGCTTTGCGGAATACGGTTGGCGAAGAAGCTTTATGTCGGAGGGCTTCTTTTCAACGCTAAGCGAAAAGATGCACCTTCCTGTTTTTATTCCACCTTCATGTACAATTGGAGTCTTTCGTTGTAAAAAAAAAAATCTCGAGTCATTATGATGGCGGTTCGAGCACATAGCTGTTTCGCTCTTCAAGGGTCCATTCCAGGTGACAACGATAGGTACCTACCAGGTAGCAGACATGGGTGGAGCTGAGCTGACTTCTAAACGCTACGATGATGACGTAGCGTGCGGCGTGAGAACATGAAACCACGGATACGTCTCACTGTTATTTTGGTTATTTTATGTTAATTTATTGTAAACAATAAAGTGTTCATTCATTCATTCATTCACTGGTAATGTCGGATGTTGTCCAGTTGTGAGTATGTTGGAATAATGGCGGAAACATACTACCAAAACGTGACGCTACGCCACGCCACCCGACGCATGTCAGTACTTATCAATTCCATATATTTAATATAGTCAGAAGCGCATAGACAACACGCTATGTGACCACATGCCGCAACATCCAATCGATTTGGATCAGCGTGTTGCCGGTAGAGGGGGGGACACGCCACCCGACGAATCAGCGCAGTGTGTTTCTAGTGAACACCCGAGGCCACGCGTCATTCTTTCGAGAACATTTTTAAGGTTATGATAAAAGAAAAGAAATATTGTTAGTTTTTGTTTAAAAATTGGTTTAAAATGTCGGATGAAGAATTAATAGAATTAGTGAAACGGTACTCAGTGTTATATGATATGAGTTCAGTTCATTATCGTGATCATAGTATTCGAAATAATGCTTGGGAACAAATTGCAGAACAGTTGCATACTACAGGTAAGTTTTCAATAAAATGTAATTTGTCCCATTTACTTACCTACTTTCTATCAGTAGGTACCTATACAGTATTTATCATAAAAATAGGTACCTCATTAATTACATTTATTAGTAAGTACCTGCTTGTTTTTAGGGTTCCGTAACTCTAAAGGAAAACAGGAACCCTTATAAGATCACTTTGTTTGACCGTCTGTCTGTCCGTCCGTCTGTCTTTCAAGACCCTTTTTCTCAGCAACGCGTCGAGGAGTTGAAATTAATACAAAGCTGCTATTCAATTTTATTATAAAATACACTTTAACACAGATTTAAAAAGTATTTTGTCTTCCTCTCCTTACAATATCTACTTGCCACGGCACTGCACCTTCGTTGGAATTAAAATATTCCTTAAAATTATTTCGGACAGAAAAAGCATGTTGTGTAGAATTTCTGCGTAAGGTGTCCAAGTCCTCCAAAGCTGTAGGTCCCAATGGCGTCTCATTATCATCTTGTGTTTGACAGTCAGATGGCAAAGTATCAATACCTAAATAATTGTGTAAAGCAACATGTTGCTAAAATAATTTTGTCCACCATATCAGGTTGTACTTCCATAGGTTTGGCGAAAACGCGCCATCTTGCTCTTAAAATGGCGAAAGAATTTTCAACGATACGTCTAGCACGGCTTAGCCGGTAGTTGTATATTTTATTGGGTTCATTATTGCGAACATCATTCTTACTATACGGCCGCATTAAATACGATTTCAAGGGAAAAGCTTCATCTGCCACTATTACGTGTGGTAATGGTTCCAAATCGGGAGATACAGATTTATCAGCAGGCATTCTTAATTTGCCTTGTTCTATAGACTCTCCAAGTGCAGATTTATTGAATATTCCACCGTCACTGTTTTTTCCGTATGAGCCTACATCTACAACCAAGAACTTGTATTTAGGATCCACTAATGCCAGGAGTACTATTGAATTTTCTCCTTTATAATTCCAAAAATCTGAACCACCATTTATTGGACAAGTGATATTCACATGTTTGCCGTCCAATGCACCACAACAATTAGGAAGATTCCAGTAATTTCTGAACCCTTCTTCAGATTTTTTCCACATCGCGGTGGTGGGTTCTGGCATGTATATTGGGCCCAATTTGTTCCAAATTGCTTCGCAGACATCTTTTACAATTTCTCGCACGGTGGTGAATCCCATTCTGTAATTGAATGCCAATGATCGAAATGAATTCCCTGTGGCTAAAAATCTGCAACAACAGAAAAAATTACAATTATAAATTTATTAATGTGTTCTTTATTTTTTCCAGTGGAGATTTGCAAAGATCGATGGGGAAAATTGAGAAATTGTTTTACCAATGCCCTTAAGAGACGCCATAAGAAGAGTGGTGAAGCCTCAACTAAAATTGTACCATGGAAATACGAAGCACAGATGGAATTTTTAAGGTCTCATCTTGAGGGCAGACCAACGATCACAAACTTGTCTGATGTAACTGACGATTCAACACAAGAGTTGCAATTATCAGATGAAACCGAATCATCTCGTTTTAATGCAACTCCTGGTCCAAGCTCTTTTACTGTCAGGACACCGGCACCAAGCTCTTCTTCTGTAAGGACTCCGACTCCAACCTCTTCATCAAATCGAAATAAGAAAGGAAATGAAGACAATGTTGAAGACAATGATTATTTGTGGGTAGTTGAGCTATCAACACCAAATATTTTTGGCTCCTTATTTATTTATTGTTTTCTATTGTTTTTGTAAATACTGTACATGGTTACCAGTAAGAATTGCTAGTAGATAGCCCCTCAAATCTAAGCCAATAATAATTTCTCCTCTCCACTCACCCAAAACATTGCTGGACAACAATGGACCTATATGCCAAGCTGTCATCCAACCTGGAGGAACTGGCGAGCTCCCTGGAGACTAGGATGCAAGAACATGAGAGCAAACTCCAGAAACTCTCCAACACTGGCACAGCACATGTTCCACATAAGGATTTAGCCACTCTATCTTGTGAGTTTACCGAGTTCAAATCTCTAGTTTGGAAAACACTGGGCACTATGAAACTTCAGTTGGAGCTGCTGGTTCAGGGCCTTGATAGACAGGAGACCATGTCACGTAGAAAAGTACTTCTGTTCCATGGAATAGCTGAGTCCAGCGAATCCTCCGTAGAGGACACTGTAGCAACATTATTACACAGCCAATTCAAGATGACAACGGCATCAGCTGAGCTTTTTTCTGCTTGTCACCGACTTGGAACTAACACAAGTAAGCCTAGACCCATTATGGTGCGATTTGCTAGCTATCGTGTTCGTAGCGAAGTGTGGAATGCTAAAACTGCACTGAAAAACTCAGGGATTACGGTCTCTGAGTTTCTGACGAAGTCGAGGCACGAAGTATTCGCGGCGGCACGCAAGCATTTTGGCATAAGGAAGTGCTGGACGTCGGAGGGCAGAATCGTAATCCTTCTGCCGGATAACAAACGCCGCAGAATAGAAGCCATGTCTGAGCTGAAGCCTCTCCTTGCGGAATATCCGGTAGCGACGGTGTCGCAGCCTGAGTTAGAGAAAGTGGCTCCGGGGACATCTCAAGCCAAAGCTAAGACTCCTACGCTTCCTGCAACAAGGTCCGGTAAAGCTGACTCCAGGAACCGGCGCGCCCCGAAGTGAAGTCATTCGTCAGGTTTTAGCATGTAACCTACACAACTCGACATCATTATAGCTGTGGATACTCAACACCAACTCAAACTTTGGGGTAGATTACCTATCTACCGCAAACATCCAATTTTCGACTATACCAAATTGTGTCACATTTCCCTAGTAAACAAGAAGCACGATTCATCATTTTGACTATCCTAGGCTGTCAGTTGTCAAAACACTCAAATGTCAAGTATGTCAAAATACGGCAAGTAGAAAATAGTCTTCTTCTTATTTCATAATGACCTCAGCGCCTTAGCTTCTTTCATGTAAAATGTTTTGCTCTTGTTTTTGTTTGTATTGTTTTGTCTTCTTAGCATTATTTTAGTAACCTCCTTGTTTTATAAGTTTGTGTGTTCCAATGACCCAGCAAATTGGCTTGTGAGCGAGGAATGTTAGCAGCAATTTTATTTGGTAATATTTAATTTTTTAGATTACATTAGGTACTATTATAATTGTATAATTATAGATATTTAGTTTATGTAGATTTATTTATATTATGTCCATCAAGTTCGATGATAGCTATTTTTCATGCTCTTCTTCATGCTCTTCTGACTTTGACTATGCTAGCGCCTGTAGCGATGACTCACACAGTCTTCATGACCGCCTTGAAAATATTTATTCCGTCTTTCCAAAAAATCTGAATATTGTGCATATTAATGCACAAAGCATCCCATCACACTATGATGATATGATTTCATCATTTGATTCAAAGTTTATTGACGCAATCCTTATATCCGAATCTTTTCTAAAACCTTCCATGCCGTCTTCTCAGTTCGCCCTTCCTGGCTTCCGACTTATAAGAAATGACAGAGTGGGTAAGGGTGGTGGCGGCGTCGCTATCTATATTCGTAGTGATATTCCTGCTAAAATCATCGATAACTCCGCCATGGAATATTCGAACTTCGCTGAGCATCTCTTTATCGAAATTTCAGTTAATCACTCCAAAGTCATGTTAGGTGTCTATTATCCGCCCTCTTGTAATATAGATTACTTTCATCCCTCGAGTTAAAGCTAGAGTCTCTCACTCCTCTCTATGATCACTCGATTATACTCGGGGATTTTAATACATGTCTGCTCAAGAGTAATGCACGGGCTAATAAACTCACTTCTCTTGTCTCCTCCGTGAATATGCATATTCTCCCTCTTTCTGCTACGCACAACGCCCCACATTGTTCCCCTTCTCTCCTTGATTTGATTTTCGTTTCAGATCCTGACCGAGTCGCGGTACATGGTCAAATGACTGCGCCCTTTTCCTATCACGACCTCTTGTTTCTTTCTTACAAAATTCGCTGTCCTAAACCCAAACCTAAATTCCGTCTTCTACGCAGTTTCAAAGATCTTGACCTTGATACCCTGAAGCAGGATGCAAACCAAATTGACTGGACACCTGTCACTGATGCTGACAATATTGATGATAAGGTAGCTGCTCTTAACACTATCATCATTAACCTTTTTGACACTCATGCTCCGGAAAAGCGTGTTAGGGTCAAGCATCCTCCTGCGCCATGGTTATCTCCATCCATCAAAAAAGCGATGACCAAACGCGACAAGGCTAAAACGCGCCACAAAAAGTTTCCAACGGAGGTAAACCTAGCCATCTATAAGAAGCTGCGTAATCGCGCTACAAAGATGTGTAGGGATGCCAAAAGGCACTTCATCCATAATCAACTCCAAAATTCCAACCCTTCTGTAATGTGGAAATTCTTGAACTCTTTAGGCATTGGTAAAGGCTCAGATGATACACCCATTTCTCTCGACTTAAACACCATTAACTCCCACTTTTCATGCTCCCCTCACTCCATCGATAGAGACATAAAACGCTCTACCATCAATCATTTGTCTCTTTTGTCCAAACCTAACTGTTCCGAATTCAACTTTGAAGAGGTTGCTGAGAGTGATATTTTGAAGTTTTTAAAATCTATCTCCACCAAAGCCGTAGGCGTGGATGGCATTAGTGCTTACATGCTACAGATCCTTTCCAGCGAGCTCGTTTCTGCAATCACTCATATCATTAATTTTTCACTGGAAACGAGCTCGTTCCCGTCTGCTTGGAAGAAAGCTTTCGTTATACCTCTTCCTAAAATCTCTAATCCTTCAGCCGCATCCCATTTTAGACCCATCTCCATCCTTCCTATTCTGTCCAAAATCCTGGAACATGTGGTCCATAAGCAATTATCGGCCTTCCTCCACCTTAATAACCTTCTTAGCCCCTACCAGTCTGGCTTTCGACCTGGTCACAGCACTGTGAGCGCACTCATCAAAGTCTCGGATGATATTCGTTGGGCCATCGACAACCAACTCCTCACTATCCTTGTGCTATTGGATTTCAGTAGTGCATTCAACACTGTCGACTATGACATTTTTCTCTCTGTCCTTTCCTCTCTCAAGATATCACACTCAACAATCTCTTGGTTCGATTCATATCTTTCGGGTCGGTCGCAGTGTGTCCGCTTCGATGAGTCTTACTCTGATTGGTGCGACATAACTGCGGGCGTACCGCAAGGAGGTGTTCTCTCCCCTCTCCTCTTCTCCATCTTTATTAACGCTATCACTCTTGTCAACTCCTCCAAGTATCATCTGTATGCTGATGACCTGCAAATGTACTATCATTTCAAATCCGATGAGTTATCCATAGGTGTTGATCAAATTAACTCTGACCTCAACAATATTCACGCATGGGCAAAGGCCTTTGGCCTTCTGGTCAACCCATTGAAGTCTCAGGCTCTAATCTGCGGCAGCTCTTACATGCTGAACAAAGTTCGGCAATCTCCTATTCCCTCTCTCTTCTACAGTGACTCTCCTATCAGCTACTCTGCTTCTGCTAAGAATTTGGGTGTCATCTTTGAACCTATATTATCCTGGCAAAAGCACGTTAATGCAATCAGCCAGCGAGTTCACTACTCATTTCATTCACTTAAACGTTTTCAGAAGTTCCTTCCATTACAAACCAAAATCACTTTAGCTCAATCACTCCTTCTTCCCATAATAGATTATGCTGACTCTTGTTACCTTGACGCCACGGAGGAAATTCTCAACAAATTAGAACGTCTTCAAAATTTATGCATCCGGTTTATTTTCGGTTTGCGTAAATACGATCACGTCTCAATGTTCAGAGATCAGTTAAAATGGCTTCCAATCCGTCGCCGGCGTGATCTGCACGTTCTCTCTCTTCTTTATAACATTCTGAACAATCCTCTCTCCCCTTCTTACCTCCGTGAGCGTTTTGAGTTTCTTTACCCTCGTGATAGACCATGTAGATCAACCTTATCCCTCATCCTTAAATTTCCGGTTCACTCATCCAGCCGCTACGGTGGCTCTTTCACTGTCGACTCGGTTAGGTTATGGAATTCTCTCCCACACGATATTCGTGCCAGCCCCTCTCTCTTCATTTTCAAGCGTAAAGTCAAAGAGCATTACCTATCTTTATGATATTGTAGTATTTAATATATTTATTCAATTTATGTATGTATATAAATATAGTATTTGTTAAGTTATAGTATTTTATGTATTGTATTATTATTATGTAGTCTATTTAAAAAGTAGGTTAAAATTAAATCTTGTATCCTTTGTATAAGCACATGTACCCACTTTCACAAACTTGTTTCTCTCTCCCAATAAGGTTTGCTGGAAGAGAACTCTATTTAGGGTTAAGCTCGCCTTTGCCATTATTTTTCCTCGTAAATGTTCTACTTGTATCATGTTTTTTTGTGCAATAAAGAATTATGAATTATGAATTATGAATGTTGTGACAGAGATGGTTAATGTTATTAAATCTTCTCAAGAAGCGCGACAAAAGAGAATGTCAGAGATGGATGAAACAGATTATTTCTTCCTGTCCATGAGTAAACAATTAAAAAAATTACCTGAAATGGACAAAGTTAATATTAAGTTTCAAATGCATAAACTTATACATGATGCCGAAATTAATATGTTAAAAAAACGCGAACAACTATTGAGGACGCCGCTACGTGTGATTCGGAACCAAACAATACAATATCCAAATACTTCGCATCTAAATACAAAAAACACTGTAACATAAAAAACCCAATTTTATAAAACGAATAATCAAAAAGTGAGCGACAATGTAGTACTTTCCGAAACAGCTCGAACATTGAATAATAATACCCAGTTTTTTGTAACGAATCATCAAGATGTAAGTGACAATGTAGCACATTATGAAGAAGTTGAAAACGAAAGTGACGAAACAAGTCTAAGAGAATATTATATTAATTATAACAATAATGAATAGGCATAGATAATAAAGAAAATGTTTTGTACTTACCTGAGAGCCACTGCCAGTCTTTCTTTTGTGCTTATAGCTTCACGATAACTTGTTCCTTTCTTGTAGATGTCATCTTTAATAAAGTCATGTAAAACATCAAATTCAGTTTCATTCATCCGAAAATATATATGATATCTCTCACTATCTTTAACCAATTTTTTGTAAAGGGTGTGATATTCACCGTACATACCCTTTTAAAAAATCAAGGAACTCTTACTGTTCATTAAATTCAAGACCTCGGAGAGGCATTTATTTTATTTAAAATGTATAACAACGATTACAACAACTATGGTTACCCACAGGCTTATTACAACCATGGCCGTGGTGGAGCACAATGGGGACGTGGCTCTTTCAATAGAAATCCAGCCCCAAGTATGGAAGACCAGAGTTTCCGCCGTGGCGGAAGGGGAGGCCAGCGTAACGCAGGTTCCCAGTCTCGTCCGCGAGCAGCGTCACCTCTACCGGCGGCCAGTCCATCGCCGCCCGCTCCTACCCCGGGTCCCATTCCCGGGCCAAAGCATTTATCTAAAACGGCATCGCCGCTTACAAATGATCCCCTCTACTTAAAGAGCTTTCTGGATCAGCCAGGTACAGAGCTTCGTCGTTTGGCGAACCTCAACGAACACCATCCAACTGCAACTGCACTCCCAGCCGTAATAGCTGAGGATTATAAGGCATTAGTGGCTAAGTCCACTCCTTTTGGCAAGAACGTGTCGCTGAGCATGTACAGCTACTACGTTGCCATTATGACGTATAATCGTCTTTTAGACTTGCACCGTCAGAATTCAGGCGAATTGACATACCAAGAGACACAATTTCTAGACCAGATGGCGTTGAACCCATACAGCATAACAAAGGTAACCGAACTCTACCTCGCCGGGTTCGGCAACACTTCTATACCCGGTTCCGCCGATAGTACCTTCGTGATGGTCAAACCTGTACTCCAAGATGGTGGTGATCTTCCCGGCTTCTTCGGACCCCTTGCAGTTAACGTCGGAGCTTATCACTCTTACCCGAGCCCCGGTGTTGCTGCACAACGTATGATGGAGGACTTACGCCTCACTGCGCACCCTGAAGGTGCTGCTAACTGGCAGCTTTTAGCTGACCAACCACCTGGTGAGGACCATGTCGCCCCCCAGCCAACCCCATTTTGTATAGGGTACCAGGATGCAGTTCGACTACGTCCTGAGGCTGTTAGTGCCCTTAACACCTGTGGCATTACGATCGACAACTTCCAGACTACGAACGAAGAGCTCCCGTTCAACCCTAACCTTTTGAACTGGATCCATTACTACCTAGAACAGGTTAGAGATATCGTCATCTGCCAGCCCCCAACAACTAGAACTGGATCTCAGGCTCAGATGGTCACTGCTACGGTCGATAATGATGTCGATCATTGTGTTGTGAATTCGCCGTTCCAGATAAACGGCAGCATAGTCTATCTCGCTTCGTGCTTCAAGTATAGACTCCAAATCCCAAATGATAGGCTTGTTCAACGAGCCGTATTCGCTAATGCGGACTTAGGACAGATGCTACCTGTCCTTAATCAATATAATGCAGATAATGCGCTTTTAGGTAATTTCTTGTATGGAAGTATTTCAACGGATGCATAGCTCTGTCTTGATTTATTTCATGAACCCAGTATCGTCTGCGTCTAGTACGTCTTTTTTTTATTAACTGTTTCTGTACAAAATATATCCCCAAAATCTGCAATAAATCTTCTTCAAAATCTTCATCTAGCTCGTCTTCAAGTAGAATCGAATCCATGGCCACGTCACACGTCAATACACTTCAGTCTTTCGTGAGAGACTACACTACACGATACGTGTTATAGCATCGCGTGGCGTGTTGCCTATATGCACGACGAGCGTCGGGTGTCGACACAACACATCGCGTTGCGTTTTGATAGTATGTTTCGACCTTAACACTTGGCACACACATACACACACTTGAACACTTGAACTTGAAATAGGTATACTTACCTTTATTTTGAGACTGTTATTGTTGTTCTATTTTTGAATTCATTTTGTTTCATTTTGGTCGTAATAAATAGGTAATTGCTTGGTCTTAAAGTTAAAGCTTCAAACATTGTTGACGTATTGTGGAGTGTTGGGGGTTAAAGCTACAGCAGGCATCCTTGTGAACGCTGTTGTTAAGTGTTGATAAACAACTAGCTGATCCCTGGTGAACATCAGCTAGTTTAAACCACAGAGCTTTTTAATCCAATCACTTTGCAGTACATGGTTCAGTGTTTGAAGCGTCTGCACTATCTACCTGTACCAATATTACACGGGTACATATACACGGTAGAATGATAAATAACAGTAATTAAGTTATGTGTTATTGATATTGTTATGTTTTCAGCTTCATTTCTAAGACCAGCACGTATTCGGGGCGAATACGTAAGCAGGATAGCCGGATGTTGTCGCTCTCGTTTCTTTTCCCGCTATCACTGAGGGATGTGAACGAAGTGCGCCAAGTTCAAGCCGTACGGGCGCGAGTCGAACCTTCCACCGTCCGTCCGACCGTCCGTCCGACCGAGCCGAACGAGGCTCGCATCGCGACTCGAACCTGCGACCGAGCTGAGCCGATCTAGCCCGAGCCATCGAGTCGAACGAGGCACAAGATGACTGCACTTCGCTCCTGACCGCCGAACAGTGAACTACAACTAACCTCCCTAGTCCCGGGTTTATTTCTAGCCTTGATTATTATACAGTAAAGTATAGATACCTAGATACCTTATTAGCTTATTACCTTTATAAAATCTAATGTGATGATATGAACATAGGTGTGTAAAAGACACCTATGTTCATATGTTTTGTGAGATTATACAATTCATTGTATTAAATCAAAATTTATCGTCGCCAATAAATCCTGCGTATGGGAAAACATAACTTAACTCATAGTTCACTGCAAAGAAATTGTAAAAATTAGTCTTGAACAACCCTTGAAGCGATTCCAGTTTAAAGCTCGCAAGTGTAGTTGGGTATATTTCTGGGAACGTTGTACGCCACATTTAAAAAAAAGTTTATTGTGAAGATTTTTGTAACTCTTTGATGGCTACAGAAAAACTGACATTCCATAACTTGATTGATTTCAAAAACATGGGAGGATTGTTTTATTCATCCAAGGATGTGTTTAATTTATGTCAAAAAACCGAGCACACCATAAGACATTGTCAACGTTGTGAACTTAAGTTAAATCCATAAAAAATTATTTCTGCAGTTCTGAAGTCATTTATACGAGGTTGTATATTTCTATCTATAGAAATATACTGAAATGTACAACATCATGTAGTTACCTACTTCGAACTAATAAACAAATGTACCTACGAGAACACTCTAGAGACCGTACCCTTGAGAACGGACCTTAAATCGGCGGCCATCTTTGCTTACAAATGTCGGAGAGCTAGCAAAAGTGTTAAAAATGTATGACTTTAACTCTGTTTTTTTCTGATCTGTGTTTTTATTTTGTGTCCTGACTTATGGCTGGTTTACACAGTGCGAGCTAGCGTACGAGTAAGCCTTCCGAGTAGCTGCACTGCAGTTACTCGCACTGTTTGGACGTCACTTACGAGTAACTCGTACGTGCGAGTTGGTCAGTAGCTCGCATCCGAGTTACTTCAACATTTTTTGTTTTCACTCGCCTGCTCGCCCGGCAGCAACTCGCACATGACAGCGGCTCGTGCGTCGCTCGCATCGTTTGGACGCGTTCGGCAGTAGCTCGCCAGTGCCAGCCGGACAGTTGTGAGTGGAAGCCGTGTTTTTTGTGTGCTACGCCTATGTACTAAATCGAGTTCGAAATGAGTACGGATAGATGGTCTTCTGACAATAATATTTCATTCATGAAACTCTACAGAGAACAAGAAAACCTATGGAATTGTTTCGATAAAAACTATCGAAATAGAGATATGAGAAAAGAATCTTTGGAACATATCGCAAAAGAAATGCACCTAGGTAACACCGGTGAGGTAACCAAGAAAATAAAAAATTTACGGTCCACCTACAATCAAGAAGTGAATAAAATCGAAAAAAGCAAGAAGAGTGGCGCTAGCGCAGACGATGTGTACAAACCATCCATAAAATGGTTTGATATAATGGATTATATAATGAAAACAATTAATTTTAAAGAAAAGAAAACAACATCCAATCTGGTGAGTACCTAATTCTTTATTTGACTGATAAGATAAATGTAGTTGGTTACATTTCTAGATATTAATCATACGACTTTGCCAGGAGACAGCACCGTCATTACAGAAGTAGTTTTTATATTTTTCTCTCAATTTTTCTGCAACTGCTTTTGATCTGTTATATGTTCGCGATCGGGCGATACTCGGTAATGCATTTATTTCTGATCTCCACGTTCCAAGGTTGACAGTGAAATTTGTAATATCTTCATAATCTACACTACCAGGAGGAGTGTAGATGTGTGGTGAAGATTTCCGTAACCAGTTGTGCAGTACGCATGTAGTTCAAATAATTTTTATTGTTGTCTCCTCTTGCAACTGGATAGGTTTTCCCAAAACGCGAAAGCGAGATGCTAAAATACCGAATCCATTTTCTACTATGCGTCTTGCCCTAGAGAATCTGTAATTGTAAGTTTTTTCAGCTGTCGTAGTCTCATTGGGATAGCGTTTCAATAAGTACGTCTTAAGAGGAAAAGCATCATCTCCCACTACAATACCGCCTTCTGGCAATAATGTGCCATTTTCCAACACTGGATACAATGAGGAAGCTTGGAAAACACCACCGTCAGAATTTCGCCCATATGAGCCTATGTCCACATATTTAAAGCAGTAGTCATGATCCACGATCGCTAGGAGCACCAAGCTGTTAGTTCCTTTATAATTGTAGTATTCACTACCACAATTGGGCGGAGCTTGAATCACCACATGTTTGCCATCGATGGCTCCACAACATCCTGGAAAGTTCCACCTGTGGTGAAATCCTACTTGTACGGGGTCATTCCCGCTCGGTAACACCCTGTCGTCAACAGTAGACTGTAATTCTGAATTACGCAGCCAATCAACTTCTTCCTGGCCTTTAGGGAGTATCCACTTTGAGAAGTGGCCCTACGGACATTTCAGAAGAAGGTCTTCGCGACGGGCCTTTCAACAACGGGCCCACGTACTACAGCCAAGGCCACGACGCTCATAGGCCAGATCGTAATTGTGAAAACAACTTTACTTTACTTAATTTTCAGGGAGTGACATAGGCTATACTATATCCCGGAATTCTCACGTTAACGGTCACTCCCTGAAAAGTAAGCTTCCTAACGGTGAAATAATTTTTCAAATCGGTCCAGTAGTTTCGGAGCCTATTAAATACAAACAAACAAACAATCAAATCTTTCCTCTTTATAATATTTTATAGATAAAATAAAATAAAATTTATAAATATATGTCGGCGCAAAGACGTTGCTTCAATATAAAATCTAGTTATAAGAGTTAATTTGATTGTTAAATCACTAAAGTTAATCACAGAATTAAGTTAAGTTTAAACAAACATTGTAAAAAGTTACTTTACTTAAGATTTAGCTTCGCGACGGCGATTCTCGCTCGCCTTCAGAATCGTTCGACGCGGGGCTAAAATTTGTTATAAATACGGCCGTCGGCCGGGCTGGCATTCATTCCTGCTCGAGTCGTCGGACGCAACGGACCTCTACACTGGATTAAAGTCAACGGCCACAACAACTTCGTGTTTTACTTCGCATGGATGAACACCAAGATGCGGATGGAGGTGACGTCATCGCCGCTGATGTCATTGCTGCTGATGTCATCGCTGCTGACGTCACCGTTGCTGACGTCACGCCGCTTTTTAAAAAGCGTACGGGGGTGGATTCTTCGTCATCAGAAGTGGGATCGGGACCTGCCAGCGCTCCTGATCCAGACAACGTGCTTCAAGCAACCACAGCATCTCCAGCGGGGCCATCATTGCCCATACCATCGACAAAAACGTTTGTGCCCACGTACCCGCCGGTGGAACCACCACGGCAGGGCGTATTTACCACAGCTACACCAAGCCTTTCTATGGCAGGTGTACCTCCACAATTCGTCATAAAAATGATGGAAATGATGCAGCAAATGTCAGAACGTTTCTGTAGCTTACCATCAGATAGCAAAGTACGCATCAAAGATATCTATCTTCCTTCATTCGATCCAGATGCCAATGTAGGGATAAGGGAATGGTGTAAGCACATTGATAAAGCGATTGAAACTTACAAACTAAACGATTTCGATGTGCGCATGAAGGTTGGTAGTCTGATGAAAGGACGAGCTAGAATGTGGGTTGATGATTGGATGGTTACCACACCCTCATGGGAAGAACTCCGCAATAACCTCATTACTACGTTTGATCCCGAAAACCGGTATTCTTGCGATATCATCCGGTTCAGAGAGCACAACTACGATTCCTCTCAGGATATCGTCGAGTTTCTATCTCGTGCTTGGGTTTTATGGAAAAGAATTACTAAAGATAAACTCGATAGTGGTGATGCGGTGGAAGCAGTAATAGGTTGCGTTAATGATGAACGGTTGCGAATCGAGCTACTCAATGCAAGAGCGACAACAGTTCCTGAACTTATCTCGGTTGCGTCAACAATTCGAAAACGGCGTTCGCGATCGGACTCTACATCTACTGTGCCAAACAAACGTTCACGCTTCGCGGAAAACGGACAACCTTCGACCAGTTGTCGCATATGCAGGAAGACGAACCACAAAACCGAACAATGCAGATTCAAATGGCCGGACGCCAAGCAAGGTCAAAGTACTATCGATCCTAAGCCTGCTTCCAGCGCACCTGCCAGTAGTACTATATCGTGCTCGTACTGCAAAAAACCGGGTCATACATACGAGACATGTTTCAAAAGGCAACGAGAATTAACATCAAATGTGAATTGCATAGCGGGAACGAAGTTAGCACCGATCACGATGGTAATCGGCACAAAAACCATGCAAGCTGTGTTTGATAGCGGCGCGGAGTGCTCGGTCATGCGGGAATCGGTCGCTGCATCATTACCCGGACAAAGGTCTGAAACTGTCAACTGCTTACGAGGTATTGGAAGATTTCCCGTGTTTTCATTGATGAAACTGACAACTGTCTGCGTCATTGATGCTATCAGTGTTGAGCTGCAGTTTTTCGTCTTACCAGACAACGAAATGTCAAATGATATCTTGGTGGGTATGAGCCTGATACATGACACTAACCTCAGCATGGTAATCACTCCAAATGGAACAAAACTGATTCATCAGTATTCTATAAACCATGTGAGTACAAACAATCCAATTTTTGAGACACTGGACTGTGACATAACAGACGATCACGAAATAGAACAATTACGAAGACTGCTGAACAGGTATGAGCATTTGTTTATCCGCGGTTACCCACGAACCCGAGTCAATACTGGAGAGTTGGAGATACGACTGAAAAACCCCGATAAATATGTAGAACGAAGACCATATCGCCTCAGCCCAGTGGAACGAGAGAAAGTACGTGCCATAATCAAGGAATTACTAGAACATAACATTATTCGCGAGAGCAAGTCTCCGTACTCCAGCCCGATAATTCTGGTCAAAAAAAAGAACGGGGATGATCGACTCTGTGTAGATTTCAGAGAACTTAACGCCAACACCCTACGAGATGATTATCCACTTCCATTGATCTCAGATCAGATAGATCAACTGGCCAATGGTAGATATTTTACTAGCCTGGATATGGCGGCAGGATTCCATCAAATCCCTATTGCTGAGAGCTCGATTGAGAAGACTGCCTTCGTGACCCCGGATGGCTTATATGAATGGATTACCGTTCCGTTCGGATTATGCAATGCCGTCTCTGTCTATCAGCGGTGCATCAACAGAGCATTGGTAGCGCTTTTGGGATCGATAGCTCAGGTGTATGTTGATGATGTCTTGAGTAAATGCGCTGAATTTTCGGAGGGGTTATCAAGTTTGGAGCGTATCCTCGTGGCACTACAGGATGCTGGATTTTCAATCAACGCTGACAAATGCAGTTTCTTCAAACGAACAATCGAATACCTGGGTAATGTCGTTTCAAACGGACAGGTTCAACCAAGCCCCAAGAAAGTTGAAGCACTGGTGAAAGCACCCGTTCCAAAAACCGCCAAGCAGGTGAGACAATTCAATGGACTGGCCGGATACTTCCGAAGATTCATTCCTAACTTCTCCCGTATAATGGTGCCGCTGTATGAGTTGACAAAGCAAGGAGCTAAATGGGAATGGAACGAACGTCACGAAAAAGCACGATCTCAAGTTACTCAATGCTTATCATCCGCTCCAGTACTCACTTTATTTCAAGAAGAAGCGCCCATACAACTTTACACCGACGCAAGCAGTCTTGGTCTTGGTGCTGTACTGGTCCAGGTCATAGATGGAAGACAACGAGCTGTCGCCTTTATGAGCACAAGAACTACTGATGCTGAGAGCCGTTACCACTCGTATGAGCTGGAGACTTTGGCAGTGGTACGCGCAATCAAACATTTCCGGCAGTACCTATATGGACGGAAGTTTACAGTTATTACGGACTGCAACGCGTTGAAGGCGTCGAAACACAAAAAGGACCTCTTGCCAAGGATCCATCGTTGGTGGGCGTTCCTACAAAACTACGAGTTTGAGGTGGAATACTGCAAAGGTGAACGTCTCCAGCATGCTGACTATTTCAGTAGAAACCCAAGGGAACTGACTGTGAACGTGATAACAAGAGACCTAGACTGGTTGAAGGTAGAACAGCGAAGGGATGCAGCACTTCGTCCAATAATGGATACCCTGTCGGAGAATAACCCAGTAGAAGGTTATACCCTGGAAAACGATGTCCTGAAGAAGAAGGTGCCTAACTCCACCTTTGGTGACCAGCTCTGCATCGTAGTACCAGAGTCTTTTCAGTGGAGTATCATGAACTCTTACCACACTGCGCTCAAGCACCCTGGCTGGGAGAAGACGTTGCAAAAGATCAAAGAGACCTATTGGTTTGAGAAAATGAGTACAACGGTTCGCGAGTTTGTGGATAACTGCATTATATGCAGAACATCTAAGGGAACATCGGGTGCCATACAAGCAGAACTACACCCAATACAAAAACCAACGGCTGCCTTTCAGGTATTGCACATGGATATTACAGGAAAGTTGGGAACACCAAATGATCAGCAATACGTTGTTGTTACCATCGATGCATTCACAAAGTACGTGTTGTTTTACCATGCTACCAACAAAGACCAACTCAGCACACTTGCGGCTTTGAAGAAAGCTGTTCACTTATTTGGCACACCTGTTCAAATTATTGTAGATGGAGGGAGAGCATTTCTAGGAGAGTTCAAGAACTATTGCGAACGTTATGGCATAGATATTCATACCATCGCACCAGGAATCAGCCGAGCGAATGGACAGGTAGAGCGAGTCATGTCTACACTTAAAAATGCATTGGTGATGATCAAAAACTACGAGACTGAAGCTTGGCATTCCACACTTGAAGAGCTTCAACTGGCCATGAACTGCACTGCCCATAGAGTTACAGGAGTAGCTCCGCTCACGCTTATTACACAAAGAAAACAATGCGTGCCACCTGAACTCTTAAGCATTGTCAACATCGATGAACAAACCGTTGACATAGAAGCTCTTACTCGACATGTAGAACAAAAGATGACGCAAACAGCTGAACAAGACAGACAACGTTTTAATCAACGTAAAGCAAAAGTTCATCACTTTCAAAGAGGAGACTACGTGCTTATCAAAAACAATCCTCGTAATCAAACCTCGTTAGATCTTAAATTCAGTGAACCTTTTGAGATTTTCAGAATCCTAGAGAACGATCGCTATCTGGTCAAGCGAGTCGTTGGCAGAGGGCGACCGCGAAAGGTGGCCCATGATCAACTCCGTCGCGCCCCACAACCAGGCCACCAACAAACCGTGTCGGCGGAAGAAGATGATCCACCAGGTCCTCAAAACACTACTACGAGTGAGCCCGTGCCATCCACCTCTCATGCTGGACTGCCCGAGCTAAGCACCGACTGATACAAGGTAAAGTTGAACGAACATCTTACTCACTTAACATGCAAACACCGCAATCGTAATTTTCCCCGAGAGCTTTCATGCTTCACTCCCAAAAATATGCAATTCCATCCTCCTTACCCTCCATATCTCCGAGAATCCACGAGAATCTACGAGAATCCACGAGAATCCACGAGAATCTACGAGAATCCACGAGAATCCACGAGAATCCACGAGAATCCACGAGAATCCACGAGAATCCACGAGAATCCACGAGAATCTACGAGAATCCACGAGAATCCTTACCCTGCAAAACCTTACCCATTTCCGTTAAATCTTTGTTGCAACTCGATGGAGTTGTAAACAGATACCAAACTCAAAAAGCAAATTCTTTCGTTACAGATAATCGCAGACCAGGCAGGTGCAGAGCGCGCACCGCCTGTCAGAATGGCCGTGTCGGCGCAAAGACGTTGCTTCAATATAAAATCTAGTTATAAGAGTTAATTTGATTGTTAAATCACTAAAGTTAATCACAGAATTAAGTTAAGTTTAAACAAACATTGTAAAAAGTTACTTTACTTAAGATTTAGCTTCGCGACGGCGATTCTCGCTCGCCTTCAGAATCGTTCGACGCGGGGCTAAAATTTGTTATAAATACGGCCGTCGGCCGGGCTGGCATTCATTCCTGCTCGAGTCGTCGGACGCAACGGACCTCTACACTGGATTAAAGTCAACGGCCACAACAACTTCGTGTTTTACTTCGCATGGATGAACACCAAGATGCGGATGGAGGTGACGTCATCGCCGCTGATGTCATTGCTGCTGATGTCATCGCTGCTGACGTCACCGTTGCTGACGTCACGCCGCTTTTTAAAAAGCGTACGGGGGTGGATTCTTCGTCATATAAATATAAATAAAAGATAAAAGACGAGCTGCATTCTTACTACCCGTTGTTCTATTACCCGTTTTTTCGTAAGAATGAAGCATTTTCCCGGGGTAAAAAGCTTATCATCGGGGTAAAAAGTTCATCAGGAACAATGTGGGCTTCTAATGGTAAAAGAATTTTTCAAATCGGTCCAGTAGTTTCGGAGCCTATTCAACACAAACAAACAAAGAGACAAACAATCAAATCTTTCCTCTTGATAATTTACTAGACGATCGCCTCGCGGTTTCACCCGCATAGTTCCCGTTCCCGTGGGAATTTCGGGATAAAATATAGCCTATGTCACTCCATGAACAGTAAGCTTCCTAACAGTGAAAGAATTTTTCAAATCGGTCCAGTAGTTTCGGAGCCTATTCAATACAAACAAACAAACAATCAAATCTTTCCTCTTTATAATAATAATAGTGACAACGTCTTATAATTCGATAGAGCCGGCTGCACGCACGAAAAAACATGACGTCATGCGGCGTTACCTCGCTCTGAGGCGTTCCATGTAAGGCTTGAAGTGCAAGCGAGAGCGCTCGACATCCGTCTCTCTCCTACTTGAGTGAGCGATGCGTCTGCGTGGACAGCTGCTATACTATAGTACATTTACATGTTTTGATCGAGTATCAAATGCTACCATTCCATCAGTATTTTCTTAAGACGTTGTCACGTTCAACTATCGTCAGTAAACCGACTTTACAGACAAGCAATTTTTGACGTGACAACGTCTTATAATTCGATAGAGCCGGCTGCACGCACGAAAAAACATGACGTCATGCGGCGTTACCTCTGACGTCATGCGGCGTTACCTCGCTCTGAGGCGTTTCATGTAAGGCTTGAAGTGCAAGCGAGAGCGCTCGACATCCGTCTCTCTCCTACTTGAGTGAGCGATGCGTCTGCGTTGTCACGTTCAACTATCGTCAGTAAACCGACTTTACAGACAACCAATTTTTATATACTTATTTTTTTTTAAGATTGCACTGTTCTGAATTCAAACTACTTTTTTTTTTAAACAAGTTCATTATTAAAATATTCTTTATTCGTTTTTGAGCAGTAAAGTCACCGTTTTCGAGCGAGAGTTGTGAAAATGATATTTAATTGTAATTGTTCTTTGGTTCCAGCAAAAGATTTGGTACAGGGAGGCAACATCTACGACTCCGTTTTTCCCCGACACAGATGCTGATAAGGAGGAAGAAATTTTCGAACAGCCACTGAACGAATAATGAAAAAATAAAGCAAAATTACTCGAAACTACGTAGGTTCGAGTTCTTTTTTCAAATAGAAAGTACTTATTTATATACTATTCCCTTTATTATATCTTCTCAGTACCGATTTTTATCGGTATTTTCTGTAAATAATATAAATGGCCTTACGCCATTATTTGTATATCTTTACCAATCTTCATGTTTAGGATACTTTTGAACTACCTATGTATGTCTATGTAATCAAAAAAAGTCTTGAGCTTTGAATGGCTGTCCGTATTTATAAGTTAATTATGTGGTTGTGACTATAAAAATTGGTTAAGTATTCTATTTTCAAAGTCCAATTAAATACAAAAATTTAAAAAAAAATCATTTTTAAAATCTACCTACATAATTATTTTTTACAAAATGTTGTGGCTAGACCGCATGAAAAATAGAAAGATTACCAAGTATTGTTTAATTACATAGTTATTTTATAATTTGTTATGTTTTGTCTTGTTTTATATTTATTGTTTTACCTGTGCGTATAATTAATAATGATAATAATAATAATGCTTGGTTCAACCAAAACCTTGGTTGAAAGGTTCACGCTCTAAGGTTTCCCGTTTTCCAGTTTTCCAGTTTCTTCTAATCTGGACGAAGCGCGACGTTGTTGGTTAGAACTATGTGTAAAATTAATCTCACAAAATGTAAAACCTATTGCATAATTTAGTAGGTATTTTAATCCTGCTATATCAAGGATTTTAAACCATATCGATTTAATTAACGAGTTAAGAGTTAAGAATCATTATTAAATTATTAATTATTATAAGAATCATAATGAGTTAAGAATCATTATTAAATTATGAATTATCAATAATATTGTTGTATTCTCTATGCATGTAATAGTGAATTTTAACTTTACTCTAAATTCAGAATAAATAAATTTCACCTTCAAACCTTCTGCATGTTAAACCTTAACCATATGTATGTATTAGCTATTAAGCATATAAAATAACCAAAATAGAATTAAAGAGCTTATGTAATGGAAATATGGCTTATTTTATTTAAAATAAAACCATTTCAGCCATCTGTTTATTTCCGACATTAGCTATCAACCAATTTATTCATCGGCCCTGTTATGTCGAGTACTTCCCGCTCGGTAACACCCTGTCGTCAACACTGTTGACGAATGGGAATAAAAAGTTTCGATCGTTCACAGTGTTGACGAACGCAACTTTTTATTTCCCGATCGTATCCATCTAGTACAAGAGTCAGATGTGTAGATATTTTTCAAATTTTAATGAAACAGAAACGGTATTGTATACTTACGACTTGAGCAAAATTCAAACTAAGAAAGTCCTTTAAGTAATTAAAATTGTTGTGAATGTTTTTCAATTTGTAGAATATGAGTTGGTGGCTTGAACATGACTCACTTTTATGGCAGGTAAGTATGGCGGTACCGGTAAAACAATAGATACGCACACCACCCAAGCCCTAGGATAGGCAGGTCCGTTATCTATCATGACCTTGAATTAGCCAATAAGAGAGCACCACGGGATGCATTGTTGCATGATTCTGGAAATCTATTTTTAAAAAATGTGCAGTCGCTCGGGATTAGTCTTAGCATTCAGTTATGTCGGAACAAGATACAGCGGGTAGTTCAAGTGGTAAATCAGTGCTTGTGTACATAAAAAGAAAACATGGAACTATTTTACTTCATGGTGGTCACCAATACTACACAAGAAGAAAACATAAAAGTGGGTTAGTTGTTTGGAGTTGCAGTCAACGTAAATTAAAGTGCGGCGGAGTTGTAAGAATCAAAGTAAGTAAATTTTATTAAGTACATTGAATAAGTCATTTACAACGAAATATGTACCATGATTTAATGGCGCATGAAACTGTGCGTGTACTGTGAGTTTTGAGTTTTCCAATATTACATATTAGAAAACTCAAAACTCAAATCATGGTAGACTAGCTTCTGCCCGCGGCTTCGCACGCGGTGTCTCTATGGAAACGTTTTAAGGTTATTTCTATCCCATGGGAACTTATTTATGGGATAAAAAGTAGCCTATGTTTTATTCCAGGCCTAGAATTATCTGTATGCAAAATTTCAGCATGATCCGTTTTGTAGTTTTGGCGTGAAGAGGTAACAAACATCCATCTATACATCCATCCAAACTTTCGCATTTATAATATTGGTGTGATATCCCGTGGTTAATGACTTTAGTGTTTATAACCATTATGGATTTAAAAGATTTATTGTTTGAAATAATAAACAGGTCTTTTTCAATTCAGTTTTTACTCAATTTGTATGTTTATTACTCACCTAGATTCGAAAACTACTGAAATGCGTATTTTAGCAAAAAAAAGCTTATTATCTGTGATACTATTTAAATTTTGCTTTTTTTCAATTGTTTTTTTATTCTTTATTAAGGGCTTTGTGTAAATTATTTGATTATTCTGTAATACAAACTATTTTATTGTTTCTCTGTTTTAATTGTTGTAAATTATTTAATTATTCTGTTATACAAAATGTTTTATTTTAACTCTATTTTAATTGTTGTAAATTGTTTGATTATTCTGTGATACAAAATGTTTTATTTTAACTCTTTTTTAATTGTTGTAAATTATTTGATTATTCTGTTATACAAAATGTTTTATTTTAACTCTATTTTAATTGTTGTAAATTGTTTGATTATTCTGTGATACAAAATGTTTTATTTTAACTCTTTTCTAATTGTTGTATATTGTTTGATTGATAAAAAGCCACAATTATAAACCATTTTAAAAATCTGTATCTTTCATTGAAATCCGCTTTTTATAATCTGACTCTTGGACTAGATGGTAGGTACGATCGGGAAATAAAAAGTTGCGTTCGTCAACACTGTGAACGAGCGAAACTTTTTTTTCCCATTCGTCAACAGTGTTGACGACAGGGTGTTACCGAGCGGGAATGACCCGTTATGTCTGTCTGTTTACTCGGTGCCCGCGGGTTTACTCGCATGGCAATCTACTGCCTAGAAACACATTACTACAGCGATACAACACACAGCAGCGAGCGATGTAGAGAGTTAGGACACGACAGTACCTACCTTAACTCTCTCCATCGCTATACCTACCATAACTCTCTCCTATACCTACCTTAACTCAATACCTACCTTAACTCTCTCCTATACCTACGTTAACTCTCTCCATCGCTATACCTACCTATACCTACCTTAACTCTCTCCTATACCTACCTTAACTCTCTCCTATACCTACCTTCTGCTATACCTACCTTAAATCTCTCCATCGCTATACCTACCTATACCTACCTTAACTCTCTCCTATACCTACCTTAACTCCATCGCTATACCTACCTTAACTCTATACCTACCTTAACTCTCTCCATCGCTATACCTACCTTAACTCTCTCCATCGCTATACCTGCCTTAACTATCTCCATCGCTATACCTACCTATACCTACTTTAACTCTATACCTACCTTAACTCTCTCCTATACCTACCTTAACTATCTCCATCGCTATACCTACCTTATCTATCTCCATCGCTATACCTACCTATACCTACCTTAACTCTCTCCATCGCTATACCTACCTTAACTCTATACCTACCTTAACTCTCTCCATCGCTATACCTACCTATACCTACCTTTACTCTATACCTACCTTAACTCTATCCATCGCTATACCTACCTTAACTCTCTCCATCGCTATACCTAACTATACCTACCTTAACTCTCTCCATCGCTATACCTACCTACACATACCTTAACTCTATACCTACCTTAACTCTCTCCTATACCTACCTTAACTCTCTCTATCGCTGCGGGATTGAGTCATTGCGTTAGTCCGTGTATTTCTTATGAGTCGGGCAGCAGCTTCTTTCTGTACATGTTTGATATCTCTACTGCGATCCTCATCATTCCCTGCCTGCACATCCAATCTGCCTACCACGCGTGGTGATTTTGGAAAAAACAAGGGGTTGGGGGAGGCTCAGCAGTCTACGTTTGTGTTGCTGGATTAGGAGGATGTGGAGATCGTTGATCTCTACTCAGCGAAAATGCAGGTCCGAATTCCTGTACCCACCAGATCCTATTATAATAAACGAGGGGCGCGTCATGGGTACCACCTAAACTCTTCACACCCGTTCTTGAGGACATTAACACTAAAGAAGCTCCTATGGTACAGTGCTGACATCAACGGTGTCTAGCATTTGCATCTGAGGTTTCTTTTATAATTATTTACAATCTTTACTGATCTCCATAAAAATATTATAAGACCACTCCACCGCACTATGGGTCAGGAGCGTAATTATCGTGTCAAAAATCTGTAACTTTCTCAGTTTTCAAAATATCTTAATGAATCTTTCGCGATTATAATCTTAGATAAATGGACTATAAATAAAATAAAAATAAATATATAAAAATCCTTTATTAGTATACAAAAATTGCCATTAAACTTAAGAAATCTTTTTTTTAGGTTCTCGTGGCTTTTAAATAATCTAATGGACATATAATTTAAACAAAATTCTACATTGACGTAATAGAATATAATACTTTAACATCAATAAATATAAATTGAGTAAAATTTTCTTTGCCTTAAATTAAAATTTACGTTTTAATGTGTAATAAGTAATAAAAACATATTACAAACATTACAAAAGATAAATTGGAAACTAATTATATAATTACTATAATAGAAGTACATATTAAATATTAAATAAAATAATATTATGTAATAATAATTCTAATAATCGTAAAAACGTAAATGCAAGGTTTTGTTGACTAAGAATCTAAAAGTTTTATAGCTTCCTGCCACAGTTCTTTCGGAACAGTTTCGCTTGGTCTCCTTCCTTAGGCTCGAGATATATGGATCGGATGTATATAGAATTTTTATGGTTTTCTTCTCATCTCTGCTTAATGGTCTTAGCATGGCTATGAGGGAAGCTTCTTCTGATTCCCCTTGTGATCGAAGTCCCTGTACATAAGCGTTCTGTATAAATTCGAGTCTATATTCTTGCACTAATTTCATGTTCTTTCGTTTCTTGCTTCTGTCTGAAAGGGCTCCATATTTTTTATTTTTTTTATTTTTATTGTTAAAACAAAATCAACAGCCCTTATGTCTAAACAGTTTTAACCTTAATAATCTAACTTACGGCCAATAATAGATTTACATTTTATAGAAGAAACTTACTAAATACTGACAGTCTAACATTAACAAAATCAAACAAGAAAAGTACAGTTAATTCGAAAAGATTTAAACACAATTCAATTAACTTAAAGCAATAAATTTATATTTACTATTTATTTTACTACTTATGTATGTGTATACTATACATCATAAACATGTTTAAAGAAAAACAATTAGGTACTAAAACTATTACTATTATTTATACAGTGTCCTCCTGCAGAGCTTTTAGTACATCTCTTTTAAATGTTACCTTACCGACATGAAATATGTCAGTGGTGTGAAATTGCATATTATAGAGTCTTTGTAGCCTGTTAACAATAGAATAATGTGCATAGTTAGTAGAAGACTTTGTCGTGGCGAAGAATTTGGTATTGGTATGTCTTGTGCGTCGTTTTGGGACCCATATACGGAGGATCCTAGCTGTAAGTTCGGGGCAATCTATGTACCCGTTACATAGGCCATGTAGGAATGACATGTCCATTAAGGTGCGTCGGTCTTGAAGGCTTGTAAGGGAATGAAAGTCGCATGAATCTTTATAGCTAACGGGGTAATAATGCTTCCTATAATTAATATGTTTTATAAATTTATATTGAATTCTTTCTAGATCGTTAATATAAGTTAAGTAGTGAGGATTCCAGATACAACTACAGTATTCAACAATACTTCGAACATAAGAGTAATATAGTAACTTTATACAGCCAATATCAGAAAAAGGTTTACAGACTCGTATAATAAAACCCAAGCTTTTAAAAGATTTATTTACAACAGACTCTACATGTTCAGAGAATGACAACTTGCTATCTAATAGAACACCTAAGTCACGAACCAGTACAGCTTCAGTTATATTTTTTTGACACAACTGATAATTAAATTTTTTGGCATTCCTCTTACGTGTAAATGAAACAAAGTGACACTTATTTATGTTGACATCAATGCGATTAAGCGCATAATACTCCCCAAGCCTATCAAGATCACCTTGAAGCTTTATATTGTCTGCATTATCTTTTATTTGCATGAAGATCTTGGTATCATCTGCGTACATCAAGAACCGGGCAAAGTGAAAACATTTATGGACATCATAAAGATAGCAGGCATATAAGAGCGGTCCAAGAATTGACCCCTGGGGGACCCCCGAGGTAATATTTACAAAATTAGACCGGAAACCTCCTACAACGACAGCCTGCGATCGATTCCGCAGATAAGATTCAAGCCATCTAAGTAGGTTACCTTGAATACCTAATTCCTGTAACTTACGCAAAAGTATGAGGTGGTCTACACGATCGAATGCTTTTTCAAAATCAGTGTAGATCACATCAACTTGAGAACCCCCATCCATGTTAGTGGCCACATAATCAACAAACACACCTAAATTGCTTGCCGTTGAGCGTCCTTTAATAAAACCATGTTGTTCTGTTGGGATTGCGGACGAAACAATAGGATAGATATTAACATGAACAATCCTCTCTACCAGTTTACTGAGAACATTGAGGATTGATATAGGGCGATAATGTTCTATGCATGTTTTGAGACCTTTTTTGTACACCGGTACTACGTTGGCTCTTTTCCAAGCTATAGGGAAGTACCCGTCATTAAAACACCTATTAAACAGTAGTGCAATTGGATCAGATATTGATTTAGCACAATTGATGAAAAATATCGGAGGCAAATTATCTGTGCCTGGTCCTTTGTTAACATCTAATTTATTTATTAGTTTATTTACTTCATCTGGAGTTGTTTGGATGTTGTGTATTGAATCTAAGCTATTATTATCCTCTGGATCAGACAAAAATTGTCCAGTAGTAGGTATACTAAAATTTAGCTTAAAAAAATTATTAAAAGCCGAGCAAATATCAGTAGGGTTGTTAAAATATAAGTCACCATAAGTCATCTGTTGAGGGTAATCCGTAGTATTTTTACGTTTAGATTTAACGTAGCTCCAAAAGATTTTGGGGTTTGTTTTGATCTTCTCTTGAGAAAATTGTACGTAGGATCTATAACATTGTTTTTGTAATGTTTTATGTCTTTTACGTAACTCAGAAAAGTCATTATAATCTATAGGATTCCCAAATTTCTTCCAATTGACGTGTGCTCTATGTTTTTCTTTGATCACATTAATAAGTGCTTTACTATACCACACAGGATACGAATAACTACCGCCACTACGTACTTGAGGGACAAATCGATCAATCAACTCATAGAGTCTAGAATAAAAGGTATCCATAACTTCTTCCAAGTCTTTCATCTTAGTAATGAAGGACCAGTCGAGTTCAATAATGGATTTATTCAGGTTCACATAGTCTGCACGCTTAAATTGATATTTCATTCTTGACCTAGATTTCAGCGGCGGGACTAGTATATCTGTAGCTGTTATTTCAAGGATTGGGTGTGCAGTATCTGGAGGCACAAGATTAAACCCAGAATTTTGAATCTTAATGGGAAAAGCAGAGAATACCAGATCAAGGGTGTTGTCACTTACATTTTTTAGTGTGTTATATTGGGTAATACCTATGAAACTAAAGTATGATAACAGCTCGTACGCCGCATTTTGTATCTCTACAGCGCCTTTCTTAAGTATTTTAGGTACCTCCGAAGACCAATCAATGCATGGTAAATTAAAATCGCCCGCGACAATGAGATAATCATCTGGATGACTATCGCGAACTTCAGACACAATATCGATAAGAGAACTTAATCTAGTGGGCAGCCTCGAGTTAGGAGGGATATATGCAACTGCGACATGAAGGTCATGGCTTGTGCCTAGACTTTTAGCCGGTATTGTGATCCAGATGCATTCAAGATCCTCTCTTACCCACTCTGGTCGTAAGCGCGCATTTAAGTTAGGACGACATAATAGCATAACACCTCCTCCTAGGGAGCCACGATCATTGCGAAATATGGAATACATGTTATTGCATAATTCGGCGTCAAAGATTCCATCATGAAGCCAGGACTCAGTGATCATAATAATATCAAAATCGCATAATAAAATATTATTGTAGAATTTATCAAGCTTAGTCCGCAGCCCTCTTACGTTTTGATATAAAAGCCTAAGTTTCTTATCATTGTAATCCATTATAAATTTTAAGTAAGTAATTGTACTGGTTGGTGAGGCTTATAAAACTCTTTTTTGTATGCACAAGATTAAACACATAATAGTTTTCTGCTAAGAAGTAATGACTAACTATAATATTAAGTTCTGCTAAGGAGTAAGTAACTAAAATTATAATTTTACACATAATAATGAAGATGTGACAAAAATGGTTAGTATACATATAGTTTTTCAAACAATTTTGGCCAGATCGGCCTCCGAGGAGATAAGAATAGGAGGCGAGGTCTCGTTCCTTCTTGCGTAAATTCGGCAGTTTTTTGTCCAAACGTATTTGTAATCTGCTTCTTTCACCCTTTGCTTGCACGAATTAAGAAGCATTTTATTTTCCTTCGTAAGATGCTCGTTTACGAAAATACGACGGGCCTCGCCCCCAAGTCCCAAATCCTTTGTTTCAAGGTTTCGGTGCTTACGTGCGGAAGCTATGACGTGATCTTTATGGATACGTTCCCTGAAGCGCACGATGATAGGACGCGAAGTACGGGATGCACTGCTGACACGGCGAGGTTGTACTCGGTGTGCGAACTCAATATCAGCTGATTTAATAGGGACACCGACGTGCTGAGCAAGTTTCAGGACAATGTCCACCGTTTCTTCCTCCTTGTTTTCGGGTATCCCTATAACCTCTAAGTTCTGCATCCTGCACCACTGTTGCTGCTTCAGGTACTCGTCTTCTAGAGATTTTACACGTGCCGACTGTGAGCTTAAAGCCTCCCGAAGGGACTTGTTTTCCTCCTTTATAGATTTCATCTCGGCCGTATTAGTGGAGAAAAGTTTCTTCATGTCCGAAAGCTCCTTGCGTAGCTCATCGTATTGCTTACTTACAAAGGCGAGCGATTCCTGGTAGCCGCTGCACTGGCCCTTTATGGTAATAAGCTGGTCAGAGAGTTCGCTGATACTGCGTCTAACACACGACTCTACGAGGTCCTTCATCTCCTTCCTTTCGGCTTTAAGCATCTCCTTCATTCTCTCCTCTGTTATGTAGTTGTTTGGTTTCATCCGCACGGTCACGTTACTACCCGACAACAATTCCTCTTCTGGATTATTAATGGCAATGGACTCCAATGCAGCTGAGAGGCCAGGGCGCACAGGGGTATTAGAGTTATCTGTTTTAGGTAGCTTACTCTTACATTCACTACATTTCCACTTGCGCTTTGCTTCATCGTTCATCGCTCTGTAGCGTTTAGGCGACAGATTTGCGCATAGCAGATCGTATTTATGGCTACATTCCATACATTTCATGGCCCTTTTATCAGTTATATTTGCCTTACAGCCGCGGCAGACCACCCTCTCCATAGTTATTTGTTTTAGTGTAGGTATAATATACTGTTATCGACGAGATAATAATTTTGTTTAAAAATTATCACTGTCCTGCACAAACTATGACGGCAATAAAAATAATGCAGCTCCTACTGTAAACCATGAGCAAAAACCAGTATTGCTTGCTGAGTAGAGGTGCACTAATAGGGCAGGCGATAGAGTGCAGTTGCACCGGTGCACGTGTTCGAAAGCGGCAAATACGTCACAGCGAGCGAGGTGCGAGTTGTCATAGGTCAGGGTCCGAGCCGATCACAATGATTTTGAAAAATGTTTTTGCTTCTTACTCAGTCCTCCTTGAATGAATTGTTTCAGAAGTTTCACTTAAAAAAGCCTTTAATAAGGGCTTCACTCACGTATACGATACTTTTAGAAAACTGTACTTTATACAAGTAAAATTAACAAATAATCACAGACAAAACGTGTACATTGTTTACGCTTCGACTGTCAGCGTGTCGATTGACTGACATATGTTTTTGATGGTCGACCAGGACCCGGAAATGTTCCTGGTGTAGGACACGCTTCTTCATCATCGAACACAACTTTAAACTCGCTATCTAACCACAAAGCGTTTTGTTCCAAAAATCGAGATTTGGTTCTTTTAGCTTTCGACCAACGATCACGAAATTTTTGTGAGATATTTTTTTGTATGTTTTCGACAACTTTTTGGCGTTTAGTAGGTGTTAAGTTAAAGTTTTCTTCCAAATACTTAAGAAGATTTTCGGAAGTGGCATCGTTATCGAATAAAAAAGAACATAATTGGCGTTTTGATACGATGAATTCACACATTTTGGTTTTTTTACTAAGTACACTTTTTTGCGCTAAAATAGCAAACGCTTAAATATTTGTAGTTGAAACCTGAATCCCTTTTTATAGTGACAGTAATTGATAACATATTTGCACACGACAGTAAGTACAGATTTCCATTGCGGTTTCTTGCACACGTTCCTTGAAATATTTTCCTTTGGAAATTGATAACTTATTTATTTCTTTGCGGTTTCCGGTTCGGCAACCGCAATATTTCGTTTCTTTCTTTGATAAGGTTATAACTATTATCAAATAATGCGGTAATTCTCTATTTACGGTTAAAATAATTATAAAAAAGGTACATACTTTCATAAATTAAGATAACCATGGTTCCAGCGTCAATTTTTTTTTTATTTTTTTAATTTAAACAATCTTTACTCAATTTAGGGTCATCAAGTATATAAAAACCAGAATAATTTCTACAATTTAAATTAAATTTTTGAAAAAAATACACTTTTTTGATTTTTTGTATTTTCCCACGGTACACTTTTTTGCCTCTAAGTCAAATTGGGGCAAATCGGGGCAAAAATTTGTTTTAAATCCTGTTAGTATACAGATTAAGGAACGCTTACGTAGTCGTATCTCCTTGTCGGGAGACAGCGGCAAGTACGAAAACTCAATTTGAATTTTTAAAACTGAAAAAATAGGAGGGCTTTTAAAAAATGACTGAAAAAGCTAACTTTCTTAGTCATATATGAATATGCTTGAATTACATGGAAAGTGTTAAGTGCCACGCTTTTAATGATGTATAATATGTAATAGTTAATCAACAAATACTTGTAGAAAAATCGATGTGAAAGTGGCATCTTATAAATTTTGTAACATCAATCAATCTACTTCCTTACATTCAAGGTCAGGCTATAGCTTTAAAAATATGTTATTATAGCTTTTTTTGGTAGTATATGATAGTTCAGTTATCCTACTTCATATATTCACTGAGAAAAATGTAGAAATCTAACTTTTGTCAAAGTGATTTTTGGCACGATAATTACGCTCCTGACCCATAGTGCACCGGTGGGTTTTATGTATTCTGTCTTATGGGAACCCTTCTGTCCACTTGAACAGTTTGCCTTTAGTAGTATTTTTATTGGGTCTCAAAAGATTTTTCTTGTCATGCGAGGTGTAGAAATATACTTCCACAGACGACAACTGTGGCGCAGCGGGCGAAGGTCCAATTGCAATGCAGGAGGTTGCGGGTTCTATATCCCGCCTCGGGACAAATGTTTGTATGCTCTGTAGTTCAGGGTGTTAGGGTATTTTTTTGTAAGTATAAAAAAATATCTATCTACCAATGTAGGAATATGAACTAAGTGTATCAGTTATCTAGTACGTACCCATAACAGAAGCTGTGCTTAGCTTGGAGCTAGGTTATATATATTATTCTACTATATTATTATTTTACGAGTGAAATGATCGCCACAGAATTCGTAAATAGTAAAAGAAGGCGGTGATTGGTTCACAGGTTTATTCGTTTATATCGCTTAGGAAAATTTATAAACGTACGAGTTTGAATGCGTTAAATTGTAAGTTATGTTGATTATTTTCGGGAAAATTATAATGTGACTACGATTATTATATTTTTACGGGTCTTACTATCTGACGGTGAAAATTATAATAAGTAGGGTACCTGTAAAAGTTTAGAGTATTCTCGATGTGGATAAAGCTGTCTTCGTTTTAGGCGTACCGTACTTGTACCCTGCTCTGCAGTCATGTTACAGCCTAGTTACTCCGTCGCTCAGCTGACTCGAGAGAAATTTTCCTTTTCGCCAGTACTATGCACGCTGGATTTCTTGGGTGGGGCAGTAAGGGAGGTATCTAAACCGGTGTAGCAACCGAAAAATGGTCTTGGGAGTCAATCCATATTTTTTAGAGAAATTTTCATCCTCTTTCTTATATAGTGAAAAAAATGTACCGTTAGCAAAAAAATGGACATTTTACATTTTAACGTTCTTGATGCCAATCGATCCTGTTTCTTATACCGATCAAAAACTTCTATTAAACCAACAGAAGGTGGAGTGCTAAGCAGTCAGAAATCGCAAAAAAACGTTTAACACACATTTTATAAGGAGTTTAAGAGAAATCAATAAATTTATTCACAAAGAAAATTATACTAGTATTTACAATTGAAACAATCAGTCTAAGTCAGTACAGTCTAAGAGTATAGAATTTTTTTACTCAATAAAACTTTTCAAAAATATCTTTGACGAATGGTTAGCCACTTGAGCCTGTTACTATACTCAAAGATGTCTTCAAAATTGCGCAGGAAAATATGAACCTAATAGAGTAGTGAGGTTGTTGAGTAGGTCTTCAGTTAGTCGTAGGTCGGGATAAATTGGCGTTTGCGTAGCCTAAGAGGGGGAGCAGTAAGGATTGTGCAAACGCAATTTTGGTACAAGTAGGAAGGAAGTGTTGGACGCTACGAGGACTATTGCTTTAAAGAAGCAACTGTACCGAAAGTCTTCCTGGATACCACTGCAACTTGAGGACCCCACGATAACTGCTTGCCCTCAAGTACTCGTAACTCCAGATTTTTTACTGTATCGCTGATTTCTATAGCAACCCCATTAAAAATTTCTTCGCAAATGTCCACTCGCGCAAATGCGCGAATGGACACTTGCGCAAAAAAATCACAAAACTCCTAATATCTCTAAAAATGCATGTCGCAGAAAGTTGCTGACTTCTTTATGTAGGTCAATTTGCTCTCTTTTTTGTGATATATCTTACTTTCCTCTACTCCTACCACTTCCTTTTGCATAACGAGAAACCTAATTTTACTTAGACGTTCGTAACACGTGCTACGATGCTTGGAGGGAATCACAAAACTAATAATATCTCTTGAAATAGTCGTCACAGAGAATTGAAGATTTCACCACTGTGTACGGGATTTTACTCTCTTTCTTTTAATATATGTGACTTTCCCCTACCTCTCCCACTTGCTTCCCCATAACGAGAAACATAATTTAACGTAGACCTTCATAGCTCGTTCTACGATGTTACGAGGGATCAGCGTTGCATATAAAAGACTTCAAGGCGCACGCACCTTCTAAAATGTAATTTTGTAGACCGACGTAGCAAGTGCTACGATAGCTACGGGTGAACTAGCGGCGTGGCCACATTGAGAGCTGCCAAGGTGTATTCAAAACATTGGTGACTGGTCTTCTTTTAAATCTCTTTTCTTGAACAAACGAGTAAGTATAATAACAGGGGTTTAAATAGACTCAACAGAAATATACTTGATGACAACGACGAAATTAAGTTTAGTGTAGTAAAAATACTGGAACTATTTTGAAAACAATTTGGAGCTGTTTATATCATGAAAACGCTTATGGATACACAAATTTTCATCGGTCCCTAAAAATCCTCTGCTACGCGAAGTCAGCAGAGTATCCTGTTCTGTGCACAAAACTAGCTATAATAACTATTGGGTCAAAAGATGTCCCAATAGTTCTGCAGCTTTAAAGAATACGCAAATTCGTAATCTATACCATAGAGGTAGTCGAAAGCAAGTAAGACTAAGTGCAGTCAAAAACGATTACGATAGTAGTTACTGTGTACTACTGACAGCTCTGAATGGCTCACAGACTCTACACAGACATGAATACGTGAAGCCTAGTTAGGCAGCTGTACCGCCAATTCACCTGTAGCTTCGATGCTACGGTGGTCTACGAACTAACATTTTTCTGTAGTAAAGAGGCACGTACCTCTTGAGTTGCGTGAAGTCGAAGTTGAAGTCTTTTGAATGCTACGCCGTTCCCTAGTAGTACCGTAGAACATGCTACGAAGGTCTACATTAGAGCATGTTTCACGTTATGGGGTGGGAGAGGTAGGAGAAAGCTAGATGTATCACAAGAAAGACAGCAAAATTCCCTACATAGTGGTGAAATCAGCAACTCTCTTCCACGTGTATTTCTAGAAATATTTTAGGGGTTTTATGATTTTTTCGCGCAAGTGTCCATTCGCGAAAATGTCTATTCGCTAAAATGTCCACTCGCGCATATGTACTTCGCGCGAGTGTCTTTCGCGCAAGTGTCTTTCACGCAAGTGTCCTGATACCCTACGGTTAACCTTGAAAGAAAAAAAGAAGGAAAGAAAAATTATTTATTGCCTGAACTTAACTGTACGTAGATTACATCACACACCATAATAATCGTAAATATCAATTCATAAAAATCATAACTTATACCTATAAGGAAATTACAAATTGATAAGTTGGTACAACTTATTAGAGATTATAAATATAAATTAACAAATAACTAAATACATTTTCAGATAAATAAAGTCAGCTCAGCATAATACCGAAAACCTTTAATAGCATATTCGGCGCTGTTTTCAGTTTACCCCACAGAAATCTAAATAACAGTGTTATTTAGATTTCTGTGGTTTACCCCTATACGACAGTTGATCGTCGGCTATTATAGGTTTTTTTGCGGGATTTTTATTTTTTTCTCTAAATTTCAAGTTACACCCAAAATGTAGGTATGTATGTATTTGTGTGGTTGTGAGCGTGTGATGAGGTGTATGTGTGTGTGCTCTCCTGAGGTACTACTACTGTAAAAACCCGCTTCTTTATTTCGTCTATCTATAATTTCTATTTACTTCACCTATAAACTCTGTGCTGCGTGGTGCCGGCTTAGAATTTGAACCACCCCAACTCTTCCCGCGGGTGTAGTAAGAGGCGACTAAGGGATATCCACCGGGGGCGGGCAGCAGCACACCCTGCAGAACAATTCTACCATCGAACTGCGATCCCCAACCCGCATGCCCAGCGTGGGGATTATGGGCATTACCCCCATGAGATAAAAGCCAACAAGGCGCTTATCAGGGGGAGGCCTGTGTCCAGCAGTGGATCAATACAGGCTGTTGAGCTTACCTATAAACTCTATATTCCTGCTTATTTCCTATATCTATGTTTCGAAGACTACCGAATGTAGAATTAATGATTAGTGTGGCCAATGATCGTCTAGATCATTGGCCACACCAGTTAGTAGATCCGGAATATGTCTCTGCAGAATTGCACTTGGAAATTATTGAAATGCAGTAGAGCAGCCATTTGAAACAACTGTTCGTAAATACCACAAAACGAGATTTTTATAGTACACTGCCGAAAGCTGAATTCCCAAACGAACAGACTTTTTCGGCCATGAAGTTGCGGAAGAACTCAATTAAAAACCGAGTTACTGATGAACAACTTTTCGCGCTGCTAAAAGTTAAGGTCTCCTACGTTGTGTTGTGGTAAGGTTCTTTTATGTGCTACAGACAAACTAATTCTAAAGTTAGCCTCGTATTAATTTATTAATATATCTAAAGTTTAATGTTTCGAAGTATTTATGAACTAAAATTATATTAGAAGCATGGAACAACTGTGGTATGAAGTTCAGATAAATAGTTTCTTTAATTTTATGTGCTTAGGCTATTATCACTTTACAAATAAATAAATTTATTCACAAAGAAAATTACAATCAAATAATATAAATAAATTAGAGTACTAGTATTTACAAATAAACAATTGAGCTGACTGCAGACTGTTGCAAACAATCTACAGGTAGCTCAACTGATCCATATCCATACCAGTCGAAAGCGTCTAGACGCTGGCTGCATTGCCCCGCTGTATGGCAATGCTGATGCGCTGTGCCAGATACTCACCAGCTCTCGGGTCACGCGTCGCTTTAATCAGACACTCAGATAATTTTTCAAAAGCCCTAAGAGCCTCGGTACCCCACGGACCTAGGGTCTCGACTCCAAGGGGAGCAAATGTGTAGGCTCCGTCAAAGCCTCCATATTTGCGCCTCTTGAGATCCTCGGCCAAATCTGCCGCCGCAGCCGCCCTCACGGATGTCCTCGGAAGATGAGAAGACGAAAGTGTGTCGACGCATGTAGTTTCCGTGTCCCACACAATGGGACTAGTGTCATACCGTCGGGCCTCTTACCATCGTCACGCAACAGACCATTTGGTTCGAGAATAGCTGGTACGTTAGCGATGACAAAGACACTTTAGTAGTTTTGTAAGTATTGATAAAATCATTCTTCATTCTATCTTACTGATTTTATTACGGCAGAGGCACAGGCACCCCTCCACCGCCACTGTGGAGTAGTTTACGACACCTTGCTGGATATTTCCGTCCGTATAAGGTCTACAAGCTGACAGGCTAGACTACATATTAAGTTTGAGACCAGGGGACATATCACAAATAGTTCATCATGTCGGTCTGTCTGGGGTCAAGGTGACTTTATCTTTTATCAAAATTCCTAAGACTAAACATAGTCAGCGTGACCCGAGAGCTGGTGAATATCTGGCACAGCGTATCAGCATTGCCATACAGCGTGGCAATGCAGCCAGCGTCTTGGGGACGCTTCCGACTGGTGTTGATATGGATCAGTTGAGCTATCTGTAGACTGTTTGCAACAGTCGGCAGTTAGCTCAATTGTTTCAATTGTAAATACTAGTATAATTTTATTTGTGAATAAATGTCTATATTGTCAGTTGGAATTGAATCGCATTCACAGGGAATATTACTTTGTGATGTATAATTCAAACCAAACACTCTATCGATTTAGCACTAAATAGTCAGTTCTCTAGTTCTCTTCGGAACCTAACTCTACTTAGCAAATCATCGACAGGTCCCTATTTTCCACTCTCGGGGTGCATATGTCGTGGCCATATCCTAGAATTGATCACTTCATGATGTGACCGACCATTTCATGAAATGGTAGAATTTCATGACATGGCCAGCTAAAACTGACTATATCGTTTAAGCATCAACGTTTAATGATATTTCCATCAATGTTTGGCCATATCATTTATGTAGGGATTCCATGACATCAAAAGGTTTAAGGCTATGGCGCTCATTACGGGAGGCCTATGTCCAGCAGTGGACTAATATAGGCTGATGATGATGATGAAAAAGTTTAATGAAAAATTCGAATTAGGAAGGAAGGAACTTTATATTTAAAAATTGTTTAATGCAGTTGGCTTTCAGTTTAGACGTTATGCTCGTTTTTCGAGTGACTTTTATAAAATTCCTATAGTTTTTTATCGTAACGGCTCCTTACTTCATTTTTGTCTTCTATTTGCACATTATTATTCGCTTTTTTAACTAAATAATTGTCCGCCGACATGATGCATCACAGAACAGAAACAAACAAACACTCAAAAACCACAGATGTCAAAAACAAAACAATATCAGCGCCTCTAACGGTGGATAATGTAACTATTTTATGATATTGTTTGACCTTATCATGAAGTAGCCGTGCGTTTAGCTTTTCATATCGTTAAACGCTGATTATTCATTGATCTGGCCTGATTACATCATGATGTGGCCAGCGCGTATTTTCCATTTCATGAAACTCCACCATTTCTTGAAATGGTCGGTCACATCATGAAGTGATCAATTCTAGGATATGGCCACGACACATACATAAGCTTCAATCCACAGTTTTTCATTGGGCTATTTCGAGGCGGAGTTTCCTATTCTTTAAAGAATAGAAAGTCCTTTAGGAATTAATTCCCATAATTTATCACGCATCTTTACATATAAATTATGCCCAAAAGTTTATAGCTCTTAATGGTAATTAAATTCTAGCTAGCTTATAAAAGGCTTTCCCACTTTCGGGGATCATTGCCATGTGACATTCGCACCAAGCTATAATTAAATTGATCAAAATATAAAATTTCTCTCTACTGGAGACAACTCTTAATACAGTTAAAATTTCAATGTTAATCATAGTCATACCTGAAACCAAAATACACTACTATGCGAGTTTTATTCTACTTTAGTAATTATTTTATCTGAACAATATAATCAATATTACATTATTCAGTCTCTGAATATAATATTTCCTGTATTTCCTAAGGGAAAACACAATGAAATTCAAAAAACAATAAACACAGCTCCCTTCCCTAAGAAACACCTTTAAAAATCACTACAGAATAAAAATACACATGATTTAAGTCAGAATTATTATTTTCTTTTATGCGAATAGCTAAGGAAACATTAATCTGACAAGTCGTTAAAAATTGACAAATATCAGTCGTATTTTTACCAATAAAAAAAAACATGCAACTTAGGTTTAGCTGGAACCAGCCCCGGTGCTCCGAGTAGGCAAGTGGTCATCTCATCCACTCTGATATCTTAATCACTAACTCTACTCTACACTAAATTGATTACATGACCAAGTGCACACACACACAATCACAACACTGACTTTATATACATTAGGCAAAATTCTTTCTAGTTAACACTTATTCTATTTACATTAATCAACACTGATTTTAATCAATTACTTGAATCTATACGGTTTTACAAAAGAATCGGTTCCAGCTTTTGTCTAGTATAGAGACTAGTTTCCCGCGCGGACCCCGAATTTTGACTGCCTCCAATGTTCAATTTCTCGCAACCCTCACATTTGCAGCGCTTGCGCACATAAGGGCCAAATCATCCCTAATTATTTCGGGCATTTTGCGTATCGTTTTGAAGTGTTTAATATTTTGCTTCTAGAAAGGTATTATTTATGAAACTTCACGTTTCGTGGGAATACTAATACTATCGTTTAAAAATCAAGTGTTTTTACGATAAACACACCTCTGGACAAGTTTTTTATTAGCAGCCCTCCCAAGTTACTGATCGCAAACGCTTTTAGCGTTGAATTGTCAAGTTGAATATGTCATATATCTGGTTATTTTATTGCCATAGATTAATAAGGACTAGTAATTTTTTATATTTGAAATAACAGGCAAATTAAATTCTGTTCTGTTACAGTACCAATCTCATGAGATTTTGGGCAACAAGATAACGACGGGTCGGCAAATGCATGGGCGAGGTAATATGAGTATAAATATCATTATTATTTGTATACATATACATATGTATGTATAATACATATACATAATACACATAAATAAGTGAGATATCATTCTATATTTTACTGTCGTATTCTGTTATTAATCTTTTAAATTTATTGTATTTGAGTTTTGACTTTTTGCATTTTTATAGAAATTTTAAACGTATATAATTAATTGTCTTTGAAGTAGCAATTTATTGTCTTGGTTTTAAATGTTGTTCTACACGTTTTTGCCGAAACGGGTGCGGTAAATTGTTAAAATTTTTAGATGCATTTTATTTGAAACTTCCTACCCTATAAAGCTAACGTTCGTAAAATTTGCACACATCAAATGAATATCGTCTCATCCCTTTTTAACAGTTATAACTATGGTATTGCGGTTTCGAGCCAACTTAGTGACCGTTAGACTGCGTTTAGTGGTGGTCGCGTCTAGCAGGTAAGTTGCTTAGTTTTGGAGATACCTAATTTGTGTTCGTAATTTTTACGAATGGTTAGCTTATGTGTAACTTTTATGGTACTTAGCAAACATTTAGGTTTGCGTTTTTAGTTTCTCCGTTTATGGTGAGGGATGGCTGGGAGGTTGAACATCACTGATGACGATATTCTTCGTGCGCTAGATGAAAAGGATGCTGTTAACTCCAATCACGTATATTCTGACAGTGAGAACGAAGTTGGATTGCTCCTTGAATAGATTGAAAGTGATTTTCACGACGAACCCTCGGATGGTGAAGAAACACAGCTTATTCCACCTGAAAACGTTAAAGAGGAGAGAGATACCTATGTCACCACCAGAAAATCCTTCGCTAGGTGAGTCACCAATAAACTCATCGTCAGCCTCCACCAGTTTTATCACTTTGCCTCAGGCGAATATTTGAGGCAAAAATCGTCACGTCTGGGCCACTTGTCAATGGAATACTTCTCAAAGGAACCGCTAGAGGACCAGCTCGTTCTGTGAGAAACATAATAGACCCTAAAAAGTAAAGAAGAAAGTAGAGGAAAGATAAGTGAAGTGTTGGACTTGAAACCGGAAGGAAGTTCCGAAGGTCAAGGTCAAATTCCTTTGCCATCAGGTTTCGGAGATCGTCCCCTACCTGAAAATGCCTCGACAAAGAAAAGGAAGAGTTGCGGTGTGTGTTTCTATAAAAAAAAGCAAATGTCAGTGAAAAACAGCCACATTTGCGAAGATCCCATTTGTGGTGAACATTCGATTGGTATTTGCCCAATTTGCGTTTACAAACTGTGAATTATTTAGTGTAAAACATTAAATCAAATGTTTTTTTTCTATAAATGTTTAAAAAAATTATAATTTTTTGACGATTTTTTCTTAATTCGTAGTTTATAAGTAAGAGTGTGATTTTGATCTCGAAAATCTAGTGACATATATGTTATTTGTGTTAATAGTACTTAAATGGTAATATATATCAATTTTTATGAAAAAGACCTTTCATTTATATCATATATTTCTTGAAAATACAATGAACCAACAAAAAAATATGATATATTTTACTATATCCTTCATTTTATAATGATTGTAAAAATTACGAATGGTTAGCTTAACAAGGTAGTTTACGAACGTTAGCTATGTAGGGTTAAATTCCGAATACAGAGTGGTTCGTCCATAGAGCAATGGGTTCTCTGTCAAAAACGTTCACAACGCGATTCGTTATGGAAGCGAAACGTCCTCAATTGAACAAGTGCTGTCTTTACAAAGCGAAATTATCATTCCTTTATGTCAAACGAGTGCTGTTTATATTAGCCACAGAAGCAAAACACCCTTCAATTAAAACGCGATTCCAAGCAAGTGAACCAATCAATAAACATTTACGTCATGTTTGTTTTTGAAAAAAGTATACTTAACGAATAAATTAATTTATGTTTCTCGGTCCTCGATGCACCACGGAAAGCAGTGTAGAAAAATGGGAATTATAACCATGTAAAAGGAAGATAAATAAAGAAATGTACAAACAATGCTGGACAATCCACACAGCAGCATATAACTAGTCCCAAAGTAATCACAGCTTGTGTTATGCGTTTATGATAATGTTTATGTGAAATAAATTTATTCACAAAGAAAATTATGCTAGTATTTACAATTGAAACAATTGAGCTAACTGCCGACTGTTGCAAACAGTCTACAGATAGCTCAACTGATCCATATCCATAACACCAGTCGGAAGCGTCCCCAAGACGCTGGCTGCATTGCCACGCTGTATGGCAATGCTGATACGCTGTGCCAGATATTCACCATGTTTATGTTATGTTTAAGATAGCTAGATATAAATTAAATATAAGCCAAAAATTGTAAGCAAGTATCTTTTGTAAGAGAAAATAAATACATTATTCAATTCAATACATTATGCGTACCTACTAGATAGCTAAAACTTTAAATCACATTTAAATTAATAATCCTCCTCAAAAATTCAAGAATTCATTCGTTCATGAGAAAAGGGGAGTCAGTAAGTAATAATATTCAAATTTAATCCCATTTTAAAAATCTACCCTGATTGTTAGGTTGTTCGTAAGCGTTTTAAGTTCATGACATTTATCTTTGATGGCGGCGTGCTTGAAGGACCTTTTCAATCGCGGACGATTTACTTATCTTCCTTACCTATCTTGTGTGTTGTCACTGAACGTATACCTGAGTCCCTATGTATATAAGTAGTTTATGCAAGTATATGTAGGTATATATATAACTTTATGTGTAGTGTATTTTAAGCGTAGTACTATATTAAAAGTATTTATTTATTTAACCATCATGAGCACACAGATCCCCTAGTACTATCCAATGATCCTATCCATCCACGGTTGTCTGGTAGAGATCGCTCTTGAGCGATAAGACCGCCACTTGTCACTTAGTTTTTAAGCTGTTTTGTTGTATTGTTTCTATCTATAAGTGTGCAATAAAGAATTTTCTATCTATCAAAAACAAAAAAAAAACAGCTACGAGTATTTGTTCCTAAGAATCTGACTGTTGAACTCATTTATCATTAACTGGACATTATCCAATTCGTTACAGCAAAAAAAATGTCTTCCTATCCGTAGACTTAGGTCCTCATTAAATGCCTGAAATTCTATACTGCCGATATATCTTTTAATATGGACTTGTGGTTTAATTTTTTCTACTTTAATGTTAAAATCAATCAAAATTAAGGCGTGATCACTCACGTCTTTATCATAGATGGCTTGAGTTTTTTTACATCGCTGTTGTGGTGAATCAATTATTACCAAGTCGATCAAAGAATTAGTTTCATCGGTAATCCTTGTTGGTTCATTAACTAATGGAGAAAGATTCCGTTGATACAGAAAGTTAAAAAGTTCGCGCTTTTGGGGTGTTTGATGTTAGTAAGTCAATATTCAGGCCTGTCAGTAAACACAGGTAATCACGTTTAGCATAGACGTTAAAAGACTCAGAGTCACTTATTTTTCAGCAGCTATTCAAAAACTTCCTCATCCAGTACGCGAATAACGTACATTTTGTGATAGAGATTCGGACACAAATACTGGCCTTGGTATGCCATCCAGCTGTAAATGTCGAGAATTGAGCTCAGAAACCAGCTGTTGCTTTGTTTCTAAGCGACTTACCCGATCAACGTTGCGGATCGCTATGCAGGTTTTACTAAAAGCAGAGGCGGCAGTCTCCAGTTGTTTAGCAGCGAGCTTCTTATTAGACTTAGCTAGAGCCCTAGCATCCCTTGGATGGGGCTGGTCCATTGCCTGGGGTGGTAATTTTGTCAAAGGCAGAAAAAAAATTGTCAAGGCTTCTCACATGACTGTGGCTACCGGCACATTGAATTATTCCATGTGCCGGTAGGTTATAAACGTGGGGTTATAACATTTAATACACAAATTAAATAAGGCGGTCAACCTTACTCGTATTTTGTACGAAACAGCTACGTCGTAGAGCCTCGAGGATGCCACGCTTCAAATACAGCGTAGCACTTTCGTAGAAGCTCTACGAGCCTTAAAATTGATGGGCCTAGCGAGGCTAGGCTTTTTGACGTGACAACGTCTTATAATTCGATAGAGCCGGCTGCACGCACGAAAAAACATGACGTCATGCGGCGTTACCTCGCTCTGAGGCGTTCCATGGAACGCCTCAGCGCTCTCGATTGCACTTCAAGCCTTACATGTAAGGCTTGAAGTGCAAGCGAGAGCGCTCGACATCCGTCTCTCTCCTACTTGAGTGAGCGATGCGTCTGCGTGGACAGCTGCTATACTATTACTATCGAGTATCAAATGCTACCATTCCATCAGTATTTTCTTAAGACGTTGTCACGTTCAACTATCGTCAGTAAACCGACTTTACAGACAACCAATTTTTTTTTAGTCTGTTTGCTCGCGTTGTGAAAAACAAAGCAAGCAAACAGACCAATAAAAGGAAGAATTAACAAAATAAATAAAGAATATCAGGAAGACTTATCAAGAGTGGACAGATAGTGTTGATAAACCATACTTTTGAAGTCGGGAAGGGATTTAGCTTATCGGATGGAAACAGGAAGGCCGTTCCAGAGCCTAGTGGCCTGCAACGTGAAGGAATCACCATACTACTTGAAAGTGTGCGAAGGAATTTTTAAAAGAATATTATCAGAAAAACGGAGGGATCGTGAATGGGACAGATCGAGAAACTCAAAACGGTATTTTAGATAGGATGGTGTTGATGGAACGAAAAGAACGCAGTAAAGGAGATTAAGAACACGAGCATTTGTAACGGTCCAGTTTATGCTGGTTCGTTTAATTTGCAAATATAGAAATAATTAACACATTTTGATATAGCTAGTAACACTAAAAATATATTCGGAGCTGTAAATGAGTTCGAACGCAATGCTAAAAAGAATATCAACCTTCATAAATCATGTTCCGAATAACATGATTTTTGAATTTGACGATTCTAGGAAAACAAATGGGCTTCTTGATAGTTGTGACAGAGATGTCAAAGGGAGGAGAGAGCGAGAGTTTTGAAGTAAAGTGAAAATTTGGGGTTTTTTTTTAGATTTTACAGGAAAAGTGGGAATCATGAGAATACAATCCGGAAGCTAGGTCGGCTCAGCCATCGAGCGAGACCAGGGAGGAATTCTAGGATGGATTGCAAATTTCTATCAATCAGATTCAGGTTACGTAAACCCACACTTTTCATTTCTAATAATTCTCCGTATTGTAGACGGATGGTGTTACATCCCAGAACCGACTATTCTAATTTATTATTATATTTATTAAACACATTCTGTCGATACTGCAACGTTCCTGGGTGTGTTGGTGAATGCTTGTGCTGTAACGCCCTGAACTAACCTGATTATTAAATCTATTGTTTTGACCTACGGTTGGACTGGAATGTGGTTCCACACGTTTACTTCTTAGGACTCCCCGATCTTTCCGATATCCCACGATATTTCCGAGCGTTACAATTTGAAATCAAATTGTAACGCTCGGAAATATCGTACCCTACCCTACCTGATCACTAGTGATTATCTATCAATAAAACTAAGTATTTTACTATAAGTTTTGTATTAAAATTGTGATTTAAAGTGGCCAATGATCGTCTAGTTAGCGGTAGGACTCATACATTGTGATGTAGTAACTCAGATTCTTTTAGAAGCTTAAGACAAATGAAATAAACGTTAAAACTACTTAAGTTATCGATTCTTCAATTCTGGCACAGTAGTATAGCACCCCTCTTTCATGGCCGTCTCAAACCATGATACTCCCATGCTCTGAAACAACTGAAATTACATAGTAAGCGAAGAACCTATAATATCTCGGCATTGTGACTTTTTTTGGTTACTCTGCCTCTCCTATCGCGGAACCTGAGAACTTTGCTTTATCCCGTATAGGTATAAGCCAAATTTATCTGGTTGGTGCCCCACTACGACGTTTCTCTTTTCGTCTCCTCGGGGAAAGTCGAAAGCAGACGGCTATCGCCCTTCCCGTACTCAGAGATAACCAGACATTTAAAAGCAAAGCGTTTGTAAATCGCTAACTCAGGAGAGTTTGACGGGGAATGATCTCAAGCGATCCAAATACATCCTACCTCACTAAAACTCTAGCCCACCTAATCCCATACCTAGTCCACGCGGGGAGTCCTAAGAAGTAAACGTGTGGAACCACATTCCAGTCCAACCGTAGGTCAAAACAATAGATTTAATAATCAGGTTAGTTCAGGGCGTTACAGCACAAGCATTCACCAACACACCCAGGAACGTTGCAGTATCGACAGAATGTGTTTAATAAATATAATAATAAATTAGAATAGTCGGTTCTGGGATGTAACACCATCCGTCTACAATACGGAGAATTATTAGAAATGAAAAGTGTGGGTTTACGTAACCTGAATCTGATTGATAGAAATTTGCAATCCATCCTAGAATTCCTCCCTGGTCTCGCTCGATGGCTGAGCCGACCTAGCTTCCGGATTGTATTCTCATGATTCCCACTTTTCCTGTAAAATCTAAAAAAAAACCCCAAATTTTCACTTTACTTCAAAACTCTCGCTCTCTCCTCCCTTTGACATCTCTGTCACAACTATCAAGAAGCCCATTTGTTTTCCTCGAATACTCAAATTCAAATAAAAAAATATAATTTTGCTCAACATGATAAAAAAAGGTCCCTATTCCTTTAACATTGCGTTCGAACTCATTTACAGCTCCGAATATATTTTTAGTGTTACTAGCTATATCAAAATGTGTTAATTATTTCTATATTTGCAAATTAAACGAACCAGCATAAACTGGACCGTTACAGCGACCCCAAATCCTTAAGCATTTCCAAAGAAGTAAGGATTTCCTAAAATTTCAAATAATTTACAAATATATTTAGTTTTTTTTTATAATTTTTCTATTTAATTTTATTAAATAGTGCTATTATTGAACTCTTAATTTATTAAAACTTGTAATCACATACATTTTACTGTTTTGTGTATTTAAACCAGGTTTAAAACAATCAATATGGTCCAGCGCCACATTCATAATCTAATTGTCAAGTTAACTCTATTGCATTATCAATGTTCCACAGACCTTAAGACAATTGCTCCTGGAACATGGTCGTGAATCATGTCATCCCTAATAGAATATCAGTCAACTTATGATAGGATTTCATTATCCACACATAACCCAACTAAAACCAGATCAATTGCCTGTTTTACCTGCTTAATACTTAAATTAGAAACGACCAATAACACAATTTAAATTTACCCCAAAATCCCCACAAAGGCTTTAAATCCCATTCTAAACTTGGAGTTTGTGAAGTGTGCTTAGTTCTGGCCTAATAGGTGGAGTATGAGGTTCTATGAAGCCAGTCCAAGCTGCAATTCAGATCTCAGATTTTTCAATGTAATCTGACAAGATCTCAGTAACCTAACTCCAGAATTATTCCTTCATAGAACCTGTATGTGATGCGCATGTGATTCAAGTCCAATAAACCGTCCCAGATTTCGAAATAAGATTAATTACGTGGGCACACTGCACTCCGATTTTACTGATATTACTAAACATTTATACAAACTCACTGCTTACTCCTCTCGTACAAGTTATGTATATCAATCCCTCTTCCTTCTTACAAACCCCCCGCAAACAATTCAATCACGTCTTGCCCACAGTAGTCAATCCGTATCTGAATCCGTGACACAGAGCCTCCATTATTTTTAGTTATTTGTTAGTTATTCACGACTCTTAATAGTATTTTATTAGTTTGTTGCAAGCTTTATTTTGTTTTCATATTTTTCTCATTCCTCCTGCCGACTATTTTTCCGATGGCCAACCATTTACCTGGACTGACAAATAACTAATTTTCTAACCAAGCTAAATAGCCCAACTTGTTGGACGGTAGGAATATAGTCCATATACCCCAAGTCTATGGAACACGTAAGTAGGGTAGACACCTTGGACGAGTGAAATTAGTCCCGTCTCGTTGTTGGACAGAATGTAGACCAACCCTATGTCCATGAACCTATGGTCAAACTCACAGTTCCTGGCCGATTCTAAGGCCTACTGTCACTGTCAAACCTACATAATCCACCCGCGTTTCCGCACTATTTTCTGAAGGCAGAATTGTGTCAACCCATGATCATCATCATCAACATCATCATCATCAATGGCCTTTACATCCACAAAGGATGGTTTATGTAACCAAACCATGATACAGAGCTAAAAATAAACCGAAGAATAAAGAAGGATTCTGTAATAAATAAGGCCCCGTTCCAACGCAATCGAACCTTCATCATACTAAACCAAAATAAAAATAGAAGGTGGAAATTCTGAAATATTTAAGGTTCCATTCCATTGTAATCGAAGTTAATTTTAAGGCCCCGTTCCAACATAATCGAACGGTACGATATGGTCTCAAAAATATAAAAGGAAGATGTAAATTCTGAAATAAATAAAAAAGAACAACGCTATGCTTTAATTTTAGTATTAAATTTAGTTTATTTTAATCGTTTAATTTTTTTTTTTTTTTTTTGTTTAAAGTTCAACGCTATGCTTTAATTTTAGTTTTAAATTAAGTTTATTTTAACAGTTATAATTTTGAGACAATCAATGCTATGCTTTAATTTAAGTATTATTTTAACAGTTATAATTTTTAGACAATCAATGCTATGCTTTAATTTAAGTATTATTTTAACAGTTATAATTTTTAGACAATCAATGCTAATTTTAGTTTATTTTAGATGATGCTGTGTGAATTGTCCAGCATTATTATTATTACTATTATTTATTATTGATTATTGGTTATTGATTATTGATTATTGATTATTGATTATTGATTATTGATTATTGATTATTAATTATTGATTATTGATTATTGATTATTGATTATTGATTATTGATTATTGTTTATTATTATAAACGTTTTAAACGACCCCGAGTGTCAAATCGCGAAATCAATGCTATGCTTTAATTTTAGTTTATTTAAACGGTTTAATTTCCAATCGACCCCGAGTGTCAAAACGCGACCGTTATTCTACCTCGTGTAAAACGGCCTTAATATACCGTGACATTCTACCTACAACGTAGTTCCATATTGACACTGGCAGAGTCGAAGGCAAACGGCCCCATTAAAAAAGAAGTTGAAATAATTCGACTTTGACGTTTCGTTCGACATGACATTTGACAAAAACGTAAACAAACAAACATTTTTTTCTTTTCAAGGCACAAACAGACAAAATAACAATTTCGACAAGATAATTGAGGTTTCTAATGTTTGTTTCCAATCCTATGCGGAAGCCTGTGATTGAAAGAAACCGCGCCGCCGCGCTCCGCTGTTGACCGGCAAGAACAATTGGATTTCCTATGTTTATCGTGAGTACACCATTTTCTATCAATCCTACGCAAATCAATCCGCAAAATAACCTTTTCGGTAACCTCTGACATTTCAATGTAGACGAACCAAGTCCCTTTTGAAGTCAGAAAATGCCAGATAATGACAAGCAATGCCAATTCGTACGAATGTTTACACATTTTTCCCTTATTTATTTCAGAAATAAACCTTACGACCCCTACGTCAAACTCACCCCTTCACGAGTCAAAACAGACCCAATCCATCCGCAACGCGTCGTCCAGCGGCGCGCCCCTCCCGGATTCTTTTGCCGAAGCTAGCAGAGCGGCGCGCTCCTCCCGGACTCCTTTGCTGAAGCTAATAGTGAACGCGCCAATCACCTGGCTAGCCGTTCGATACAGTACTCCATTTCTCCATTGCCCCGTCCAGCAACACGCCTCTCCGGTTCACTTCGTCGAAGCTGGCAGTGAATATGTCTATACCTCAAGAAAGAATCAAGTAAGTACATTTAATTGACTTCAAGTCTTAGATATTCCTAACTAGTTTATGCCCGCGGCTTCGCACGTGTTGTTTCTATAAACGTTTTAAGGCGATTCCCATCCCATGGGATCTGATTTATGGGATAGAAGTATTCTATGTTTGATTACAGAATTAGAATCACATGCATGCAAAACCTCAACCCAATCCGTTCAGCAGCCTAGATGTGAAAATGCAACAAACGTCCATCCATCCAAACCTTCGCATTTATAATATTAATGTGACTAGCTAGACGTAATGTTCTCGAATCCCACGTCTGGGTGTGACAACTGCTCTGCACTCAATCCTCTGTGACGCAGCGAGCGAAGGTCCGCCTGCGATGACAGGAGGTTCGATTCCCGCCTCGAGACAAATGTTTATACGATCTGCAGATACCTGTCCAAAGCGTACTTGATGCATCTATGTACAACAAAAATAAACTATCTACACTACACCTCTGATGTTAACATATTCGTAGCTAGAACCCTAATAAAAATAATTTTATTTCTTGCTTATCTCAGATGACGCTTGGAGATCGTTGTTCACTGCACGGCCCGCTTCTGCACCATCAACACCGCTTCAGATGAGGCCTGGAGAACGTTGCTCACAGCTCGACCTGCTTCTCCATCATCAATACCGCTTCAGATGACGCCTGGAGAACGCTGCTCACAGCACGTCCAGCTTCTCCATCATCAACATCGCCCATTCGACACCAGTGCTAGATATTAAGGAAAATTGAGTTATTGACTGAAATTAAATATTATTTTAAAGCGACCCCCCAACTTGTCGATTCTTGTCTAACCTTCTACTCACTTCAGCCTCTAAACCTTATTCTATTATTTCACTTGCAACATATTTTACGAGAATCGCACCCGCACCTCGCATCTAAATCTTATTCTATTATTCCGTTTGTCTTAAGCTTCTTTCCATTTCACTGCAACAAATTGTGCGAGAGTCGAACTCGCACTTCACATCTAAATTCACTCTAACCTAACCAAACCGAATAGCTATATTAGATCATTTTATTCAATACTATTTTACGCGACTTTTGATTATGGTTATGGATTAATACATTATTAGATAGATAGGTACTCATTATTATTTTGTTTGTTGTTGGTTTGTTGGTTTGTTGTTGGTGTTGTTTATTGTGTTGTTTGTTTGTTAGTTTGTTGATTGTCGTTACCTTTGTCGTTACCTTTGTCGTTACCTTCGTCGTTACCTTTGCCGTTACCTCTGTCGTTACCTTCGTCGTTACCTTTGTTGTTACCTTCGTTGTTACCTTTGTCGTTACCTTTGTCGTTACCTCTGTCGTTACCTTTGTTGTTAATTTGTTAGTAATTTTGAAGGATTCTGGTCATATTTTTGATATTTTTAAGTAATTTTTAGAATCCTGATCACATTTTTTTTAATTTTGTAGGATTTTGGTTATATTTTTGATATTTTTAAGTGATTTTTAGGATCCTGGTCACGTTTTTATAATTTTGTAGGATTTTGGTTATATTTTTGATATTTTTAAGTGATTTTTAGGATCCTGGTCACGGCACCAAATTGTAACGCTCGGAAATATCGTACCCTACCCTACCTGATCACTAGTGATTATCTATCAATAAAACTAAGTATTTTACTATAAGTTTTGTATTAAAATTGTGATTTAAAGTGGCCAATGATCGTCTAGTTAGCGGTAGGACTCATACATTGTGATGTAGTAACTCAGATTCTTTTAGAAGCTTAAGACAAATGAAATAAACGTTAAAACTACTTAAGTTATCGATTCTTCAATTCTGGCACAGTAGTATAGCACCCCTCTTTCATGGCCGTCTCAAACCATGATACTCCCATGCTCTGAAACAACTGAAATTACATAGTAAGCGAAGAACCTATAATATCTCGGCATTGTGACTTTTTTTGGTTACTCTGCCTCTCCTATCGCGGAACCTGAGAACTTTGCTTTATCCCGTATAGGTATAAGCCAAATTTATCTGGTTGGTGCCCCACTACGACGTTTCTCTTTTCGTCTCCTCGGGGAAAGTCGAAAGCAGACGGCTATCGCCCTTCCCGTACTCAGAGATAACCAGACATTTAAAAGCAAAGCGTTTGTAAATCGCTAACTCAGGAGAGTTTGACGGGGAATGATCTCAAGCGATCCAAATACATCCTACCTCACTAAAACTCTAGCCCACCTAATCCCATACCTAGTCCACGCGGGGAGTCCTAAGAAGTAAACGTGTGGAACCACATTCCAGTCCAACCGTAGGTCAAAACAATAGATTTAATAATCAGGTTAGTTCAGGGCGTTACAGCACAAGCATTCACCAACACACCCAGGAACGTTGCAGTATCGACAGAATGTGTTTAATAAATATAATAATAAATTAGAATAGTCGGTTCTGGGATGTAACACCATCCGTCTACAATACGGAGAATTATTAGAAATGAAAAGTGTGGGTTTACGTAACCTGAATCTGATTGATAGAAATTTGCAATCCATCCTAGAATTCCTCCCTGGTCTCGCTCGATGGCTGAGCCGACCTAGCTTCCGGATTGTATTCTCATGATTCCCACTTTTCCTGTAAAATCTAAAAAAAAACCCCAAATTTTCACTTTACTTCAAAACTCTCGCTCTCTCCTCCCTTTGACATCTCTGTCACAACTATCAAGAAGCCCATTTGTTTTCCTCGAATACTCAAATTCAAATAAAAAAATATAATTTTGCTCAACATGATAAAAAAAGGTCCCTATTCCTTTAACATGACATTTGAACTCCTTTACAGTCCAGAACATACTTTCAGTGTTACAAGCTAGGTATATCAAAATGTGTTAATTATTTTTATATTTGCAAATTAAACGAACCAGCATAAACTGGACCGTTACACATTCTGGCGATGACATTTAACTAAGTGCGTACCGGAATATAGGTACTTATATTAAAAGTGTACTTAACAGATCCAATTCTGCATATTGAAGTTTTTACAGCGCGTTTCTTAATATGAGACAAGCTGTGGTCAAATGTGAATAGCTAATTAGTCAGCAGGTATGGCAATCGCTAACGAAGTCGCGGGTACAGCTAGTTTTAAATGAATCTTTTAACGACAGAAAACGGTGCATAGGTATCAGCTACCTACATTATGTATACTTAAATTTAGTATTCGTAGATTGAGAACAGTCTAAAGGCATATTATTAGTATGTTATTATTATCATCATCTCAATCTATCGACGCGCAATGTCCTTTGCTGGCTGGATACCTGGCCAGCCGGCCTTAGTTAGATACATGATAAAGGGGTCATTTTACAAGCTTTTATTTAACTTACCCTGTTAATTTGTACCTATGTGTGGAATTTTAGACCAGTTATCCTCAATTATAGCTATGGTACAATTATAGACCAGTTATCCTCAATTATAGCTATGGTACAATTATAGACCAGTTATCCTCTATTTACAGCTATGGTACAATTATAGCTATGCTCACTTACCTTCTGTCTCCAACTCCTAAACGACGAGGATATTGTTCCGGGACACCTCATCGGCAAACTCGAACGCTTTGAACATGGCCGATGCAAAATCCGAAAGCAGGGGACACATATCAGTATATTGTTGCACACAATGCGACGAGTCATTCCCGCTCGGTAACACCCTGTCGTCAACACTGTTGACGACTGGGAAATAAAAAGTTCCACTCGTTCACAGTGTTGACGAACGAAACTTTTTATTTCCCGATCGTATCCATCTAGTACCCACAAGAGTCAGATGTGTAGATATTTTTCAAATTTAAATAAAAGAGAAACGGTATTGTGTACTTACGACTTGAGCAAAATTCAAACTAAGAAAGTCCTATAAGTAATAAATAATAAATAAATAATGCTGGACAATTCAAACAGCATTATCTAGCCCCAAGCTAAGCAGAGCTTGTGTTATGGGTACTAGATAACTGATATACTTAATACAATACACTACATAGATAGATATTTTTAGAGTAGAGTGATTATCATTTCGATAATATTTTAAAAAGCACCCCACGCTTTTTTTAAAATAAAATATTTTGTTTTTATTCACACTATTATTAACTTATATTCATTGAAATTTTTAACACTATTTTCTTAATTTAAATTCATTAAAATTTATTTTCTATTTTTTAGTTCGGTTTTCTATAAAAAGCGTGTTTTTTAGTTTTTTTAAACTATTATTTATTTTCTACTTTTTAGTTTGGTTTTTTATAAAAAAAAAGTAGTTTTAGTTTTTTTAAAATTATAATTTATTTTTTACTTTTTACTTTGGTTTCTTTATAAAAGCGTGATTTTTTAATTTTTTTAAACTATTATTTGTTTTGTAGAATTAAAATTCTCTTTAGTATACAAAAAATTGTCAATATTAGAGAAAACGGCTAAAGATAATTATTGGAAATAAAAATTAACATCGAGTCCTGCCTTATCGACTGTAGAGAAAAATTATAGAAAATTTTCTTACCTTATCGACTATAGATGAAAATTATATAAATTAACAATAATCATATTTTGCAAATTGAAAAATGGAATAATTTTATCAAATTAGTGTATTGTCATCGGTCCTCAATAAATCTACAAAGTTTGAACGAAATCTGGCCGTTTAAAGTGGGTCAAAATCGCGCCCAAAGAAGTCGGTTACAAACAAACATACAAACATACAAACATACAGGTGAAGCTAATAAAAAGCGTGTAAAAATGTGCAGTTGCTCGGGATTAGCCTTAGTATTCAGTTATGTCGGAACAAGATACAGCGGGTAGTTCAAGTGGTAAATCAGTACTTGTGTACATAAAAAGAAAACATAAATAAATAAATAAATAAATAATGCTGGACAATTCACACAACATTATCTAGCCCCAAGCTAAGCAGAGCTTGTGTTATGGGTACTAGATAACTAATATACTTAATAATATACGAGTACATAGATAGATATTTTTTATTATACATAGAAAACGACCAGAACACCCTGAACAAATATCTGCAGATCGTACAAATATTTGTCCCGAGGCGGGAATCGAACCCGCAACCTCCTGCGTCGCAGGCGGACCTTCGCCCACCGCGCCACAGAGGTCGTCAATGACATGGGACTATTTTACTTCATGGTGGTCACCAATACTGCACAAGAAGGAAACATAAAAGTGAGTTAGTAGTTTGGAGTTGCAGTCAACGCAAATTAAAGTGCGGCGGAGTTGTGAGAATCAAAGTAAGTTAATTTTATTAAGTACATTGAAGAAGTCATTTACAACGAAATATGTACCATGATTTAATGGCACATGAAACTGTGCGTGTACTGTAATACTGGAAAGCTCAAAACTCAAATCATGGTAAATATCCCGTTGTAAATGACTTTAGTGTTTAAAACCATTATGGATTTAAAATATTTATTGTTTGAAATAATAAACAGGTTTTTTTTTAATTCAGTTTTTTACTCCATTTTGTATGTTTATTACTCACCTAGAAAACATAATGATGATTATAATGAAACTGATTATAATTCTTGAGGCGAATTATTTAATAGTTATTGAGCATTACGGCTATAATGATTGTAAATAAGATGATTTAACTGTGATACTATTTTAATTTTGCTTTGTTTCAATTTTTGTAAATAATTTGATTATTCCGCTATACAAAATGTTTTATTTGAACTCTATTTTACTTGTTGTAAATTGTTTGATTATTCTATGATACAAAATGTTTTATTTTAACTCTATTTTAATATTGTATGATTGATAATAACAAGCCATAATTATAAACCATTTAATTAATCTGTATCTTTCATTGAAATCCGCTTTTTATAATCTGACTCTTGGACTAGATGGTAGGTACGATCGGGAAATAAAAAGTTGCGTTCGTCAACACTGTGAACGAGTGCAACTTTTTTTTCCCACTCGTCAACAGTGTTGACGACAGGGTGTTACCGAGCGGGAATGACCCCTTGTACGTCTTCCCATTCCTTTCTGCTGGGTACCTGAAAAATGTAATATTAATTTTATATTCCAATTGCAGAAAGACAACACACCGGCGGATTTGGAAAATGCTGTTAGTCAAGACATGGCGGATAACACTGATGAAAATACTGATGATAAAACGGGTGATAAAACTCTTGATAAATCTGATGATACTGGAGTAGATTGATCTAAGAAAAAAAACCCGGGTAAAGCTAAAAAATCACATAATACTGCCCAAGAAATGAGCGGAATTACAGCAGCTATTGATGAGCTGAAACAACTAAACAGTACTATAGAATCTTCCAGCTCTTCTAGACAAGAAGACGAGTATGATGTTGTTGGAAAACATGTCGCTATTCAATTGAGAGAGCTCCCATTACTAGATTTTTTAGATGCCAAAGATGAAATTCAACAAGTACTTTCACGATACCGAAAAAGAGCTATATACGGTCGGAACGCATCTGCCCTTTCCTCATACAGTGCTTCGTCACCACAGTCCTACATAGCGTCACCATCATCAGGACCCAGTGTGTCCTTCCCAGGCACAACTTATCAGCCTACAGAAACAGTTGATCACCAATCATCACATTCATCATACGAGGCAGCCAATTTAGAAACGGTTTCTGCGCAGCACCCAGTTCAAGCAGGACAATTATTTGACTTTAATGATCCAATAGTCAAAGCGATGATAAATGCTAATGTAAACAACATGCAATAATGTTTTAGTTAAGGTTTAATTTGTTTTTGAAAAATAAATGAATGAGTCACACGTCATGTATAATTGAGTTAATTAACTTTTACTTACTTGAAAATATTCGTCCAAAGCTTCAGAAATAGCGTCACAAACTTCTGGTATAAATTTTGATATAGAAGCTTTAGATATCCTGAAAAATACTGATAGCAGTCTGAATGACATTCCTGAGCTTAGGAAACACAGAGTTGCTTCCAACTTTACCCTTGCTGCTATGGCATCTCTCATCAATGTGTCTTGACGTTCTATTTTTGTTTTTATCAAATTTAAAAGTCTTTCGACTTGTTCAGGTGTCACTCTCATCACTGCTTTATATTCTCGGGGGTCTTCATGGTAAAGCTCGTTGAGAATCATACGTGTTGCCCCTAAAGATCTTCTAGCCATCCATTCTCTAATCCAAATCCTTTTCTTTCGCTCTTTTTTCTTATATTGGCTATGGTTATAGATATTTTCCAATTCCTGACATAAAATTGTTGTCATAGAGCGTATCACCGTTTTTTTTATTAAAACAAGTTCACTCGACATCGCCACACGACTCGGACTGAGCAGTAGCTAGGTGTGGTGTAGACAGCAAAGGCGAGCTCAGCTACGGCATGCGAGTACACAATGCGAGTAGCTGCCTACTGTCAACGTCAGCAGCTCGCAACGTGTAAACCAGCCATTAGACTGTAATAAACTACACTTGCGAGCTTTAAAATGGAATCGCTTCATCGCGAGTTGATCAAAACAATTTTTTTACAATTTATGTACAATGAACTATAGATTGTGGTATATCATTTGAAAGGTAATTTTGTTACCTTTCAAGTGATATCAAGAAGATTTAAAATTAATTAAATTGGCTACCAAAATTTTGGGAATTAGTACAATAGGTCGAAGTTGCATCTATCGGCTTCTATCGGGGCGCCGGAGCTGATTTCTCCGGATTTCTCCCTCGTATCCGCTGTTTTAGCTCGTCCCACATATGCCAGATTGGGTTCAACTCAGGAATAAGGGCTGGCCAGTCTAGTGTGGGAATGCCGACATGGAAGACGTCTGTCGGCACTGTCTAGTCACTACTGCGGTGTGGCAGCGGACATTATCGTGCATTAAATCAAAATTTATCGTCGCCAATAAATCCTGCGTAAGGGAAAACATAACTCATAGTTCACTGCAAAGAAATTGTAAAAATTAGTCTTGAACAACCCTTGAAGCGATTCCAGTTTAAAGCTCGCAAGTGTAGATCATATGCTTGATTTTATATTTAAGTTTATTTGGCAATTAGTAGTAAGATTTGTAGCTAATAGGCCTGGCAAAAGTACCTCGTTTTCTCGATGTAAATACCTCCATTGTTTGAAAAAAAAGCAATAGCAATTGATGTTCGAATTTTAATGTTACTTCATTTCTTTCTTCGGAACATAAAGCGTCAGACTTCTATCTGACACTGTGTGAACTGCAGGATCTGCCCACCATCATGAACCCGTCCGTGAAGACGCCAGGTCTCAATTCTTAAAATTGGTGGAAAGGTGATGATATTAGTATGTACCCCCCTCCATTCAAAAATCGTTCATAGAATGGTTCAAGAAAACCCCTTTATGTTTTCTTAGAAACTAAACTTAAAAACGACTTTGCCCTGAATTATCATTATGACCCATCAAAGATACGTAAACATACAGGAAACCATTCCACTACCACGTCACATCAGCCTCCGAAGACTCTACCCATAAAACTCGACCTAGAAGATATTGAGCTAGACATCCTGAAAACGTCATGCAGCAAGCCAAAAGCATCAAAATACCAGACGAAGACTTCACCATCCTTTCCAGCACACCTAGCAGGCCCTCAATCACTCTATATATCATCCTACTCTCAGCAGCAATAGCAGCAGCCGCATACAAGTTTTGGTGGAAATCAAAGTCGGCGCACAACTTAAGGAAGCATCCCGAAGCTGAAGAAGTCCAGCTCCAGTCGCAGCCTACGGTACGCCTCCATCTTAAAGAGGGAAGAGCTATGTCATCGTAACCTCCACGGAAATATAGAAATGAGATTCCTACTGTAGCAAAAGTAAGAGTTTAGTTGCTTATTTATTAGGTACCCACTGAACCATTGTTTGTAGGGGCAATGTCTACACAGTAATAAGAATCCTACCTATCTTTCACCACTCATACATAATATACACTGCTGAACATGCTTCCCACCAAACAAGGGGGGTATTATTAGTATATATGTATTTTAAATATAACCGAGCGAAATTCTCATAAAGAAATGATTTTTATTGCAATTCTGAGTGGATAATAAATAATTATATGTATTATAGCTCCGCAAGTTAACCAACATTGAACTTATAAATAAATCACGATGCCCTGAGCGATGGGCGTAGTGTTATGATAGGATAAGTCTTACATTTCCTATTATACAAAATCATCAGGTTCTGCGAGCTGTAAATGAGGACTTAAACTTACCAAACCTGTCAATTACCATACTTCAAAAAGTACTAAAGCATTTAAAGTTTAAGTACACCAGCCGAAAACGCAACAGCTGTTTGATTGATAGGGAAGATATAACTCTGTGGCGACAAAAGTATTTGTCATCCATAAAGAAGCATTGCATGGATGGAAAGTTTATTTACTACCAAGACGAGACCTGGCTTAATGAAGGTAAGATTGTAAAAATTACCTATGATTGTGATTTTTTATTATGTACTTTTGATTATAAATCCGATTGTTTTATATATAAGTTGTTGTGTATAATAATCTGCCATTCATTATTTTGTTTTAGGCCATACAGTCAACAGAGTTTGGTTGGGTGGACACCGAAGTTAAGTCTTCAAAAGACGCTTTTCGGGAGAGGCTAACCACAGGGCTGAAGGCTCCTTCAGGAAAAGGGAAGAGACTCATAATAAGCCACATCGGAAGTGATGAAGGATTTGTAGAAAGAGCTCTGCTCCTGTTTGAATCAAAAAAAAATCTGAGGATTATCACAAAGAAATGAGTGTTTTGAGGATTGGTTTAAGCAGGTTCTTCCTAGACTAAAACCAAACTCAGTGCTCGTTATGGATAATGCTCCATACCATAGTAGGAAAATGGAGAAAAAAAAACCAACCAAACAAACCCCTACTACTGCCTAGAAAAAAAGCAGACATACAGGCATGGCTTTGCTCTAAAAATATTGCCTAAGTAGAAACTATTATCAAGGCTCAATTAATGAAAATTGTGAGAGAAAATAAATCACAGTATAATAAGTATTATACCTAGATTAAAGAAAGAAAGAAAGAAAATTTATTTATTAGTTCACTAGAAAGCTTGCAACTATTACAATACCTAAACTTACTTAAGAATATTACATTAACAATAATAAAAAATATAGTACCTAACAGTAGCAAGCAATGCAGCGAACCAAAAGGTCCTATCTCAGCATAATGTTGCTCCACAAGAAGTAGAGTAACGCTGGTTTTCTGACAGGACCTTTGGCTCGTGTCAACACGGGTGGCAGACCACAGACAAAAAATAACACAACACTACTAAATAAAAATAGGTACAAAAAAGTTACTTGTCTAACAATGATATGAAGTGTATGAATAAATTATTTGCCTGTTCAACACGGGACCCCAATCTCAACACAGAACTATCAAACAAGTACACACATACAGACTGTGATTTCTTTCGTCCAACCAGCTTTGGAGTGTCATTGACAATTGACATTTCGCTCTGAAACGTTGACTGACAGACAGACGAGATGTCGTCGGATATGAATAAGGCACTGATAAACTCGGAGTGAAAAATGCGATACATTAAGTTTAGAAAGAAGAGAATACAAACTGAAAAACAATAGGTCAACGAGGAGTACTATTGTTCAGATTAAGATATAGTAATAGCGCTCTCTGCAGACAGTGCATAAATGCACTTCACGACATTCGGACGTTTCAATTATGTAGGACCCGAAACCTACAAAGACAGCCAACCTCCCTACATGACGACCTTGCCAGGATCGGAACGCGATCGTGAACAATAAAATCGTAAAAAAACTAAATAGTGAAATTAATATTGACAGTTAAAATAAATAAATAAAAATGTGCCGTCCTAACATAGAAAAGGACGAAGTGTTTATAAATCAGAGTGTACCCGGCGGATCGAACACAGCTTCAGAAAACCATCTGTCGAACATTAGTGTTCATTACCTGCGCCATTCTTTCTATTGCGGGACTATACGGACTATACATTTTATATAAAAGGTGTCATCAGAGTTGGATCACGAATGAAATCTTCACAGAAAATTAAAGAAGGTCCTTCCCCCGCGTGGCCAGACGACCTATCGAAGAGTCTGCACGCGTTTCCTGCACTTGCCGTCAACAAAACGAAAATTGAAGAAAGCGGCGGTTTTATTCAAGCATCCACCGTTAGGAACCTGCTAGAATTCCTGCCGTAGGCCACAAAAATTGGTGATCCCGACGTGATAGACGAAGAAGTAAGAACGCCGCTATGGAAGATACTGGAAACACCCAGAGGACAGCGGACCAACGCGCGGGGCCCGGTATGTCGGTCGAACGCGTCACAGTGCGTTTACCGCTATTTTGGCCTGAAGACCCGGAAATTTGGTTTGCCCAGCCAGATCGAAGCCCAGTTTGCTGTGTCAGGTACCACCGCCGATTCTACGAAGTTTCACATGGTTGTTCAGCAATTGGATCACAAGATCGCACGCGAAGTACGTGACGTAATTACCAATCCGCCGAAGACAGAAAAATACGACAAGTTGAAAAAGGATCTTATCAGACGTTTATCGACATCCCGCGATCAACAAATACGTCAGCTTTTGACCCAAGAGAAATTAGGGGACAGAATGCCCTCCCAGTTTCTACGGCACCTGAGAACCTTGGCAAGTGACGGCGTGCCTGATGATTTTCTACAAAGTCTGTGGGCGAATCGTTTGCCCGCGCAAGTACAAGTCATAATAGCGTCGCAGAAAAAACATCGTTGGACGAGATCGCTGAGTTAGCGGACAAAATTTGCGAAGTTACGTCGGCACCCATGACTCAAGTAGCAAATACGTCGAGCGGCCATTTTGACGAAATGTTGAAGCGGATGGAAAACGTCATCATGGCTAAAATTCAAAGTGAAATAACAGCTCAACTTGCGCAACTGGATCTCAACGGTCGGCGAGGACGCTCCCGCCAAGTCGATCGAGGAGTCAGAGGAGGTCAGAGTGCAAGCCGAACTCCAGGTATGTGCTGGTATCATGATACTTATAAAGAAAAGGCGCGTAAATGCAGAGAACCGTGTAATTACAACGAGAATAAAAATAAGGAGAAGGCTAATAGGCAGGGAAACTCTCGCGGCAATCAGTAGACGCGACGAGTGATTGCTACGCTATGAATAGTCACTTATTCAGATAAGAAACCTAAAATTGTTAGAATTATTTATAAATGGTAACATCAAATGAACGATCTATTATTGTCTCTGGTTCCTGTTTCCTGTGTACTTCTTCTTGTCTACGAATAAATCACTTGTCGTCAGCTTTACACAGAAATATGTCGATTTATTTCAATAGGTTATGGGCCCAGTTATGCCCTTCAGGGATTATTTTCAGTATAGGTTATTTAGCTAGCTCATGGTTAGGAGTTGTGTTTTACAATCGGTTTGTACAAAAAAACAATCGAGTATCTACAAAAACAGTGCTAAATAAAATTAACAGTAATGGCGTCCAACGCATTCTTGACAAACGTGCCAAAATTAAAAGGACGCGAGAACTCTGACGAGTGGGCGTTTGCAACGGAGAATCTGCTAGTTTTGGAGGGCACAGCTAATTTTCTGCGGCACAGTCGCGACTGTCTGCATGCCGAGCGCATGCCGAGATCGAGGCGCGTAGCTCGCGCTTCGTCCGTTTGTATGAAGTCGGAATACTGTTAGTATAATATTACCGTGGTTTTGTTCAGGTGATAAACTAACTTGGATAAGACTAAATTACCTTTAATCAATTAATTTTTTTTTTGTAACGTAGGTATTTATTTTTGAGATGTTTTTTTTTTGTTTATTTTTCTTTTGTAAGTTTTGTCCGGAAGAAAAATCAGTATGGATAAGACCTTCAATTTTAAATTTTAGGTACTAGTATGTCTACAAAATTGCATGTTTTATATGCATTTATTTTATTTGTATGTATTTTTACCCGAAGACGAGCTCGTAACGAATATCCGAGGTAGACGAAGAGGATCGGGTGGACCGCCACCGGTGGTGGAGGAAGGGGCTGTGGATCGCGGTGGGCCTAGTGGGCGTGCTGCGTCCGCTACGCGCGGAGGCCGTGGCTTTCGACACGAGCGCCCAGCAATGGTGCGCGAAATGGGTGATTTGCCAGAAGGCCAGGGTTGGAAACCCCTTTGCATCCAAAAAGAAGGCGCATGTGGCAACCGTGAGTAGTTCTATTTTATTTTCTTTTTTTTATTACTTTCTCCTAGCAAGAGCAAGGTTTAACTTTTGTTTTAAATGTCCATATATACATCAATGCGAGCAGGAACACCAACGTCGCCACTAACATCATCATCGGTTGCCCCAACCTAGTCATTGGAGGCCCCGCCATCACCATCTTCGTCAATATATTCGGTGTCATCACTAGCAACGAACTTTTCCATTTACCCTCAAAAGACTATTGAATAAGAGAATTTATGAAACAAACTACAACACTGGTTTTGTTCTAGGTTTCTGGAATGTGAGGGTGAGGAATGGGCGTTAGCTCCAAGCTCGCTACCTGGCCGGGCCCATATGCTCCGGGCCCACAACTGGCCGCCCCGAACCATCAACTGGTCGCTCCGTTCCCACAACTGGCCGCTCCGAGCCCACTACTGGTGGCTCCGGGCCCACTACAGGCCTCCCTGCGCCCCTGCTGGGCTCTCCGTGCTCCCTGCTGGCCTCGCCGCGCCCCCTGCTGGCCTCTTAGCGCCCCCTGCTGGATTCACCACACCCACTGCCGGCCTCTCCGGGCCCCCTACCGGGCGGCAGAGCCATCCAAAAAAAGCTCCACGACATCAATGCGGGCGCGGCTCATCTTGGAAGCAGAGCAGCAGAAAGCTCAGTTACGTATACAGCTTATCGATAAACAGCTAGAAGCCGATCTAGCTAGCCTAGACGAATACAGTTCACACAAAGAAAGCGAAGGCCGTAGTCGCGTCGAAGCAGCAAGATGCAAATTCACGCTTAAAGAAAATATGTGGCGGTTAAGGAAATGTCTTCGTTCGTGGAGCTGCTAAGGAAGCCGTATCAGCTCATAAGTGCGTCACCCCCTGAAACCATCATGTCCACACTCAAGTTGAGATTCGGCGATCCTGAGTACATCTTATCGAAGCTCGTGACTGAAATACAGAAGATACAGCCTATGTCTCAAGATTACCACAAAGAAATTGTGTCCTTCTCGGTTAAAATACAGAACTTCGTAGAAGCTGTGCGCACCGTTGGCCGAGAAGAAGACCTACAAGGAATTGGTATTTCATCACTTATCCTAAGGAAACTACCTACAGTTCTATTGTCTAAATGGACGGACTACAGTTTCACTCTGATAACCGAAGGCACTAAGTCTAGACTAGTGATTATATCTGAGTTTTTGAGAGACGGAGCGGTGAAAGTTTCCAAAACCTCAAATACGTACTTCGTACCTCCACACAACTATCAACAACATCAACAAAAGCATAAAAATAGTGAGAATACTCAACCTCGCACGCATACTGCATTGATACACACAGCCGAAGAAAACAAATGCAATAAGCATTTGTGCAGAACAAGTCATACAAAGATAAGCAAACAGCCTGTAATAAATTTAAAAAGGCGCTTCGCAAAACAAGATGACAATATGTGAAACGTAGTGGCCTATGTTTCAAGTGTCTTCTATCTCGTCACGAACGAGACACCTGCCCGGCTCCAGCCTGCGTTATTGATAACTGCGGCCAGGCCCATCATCAGTTTCTCCACTTACCGAGCACATCCGAGCGACGCAGCGAGTTCCAGTCTGCGCTGGCGCCGCTGCGGCCGTCGCCGTCGCCGCCGCCGCCGCCGCCGCCGCCGGGCCCTTCGACGGTCGCGACCGCCAGCTCCGAAGCCGATGTAGTGTCGAACATAAACGTGCGCGATAGTGACTGCAAGGTGCTATTAAAAGTTGTGCCCGTACGTCTACACGGGTTGTTGTACATTTGCCACAAAGTAAATTCGTCACATGCATAAAAAAGATGTGTTAATTCGTCACAGGTAAGTAAAGTTCATCATAAAGTAGGGTTAGCAAGTGTTTAGCGCTCGTGAACCTTTGATTCATTCAAAGGTTTTACCTATTGCCAAAATTAATAATGAATAAAACTAGTTCTAATTTGTTTAATTATTATGTGATTTTAATTTTCTTTGTTAATAAAGATTTAATTATGAATTAACAGGTTATATTACCTATAAGAAAGATAACCAAGAAAAAATAATGACAAATAACTAACAGCAGTCAGCACAGAAAAGGGAAATATAGTCACACGCTATCACGCTCTCGCTCACTCGTTGTGTCTATCTCTTTTTAACCGTATCAGTCTATGCATCGTTAACATCATATCAGTGCAGTGACTCCCTTGACCTTGTCGGATGTGGATGTTAATACGAGTATAGTTATATTTGTCAAAAAATGGATCCTAATCAACCGGGCACAAGCTCGGAAGGACATGGTGTAAGTATTTTACAATTTAATGTTATTACAAAAATAGTTTCTATACAACAGTCTGCAGTTAGTTCAATCATTTCAACTGTTAGTATGTACTAGTTCTAATTTGTCAATATTAATTTTTCTATAATAATATCTTATATTATAACTCACAGTTAAAACCAAAGCAAAACCTCCAAGAGTCAGGTTACACATTTACACAATAAATGAATAATAATATATAATGCAATGTATGACTGCGGTATCCTCTTGACATGATGCATAAGAAACGTTAAACAAAATGGCGGACAGAGCAAGCGGCGGCACAGATCTTATTAATTTTTTTAAAATATATTTTTTTGTGTTTCGATCGGATATCACAGAAAGATAATTACTCCTACCTATGAACTTTCATTACTGAAAACTTATGGTTGCAAAGTTTGTTTTGTTTAATAGTTTTCCGCGCTTTTATTAAATTAATGTCCTTTTCAGATCACATTTACGAAAACTGAAAAAGGCCGGAGAATGCTCGTGAGACATGGTTATATGTACAATTATCACAGGGAAACTCTATTCGGAACTGTATGGAGATGTACTAATCGTTCATGCAGTGCAACTATTAAAATTTCGGAGAGTCATGACATCAGAATTTTGCATGAACCGGCCCACAAGTGTCAACCTAATATTGTAAAAACTGAAATTACAAAGATAAAAAATCTTTGCAAGGAAGCAGCAAAGAATACAAGCACACCTATGCCTCAAGTGTATGAAGAAGCTTTTCAAACAACCAAGGATATGGGTTACGAGTTATTAAATGGCGTTCCGAAATTTTCGACCCTCTCACGTTCACTGTACAATGCGAGGAATCGTGAACTAAACGTGGCCAAAACACATTTTTCTAAATGCGAAGATGTCATAATTCAAATGTTATGACAGTCAAATTGCTGTAATAAATGTCATAAAAAAAGTTTTCCCTGATGTTCAACTACGAGGATGTAACTTCCACTTTAAACAAGCACTGGCCAAAAAAGCTTATGCCTTACAATTGAATGACGTCGAAGAGAAGAGACATTTAGCCAGGTGTGCTGCATTGGCCCATGTAAAGAAACAGGATATTGAAGATGCTTGGTTGCACATCATGGAAGATGCTCCACAGAACGAAGCAGTCACAAAATTTAATGACTATTTTGTAGCCCAGTGGTTAGAAAACACTAGTTTAGCACTTATGTGGAACGTACACGGGGCTCGTCATAGGACAATAAATCTGGCAGAAGCATGGCATAAGCGTTTGAACAATAAGATGGGTAAAAGAAAACCTAGACTGCTGCAGTTTCTTGATAAACTAAACAAAGAGGCCGAATATATAGATAGATTGGAAATTAAAGAATTTCAGATTTGATATACCCCTAAATTTGAGAACACGTCGATCGATAGCATGTGACAAAGAATTGAAAACTATTTCGGACAATTATGATAACATGTCTCTGGCTAAAGTTATTAAAAAACTTTCTGTAATGCAGCCTTTCAAAAACTTGTAAATTAGGTAACATGACCGATCAATCCATTGTAATAAGTATATAGCTAGTTACTTTTTGTAAAGTTCATATACTTGTAGGCACCGTATTTTTACATAAATGTAAGATTTAATTTTAAAAATAACATGTGATTATTACTGCGATTCAATAATGTTTCTATTTTTTTTATATTTGTAATGTTAGGGCAAATCAGCCGATTGAGAACCGTAATATTAACGTAAGGTTTCTAAAATAATGTGATTATGACTGTGATTTTTTTTTAATTTCTTTTATATTTGTATTTGTTATGAGCAAATTAGCCATTTGTGAACTGTGATTTTTATGTAGGTATAAGTAATGTTAATCCTTGAAATCCTATTCATTAAAAATTATCACGTTTTTATTTCGAATTTTATTTAAATATAATGTTATTTGCGAAAATGTGATTATTACTGTGATTATAATATATTTTATTGATGATTTATATACGGTGTTTTTTTTTCTGGGCTACCAAGGGGAAGTCTGAAACCGTGAAAGGTATCAAAAAGTCATGTTAGGAGTAACGTGTATTTTTCTGCTGTCTCTACGGAAAAAGCTTTGTGACGAATTTACAACAACCAAAAATAATAAAATAAAAGTGTGGCGAATTTACACATACTTTTTTTCCGTAACGAATTTACTTTATGGCAAATGTACAACAACCCGTCTACACAGCGGTAACGGTATAAAAGACACTAGCGCGCTACTCGATGACGGTTCGACCATTTCATTGATAAGCCAAGGACTTGCCGAGCGCGCGGGTTTGCGCAGCCGCCGCGAGTCTCTCCGTATCCGAGGTGCTTTTAATGAAGAACAACGTGTGAATCCATCGTCGCGATAACTCCCATCTCTATTACCTCTAACGGCCTCAACTCTGCCGAGGTTGGTCTGCAAGAAACTGAAACCCAATGAAGCTCCGTCGCTTTTTTCAGTGTCACTAAAACTGGACGTGATCATAACACAACTGATGCACAAACTGCAAGAAACTGAAACCCAATGAAGCTCCATCGCTTCTTTCAGTGTCACTAAAACTGGACATGATCAAAACACAACTGATGCAGAAACTGCAAGAAACTGAAACCCAATGAAGCTCCATCGCTTCTTTCAGTGTCACTAAAACTGGACATGATCATAACACAACTGATGCACAAACTGCAAGAAACTGAAACCCAATGAAGCTCCATTGCTTCTTTCAGTGTCACTAAAACTGGACATGATCATAACACAACTGATGCACAAACTGGAGTTGGCAACAAAAGTAATTGATTTTGTTGACACCCGTCTCAATGAACTAACTGCATTTGCTGCGAAAGTGGAAATAGAGGACCGAAAAATTTTTTCTCTAGTTTTGGGATTCACGTAGAGTAAATATCTTTATGCAGGACATTTTATACTTTTATCCGACTGCCTCGTTGGCGAGTCGGGCCCAGATTTGTGTTATTGGGTCTTTTCTAGCAGGAAATATTCACAGTAGCAGCCCGGGGTCAGGAAGTTGGCGGTGTTAGACGTCTTAATGTGCTTTCCTAGGCACGGGGGCGTGCCTCGGAAATCTTTAAGTTTGTCTCTAATTTCCAAACCGTCGCTACTAGCAAATCCACCAAAATGGGCAATGTTTATCATGTTATCCTCGGTATTCTCTCTATAGTATCTGATGCTATAGCGATCGGGAGTATAAAATACTCTGAATACTTGGCTCAATAACCCAAATGCATTTTCTGCTACCCGGCGGCCTCAGCATAATCTTAAGTTATGATTTTTCTTTTTTCTTTCAAGCCTTGCCACTCTTCTAGAATAGGGTTTCATCATGTATCTACTTAATGCAAATGCTTCGTCTCCGATCAGAAAATGAGGGAGCATTACATTTGTTTCTGGTAAAGCTTTTGGTGGCGGGATAATAAAATTATTGGTTTCTATTTGCCTTTCATCAATGATTTTTGAAAAATACCATTGTCAGATTCTTTTCCGAAAGCACCAACCAACATCAACTGCTCAAACTTATAATTAGGATCCACGATTGCTAATAGCACAATTGAAAAGTAGTCTTTGTAATTAAAAAACAATGATCCACTCTTTTTGGGTGCTCTGATTCGCACATGCTTTCTGTCGATTCCTCCTATGCAATTTGGTATATTCCAATGTTCCAAAAATTTACGTACTATACTTTGAAATCGTTTTGTGATGCAGGTTTTATTAAAATAGGCACTAATTTCTGTCTCATAACTTCAAAAATACTCTTCAAAATTTGGGATACGTAGCACTCTGATATACGGTGTGCAGTTGACAAATACTTATGGGTTTCCCCTGTTGCCAAGAATCTGTAACAACAAAATTTTATATTTTTACTATTTTAGTTCGCAGATGAAGATTGTAAAAGGAAGTAGAAATCAATTCGTGATAGTTATCAGAAAAAAAACACAAAACAATATCCGCCCTAAGTTTTGATGAAATGGGAATTATAAAAGGTTTGGATTTTGATGACAAAGATTGCATAGGATTTGTTAATTTTGGCAATAACGACCAATTAGCTAAAGATGCGTTAATTTTTATGCTGACATGTGTAAACGGATCCCGGAATATCCCATTAGGATATTTTTTGATCGAAGGCGAGTTTAGTAACAAATTGTATCGAAATATTAACCCGGGATTGTGGTATCGAAATAATCTCACTAACTTTTAGTGTACGTTAAACATCGATAGACTATCGATAGTATCGATAGTAAATGGCTATCGATACTATCGATAGTTTTTAAAACAATCGATCGATTGTTTACTCAAGTATTACTTATACATCCCTAGATAGAGTCTAGGTATGCGTGTATGTAGGTTATTCCCCGGCCATAGTGACAAAGGCGTAGACATTAAGATTGTTCTCTATGGTAGGGGAATTACCGTGCGTATTTCATTCATTCAAAGGTGTAGACATCGAGATTATTCTCTATGGTAGGAGAATTACCGTGCGTATATCATTCATTTACAAGACAAAAGACAGTCAGTTTTTTTATTGTGGATGTTTGAACTTGAGTGGAGTGGAGTAACAATAAAAAATGAGTAGCAAGTCACGTGCGTGGGATTACTTCAAAAAGACTAATGAAAAGTTTGCAAAGTGTTCTTTGTGTAAAAGAGAGTTTAAACTAAGTGGAAATACTACGAACTTGATTGATCATATGAAGAGAAAACATAATGAGGTATGGTGATCCAATGTTTCTATTACTCAAGACGTAGATACCACTGAGCAAAATGAGCAAATGGGCCCAACCCCTAAAAAGAGAAATACGGTAAAAAATTATTATGATAGAAGTAGTAAATATCCAGATGGGAAAACAAAGAAAAATTTTGATACCAAATACGTGCGCATGATTGCTGTTGATATGGAACCTTTGCGAAAAGGAGAACATGAAGGATTTCGGGACTTTGTAAATGCTCTCGATAGTAGATATGAAATTCCTGATACAACAACATTGAAGAAGAAATTGCTGCCGGAATATTATGAAAACGTGAAACAGGAGCTGGTCATAGCATTATCGAAAGCAGAACATGTTAGTGTGACTACTGATTTATGGACATCAATTGCAAATGAAGGCATCCTTTCAGTTACTTGTCATTTCTTTCACAACGAAAAATTAATTGCACCATTATTGGAAGTCGTGAAGATGGAAGGAAGTCACAACGCAGAAAATATAGCCAGTGTAAGTATTTTTAATTTTCATTGCCTTGATACCTACCAATTCAGTGTTTCTATATCATCGGACATAAACAGTTATTATTGTTTTCAGGTGTTGGATCCTACTCTTTCAAAATCGGGTGTCAGGTCAAAATGTGAAGCAATAACAACTGATAACGCTCAAACCATGATTAACGCCGCAGTTAAACTGCACATACGACATATACCCTGCTTTGCGCACACACTAAACCTGACGGTGACTGATTCGTTTGCTGTGACCTGCTTAGACCAGATTCTGAAAAAATGTAAATCCATTGTGACATTTTTCAAGATGAGTACTCTAGCTAGCGATAAATTACGAGCTATTCAACGTGAATTAAATAAAGCAGAACTGAGAGTGATCCAGGAAGTGCCTACCCGCTGGAACAGTGCATATCACATGCTGCAGAGACTTGTTACAATGAAGACAGAATTAACTCTCGCACTTAATGAATGTAATCGGGCTCCACCAGGAGTCAATGCTGACGAATACCTAATTATTCAAGAAACAATTCAGATTCTGGAACCTTTCGATCTAGCTACGACAAAAATTTCCGGAGAAAGCTATATAACATTGTCACTGGTAATACCATTGATTCGTGGAATAAAAACGAAATTGGCAGAAGTTGAATCTCAAATTGTTACTGAAAGCGGAAAGAAAATATTACTATGCGTGAAGGGATCAGTTGACAAAAGACTAAGGGTCTAGACAGACGGACTGCAATTCAACTGCAATCCGACTGCCAAATGGCAGTTCAGATGCAGTTTGAATGCAGTTGGCTCGACTGCAATCAAACTGCACGTCGACGGGCAGTTGGCGTGCAGTTGGATTGCAGTCTGAGTGCAGTTACAACGACTGCAATCAAACTGCACGTCGACGGGCAGTTGTATTGCAGTCCGAGTGCAGTTACAACCACTGCACACCGACTGCAATCAAACTGCACGTCGACGGGCAGTTGGCGTGCAGTTTCATTGCAGTTGAGCCAACTGCATTCAAACTGCAACAGAACTGCGTTATTACCGAGTTCGCGTATTAGAACGTAACCACACCGCTAGTCCCTGCCCCCCACTACCGCACGCACCCGTTCCTGCCCCGCTCACCCTTTCTGCCCCGCGAGTGCCCGCGCATCTAATGTTTGTTCGTTCAGTGACAGAGAGATCATTAGAGAGTGAGTACGTGTCGTTTGTTCGTTAATCAAATAAAGATGGCCAGCGAAGAAGAAGACAATGTTTTGAATGATACCGAGTCGTTTGATACTGATGCATTTATAAGTGTCATAAAATCATCACCCTGTATTTGGAACTACAAGGTAGAATCTTATAGTAACAAAGTGGAAAAAAGCAAAGCATGGGCCACTATTTGCGAAATGTTTACGCCGGGCTTTGAAGAAAAGAGTAAGAAGGAGAAGAATAACATTGGTAATATATATATAATAAATAATATTAAATTAATAAAATATTAATTGAGTTTACAATTAATATTTTATTAATTTAATATTTAAAACTATGAATCAAAAACTATAATAGCAGTTTGACACATTAAATCATATTCATTTGCCATTCGAGTCTGCCTGCATTTATAAAATAATCAGTAAAAAAAGATCTTATACCTTCGGGTGAACTACGGTTACTTTCATAACTGTCTATTATTATATTTTGTAATGGTTGTGTCAAAGTATCATCAAAATTATACCCATCTCTTTCTCGTACGAAGTTATGCAAAACACAACAAGCTTTAATAATTTCTTTCGCATACTTTGGTTTATGGTCGATAGGTCTATGAAAAATACGCCATTTGTTTGCGAGAATTCCAAATGAACATTCAATAAATCTCCTGGCCCGTGATAGACGATAGTTAAAAATTCTTTTTGCAACACTTAACTGTTTGCCTGCGTAAGGGCGCATTACACTTTTAGAAATTGAAAAGGCTTCATCGCCTACAAAAATATACGGCACTGAATTTTCAGGTTCCGGGATATTTAATGTTTTTTGCTGAAGTTTTTCATACAAAATGCTTTCTTCAAATATTGTAGAATCAGAACATCTTCCATAAGAACCTATGTCAACAAATGTAAACATGTAATTGCTATCGCAAGTGGCTAGTAATATCATTGAGAAGTATTTTTTGTAGTTGTAATATGAGGAACCAGTGTTTCGAGGTTTTTTTAGCCTTATGTGCTTTCCATCAATAGCACCAAGACAATATGGAAAGTTTGCTCTATTATTAAAACCTTCTGCTATGTTTTTCCACTTGTCTTCAGTCAGTTCTGGCATAACTATATCTTTTAAGGAAATCCATATTTTGTTACACACATCTATGATTATCTCTCTTATTGTGCTTACTCCATGTCGATAAGCCCAGTGCAAATCATCAATAGAACATCCACTTGCTAAATATCTGAAAAAAAAAATACACGCAAATTATTAAAAAAATATTATTTTCAGCTCTACAACTTCAAAAGAAGTGGAAACTACTGAGAGATAATTTTACTCGATATGAAAAAAAAATTAACATGATGAAAAGTGGATCAGCGAGTTCCAACTTAAGACCGTGCACATATCATCAACAGTTACTTTTTTTGAAAGACCTACAGGATAGAGGCGAAAGATCGTCCAATTTGGATTCCACCCCTGAGGAGCCTCCAAGAGTAGAAAAAATTACGAAAAAAAAGACTATTAGTAAACGTAAACCCCAAAATTCAGAAGACGAGCTGATTGAAAAGTTAACTAAAAGAATCAATAAGAAAATAAATGACGATGAAGAAGAAAGAGATGAAGACCGATTATTCCTTCTTTCTTTGTGTAAAGACTTTAAAAGGATTCCGGATCATTTAAAACTGGAAGCTAAGGCTGATTTTATAAATACAATAAAAAAATATACAGCCCCATATAATATACCAGGACCGCCATACCAGTCAGATTTCAGAGGTTATTTTACTTCAAATGTGAACTACAACACGGCCTCGACTTCAAATGTACCTCCTATCCAACAGGAGACTTTCAGTCGACCACCAACTACAGAATCCCAATATAGTAATATTGCCTCACCTGACAATTACAGCGATGATGGTAGCACGTCGTACTTATTAAAGGACATATTTTGATAACTTTTTTAATTTACAAATTTCGCAATAATGTAACTATTTCATGTAATTTAATTCATAACTCCTAGCTACTTAATTATTACCTAACGGAGGTTTAAAGAATTATTAAGATTAGGATGAACAGAAGAATCAAACTTTGCAAGAACTTTCTATTTGATTAATAAATTGTATTTCATTAATAAAACTGTAATAGAACTTTGTATTTCATTAATAAATTGTACAGTCAAGAGCACGTCAATCTTTACTCTTCGGACCTAGAACCATCCCTGTAATGTTTGACGCGCAGTACAAATCAGAGCTCAACTTAAACCGGTGGTGTAAAGCTTGTTGTGCTCTTGACTGTACACTGTAAAACTACGTTAAATATAGGCAGAATATTAAAAATTCGTAACAACATTTTTGATTTTGTTTAAATATGTGAACTGCTTACCTCAAAGTGATTGCAATCCGCTCTTCTGCTGATATACTTTTTCTCATTGTGGTATCTTGTCGGCATATTTTATTTTTTAAGATGTCTGTTAATTCATCAAAACTCTTTCTAGACATTCGAAAATATTTGTGAAAACATTTTTCCTGTGTTCTGATTTTTGGTATTAAAGAGTAAAAATCACCTTCGTGTTTGTATTGTAATATTAATTGAACCCATGTCTCCCGATTTTTAGTTTTTCTGGCTTTACGAGTACGACGACGGCGAAGTAAAAGAAACAGCAAAGCTTCGTCATATCTCATCATAAAATTATTTGACAACACGCGTATACTCTTATAAAATCCGGCGAGCACTGATTTTGTATACTCTATAAAAATCTTCGAACATTTGAGTTACCTCGCAGTTCTGTTGCAGTTTGAATGCAGTTGGCTCAACTGCAATGAAACTGCACGCCAACTGCCCGTCGACGTGCAGTTTGATTGCAGTCGGTGTGCAGTGGTTGTAACTGCACTCGGACTGCAATACAACTGCCCGTCGACGTGCAGTTTGATTGCAGTCGTTGTAACTGCACTCAGACTGCAATCCAACTGCACGCCAACTGCCCGTCGACGTGCAGTTTGATTGCAGTCGAGCCAACTGCATTCAAACTGCATCTGAACTGCCATTTGGCAGTCGGATTGCAGTTGAATTGCAGTCCGTCTGTCTAGACCCTAAGCGATTCTAGTGGATTTGACACATAGCTATTCATTATTGGTAAAACGCCACTCGTAGCCTTATCTACGTTGTTCGCGCTTCATGCTAAGGAGGACAGGGACGTTCTGGACCAGATGACAAAGCTGGCTACCCGTAAGTCATCATACATCCACGCTGTCGTCAGTAAAATGCTGCGTGGACTCTGCTATCAGCACCAAGACCTCAAGGTATGTTTGGTTCACGACAAGGGTCATCAGGCCAGGGTTCTTTTCTGAGATGGGCACAAGGGGACATGGGCAAAAATAATCAAAAATAACTGTTAAAAATAAACTTGTAGTATTTATTTATAGGTTTAATAAAGTACGAAAACAATAAAAAAATTACGCTAATGTTTCCTGCTAAAGATGTCCAGCACTTTTGGCGTTCATTTTTGTTGCAATATCTCACGAGATAGTCAGAATAAACTGTCACTCAGATTTCCAGTTTGAATTTTATTTGTATTTCTTTATTAATCAAAAACTTATTGTATTCGTATTTCTACGACACTTTAAACCATATAAGGTTTGTCTAGTGTCGACAGCTACAGCGTGTTGCACATTTGGCATGAAGTTATACTTAAATAAACATTATCATATATATACTAAGTCTACCTAACATTATCAGAGATTTACACAAATATTACCTACAACTATTAGCCGATGCAACAATACACAGTTTAAGTAGGTACCAGTCAAACTGCCACTAGGTTATTTTATCGTCAGGTTGGTTTAAATAACTACCTGCATTCAGGTTAAAGAGTACAGGGTGACTAGTGGTCGCTGTCTGGTAAAAATAAAATTGAAAATCGTAATAGTAGATGGATATATTATAACGATAATGTAAATTTAACAAACTGGCTAGGAACCTATAAATTTAAAGTTATATTTTACTATAAAATATGTAGGAAGTGTTTTTTGTATTTATATTTATAGTTTTTGTGTTAAATTCTTCTAATAGTTTTAGTGGTAGTTCATTGAGCATATTAGGTAATAAATAATTTATGGTTAGCCTGCCAAAATACGTCAATTTATTGCAAGAATTGGAAATGAAGGAAGATTGGCAGAAGCATCATCCAGTAAAATAGTTACACCAAGGAAAAAAAGGAAAACCAGAAAGGATAAAATTGTAATGGATAATTTTGATATTGGCGTTCTTAGGCGAAAGTTCCACGAGTTTTATGCTTGGAGAAAAGAAATACCAAAAGTGAAAAAGTTGCTACATATACTTAAAGAAGAGATTGGATTCCCAGGCAGTCGAGAATTCTCAGACAGCATATAAAAAAGATTGGTTTTCGATTCATAAAAACTAAAAGCAACAGAAAGGTTCTGATGGAACGTAACGACATAACTGCTTGGCTATCTGCAGGTATTTATACACATACTTTTATAGTCTTTAATACTCATTCATAAAGTGTTAGTACTAAGGACAAGTGAAAATATTAAATAAACTGCCACACTTTGACGACCTCAGTGGCGCAGCGGGCGAAGGTCTGCCTGCGACGCGGAAGTTTGCGGGTTCGATTCCCGCCCGGAACAAGTCTTTGTGTGCTCCACAGATATTTGTTCCGGAGGTCTGGGTGTTTCTATGTATAATATTATGTATTTATTTAGAAATATATTATGTGGTATATCAGTCTTCCGATTCCCATAGTACAAGCATTTGCTTAGTTTGGGGTCAGATGGATGCTGTGTGAATTTGTCCAGCATTGTTATTATTACACTAATTCACATTATTTTATTTCAGGCTTTAAAGCATAATGACGAGACAGAAAATCAACCAGTTGTCTACTTAGATGAGACATATATTCATTCAGGTCATACAACTGGGAAATGTGTGCAAACTGATGATGAAGGTAATGGCTATTTAATCTCGTATTATTAATAAGTAAATATATTTTTCAAAACTTATTTGACTAATATTATTATGTATTTATCTAATTGTATAATGCCATTTTTAGGGTTTCGGAGATCGGTTTCGAAACCCTTATGGTCTCGCTTTGTCTGTCCTTTTTTCCCTCCTTAATAACTCAGCAACTACAACAGCTATCAACTTGAAATTTAAAACAATAATACATTTCGTGCGCCTGTACAGATTTTAAGAAAAAAAAAAATTAAATAAATGAAAATTGAAAATGAACATTTTCCATACAAATTGAGATGTCAAAATTTTAAAAGAGACCCACAGAGTCAAGTGGGGTATCAAATGAAAGCTATTAGTTTGTACATTTCAAAATAGTTTTTGAGGAGGATGGGCATTTTGGGCCCGTTTGGGTACTTTGTCCAATCAAGACGAGTCATACGTCGTTGGATAGCTATTTTCATGTGGACAAAAAAATTCTACTACGACGAACCCGTTACAGTTGTCCGTCATGAAATATATTTTTCTGAAGATGTTGAATTTTTATCACATAAAAATTCTACCATCAGGTTCAGCTTAATTTTTGCGAAAAGCACTGAGTGTAAGTAGATGACAATCCCTCCTCATTATAAACCTCTCTTGGGCAAATTAGCATTGGAATGGCTGAATAAGAGTCGTTTTTTTAACCGTATAGACCTTTGTTGGACCACTATCTCCGATGTACCGATTAATCACGAAGGTTTATATTTATTCGCTCTAGTCTTGAAGAGACCCATATTGTTGTTCTGTTGACATAAGTCACATTGTAAAAAAACATTTGTTAGCCTATTAAGTATATGGGTAGGTACTTAGTAAAGCACTATCGCATTCACTCTCTGCCTCGTTGGTCTAGCGGTCAGCTTGTTCAACCGCTGATTATGAGGTCCTGGGTTGCGAGTTCCGGGTCGGGCCAATAGTTCTTACTGGGGTTTTTCTAGCGAGAAAAATTCTCAGTAGCAGCCCGTAGTCAGGAAGTTGGCGGTGTTACACCCCCGTGCCTCGGAAAGTTAGGTCACGTTAGGCCGTTGGTCCTGCGCTTGACCTCTCCCCGGTCGTGTCGGTCTGCCGATTATGAGAGTGAGGGAATAGATAATGCACCTGTGTTTGCACAAACACTTGATATTTCTTGCGCATCTGGCTAGTCTCCGATGAGACTGGCCGGCCGCCGTGATCAAAATTCCGCTAGGAGAATATTATTATCGCATTCACAGCCCAGAATCGGCGGCGGTGTGACCATGCTAAACACGGCCTTACTGAGCCAGCACTGTTTTCAAATGGTACCAAGACATTTGCGCGAAAAACACTTCGCGAAGGACATTAGCGCGAGTAGATACTTGCGCGAATGGGTGAATGGCATTTGCACGAGTGACCATTTGTGCATGTAGACACTTGCGCAAAAATTCCAAAACTCCTAATAACTCTCGAAGTAGACGTCGCATATTTCACCGTAGCTAGGGGATTGTTAGGGGGCTCTTGCCTCTGATATATTCAACGTTCCCTTAACCCTCCCCCTCCCTTTAGATCTTCGTAGCACGTGCTACGATGGGCCGTCGTAGCATGTAAAAGACTTCAACCCCACCCTTCTAGCACTTTTCTATCCCACACTCAACTGCTCATAGCTAAGAAACTAATACACCTGACGAGTTGGGTTTTCGGAATGATAATGTAAAGCTTTTGCTCTTTACAATCAATGTACTAACTTTTTGCTACCCCTGCCCCTTACTTCCCCGAACATAAATATGATATTTCGTAGACTTACGAAGCGCATGCGGCGTAGCCAATGAGTTTTTTACGCATTCATGTCTGCGAAAAGTGGTACTCAGTAAGGTGGTGACTTGTTTTTACTAATTACTACTGGCAGCTCTGAATGTCTCATGTACACACACATGAATACGTAAAAACCTCGCTGGCTATGGGCCGCCGGGCGGTCCGCCGTAGCATAGTAGCTAGCACTACGAAGGTCTACAAAATAACACATTGGTCTACTGGGAAGGAAGGGAGGGGGGTAGGCAGAAAACATTGATAATAAGGAACGAGAACTTTCCTTTGTCATACTGAAAAAAGCAACTCGTTAGTTGTCAACTTCTAACTTCATGCATTTCAATCTTGCTGGTCACTCTTATATGCCGGTGGCTGTGAGCCTGGGAGGCGAAGAAGTCAACCAGGTTCATATGGCTACTTTTCTAGGGTTCACTTTAGACAAGAGTCTCACGTGGGAAGCGCACATAGACAAACTATGTAAAAAGATAGGCCGATCATGCTTTGCTCTATGGCGCCTCTCGGCTACCTTGGACAGAGCTATGGTGCGGAGTATCTACTTTGCCAACGTCCACTCGCTCCTTCTGTATGGTGTGGAGTTTTGGGGACGTGCATCCGATTAGGAGCGCGCCTTCAGACTCCAAAAGCGAGCAATAAGGGCGATAGTGAGAATACCACAGGATGAGTCCGCGCGGCCCTATTTTGAGTCCTTAGGGATCTTGACCGTGCCCGCCCTTGTCATATACCAATCCGCACTGTATGTGCGTAACAACTTGGACAAATATGCAAGGTACAGGGACAGTCATAGATACAACACAAGGCACGCGCACCGGATAAGAGCTCTTCCACGACGGCTAGCGAAGACGTCCAAGTTGCAACACGTGATAGGGACGGCTGTTTACAACCGCATTCCAACTTCTATCACCAGCGCACAATCCACTCAGTCTTTTAAAGTTAAGTTGAAAACGTGGCTGATAACGCAATCTATTTATCATGTTAATGATTTTATGATTTTAAAATGTGTGTGATTCAATTATGATGTCATTTAATTTTAAATTAATTTATTTTTATATTAATTTAAGTAATAATATATGTATCCTTTACATAATTCAGTAATAAGTGACCTGTAACATGTTTAAGTTATTAATAAAGAACTATGAACTATGTTGTATTAGTTTTGTAGCTATAAATAATTTTTTGTGTATAGTAGAAAACTGGGTGCGCGTTAAAGTCTGGTATGCTACGACGGTCCATCGTAAAATCGTTGCACGTGCGTAGCACGAGATCTACGTTAAAATGTGTATCGTTATGGGAAAGTAAGGGGGTGGAGCAGGGGAAGATGAGATGTGTCAGAAAGAAGAGGGCAAAATCACACACAATGGTGCGATCTGCAACGCTCTGCAACGTCTATTTCGAGAGTTATTGGGAGATTTGTGATTTTTCGCGCAAGCGCAGCGTCTACTCGCGCAAATGGTCACCCGTGCAAATGTCCTCCGACCAAGTGTCATTCGCTCAAGTGTCTAATCGCGCAAGTGTCTACTCGCACAAATGTCCACTCGCACAAATATCTTCTCGCGCAAACATCTTTCGCGCACGTTTACCGAGATTATTATTATTAATAGTTAATAATTGAAAAACGCAGATTTTCTGAAGGATATGGTGATTCGTCACTAAGCTAATACATCCGACAGTCAATAATAGTTATATCGATGTAGCTCAAATAATTAGCATTATTTGAGCCGGCCATGTCTCGCGCAGAACCGCTAGGGTAAAAGTGTTCTGAGTTGAGACCGTGACTCGGCAAACGTAGTGTAGGACGCCCTCCGGCCTGAGGCCAGGTGGGAGGACGGCCTGCAAAACATTGTAGGCAGATGCTTGATGCGGCAAGCTGACGACAGGGCGCTAAGGCGCTCATTAGAGGAGGTCTATGTCCAGCAGTGGACTAATATAGGGTGACGATGATAATGAATTGTAAAAACAATATAACTTATGCATAAAATGTAAAAAAATGATAAATATTTTTTTTTGGGCACCTTTTATGATACCTACTACTCTAGTAGAAAGTGTCAGAAAATTCGAAAATAAGTAACTTTCAGGGTAGGATTACTCAAAACGGACAACGAACTGGGACTAGCGCCACGGTTTTGCTTATTCTACAGAAAAAGAGCTTTCCAACGATATATCACTCATTTCGGTTGGTGCCGGTACCAGGTTCCATACATTTGTGCCCATCATCCTTTCTGTAGGTTTCATACTTTTTGAAATATTTTGAAAATAGTCGAAAAAATACCCATTCCCCCCCCCCCCCCCCCTATCTCCGAAGTTTGCAGAGCGATTTATTCTAAATGTATGGAGCGTTTGTAGATATAGATCTATATTTTACAGGAAAAATATAGGAAAGTCTGTAAAATGAACCGTTTTTGAAATATGGTCAAAAAGAGGGGGGATAATTTTCAAAAAGGGGGTTACTCCAATGAGTTGGGTATCATATGAAAGGTATCGGTTTGTACATTTCAAAACAGTTTTTGAAATTTCTGTTGGTTTCATACTTTTTGAAATATTTTGAAAATAGTCGAAAAAATACCCGCTCCCCCCCCCTATCTCCGAAGTTTGTAGAGCGATCCATTTAAAATGTATCGAACGTTTGTAGATATAGATCTATATTTTACAGGAAAAATATAGAGAAGTCTGAAAAACGAACACTTTTTGAAAAATAGTAAAAAAAGGGGGAATTATTTTCAAAAGGGGAGGCTACCCCACCGAGTTGGGTATCATATGAAAGGTATCGGTTTGTACATTTCAAAATAGTTTTTAAAATTTCGGTAGGTTTCATACTTTTTGAAATATTTTGAAAATAGTCGAAAATATACCCATTCCCCCCCCCTTATCTCCGAAGTTTGCAGAGCGATCCATTCAAAATGTATGGAGCGTTTGTAGATATAGATCTATATTTTACAGGAAAAATATAGAAAAGTCTGTAAAAAAGAGGGGGGATAATTTTCAAAAAGGGGGGTTACCCCAATGAGTGGGGTATCATATGAAAGGTATCGGTTTGTACCTTTCAAAACAGTTTTTGAAATTTCTGCTGGTTCAATACTTTTCGAAATATCTTGAAAAAAGTCGAAAAATTTACCGCTACACCCTATCACCGAAGCATGCAGAGAGATCCATCTGAAATGTAGGTTGGTACCTACTAGTTTTAGGTCTTCATTAAATTTCGGAGTTTCTAACCGGTACCACCCGGTACCTTTAGTACATACCTACTTGTTCACAAACGTTCGTAACCCTCGGCGCGCGAGTTACACTCGCACTTGACGGGTCTTGTTTAAAAGAGTGATACTCTGTTTTGCTTATTGTTATAGTTAAACATTCAATTTCAGATGGTGTATTAGAGCCCATCTCTAAAGGACAAAGATTTATTATCGTTTATGCCGGAGGTAATCAAGGCTTTGTGGAGAATGCTTGTTTGGTTTTTAAATCACAAACAAAGAGTGGTGATTACCACGATGACATGAATCACACAAATTTTAAAAAATGGGTTTTAGATAAGTTGGCTCCCAATTTGAACGAGCCCAGTCTAGTTATAATGGACAACGCTTCATACCATAACACAAGTGTCAACAAACCCCCAAACACATGCAGTAGAAAAAGTGAAATAATTGAGTGGTTAAGAATAAATAATATTGAACATTCAGAAATATATACACGACCACAACTTTTAGAAATTGTAAATCGAAACAAACCCGAACCAGTGTATGCTGTCGATGCTATTTTAAAAGGACTGGGTCACAAGATAATTATAGCTTAAATGCTCTACTAGACCCTATAATATTTTAAGAATTGTTATTTATTTTTGCTGCTTTATTTTCTCAGATATTGCGTTTACCGCCGTATCATTGTGACCTCAATCCAATTGAAATGGTCTGGGCATCCATGAAACGAAATGTAGCTGAGAAGAATATTGGGAAGCCATCCAATGAAATGCCAGAAATGGTACGTAATGCTTTTGATTCCATTACTGTCGATGAATGGCGTAATCATTGCGCCCACGTCAAAAAACTCGAAGAAGAGTATCGAAAAAAAGATAGATATTTGGAGGAACCTTTCATCATACAATTATGCTCTGAGAGTGAAGAAAGTAGTGACGATGAAGATGATTTTCAAGATGAAGATGATGAAGAACTTAATAATATGCAACCCCTGGACATAGTTCATGCCGAACATAATTATAGCAAAACAATTTGAAAATTATATTTTTTTCCTTAAATTAACATTATTGTAGTTTTATTTTCTTTTACTTTTATTTTCTATACTAATAAAAAAGAGGAAAGATTTGATTGTTTGTTTGTTTGCATTGAATAGGCTCCGAAACTACTGCGAAAACAATTGATGTTATTACTCTTTGCTAAGCACGTTTGAAATAATAACTGTCAGTTGTTTGACATGAATGACAGGACAACGTCTGTTGGGTCAACTTGTCTTTACTAAATTCAATCAGGCAAACATTTCTTAAGTTCAAATTGAATTACGATGCAGTTTGCACAATTCCCTAAAACTAAGGAGATTTTTATAGCTGGTAACCCTAATATCACACCCACGCCCTCATCCAAGTGCCAAAAGATCCTTGTAGCACTGTAATTAGTATAATTTATCTTTTAGACATTGCCTGTCACATTTACGTTCCGTCAATTTTGTGCGTAGCCGCAGAATAAAGCCTTATTCAAATATTTTGACCGATGATGTGCACTGTACAAAATTTTACGGTTTGAGATTTTTTAGCAATTTGGACTTTTAATCGTTCTACCATACAACTTTTTATGCAAAGGGCATGGACATCCTGGGCAAACAGGTTCGTCACTTGTTAGGTCACAACATTTCAAACTTTCTTTTTTATTTGATTCTACTAAGTAGGTTAGATAGCTATGTTACTCGCTGGATTTGTCTTCGACGTCTGCGTCTTAGAAAGTTCTCGAATCTAATTTGAAGGTGTTCCTAGAAAATGTAATTCATAGGTACGATCAACTGTAGTGCCCGTATCAATTATGCAAATTATTGGTTCATAGCTACCTACTTGAAAACGAAGAAACCCTTCATTCTAATCTAAGGCTTACCCAGGAGATAATAAAACGTTTTTTAGAAATGATAAATAGCACTTTATTTTTGACTCAAATCTTTATAAATTATAATTTTTTTCAAAACACTTTCATTTTTCTTGACTGACCCTGACTTACTTTGAAGTATTTTGAGACTCGACACTTATTCGAATCCAACCTGGAAATATAATAATTATATAAAACTAGCTGCGCCCCGCGGCTACGCCCGCGTGGAAATTTAAAATGATCACTTAGGGGTATGAAAAATAGATAGTAGCCGATTCTCAGACCTACTCAATATGCTCACAAAATTTCATGAGAATCGGTCAAGCCGTTTCGGAGGAGTATGGCAACGAAAACTGTGACACGAGAATTTTATATATTAGACTAGCTGCGCCCCGCGGCTTCGCCCCCGTGGAAATTTATGTTTCCAACTTTCTTAATTTTTTCTTTCATAAGAACCTTCTCCTGACAATAACAAACACAACAAAGAAAGAATTAGCGAAATCGGTCCAGGCGTTGTTGAGTTATGCGCTTACCAACACATTTTGCGATTCATTTTTATATTATAGATTTACAAAAGAATGTACCTTATTAACTACTAATTTGTTACAGGTGGTTTGGTTGAACAAATGCCTCCAATGCGGCGCTACCGAGAGCGCACGACCGTGATGGGAGATGGGATGGATGGGAGTAAGCGGAGTAGGTACACAATCAGACTCCTTCTTGTGGTTCATCGTGGAGGGAATCGATTGTGTTCAACGTTCCCTTGCCTCGTCCAGAACCACACCTGCATTGCAGAATATTCCGAGTTCATTCAAAAAACATTAGTGATGTGCAGTGAACCGCGAAAGCAGAGTACTAACAGCTACCGATGGCTAAGTGGAATACGCCCGACAGTAATTTTATGTGATAGGTAACATATTACAATGTATGTTTAATAGTAGTATTAAGTATATTATAAAATACTGAAAATTAAAAACAAACCTACTTTATGTATGTTGTTAATTACCTGTATTTTATTCATTATATTGTGATTATGTATACTTTGTACCGTAATAAATGTTAGGTTAGGTACCTTAACAATAGGAAAACAAACACGATTTATAAAAAAAATACAAAAAAAAACAAAAAATAAACAAAAATTTTACAAAAAAATTAAAATACTGAAAATTAAAAACAAACCTACTTCATGTATGTTGTTAATTACCTGTAGGTATCTTATTCAATTATATTGTGATTATGTATACTTTGTACCGTAATAAATGTTAGGTCAAGTACAATAGGAAAAGAGTTATTGGTGTCGATAGCCAAATTTTAGTAGACATTTAATTTGGTCGTGATAAAAATTTATTCTAGAGAAAAGCGGGCAGATTCGTTTGAAAATAGTGAAATATGGATTTTGTAGTATTTTTAGGATCTGTACAGAGAATACCATAATTTTCGGTCATCCTAACTTCGTAAAATTTCAATGTCATAAAGAAGTCTAATTTAAATGATTATTCCTAACTAGTTGCTGACCGCAGCTTCGCATGCGTTCTTTCTATGGTAAAGTTTTCTATCCCACGGGAACTGATTTCCGGGATAACAAGTAGCCTATGTCTGATTCCAGGATTAGAATTACCTGTACTTACGCAAAATTTACCATACATCTGAATATCCAACTTTCGCTTCTTTATAAAATTCGTGTGATTAATATTAGTTATGTATATAACTCTGTAGGTATAATTAATTAATAATAAACAAATTATTTAATACACCTATGTTGAAACTGAAGCCTTTTTTAGAGTACCTATCAAGTTAATTAATTAATTAATTACATTGCCTCATTAGGGGAGGCCTATGTCCAGCAGTGGATTAATATAGGCTGATGATTGTATCATAGTGTAAATGATTCAACTGGTACCACCCATCTTCATTGTAACAAGCCTTCCTCAAAAAGCTATGAATTACTATTTGCTTAATGTGTTACTTAGTTAATTTAACAATATTTTACTTTATTTGAAATTATTCACACTGAATAATATGTTTGATGTCACTATAGTTTTTTTTTTTTTAATTTTGTTTTTATTTAGATTTATTTAACTGTGACATAATGCAATTACTTTGAGCCAAACTGTGTCAATATCATATTTTTTTCCTATTAATTTCCTGCATATAATATTGTTTCTATGTGATAAATTCAAAGAAACAAACATAATGACAGCTGCAGCACCATGTCAACAGATTTATGAAAATGTTTGAATTAGGCTACACAAAATTAATGCATCATTCATAGGGCAATGTGTACACATGTTTGCACAAGAGTTGTTTACAACAAAACTCCTAGTGAGGTGCAAAAATTATCAGTAAATAAATTCAAACAAATTGTCAAAACTTTGCTGTGCAAAAGGCTTACTATAAAATATCAGATTATCTAGAGGATAAAAGAAAGCTTGGGACGGGTTTTGCTCCAACTCGAAAAATAACAAATTACAGGCTTAAGGTTTCTTCGTCGCTTCCTTTACTCTACATATCGAAGCGACAGAAATCAAAATATTTCCGTAACACGGTTTAGTTTTATAATTTGAGCTTTTCCAAGTGTACATTTATTCTAAAGTCATTTACAACGGTATATTTACCATGATTTAAGTTTTGAGCTTTCCAATATCCTTTAGTGTTAATATCCATGATGGATTTAAAAGTTTTGTACATTTATTGTTCTTATGGAAATAAAGAGTTTTTGATAATCAATCAATTACATTTGATTTTTAGTGTAAATAACCTAATCAATCTATTTTTATCTTTACTCAAATCTTACTTGTAACAAATTCTAATATTTTTTTTTTATAATTAGGGGAACAAAGCTGTAATGAACAAAGGAACAGGACTACTTGCCAAAATCCAAAATAATCTCAATCACATTGAACAAAATTAAATATTAGATCCGCCTTTTAATGCAATATTTTGATGATATAAAATTGCAATCATCTTTATCTACCTCAAGATGAAATATCAAATATCAAAGTGTTTTTTTTTTCTTTAGACCTTACAGGACTCTTGGACGCATTAGAAGTTTGAACTTGGCTAGTGACATACCTACTTACTACTCTCGTTACATAATTCACTATTTCTACCTCTAGAAGGGCCTTCTAAAACTGCATAATCACAATATATTTTACCAATCATCTATCTATGTTTGTACCAACAAACTACTACCAGTGAATTTATTTAATATACATAGTGTTGTTTTATGAAATGGCTTACTTACGAAACAGACTCGTCCCACATTTTTTTTTCTGAACTGTTTTACTAAAATCGAGGCATCCAAAATCTTGCTGGATTCCCAGTGATTCTAAGTATACTTAAGAAGCACTAAAGTTCAAAGGTCCAGACAGTTTGTAAACTGTCTGGCTGAACTGTCTTGGTAGTTACCAAAGCCCCTCAAAGTTGAAAAGTAATTTTTCTATTTTGTGCCTAATTAACAATACCACAGTGGACTCGGTGCGCATTGAACACTGGCCCCAAAAATTCAATAAAACTGTGACCGTTCACGAGAGCACGTTTAAAATCTAAGAGTAAACCAATCATAAACACATCACGAAATCTTTTAAATTATCGAGGCTAAATAAGCTAAAAAGCCTAAAAAAAAGGGCCAAACGCCATGGCATCTAAAATCTATAATAAAATACCGGATATACTAAAAAACGAGGGAAAAGACCAAGTATTTGAAACCAAGTTAAAACAATACCCTTTACATAAATGCTATTATGATTTAAATGACTTCTTCAGCGACAAATTAAAATAATAAAATAAAAATACTTACTAATAAAAATGCGTTATCAATACTTACATTGCAACCTATACAATATTTTATAAAAACGTACATATTCACTAAAACATAACTTATAGAATTATATTTTCCTGCTAAAACCTAACTAGAGATTCTTATAGAAACCCGGTCCACCTCCACTCTGTTCCTATTGCCACGCTCTGCTAGGGTACCATTGTGTCTCATATACATTACTTAGATACTAAGACCTAAAAATGTACACAGTAATTGCAATAAATAAATATGAATATGAATAAATTTTGCTTGATATTTTATGACCGTGAACTATGTTTGAATTAACAAGCTACTCGTAACTCATCGGAATTGGGCGCTGGGTTGCGGCTGCTGTAAACTAAGCTCTAGTCATGTACTCGATTGATAGATACTCGACTGGCCTTACGTCGCAGCAACAGCAGGCGTCCCTCCATGTATATTCTGGGGTTCATGATTCTGCAAATAAATTTAAGAACAAGTAGCCGTTTTTTTTGTCATTACGGAATCAATAGTTGCTAGCTTGTAAATAAATAAATAATGCTGGACAATCCACACAGCATCATCTAACCCCAATCTAAGCAGATCTTGTGCTATGTGTACTAGATGACTGATAAACCTAATACATTACATAGATAGATATTTTTTATAAACATTTATAATACCCAGAAATCCCGGAAACAATATTTGTAGATCGTACAAACATTTGTCCCAAGGCGGGATTCGAAACTGCAACCATTTGCGTCGCAGGCGGACCTTCGCCCGCCGTGTAAGATCGGTCGTCAATTTGCTCGATTTATTCTTATTTCATTTTATTTTAAAACATTCAAAATAAAAAGGAATTTATCAAATAAAATAAGAAAGCAGAAAATTCATTGATTACTAAAGCATTTAAAGTAGAAAACAAGAATTGAAAAATGATTTGACACAATACCAATTAAGTATATGACACCAAGAATAAAATGTTTTTTTTTTTTCAATCACTTTTAAAGCGACAAATTATCAATTCGGCGGCATTAGAAAATATAAAAAGGAATTTTAGAACATTAATAAACTGCAAACCCAATCATTTACCAAAACATTAAATTGTAATTATATTAAATGTTCCATAAAATTTATGACTAGGTATTTTATCAAAATTATTAACCTCTTCATTAGTTAAAAACCTCTATTTATCAAAATTATTTAGAGAACCAAAAATAAAGAAGTAGGTAGGTAGGTACTTTTACCACAATGTTAAAGAAAATAATAAAATGTATTTTTCAAAATTACTCAGCAAATTCTTTGAATGCGAAATATTTTCCACAAGTAGGCAAATAAATAAATGAACAATTGAATAATCCAAAATAGGACACACAGAAGGCGGTTTAAAATTATTTTTGAAGCGATATAAATTTTTCATTACACTGATTTACAATATGGGTTACCTTTGCACTTTTGCAAATAAAAAATTACGTTGAATTGGCGAAAAAAATATATCATTGGTTTCGTTAACAAAAAAAACCACAGATTAGGTAATGTTAATTCGTAATCTTTCAATATACCGAAAACTTAATCTAGTACTTAACTTGTATTTTGTAGGCGCAAGGTTTCACCAAGATCGTTCCTCTCGGAACAATTTTTGTCTTGATGACGACGTACCACTTCAGATCTGTGGGACCAGCATTGAAAAGACAAGTGCTTTGAACAGAGTTTATTATCACTTCAACACAACTTCACTTTACAAGAGTTTTACAACGACTGCCAGTATTTAGCAATGGCTCGTTCCCAAGTAAAGTATTGCGCGCAACCGGAAAAAACAACATCAGTGATTGTCTAAATAAGTATTTACTTGGGAACGCTGCAGTGATTTAAATATTAAATTATCAATTAAAATACAATTAAAATGGGATGGTAAATCACTTATTTTATAATAATGTCAATTTAATATGTAATTATGTCCAATAACATTTTATTTTATTAATAGCCGAAGCGGCCGCGGCTTCAGAATCAACTCTCCATCCAGCTCAGCCCACGCATAAAATAAATAAATGGGTGAATCAACTATTTTACCCACACTTTGCTGTCCCCGACCATTTCTTATTAAAATACGTTAATTGGTTATAGTTACACACTTATTGAATATGACAATAGCATCTTAGATTATTAGGCACAAAAGGAAACTTGATTACGTTCTCGAAAATCTTTAATTTCCATGAAATTTTATTTTAACTCAGTATACGAAAAATTCGCTCCATACAAAATATTCCTGTCCGAAGACCACATTCACTATGTGAACTTTAATTTTAAATGAACATAAACTTCTTGCTTCCGGTAAATTCTTATCACACAACAAGTCAGTATGTTATAGTTTATCGTGTGCATAATAGAATAGAAAAAGGTCAAATCACTTTTCCAAAAAAAATCTCTAGACTGTGTCCATTGCTAAAATGATTTTACCATTGTATGCTGAGTTACACTCGTAAATTTCACCCGGAAATACATAGATGGCACTGTTTGCTGTAGGTAGCTTGATTTGTGCTTGTTTTCGCTCGCAAGGCGCGGCGGTGTCCTTTGATGACACCGTCGAGCCGCTATGCGCCAGTCCGCTGAGAACGTTCGAAGGGAGTGCGTGCCTTTTTGTGTCGTCTGCTGAGTGACCGTGATTTCTCTATGTAAGTTTATTATTTTTTTCATATAATCAGATGTTTTTGGAGTACCTAACATATGTTTTCGATTAAAGTTTACGCCTAGTACTATAATCAAATTATAATGTGCTCTTTTCATGAAAATACAAGAATTGTCTGCTGAGTTACTTGTATACTGAGTTACATTGGCGGTAACTCCATGGACATTCTTGGTAACTCCTAAGACATTCACGTACTTAGTGAGATTAGCTTGTAGCGCATAAAGTAAAATTAACTCTATTTTAATTAATTTTCAAATCCTACTTACCATAAACTTATCCAGGTAGGTAGGTTACCTGTAGATTGGCTTTAATATTATGACTAATTATAGTAAATAGGTAGGTACCTACATACAAATATAAATTGTAAATAATATTTTCAGAAATATTCTTTGACCTGAAATGGCGAGACTAAAGGCGGCTGAAAAACAAAGGAGGTACAGGGAAAGACTCAAACTGAACACCGCAAAATACGAAGAAGCTAAAAGAAAACACCGTGAGCACTACCACAAAGTTAAACAGCTTGCAAAAGACTTAACACCAATTGAAAAAAAACAAGCAAACCTTATCTGGAAGTTGAGACAAAGAGAATACAGAAAGAAGAGGAAAAATTTACGAACGATCTTGAATGCAACACCACCAAGTTCCCCGGTAAGTGAACTCAATGTCTATAACGAGTCACCACCAGCATCTCCGGCATCAATCGCACCTCGAGAACGCCTCAGTCACGATGTCGCAGTGGTCGAGTGAACATCGTGCGTTCGCCATCGAGGCATTTTTTAAAAGTAATGATTCCTACGTAACTGCTCGTCGACAATTTTGTTCACGCTTCGGTATTCGACGGATAAGTGATGGACCGAGTGAAAATCTAATTCGTTCCTGGATGCGGAGATTCCAAGCAACTGCTTCGGCTATGAACACCCCACGGCCAGGGCCCAGTCGCTCTTCAAGGACTCCCGAAAACATTGAACTGGTGGAAAGCAGCTTACGTGAAAATCCACGACTTTCAATACGGAAAAGAGCGGCCTCACTGGGACTTCCTAGAGCGATTATTCATGAAATTTTAAAAAAGGATCTAAAGTTCCATCCTTTTAAAATTCAAATCGTTCAAGAATTGAAAGAAAGTGACTTTGTTTTACGCAAAAATTATTGTGAAACGATGTTGGAACGTTTTCGCACTGTTAATCCAATTTTTTGGAGTGACGAGGCTCATTTCCATTTAAACGGCCAAGTCAACAAACAAAATTGCCGTTACTAGTCTCCAAGAACCTGCAACCCTCGACTGAAACATCAAAAACCATTGCATTGCCCCAGGGTAACTGTGTGGTGTGCGTTATCCACAAATGGGATTATTGGACCATTTTTTTTTGAAAATGCTCGAGGCCAGGCGACGAATGTCAACGGTGAGAATTATCGACGCATGATAACGGATTTTTTATTGCCGAACCTTCGAGCTCATCCATCGTACTCATCACATACGTGGTTTCAACAGGATGGTGCGACTGCACACACAGCCAGGGCTTCGATGACCTTGCTTCGGGATTTTTTTCCCCAAAAATTGATTAGTCGCTTTGGGGACATCCCGTGGCCACCGAGGTCACCCGACTTAACCCCTATGGATTTTTTTCTTTGGGGTTACCTCAAAGAGAGAGTTTATAATGACAATCCCCGAACTCTGGTGGATTTAAAAAAGAATATTCGTCGAGAAGTCAGCTCAATCGAAGCAAGTTTGCTGCAGCGTGTAGCGCAGAACACAATGCTCCGTTTTGAACAGTGTGTGCAACTCGACGGAAGACATTTGGATGAAATACTCTTTAAAAAATGAAATCCGCATTTCTGTTCTCTTGTTTACTATTTTTATTAAAACTTTATTTCAAATATATTTTTTTTTATTTAACTTTGAAAACATAAATCTGCCACCAGACACCCTGTATTATCCGCTTTAAGAAACATGTCTATAACATTAAAATCCAGTTTCACAATTTTCAGGAGTGCCTAAACGATCTACAAATGAATGAGTGCGCAATTATAGTCGATTTTAGTGAAAACTATAATTGTAAATATCATGAAGAGGTCCAGTCCCATCATTTTGGGGGCTCTCGAAACCAAGTGTCCTTGCATACGGTTATGGTTTATACGTACGACACCGAAAATAAATATGTAGCTAACTCTATTAGTACAATTTCTCCGTCCAATTGTCATCAGCCTGCCGCCATTTGGACACACTTACACCCAATCTTGCAATGGGTAAGAAACGAACATGGAGCTGTAGATACAGTTCATATCTTTTCCGATGGACCGTCAACACAATACCGACAGAAGCAAAACTTTTATTTGCCTTGCACAAAATACTTTGACTATGGATTTGCAGCTACCACCTGGTCTTTCTTCGAAGCGGGCCATGGTAAAGGTCCTGCGGATGGAATCGGAGGTTTCCTGAAGCGCAATGCTGATAAAATTGTTGCCACAGGTACGGACATTCCTAATGCACAAGAATTTATTAATAAATTGAATGGCACCAGTAAAATAAAACTATTCTTAATAGAAGACAAAGCTATAAAACAAATGCAAGATGAGCTGCCAAAATCGATCCCACGACTTATTGGAACTTTACAAGTCCATCAAATATTTACAAATGAACGAAATTCGTTGAAGTACAGATGGCTTACCTGCTTTTGCAAATCGTCGAAAAGAGGTTTTTGCAACTGTCTCAACCCCAAAACATATAGAGTCAATATACAGTCCTTGAGTTCCGCGACAGAACTGACCGTCACACCTGCATGACCAAAAAACGTGGAGAATGTGGAGATCTCGCAAGAAGTGAGTTTAAAACCTTTTAGATATTATTCTTCAGATACATCTCATGATGAAACTGTTCACAAGCGCGTTGGAAGATATGTTTAAGACGCTGGACTGGAAAGGTAAGGGCATTAACATAAACGGCGGCTACATTTCACACCTGCGATTCGCTGATGACATAGTTTTAATGGCGGAGTCGCTAGAGGAGCTAAACCAGATGCTGGACGGCCTAGCCTCAGCCTCGCGACGCATCGGTCTTGGCATGAATTTGGATAAAACCAAAGTCATGATCAATGGCCTCATTGATCCGGGACCGGTCGTCGTACATGGCCACCCTCTCGAAATTGTTTTTGAGTATACTTACCTTGGGCAAATTCTGCAATTAGGTAAAAATAATTTTGAGAAGGAGGCCAAGAGGAGGATCCAGCTAGGCTGGGCAGCGTTTGGGAAACTACGTCGAGTCTTCTCGTCATCCATACCGCAATGCTTGAAAACGAAAGTTTTCAATCAGTGCGTCCTACCCGTCATGACCTACGGAGCTGAGACGTGGACACTCACGGTAGGGCTGGTCCACCAGTTCAAAGTCGCTCAGCGAGCTATGGAAAGAGCTATGCTCGGAGTCTCTCTGAAGGATAGAATTCGTAACGAATACATCCGACAGAGAACCAAAGTTATCGACATAGCTCAAAGAATTAGCAAGCTGAAGTGGCAGTGGGCCGGCCATATCTCGCGAAGAACCGACAACCGCTGGGGTAAACGAGTTCTTGAGTGGAGACCACGACTCGGCAAACGTAGTGTAGGACGCCTTCCGGCCAGGTGGGATGACGATCTGCGAAAGACTGCAGGCAGATGCTGGATGCGGCGGGCTGAAGACAGGGCGCTATGGCGCTCATTAGGGGAGGCCTATGTCCAGCAGTGGACTAATATAGGCTGATGATGATGATGATGACATCTGATGATGACGTTCCACTTGCTGTACTGAAAGATATTCAAAACATACCGCTTCGTCCGAGTATTTATCGAACAATTTATGGATCTTCATCTGATAGTGATGGTGAAAAGCCAGAACAAGAGCATGACAAAGAAAATAACAATAATAGATCGTTAGCCGATGCAAGGTTTGAAGATGTTTATTCAGCAGGAGCGCTAACTACGACGAGTAGTTATGGAGCTCCACCACTGCTGTCAGCTGTCTTTGTGTATGGCATTAACAAGAAAAAGAAAATGTATTCGTATGTGTAAAGCATTGACTCCTATTGAAGAAGACGGCGAAGTGAAAGTCATGTTTCTACGGGTTGTTAGTGACGACGCAAAGACGTTCAGAATTGATAGGAATGATATGAGCCATGTTAGTTATAGAGACATTATAAAAATCTTACCAACACCGGCCTTTTTGGGAAATGGAAAATGCAAATTTGAAAACCCGATTGATATTTTCGAAAAGTAACATTGGAATATCCGAAATGATTGTTATTGTTGATTAATTGTTTATTTTTTAATTTTTATCAAAAGTATTGAGTTAAGATTATTCAATTGTGTGAATTTGTGTGTCGTTCATTAGTTATAAAAATATTTTAAAGTATGTCTTAAGCGTTACTCAAATTTGTCTCTGGAGTTACTTATTGTCCCCAATATAAGTATTGTATTTCCAATCATATTATGCTAATTTCTTTCCAATATACCATTCAATTACCAGTACTTTATTTTAACAATTGGTGAGCTTCTGTAGATAATTCATTTTCATTTGTAATTCTTTTATATTTAGTTTTATTAAGTTATAGCTATTATTTTTTGTACCAAGGTAACGCAAAAGACCAATGTCAGTTAGTTAAGTACTTAAAGGACAATGGGCATTGCGGCCCATAAGCGGCCATCAATGAAACTAGTGTCATTTGAAAGGGGAGATCTTTGACAACAAATATTGTTCAAGGAGTACTATGAAATACCGATTGGGAAAAAAAATATAGTTAAAATACTATTATTAAAATACTATTTTTTTTTTCATTATTATTTATGTATCCTAATATTCAATACTTTTTCTATTAGAGGTCTGTTAAAATCGGTCTCGCCATGTTTCATGCGTCAACCAATCAGCGACGAGCGCCGCTCGCACTCGGCGACTCGGCGATTACCGTTATGCTCGAGCGCACAGCGCAGTCCATCGTTGACATTTGTTTCGTTGAGTACTGTGCGATTATTATTGTTTGACAATTTCTTTTGACTCTGGCTTGCATATCGGACTTGTTAATATCTATCTTGGTGACTTGTGCTCGTTTTTTTGGACTTTTTTTAAGCAGATTCCTATAACAATGGCAGATAATCGCCAAATGTGTATTTTATGTAATCGATCCGTGATAAACAGAAGAAGATACGAAATAACCCGTGCTCGGTTTGAAGAACATCCCGCTGTAGGCCAATATATCTTTGAAGCTCTTACCTCTGAACATCAGGTAAGTACATCAAACGAAATCATTATTTCTTAGTTGTCACGTCAACAATATAGTACTGTTTAACTTGAGGTGGTCACAGTGTTTTAACTCTCGCGCATTGAGATTACATTTCGCTGTAAGTAGTAAACTGTTACCGACGCGGCGACGTTGTCGTTCCGTTTGATCCACGGGGCGAGAACGGGATAGAAGTATCGGTATTTACGTATGAGTAAGCGAGATAATTAATACTGCTTAGGCAATCGAGTAAAATATTTTTCTTTATATTTCGCTTTGTTTGAACAGCGTTCAATGAAAATAACTAAGCGTTTTAACTAATTGTAATACTCTCATTTTCAGATACAATACAATGGTCAGGAGTACATTTGTCGACCATGCTGGCAACGGGCAGAAAGAGCTGCGCAGCCAAGAGAAGACCGTCCACACGAATGTGTATTACATATTGAAGAATATTCAAGACTCCCTAATACAGCAACGCGTTGTATGTATGAAAACTGCAGACGAACGGATCTCCGAAGGATTCCGGATAACATTAAAGTGACATTCTTGATTCATTTTAATTTTTATATTCCAAATAGTGCAAGAGTTTGCGATCATCATTTGGTATCCAATGATTGGGATCAAATAATTGACAGCCCTAACTTGCTCCAAGACTTCAATGCCACACATTTTGTGCATATCATGAGCCTCATGAAAATCGCGGTGCTTCGAGGATCTATACTAGATTTTGATAATATAGATGACATGGACCCAAATGAAGTATACATCCGATTAGGCGTTAGTCGAGACCAATTTATGAATATTTTGGAACAAACTCCTTCATTGTCGAACGTATCAACACGCCCGAAAACATCTTTGGCATGCTACTTAATGAAACTGCGAAGCGGTGAAGCAAATGAAAGGCTGGCGACGCTTTTTAATATGAGCCGTAGAACCCTAGAACGACATTTAACGTTCGCCAGAGACTCTCTTTTACTGGACTTCGTTCCCCGGCATCTTGGTTATGATCATCTCAATAGAATTGATGTAGCTAACCGAAACCTACAAGTTCCAAATGCAATTTTTGGAAATGCAAATGCCTTAAACAGAAAGGCAATTGTGATAGCAGACGCCACTTATATATATATATACAAAAGTCCGCAAACTATTTATTCCAAAAGCGATCATATAGTCTACACAAATACACGAATTTGTTGAAACCGTTTTTAATAGTGTGCTGCGATGGCCACATTTTAGATGCCTTTGGGCCATATTCAGCCATAGAATCAGATGCACAAATAATGAAAAATATGATTGACGACGAAGGAAATCCTTTCCATTGGTTTTTTGAACATGGAGATGTGTTCATCTTAGACCGTGGGTTTCGCGACGTAATCGACGACTTACATGCCTATGGTTATGAAGCTCACTTACCGAAAACAAAAAATCGAGACGAAGATCAATTGACGACAGAACAAGCGAATAAGTCTAGGTTGGTTACTATGTGCCGCTGGGTTGTTGAAGTTATAAATGGTTGGTTCAAACGCGATTTTAAACTATTCCGACAAGACTTTTTCAATCGTGCTTTGCCTCATATGATGACAGATTTTAGAATAGGTGCTGCATTATTGAATGCTTGCAGAGAACCATTGTCAGATAACGTTCACGCTGAAACATTTATAGAAGTTATAAACCAAAGAGTGAACCAACCAAATAACCTAGCAGAGTATGTCCTAGCCAACAACCTTAATCGTAGACGGGCTAGTTTCGATAGCATTACAGGAAACCAACCTAACATAAGTGATTTTCCTTTGCTGACTGAGGACGATTTAACCATTTTTGCACTTGGTACATACCAAGTGAAGCTAGCCCGCAGCTATTATGCGGAGCATGTGCGACAAGGTCTCTATAATATAGAAACGTATAGGGACCCCGATGTTACAGGCCTAGGCAGGTGCGGCATCACAGCAAATGTTTGGCTGCTAAGATGTCGAATAGGTACAATCTAGACATACTAGGTCAAAAATATATTATTCGTACATTATAGTAGATAGAGAGAAAAGCCGCAGAGAAGCCATAGAAAACTACTATTGCAGTTGTCTAAGCGGTAAGCGCACTCTTGCTTGGTTGCTGTGTGTAGTGTGGTATTTAGGGTGGGCGAGAAACCAAGAGGAAGATATCCGTTTACCAGCTCATTTTTTAAACGATATTATTGTAGACGACAATTGAATCCCATCATTTTCTTTTTTTAAAGGAATACTAGCATTATACAGGGTGGCCCATTCAAATCGGTCAGTATGGGAAAGTCTGAAACTGTAAGACATACGAAGATTTGTTCTTAGGAACCATGTCACCGATTTCGATAAAAAGAAAAACTGCATTCATACAATTAAAAAAAAAGTGTACCCAACTGGGGAATCGAACCCGGTTGTTTTGAAAAAATAAACTTACACTATTTCTATTCAGATATCGTTTGTGTAGGTCTTAAGCAGTAAATATCTCTAAGAAACATAATGTCTAAAATGAATAAAATGCATTTTTTTCACATACTTTAATTTATCATAGTAGGTGTTCAAAGTGACCACCGTTACAATATTCAGCAAGTTCAGGCATGTAAAATTGTCTCTATGGTTGTTTGTACCTCTCTACTTGTTACATACACCGTGTTATGTATCATGTGGCATTGGCATTGCATTAAACGTTTAAGGAAGTTTTGTTATCTACAGTAATATTATTATCTATTATTGCAACTGCTTACTTCTATTAATCAAACACTAACAATCAATTGAAAAGCCCACTTAAAGTAAGTATGTAGATGTTGTAGATACAGAGACGTGTTAAACCTCATTTGAAAATGGAACGTGTCGGTGTGACTGACCGAATAGCGATACAAAAAAAAAGAAAAAAAAACTTGAGTGTCAAATGTTTAGGCGGGAACTGAAAATTAAAATCAATGCTTCGGTATTTTTGTGTCGTTCGCTGTGTGGTTGGGAAAATGCGTTTTACAAATTCTGAGCACTTTGATTTATTGGAAGCTTACTTTAAAAACGATAAAAATTGCTCCCGTGCACTACATAATACATTGGTACCATATCAAATATCCGACACGTATTTTACCTACCCGTAAGATATTCATCAAAATTGTGCACAATTTGAAGAGTTACGGAAGTTTTAAAAAGCCAATTAAAGTAAAACCAAGAAAATGTGATGAAAACATGGAAATGAACATTTTAACCTATTTTGAAGCAACACCAGATGCCTCCACCCGTAATGCAAGTCGTGATATTCCTGAAATTTCACGAACACACATTCAAAGAACCCTAAAGAAACACAAATACAAGTGCTACAAGAATGGACATTGGGTGCAGGCCTTACATGCAGGAGATGATATCACACGACTTGAATTTTGCAATTGGATAAAAGAGAGAATGGGCCTAGACAGACATTTTTTAAACTACGTAATATTTTCTGATGAAACTCAATTTTCCAATAACGGAATGTACAATCGTAAGAATCATCACTATTGGAGTCGAGAAAATCCCTTACGAGTGCACGAAGGACGCCGTCAAGTTAGATTCTCATTTAACTGCTGGGTCGGCCTACTTCACAATAAGGTACTCATGTTTAAAATTTATGATGGACATTTGGACAGATTCAAGTACCTTGCAATCTTAGAAAATCTTTTAGAGGCCGTAGGAGAAATGGCAGTAGAAATAAGAGAACAACTTTATTTTCAACAGGATGGAGCACCGGCTCACAATAGTCGTATAGCAAAAGACTTTTTAAATGAAAACTTTCCGCGAAAGTGGATTGGTACGAACGGCCCGATCAAATGGCCGGCGAGGTCGCCCGATTTAACGCCTCTAGATTATTTTTTGTGGGGTTACATTAAAGATGAAGTGTACAAAAATAGCTATAACACCGTTGAAGAAGTAAAAGTAGCCATAGAGTCAACTTTAACGCAGATTCACCACATGAAGATACAAAATGCAATAGTAAGATCGTTACCTAGACGTGTTGAATATTGTATTGAAAAAGACGGTGGTCACTTTGAACACCTACTATGATAAATTAAAGTATGTGAAAAAAATGCATTTTATTAATTTTAGACATTATGTTTCTTAGAGATATTTACTGCTTAAGACCTACACAAACGATATCTGAATAGAAATAGTGTAAGTTTATTTTTTCAAAACAACGGGTTCGATTCCCCAGTTGGGTACACTTTTTTTTTAATTGTATGAATGCAGTTTTTCTTTTTATCGAAATCGGTGACATGGTTCCTAAGAACAAATCTTCGTATGTCTTACAGTTTCAGACTTTCCCATACTGACCGATTTGAATGGGCCACCCTGTATACGAGCATTGTATATGTGTCTGTCAATAAATCGATGTATTTAATAACCAATTAACCTTTAGTTTTATTTAATCCATCATTATCTTATACTTAGACATGGATCATCATTTACGTACTTTCGGTTTAATTAATTCGATTTTTTTTATATGATCAACGCTTTATAACTTTTTATCTAAACAAGTTGCCGAAATAATTTTTTGCAGTCTTAATATATGTATACATAATTGTCGACTAAAAAATATATAGGACAGATGTGGCCGCAGTGGGACAAGCGCCATACATTTTTGCCCATTGTCCTTTAAGAATTATATGAAGACTGATTTTGCCAAAATATTTGATTATGCATGCAAGAGAAAATAAACGAAAATGAGTATTGGTTTTGTGTTTTATTCACTATTTATGTAACGTTAAATGCAGGTAACTCAGGTGACAGATTTTGAGGTTATGTGTTGGAGTTTTTCATAAAAAATGTCTACAATATGAATTAACGTCGCTGCCCTTCTAGGTTATTAAAGTAAATGATATTTCTAATGCCCTAATCAAATTAGAATACAAGAATATTAATGTTTATTTTTTTCAAAAAAATATTTCTGACCTGTCCTTAGTGTGGGTAAAATAGTTGATTCACCCAAATACCTGTCGTTGGACATTTTCAACACAGAAACATCTAGCCCCAACCAAAGTAAGCATAGCTTGTGTTATGGGTAACAAATGGATAAGACTTAGTACATATTTTTTATTTTGTAATGCGGGAATCGAACCTGAAACCTTCTGCCTCGCAGGCAGACCTTCGCCAGCCGCGCCGCGTCGGCCGTAAGTGATGATTTATTTATTTTATAAAATATACCCTAAAACTATTAAAACTTTTACAAGACAGTAAACATATCCAGCGTTTATAGCATAAACAGCTGTATGGGGGCGCACTCCTGCCAGCCAGCAGCCAGAGCAGCCAAGGCAGCAAGGCGAGAGGTGCGTAGCCTCCAGCTCGTCCTCATGGACCTCTTCCTCGTCGGAGGTTAGCCTGAAGAGGTTGATGGAGGAATGGGGATGGATCCCGAGGGTGGAGTTCCCAGATCCTTGAGAAGACACTACCGGGTACTACAAGTCACCAAGGCCACACTGATGTGATGTGTGTCTTTTATGTGGATTATCGACTTTAAGAAGACGGAGTGATAAAATATTAAGAAGCAATCCATCTCAACTGCAACAATCCATGATTGTTGACTCTGTTGGCCCTGACACTTGCTCAACCACAATCCAAAAACAAGAAAGCCACCTGGCGTCCATCCAGAATTGAATCTAAAGACGGTTTCATCACGCACATTACAAGGCCAATGGACTTGATGGAAACCATAAATAGAAGAAGAGACAAGTTTGCAAAACTGGGGGTAACGTTACAACCTTTTATTTTGATCGTTGGACCAAATGCTGCGTATATACAGACTTATTATGTTGTGGTGAATGAAACATATTACATTGTTAATTCCATATTGGAAGCTGTGGATGCTTGTTACAAAAGCATATTTGCCTTGCAATGTAACTACCCCCAAGAGTCCTGTACTGTATGGACTTTCATCCAGAAAGCATTTTATAGGATGAAAACACCTTGGGACAAGGAATTTGTAGCGGTTAATACTCTACTAAGCGATTTCAGTTAAGTGGTGCGTTATGTTATTGCTCTTCAGTTGAAGTTAGGTTTTTATTAAAATGTAAGTAGGTACCAGTATAATATACAGGATAAATTGACGTTGAGTTTCGGGAAAATCTATATGTACCTATCACATTCACATCGGTCAAACTTATTCTACTGAACCAAAATGCCGAAATGTTTTGTATGTAAAACTGAACTTCATAGTATTAAAAACTTATGCGATCACTTTGAAATAATTCATAGTAACATAACTTTATACAAATGTATTGAAGAACAATGTAACAGGAAATTTAGCCTCTTAAATTCATTTAAGAAACATTTTAAAAATCACATATCTTTACAAACACTTAGTGTAAACGACAACTCATGTAATGATTATCCTGAATCCTCAACAGATGATGAAGGTCAAGCAAATATTTCTGGGGCAACACAAAATATAAGTTTTCCTTGTAGAGAAAATGATACAAATAACGAAGAACTTGCCGACCCTATGGCAACATTTATTGCGTCACTCTACGCGAATTCTGTGATTCCTAGGAATGTAGTGGAAGTGTTCACCAAAAATTTATCTAATTTACTTTTAAGTGTAGTTTCCCCATTTCAGCATCAATTGTCTACATATGTAGAAAAAGGCAAAATAACACAAGTAGTGAAAACAGAACTAGAATCAACTTTTTTAAAAGTAAACAATAACATAAAAGAAAACTTTTCATCTGAATACAGACGTTTACGGTACTATGAACAATTAGGTACTTATATTCCACCTAATGAATTTAGTATAGGAGAAAACCTTCAAACCAATACTATTAATAATATACTTCATTTAACACCTAAAGACCTAACCGGACAATGTATTCCACCGACTTTGGTATTGAAACGATTTTTTCATTTACTAGGTATCTTAAAAGAAACATTAGATTATTACACTCAATTGTCTTCATGTGAAAATAATGATATTCTAATTAACATAATACCAGGAACGATATGGAAAGGAAGAGAACCATTGCAACAAGGTAAAATTATCTTTCCGTTAGGTCTATTTTTTGATGACTATGAGGTAGGAAACCCACTCGGAAGTCACGCAGGTGTGCATAAAATAGGTGCGACATACATATATATACCGATATATATGTAGCAAGCAGAGCACCGGCTCTGCTTGCCACCTCATAGAGTTTCACGATAACAAAATATATTTCTAGGATTACTTTTCCATTCAAGTGATAGACAGCGTTTTGGGAACCGCATGGCTTTTGCCCCTATTATTTCAGAGCTAAATCTACTTAAAGAACGTGGAGTAGAAGTTAATGTCCCTGGGTATAACGTTACAATATTTTTCAATCTTACTGTTTTACTTGGAGATAATTTAGGCATCCATTCCATTACCGGATTTACAGAATCATTCTCATCAAATTATCCGTGCAGAATATGTAAAGTTAGAAAGGATCATTTAAAACGAATGTGCGTACCCGATCCACATATTTATCGAACACTCGAACAGTATGCCACTGACTTAAATACTCAAGATGTATCACTCACTGGTATTAAAGAACCCTGTATATGGCATAATGTTAATGGATTCTCCGTTGTCGATAATGTAGGAGTTGATGTAATGCATTATTTTTTGGAAGGTGTTTGTAAGTACGACATGTCGTTTTTACTGACGACTTACATAATTGATTTGAAATTATTTACCTTGCAAACTTTAGAATTGAAACGTTTGATTACGGCCCCGACAAAAGTAATAAACCTACCAGGATCAACGTTGATAATTTGCGTGCACAGAATATTAAAATGTCAGCTTCTGAAATGATGTGTTTTGTAAGATACTTTGGTTAATTAGTGAGGGATTTGATTCCGAATCATGATACCGTTTGGCCAATATACAGGGTGGAATTTTGTAATGCCACCTGGAGGGAAAGTACTCTTAATACAGTAGATAGAAAATTTTACTCAAAGAAAACATTCCTTTAATTTTGAAAAGAAAGAAAACTGCATTCAAAGATTTTCGAAAATTCGCTTGCCACACCCGGGAATCGAACCGACTAAAATCTGTAAAAATTACACCCTGTATTTTTATTGCATAGATCGTTAGGGTCAATTATAAGGATGAAATCTCTCTAACAAACTTAATAAATTAAATGAAAGGAAAACCATGAAATCTTAAATTATTTTAATTATTTACAATAAAAAGTCAACTACTAATTAGTTGCTCAAAATGGGCTCCATTTTCTTGGATACACAAATTCATTCTTCTAATGAATTCATTTCTAGTAACTTTTAATAACGTGTTGTGGTGAATATTATAAATCGTATTCTGAACTTCAACTCTCAAATCGTTTACATTCGCATAAGATTTCATGTAAATTAGATTTTTTACAAATCCCCACAAAAAAAAATCTAAAGGGGTGAGATCTGGTGATCTCGCAGGCCATCTGATTGTGCCGTTGGTACCAATCCAGGTATTAAAATGGTTATTAATGTAGGCAGTAGTGATTCTGCTGTTATGGGCTGGAGCACCATCTTGCTGTATAATTATTTGGTTGCGCTCTGCCTCGGGGAAACCATTTAACTCATTTCTTATTAAGAGATCCAGTATTTTAAGATAGAAGAGTCTGCGTTAGGTAAAAACACGTGCAAATTTCAATCGTCTTATCTAAATATTAATTCGTCATTTTAATGTATAAGTGACGTCAATGATAATTATTAATTACTGACACAAGTAAACAGATGGATCTTTATGTTAAAGTGCTTAACTTGAACCATTCAATTTATAATTTAAGATTTCATGGTTTTTCCTTTCATTTAATTTATTAAGTTTGTTAGAGAGATTTCATCCTTATTATTGACCCTAACGATATATGCAATAAAAGTATAGGGTGTAATTTTTACAGATTTCACTCGGTTCGATTCCCGGGTGTGGCAAGCGAATTTTCGAAAATGTTTGAATGCAGTTTTCTTTCTTTTCAAAAATAAGGGAATGTTTTCTTTTAGTACAATTTTCTATCTACAGTATTAAGAGTACTTTCCCTCCAGGTAGCATTACAAAATTCCACCCTGTATATTTGTTTACGAAAAATATTGGATACCCTTAGAGCAAATGCTATATACGTTAAAGATATTGACTTGTTAAAAAGCTTAATTTCCGAACATAATAAGTTATATATTTTGCATTGTTCAACATTGAAGCCGAAATTTCACTTTATACTTCACTATCCTGATATGTTGAAAAAATTTGGTCCACTTAACGCTATTTGGTCCATGCGGTACGAAGCCAAACATCGAATATCTAAATTACATGCGAATGTTAGCAGTAATAGGCGAAACATTTGCAAATATCTTGCTATTAAACACCAACTACAACTGAATAATTATTTTATAGAAAACGGTAACATTAGTGAAGGCATTTACAAAATAGGTAAACTGAAAAACATTAACGTTGTTTTTAATTTTAATTTTTTAAATTTTTTATTTATTAAGTAATTCGACAGCGGTACATTTTACATAAAACAGTATAAAACTAAAATAAGGCCAATTATAGGATTACATCGAAAAAGTAAAGATTTACAACAGAAAGGCGAGTGAAGTTGACACATAAAAAGAAAACATTAACAAGAAAACAAATATAATAATAATAATAATGCTGGACAATTCACACAGCATTATCTAGCCCCAAGCTAAGCAGAGCTTGTGTTATGGGTACTAGATAACTGATAAACATAATACAATACACTACATATATAGATATTTTTGTATTATACATAGAAAACATCCAGAACGCCCTGGACAAATGTCTGCAGATCGTACAAACATTTGTCCCGAGGCGGGAATCGAACCCGCAACCTCCTGCGTCGCAGGCAGACCTTCGCCCGCTGCGCCACAGACGTCGTCAAATAGGTAGTACAGAATAGACAGTAAACTGAAAATTTTATTTCAGTGGCTTCGCGACGTTGTTATGTGTATCACATCTTCGTTATTCTTTGATAAACAACAGGATATAATTGCACGACTTAATTTGCCCTTACAAAGTAAAATACAGAAATGTAATTGGGTAAATGTTAAGGGTACTCACTACTCGTTAAACATGGTATTAACATTGGACATTCTCGAACATGACGTTGGATTACCTACTTTTGGTTAAATTGAATATATTTATTTTTGTGATGAGTCTGTTATTATATTTGAATGCAGCTTATTGAAGACCTTATCATTTGTTGAAAAAAAAAACATTGGTTTGAAATTGAATACTGCGATGGTGACAATGTTTAGTATAAGCATGATGATATTTATTTGTTCCCATGTACCCAATACCCTTACAACGGGTAGTCATGGTTCTTGTAAATATTATGTTTCAATGAGATCTCCGTTATGAGGCTCAGCCAATAGAATAGGTAGGAAGGTAGAATAGGTAGGAATAAAATTGCCAAATCGATGTAGAATGTTTGTAAACAAAACGCCCATACTTAACCTTAAATTCACTCTGTTGCCGCGTCTTTTGACGTGACAACGTCTTATAAATTGGTTTGCCGGGTGACACTTCAAGAAACTGCGTTACGCGTTACGCTCCGCTCACGTTATGCGCTCACAAAGTCGTTGTCACGTAAAACTTTCGCCCGTATACCGACTTTACAGGCAACCAATTTTTTAAAACGCTATTTACTTACACTACTACATTCTTTCAATAAATACTATGTACAATTATATCTAGATATTTGTCTCGTGGCAAACATTCTACATCGAGTTGGACTAGTGTATAGTACCTAAGGTTATTTAATTTTGTATTACAATGGTAAAAATGTACCTAAATAATGTTGATTAGTGGTACTTACTTACTTTTTGAAATCTCTTAGATGATGAGGAACAATTATTATTGTTATAGGTATATGAATGTAGCTTTGTAACTTTATAATAATAAATAGCATAAGCTTTATATTATTATAACTTTATCTTTTATTGAAAACTTGTCTTATGTAATGTCTCCTTCTAATGTTATTTTTATGGTGTACAATAAAGTATTTTGTATTGTATTGTATTGAAAAGAAACACTGTTTGTATTTATATAATGTTTGTAATGCCATGTAAAAGTTCCATGTCGACAACTCTTATAGGTATGTGTCACAACTAGATCTCGGTTCAGAGGCTCAAATAATAGATTTTAGGTTATTAGTTTTACGTCTTTAGATTTATGTTGATTAGTGGTTACTTACTTGTTTGAATATCTTTTATCATTATAAATGCAGGTAGCTTTGTGATAACTTTATCTTTTGTTGACAAGAAACACTTTGTAGGTATGAATATAATGTTTGTAATGCTATGTAAAAAAAAAAAAAAAAAGTGCCATGTAGATAATACTCTTTTTTATCGGTTTCTTGTGTCACAACTAGATCTCGGTTCAGAGGCTCAAACAATAGATTGTAGGTTATTTGTTTTACGTCTATATATGTTGATTAGTGGTTACTAACTTGTTTGAATATCTTTGTTATATTATGCGATGAGTCAATTATCATAATGAATGTAGCTTTATGATAACTTTATCTTTTGTTGAAAAGAAACACTGTTTGTATTTATATAATGTTTGTAATGCCACGTGAAAGTTCCATGTATACTCTTTTTTATAGGTAGTCTTGTGCCACAACTAGATCTCGATTGAGAGGCTCAAATATAGATATTAGGTTATTTGTTTTACGTCTAGATTTATGTTAATTTGTGGTTACTAACTTGTTTGAATATCTTTATAAGTAAGTTATAATAAGCGATGAGTCAATTATCATTATCAATGTAGCTTTATCTTTTTTGAAAATAAACATTGTTTCTATGACTATGTTGTTTGTTATGTCATATAAATGAACTACATACCTACTTAAGCTGCCATTCCACCAGACATGTGCTACTAAGTTTCCATCCGACCAATAGGATCGCTCCATTATCGCGTCATTATCATAGCTGACAAAAATGACGTGTTTTAGTGACGTGTTTAGAAGTAATTAAAGCAATCATAGTCTGTGTGTAGATACGAACTATTTGTCTACTATAGGTGATTGCAATTTATTCTAAACACCTTACAAAAACGCGTCAATTCTGACAGCTATAAAAAAGAAAATAGTGCGATCCTGTTGGTCGCCTAAAAACTTAGAAACGTGGCAAATCTCTGGAATAGCAGCCTAAGTAGGTATGTAGTTCTCCACATCACAATCATAGATAGTACACATAACAATAATAGATAGTGCACATAACAATAATAGATAGTGCACATAACAATACTAGATAGTTCACATAACAGTAATAGATAGTGCACATAACAATAATAGATAGTTCACATACCATTATTGGATAGTACATACAACAATAATTCATGGTGCACATAACAATGTGAACATTAATCATCACTATAAAATATAGTGTGCATAGTGTTATTACTCATCACAATCAGTACAGTTTTACCGTTACCATTAAACATAGTACATTTTACATCAATAATAGTGTAACGCTCGGAAATATCGTACCCTACCCTACCTGATCACTAGTGATTATCTATCAATAAAACTAAGTATTTTACTATAAGTTTTGTATTAAAATTGTGATTTAAAGTGGCCAATGATCGTCTAGTTAGCGGTAGGACTCATACATTGTGATGTAGTAACTCAGATTCTTTTAGAAGCTTAAGACAAATGAAATAAACGTTAAAACTACTTAAGTTATCGATTCTTCAATTCTGGTACAGTAGTATAGCACCCCTCTTTCACGGTCGCCTCAAACCATGATACACCCATGCTCTGAAACAACTGAAATTACATAGTAAGCGAAGAACCTATAATATCTCGGCATTGTGACTTTTTTTGGTTACTTCTGCCTCTCCTTTTGCGGAACCTGAGAACTTTGCTTTATCCCGTATAGGTATAAGCCAAATTTATCTGGTTGGTGCCCCACTGCGAAGTTAATCTTTTCTTCTCCTCGGGGAAAGTCGAAAGCAGACGGCTATCGCCCTTCCCGTACTCAGAGATAACCAGACATTTAAAAGCAAAGCGTTTGTAAATCGCTAACTCAGGAGAGTTTGATGGGGAATGATCTCAAGCGATCCAAATACATCCTACCTCACTAAAACTCTAGCCCACCTAATCCCATACCTAGTCCACGCGGGGAGTCCTAAGAAGTAAACGTGTGGAACCACATTCCAGTCCAACCGCAGGTCAAAACAATAGATTTAATAATCAGGTTAGTTCAGGGCGTTACAGCACAGGCGTTCACCAACACACTCAGGAGCGTTTCAGCATCGACAGAATGTGTTTAATAAATATAATAATAAATTAGAATAGTCGGTTCTGGGATGTAACACCATCCGTTTACAATACGGAGAATTATTAGAAATGAAAAGTGTGGGTTTACGTAACCTGAATCTGATTGATAGAAATTTGCAATCCATCCTAGAATTCCTCCCTGGTCTCGTTCGATGGCTGAGCCGAACGATTCCCGTCAAAAGAATTCACTATTCCTGTAAAACCTAGAAAAAACCCCAAATTTTCACTTCCCTTCAAAACTCTCGATCTCCTCCCCCTGACATCTCTGTACCAACTATCAAGAAGCCCATTTGTTTTCCTAGAATCGTCAAAATTTTCAAACATTACTAAACTGTCGTAAAAGACTTAAGAAGGTTGCTATCCTTCCAGCAAAGCGTTCGAACCGATTTACAGTTCAGAATATATTTTTAGTGTTACAAACTATATCAAAATGTGTTAATTATTTCTATATTTGCAAATTAAACGAACCAGCATAATCTGGACCGTTACAATAGTGCTCTTTACAATAACAGATAGTAGTTATAGCAGGCACTTACTTTACAGTTACCTAATAATTCAGTAATTATTAGTCTGCTTATTGTAAATACTACGAAACAATATTTTTCACATGACAAGAAATTAATTAATAGGTACTAATTATTCTTGTAATCTCTACGAGACTGTTTTGTTGTGATAACAGCTACCACTCGTTCTGACAGCTAGAATTATTATATTGTATTTGCTACAAAAATTTTCTCGCTGACACAAAAAGAACTAGAATTATTGTTGAGCCAAACAGAATTTTAGTAAGTATAAGGAGATTTTTTTCTCAGTGTACAATCCTCCTGCATATCACATTTTTTTTAGCAGACTACAATGATGGCAATCTCCGTGTTATAAGGATTCTGCTCCGAAACGGCCTGGCACCAAATACACACAATAAATACCTTTTAGGGAGATGGGACTGGGTCTGTCTAAGGCCATTCTACCAGTCCTACACAATTCAGGGAGATTTGGGCAGCACATGGACCAGCATTAACATTATACCTTTGGTGTATGCCTAATGAAATGAGTAATGACTATTAGCCACAAAAATCAAGAAGTTTATGAAGTTATGTTTCGATATTGAAATCTCAACTTCCGGATTGGCACCCGAACATATTTAAATGCGATTTTGAGGAAGCAGCCATAAATGCCATGCGACTCACATTTCAAGGTGTGCAAGGTGTTGCATTTCTGAGATGATGGATGGCTAAAGGGAAAACAATTAGGATTGACAAATGACAAATTGATGCAGCGACAAGTGGCACCGTTTTGTCATTTTCATTCCACGGAACTGTATAATTCAAGATTGGTCTACATTGCCTCCTAAAGTCCCAACGACGAAAAAAGTGGAAAATTCAGGAGCTACATTTTAAAACAATGCATGAAGGATTTTATTGATGTAAGGTGATCAATAACCAATTAGAAGCCTAAATAGTAAAAATTAAAAAAAAAACGTATCATAAAAAGAATCCCAGTCTAATATGGCGTATATTCCCACATAATATGGCGTATACTCACAGCGTTGTCTGAAGATGCGAATTTTTATGGTGTACGTGCCACGCAGCTGCTGGCGAACCAGGAGGGCATTTCAACAGGCACCCAAGAAAGCGTCGAACGCGATGAATTTATCCAAGCAGTAAAAAGAAGTTGATTTAGGGCGATATAACGGCCGGGCACTGCTTGTAATTTTTTTTATGAAGTCGATATCAGAAGAAGAAGGAAATTGTTTATTAGACACAGCACACAAAAAAAACTTTGGAACAGAAATTTAAGTCTTTCCTACATACAGCCGTATGTAGGAAAGACTTCTAGCTACGTGAAAGACTCGACGCATTTTACGCAGCTTCTGGAAGATATCACGCTAGAACAGGATGAACGACTGGTGAGTCTTGAAGTGTCCTCCTTGTTCACGAATGTACCAATAGCAGAGACTTTACAAATCATTCAGAATTTATTGAATACTAGCTTCTGCCCGCGGCTTCGCACGCGTTGTTTCTATGGAAACGCTTAAAGGTGATTTCTATCCCATGGGAACTGATGTATGGGATAAAAAGTAGCCTATGTTTTATTCCAGGCCTAGAATTATCTGTATACAAAATTTCAGTCCGATCTGTTCAGTAGTTTTGGCGTGAAGAGGTAACAAACATCCATCCATCTATACATCCATCCAAACTTTCGCATTTTTAATATTAGTGTGATGGCAGGAATACCTATTGAGTACATGAAGTTACATAAGGGTAGAACATACCTTAACAAGCGGGTACTTCTTATGGCGAGGTAATTATTACCTACAGAAGGACGGGGTAGCCACAGGGTCTCCGATAGCACCAGTCGTGGCTAACATCTACATGGAATGGTTCGAAAGCACTGCTTTAGAAAATGCACCGAGACATTGGTGGCGATACGTGGATGACGTGTTAGCTATTATGGACAAAGAACAAATTAGCACGCTATTAGAACACCTCAATGGCATTCATCCGAAAATAGCATTAACTGTGGATGAGAGAGATGGAGCTCTGCCTTTTCTTTAGGCTATGTGACCCACAATACATAGACGGTGAACTACAGCACGTCAAAGATGTACTAAAGCAAAATGGTTATGGCTGGAGACAGAGCTGCCGTATTGCCAACAGCGGTCACATACCTACCTTTTGTAAAGGGCTCACGGACAAGGTCGGTCAGTTGCTACAGCGGAAATATAGCATTAAGACGATTTTTCGATCTCAAACGCAACTGCGGCACTTACTGTGCTCTCCGAAGGATAGAGTACCACTGGACGTTCCCGGCGTATACATGATCCCATGTGACTGTGGTAATTGGTGAGACGGAGAGGAACATATCCACCAGGCTCTCGGATCACATACGCGCCGTAAAGAATGTTGACACCAATAGCTCGGCGGTGGTAGAAGATTGTATTGAGGAAGGACCATCGCATTACGTACTCTTCATTATCTCAAGAAAAAATGGGTTCTTTAGCTCTTCTCTACAGTGAAGCAGAGATAATGAAAACCATAAGCTATGATGATAATAGAAATGATTTTGTTATTAAAAAGTCACGTAATAATAATTAATATTTTTGGGTCTTAGATTTTGACTGTTGTTTCTGTGCTTATGAACTATGCATAAAGCACTTGAAACAAGTAATATCCTAGTGGGGAACAGTAAGTGTTTGCGTTTATTGTCTATTTATTACTTTCAGATTTCCACGAGACCCCAAGATAAAATAGGAATGGATTAGTGCAACAAACAGAGGACCAAATTGGTGGCCACTAGAGCGAGTACGAATGTTCGGCACATTTTAAAGATAAATGTTTCAAGGCCTTAAAAATTAGCCAAAGACTGAATGGGCCGTTCCGACATTAAGATTACGGCTTGCCTTTGCCGATGCGACATGTACGGTATCTGAACCAAAACCTAAACTTTCAAGCATAAATCCAAACGAGTTGAACACTGAAAATATTGCTAATGAGGTATTTTTTAACTGTTTTAAGAATTTTCTAGCTAATTAAATATGTTGATTTAAATAACGTATCAAATCGATGTATTTAGTAGAAGTATATATACCTGCCTACTGTTTCAAACTGACCGGGAAATTTACCGTGGTTATTATATGAATCGAACTTCCTTTATGAAGCCACCATTAAATATCCCGTAAAATATCATATTAATCACACTAATATTAAAAACGCGAAAGTTTGGATGGATGGATGTGTAGATGGATGGATGTTTGTTACCTCTTCACGCCAAAATTACTGAACGGATCAGGCTGAATACAGGTAAGTCTAACCTTGAAATCAAACAAAGACGACTTTTTATCCCATAAATCAGTTCCCATGGGAAAGAAATAACCTCAAAATGTTTCCATAGAAACAACGCGTGCGAAGCCGCGGGGCGCAGCTAGTAACTAATAATCTAAGTAAAGTCTACGTATAAAAGTAGAAATGAATATCGGAACTACATGTTTTTACACTGGTATCACCCTTTTTACAAAAATATTCTATTAATTAGCATTTTCACTTTTAAAATATCTAAAATATTTGCAAATCCTAAGTAATACGAATGAACTGGTCAATGACGCAACGCCACAGAAACCTAACCAACTTCTCCAATCGTGTTCTGTTCGGGATGAGGTATTCAAAGTTTTACAAGTAAACTATCTTAAGTAACATTGTCTGTTGGTCAAAATTTCGTAACTGGTTAAATTAATTTTACAGCCTCAAAATAAATCAGAAGAACCAACTATTAATAAAACTCCTCGGAAACGCAAGATGTTCAATCAGCTTTCTAAGTTGTGTAAACCAGTGCGAGGTATGCTTAATTTCATTCATTCATATCAAGGTTATTGCTTTCAGGGTATTGTTAGCTTGGATGGTAATAAATAAATTTGTTTTTTGCAGTCTCAACAAGATTTGAACCGGAATCAGCTAGCTACTGACGACCCTCCAAGGAAACGAAAGATGCGTGTTCAGCTAAAACGATGCGAAAGCATGATGATTGATGTAATGATCGAGACAAACAAAAAGATCAAAATTCTTCAAAAACAAGCAAGCCGATATAAGAAGAAAATAGGACAATAAAACGAAATCTTAAAATAACTTCAAACAAAGGATTTATTGAATTCCGATCAAGCTTTACATTTAGAAAATGTTGGTGTGGAAGATTTTATTAAAAGATTTAAGTCAAACGTCTCTCCAAATCAAAACTCAAATGCTAAGTATTCTCCAGCTTGAAGGACGTTTGCATGCACGCTACATTTTTACTCCCCAGAGGCGTATCGGTATGTACGAAAAAAGTTTCAAACTGCGTTGCCACATGAGCGAAATATAAAAAATGGTATGAGTCCATTCATGCCAAACCTGCTTTTACTAGTGAATTTGTGGCCATTAAATATAAAATCGCTGGCACTGAGCACAAAGTTTTGTGTAACGGTGGTACGGTCGATGGCACTCTACGGAGCGCCCTTGCAGGTGTTGGGCGCTACAGGGCTATGTATGCCTGCCTGCAGCGTCCTGTTGCCATTAGGACCGTACGAGGGTACCGTACCTTTGAGGCGGCAATATTATTGGCGCGGTTCCCTTTTACATCCTGGCGGAAATGGACGCATCTATTTACGTCCGTCTCCGTAACGAATGGTGACACTCTTACAACGTATCTTGTAGTTGTAAGAGTATTTATTTTAAGTCGGTTAAAGTTTTTAACAATATCCCAGATAACATAACTTCTTTGCCTGTCAAGAAACTGAAAACTAAACTATTTTCGTGGCTTCTGGAGAATTGTTTTTATGACATGCATGAATTTTTTAATGGATTATGACGTAGGTACTAAAATGAAGACATGGATAATATTTAAATTGAACTAAGTGTTATGAGAATAAATAATAGTATGGTTTTTTTATGTTTGTGAGATGACTTAATATTACTCTAGACTATAATTTGGTTAGATTATAATTTTATTGTAAATAAGATTTTTTTCCTTGGATAAATATAATTATAAAGTAATTCGTTACTGCATGCTTTCCGTCAACTCAAACGCAAGTGATATTTTTATACGCTCGAAAGAGTAAATTGTGCTGACCTAAAACTAAATTTAAGATCAATTGTATATTACCACAATCACAAATGAATCCGGTCCGTCGACTGGTATGGAATCGACAAATTCTGGTTGATGGTTTCAAATATTCCATAGAAAAGTATGAACTTTTATATAGAATAATGATAAGCGATGGAGATTTCACAACATATTCCAAATAATAAAAACTCAACCATACTTACACACACAATCCAAAAATCGAATGCAAAAACCATATAACGTGAAATTTATGTAAGTAACATAATTTCACAATTTAAAAGTGACACAAAACACACACCATTTGATTTCGCTGTACAGGACGGCGACGATAATGACACAAATGTGGATGCGGAATCAGCTTCAGTACAATCTAGAATTGCATCGTATACGACTGTATAGTACGATGACGCTGAAGACAGCGGCATGAATGAAGAACCATCCCCAGCTCCAGTCCCACGTCAAATCGCATCGTCTACTGAATCAGCAATGCCCCTGGCCACTACTAGAGCCGTACCTGCGCACTCGCCATTAGCATTTACTTTAACCATGCCTTCACATGCCATGACATCAAAGGGTTTTGTCGCGACAAAAGTTCATGCGGTTGGCTACACTTCGCGCGCGCTTTGTTGACGGCGAGATGCCAAGCGGTGTGCACGTGTTGTGTTGTGGCTGATTTGCGTTATCTACCTATTATTATTTACCTACGGAGATCATGGATTGGACAGCTGATCGGATTTTGTATGTGGGGAAAACGCGGGGAATCCTCTCTTCGGGCAGGCGACTTGTATCGGGCTTGTGATAACAATTGGAAGGCTGGTAGGCAACCCGTTCCGGGTCGATCTTTGTGTTCCGGAGAATTTTTTTAGCTTATTAGCTCTAGTAAAGCTCGATGAACGCTACTTCTTTTGGTGTTTTTCCCATTGCAATTCATCGCGGGTTCAGTGAGTGAGTTATCAACAAACATTTTCTCATAATTTGTGCATTCTCAAAAAACTGACTTATGAAATGTTGTTGTGGTGGAGAATAACACGACTGTAGTAGGTTCTGTACTGAATATTTATTGATCAAAAACCACGCTTTTTATATAAGAAAATTACCTCTAATTTGGATTTATGAATTGCTTATCTTTGTAATTCGATATGCTTATTGTTTTAACATAAAATGGTTTACCTATTTTCTTATCTAAACATTCTCCGTAAGTAATCCGATATGTTTGACATTTAATAAAATATAATTCTATTTTTCCTTATCTCTAAGTAGGTTATCGAGTGACGTCGTACATTAGGTATGTACCTACACTACACCTTTCCCCTTTTTATTTTTTTTGCTTAGGTCTACTAATTAATCTAAGGGTTATATAATTCAAATCTAAATATTGCAATAATATTTGCATGTACAATTTTATGTTTACAAATAAATGATCATTGATATCTGATCTTACAGTTTTTGCTTACTTGCTAGTAATACCTACTATTTTAATGTTAGGAAGATGAAGATCCTTATTAGGAGTACAGTATTTGCTGACAATAATGGTTTCATATTTCTAGTTGCGCCTTTAAATCATCTGCTTTTATTGATTATTTTCTCATTAAATTAAGAGATATGGCTGCAAATACTCTATTGGAGATACGCGCCCGGCGTATATTATTCGCCCTACGCCATAATGTAAAATTTTACTACGCGGCTGCTAAACAGTCTACGACGGAGGAGACCCACTACGTGGCATGTTTTGACGCGCCCGCGGGGCACTCCTTATTGTGCCCCGACAATCCTTCTCTCGACCTACTGGAGGTGGTGTACACCGAACTTCCCATTACTTATACCAGTGGAGAGTTCTTCACTATAGAAACGCAGCTGTCGGCGAGTCGGCTCTTCTGGCACGTGACCTGGAGACGGTTCGACGTAGCCGCACTAGATGCTGCCTTGGCCGACGTTTGACGTTTCGTGTGTATAAAATTCGCCCAGTAATGCTGCAGCATCACAATGATGCGTTTCAAAAAGCCCTGAACAATACGAAAACCCAATCTATCGATGAACATAATGGTGAAGTTCGAAGGGCATAATGTTATAAAACAGTATATAAAAAACATGCCAGTAAAATGGGCATTCAAATTGTGGTGCAGATGCGATTCGGAAACGGGCTATGTCTTTGAATTTGTTAAATCTCTATACCGTGAGTGATTTTGTATAAATAAATGGTTTTAGATAATAAATTTGCATCTTTTTATTGATACTAATACCCCAGACAGTTCATAAGCGTAGAAATTAGCCTTGCGCAGAATGTGTCACTGAAATGAAAAGATAGAAACATATCTTTTCATTCAAGTGAACTATATATATCTTCTAGTTCAATAGTTCAGTCCAGTTCACTTGCTCAACAGTAACAAATGTTGTTGTCGTTCGGTTTTCTTTCACAAGTTCATCAATATATTGATTGATGATATAAAATATGAATGAAGGATATAAAATAACAGTTAACCAATCATCATATCGCAGCTAATGAGATGAGTTCAGACTAGGGTTTATGCCCGGGAATTCTCGTCCCGGGAATCCCCGGGAAATCCATAGTTCTCGAACCCGAGAAATTCAGTTCGAGAAAAGTCGAGAGCTCGAGAATTTTCTTCAGTTCAACTCCTTGTCTTTAGCCGCACTTCGGCGGCATCTTTTGATTGTACCGACTCGGTACAATCAATGCCGCCCCGACGCACTCTTTTGTCGGTACTACCCACAAACGACTCGGTCCAAGCGGTGCTAGCCTCCGCGCCGCGCTAAGCCGCGTTTGGTTTCATTTGTGTTTTAACTCTTGTCGTGAGTGCTGTGTTGTGGGATGCGAACGTTAATTTTACTGTGATGAATGCAGAGCAAACTGGTTTATTTTAATAAAATACTGTTTCTTTATGTGTATTTCTTTAGAAAAAATAACTGAATAGATACTTATAATGGCCAATGTGCATCTAAAAGTTTATCTTTTGTATTTATACCGAAGTAGTGTCTGCCCGCGACTTCACGTGAGTTGTTTCTATGGAAACGTTCAAAGATTATTTCCCTTGGGAACTGATTTCGTGACAAATCATTTTAATTAAATATGCTGAAGAAGTATTTAATCGTATATATCCCGCTACCACCGCAATTTTGACAGAAAATGATTCAGAACTAGGTGATTACTTCACCAATCGGAACCTGTAACTGACAGTTTTGAAGTTGAATTAGAGAGAGCAATCAAGGGCGTCTTGAGAAAAGATGATCCAGCGACTGTGGCATTATCAAAATCCATCATTAAAAGCGAGTTATTTATTACTCACTGAAAAAACTAGCAAACGGTCTCCAAATTTGGAACGATTATACAAAGCACTCATTTCGGTAAGGCCAACATCAACGGAAAATGAAAGAGTATTTTCCATGTCGGGAAATATTGTCAGCAGAATAAGAAGAAGGCTAGGCAATAAATGCTTTGATATTTCTTCTTGCATATTTTATCAGTATTGATTCAAAATTTTAAGTGCTTTTTTGTGCTTCGATTATTGACATAGATTTATTACATCGATATGTATGACATAGCCTAATTGAGTTGTGTTCTTTTTTATTTTTATGAAAGTATTTTTGTTTGATTTATTTTTAATTAAAGTTTATCACAGAGAAGAAAGCTGTTATCTATACTAATATTATAAAGAGGAAAGATTTGTATTTTTGTATTTATGTATGTTTGTTACGAATAAACTCAAAAACTACTAGACCGATTTCAACAATTCTTTCACCATTAGAATGCTACATTATTCCTGAGTAACATAGGCTATATTAATTTCTTGAAAAAATTAGGGATCCCTACTAAAACTTCAATAATGTAACCCAAGGTGTAAAAAAATTAGCCATAAATTGTCTATCATCGCATGCGCTGCGGAAACTAATGATGATAGAACAAAAAAATGTTCTACAATATTAAAGAATATATAAATATCTACAAAAAACTCAGCAATACGATATGTCCAACTATTGTCGTTATCTCAGAATAACTATTTTTTTACTTTTTAAAAGTGGATAGAAATACTGACCAAAGTCTCACCATGTTATCCATACCTTTGTATTAATCCTTATCCAAATAAATCATTTCATAATTAAGACTGTTTCAATACCTGTAGATTACTTTTTGAATTATTCAAATCGGACATTCCATTCTAAAGATATTACGAATTTAAAAATGTAAATCTATACAAAATATTATTAGAAAAATAAATGACACCGCACCCGGGCAACGCAGCGAGGGAGTAGAGATGGGCGTTGTCGTTGAATTTCCACAACGATGCGCATCGTTTTTGTCAGAATGGCATCCGTTGTGAACAACGATGTTGCCGCCAACGATGTCGGCCAGGTTGCTAACACAACACTGACACGGGTGTCGATGTTGCCGCCAACGATGTCGGCCGGGTTGCTAACACAACACTGCCTATTAGACCTATTAAACCTATCTAAAGCAAACCAAACAATTAAATTAGTAGGTACGTACCTACCTACCTATTAGACCTATTCAACCTATCTAAAGCAAACCAAACAATTAAATTAGTAGGTACCTACCTACCTACCTATTAGACCTATTCAACCTATCTAAAGCAAACCAAACAATTAAATTAGTAGGTACCTACCTACCTACCTATTAGACCTATTCAACCTATCTAAAGCAAACCAAACAATTAAATTAGTAGGTACCTACCTACCTACCTATTAGACCTATTCAACCTATCTAAAGCAAACCAAACAATTAAATTAGTAGGTACCTACCTACCTACCTATTAAACCTATCTAAAGCAAACCAAACAATTAAATTAGTAGGTACCTACCTACCTACCTATTAAACCTATCTAAAGCAAACCAAACAATTAAATTAGTAGGTACCTACCTACCTACCTATTAGACCTATTAAACCTATCTAAAGCAAACCAAACAATTAAATTAGTAGGTACCTACCTACCTACCTATTAGACCTATTCAACCTATCTAAAGCAAACCAAACAATTAAATTAGTAGGTACCTACCTACCTACCTATTAGACCTATTAAACCTATCTAAAGCAAACCAAACAATTAAATTAGTAGGTACCTACCTACCTACCTATTAGACCTATTCAACCTATCTAAAGCAAACCAAACAATTAAATTAGTAGGTACCTACCTACCTACCTATTAGACCTATTCAACCTATCTAAAGCAAACCAAACAATTAAATTAATAGGTACCTACCTACCTACCTATTAGACCTATTAAACCTATCTAAAGCAAACCAAAAAGTTAAATTAGTAGGTACCTACCTATTAGACCTATTAAACCTATCTAAAGCAAACCAAAAAATTAAATTAGTAGGTACCTACCTATTAGACCTATTAAACCTATCTAAAGCAAACCAAACAATTAAATTAGTAGGTACAGTCGGCTGCATAAATATGTATACACTCCCAAGTTTTCAATTTGACAAGACAAGTAAGTTTATAGTAATTGTGATAATTTATGTACCGCATTCTGACAACTACGATGATTACTTTGTACTAAAAACGTGTGCGTGGCCTTTTATTTAAAAAGTTCCGAGTAAAATAAAAGTTAAACCTTAGAAGTGTATACATGTCTGTGCAGCTGACTGTACCTACCTACCTACCTATTAAACCTATCTAAAGCAAACCAAACAATTAAATTAGTAGGTACCTACCTACCTATTAGACCTATTAAACCTATGAAAACCAAACCAAACAATTAAATTAGTAGGTACCTACCTACCTACCTACCTATTAGGTCCCTAGCCTACTCGAGGGAATATTTTTTGTAATAGGATTGGCCGTTTTTTGGCGTCTCGACATTATTAGGTACCTAGGTTCACACAAACACTTTTACAAGACTTTTTAAAATCCGCGGTGCGCACATCATCGTAATTTGCGTAATGAAAAAATCCAAACAAACGACAAGAATAACGAGCATATGAAACTTACTGGAAGTGACATGAGCGTTTTAGACGGGTAGGTCCTAAATTACGGAATTTGAACAAATAAAAATAATTCAATATTTAACTTGGTTCCTAGTAGTAGGGTAAATCTAAAATATCATTATACTTATATTATATCGAGACATTTGATAAAAAAATTAGATATCGTATTTTTTTAAATAATAAATAACATTGGTACATGGTTCATGCCATATCTAGTTAGATATAATAAAACGTTTAGTTCTATGTTCTAGCATCCTCTCCTCTCGCTCACACACACGCAGGCATGCGGGCGGTGAGGTATGGATGGATGTTCGTTGCTTAGGTTTGGCAATCGGCATTACTCGGCTGACATCGTTGTTCGCCATCCGATGCCGCGCCACTAACCTCCCCGCTCTTCCGATGTCGGTGTGACGTTCGTTTGTTGTCGGTGGCGATCGGCATTACTCGGTTTGGTATCTCGTTGTCGCAGGCATCCGTTGTTCACATAATCGCCATCCGATGGGAACAACGTACACTGACATCGTTGGTCAACAACGATGTTAGTAAAAACGACCACCTCTACGAGGGAGGTAGTTAAGAAAAATAATATTTAATGTCCTCCTAGCAGAATTTCGATCACGGCGGCCAATCTCATCGGAGACTAGTCAGATGCGCAGGACATATTATAGTGCACAAGTGTGTGCGCTGCTGTGTGGTGCCGGCTTAGAATTTGCACAACCCCAACTCTTCCCGCGGGTGTCGTAAGAGGCGACTAAGGGATATCCACCGGGGGCGGGCACGACCGGGGTGAGGTCAAACGCAAGACCAACGGCTTAATGTACTTTCTGAGGCACGCCCCCGTGCCATTTAACACCGCCAATTTCCGTACTCCGGGCTGCTACGGTGAATATTTCTTCCTAGAAAATACCCAATGACATAAATCTTGGGCCGACCCGGGATTTGAACCCGGGACCACATTATCAGAGGTTGAACACGCGACCGCTATACCAATGGGGCAGTCGGGTAGAAGTATAAAATGTCCTGCCACAGAAATATTAGAAACCTACGTTTATCCCATATTTTTTTTAAATTAATGTCCACCCGTGCGAAGCCGGGACAGGCCGCTAGTAGTTTATAAAATGTTGATTGTGTTTAGTTCCCTCAAAAGAAGAAAAACATTGTTATTTGTTTATGTTCCTAAGAGATTTTATTGATTGTTGTCCAATTTCAATAAATATTAGCGACGTTATTCTTTATTTTTTTATAATAAATGCATATTTCTCGATTTCCCGGGAGTACCCGGGAAATTGAGCTCGAGAATTCTCGAGACCCGAGAAATGAAATACCTCGAGTAACCATAAACCCTAGTTCAGACACGAGTTTGTTTCAAAATAAGTAAATAGATACCTAAATATAGTTGGTAGTTATTCATTATTTTTATATTAAAGTTAATCGGTTATTTATTGCAGATTTATGAGATTTTACAGGTACATGTGTAGGTAGGTACTTACCGGCTTAGAAAAAAAGTTTCGGTAAAATAATAAGTAAAGTAGGTATATCACAATTACCACAGTTTTTCATTCATACTTCATCAAGCTTAGGACTGACAATCTAGACAATTTCCGTAAGCGGCAGATACTTTTGTGTTATTATTATTATTCTAATGAAAGAGATACGTAACTAGGTAAACTGGTAAAAATACCTATGCCAAAGTGTTCTTTACTGTTACGACATAAAGCTCAAAAATCATGTTGAAACTTGTCGCTTCATTTTACGTAAGTACAAACGTGTTTTTAACTGTACATTGCAATTTAGGTTGTTAGTTTAAGACTACCTTTTTTGAATAACACGCAATGTACGTGTGACAAACATTATAAGACTTCTAAAGTCGTTCTCATACGATCATGTTCGAAACGAACGTAACCGAGCTAGTGAGTGAAATAGACAATCACTTCAGTATTCAGTATTCAGTACTTTATTGCGAAAACAAAAATATTACATATAGTAAGTATTCATGTACCCTGTCAGGTAGGGTATGGCAATATATCTTAATCTAGGACTTAAGTTTAAGGACTAAATGAAGTATTTTGTATTTTATACAAAATTAGGAGATCTTTTATGAACAATAAATAACATTTGTGTAGTTTAGAATTATATAAATTTACTTTGGTAGGTACAATAACACTTTTTAACAAAATAGTTTACTTTTTATAAATTTGTGTGACTAGGTTATACTTAACATCATATAATTAATCAATATATAACCTATTATATTATTAAGAACACTTCGAAGCTCTTCCGTTGTTAAAAAGAAAATGTAGGGATTCTATCCTAATAGTTTGTCTTCAAAAAAGTCTTTTATGTCATAATAGCATTTTTTAATAAGCAATTCTTGTAGTTTTGATGCGAATATATGGTGTTTGGGTTCAGATTTAAGGAATGTTGGTAGTTTATTATGTATTTTAATGGACATGTAATAAGGGCTCTGTCTGTATAGTTCAAGTCTAGGTATTGGAAGGATGAGGTTTGTTTTTCTTCGTGGATTTTTATCAAATTGGTATAAATTCAGGTTTTTTCTAACAAATAATGCTGTTTCATATACAGGGTTATTGGTAATTAGACCGGATCCTTTTAGGGGGTGATGGGGGAGGCCATTTGCAACTATTTTGACCCTATATCGTATTATGCAAAAGTTAACCATTTTTGAGATATTCGCAAATTCTTAATTTTTTGGGAAAACCCTGATTTACGTCTTCAAAATTAAATAAAAAAAAAAGTGATCATCAAATTCAAATTTTAGTGACTGATTTAGATAGCCTGAAGTCTAATTATTAATAACCACTAACACAATCGTATGAATCTGTACCCATATGGAAGCTAAAGGACATGTTTATAAAAACAAAGTTTATTTTTTTTGTAAAGTCCTTACAAAAACCCCATTTAAAAAAAAATACTCCAGTGAATTTGGTCGGCATGTTATTTAAAAAACATCTACACATCTTTAGCTATCCAAAGAGGTATAAATCAATGCACTTTGTAACACAATTGCAGAAAAATACGGGTAAATGTAATGACTTAGCTGGTGAATAAGTTTGGATACATTGCTTTACCAACATCTTGGACTTGGGCTTTGCTTGCGCGATTTTCACTTAGTTCTTTTTTTGAATTATTGTTCCGAAAACAGAATAGGCTGATATCATGGCGGAGTAAAACTTTTTGTTGTTTGACCTGCAATGAAAATAACCGCCGAAATCTCCCGCTAAACGCATGACAAATGAAATTCTAATAGTTTTTCTTCTCGCATTTTTCGAACCGGTGAAGTAATAAAAGATTTAATTTATCAACAATTATGGCTGCTGTGCCACGCATCCTACCACCTCCTCGAGACTTTTCAAACGAAGAATATGCGGATATACTGTTTTGTTATGGTTATGCAAACGGTGTCTCTACACGTGCACGGGCAGAGTATCAGTCTCGGTTTCCTCAGCGCCGGTTACCTCATGAAAGTGTATTTGATAATACATATCGGCGACTTCGAGAGACTGGCAGTGTTCAGAGACGACAAAGTGACGCCGGCCGACCGCATGTTCATCGAACGGAGGACGAAGAAGAAATCATTCGTCATTTTGAAGAGGATCCTACCATTTCAACTAACATGGTTGCTCAAAGACTCGGTGTAACCCAATGGAAAGTTTGGCATACGGTCCATGGAGCAGGTCTCTATCCGTACCATTTAACCCCTGTACAAGTATTAGAAGACGGAGATCCCGCTAACAGGATAACATTTTGCAGATTTATGCTAAATGCTGACATAGAGAACCCTAATTTTTTCAGAAAAATATTATGGACGGATGAATCAAAGTTTGATCAAGATGGAATCACAGATTACCATAATATTCATTTTTGGTCTAGAAAAGCTGATCTTAATCCCAATAAAAAGAAAGAGCAAGGGTCGCAAAGACGATTCTCACATGTATGGATGGGAATAATTGATGATAATTTATTTGGTCCCTATTTCTTGCCTAATTATTTAAATGGTGACACATACGAAGAGTTTTTAATAAACGAAGTTTTTGGCCTTCTTAGTGAGGTACCATTAGCAACACGCCAAGGTATGATTTACCAACATGATGGCTGCCCCGCTCACTACAGGACTAGTGTGCGTCAATGGTTCAATCAGCATTTTCCGAACCGATGGATTGGTAGAGGAGGTAGTATTCCATGGCCAGCAAGGAGTCCCGACCTTACCCCATGTGATTATTATGTTTGGGGTCATATGAAGAGCCTAGTCTATGACGATTTGACGTCACCTATCTCATCAGTGGATGAATTAAGACGCCGAATAATAAGAGCTGCCGAAAAAATGAAAATAAATTTGACAACAAGGGTAGTTAAAACTGAGTTACGCCATCGTATGCGGCTTTGCATATGGAATAGAGGTGGACATTTTGAAAACGAATTGTAAATTGTAAATTAAAATTTGTAAATTGTAAATTAATAATGTAAATTGTAAATTAAATATTAAATTGTTTTGATAGTAATAAATTTTTTGTTTGTTTTACAAAATTCATAGTTTGATTTATTGGAAGTTACTACCTGCTTATGGTTTATCCTTTTTTCTGCAATTATGTTACAAAGTGCATTGATTTATACCTCTTTGGATAGCTAAAGATGTGTAGATGTTTTTTAAATAACATGCCGATCAAATTCACTGGAGTATTTTTTTGTTAAATGGGGTTTTTGTAAGGACTTTACAAAAAAAATAAACTTTGTTTTTATAAACATGTCCTTTAGCTTCCATATGGGTACAGATTCATACGATTGTGTTAGTGGTTATTAATAATTAGACTTCAGGCTATCTAAATCAGTCACTAAAATTTGAATTGGATGATCACTTTTTTTTTAATTTAATTTTGAAGACGTAAATCAGGGTTTTCCCAAAAAATTAAGAATTTGCGAATATCTCAAAAATGGTTAACTTTTGCATAATACGATATAGGGTCAAAATAGTTGCAAATGGCCTCCCCCATCACCCCCTAAAAGGATCCGGTCTAATTACCAATAACCCTGTATATAAAGGCTAGTCAAAGTTAGTAATTTTTGTTCTATAAAATGTGGTCTACAGCTGGTGCGTCTTCTGATATTAACAATAATACGGAGGCATTTTTTCTGCAATATAAATAATTGGTTTGTATCTACACTGTTGCCCCAGATTACTATGCCATAGCGTAGCCATGAATAAGCATATGCATAGTAGGCAGATAAAGCTGTTTTAATGTTTGTGTTACTTTTTAAGATAGATAAGGCATAAATAAATTGTGATAGTTTGCTTTTGGTTTTTTCTATATATCCTTTCCAATTAAGGTGAGTATCAATTTTTAGGCCTAAAAGGGTTTTCTATATGTCCTTTCCAATTAAGGTGAGTATCAATTTTTAGGCCTAAAAGGGTATGATCTTGGACTTCTTCAATATTGAGGCTACTTGTTAGTGGAGGTAGATCTAGAGGTGTTTTCTGGTACGGGGTAAATTGTATGATTTTTGTCTTTTTTGTATTTGCTTCCAAATTGTGAGCTTCTAACCAGGTGATTATGTTATGAAAACTTTCTTTTATTCTGTTAAGTGAAATTTTATGGGGGGGCATTTGAAAAGAAGGGACACATCGTCTGCAAAAAGGATGCAGAAGGAGTCAGCAATTTTAGGCAGGTCATTTATGTAGATTAGGAACAGATTAGTACCTACAACAGAGCGTGACAGCATAATCTATAACAATCTATCCGCACGGGTTTTTGTTCGTCACGACCGAGATGAAGAGAACTGAACTAAAGAGTTAGTGAACTAGTTGAATTGTAAGTGAACTAGAGAGAGAAGGACGACGCACAACTGAAGTAGTTCATTTGAAGGATTCATTCGTGAACTACACATGCCTAGTAGAAATAAAAATGGTAAGTAATTGCATAGAAAATTTACAGTTAGCGACCATAGGGACAGCCATGTCCCAAAAATTTCCAAAAACACTAGAATAGATTTTCGCATTCTGCCTTTGAAATATGTTTTGTACACTAAATAGATTATCTTAAACAGACATAGGTAACTGTAACAGCACCTCCCCTAGTCTTATGGTCCTGAGAGGGTTAAATCATCCGATTTTATTGATTAGATTTTATTGATTAATTTCTCATTAAATTAAGAGACATGGTTGAATACTCTGTTGGAAATACGCGCCCGGTGTGTGTTATTCGCGCTGCACTATGATGTGAAGTTTTTTTATGCGGCTGCAAAATAGTCTGCGACGGAGGAGACCCACTACATTGCTTGTTTCGACGCGCCCGCGGGGCACTCCTTAGGCTTCGTTCACACGGCATTGTCCTGCACGTTTTTTTGCAGTATACGTCTTAACGTATAAATAGTGACCATACAACGTACATATATCCATTCACACGTCGATTGTACTGCAAAAAAACGTGTACTGCTTATACGTTTAAACGCATACTCAACGGACTTGTCAAGCAAATCGAATGAACTTTGACGTATTCGGTTCGCAGTGGCACATAATATAGCTCTGTCTCGTTCACACGGCACGATGTTCACACGTTTTTTATCGAATAGCAACCGAAGAAGCGTTTAGTACCTGAGCGTCTTTTGGAAGGGTGGCACGTATTTTATGTTTGATTTGGTTTGATATTCAAAATGGTTGAGGAATCTTCTATAGACAACGAACTATTAATTTCTTTAGTGGAACAATGTCCCGTTTTATGGGATAAAACTTTGGAACTTTATAAAAATCGCGTCGCAACTCAAGCGGCTTGGAAGGGAATCATGGTAATAATTGATCCTAATTTTGAGACAAAGGAAGAAAAAACAAGACAAGCCTTAGGTATGTATATTTTATTACTAATAATAAAAATTGAGTTACAACATATTTTAACTTGCTCTGCTTAGTTCTAAATGTATTCGTTTTGCCATGGGACTGCTCCTTCGTTTGATAAAAAATAGTGACTAAAAATGGACCTTACGCTGTTTGCTTGAACATTTCGAACTGCCGTACTTTGAATATTTTCAAATAATGAAGGATTTGCCACATCTTCAAAATTGTGTCCATCATTTTCACGAACATAATTGTGTAATACAATGCATGCTTTTATGATTTCTGTCAATAAACTTGGTGAAACATCAATAGCCTTATGTAGAATTCTCCATTTTCCCGCTAAGATACCAAAAGCACACTCCACGTACCTCCTTGCTCTGCTCAGGCGGTAATTGAAGATTTTTTTACGTAAATCTAAATGTGTTCCTCCAAAAGGGCGTAGTAAATTATTATGTAGAGCAAATCCCTCATCACCAATAAATACGTAAGGTGTACTTTCTCCACCTTCTAATAATGGCTTTGGTTTGGGTATATTCAACGAACCATCATTAAGTTTTTTCCACAAGACGGAATTTTTCAAAATGAGTCACAATCTTTTCCGTATGATCCTATGTCTACATATATAAATCTGTATTCCGAATCAACCACCGCAAGTAGCACAATTGAAAAATAATCTTTATAATTGAAGTACATGGATTCACTATGAGGAGGCTTTAAGATTTTTATGTGTTTTCCGTCAATTGCACCTAAACAATGAGGGAAATTAGTCTTTCTTTCAAAACTTTCCACTATTTTTATCCATTCACTTTCTGTAGAAGGCATTTGAAGATATTCTCCCTGAAGGACATGCCATAGAGTCCAGCAAACATCCCAGATGATACCACTTATAGTCGATACTCTAACTTTGTATGAATAGTGTAAATCTTTCATGGAGCACCCCGATGCTAAATACCTGAAAAAAAATGTATATGTACAGTCAACAGCACGTCCCTCTATACAGATCCAATATAAACTGACACGCGGCATCATTACACAGACTGGTTTGACAAGATCAGTTTATAATGGAAGTGTAAAGAGGGACGTGCTATTGTCTGTACCGTATTACTTTATTGTTTGTCTTTTACAGCTAAAATGATTATTCAACGGTGGACTCATATAAGAGATAATTATAATCGATCGTATAAAAAGATAAAAGATCAGAAAAGCTCAGGAAGTGGCGCCAAAACAGCAAAGCCTTATGTATATAGTAAACAGTTATCTTTTCTGCAGAAAGTAATAGAACCTAAAAAGACAGTAAATAATGCTACTACCGAAAATAACAACACGGAATCCAATAATAATACAGAATCCGAAAACCAAAAAAAAATTCTGAGGGTGGAGTGGAAATGAAACATTGGAAACAAACTCTATAGAGACACATGACATGACACAATGGCGGCAAAGAGCCCAATACCTAATCGTGTACCTAAAAGATCTCTAAAGAATATGATTAGTCCTGTAGATGCGAAGATGATGAAATTTATGGATTCTTATTCGAATAACGAACCTAAAACAATGAATCGGCATCTTTCATTTTTTAATGGGATATTACCATCATTAGATAAGTATGGCGATGATGAAGTCCTTGAATTCCAAATGGGTGTGTTACAGTTAATGAAAAAAATTAAAAACAGTCGCCAAATTCGTGAATCGTCGTCTTTCAATCTGTCATCAGTTCACAGAGGATATTTTACACAACAATACCAAAATAGTAATATACAAGAAGCTACAAATTCTATTAGTACAAACATGACTACAACGACTTCTCTTCAAAGTCCAGCCTCTGTAGAATTAACTACAGCAGCTTCTCTTCAAAGTCCGTCTTCTGTCGAATCCTGCTATTCTAACCACACGGATATTGATTACAATGTCTTTTAATACGAAACACGAATATACCATAGTAAAATTGGTAAAAATTTTATATTTTTTTAATTATAATAATTAACATAAATAAAACTTAAATAATCACAACCTGTGTATTTTTATTTGTGTACTTACCTTAAACAGATGGCTAATTTCATTTTAGTACTAATGCATTTCCGCATATTCGTATTTGATTTTGGTAGGCTTGAATTTTCCAGTCGAGTTAATAACTTTTCAAAACTTTCAACAGACATTCGAAAGTAATTAAAAAACTTTTTTTCATCGTTTCTAAGATTTTCGAATAATTTTTCAAATGTGATCGTTCGCACAGATTCTTGATTAATAGGATGTACCCAAAACCTGGCGGCGAGACCGTTGGCGCCTACGATACCAAAGTACAACCACGCGTGGATCCATCAGTGACGTCTACTCGCTGTGACAACTGTGTGAAGACTGCGGCTATTCGTCTTTTACACGAATGATAATTTACCGTGTGAAGACCCGGATGATTGTACGTTAAAAAAACGAATACGAAAAAAACGTGCAGGACAATGTCGTGTGAACGAAGCCTTATTGTGCCCCGACAATCCTTCTCCCTACCTACCTACTGGAGGTCATTTACACCGAACTTCCCATTACTTTTACCAGTGGGGAGTTTTTCACCATTGAATGGCAGCTGTCGGCGAGTCGCTTGTAGCACGAGACCTGGAGACGGTTCGACGTGGCCGCACTAAATGCTGCCCTGGGCGACGTTTGACGTTTCGTGTGTGTGTGTGCGTTTTTTAAGGTTTTTTTTTGTGTAATAATAGTACACAAAAAAAAATAAAAAATAGTACACAAAAATAGAACAAAACCATTTAGGTTTTGTTCTATTTTTGTGTACTATTTTTTTAATTAAAATAAAATATACTGGATCCATTTTATCTCTATCTTCCTTTTTAATTAACAGTAAATCCCAATAATAGACCTCATCGATTTGATGACGGTAACCCCAGATATTGAGATAGAGATAGAGCTGTGGGCTGACTAGGTCAAATTAAAAATTGAATAGGGCATTACTACAATTTGCTGTGTTTTGCTAAGTTCTAAACCAGATACATCTAATAAATCAACAGGTTGGTACTCCAAAAGTTGTTTTATTATATTTCACGATACTTATGGATCGTTTTTCACTATAAAATGATACTTGTAAGTTAAAATAACCTCTATTATTTTAGGATGTCAATCTGGTTGTAACAGTGAGCAGCAGTGAATCTGGTGAGGAAAATACACCTGAACCTTCTACGACTTTAAGGGGTAGAACCATTAGAAGAGTTTACAGGAGCGGAATTCAAGATGCGATATAGAGTCTCAAAGCCTGTGATTAGGTGTTTGGTGACACTCATTGGGGAGTCCATAAAGCCACTTAGTTGCGGAGTAGATCAATAAGTGCAGTACAACAGATCCTGATAGTAATAAGTTTCTATGCGACAGGTGCATTTGAAATAACAGTGGCAAAATTTGACGTAAATTGCAGATGTAGATCACCAATAATGATGTTGGTATCTGAATTTTATCGATGGAATCTATTTTTTTTAATCAAAATGTAACGAAATTTTTCCGACAGATGACATGACATGTGTTTTATAACAACCCCCACCCATCATGACACATACTCCATGTGTTAATTGTAGATAAAATAAAATATACCAAAAAACATTATTATTAATTTATTACATTATTATTTAATTGTACTGTAGATTGTTTGCATCAGTCTGCAGTTAGCTCAATTGTTTCAATTGCAAGTAGTAGCTCTAATTTATTTTTATTATTTGATTGTAATTTTCTTTGTGAATAAAGTAAAGAAATTGTTATTTAGATAGCTCTTCACACAATTCAATTCGCGTCACACATTTGATTTTGGATTAATTTTGCAAAGTTTTATTTATTGGTTTACAAACTGACATCGACATCGATTAAAACTGTAGGTCAAACACTACTTACAAACCTTTATGAGGTTACGCACAAAAGCACTTTTTCGCCTTTCCATTAGATTCCATGATACAAGATTCAAACGTTAACAACTTCAACTTCTTTTAAAATGGCACCGCTTGCTTTTCGCTACGACTCTGCCAGTGTCAAACGTTACAGTTAATTGGTAGTTAAATCATACTTTAACTTTCTATCAAATTTTGTTTTAATCAAATTATTTCTAGCATCCTCTTGGGATTTTTGTATCTATACTTTAGCTAATACCATAACACGGTGTAAAAATGGCGAAATAATAGTCAAAATATTAAACACACGCGATGAAAATATAATTATAAACAATTTTACCCCACAAATAAGACCATTAGATGATTATGCGTGTTTTTCTTTTGAACAAAATAAAAATATGCAGATAGAGTAAAATTATTGTTCTCACTTTTAAATTTAAATAATTTAAATGAGGAAGAAAAAAATACCATTGCTAGTATTTGTGCCAAATTTGCCGATATATTTCATTTGCCAGATTCGTTGAATTCAACAAATTTATACATACAATGTATACGTCTAAAACCAAACGAATCACCGGTTTATAGTAAACCATAACCATATCGCTTACCGCAATCCCAGATGGACGAAATAAACAAACAAAATAAAACAAACCCTGGCAGGGTCGCCATGAAAAGTTGTTGGTTGGAGGAGTAATTAACACGACTGTAGTTGGTTCTGTACTGAATGTTTATTGATGAAAAACCACGCTTTTTATACAAGAAAATTACCTCTAATTTGAATGTATTAATTGCTTATCTTTGTAATTAGATATGCTTATTGTTTTACATTAAATGAACAACACAACAACAAAACACAACTTCAAAAGAACTTGTCTAATGTTTTACATAGAATCAATAAAACAAATAACGCAACGATATGATTGTTCTGACCCAATATACGGCATTATGGAAGTCCAATGAACCAAGCGGAGCACAAAAATTTTAAATAAAAGATTTCGTCAAGCGTGTTGATCAGATTCCCAAACATTAAAGATGATGTTAATGATGTGGAGCTACAAAAAGAATGGAAAAAGTATGCATTCCTTGACTATAATGACTGATTTGTCTCAAAATGTTGAAGAATATTGGAGAAAAATTTTGAAGCTGAAGGATTTGACTAGTACTCCAATATTACCAAATTTAAAAAAGGTTATCGGGCTTTTGCTTGTGTTGCCTTTTCGAATGCATGCGTGGAACGAATTTTCAGTCAACTTAAATTAATTAAATGTGAAAACAGGAACAGGCTAAACACAAACTATTTCTTCTTTGATGGCTACTAAAGCAAACATGAAAAACGCCATAAAATTTGAGCCTTCGAAAGCAATGATGCATGCAAAAAATTATCGTTCCCAGCACGTAAAAATAACACGCAGTGACGGTACAATCCACTTTTCAGAGACAGTCGGAGTAAGTAGAGGCGTGCCGCAGGGCTCTATCTTAGGCCCAACAATTTTTGCACTGTATTCTGCTGACATAGAGTCCCACGTTAAATACTGCCGGTACCATATATATGCAGATGACATACAAGTGTATATATCTTGCTGTCCAGCTGAAATAGATAGTGCAATTTGTAAGCTTAATACTGATCTTGCAAGTATTGCTCTATGGGCAAGAAACAACAGTCTGTTACTCAACCCAAATAAGACAAAGTACTTAGTATTTGGTAGCCCACGTCAACTAGCTAACATTTGTCCCAGCGCAAGTGTTATGCTTATGGATAAACCAATCGAGAGAGTGTATAAAGCGCGCAATCTAGGTCTGCAAATGGACTGTAACCTGCGGTTTGAAGAGCACATAGCTGACCTGGTTAAATCCTGTTTTTATAAATTAAAAATTATTTATAGGATGAAGCCTTACCTAACGGAAGAATTACGTATCCAACTAGTAGAGTCACTCATTCTTTCAAAGTTAAATTACACGGATATAGTCTTTGGTCCTCGACTTTTACAAAAAACGGCCCGATTAATACAAAGAGTTCAAAACTCGTGTGCCAGATTTTGTTTTAACATTCCACATAGAGGTCATGTTTCGAGCTTCCTGAATGATGGTTCTCTTCTCAAAATGAGACATAGGCGAAAACTTCATTTAGCTTGTCTTATGTTTGGAATTATGAAGCATCATGCTCCTATCTATCTACACGCTAAGTTTGAAGAAGCCTATAGCTTGAGATCCTGCGAACGACGACGCCAGCTTTCGATGCAGCTCTTAACCCAGCAACATAAGACAGCGGCCTTTAGAGGGAGCTTCCGCTACGCTGCATCGAAATGCTGGAACAACATTCCACCGCCCATAGGGAACCTAAAATATCTGTTCACTTTTAAATTAAAGTTAAAAAAAAATTGGCTTACCTGGCAAAAGGAGCAGGAACCTCTCAGGCATGATACGAGTGCTATTTAATATACGTGTACCTAAAGAATCTGTTTATTATGTATTTTATATCTGTCTATTATTGTCTTAATTTTTCTCGCAGGTTAGTCTATAAGTGATGATTTTAGTTTTAGATGGTTAAAATTCATATTTCCTTAATTTTATTTATTTTGTTTTGTAAGTAGCTGCAACACTTCCGCTTTTTTATAAATATTAATTAATTTGTAACTCCTCGGTCCCATAGGCCCCAGCAGAAAACCAGCGCAGGTTTTTAACGCCTGCATAAGCTGAGTTGGGACCATTTTGTAGCTAAAACTAAAATAAGTATATTATACTGTCATTTTGTATTTTTTATTAGTTATGTTACGGTTTTTAATTTATATCTTAGCTGCAAATAAACGTTTTGATTTGATTTGATTAAGAAGTTTAAGGTGTCGGAGTCGGCCGGAAAGATTATGGCTACGATTTTTTGGGATTGTGAAGGAATCCTATTGATCGACTACAAAGAAAAGGGTGACAACATTACCGGAGAATATTACGCAAGAATATTGGAGCAATTAAAGGAAGCCATCCAAAACAAATGGCGGGGGAAACTGACAAGAGGCGTGTTGCTTTTGCAAGACAACGCACCAGTTCACAAGAGCAGAGTTGCGATGGCTGCTCTAGACCGGTGCGGCTTTGAATCACTCGTCCACCCACCTTACAGCCCGGACCTGGCCCCCAGCGATTATTATTTATTTCCAAATTTGAAAAAGGATCTAAGGGGGAAAAGTTTCAAGACGATGAAGAAGATAAGGTGACGATTTTGGATCATTTTGAGGGCAAAGAGAAAAAATATTTGTTTGATGGTATACATAAGCTTATTTCTAGATCTGAAAAATGTATTAAGCTCAAGGGTAATTGTAAATACTAGTATAATTTTCTTTGTTAACTAATGATAAATATATATTGTTGCAGGTTACCGCTTATTCCGTTTTACTATGTTTGCACAAGGATTTTCATTTACAGTAACTTTCCTATATTCGTTGTGTAACCAATTATTGCCGGATTTATACATTAAAAGTAAGTGTAAAGCTTTCTTCCGATCTTGTTTTAAATTTTATTATCGTCTTTTCCTGATTTATTTTTACGGTAAAGCCAAAACTAAGAGTTGTCCTTTTTCAGATTAAAAATTCCGAAATTTTCAAAATCGGTCATTTAATTGCCGGAGTATTCGACGAACTTACATACAGCCGAACATAGAACTTTCCCCTTTTTCCGACGTCGGTTAAGAACTAGCTTATGGCTCGTGGCTTCGCACGCGCTTTTTCTATGTGCTTCCCCGGGATGTTATTTCATTTCCCTGCGCAATTTTCTAATGATATTATCTTCAGCCCCTTTGATTGTGAAACTGCTCTGCTAGAATAAATTTGAGTCAAAGTACACAATAACATTGCGGCTTAATCAATCAATTTCTGTTGCTCCACGATAGATATACTAGGATTTCAGGCATTAGACACCTCAAAAATTTCATGGGCTCAAAAGTCTGAGCGTGGAGAAGCTAACAGAGTAAAGTAAACGTATGATTCTTCCACAGTCATAGCTGCGTGTGCTGGGGTGTGTATAGGAACGCTCAGCACAATAGTCCAATGTGTCGGGCTGTTTCTATCGGGTCTGCACAGCGGCGTCCTAAAAGGAGGAATCATCCTGGTTTTATGTTCAAAGCCAGCCCGGATAGTAACCATAATGCCAACGACGCGCGCACGTGCGTACTCATCGCCGCTTTGTCGATTGCAAATACATACTAAATTGATGTCAAAATACGGAAGATTACTTCTGTAGAAAAGTTTTTTTAGAAGATTAGTGTTCTCGTGGATAACCACGCACACGGTAAGTAACTGTGCACTCATACTTAGAAAAGAAAGTGAGGCGTCATCGCAGCGCGGCCGTGTTGGACGCGTGGGTTCAAGAACAAAACCAGCGCGAATTTATAACTTCTATACTTTTAAATTATAATTCATTATACATACTTATTATTTTATTAATGGCCCAATATTTTATGAAATAAAATTTATATTTATTATAAATAACTTATTTATCGGGCAAGTGTACTCGGCAACTGTCAATAAAAATATTTTTTACGCTTCACTTATGTATTTTTTTGCTTGTCTATTTATGCTTCGTTGAAAATAAATTTGAAGTAAATCCTGTTACTGTTGGAGAAACACCTTCATGCTCTACACCTTATCCTTTATGGGTATAGAGGTTGACCTTTGATATCTGTCTAGATCTATTAAGTGACATGTTGTTTATCTTAGTTACAGTTTATTCAACTGTCTGAGTGTCGTTGTATCCTACTATTTTCTAAGTTCATTTAATACACGTTATAACCAAATTCCACTGTGCCTATCACTCTGCCACGTTATCCCAACAAAGGTTATGGGCCCAGATGACAAAATAGGCAGACAGCGAGTATTTAAAATAAACGTTGTGTAGGTATGTGAAAAGACAGCCATGTCGGACATACGTATCGAGTTGTTGAACAGAGACAACTTCGATAGCTGGAAAATCCAGGTAGAGGCACTTCTAGTAAGAAACGATTACTGGGAATACGTAAGCGGTGAGAAACCAAAACCGAAATCCACATCTGTAGCCGTTGATGGTGTATCATGGGAGGCTAGTGATAGTAAGGCTAAGTCTGAGTTGATACTGGCTATAGATCCGAGTGTAGTTCGTCGCGTAAAAAAGGCGACGACTTCACGAGAGGTATGGTTGACGCTGGAGAGAATGTTTGCGTCCAAAGGGCCTGCGAAAAAGGCAACCCTGATGAAAAGGCTCATGTTACACAAGATGAGCGATAAGCAGAAAGTGAGCGAACATCTCGATTATTTCTTTGAGGCAGTGGACAAGCTCGAAGAGATGGATATCAAAATCCACGATGACCTGATAGCGATCATGCTATTGTATAGTTTGCCTACGTCATACGAGAACTTTAGATGTGCTATTGAATCTAGAGATGAGCTTCCAAAACCAGAAAATCTGAGAATAAAAATTCTTGAAGAAGAAAATTCGAGAAGTAACCAGGTTGAGAGTATGGAAGGAGCAATGTATGTAGACAAACATAATCGGAATAAAGGGCGCGGAACAAAAGCAACATTTAAATTTAAATGTTTTAAATGTCACAAATTTGGTCACAAAGCATCGGACTGTAAAGTGAAAAAACAACCTATGTCTGAAACTAAAAATGTAGAGTCGTGTACAAATGTTGAAACAGAAGCTTTTACCACTCATCAATTTTCAGATTCCTTCGCGGTTGATTGTAATCGTCGTGAGGAATGGCTTTTCGATAGTGGATGTACTAGTCATATGTGCAACGACGTAGCAAGGTTTGATGAGGTATTGCCTTCATGTGATCAGCTAAAATTAGCCACCGATTCATTAGCAACAATACAAGGTAAGGGAGTCGTTAAGTTAACAGCATGTAATAATGATTGTACGCGTAATATTCAGTTGAAAGATACGTTGCTAGTTCCCGATTTACGTAGTAATTTAATTTCAATCGCGAAACTTACTGATAGCGGGCATACAGTTACGTTCAAAAGTGATTCAGCCCATGCAGTGAAAGATGATGAGGTCATGCTTACCGCTGACCGGCGCGGTGATTTATATTACTTAAAGAAATCAGGGAATGCATCAGTATCGGCAGTGTCAGGAAATAATGATTGTGATTTATTTGAATGGCATGAGCGTATGGGACATTTGAATGCTAGGGATTTAACTAAATTACTGAAAGAAAATGGTGTAAATTTTTCAAATATAAACTTGTATGATTGTGATGTGTGTGCTAAGGGAAAGATGACCAGATTGCCTTTTGCGAATTCCGGGAAACCCTGCAATGAGAAGTTGCGAATAATTTATTCCGATGTGGTCGGTCCAATGAGAGTTCGTTCGAACGGAGGAAATATTTATTTCGTGACTTTTGTCGATGATTGTACTCGGTGGTGCGAAGTTTTTATGTTGAAAAATAAGACTGACGTACTGACAAAGTTCAAGGTTTTCAAGTGTCAGGTTGAAAATTTGACAGGTATGAAAATAAAATATTTTCATAGTGACAATGGCGGAGAATATAAAAATAAGCTTTTTGATAAATTTTTACAAGAAAATGGGATTACTCGGAGATTTACGACGCCATATACACCCCAAAGTAATGGCATTGCAGAGAGGATTAATCGCACACTTTTGGAAAAGGCACGGTGCATGCTTATATCGTCAGGATTACCGGCAAGTTTTTGGGCGGAAGCGGTAGCAACTGCATGTTACATAAGTAACAGATGCCCAACTAGCAGTTTAAAAGGTAAGATTCCGTATGAAGAATGGTTTGGTACATCTGTACGTATTGACCATTTAAGAACATTTGGTTCAAAAGTACATGTTTTAGACAAAGAGCCAGGGAAAGATAAATTTGCAGCACGTAGTGTCGTTGGAGTTTTTGTAGGCTATCCAGCCGAGGCTACAGGATATAAAATATGGCTACCGGAGAAACGGCAGTTCATAGTGTCGAGGGACGTGAGGTTTCATGATAAGGTGTTACCTGTGAGTCAAAATAAGCTCGAATATTTAAATGAAGAACCTGTGGAGCCTGTTAATACAAATAACTCGACGAAGAGAACTGTGGAGTTTGAAATCCAAACTGAAAAACAGTGTAATGTGCCTTTGATAAATGTAAGACCAGAAATCCCATTGATTAATGAAACAATCATAGAACAAAGCGATGAAACTGGTGATGACTCTGAACCCGTAAATAGAAATGTAACTATGAAAAGAGGTCCTGGAAGACCGAGGGTAGAGAGAGGTCATGTTGGTCGTCCGCGTAAGGTATATAATATGATTGAAGTAGAGAATGAAGTAACAAGTGATTCTACGGATGATTTTGTTGATAGCATTGACTTTGCTGGAGCTATTGAGACAACGTTGAAAAATGCTTTGAATAGCGAAGATAAAGTGGATTGGGAAGAAGCTATTGCATCAGAAATAAGAAGCCTTGTGAAGAATGATGCATGGAAAATTGTTAAAAAGCCACCAAATCGTGATATCGTTGGATGTAGATATGTATTGACAACAAAGTTAAATGTTGATAAAACAGAGAAGAAGAAAGCTAGACTTGTTGCAAAAGGTTTTAGTCAAGTTCATGGAATTGATTATCATAAAACTTTTGCGCCAGTCGCTAGAATTGCAACTGTCCGATTGTTAGTGGCACTTGCTGCCGAAATGAGCATGGAGATAGATCAAATAGACATTAACACAGCTTACCTCAATGGAGACTTGTACGAAGAGATATATATGAAAGTTCCAGAGCTACTAGAAGAAAGTTTAGTAAAGCTAGTGAAGACCGATGAAGCTAATACCGATATAGGTCGAAGGGCAGAAAAAATGCTGAAAGACATAAAAGCGGGTGGTAATAGCTGTCTTTTGAAGAAATCTTTGTATGGACTAAAGCCAGCTGGCCGACAATGGAATATCAAACTTGATACAAAGTTGAAGGAGTTGGGACTTAAGCCAACAGTGAACGAACCATGCTTGTACCATAAAAAGAACAAAGATGACCCAGACCTTTTCGTAGTAGTGTATGTCGATGACATTTTGATTGCGTCGCAAAAGAGAGCAGTCATAGACAAGTTCAAGTCAGACTTGAAGAAAAGATTCGAGTTGAAAGATTTTGGTACAGCAACGTTTTGTCTTGGAATCGATATTAAGAAAAATGGAAATGAATTTCATTTATCACAAGAGAGGTATATAAATGAAATTCTGAAGAAATATTCCATGGAGAACTGTAATCCTGTGAAAACCCCTATGGAGACAGGCAAACCAGTGATAAGTCAAAAAGAAAAAGTTGAAAGGAAATTCCCCTATAGAGAACTTATTGGAGCACTCATGTATTTAAGTGTGTCAACTAGGTTAGATATAGCTAATGCTACAGCAAAACTAGCACAGTTTGCGGACAATCCGACGGAAACGCATTGGAAGGCCGCAAAGAGGATCCTTCGGTACTTAAAAGGTACATTACATTATGGTTTAATTTTTAAACCTACTGGAAAATGTATATATGGATATTCGGATGCCGACTGGGGTAATTGTACCGAAGATAGGCGATCATTTACTGGATATATTTTCGTTTTAGGTGGTGCGGGTATTTCCTGGTGTTCGCAAAAACAACGCATTGTGGCTACATCGACGTGTGAGGCTGAGTTCGTTAGTTTAGCGGAGGGTATGAAAGAAGCCGTGTATCTAGATAGTCTGATGAGAGAACTAGGCCTACACAAATTCTGTAAGGTAAGAATGCATGCTGATAACTTAAGTGCTATTTACCTTGCTGAGGATCATGGTGTTTATCACGCGAAGAGTAAGCACATCGACATAAGACACTTCTTTATTAGGGATGTACTGCGTGATAATACCAACATAACGTTGGAGCATTTGGCAACGGATAATATGCTGGCAGATATCCTCACCAAACCTTTGCCTCGCGTGAGACATGAGTTTCTTATAAATGAGCTAGGCTTGTGTTTGCTAAAGTGACTTTAAGAGAGTGTTAAGAGCATTCGTTGAGGGGGTGTGTTGGAGAAACACCTTCATGCTCTACACCTTATCCTTTATGGGTATAGAGGTTGACCTTTGATATCTGTCTAGATCTATTAAGTGACATGTTGTTTATCTTAGTTACAGTTTATTCAACTGTCTGAGTGTCGTTGTATCCTACTATTTTCTAAGTTCATTTAATACACGTTATAACCAAATTCCACTGTGCCTATCACTCTGCCACGTTATCCCAACAGTTACCACGCGAGCATATGCAATCTAATATTAATAGTTTGGAATACATTTTTTATTTATTAATACTTATTTATTATTGCAGTTAACAATGGATAAGTGGCTAATAAAACGCACATCTAAAGATGCAGGTGGCGGAAGTCCTAACGCATCAGAAATCAAAAGAATTAAACACGTAGTTCTTGACAACAGTGTCGCCTCAGATTCTACAATGACAACTACTGTTACGAGTAATATAAGTCGTGAAAACAATGCCGCCACTTCAAGTACTAGTAGTGATATTACTATCGATGACAGCAGAGCAACATCTAGTCCCACTTTAACTATTAGTCATAACAGCGATGATTGTAGTTCAACAGCCACATCTACCTTACACATCGATACAGAGAGTGACACTTCAACTTCAACTAAACAAGCAACAGCCGTTACGGGGCAGTGGTCCAACTGCTCTGTCCAATTAGTTGGACTACGGGCCTTTACTAGGGGTCGTGGTCCAACTATCTTTGCAGTTGGACCACGGCACCATAGTAGAGTTCCCAGGTCCAATTAAAACAATTTCAAATAATACAACTGCAATTATTGTAACCACAGCACCTTTTTAATTAAATAATTAGTTTTACAACGTTTTTGAAACAGAACTTAATGTTATGTCCTTCAACCAGAGTAATGTACGAGTAGGTTTATACGATACCTCCCCCTCCACCATCAAGGAGAACAATTATGTCAGTGAGTCAGTCAGTCAGTCAGTCAGTCAGTCAGTGGTTATTTAGCTTTATAGAATATAATAATGTAGACGAGTGAGAGTGGCTCAGATATGATCTAAAGAGGTTTGATAATAAGTACTGGCTGTTATCAAATTGCATTAAATAATATATTCGACTTGACATTGTCATCATTGACTAATCAATCAAAAACCAGATCCTTGTCCTATCCTTACAGTATACTTATATAAAATAATCCCTATTCACAAATCTGAATAAAAATGGATGAAGACGTGTCGCCTGCGAATATTTACGTCGAAAGAAAAGGTGGAAAAGTACTGTTACGAGAAGGCTACGAATATTATAAAGTTCGAGAATATAAAAATGGAAATGCTTACTGGAGATGTTCGAACAAAAAGAAAAAACGTTGTAGTGGATCGGTTATAATTAGCGTGCGTATTAACCATTTCATTATTTATACGATTTCTTATTTCCCATGACCATTTTATTATTATTCTATTAATATTATTTATTCTTTCGTTATCTAATTAAAGCTTTTTTGTATGAATTTTTAGCAAAAAGAGAAAATAGTGAAACATTCGGTTCATTCCGAAAATTGCTGTGCAAATATAATTGGGAATACGATTTCTATGTCAATGGACAACTTAAAAAAGCAAGTACAAGTTTCTGATGAGCCTATCCCAAAATTATATAATGAGACTTTAGCTAAATACAAAAACTCTACTTATGACATACTAACTGCATTTCCATCGTATTCAAATGTGAAGCATGGTCTTTATAATACAAGAAACCTATCACTGGGTATTTCCAAAACAGTATTTAAAAATTTGGAAGAAGTGGAAGTACCTTTAAAATTTGTGGACTTCTTATTGGCTGATTATAATTTTGAAGGAACACGTGTAATAGTATTTTGTTCTTTAAGAGCAAGAAATATGATGGGCCAATTAAAAGAGTTTTTTGTAGACGGAACATTTCGCTGCTGCCCCGCACCATTCATACAATTACTAAGCATATTTGGTGAAAATGGAAGCACAAGTGAAACAACTAACGTTGTGCCCCTACTTTATGCTTTGCTGAGTGACAAAAAGCAATCTACGTATTTTGCTTTATTTGAAATCTTACGATCACAGTTGAAATGGGATCCACGAAAAATTCATTGTGACTTTGAAATATCTCTTCTTAACAGTATTAAACAATTTTGTACTACTATTACAATTGTGGGCTGTTACTATCATTGGTCGCAATGTATCTGGAGGAAGGCAAAGTCATTGGGTCTCTCAAAAACTAAATCAAAAAAAGACAAGCGAATTGTGTCGCTGTGCTCAGTGTTACCACTTTTGCCGGCTGAAAAAATATTAGAAGGATGGAATTACATAAAATATGAAATAAATGATGGATCTAACAAATTGATTGAGTATATCGAGCATTATTGGATAAAAAAAGATTTTGCCAATTTTTCACAATTGGTAAGCGTGTTTAATGAGAGACATCGAACCAATAACGTTTTAGAAGGTTCGCATGCAAAACTAAGTAGATGCATAAATGCGAAAAATAAAACCTTACTGCGACTTTTGAATGTTTTAGAGAAGTTCTCAACATTATCAATATGTGACCAGACAAGACGTAAAAGGCGTAAGATTCAAATTGAGAACGACGACTATATAAGAGAAATACAACTTCAAATGATCACAGGTGAAATAACTATAGGCCATGCTTTAGAAAAATTACGGTGATATATTATTATTACCTAAAAACATTTGTTGTTCCAGTTTTGTTTTGTTATTTTTTTAAGAGAAAAGGACATTTAAGTTCTGTTTCAAAAACGTTGTAAAACTAATTATTTAATTAAAAAGGTGCTGTGGTTACAATAATTGCAGTTGTATTATTTGAAATTGTTTTAATTGGACCTGGGAACTCTACTATGGTGCCGTGGTCCAACTGCAAAGATAGTTGGACCACGACCCCTAGTAAAGGCCCGTAGTCCAACTAATTGGACAGAGCAGTTGGACCACTGCCCCGTAACGGCAACAGCTACATCGGAGACAACTGGGAAGCGTAAACGCATTTTTAAAGAATCGTACATCCAGTTTGGTTTTAAATGTACAGATATGATTTTTATATTGTTTATTTATTAAAATCAGTTCAGCCGTTCTTCAGTTATTAATGGTGTTAAGTAAATAAAACTATGTACTTTGTTAGAAATAAATAGATTTGATACTAATTTAATGCTTAAAATTTCACTTGTCTAACTGCTTATTATGTAAGCCCAAATTAATAGTAAGATATTGATTTGTAATGGATCTAATTATTTTCAGCAATAATGCCAGCTCCGGTTTATGGGCCAGGAAATATTTACGCGACTTACCCAGAAAAACTAGAAGTATTGGAGAAAAATGATGTTGTTATCGTTGTAGAAAACGAAACAGCATTTTTCCAATGCAAAATAAATTCAGAGTTAAATCCAACGTGCACTTGGCACAGGAATGGAATGCTAATACATAACACCGAAAGGACGACGATAGCGAATGCTGGAGAGTGGCAATGAGTTTATTTTAAGAATGCCAAAGTCTCTGACCATGGGGCTATATATCCTCATCACCTATTTGTTTATCCTAAAAAAATATTCTATGGTGTTTCTCACCATAATCAGTATTATTTAAAAATGGGCGTACAAAAACACTTGAGGAACACATGTTAAGGTGTTACTATTGGCCAAACGCTGGAAATGGTGGCTACATTTGGATTTGACACGGAAGAGTATTTTTGGTTTAAAAATAATAAAAAGCTACATAATGATAACAGAACAAGGATGAAAAATCACGGTACCAGAGCCTGCCTGACAATAACAGAGGCGAAAGCCTCTGACACTGGAATGTAATACGTTTTGGCGATAACGGATTACGGGTATTTTTCCAGCTTTGCCGATGCTATAGTTGGAAAACCCAATCAAAAAAGACCGCTCCTCCCCTTCATCGAAGAGAATCCCCCCGAAGACATCGAAGGGTACATAGGAGAACAAATACAGATTAGCGCCAAAGTCCAGATAGATGAATGTAGCAAAATACGATGGATGAAAAATAATGTTGTTATAGTCACCAACGAAATCCTTCCAATAGATTTCGGCAATAATTATATAGGACTAAATATTCCGTCTCCAAAACTAACATCAACAGGAGTATACAAACTTATTATGGCTAGTAGCGCAAATTCACAAGTCGTCAGCATTACCCGTTAAAGTAACCGGCGAGTGTCTTATTGCTTACATGGTGCACTTTACTCGTGTTTCTATCATAACTTATAATATTCTGAATGTTTTAGAGCCACCGCCATCGTATCGAAGGGAAGTGATTGTGGTGCAAAATTTAAAATCGGCAGTGGCTTGTTGCGGAGCACAAGTGGCATTCGACTCCCGGTTTGATTTAGAAAACTTGTCATATCTCGTCGTACTATGTGGTCTGGCACATCGGTCCATATAAAGTCGTACGAACAAACAGTTTATTCAACGTATCTATCACGACAATTATGCATCTTGAGAACTTGCTGTTTCCTAATGATAGGTATATCCTTTGTTCCACAGGTGATTTGTGGTTGTGACCAGTTCATTCTGTTTATAAAAAGATTCGATCCGAGCATGGCGGGGGAGGTGATATGTGAACTCCGCAGGGCACACATAAACCGTGCATCGGTGAAAGTTAGTTGCGCATACGCGCATTTAACTTGTGTACCTCTGTGCGTGATATTCGACAGCCCCAGTCCCATTTAATCAGCAAATTGGTCCTGTCTGTCTCCAATTATTCGTCGTGGCACAGAGTTTAAGGAGAACTCGGATCCACGCCTTCAGTATTTTATTTATTTATTTGATTTACCGATGGATCGGCCGACAAGGACCTGTAGGGTGGCCTGCCGTTTACCTGATATGACGCCACTTGACTACAGTACCCGGCGATAAATAATGCACATCGACCTTTGGAAAGAGACAATCGGCTAATTTCGGCTTCATAGAGCGTTATCTCTGTCGCACGAAATACAAACAGTCCGGTATCTATTAGGAGCTGTTGAAACAATTGTGATTTGCTTCTTTTGATAATTTTTTATTCTTTGTATAAAATACACCAATTTTTCTATAAGTGTTGGCTTAGGTTGAAGTAAAATAAATAAAAAAAAACATATTCACATAGAAAAATTAATATTGGAAGATGCTCGTCTGAAGAAGAAACAGCTTTCTGAAATAGTAGGAGTATCAGACACAACCATCATAAGGATCCTACACGATCATCTTAGCATGTCAAAAGTCAGTACGAGATGGGTGCCAAGAATGCTCACGCTGCTGCACAAGCAACAAAAAATCGAAGCGTCAAAGCACTTTTTGGAGCTGTGTAGTGAAGAATCTACACCTATTTTGGAGCGGATTGTTACCGAGGATGAAACTTGGGTTCATCACTTTGAACCTGAGTCCAAACAGGAGTCGATGCAGTGGCATAAAAAGGGCACACCACCCCCTAAGAAGTTTAAGGTGTCGGAGTCGGACGGAAAGATTATGGCTACGATTTTTTGGGATTGTGAAGGAATCCTATTGATCGACAAAATATTTGTTTGATGGTATACATAAGCTTATTTCTAGATCTGAAAAATGTATTAAGCTCAAGGGTAATTATATTGAAAAGGTAAAATAGTTTCGTTGTTTTAATTTCATTATAACCCCTCCATTCCGCGGACTTTTGGACCTCCCCTCGTGACAGTGCTTGTGACAGAGCTTACACATTTGCTCCCCTTGGAGTCGAGACCCTAGGTCCGTGGGGTACCGAGGCTCTTCGGGTTTTCAAAAAACTATCTGAGCATCTGGTCGTAGCGACGCGTGACCCGAGAGCTGGTGAATATCTGGCACACCGTATCAGCATTGCCATACAGCGTGGCAATGCAGCCAGCGTCTTGGGGACGCTTCCGACTGGTGTTGATATGCATCAGTTGAGCTATCTGTAGACTGTTTGCAACAGTCAGCAGTTAGCTCAATTGTTTCAATTGTAAATACTAGTATAATTTTCTTTGTGAATAAAGTTATTTTTTGTTAACTAATGATAAATATATATTGTTGCAGGTTACCGCTTATTCCGTTTTACTATGTTTGCACAAGGGTTTTCATTTACAGTAACTTTCCTATATTCGTTGTGTTACCAATTATTGCCGGATTTATACATTAAAAGTAAGTGTAAAGCTTTCTTCCGATCTTGTTTTAAATTTTATTATCGTCTTTTCCTGATTTATTTTTACGGTAAAGCCAAAACTAAGAGTTGTCCTTTTTCAGATTAAAAATTCCGAAATTTTCAAAATCGGTCATTAAATTGCCGGAGTATTCGACGAACTTACATACAGCCGAACATAGAACTTTCCCCTTTTTCCGACGTCGGTTAAGAACTAGCTTATGGCTCGTAGCTTCGCACGCGCTTTTCCTATGTGCTTCCCCGGGATGTTATTTCATTTCCCTGCGCAATTTTCTAATGATATTATCTTCAGGCCCTTTGGTTGTGAAACTGCTCTGCTAGAATAAATTTGAGTCAAAGTACACAATAACATTGCGGCTTAATCAATAAATTTCTGTTGCTCCACGATAGACATACTAGGATTTCAGGCATTAGACACCTCAAAAATTTCATGGGCTCAAAAGTCTGAGTGTGGAGAAGCTAACAGAGTAAAGTAAACGTATGATTCTTCCACAGTAATAGCTGCGTGTGCTGGGGTGTGTATAGGAACGCTCAGCACAATAGTCCAATGTGTCGGGCTGTTTCTATCGGGTCTGCACAGCGGCGTCCTAAAAGGAGGAATCATCCTGGTTTTATGTTCAAAGCCAGCCCGGATAGTAACCATAATGCCAACGACGCGCGCACGTGCGTACTCATCGCCGCTTTGTCGATTGCAAATACATACTAAATTGATGTCAAAATACGGAAGATTACTTCTGTAGAAAAGTTTTTTTAGAAGATTAGTGTTCTCGTGGATAACCACGCACACGGTAAGTAACTGTGCACTCATACTTAGAAAAGAAAGTGAGGCGTCATCGCAGCGCGGCCATGTTGGACGCGTGGGTTCAAGAACAAAACCAGCGCGAATTTATAACTTCTATACTTTTAAATTATAATTCATTATACATACTTATTATTTTATTAATGGCCCAATATTTTATGAAATAAAATTTATATTTATTATAAATATCTTATTTATCGGGCAAGTGTACTCGGCAACTGTCAATAAAAATATTTTTTACGCTTCACTTATGTATTTTTTTGCTTGTCTATTTATGCTTCGTTGAAAATAAATTTGAAATAAATCCTGTTACCACGCGAGCATATGACGAAAAATCTAATATTAATAGTTTGGAATACATTTTTATTTATTAATACTTATTTATTATTGCAGTTAACAATGGATAAGTGGCTAATAAAACGCACATCTAAAGATGCAGGTGGCGGAAGTCCTAATAACGCATCACAAATCAAAAGAATTAAACACGTAGTTCTTGACAACAGTGTCTCCTCAGATTCTACAATGACAACTACTGTTACGAGTAATATAAGTCGTAAAAACAACGCCGCCACTTCAAGTACTAGTAGTGATATTACTATCGATGACAGCAGAGCAACATCTAGTTCCACTTTAACTATTAGTCATAACAGCGATGATTGTAGTTCAACAGCCACATCTACCTTACACATGAGAGTGACGCTTCAACTTCAACTAAACAAGCAACAGCTACATCGGAGACAAATGGGAAGCGTCAACGCATTTTTAAAGAATCGTACATTCAGTTTGGTTTTAAATGTACAGATATGATTTTTATTTTGTTTATTTATTAAAATCAGTTTAGCCGTTCTTAAGTTATTAATGGTGTTAAGTAAATAAAACTATGTACTTTGTTAGAAATAAATAGATTTGATACTAATTTAATGCTTAAAATTTCACTTGTCTAACTGCTTATTATGTAAGCCCAAATTAATAGTAAGATATTGATTTGTAATGGATCTAATTATTTTCAGCAATAATGCCAGCTCCGGTTTATGGGCCAGGAAATATTTACGCGACTTACCCAGAAAAACTAGAAGTATTGGAGAAAAATGATGTTGTTATCGTTGTAGAAAACGAAACAGCATTTTTCCAATGCAAAATAAATTCAGAGTTAAATCCAACGTGCACTTGGCACAGGAATGGAATGCTAATACATAACACCGAAAGGACGACGATAGCGAATGCTGGAGAGTGGCAATGAGTTTATTTTAAGAATGCCAAAGTCTCTGACCATGGGGCTATATATCCTCATCACCTATTTGTTTATCCTAAAAAAATATTCTATGGTGTTTCTCACCACAATCAGTATTATTTAAAAATGGGCGTACAAAAACACTTGAGGAACACATGTTGAGGTGTTACTATTGGCCAAACGCTGGAAATGGTGGCTACATTTGGATTTGACACGGAAGAGTATTTTTGGTTCAAAATAATAAAAAGCTACATAATGATAACAGAACAAGGATGAAAAATCACGGTACCAGAGCCTGCCTGACAATAACAGAGGCGAAAGCCTCTGACACTGGAATGTAATACGTTTTGGCGATAACGGATTACGGGTATTTTTCCAGCTTTGCCGATGCTATAGTTGGAAAACCCAATCAAAAAGACCGCTCCTCCCCTTCATCGAAGAGAATCCCCCCGAAGACATCGAAGGGTACATAGGAGAACAAATGCAGATTAGCGCCAAAGTCCAGATAGATGAATGTAGCAAAATACGATGGATGAAAAATAATGTTGATATAGTAACCAACGAAATCCTTCCAATAGATTTCGGCAATAATTATATAGGACTAAATATTCCGTCTCCAAAACTAACATCAACAGGAGTATACAAACTTATTATGGCTAGTAGCGCAAATTCACAAGTCGTCAGCATTACGCGTTAAAGTAACCGGTGAGTGTCTTATTGCTTACATGGTGCACTTTACTCGTGTTTCTATCATAACTTATAATATTCTGAATGTTTTAGAGCCACCGCCATCGTATCGAAGGGAAGTGATTGTGGTGCAAAATTTAAAATCGGCAGTGGCTTGTTGCGGAGCACAAGTGGCATTCGACTCCCGGTTTGATTTAGAAAACTTGTCATATCTCGTCGTACTATGTGGTCTGGCACATCGGTAATATATATAATATATAGCTCAAGGGTAATTGTAAATACTAGTATAATTTTCTTTGTGAATAAAGTTATTTTTTGTTAACTAATGATAAATATATATTGTTGCAGGTTACCGCTTATTCCGTTTCACTATGTTTGCACAAGGGTTTTCATTTACAGTAACTTTCCTATATTCGTTGTGTAACCAATTATTGCCGGATTTATACATTAGATCCTTGCGGGATCTTATGAGAAACAATAAAATTTTCGGTGGTAGTTATTATTTTTGCTGGAGACTCAAGGAAAATCCCTCCCGTTGTTCCGAACGCAAAAACAAATTCAGACATTTTAAATGCATCCGTCAAAACGTCTCCTCTTTGGCAGAAAATTAGATCTTTTTCATTAGTAACTTCACACAGATGTCACGATAGGGATTAACAGTGAATTTATATTAAATATTGGCTCTAACCTCGTACCCACAGTAGATTTTCCACTGGCTAATCTTAAAAATGTATTGATCATTGATCAGTAATATATGTAGATACAGTAGATGAACTTGAAGAATTAGTAGATTTTGTTTTTCTATCATTAGAAGAGCCCAATGAATGTATTCACCGAGCAATATTTTGCACTCGCAACGAGGCCGTAAAAGATATAATAATTTAATATTAGATAAATTAGAGGGGGAGGTAGAGCACTTTTACTCGATAGATAAAATAGGCAACGATCGTGCAGATCAACTATATTTTAGGCCTGATACATTAAATACCTAATTTAAATCCGAAAGGTATCCCAGAGCACGACCTCAAATTAAAAATAGGATGCATATGCATGATAATTCGAAATATCAGTTTTAATGACGGTCTTGTAAATGGTACAAAAGTAATAGTAACAGGAACAACGCATCTTTTGGTTAGAGTTAGAAAATTAAATGATCCCGATGACCATTTAATTCCGCGAATATTATTTAAACAATTAGTACAAACAGTCCTTTTGAAATGTTGCGCCGTCAGTTTCCTCTACAGTTATGCTACGCGATGACAATCCATAAAAGTCAGGGTCAAACGATAGCTTGCGTCGGTTATGTTTAGCCACGGGCAGCTTTACGTCGCTTTAGGTAGAGTTACGGCAAAACAAAATATTAAAGTTCTAATGCATTTCTAACGAGTTATAAATGGCAAACCGTACGCGGTATCGAATTACGATTCTTAAATCATTTTCAAAATCCAATGTGGCTGACATTTTTTTTTTCCCGTCAAACGCCAAACATCATATTTTTTATTATTTTTGTTATGACTTGACATTTAACATCAAATTAAACTAGAATATAGGTGTTCCTGTCTAATAAATAACTAACCATATTTCTTCACATGATAGGGACCTCCCACCAAGGAGATGCACGATTCACAGGTAATAACTCACAGTGTATGGCCATGGCTACATGTGCCGCGATCTATTCAGTCGCGAAATATCGAATATTCGAGAGTAGAGTTGATATACGAGGGGAGGTCCAAAAGTCCGCGGAACGGGGGGGAAGGGATGCAGGACCTTTTTTTAGTATGTCGCTAATTAGGTACTCATTAAGGGAGTACATGTTAATTTTTAGCCCTTTGACTTCATTCGTTTACGAGATATCGCCCTGCAAACAAGTCAATCCGGAAAAAAACTGCAACTATGGAGCAAATTGAGTTTCGTGCCGTTATAAAGTTCCTTACCAAGCAAGGAAAACCTCCACTTACCATAATGAATGAGATGGCAGCCGTTTATGGAGATCAGTGCCCTGGTAAAACCATGATTTACAAGTGGCATGGTCTTTTCAAACAAGGCAGAGAGTCGATTGAAGACGACTCCCGCCCAGGACGGCCGGCTGAGGACACCGGATATCGATGAAAAAGTTGAAAAATTAATATATATATAATATATAGCTCAAGGGTAATTGTAAATACTAGTATAATTTTCTTTGTGAATAAAGTTATTTTTTGTTAACTAATGATAAATATATATTGTTGCAGGTTACCGCTTATTCCGTTTCACTATGTTTGCACAAGGGTTTTCATTTACAGTAACTTTCCTATATTCGTTGTGTAACCAATTATTGCCGGATTTATACATTAGATCCTTGCGGGATCTTATGAGAAACAATAAAATTTTCGGTGGTAGTTATTATTTTTGCTGGAGACTCAAGGAAAATCCCTCCCGTTGTTCCGAACGCAAAAACAAATTCAGACATTTTAAATGCATCCGTCAAAACGTCTCCTCTTTGGCAGAAAATTAGATCTTTTTCATTAGTAACTTCACACAGATGTCACGATAGGGATTAACAGTGAATTTATATTAAATATTGGCTCTAACCTCGTACCCACAGTAGATTTTCCACTGGCTAATCTTAAAAATGTATTGATCATTGATCAGTAATATATGTAGATACAGTAGATGAACTTGAAGAATTAGTAGATTTTGTTTTTCTATCATTAGAAGAGCCCAATGAATGTATTCACCGAGCAATATTTTGCACTCGCAACGAGGCCGTAAAAGATATAATAATTTAATATTAGATAAATTAGAGGGGGAGGTAGAGCACTTTTACTCGATAGATAAAATAGGCAACGATCGTGCAGATCAACTATATTTTAGGCCTGATACATTAAATACCTAATTTAAATCCGAAAGGTATCCCAGAGCACGACCTCAAATTAAAAATAGGATGCATATGCATGATAATTCGAAATATCAGTTTTAATGACGGTCTTGTAAATATGGTACAAAAGTAATAGTAACAGGAACAACGCATCTTTTGGTTAGAGTTAGAAAATTAAATGATCCCGATGACCATTTAATTCCGCGAATATTATTTAAACAATTAGTACAAACAGTCCTTTTGAAATGTTGCGCCGTCAGTTTCCTCCACAGTTATGCTACGCGATGACAATCCATAAAAGTCAGGGTCAAACGATAGCTTGCGTCGGTTATGTTTAGCCACGGGCAGCTTTACGTCGCTTTAGGAAGAGTTACGGCAAAACAAAATATTAAAGTTCTAATGCATTTCTAACGAGTTATAAATGGCAAACCGTACGCGGTATCGGATTACGATTCTTAAATCATTTTCAAAATCCAATGTGGCTGACATTTTTTTTTTACCGTCAAACGCCAAACATCATATTTTTTATTATTTTTGTTATGACTTGACATTTAACATCAAATTAAACTAGAATATAGGTGTTCCTGTCTAATAAATAACTAACCATATTTCTTCACATGATAGGGACCTCCCACCAAGGAGATGCATGATTCACAGGTAATAACTCACAGTGTATGGCCATGGCTACATGTGCCGCGATCTATTCAGTCGCGAAATATCGAATATTCGAGAGTAGAGTTGATATACGAGGGGAGGTCCAAAAGTCCGCGGAACGGGGGGGAAGGGATGCAGGACCTTTTTTTAGTATGTCGCTAATTAGGTACTCATTAAGGGAGTACATGTTAATTTTTAGCCCTTTGACTTCATTCGTTTACGAGATATCGCCCTGCAAACAAGTCAATCCGGAAAAAAACTGCAACTATGGAGCAAATTCAACAACTACAAATGAACAAAGACAAAACATGTATTCTAACCAATAGTATAAAGACACCTATACAGATACAGGAACATACCATAAAATATGTTGATGAGTATGTTTACCTCGGTCAAAACATTTCTTTCAGTAACCAAACACTCACAGAAGTAGAAAGGAGAATTAAATTAGCCTGGAACAAGTATTGGTCACACAAACAGATATTTAAAGCCAAAATTCCAATGACCATCAAAAAAACAGCTATGGAAATGTCTGTCCTACCGACTCTACTATATGGCTGTCAGAACTGGGCTCTATCAAAAAAGGTTATCACTAAAATACAGGTATTTCAAAGGGCAACAGAGCGGAGTATGCTAAATGTCAGGCTAAAAGACCGCATCAAAAATTCAGACTTGAGAAAGAGAACCCAAATAACCGACGCAGCAACACTAGCTTGCCAACAGAAGTGGAGATGGGCAGGGCACGTGGCACGGACAACAGATGGGAGATGGACGGAGCGCATCCTACACTGGTACCCGCGCGACGCCGATGCCCGGCGCGCGCGCGGCCGTCCCCGCCAGCGCTGGAGAGATGACATAGAGGACGTGGCCGGCGTCACGTGGTCACGACACGCCGCAGACCGTACATTATGGAAATGGATGGAGGAGGCCTTCACCCGAAGATGGGTGTCCTAATCAGAATAATAATATATAAAAATTATGCATGACATTACAATTATAATTTATTTTAGGTACTAATTCAGTTAAAATTTATATTTACTCACACATGTTTAGTAAGATTTGGAAAATAAAGGCTTATTATTATTATTATTATTATTATTATTATTATGGAGCAAATTGAGTTTCGTGCCGTTATAAAGTTCCTTACCAAGCAAGGAAAACCTCCACTTACCATAATGAATGAGATGGCAGCCGTTTATGGAGATCAGTGCCCTGGTAAAACCATGATTTACAAGTGGCATGGTCTTTTCAAACAAGGCAGAGAGTCGATTGAAGACAACTCCCGCCCAGGACGGCCGGCTGAGGACACCGGATATCGTTGACAAAATTGAAAAATTAATATATATAATATATAGCTCAAGGGTAATTGTAAATACTAGTATAATTTTCTTTGTGAATAAAGTTATTTTTTGTTAACTAATGATAAATATATATTGTTGCAAGTTACCGCTTATTCCGTTTTACTATGTTTGGACAAGGGTTTTCATTTACAGTAACTTTCCTATATTCGTTGTGTTACCAATTATTGCCGGATTTATACATTAAAAGTAAGTGTAAAGCTTTCTTCCGATCTTGTTTTAAATTTTATTATCGTCTTTTCCTGATTTATTTTTACGGTAAAGCCAAAACTAAGAGTTGTCCTTTTTCAGATTAAAAATTCCGAAATTTTCAAAATCGGTCATTAAATTGCCGGAGTATTCGACGAACTTACATACAGCCGAACATAGAACTTTCCCCTTTTTCCGACGTCGGTTAAGAACTAGCTTATGGCTCGTAGCTTCGCACGCGCTTTTCCTATGTGCTTCCCCGGGATGTTATTTCATTTCCCTGCGCAATTTTCTAATGATATTATCTTCAGGCCCTTTGGTTGTGAAACTGCTCTGCTAGAATAAATTTGAGTCAAAGTACACAATAACATTGCGGCTTAATCAATAAATTTCTGTTGCTCCACGATAGACATACTAGGATTTCAGGCATTAGACACCTCAAAAATTTCATGGGCTCAAAAGTCTGAGTGTGGAGAAGCTAACAGAGTAAAGTAAACGTATGATTCTTCCACAGTAATAGCTGCGTGTGCTGGGGTGTGTATAGGAACGCTCAGCACAATAGTCCAATGTGTCGGGCTGTTTCTATCGGGTCTGCACAGCGGCGTCCTAAAAGGAGGAATCATCCTGGTTTTATGTTCAAAGCCAGCCCGGATAGTAACCATAATGCCAACGACGCGCGCACGTGCGTACTCATCGCCGCTTTGTCGATTGCAAATACATACTAAATTGATGTCAAAATACGGAAGATTACTTCTGTAGAAAAGTTTTTTTAGAAGATTAGTGTTCTCGTGGATAACCACGCACACGGTAAGTAACTGTGCACTCATACTTAGAAAAGAAAGTGAGGCGTCATCGCAGCGCGGCCATGTTGGACGCGTGGGTTCAAGAACAAAACCAGCGCGAATTTATAACTTCTATACTTTTAAATTATAATTCATTATACATACTTATTATTTTATTAATGGCCCAATATTTTATGAAATAAAATTTATATTTATTATAAATATCTTATTTATCGGGCAAGTGTACTCGGCAACTGTCAATAAAAATATTTTTTACGCTTCACTTATGTATTTTTTTGCTTGTCTATTTATGCTTCGTTGAGAATAAATTTGAAATAAATCCTGTTACCACGCGAGCATATGACGAAAAATCTAATATTAATAGTTTGGAATACATTTTTTATTTATTAATACTTATTTATTATTGCAGTTAACAATGGATAAGTGGCTAATAAAACGCACATCTAAAGATGCAGGTGGCGGAAGTCCTAATAACGCATCACAAATCAAAAGAATTAAACACGTAGTTCTTGACAACAGTGTCTCCTCAGATTCTACAATGACAACTACTGTTACGAGTAATATAAGTCGTAAAAACAACGCCGCCACTTCAAGTACTAGTAGTGATATTACTATCGATGACAGCAGAGCAACATCTAGTTCCACTTTAACTATTAGTCATAACAGCGATGATTGTAGTTCAACAGCCACATCTACCTTACACATCGATACAGAGAGTGACGCTTCAACTTCAACTAAACAAGCAACAGCTACATCGGAGACAAATGGGAAGCGTCAACGCATTTTTAAAGAATCGTACATCCAGTTTGGTTTTAAATGTACAGATATGATTTTTATTTTGTTTATTTATTAAAATCAGTTCAGCCGTTCTTCAGTTATTAATGGTGTTAATTAAATAAAACTATGTACTTTGTTAGAAATAAATAGATTTGATACTAATTTAATGCTTAAAATTTCACTTGTCTAACTGCTTATTATGTAAGCCCAAATTAATAGTAAGATATTGATTTGTAATGGATCTAATTATTTTCAGCAATAATGCCAGCTCCGGTTTATGGGCCAGGAAATATTTACGCGAATTACCCAGAAAAACTAGAAGTATTGGAGAAAAATGATGTTGTTATCGTTGTAGAAAACGAAACAGCATTTTTCCAATGCAAAATAAATTCAGAGTTAAATCCAACGTGCACTTGGCACAGGAATGGAATGCTAATACATAACACCGAAAGGACGACGATAGCGAATGCTGGAGAGTGGCAATGAGTTTATTTTAAGAATGCCAAAGTCTCTGACCATGGGGCTATATATCCTCATCACCTATTTGTTTATCCTAAAAAAATATTCTATGGTGTTTCTCACGGAAGATTTGACACGGAAGAGTATTTTTGGTTTAAAAATAATAAAAAGCTACATAATGATAACAGAACAAGGATGAAAAATCACGGTACCAGAGCCTGCCTGACAATAACAGAGGCGAAAGCCTCTGACACTGGAATGTAATACGTTTTGGCGATAACGGATTACGGGTATTTTTCCAGCTTTGCCGATGCTATAGTTGGAAAACCTCAATCAAAAAGACCGCTCCTCCCCTTCATCGAAGAGAATCCCCCCGAAGACATCGAAGGGTACATAGGAGAACAAATACAGATTAGCGCCAAAGTCCAGATAGATGAAGGTAGACACATGAAACTTTCTTTAAGTAAGTAACAGTTCAACTTCAATACCAATATTACCAATGAATACCTACTAAAATAAAATGAATTAGAAAATTTATGGGGGTCTCCAAACAGTTGGTGTTTTGAGTGTTTCGTTTGAGAAAAAAGGTTTGAACGATGGGACGAAACCCTCCGCGTGCGAGTATACTCGCACTTGGCCGGTTTATTAAAATAAAGTAAGGAAGTTGTGTTTGTATTGTAAAATAAGCTGCTCGTGCATGTATTTTTCTAGGATCCCCCCTCTGGCCTCTCATATCACAGATTAGATCTCAAGCGAGGACTCACTTTCTTAAAAATATCAAAAAAAATTCTAAACAACTTGAAGTTGTAGAAGTAGAAGAAGGCTTCTTTTGTTGACCTAAGTCAGAATGTGAAAAAAGCTCAGTTTCTCAAAGTTGACAGAGGCTTACAAGTAACATGATAATATAAATAAATTATTTACAATTGCAACAATTGAGCTAACTGCAGACTGTTGCAAACAATCTACAGGTAGCTCAACTGATCCATGGTAACTTGTTTAATTTCGCATATTTGCCAGAATGGCTGGTTTAAATTTTTTATTGTTTCTTTTCCTTTCAGGCAGCAGTTCTGTACGGGTCATCATATGTGTTGGTGGCACTAAGCGTGGATAGATGTGACGCCATCAAAAACCCTATGAACTTCTTGAGAAGCTGTGAGTAATATTGGTGATAATTACATATCCCTTAGCTTAGCTACTTAGACCATAGCCCTATAATTAGTTTCTTTCTGGTCAGGATTAAACCAACTCCTGACTCAAAACACTTTATTTGAAAGGATCTTTTAGACTCTGTTTCGTGCTGAGTCGATGTTTGCGAGATGACTGAATGGACAAGAATGGTATGACGTTTTTTGATGCGTTATTTATTAAGTCCTATTCAAACCTACGCGATCTACGCTAACCAGAGCGGTAGCGATAAAATTCGGCAGGGTTCGCATGTCATCCCGTCGGACATTTTATGTACCGCATACTCAGCTTCCTTTCGATGCTATGCTATAGTTGGAAAACCCAATCAAAAAGACCGCTCCTCCCCTTCATCGAAGACAATCCCCCCGAAGACATCGAAGGGTACATAGGAGAACAAATACAGATTAGCGCCAAAGTCCAGATAGATGAATGTAGCAAAATACGATGGATGAAAAATAATGTTGATATAGTAACCAACGAAATCCTTCCAATAGATTTCGGCAATAATTATATAGGACTAAATATTCCGTCTCCAAAACTAACATCAACAGGAGTATACAAACTTATTATGGCTAGTAGCGCAAATTCACAAGTCGTCAGCATTACGCGTTAAAGTAACCCGTGAGTGTCTTATTGCTTACATGGTGCACTTTACTCGTGTTTCTATCATAACTTATAATATTCTGAATGTTTTAGAGCCACCGCCATCGTATCGAAGGGAAGTGATTGTGGTGCAAAATTTAAAATCGGCAGTGGCTTGTTGCGGAGCACAAGTGGCATTCGACTCCCGGTTTGATTTAGAAAACTTGTCATATCTCGTCGTACTATGTGGTCTGGCACATCGGTAATATATATAATATATAGCTCAAGGGTAATTGTAAATACTAGTATAATTTTCTTTGTGAATAAAGTTATTTTTTGTTAACTAATGATAAATATATATTGTTGCAGGTTACCGCTTATTCCGTTTCACTATGTTTGCACAAGGGTTTTCATTTACAGTAACTTTCCTATATTCGTTGTGTAACCAATTATTGCCGGATTTATACATTAGATCCTTGCGGGATCTTATGAGAAACAATAAAATTTTCGGTGGTAGTTATTATTTTTGCTGGAGACTCAAGGAAAATCCCTCCCGTTGTTCCGAACGCAAAAACAAATTCAGACATTTTAAATGCATCCGTCAAAACGTCTCCTCTTTGGCAGAAAATTAGATCTTTTTCATTAGTAACTTCACACAGATGTCACGATAGGGATTAACAGTGATTTTATATTAAATATTGGCTCTAACCTCGTACCCACAGTAGATTTTCCACTGGCTAATCTTAAAAATGTATTGATCATTGATCAGTAATATATGTAGATACAGTAGATGAACTTGAAGAATTAGTAGATTTTGTTTTTCTATCATTAGAAGAGCCCAATGAATGTATTCACCGAGCAATATTTTGCACTCGCAACGAGGCCGTAAAAGATATAATAATTTAATATTAGATAAATTAGAGGGGGAGGTAGAGCACTTTTACTCGATAGATAAAATAGGCAACGATCGTGCAGATCAACTATATTTTAGGCCTGATACATTAAATACCTAATTTAAATCCGAAAGGTATCCCAGAGCACGACCTCAAATTAAAATAGGATGCATATGCATGATAATTCGAAATATCAGTTTTAATGACGGTCTTGTAAATGGTACAAAAGTAATAGTAACAGGAACAACGCATCTTTTGGTTAGAGTTAGAAAATTAAATGATCCCGATGACCATTTAATTCCGCGAATATTATTTAAACAATTAGTACAAACAGTCCTTTTGAAATGTTGCGCCGTCAGTTTCCTCTACAGTTATGCTACGCGATGACAATCCATAAAAGTCAGGGTCAAACGATAGCTTGCGTCGGTTATGTTTAGCCACGGGCAGCTTTACGTCGCTTTAGGTAGAGTTACGGCAAAACAAAATATTAAAGTTCTAATGCATTTCTAACGAGTTATAAATGGCAAACCGTACGCGGTATCGGATTACGATTCTTAAATCATTTTCAAAATCCAATGTGGCTGACATTTTTTTTTTCCCGTCAAACGCCAATCATCATATTTTTTATTATTTTTGTTATGACTTGACATTTAACATCAAATTAAACTAGTCTTACCAAACATCTTATGAATAAGGCGGGGCCGGGCGGTTTGCTATAAATAACAGCGCGCACCTGGACTCGCTTTCACTCTGCGCGTGGCGTTCGGCGGTGACGGTTGTGCTCAGGAACAATAAGTGTACCAAGTAATTTTGTATGTAGATAAATGATTGTTTAGTTGATTAGGTAAATTAATATTGTCTTTTTAAAAAATTAAATTGGTGTTTGAATTGTAAAATCAGAAGTGGGATAGATTTGGGCTATATGCGCATTTCTATCCCGCCCTTTACTTTTGCTTTAGTCCATCCGACCTAATTTTTGTTTTGCCACGTAGATTCTGGTGTGATTTTAGGTTAGTGTTACTTACACGTGGTGATTATTATTTGGGGTAAGTCCGATTTATTTTCAAGAGTGAGAAATTTATGTCAAGTGATACACGTGGTGTTTATTATTTCGGGTAGATCCGATTTATTTTCAAGTGAATTACGTTATCATGTCAGGGAGGTCTGGTAGGTCGAGGGAACGTGATTCTGTTCACAGGCCACGTCGTTCAAGAACAAAATCACGTGGTCGTAGGGCCCGTGAACATCATAGTAGCCCTAAAAATCGCAATAATCCTTCGGCTAGTGCGGAGATTCGTTCCGCAGACCGAAGAAATATATTGACTAGGCATCGTGAAACTACACAAACGCCGTCCGCCAGTCCACGTAGGTCTCGTGATAGGTCCCCCGATCGAGGGAATAGCTCACGCAACGAGATTTTAGATCGTATTCTTTTGAGATTGGACGCTATCGAAGATAGGGTAATAGCATCTCCGTCGCAACCTGAAACCGAACGCCACGCGTCATTGGGTCATCCACCGGTTTCGTCAACTCCAGTTGGAGAACAAACCACGGGGTTGTCGATACCGACGGATGTAACATTAGTTTCGGACAACGTGCCGACCAGGTCTAGCGTTGGGGATGAGGCTAATAGGTTTATACACCGGTCTCTTTCCCCCGTTCTACAGGAGCAACGCATAAAACACTGCATTTCATAATGTTATGTACCTAACTATCGATTGTATTACGATGTTTATATCCTCGAGATTTAATTACTATGTAGTTTCCTCTTCTTATTGTACTGGGCTTCGCATAATTATTATAGGAGCTGGAGAAATTATAAACCTAAAATTAAAAGAGTAGAAACACATTGCCATGGAAACAGTTCTTCCGTCTCGCTCCCGCGGCTCATCATTCCCATCGCAGTTGTATACGATGTGCAGCCATCGCAACATCGAATTATTTTAAATTCGCGTATTTCGTATAAAGTCGTGTTAAATATCAGTGGAAATGTGAAAAAGAAAACGCAGTGATAAAGAAAGATCCAGCGATGCAGAGACCAGCTGAAAAGCCGTCTGCAAGACTCATCATCATTGACGGAAGATGAAGGTTAGTCCCTAGGTTTTCTCTTGTCTGGTTTTCTATCATCGTTTCTTTGTTAATAACAATAGTAATAGCCTCGATCCACTATTCAAGAGACTCTCGCTAGGAAGTTGGATCAAGGGCCAGATTCAAAAGGCGGTACTCCTGGACTCGGCGGGCATCGTCAGGAAGTTCCTCTCTCTGCAGCCCTAGTCACCGACCGCTTGAAAAAGGCTTCGCAGCGGGTGATTCACCGTGCCGATATATTTTTTATTGTAGAATAGTTTTATAATATTTTATTTTCTATAGTAAAAATGTATTTTATAGACGAGATTGAAGAATAAATGAGTGTCTAATAATATTAATATAATAATAAACGTTTATTTCAAAAGGTCTTAACACTGAGTACATTACAGTGTCTTAGACCTAGTTAAACAGTCCTAGTTTCAACACCTCGCTAAGTTCGAAACTTGTAATGTAGACGCGAGGGATCTCTACCTCGGCCATAGCTTACTTATCTTTTTATAAAGTGCAGGTTTTTAGATACTTTTTAAACAAAGAAAATGTCATGAAATTTAAATAAAGAAAATGAAAGAGAAAACACAGATAAATAAAAAAAAATTGGTTGCCTGTAAAGTCGGTATACGGGCGAAAGTTTTACGTGACAACGACCGTAACGCAGTTTCTTGAAGTGTCACCCGGCAAACCAATTTATAAGACGTTGTCACGTCAAAAAGAAAAAGTGAAAACAAAATTATAAGCAGTAGATGTTTAAGTTTCAACAACTTTAACTTTTTTTTGTTCAATCTTTATTATATTTGTAGTTACGGTAGCGCCGACTGCCTCGTTGATCTAGCGGATAGCTTGTTCACCTGCTGATTATGAGGTCCTGGGTTCGAATCCCGGGTCGGGTCAAATAAATTTTATTTATTCGGTTTTGCAATAAGTTATTCCGGTTTGGTTTTGAGCTAAGTGTTGGATGCCAAAAAATATTGCTGGACGATAAATAATATCGTAATCAGAGTATTCCATTCTAGCGAGATAAACCCTTACCCTTACCATTGTTTGGTGATTGGCGTGTCTTCTACAGTCTATCTCCCATTACTTAATAATTTACAATAGGAATTTTGTTACAAATTATTTTTTTACTCAATCCGGACATAAGGTCGATCGGTCTACCCAAACCTAAATTGGCACGGTTTACATCTACTCTTATTTACGTTTCTTTGGCAACTGCAGACTGCATTATTTCAATATTTCTTTTTTATTGCAGCTTACAAAATAAGCACACAGAGAAGTAAAATTTTTAATGTGGTTTTCTGCATCTGTTCTAATGTTCTATAGATTCTGAGAATTATACTTTGTTTTTCTTTTCATTTTCTTATTAATTGGACACCTTATCTATTTTAATTGGACACCTAAAAAAGCGGCAAGCATTAATTCTATTGCTGCATTGATACTTGCGAAACTGATAGATTCAAAACCTAAGCATTTTTATGTATCGCCCTTTGACCCTAGTGTTCATGACTTCGATTTGTGGTGCGCTGAGGTTGATCAAGGTAAAATTATAAATAACTGGGACGATCGTGAGTGTCTTGGGCGAGTAGGTGGCTGTTTACGCGGGGATGCCAAAACATGGCTAAGCGAATGGGTATCAAGTGACAGGTCATGGAGTAATTTCAAAGCCGAATTTCGGTCACTATGCCCACGGGAAGTTGATGTAGCTTCAGTTTTATACGATGTGATGAGCAAAAGCTCTAATGATTTCTCTACCTACGCCGAATATGCGCGTAAGTCTCTCTTGAGACTGAATATAGTGAAAGGTCTTTCCGATGAGTTAAAAACCGCCATTGTCATTAGAGGCATTGGTGATCCCCACGTTAAGGCAGCAGCCACAAATGCTAAACTTTCGTCAAAAGATTTAGTCGAATTCGTATCAATCTATACGAAACCAAAATTGCCCAACAAATCAGATAGCACTCAACGTACTCAGGCTCATTCTCAAAAACGCGATCATTCAAAGAGCGATAGGAACGTAAAATGTCACCAATGTGGGCAATTAGGTCATAGGCAGTGGTTTTGTCCAAAGAAACCCAAAACTGAAGCAAAGCCTTCCCATCAGGAATCTGCTGCTTCTAAAACTAACTCCACTCAGGCAGGTTATAAGGACAGGTCTAGCAGGCAGTGCACTTTTTGCAAACGCAAGGGACATTTAGTTGAAACTTGCTTCCAGAAGCAGCGATCAGATGCGAACAATAATAAGAAAACCAATGACTCGAATTTTCCTTCAGAATCGAGTCCCAGCACAAAAACTTAATATCAGCTATAGTTCAAAATGTACCCGTTGATATTATGATTGACAGCGGGTCAGATATTTCACTAATTTCTGAGTCTATTTTGAAACGTTTTTCGTTTAATAAGATTCCCACTTACAGATTGATGAGAGGTATAGGTAGCCAGGAAGTTGAATCAACCTCTTACATATCAACAATTTTGGAATTTCCTGAGGTTTCACTAGAAGTAGACTTGTACGTAGTACCACCTCATTGTATTAATGCTTCAATTTTGATTGGTACAGATATTTTAAATCGGAAAGGAATAACGTATATTCGAACTAACACAGAGCAGAAGCTAATTCGCTCTGATAGCCCTTCTTTAGTGCAACAAGTTGCTACTGTAGGCACGGATTCGATTAAAACATCGCTAGCAGGTGAAAATAGGGAACGCTTACTGGACATAATTAATGAGTTTTCTGGTTCTTTCATTACTGGCACAGCAACTTCCACGGTAAATACAGGCAGTATGGAGATTAAATTGACAACAAATGCACCGATAAGTCAACGTCCATACAAGCTTTCTGTAGATGAAAAGAATAGGGTTCGTGTAATAATTAATGACTTACTTAGTAAAGGGATCATCCGTGAATCTCAATCAGCATACGCAAGTCCTGTCATTCTTGTCAAAAAGAAAGATGGGAGTGACAGGATGTGCGTCGATTATAGGGCCCTTAATGCGATAACTGTTAAGGAGAGGTATCCGTTACCTCTCATAGACGATCATATAGACAAGTTAGGGAGCTTTAAGCTATTTACGAGTCTTGATATGGCCACAGGGTTTCATCAACTACCACTTAAAGATGATGATTCGATCAGTAAAACAGCTTTTGTTACCCCGGAGGCTCATTTAGAATTTGTAAAAATGCCCTACGGGTTAACAAATGCTCCTGTAGTCTATCAGAGGGTCATAACCAAGACGTTAAAACGATTTATTGATGCTGGCACGGTACTTACTTATATTGATGACGTCTTGATCATGTCCAATACAGTTGAGGAAGGTTTGAGCATATTGCGTGAAGTACTGCAAGTACTGACAGATGCAGGTTTTTCAATAAACTTAAAGAAGTGTAGGTTTCTAGATCCAGAGATTGAATATTTAGGAAGACTTATTGGGCATGGTCAGGTGCGGCCGAGCCCATGTAAGGTAGAGTGTCTGTTAAACTCGCCCAAACCTACTAATGTAAAAGAGATTCGACAATTCTTAGGTCTAGCAGGCTATTTCCGGCGCTATATTTCAGGATATGCTTCTAAGACGTCTTGTATAGCTAGACTGCTTAGAAAAGGTGAACCTTTTGTTTGGGGCTCAGAACAAGATAAGGCTAGGGAATATATTTTACAATGTCTGACAAACGAACCAGTTTTAGCGATCTTTGACCCCAGTTTGCCTACGGAACTCCACACGGATGCTAGTGCTATAGGATTGGGTGCAGTTTTACTCCAGGAGCATTCCGGTAAGAAAAAGAGAGTCGTTGCTTATTTCAGTAAATCCACTCAAGGGGCTGAATCCAGATATCATAGCTACGAGCTTGAGACGCTAGCAGTTGTTCGAGCACTCCAGCATTTCCGTCATTATTTGATTGGTGTCAATTTTAAAATAGTGACGGATTGCAATTCTTTAAAGTTAACAGAACGAAAAAGAGACCTGCTGCCTCGCGTCGCACGCTGGTGGGTATATCTACAGGATTTTCAGTTTACTTTAGAATACAGAAAAGGGTGTTTAATGCAACATGCTGACTTTCTGAGCCGGAATCCTCCTGCAGACGTCTCACACATTCGAAACCCCAATAACTGGGCTAAGATCGCTCAAACTGCAGATGAAGAATCGCAAGATCTAATGTCAAAGCTAAGAGAAGGACAGTTAGATACTACTAGGTATGTAATTAAAAATGATTTGTTATATTACAAGTACTTGTCAACTGGTGAGGAGCCCTGATACCTGTGTTTTATTCCAAAAGGTCATAGACTCAGTTTGTTGAGGGTGTTTCATGATGACCATGAACATATTGGTATCGATAGAACAATAGATTTAATTTTACGACATTTCTGGTTTCCTAGTCTACGTCAGTTTGTAAGAAAATACGTAAGTCATTGCCTTATTTGTTTATCTCATAAAAAGGTACCTAGGGCTTCTCAGCTACCGATAGAATCTTGGACAAAGCCCGAGATCCCGTTTAATGTCATACACACTGATGTCCTCGGACCACTTCCTGAATCCAATGGGTTTAAGTATGTTCTTATCATAATTGATGCTTTTTCCAAATATAGTCTTTTGTACTCATTATATAGACAGGATGCAGACGAACTCAAGCGAGTATTTTCTAACGCTGTATCGCTATTTGGAACTCCAGCTACGATTGTGTGCGACCGTGGCAGAATGTACGAGAGTACCGCGTTTAAAGACTGGGTGGACGACCTTGGTTGCTCTTTACATTTCATTACCCCAGGTATGCACCGTGAAAATGGTCAGGTAGAGAGATACTGTAGGACGGTCCTTAACATGCTGCGCATTGAGGTTGGTAATAAGGGGTCAGAGTGGTCAAGTGTACTCTGGAAGGTTCAACTGACTCTAAATATAACACGACAAGCTACTGTTCAAACGTCACCCCTACAGCTACTAGTGGGTTTGGATGCTGCTACCCCAGTCATCAGGTCTTTGGTGCGCGATGTAGCGCTAGATAGTCCCCATCCAAACAGAGAGGCTCTTTTAACACTTCGAAGACAGCGTGCTACTGAGCTACTAAATGCTAATCAACAACGCCAAGACGAATATGTAAATAAGGGACGAAGACAACCACGAGTTTTTAATGTTGGTGATCTTGTCTTTGTTAGCAAGGTGTCTCAAAGCACAGGGAAGTTGGACTCCGGCATGCGTGGCCCATACAAGGTCGTGCGCGTCTTACCTCACCATCGCTACAAACTTGAACTGATGGCAGGGTCTTATGGCAAACAGACGGAGTCAGCTGCTGAGCATATGGTGCTATGGCGTGGTGAATGGACGCCGGACACTTGCAGAGCCTTCTTTGGGAACGGTTAGTGAATAGACATCGTATGAACATGCAACGAGCTCTATGTCACCTTTTGTGAATGGCTTCGGCTGTGTCACCTTTTGTGAATGGCTTCGGCTGTGTCACCTTTTGTGAATGGCTTCGGCTGTGTCACCTTTTGTGAATGGCTTCGGCTGTGTCACCTTTTGTGAATGGCTTCGGCTGTGTCACCTTTTGTGAATGGCGAAAGCTATGTCACCTCTGTGAGAGACTCTAGTTGGCTATGTTAATGTTTTATGAGCCGTGTGTGAATTTCACATGGACATTAATGGCTAATGTGGGTTATTTCACCTTTACTACTCGTAAGGGGTGTATTATGGGAGATTGGAGTCCGGAATTTAATCACCTGGAATACACTTCCCTCCTTCTTGTTTTGTTTTCCTAATAGTTGGTTATACAACTGAGGTTACGTTATGCATTTGCTCACAATGTTCAGTATAGTTGCTTGTAAGGGCCGGAGTGCACACTTGCCTTCATAAGCTTATTTTCGTGATATCTAAACCTCTTTTACAAGAAGCTTAGTTGAAGTAACCTCAGTTGCCAACCAGGCTGATTGAATAAAATTGTTCATATTATTTTTGATTGCAGATAACCAAAATGATGATGATGACAACCAAAATGTTAACAATGACCGGACCAATGATGACAATGACCAAGATGATACCACGAGCATAGCCAAGGAGATCGTTGAGGACAACTCACAGCCAGGAACGGCCGTCTTACCAAACATCTTATGAATAAGGCGGGGCCGGGCGGTTTGCTATAAATAACAGCGCGCACCTGGACTCGCTTTCACTCTGCGCGTGGCGTTTGGCGGTGACGGTTGTGCTCAGGAACAATAAGTGTACCAAGTAATTTTGTATGTAGATAAATGATTGTTTAGTTGATTAGGTAAATTAATATTGTCTTTTTAAAAAATTAAATTGGTGTTTGAATTGTAAAACTAGAATATAGGTGTTCCTGTCTAATAAATAACAAACCATAATTTCTTCACATGATAGGGACCTCCCACCAAGGAGATGCACGATTCACAGGTAATAACTCACAGTGTATGGCCATGGCTACATGTGCCGCGATCTATTCAGTCGCGAAATATCGAATATTCGAGAGTAGAGTTGATATACGAGGGGAGGTCAAAAGTCTGAGTGTGGAGAAGCTAACAGAGTAAAGTAAACGTATGATTCTTCCACAGTAATAGCTGCGTGTGCTGGGGTGTGTATAGGAACGCTCAGCACAATAGTCCAATGTGTCGGGCTGTTTCTATCGGGTCTGCACAGCGGCGTCCTAAAAGGAGGAATCATCCTGGTTTTATGTTCAAAGCCAGCCCGGATAGTAACCATAATGCCAACGACGCGCGCACGTGCGTACTCATCGCCGCTTTGTCGATTGCAAATACATACTAAATTGATGTCAAAATACGGAAGATTACTTCTGTAGAAAAGTTTTTTTAGAAGATTAGTGTTCTCGTGGATAACCACGCACACGGTAAGTAACTGTGCACTCATACTTAGAAAAGAAAGTGAGGCGTCATCGCAGCGCGGCCATGTTGGACGCGTGGGTTCAAGAACAAAACCAGCGCGAATTTATAACTTCTATACTTTTAAATTATAATTCATTATACATACTTATTATTTTATTAATGGCCCAATATTTTATGAAATAAAATTTATATTTATTATAAATATCTTATTTATCGGGCAAGTGTACTCGGCAACTGTCAATAAAAATATTTTTTACGCTTCACTTATGTATTTTTTTGCTTGTCTATTTATGCTTCGTTGAAAATAAATTTGAAATAAATCCTGTTACCACGCGAGCATATGACGAAAAATCTAATATTAATAGTTTGGAATACATTTTTATTTATTAATACTTATTTATTATTGCAGTTAACAATGGATAAGTGGCTAATAAAACGCACATCTAAAGATGCAGGTGGCGGAAGTCCTAATAACGCATCACAAATCAAAAGAATTAAACACGTAGTTCTTGACAACAGTGTCTCCTCAGATTCTACAATGACAACTACTGTTACGAGTAATATAAGTCGTAAAAACAACGCCGCCACTTCAAGTACTAGTAGTGATATTACTATCGATGACAGCAGAGCAACATCTAGTTCCACTTTAACTATTAGTCATAACAGCGATGATTGTAGTTCAACAGCCACATCTACCTTACACATGAGAGTGACGCTTCAACTTCAACTAAACAAGCAACAGCTACATCGGAGACAAATGGGAAGCGTCAACGCATTTTTAAAGAATCGTACATCCAGTTTGGTTTTAAATGTACAGATATGATTTTTATTTTGTTTATTTATTAAAATCAGTTCAGCCGTTCTTAAGTTATTAATGGTGTTAAGTAAATAAAACTATGTACTTTGTTAGAAATAAATAGATTTGATACTAATTTAATGCTTAAAATTTCACTTGTCTAACTGCTTATTATGTAAGCCCAAATTAATAGTAAGATATTGATTTGTAATGGATCTAATTATTTTCAGCAATAATGCCAGCTCCGGTTTATGGGCCAGGAAATATTTACGCGACTTACCCAGAAAAACTAGAAGTATTGGAGAAAAATGATGTTGTTATCGTTGTAGAAAACGAAACAGCATTTTTCCAATGCAAAATAAATTCAGAGTTAAATCCAACGTGCACTTGGCACAGGAATGGAATGCTAATACATAACACCGAAAGGACGACGATAGCGAATGCTGGAGAGTGGCAATGAGTTTATTTTAAGAATGCCAAAGTCTCTGACCATGGGGCTATATATCCTCATCACCTATTTGTTTATCCTAAAAAAATATTCTATGGTGTTTCTCACCACAATCAGTATTATTTAAAAATGGGCATACAAAAACACTTGAGGAACACATGTTGAGGTGTTACTATTGGCCAAACGCTGGAAATGGTGGCTACATTTGGATTTGACACGGAAGAGTATTTTTGGTTCAAAATAATAAAAAGCTACATAATGATAACAGAACAAGGATGAAAAATCACGGTACCAGAGCCTGCCTGACAATAACAGAGGCGAAAGCCTCTGACACTGGAATGTAATACGTTTTGGCGATAACGGATTACGGGTATTTTTCCAGCTTTGCCGATGCTATAGTTGGAAAACCCAATCAAAAAGACCGCTCCTCCCCTTCATCGAAGAGAATCCCCCCGAAGACATCGAAGGGTACATAGGAGAACAAATGCAGATTAGCGCCAAAGTCCAGATAGATGAATGTAGCAAAATACGATGGATGAAAAATAATGTTGATATAGTAACCAACGAAATCCTTCCAATAGATTTCGGCAATAATTATATAGGACTAAATATTCCGTCTCCAAAACTAACATCAACAGGAGTATACAAACTTATTATGGCTAGTAGCGCAAATTCACAAGTCGTCAGCATTACGCGTTAAAGTAACCGGTGAGTGTCTTATTGCTTACATGGTGCACTTTACTCGTGTTTCTATCATAACTTATAATATTCTGAATGTTTTAGAGCCACCGCCATCGTATCGAAGGGAAGTGATTGTGGTGCAAAATTTAAAATCGGCAGTGGCTTGTTGCGGAGCACAAGTGGCATTCGACTCCCGGTTTGATTTAGAAAACTTGTCATATCTCGTCGTACTATGTGGTCTGGCACATCGGTAATATATATAATATATAGCTCAAGGGTAATTGTAAATACTAGTATAATTTTCTTTGTGAATAAAGTTATTTTTTGTTAACTAATGATAAATATATATTGTTGCAGGTTACCGCTTATTCCGTTTCACTATGTTTGCACAAGGGTTTTCATTTACAGTAACTTTCCTATATTCGTTGTGTAACCAATTATTGCCGGATTTATACATTAGATCCTTGCGGGATCTTATGAGAAACAATAAAATTTTCGGTGGTAGTTATTATTTTTGCTGGAGACTAAAGGAAAATCCCTCCCGTTGTTCCGAACGCAAAAACAAATTCAGACATTTTAAATGCATCCGTCAAAACGTCTCCTCTTTGGCAGAAAATTAGATCTTTTTCATTAGTAACTTCACACAGATGTCACGATAGGGATTAACAGTGAATTTATATTAAATATTGGCTCTAACCTCGTACCCACAGTAGATTTTCCACTGGCTAATCTTAAAAATGTATTGATCATTGATCAGTAATATATGTAGATACAGTAGATGAACTTGAAGAATTAGTAGATTTTGTTTTTCTATCATTAGAAGAGCCCAATGAATGTATTCACCGAGCAATATTTTGCACTCGCAACGAGGCCGTAAAAGATATAATAATTTAATATTAGATAAATTAGAGGGGGAGGTAGAGCACTTTTACTCGATAGATAAAATAGGCAACGATCGTGCAGATCAACTATATTTTAGGCCTGATACATTAAATACCTAATTTAAATCCGAAAGGTATCCCAGAGCACGACCTCAAATTAAAAATAGGATGCATATGCATGATAATTCGAAATATCAGTTTTAATGACGGTCTTGTAAATGGTACAAAAGTAATAGTAACAGGAACAACGCATCTTTTGGTTAGAGTTAGAAAATTAAATGATCCCGATGACCATTTAATTCCGCGAATATTATTTAAACAATTAGTACAAACAGTCCTTTTGAAATGTTGCGCCGTCAGTTTCCTCTACAGTTATGCTACGCGATGACAATCCATAAAAGTCAGGGTCAAACGATAGCTTGCGTCGGTTATGTTTAGCCACGGGCAGCTTTACGTCGCTTTAGGTAGAGTTACGGCAAAACAAAATATTAAAGTTCTAATGCATTTCTAACGAGTTATAAATGGCAAACCGTACGCGGTATCGAATTACGATTCTTAAATCATTTTCAAAATCCAATGTGGCTGACATTTTTTTTTTCCCGTCAAACGCCAAACATCATATTTTTTATTATTTTTGTTATGACTTGACATTTAACATCAAATTAAACTAGAATATAGGTGTTCCTGTCTAATAAATAACTAACCATATTTCTTCACATGATAGGGACCTCCCACCAAGGAGATGCACGATTCACAGGTAATAACTCACAGTGTATGGCCATGGCTACATGTGCCGCGATCTATTCAGTCGCGAAATATCGAATATTCGAGAGTAGAGTTGATATACGAGGGGAGGTCCAAAAGTCCGCGGAACGGGGGGGAAGGGATGCAGGACCTTTTTTTAGTATGTCGCTAATTAGGTACTCATTAAGGGAGTACATGTTAATTTTTAGCCCTTTGACTTCATTCGTTTACGAGATATCGCCCTGCAAACAAGTCAATCCGGAAAAAAACTGCAACTATGGAGCAAATTGAGTTTCGTGCCGTTATAAAGTTCCTTACCAAGCAAGGAAAACCTCCACTTACCATAATGAATGAGATGGCAGCCGTTTATGGAGATCAGTGCCCTGGTAAAACCATGATTTACAAGTGGCATGGTCTTTTCAAACAAGGCAGAGAGTCGATTGAAGACGACTCCCGCCCAGGACGGCCGGCTGAGGACACCGGATATCGATGAAAAAGTTGAAAAATTAATATATATATAATATATAGCTCAAGGGTAATTGTAAATACTAGTATAATTTTCTTTGTGAATAAAGTTATTTTTTGTTAACTAATGATAAATATATATTGTTGCAGGTTACCGCTTATTCCGTTTCACTATGTTTGCACAAGGGTTTTCATTTACAGTAACTTTCCTATATTCGTTGTGTAACCAATTATTGCCGGATTTATACATTAGATCCTTGCGGGATCTTATGAGAAACAATAAAATTTTCGGTGGTAGTTATTATTTTTGCTGGAGACTCAAGGAAAATCCCTCCCGTTGTTCCGAACGCAAAAACAAATTCAGACATTTTAAATGCATCCGTCAAAACGTCTCCTCTTTGGCAGAAAATTAGATCTTTTTCATTAGTAACTTCACACAGATGTCACGATAGGGATTAACAGTGAATTTATATTAAATATTGGCTCTAACCTCGTACCCACAGTAGATTTTCCACTGGCTAATCTTAAAAATGTATTGATCATTGATCAGTAATATATGTAGATACAGTAGATGAACTTGAAGAATTAGTAGATTTTGTTTTTCTATCATTAGAAGAGCCCAATGAATGTATTCACCGAGCAATATTTTGCACTCGCAACGAGGCCGTAAAAGATATAATAATTTAATATTAGATAAATTAGAGGGGGAGGTAGAGCACTTTTACTCGATAGATAAAATAGGCAACGATCGTGCAGATCAACTATATTTTAGGCCTGATACATTAAATACCTAATTTAAATCCGAAAGGTATCCCAGAGCACGACCTCAAATTAAAAATAGGATGCATATGCATGATAATTCGAAATATCAGTTTTAATGACGGTCTTGTAAATGGTACAAAAGTAATAGTAACAGGAACAACGCATCTTTTGGTTAGAGTTAGAAAATTAAATGATCCCGATGACCATTTAATTCCGCGAATATTATTTAAACAATTAGTACAAACAGTCCTTTTGAAATGTTGCGCCGTCAGTTTCCTCTACAGTTATGCTACGCGATGACAATCCATAAAAGTCAGGGTCAAACGATAGCTTGCGTCGGTTATGTTTAGCCACGGGCAGCTTTACGTCGCTTTAGGTAGAGTTACGGCAAAACAAAATATTAAAGTTCTAATGCATTTCTAACGAGTTATAAATGGCAAACCGTACGCGGTATCGGATTACGATTCTTAAATCATTTTCAAAATCCAATGTGGCTGACATTTTTTTTTTCCCGTCAAACGCCAAACATCATATTTTTTATTATTTTTGTTATGACTTGACATTTAACATCAAATTAAACTAGAATATAGGTGTTCCTGTCTAATAAATAACTAACCATATTTCTTCACATGATAGGGACCTCCCACCAAGGAGATGCACGATTCACAGGTAATAACTCACAGTGTATGGCCATGGCTACATGTGCCGCGATCTATTCAGTCGCGAAATATCGAATATTCGAGAGTAGAGTTGATATACGAGGGGAGGTCCAAAAGTCCGCGGAACGGGGGGGAAGGGATGCAGGACCTTTTTTTAGTATGTCGCTAATTAGGTACTCATTAAGGGAGTACATGTTAATTTTTAGCCCTTTGACTTCATTCGTTTACGAAATATCGCCCTGCAAACAAGTCAATCTGGAAAAAAACTGCAACTATGGAGCAAACTGAGTTTCGTGCCGTTATAAAGTTCCTTACCAAGCAAGGAAAACCTCCACTTACCATAATGAATGAGATGACAGCCGTTTATGGAGATCAGTGCCCTGGTAAAACCATGATTTACAAGTGGCATGGTCTTTTCAAACAAGGCAGAGAGTCGATTGAAGACGACTCCCGCCCAGGACGGCCGGCTGAGGACACCGGATATCGTTGAAAAAATTTAAAAATTAATATATATAATATATAGCTCAAGGGTAATTGTAAATACTAGTATAATTTTCTTTGTGAATAAAGTTATTTTTTGTTAACTAATGATAAATATATATTGTTGCAGGTTACCGCTTATTCCGTTTCACTATGTTTGCACAAGGGTTTTCATTTACAGTAACTTTCCTATATTCGTTGTGTTACCAATTATTGCCGGATTTATACATTAAAAGTAAGTGTAAAGCTTTCTTCCGATCTTGTTTTAAATTTTATTATCGTCTTTTCCTGATTTATTTTTACGGTAAAGCCAAAACTAAGAGTTGTCCTTTTTCAGATTAAAAATTCCGAAATTTTCAAAATAGGTCATTAAATTGCCGGAGTATTCGACGAACTTACATACAGCCGAACATAGAACTTTCCCCTTTTTCCGACGTCGGTTAAGAACTAGCTTATGGCTCGTAGCTTCGCACGCGCTTTTCCTATGTGCTTCCCCGGGATGTTATTTCATTTCCCTGCGCAATTTTCTAATGATATTATCTTCAGCCCCTTTGGTTGTGAAACTGCTCTGCTAGAATAAATTTGAGTCAAAGTACACAATAACATTGCGGCTTAATCAATAAATTTCTGTTGCTCCACGATAGACATACTAGGATTTCAGGCATTAGACACCTCAAAAATTTCATGGGCTCAAAAGTCTGAGTGTGGAGAAGCTAACAGAGTAAAGTAAACGTATGATTCTTCCACAGTAATAGCTGCGTGTGCTGGGGTGTGTATAGGAACGCTCAGCACAATAGTCCAATGTGTCGGGCTGTTTCTATCGGGTCTGCACAGCGGCGTCCTAAAAGGAGGAATCATCCTGGTTTTATGTTCAAAGCCAGCCCGGATAGTAACCATAATGCCAACGACGCGCGCACGTGCGTACTCATCGCCGCTTTGTCGATTGCAAATACATACTGAATTGATGTCAAAATACGGAAGATTACTTCAGTAGAAAAGTTTTTTTAGAAGATTAGTGTTCTCGTGGATAACCACGCACACGGTAAGTAACTGTGCACTCATACTTAGAAAAGAAAGTGAGGCGTCATCGCAGCGCGGCCATGTTGGACGCGTGGGTTCAAGAACAAAACCAGCGCGAATTTATAACTTCTATACTTTTAAATTATAATTCATTATACATACTTATTATTTTATTAATGGCCCAATATTTTATGAAATAAAATTTATATTTATTATAAATATCTTATTTATCGGGCAAGTGTACTCGGCAACTGTCAATAAAAATATTTTTTACGCTTCACTTATGTATTTTTTTGCTTGTCTATTTATGCTTCGTTGAAAATAAATTTGAAATAAATCCTGTTACCACGCGAGCATATGACGAAAAATCTAATATTAATAGTTTGGAATACATTTTTATTTATTAATACTTATTTATTATTGCAGTTAACAATGGATAAGTGGCTAATAAAACGCACATCTAAAGATGCAGGTGGCGGAAGTCCTAATAACGCATCACAAATCAAAAGAATTAAACACGTAGTTCTTGACAACAGTGTCTCCTCAGATTCTACAATGACAACTACTGTTACGAGTAATATAAGTCGTAAAAACAACGCCGCCACTTCAAGTACTAGTAGTGATATTACTATCGATGACAGCAGAGCAACATCTAGTTCCACTTTAACTATAAGTCATAACAGCGATGATTGTAGTTCAACAGCCACATCTACCTTACACATCGATACAGAGAGTGACGCTTCAACTTCAACTAAACAAGCAACAGCTACATCGGAGACAAATGGGAAGCGTCAACGCATTTTTAAAGAATCGTACATCCAGTTTGGTTTTAAATGTACAGATATGATTTTATTTTGTTTATTTATTAAAATCAGTTCAGCCGTTCTTCAGTTATTAATGGTGTTAAGTAAATAAAACTATGTACTTTGTTAGAAATAAATAGATTTGATGGGTAGGTCCCATTTGTTCTATGGAACATGACGTAATAGAACAATTTGAGAAAATATTGTCCCTATTTGTACTATAGAACAGTTTGTAATTTTTGTCTCAAATTGTTCCATAGAACAAACTAAGTACATAGGTATATAAACTTCTTGAAGTTGATATGTAAACTGGCCACTCGAGAATGATTTGCTACCACTTGTCTTAGTGACATTTTTGATTAGATGGTTACTCCCTAACAAAAATTATAATGCCGTAACGCACCATAACGGATTTTGAGAGAGCTGCAGTCGCAGGGTTCTTACTTATTTATTGTTGATTGTTTACAATGATTGGATTGGATCTTTGTTTATCGTAATGGAAATAAACGTAAATTTTGATAGTTTGAATTTTCTGCAACGGGGTCGTGGAAAAGTTTTACAGCATGGTGATAAAGAATATTACCTACAGACAAATTATACTAGAGGAATGTCATTATGGCGATGTATAAATTATCGGAAACTGAAATGTGTCGGAAGTATGAAGATTTCTATGGTGAGTTAATTATGTAAATAATATTTTTTTTCAATTTTCAGCTTTAAAAAGCTTTTTTATAAAATTTATATTTATTATATTTTTAGACGGAGAAATTAATAATGAAAAATAAACCACATCACATAAATTGTGTGAAAGACGAAACAAAAGAAATTACAAAAAACGTGATAGCAACGTGTGTCGAAGAAGCGGGTCTAGGGCAAGATACTGTGCCGAATGTGTACAAAAAAGTGGTGTCAACATTTCACGACAAAGGTATACATTTTATACAAAATATACCTTCATATAAACAAGTCAAATCTACGATTTATCGTAAAAGGAATGAACACTTTCAAGTTCCTTTGCTGTCTTGTAATGATGCATGTGTGTTAGAAATTCCCACTCAGTATACCGATATGCTACTTGCCGATTTTAACGATGAAGACAACCGCATTTTGCTGTTTTGTTCAAAAGAAGCCAGACGAATAATACCAAATATTAAAATAATACTACTTGATGGCACTTTCGAAGTTTGTCCTGCACCATTTACAGAACTTTACACCATGCATGGGGATTTAGGGAGTTCTGATGAGTTGACTAATATAATTCCACTCGTATATGTTCTGATTACCAAAAAAACAAAAGAAATGTATGTGCGTATGCTAGAATTGATAAAATCTACTATTCCGGGATTTTCACCGACAGAAATTATAACAGATTTTGAGAGGGCTGCAATCGCTGCTGTTCAGGAAGTTTTCCCAAATGCAAATTACCATGGCTGTTACTTTCATTTTACGCGAGCTTTACGACGAAAGGCGAAAAAACTGCATTTATCAAATGATATATTCTTGCAAAGAATTGTGTCACTTTGTACAGTATTGCCGTTTTTACCTCTATCTGAGCTAGACAATGGTTGGGTATATATAAAAGCGGAAGTGGCTTCTATTTCAAACGATAACTTACTAAAATTTGTAAAATACATGGTATCGTTCTGGTTAAAAAATGATTTTCGTAAGTCTTGGTGCTGTTTTGGAATTAAACATAGGACCACTAACAGTGTGGAGAGTTGGCATCACAATTTTGTGGGCCATTTTAAAAGAACTCCGCCATCGTTTATAATATTTTTGACAAAAATGGCTGAGGATGCAATTTTCAATAAAATTAAAGCAATAAAAGTGTTAAATAAACCTAAATCGTTAACTAAACGCGAAAAAAAAAACATTAACAGGGACAGGTACATATTAGAAAACCAGCTACAGTTAACTATTGGAGAAATTAGCGTAGAAATGTTTTTGAACAAAACTATTTACTTGTCGACTCATTAAAGAGCACACTGGCCGGTTTTCCAAAGAGACCGACTCGATCTTTTTTGTATAAACTATCTTAACGAGTAAATCAAAATTGACACAACATAGTATTTTGTCTTTAAAGCCCGAAAATATCAATACTTGTTTTGAACAAAATTAAAAGAAACTAATGAACAGGCTTGAAGTAATCCGTAAATTGTTCTCTAAACAACCTAAGACTTTATATGAAATGGCTTTGACAAGTTTGTTTAAGTACATGAAATCAAATATTGATTGTTGTCTCAATAACCCGGCGTCAATATTTGAAAATATTGAAAATATGTACATTATGTTAAAACAGTTGCAGTTACCAAAAACCATCTTGATAGATCTATTTTTTTACTATCTGCAAGATTACAGAGTAATTATGAGTGAAGAGGGTATGTCATCCACGGGCCGTTGCCAGGACTGCCTACATCTTCGGTACCCCATGCATAATGACTATGAACCCATCAAAATTTATGATTTATATTGTAAAATTTGTGCTGGAAAACTCTTTCTACAAAATAAGTATTTTTCGGAGACTATTTAATATAAGAACGTTTTAGTTAAAAGAAGGAATGGTTTTAGTTAGTTTTTATCGCGGACTGTTTAATATAAGAATATATTAGCGGTAAGAAAACTTGTTTTTAGTTTGTAAGTAGTTAAAGAAATAAGTATTGTTAAAGTGCTGTTTTGTTTTTATTTTGCAAAATAAAAATATTATTTAGGTAGCGAGTAGTTTCTTTTTTTATAGTGAACTGTACCTGGTATTAACGTCAGTGTTTAATGTCATTCACGTCTTATACATCATGGAAGGTTTTGGGAAAAACTGATTCTCATTTTGTTCTATGACATGAAACTCGGGTGAGAAGGTAGTATGTAGTTCTATGGAAAAAATAGGGACGAAAATGTTTCATTTTGTACTATGACGTCATGTTCCATAGAACAAATGGGACCTACCCGATTTGATACTAATTTAATGCTTAAAATTTCACTTGTCTAACTGCTTATTATGTAAGCCCAAATTAATAGTAAGATATTGATTTGTAATGGATCTAATTATTTTCAGCAATAATGCCAGCTCCGGTTTATGGGCCAGGAAATATTTACGCGACTTACCCAGAAAAACTAGAAGTATTGGAGAAAAATGATGTTGTTATCGTTGTAGAAAACGAAACAGCATTTTTCCAATGCAAAATAAATTCAGAGTTAAATCCAACGTGCACTTGGCACAGGAATGGAATGCTAATACATAACACCGAAAGGACGACGATAGCGAATGCTGGAGAGTGGCAATGAGTTTATTTTAAGAATGCCAAAGTCTCTGACCATGGGGCTATATATCCTCATCACCTATTTGTTTATCCTTAAAAAATATTCTATGGTGTTTCTCACGGAAGATTTGACACGGAAGAGTATTTTTGGTTTAAAAATAATAAAAAGCTACATAATGATAACAGAACAAGGATGAAAAATCACGGTACCAGAGCCTGCCTGACAATAACAGAGGCGAAAGCCTCTGACACTGGAATGTAATACGTTTTGGCGATAACGGATTACGGGTATTTTTCCAGCTTTGCCGATGCTATAGTTGGAAAACCTCAATCAAAAAGACCGCTCCTCCCCTTCATCGAAGACAATCCCCCCGAAGACATCGCAGGGTACATAGGAGAACAAATACAGATTAGCGCCAAAGTCCAGATAGATGAAGGTAGACACATGAAACTTTCTTTAAGTAAGTAACAGTTCAACTTCAATACCAATGAATACCTACTAAAATAAAATGAATTAGAAAATTTATGGGGGTCTCCAAACAGTTGGTGTTTTGAGTGTTTCGTTTGAGAAAAAAGGTTTGAACGATGGGACGAAACCCTCCGCGTGCGAGTATACTCGCACTTGGCCGGTTTATTAAAATAAAGTAAGGAAGTTGTGTTTGTATTGTAAAATAAGCTGCTCGTGCATGTATTTTTCTAGGATCCCCCCTCTGGCCTCTCATATCACAGATTAGATCTCAAGCGAGGACTCACTTTCTTAAAAATATCAGGAAATTCTAAACAACTTGAAGTTGTAGAAGTAGAAGAAGGCTTCTTTTGTTGACCTAAGTCAGAATGTGAAAAAAACTCAGTTTCTCAAAGTTGACAGAGGCTTACAAGTAACATGATAATATAAATAAATTATTTACAATTGCAACAATTGAGCTAACTGCAGACTGTTGCAAACAATCTACAGGTAGCTCAACTGATCCATGGTAACTTGTTTAATTTCGCATATTTGCCAGAATGGCTGGTTTAAATTTTTTATTGTTTCTTTTCCTTTCAGGCAGCAGTTCTGTACGGGTCATCATATGTGTTGGTGGCACTAAGCGTGGATAGATGTGACGCCATCAAAAACCCTATGAACTTCTTGAGAAGCTGTGAGTAATATTGGTGATAATTACATATCCCTTAGCTTAGCTACTTAGACCATAGCCCTATAATTAGTTTCTTTCTGGTCAGGATTAAACCAACTCCTGACTCAAAACACTTTATTTGAAAGGATCTTTTAGACTCTGTTTCGTGCTGAGTCGATGTTTGCGAGATGACTGAATGGACAAGAATGGTATGACGTTTTTTGATGCGTTATTTATTAAGACCTATTCAAACCTACGCGATCTACGCTAACCAGAGCGGTAGCGATAAAATTCGGCAGGGTTCGCATGTCATCCCGTCGGACATTTTATGTACCGCATACTCAGCTTCCTTTCGATGCTATGCTATAGTTGGAAAACCCAATCAAAAAGACCGCTCCTCCCCTTCATCGAAGAGAATCCCCCCGAAGACATCGAAGGGTACATAGGAGAACAAATACAGATTAGCGCCAAAGTCCAGATAGATGAATGTAGCAAAATACGATGGATGAAAAATAATGTTGATATAGTAACCAACGAAATCCTTCCAATAGATTTCGGCAATAATTATATAGGACTAAATATTCCGTCTCCAAAACTAACATCAACAGGAGTATACAAACTTATTATGGCTAGTAGCGCAAATTCACAAGTCGTCAGCATTACCCGTTAAAGTAACCGGCGAGTGTCTTATTGCTTACATGGTGCACTTTACTCGTGTTTCTATCATAACTTATAATATTCTGAATGTTTTAGAGCCACCGCCATCGTATCGAAGGGAAGTGATTGTGGTGCAAAATTTAAAATCGGCAGTGGCTTGTTGCGGAGCACAAGTGGCATTCGACTCCCGGTTTGATTTAGAAAACTTGTCATATCTCGTCGTACTATGTGTCCATATAAAGTCGTACGAACAAACAGTTTATTCAAAGTATCTATCACGACAATTATGCATCTTGAGAACTTGATGTTTCCTAATGATAGGTATATCCTTTGTTCCACAGGTGATTTGTGGTTGTGACCAGTTCATTCTGTTTATAAAAAGATTCGATCCGAGCATGGCGGGGGAGGTGATATGTGAACTCCGCAGGGCACACATAAACCGTGCATCGGTGAAAGTTAGTTGCGCATACGCGCATTTAACTTGTGTACCTCTGTGCGTGATATTCGACAGCCCCAGTCCCATTTAATCAGCAAATTGGTCCTGTCTGTCTCCAATTATTCGTCGTGGCACAGAGTTTAAGGAGAACTCGGATCCACGCCTTCAGTATTTTATTTATTTATTTGATTTACCGATGGATCGGCCGACAAGGACCTGTAGGGTGGCCTGCCGTTTACCTGATATGACGCCACTTGACTACAGTACCCGGCGATAAATAATGCACATCGACCTTTGGAAAGAGACAATCGGCTAATTTCGGCTTCATAGAGCGTTATCTCTGTCGCACGAAATACAAACAGTCCGGTATCTATTAGGAGCTGTTGAAACAATTGTGATTTGCTTCTTTTGATAATTTTTTATTCTTTGTATAAAATACACCAATTTTTCTATAAGTGTTGGCTTAGGTTGAAGTAAAACAAATTAAAAAAAAACATATTCACATTATGTTTACGTATTTAATTATACGTAATAAATCTGTCAGCTTCGGTTACAAAATATTTATAAACATTGTAGATAATTTCGCGTGACTGACCTCGTAAAGGTTTCCCTCTTTTTCCTAAAGATGCCATAGTACAACTTTAAATTATTTAAATTTGAGGGTGTTAACTAGAGGTGAGTAGCTCATGAGTGAGAGATACAAAAGATATAGATCAGTTCAACTGAGCGAATCTATCTCTAGCTCACCTTGGTTTCAACTATATCTTTAGCTCATTTGGAATAAGATTCATTTTCGTACCATTGAAGTGTTGAGCTAAATGAAAAGTGAGCGATAGCGAAGACGACCGAGCAAGGCGAGCGATTCATTCCGAAATATCCCGAATGATTTGATAGAGTGAAATGCACGATGTCAAATACTTACAACGTGAAAAAGAGAGAACGATCCGGTTCAGGCTTTTAGTTATGCAAATACGTTTGACTGCAAAATCTGTAAATTCAATTATTATTGTTTTTAAAGTTATCGTTATCAGTTCGAATCTTTGTTTGTTTACTTTTGGTTGTTGTTTTGGTTTCGTTGAGCACCTACGTACTTTTTGGAATTTTGGAAACTTTTTTGGAAACTTGTACCTATTTCCTAAGCCTGTGAAGTCTGAAGGAAAATCGTTGACTCTTTAAACTGTGAACGATAGGTTTATATCTTTTTTCATGTGTCACATACTCTTTAGCGCTAGCTCAGTTGAACGGATACCTAATTATCTTTTTATCTTTCTTTCACTCATGAGCTACCCAGCTCTAAGACTACATCATTGATCCACTGAGCTAAATGAGCTAAAGAGCTAAATGAGTGATATATATCAGTAGATCAAAGAGATATGTATCACTCTTTTCATTAGAGTGATATGATATGCGCATCCCTAGTGTTAACAACTCTCAATATATATTTTGAATTGGACGCGACCGTTCTCTACCGCACTTGAACAACGACTGACAGTGATGTTTCGTCAGTCGTATACGTAGTGTGCGACAAAGATAACGCTCTACGAAGCCGAAATTAACCGATTGTCTCTTTCCACAGATCGATGTGCATTATTTATCGCCGGGTCCTGTACTTCCTATCGGGGACCATGAAACAACGCGTCTACAGTACCTCCATCAACAGTGACCATGATTTGCGGGACCGCATAATTAACTGTGCGAATGAAATAAAAAATAACCCCGACATTTTGACACCTTTTTTTTCTGAACGACGTTCATAAAGTAAACACTACTACGTGAGAGTTCCTCATAAATTAATTATATTTCGCGTACACAGAGCCTTCAGTTTCATAGAACCAAGTAAGAAAGTGAGATAGACAGAAAAGTGAGTGAGAGAGACAGAAGTATTTGACACATTCCAACAGGACAATAAGCAAAAAAAGAAGCACTAATATTTCAGGATAACTCACAATAACGAGCACAGCCGCTGAGTCACCATTTCAAAAATTTGGGGGCTTCAAAAACAGTGAGTACAACTTTTCTTTAATTCTTTTTTGTACACAATTGAAGGAGTTAACTGATGTTTTTTCAGAAAATGAGTAATTTGTATCGTTGGATTCAGGAGGAAATAATCTATTAAAAGGCGTTTTCCAAATAACGAAATTCGGTTTAATTCTAGAGATGTTCACTCTAAAAAGGGTTTTAACTGTCTCAGAAATCAAGATTACTAATATAAGAAAGATTTTATGTTCATTAAACCCACATGAAATACAGCAAATCCTTAAAGTTCGAATAAAAAACTGTTTTATAACGTCAAAAGTTTTTTTTATTTTCACAAGTGCCTTAAATTAACTCGACGTATTCTTTGAATATAGGTTTTCGCTAATTTAAATCGTTCTTGCATCACCTTTCCAACTAGAAAACTATTTTGTTTCTCGTTTTACATGACAATAAACCCTTTTTGCACTAAATAGACAGCGCTACCTGGCTGCGCGCGCCGATAGATAAATTAATATGTTTTATAGAGTGAAAGGGATAGTTGCATAGTTGGCGCCATTTCATCAGTCAGTCTAACTAGTATAACTAGTATATATATCTACTACTACCTAACTAGGCAGTAGGGGATATATATTGTATGTGAACCTTTACCGCATACCGTATCATACATAATATGATACACTAAGGTTATATACTATATATGTATACAGATTTAAAAAAATTGAGCTGGCAATTGGACGTGCGTATGGTAGAATTGTACACTTGACTAATTTCCAAACACAAAAAAACAAATAGAGTTTTTACTTGGTTTGTTATATCTGTCACCAAACTTTAGAAGCCGTCATTTCTGCCAGTTCGTGTTCATTGGAGATTTGAAACGTTAATTTTTACAAGATTTTTCTCCGAATACTATTATTTCTTTATTTTGCATGAAAAAACTATGGATCCTGCTAAGTTCTACGGAAAAAGGCGTAAGTTTTATCATTTACTTCTTTCTAATTGCTTATCCCAAAGATTGTATCTGATATGATCCTTCATGCAGTTAGTATCATTTTCTCAAATATGGTTGGGTGATTTTAAAATATGATACTACTTACATGCATTAAGAGTAAACACTAATTATTTTTTTCTATTTTTTTTTGTTGAATCTTACTACTTTTTTGTTGAAACTATCAAGTGATAGTGATGATGAGGAGCTAACAGATGAAGATGATTATTATTTACGGCCCGGCCGTCCCACTGTTATTGAAGAAACAGACTCTGATAATTCAGAGTATGATAGTGATGATGAAGAAATTTCTTCTGTCATTCAAGAGACGGTGTATCTCGATGAAAGCTTATTAGCAGATGATGAAACTACGAATGACATTAATAAACCGGAAGCGTCAACATCGACGGGTATAACCAGAGAAACCAGTAGAAAAAGGAAAAAGAAGGAAGAAAAAGAAAAACAGCCTTTGATTTGCGCTGACAGCCCTATGACATTTAACAGCGACAACCTTACATTTTTGGGTTGTACTGATCTTCCTGATGAAATCAAAAGCCTGGTTACACCAGTAGAGATGTTCAAGTTTCTATTTCCAACTCGTGCTTTACATTTGATACATGAAGAGACCAATCTATATGCTGAGCAGGTGCAGCCGGATAAAGTGAATTCTCCATTTACTCACACACCACTGCGCGCGCAAACTTAGTTGAGGACATAGCGCGATTTAATGCATTTCCATTGGGCATTAAAATGACTATATACGACGATAGGAGTGGTCAAAGACTCCAATGACGAGGCATACCTTCCTGTGGTTGCTGAGATGAAGACGCCGAAGGGCACTTGCTACCTAGACCTGAGAATGTTTTGCTGTCAAATTTACGCGAAACCGTAGTTGAACTTGCCGATGAAGAAACCCCACTCGAAGTAAGAAGAAGGTTTCATGAGAACAATCCAATTCCTGGATCTCAATGGTCAAACGAACATGTTCTCTTAAACCCAGATGAGATAATACCTGGCGATTATAATATCAATGAAAATTTGCCCAACGACATTATGGGACTAACTCCCTTAATGAGTACCCTACAGAAGGTAGCTCCAAAGTTGGTAGGAGGCGCGTTAGAAGTTAAGTTGACTGGCAAACGCTCCTTGTTTGTCTCGAACTCCATGAGTAATTTGAAGGTGCCAGATAGAAGAGTGAATCAGCAAATAGACGATTATATTCGAAATTGTGTACCACGTGGAGATGTTAGAATGTTCTCATATAGCACCATTCTATCACCAGCTGAACGACTAGAAGGTCAGCTAATTCTAGTAGGCGAGCATCCAGGCGTCGTGAATTTGCTCAGGCCCTTATACTACAAAAGGGAGAGTGACCATCACCCCTTTGAATTCGAGCAAAGTTACATGGCAGTAACTTCAAACCTATATGGAATGTAGGCTGAGAAAACAGTAAATCCGTCCGGTTAAAATAGACGATAAATTTCAGTCAATGAGACGTCAATGAAAGCCGGAGTACGCCATAGACTGGTTTATTCAAAAGATTTAGCCGCTACCCGCCACCTTATAATATATAGGCATTGACGGGTCGTCACACTTCTCCCCGCCAAGCCAAAAATTATCTTTACTTAAAAACCTAGACACACGCAAAACTTAACATCTACATTATTATAAATTATGTGCTTCATCGATTTGACCGTTTAGAAGCACGCAGTTCACGGGCGGACGCGATCTGCGGTGAGAGCGCAGGGCCGCCGCCGGGGCGGGACGCTAACGGCGCGGTTCCCGCCCGCTTAGGCAACTCTTGCGGCGACTGTACCTCGTCCCGTGGTTCTACTGGCATGTCTGCGTGGTCTTCACCGCATGACGCGTCCACAATTGTGCCCTCATTATCGGCTCTCGTATCAAAACAAATTGCTAAAAAGAAACAGGAGGAACCGATTTATATGTACCCTCCGATAGAACATCCTGAACTTAATAAAAAGTGGCGATGTCTCGAACTACCTCCGGAAGAAGTAGTACACGACTCAATTGGACATTGGCCCAACTGGGGTGAAAAACGCTAGCGCTGCAAAAATTGCTCACGCTTATCATACATACAGGGTTATTGGTAATTAGACCGGATCCTTTTAGGGGGTGATGGGGGAGGCCATTTGCAACTATTTTGACCCTATATCGTATTATGCAAAAGTTAACCATTTTTGAGATATTCGCAAATTCTTAATTTTTTGGGAAAACCCTGATTTACGTCTTCAAAATTAAATTAAAAAAAAAGTGATCATCCAATTTAAATTTTAGTGACTGATTTAGATAGCCTGAAGTCTAATTATTAATAACCACTAACACAATCGTATGAATCTGTACCCATATGGAAGCTAAAGGACATGTTTATAAAAACAAAGTTTATTTTTTTTGTAAAGTCCTTACAAAAACCCCATTTAAAAAAAAATACTCCAGTGAATTTGGTCGGCATGTTATTTAAAAAACATCTACACATCTTTAGCTATCCAAAGAGGTATAAATCAATGCACTTTGTAACACAATTGCAGAAAAATACGGGTAAATGTAATGACTTAGCTGGTGAATAAGTTTGGATACATTGCTTTACCAACATCTTGGACTTGGGCTTTGCTTGCGCGATTTTCACTTAGTTCTTTTTTTGAATTATTGTTCCGAAAACAGAATAGGCTGATATCATGGCGGAGTAAAAACTTTTTGTTGTTTGACCTGCAATGAAAATAACCGCCGAAATCTCCCGCTAAACGCATGACAAATGAAATTCTAATAGTTTTTCTTCTCGCATTTTTCGAACCGGTGAAGTAATAAAAGATTTAATTTATCAACAATTATGGCTGCAGTGCCACGCATCCTACCACCTCCTCGAGACTTTTCAAACGAAGAATATGCGGATATACTGTTTTGTTATGGTTATGCAAACGGTGTCTCTACACGTGCACGGGCAGAGTATCAGTCTCGGTTTCCTCAGCGCCGGTTACCTCATGAAAGTGTATTTGATAATACATATCGGCGACTTCGAGAGACTGGCAGTGTTCAGAGACGACAAAGTGACGCCGGCCGACCGCATGTTCATCGAACGGAGGAGGAAGAAGAAATCATTCGTCATTTTGAAGAGGATCCTACCATTTCAACTAACATGGTTGCTCAAAGACTCGGTGTAACCCAATGGAAAGTTTGGCATACGGTCCATGGAGCAGGTCTCTATCCGTACCATTTAACCCCTGTACAAGTATTAGAAGACGGAGATCCCGCTAACAGGATAACGTTTTGCAGATTTATGCTAAATGCTGACATAGAGAACCCTAATTTTTTCAGAAAAATATTATGGACGGATGAATCAAAGTTTGATCAAGATGGAATCACAAATTACCATAATATTCATTTTTGGTCTAGAAAAGCTGATCTTAATCCCAATAAAAAGAAAGAGCAAGGGTCGCAAAGACGATTCTCACTTAATGTATGGATGGGAATAATTGATGATAATTTAATTGGTCCCTATTTCTTGCCTAATTATTTAAATGGTGACACATACGAAGAGTTTTTAAGAAACGAAGTTTTTGGCCTTCTTAGTGAGGTACCATTAGCAACACGCCAAGGTATGATTTACCAACATGATGGCTGCCCCGCTCACTACAGGACTAGTGTGCGTCAATGGTTCAATCAGCATTTTCCGAACCGATGGATTGGTAGAGGAGGTAGTATTCCATGGCCAGCAAGGAGTCCCGACCTTACCCCATGTGATTATTATGTTTGGGGTCATATGAAGAGCCTAGTCTATGACGATTTGACGTCACCTATCTCATCAGTGGATGAATTAAGACGCCGAATAATAAGAGCTGCCGAAAAAATGAAAATAAATTTGACAACAAGGGTTGTTAAAACTGAGTTACGCCATCGTATGCGGCTTTGCATACGGAATAGAGGTGGACATTTTGAAAACGAATTGTAAATTGTAAATTAAAATTTGTAAATTGTAAATTAATAATGTAAATTGTAAATTAAATAGTAAATTGTTTTGATAGTAATAAATTTTTTGTTTGTTTTACAAAATTCATAGTTTGATTTATTGGAAGTTACTACCTGCTTATGGTTTATCCTTTTTTCTGCAATTATGTTACAAAGTGCATTGATTTATACCTCTTTGGATAGCTAAAGATGTGTCGATGTTTTTTAAATAACATGCCGATCAAATTCACTGGAGTATTTTTTTGTTAAATGGGGTTTTTGTAAGGACTTTACAAAAAAAATAAACTTTGTTTTTATAAACATGTCCTTTAGCTTCCATATGGGTACAGATTCATACGATTGTGTTAGTGGTTATTAATAATTAGACTTCAGGCTATCTAAATCAGTCACTAAAATTTGAATTGGATGATCACTTTTTTTTAATTTAATTTTGAAGACGTAAATCAGGGTTTTCCCAAAAAATTAAGAATTTGCGAATATCTCAAAAATGGTTAACTTTTGCATAATACGATATAGGGTCAAAATAGTTGCAAATGGCCTCCCCCATCACCCCCTAAAAGGATCCGGTCTAATTACCAATAACCCTGTATACTGCAGTAAATGCAATTGTTACTTTTGCTTAAACAAAGAACGAAATTGTTTTAAAACCTTCTATTTGGAATGAAATTGAATTAAACACTTTCATCGTATTCTAATTTGTTTCATTTCATCAGGATAATATATAAATAGATACATAACTAATGACACATACCCTTAGTGCATTTAGTATCATATATGGTATGTATAGTATACCTAACTGACTGACGTATCATATTTGAGACCTTGACTATGGAGTTGAATATTACAAATTGCAATAATCCAAAAAATAAAATAATATTTTTTCGGAATACCTATCCAAAAAATCCATGCGGTAAAGGGTTAAACCTGTCTCATATAATTAAAATTTATAACTTACCTAGCAGCAACCTATCTGCTTTTTTATTTATTACTAGACGATCGCCTCGCGGTTTCAAACCACTGGAATTCACGAGGTCATATTAAACACCGTATCTATTTACAACCAGATCTGAACATTAAAAAAATGCATCGCATGTACAACGATGAAGCTTTACCGAATTTTGAAGTGAAGATAGGATTTTTCCTCAAAGTATTTAATACATCCTTTAATATAGGATTTGGTTCACCCCTCACAGACGTATGTTCTACATGTCTACAATTACTTGAACGCCTTAAAGTGGCCGCTGACGAAAACGAAAAACAAAATATTCGAACTCAATATCGAATTCACAAATTAAGGGCAAAATGCTTTTTCTCTTTCTTAAGAGACGACAACCCAGACGTTCAAATTATCTCTTTTGATTGCCAAAAGAACTTACCAAAGCATCTGCCTAAGATCCCGGACCAGTCGGCCTATTATTCGCGTCAACTTTATACATATAATTTTACTGTAGTAGTTGGCACATCACACGACCCACTTACCACCGAAAACGTACACGCATACGTGTGGACTGAGGACCACTCCAGCAAACGCTCAAACGAAATATGCACAGCTGTATACCACTGCCTAAACAGCTTGAATTTGGAGGGCAAGACAATTATCCGAATGATCGCCGATGGATGTGGGGGCCAAAATAAAAATTCTATGATCATAGCAATGGTAATGAAATGGTTACAACAATGTGATTACATTGTTGTGACACGCTATTACAGAGGTACAATTAATTTCCCTGTGACAGGCCACTCATTTATACCACCAGACCGCGTCTTTGCGCTTACCGAGAAAAAAAATACGGGAAAAGGAATGTATCGAACAACCAGAAGAATATCGTCAAATAATATTCGAACACGGTACACCATTTGTTTAAAGATGTACCAGTTCTTGATTGGAAATCAGTGACAAAAGAAAACCTTAAGGGTACTCAGACATGGCACTTTCAACTGAGCAAATGCAAGCGTATCATTCTGAAACGCACTCCTCGTGGAATTACCGTACGGGGTGAGATATCGTATAGAAACGACACCGGAACTGACAAAAATATAATGAAAAGAACAAAAAATATTTCATCGATACAGCCTCAAAAGCTAGAGTTCAAGTAAAGAGAGAGAAACTTAAAGACGTCGATTCATTACTCAAGAAACATTATGGTGAAAACTCGAGAACTTTGGAGTCTCAGAAGATGTTCAGGAGAATAGTATTGAAGTGCAGGAATACTGAGATGACTTAAATAATACTGTAGAATACCTAATGGATGAGGTTTTAGATTTTGTGTAGGTTCTGTTTTGAAATAGATACATAATAAATAAATAATTCAACTAATTTTACTAAAAAAAATATTATTTTAAAATTAACCCACCTACCTTGATTCGGCCCTTAATCTACAATGGAGATTAGTATTTTGCAAACAACCATAACTCCATACAATTTATATCAAAGTACCATAAGTCATGTATGGGCATATCAATTGTCAATAAGCCCAACATATTTTAATTTTTTTCTGAGTTTCTATGAATATTAACATGATAATATTAAATAATGCAAGTACGAATAGTCAATAACTAACTCCCTAACACTGTTTTATAACACTATTCCCTGACACAAATGTGAAATTCAAAACATTAATTTCCCAAATTCTACACACTGTGGACTTATGACAGTTTGAAATTTATCTACTCAATATTTCGTTTACGAATGTAATCTGAATGTCGATGAACACTCAGTGACTCAGGTTCAAATTTATTTTTAATGAAAACCATGACTTTACTTTTAAGTTTTATTAAGACACTAATAATATTTAAAACATAACACAACACACGGTAAGAAGACGCTAATTACTTTTATATTACGAAAATTAATAATTGTTCTTGCATTGCAACAGAGTCGCATGTGCATTGTCATCAAGTCGAAAAAAGACGTAGATATTTCGCAAGGGTGGTTGGACAAGAAGCGAATAAAACGGGCCCACTGAAAACGTCTCCATCAGTTCCGCGCCAGCCAACGAAAACTCTTAAACCTCCGCTCTTAAAGCGCCTCTCACGTCTTCCATAAAAATTGCACACTTTAGGGACTACTAACTTAGGTATCTTAGATCGACGGGTTGGGTACTTAGGTACTTACTCGTTTTCAGGGTACTAATTCCATTTTATATTCATTACATTCATTACATATTACTTACATATTTTAAATTATCTTTCGTAATTCTTTTCCAAGGACATTTTTACGTTGTTATCATACCAATAGTTTGAGTAATCGGATTCGCATGTTGTTAATTTTGTTTAGGTATGTAGGAAGCCTTAATGTGGTCATGGTAACACAACGCACGGATATGAAAAGCACCCCTCACGGACAGAACGTGGGATTATTTTTTTATTGACATAATCAATAAATAAACGAGGAACTCTCAGGTTCAAGTTAACTCGTAGATGAACTGACGTGGCTGTTTGATAGGAGCAACCAGTCTTAATGTGGTCATGGTAACACAACACATGGATATGAAAAGCACCCCTCATGGACAGAACGTGGGATTATTTTTTTATTGACATAATCAATAAATAAACGAGGAACTCTCAGGTTCAAGTTAACTCGTAGATGAACTGACGTGGCTGTTTGATAGGAGCAACCAGTCTTAATGTGGTCATGGTAACACAACACATGGATTTGAAAAGCACCCCTCACGGACAGAACGTGGGACTATTTTTTTATTGACGTAATCAATAAACAAACGTGGAACACTCAGGTTCAAGTTAACTCGTAGATGAACTGACGTGGCTGTTTGATAGGAGCAACCAGTCTTAATGTGGTCATGGTAACACAACACATGGATTTGAAAAGCACCCCTCACGGACAGAACGTGGGATTATTTTTTATTGACATAATCAATAAATAAACGAGGAACTCTCAGGTTCAAGTTAACTCGTAGATGAACTGACGTGGCTGTTTGATAGGAGCAACCAGTCTTAATGTGGTCATGGTAACACAACACATGGATATGAAAAGCACCCCTCATGGACAGAACGTGGGATTATTTTTTTATTGACATAATCAATAAATAAACGAGGAACTCTCAGGTTCAAGTTAACTCGTAGATGAACTGACGTGGCTGTTTGATAGGAGCAATCAGTCTTAATGTGGTATGGTAACACAACACATGGATATGAAAAGCACCCCTCACGGACAGAACGTGGGATTATTTTTTTATTGACATAATCAATAAACAAACGTGGAACACTCAGGTTCTAGTTAACTCGTAGATGAACTGACGTGGCTGTTTGATAGGAGCAACCAGTCTTAATGTGGTCATGGTAACACAACACATGGATATGAAAAGCACCCCTCACGGACAGAACGTGGGACTATTTTTTTATTGACGTAATCAATAAACAAACGTGGAACACTCAGGTTCAAGTTAACTCGTAGATGAACTGACGTGGCTGTTTGATAGGAGCAACCAGTCTTAATGTGGTCATGGTAACACAACACATGGATTTGAAAAGCACCCCTCACGGACAGAACGTGGGATTATTTTTTATTGACTTAATCAATAAACAAACGTGGAACACTCAGGTTCAAGTTAACTCGTAGATGAACTGACGTGGCTGTTTGATAGGAGCAACCAGTCTTAATGTGGTCATGGTAACACAACGCATGGATTTGAAAAGCACCCCTCACGGACAGAACGTGGGATTATTTTTTATTGACATAATCAATAAACAAACGTGGAACACTCAGGTTCAAGTTAACTCGTAGATGAACTGACGTGGCTGTTTGATAGGAGCAACCAGTCTTAATGTGGTCATGGTAACACAACACATGGAATGAAAAGCACCCCTCACGGACAGAACGTGCGAATATTTTATTTATTCACGTAAAACGCAGAACACTCTGGTACAAGTTAAGTCGTTGATGAACTGATTTGGTTTAGATTAGCAGTAGGTAATGTAGAATAACACGAATATTCATTAATTATTACGGAAGAAAGAGTCAAATTAATATTTTAAGTGGCGTTTACGCCCACTCAACACTACTCTTTTTCACAGGTAAGGTCAGTCGGCAAACGTGGCGCTCGCTCGACCGGCACGAATGGTATGCCGCATGCATTGCGCATTTTTCAAATGCCGCCGGATGCGCGCGCTTCTCCCACTTCCCCGAACCCCTCGAAGAGCAGACTTGCGATCGATCGTGTAGTTGCTGTTTGTGTGCGTGCGTGACTATAATGCTACTTTCTGAAGTCCGATACCGTCACCCTTATAATATAGGACTACTGTAGGCCAAGCAACGGGACTAGTTGTCTAGGGTAGAATACAGAAGAGTGACATCGCATTGTCATACATTACGTAAATTATTGAAATTGAAGAAATTAGTTTCAAACATATGACGCATTCGATGACGATTTGACGTAATTTTTCTCTATTCTACCCTAGACAACAATCCACGTGCTAGGTCTACAGGTAAACGCGAAAGTATGTATGTTTGTTTGGATGGATATTTGTTACCTCTTCATGCGACTGAACCGATCGGGCTGAAATTTTCCATACTCACATGTAGCTCTAGGCATGGAATCAAGCATAGGCATTTTATCCCATTAATCATTTTCCATAGAATAAAAATAACTTCTATAAGTTTCCATGGAAACAACGCCTACGAAGCCGCGGACAGAAACTAGTTTACCAATATGATTGTTATGTTCGTAGAACCATAATTATCATCAATGGCCTGTACATAAATCTATTGCTAGTATAATATTATCATTTTTAAACTAGGTTAGTTACTATGCATTTTTATCCAGAAACCACGCCAGCAAAGGCGTAGCTAGCACAAAACATTTGGAGTCATGCGCGTTTTGTTTATAACGCGAACATGATAAATTTCAAATAGGTGACTGATGTGATGATCATCGATCAATTAATTCGCAGCCTTCCGCAGGGGCGGGAATACCTCGGTCGATGTCGGTGTAACATTCTTAAACATTTTGATGATCTGTCAGTATGTTTTTAATGCCTACAACAAAAAATAAGCCTACCTATAGAAGTCTGAACAGTAGATATCTACTTATCTATATTGCGTAGTTTTGCGTGAAATACATGTAGGTAGGTGTTTTAGGATTATTAAGATTCAACTGAAATTGAAAGTAAATAAATAAATTGAGTAGGTAAGTACTTGAAATATCAACTGATTAAATAAATAAATGAAATGAGATTCTTAGTTCTTTGTTCCAATTTTGGTCATAATGTGTCTTAACTGTTATAATTTAAAAATTGGGTTCGAGTGATGGGCTTACAGATTATTTTGACCTCCAATGCCTATGTCCCCTTTCAATACCGCTTCTGCATACAGATGCAGAAGCTGTATTAGGGTGTAAAATTGTTTAGGGGACAGCCCCTAAACAATTTTACACCCTACATACACCGCCGTTGCTGGCGTTATTCAATGCATGTAAGTAAGTATACATACACCATAAACGACCTTTATTTATATGTATATAATTTCTGTAGTAAGACATAACAACTAGTTTCTGCACCTGACGGATATCATATTTCAAATTTTATCAATTTGCTCCAAGCATTAGATCTTAGTAGACTAGCTTATAAGTAGGTACATGCTCCTGTCACAGCACTCTGCACATGAGTTCGGTCTTAAGATGATTCATCATCACCTCAGGCCGCCCACACACGTCAGCTAGGTACCTACTGTACCTACCCATACGACGCTACAAATAGCGGTGTTTACATTCCGATACTTATTTTAAGTTTACTTTAGCAGTTTCAAGAAGCCAAAATATATAATGTAAAGAAGGACATTTATAAACTGTTTCTGTATAAACTTAACCAAAACTCTGACTGGTCTGTAGATGGATAGATGGTGTCAAATTGTGTCGTTTCACGCGATGTTCTCTGTGGCGATGCAGTACGTGGCGTCGTGCGAGGGCGACCGAGAGTACCGCTTGGAGGCCTAGGCCGAAGTTGATCAGGGAATCCGGCTTGCTCGATCAACCTGCGAATACATTTATACTGAGTTAAATAACCGTTTTTATTTTGAACATAGTAAGATGTGCAGGTCCACTGGTGGCGTTAGGCCTACCCAAAGATCGTAACCGTATTCTGCTGGGGCTTGGTAAAATTCTTGAGATTAAGACTTATTACTTATTCATAGAATTTTATTTTAGGTACCTACTTAGAATTGATTACTCTTTCTGTATTTTATATATTTAAAACTGTGATGCAGTGCACAATAGATTTTAGAGATTGGAATTCACTATATACGTAGCATCTTGCTTCGTGATGGGAACCAATCACCCTTAGAAAGGGTGAATAATCAATTAGCCATTCACCCTTAGAAAGGGTGAATAATCAATTAGCCATTCACCCTTAGAAAGGGTGAATGTTTAATGATGGGCAGACTAGAGTTCGAGGGGTCTAGAGTTGATCATATTTTTCAAATCAAAATGAGTGACAGTTAAGGTAAAACAGGGACAAGGTGATTTAGATTCAGACCACCATGGCTATAATTTTGTTAGTTACCTTATAAAGTTCAGAAGTATTTTTTTTGTGATCATGAGTCGCACTAGCTTAGCCTAACTTAGCACGGGTGCTTGTACTGATTAAGTTATAGCTACCTTGTTGCGAGCGCCTTTTTTTCCCATATTTATTTCAAGAATGCTTTCTGCACAAAACATTACATTATCTCTCATAACACTGGTCACTATCCACCTTTACAATGCGCAGCCAGTAATGCCTATCATTACTGGCTGCGCATTGTAAAGGTGGGCGCTTCGTCTGACGTTATAAAATCGACTGATTGACAAAACTCACAAATAACAGGATATTCATCATGATTTGTGTTGTTTTGAGTTTCCCAATATTTCGGCACAGTTGAATGCGGCATGCGTGCCGGCGTGGTCACGGCGTAAGAATGGACCTCTCCAACTCAGACCGTGCATGTCATAAGAGGCGACTAAGGGAACCTACCAGAGGTTCAATGTTGAGTGAAGGCCATATTTGCCATAAACACTGCTACACACAAAATAATATAACGTCAAGTGCGAGTCGGACTCGCGCTCTAAGGGTTCCGTTTAATTGTAAGACCTTGTTTCTTGCCAAATATTATGATTGTAGGTCAACATGAAGTACCGGGTAAAACGGGGTGAATAGAGACTTAAGGGTGAATAGAAATGGACAAAATACTGGAGCACAACATTCTTTTGCAGAGGTCAGGTCGACTGACACAGAAGGTGAACAGTCATAGACTAACGATACTGCCACTGTTACCAGCCAGGTAATGTCTTGCTCCAGTATTTCGTCCATTTCTATTCACCCTGGAGTCTCTATTCACCCTGATTTACGGTAGGTACCCTGTATATTTTGGTCGAGGGAGAGAATCAAAACTTATTTTTTTTTAGTTAATTAACTACAAATTTACAGTTTTCAGATTTTTATCGTTATTTGTGCTATAAGAACTTGCTTATTGCCAAATTTTATGATTCTACGTCAACGGGAAGTACCCTATAGGCTTTGGTCCATGGCGAGCATTAAAAGTAATTTTTTTAGTGAATAAATTACAAATTTATGTATTTCGTATTTTTCCCTTTACTTGTGCTATAAGACCTTGCTGCTCACCAAATTTCGTGATTCCAGGTCTACGGGAAGTACCCTATAGGTTTTGGGTGCATGCGATTCCCTTGGAAATTTCAAAATAATCGGACATAAACGGCTGTAACTTTTGAGTGCGTAGACTTAGAAGTTTAATTTATATCACGGCTTCAAAAGGTTACGGACTTGAGTATTTGATTGATCAACTCGGTACCTCCACGCGTTCCTGAGAAAAGAGGGTTGACAGACAGACAGACAGACGGACGGACAGACAGACAGACAGACGGACAACAAAGTGATCCTATAAGGGTTCCTTTTTTCCTTTTGAGGTACGGAACCCTAAAAAGAAATTGTAACTTCCTAAGTTACATAGCGCTGGGTGGACACAACAGTGTGCACTCAGCACAATGTTGAGTGAAGGCCATATTTGCCATAAACACTAAACACAAAAAAATATTTTGTAACTACCTTAGTTACGAAATATTTTGTTGTGTAATAATAAACAGTCTTAAGGCTATTGTGTAGTAGTTTTAAGGTATATAAAAATATTCTCATTCATTGGTTTCATTGATGTTAATAGACAGCGTCGCATTGTCCATTTGTCCAAGTTTCAACATGATTATTCACCTTTATTGAATGCAAGACAGTCCTCGTCGGGTGCTGCAGCCTGAAGTCGTGAAGAGCTTTGCAGAGGGCTGTCGAAACTTGCAGGGGGTACTCTTACCTGGAAACATACATGAAGAATCAAAAACAGCTAAATAGATCTCAAAGAAATTTGGCAGGAAAGTAGATGGTATCCCGGGGACAGACATAGGCTACTTTGTAGCCTGAAAAAGTATGTGTGAAGCCGCTGGGAAAGGCTGAGCGCAGACTTGAGTCACAACAGTTTTAAGACAGACTTTCCTCACATAGAAAGTCTGCCTTAAAACGGAAACAAAACTGTTTTGTCTTGCATCTTCATACATTTTGTAAAGCAATAGTCTGTCTTTAGTCTGTCTTAAAACTGTCGTGACTCAAGTCTGCACTCAGCCAAAAGGTGGTGTGTTCAAAATGTGATGAACATGATGCAGCAGGCAAATGTCAGAGAAATTTAGAGTATCAATTTTATATTGGCTGTGTACACATTTCAGAAAGTTTATCTCGACATACAAAAACTACTGAACGGAGCAGACTAATTGGGCCTCTATTGTTATTGTGTGTATTTGCAAGATTTGAGATTTCCCCATTAAAAAGTCACAAGGGGTCAGATTGGGTGATTTAGGGGGAGAAATTACCTATGCCGGCAGCTTCTTTCTGATATTATCATTCAAACCGTCATATCATGGCAACGCAGGAGCAGAACCCGATCAAAGTAAGAAATGTTCAAGGATCTCAGTCAAATTGCTGATGAGTGGAGTGTCCGCTCTGGTGTTCATCGTCGTACAGTACAACCAACACGTCCGAAACCATTTCCTCCAGCAAAGGCGGAAATTGAACATGTATCTCCACACTCGTACGCGAATCATGGCATGAAATCGCTGCGCGGATCGCGGTACGTAACTAACATCCATCTATCACACCAAATTTTCACATTTCTAATACGAAATTTTCGCTTACGTGATGAGAAATTTTGGATGGATGTTTCTAGAAAAAATTTTGGAAGAAACATCCATCCCATTCTGTTCGACCAAGTCAGTGATATTACATGCGCAATCGAAACGACGACGTAGGCTAAGTTATATGACTTAAGAAACAGTTTGGTTAAATGGGAGTTTACTCACAGTTTGGTTCTCTCTGTTTGCAGCATAAAGCGTTTTTTAACGATGTCTATGTGCTAATTTCTTGAAAACACAGGCATTCGTGCAAACGCTAATCATAAACAACGACATAATAATTTGGTTTGCAGGAAAACTCAAACTTCGATTTTCCATTTCCAAGTAAGTCTCCGCTTCGTTGGTGGGATTAAATTTTTCACTTGACTTCTGTTATTTTCTCCGGAAAACACTTGAACACGACGTCTATTATCTTTGTAATAAAAATAGCGTAGCGTTATGATCTTAGGTTGTGAGCACAGCACGTTAGGATATATTTGTTCTGTGCACAGCACAGACAGAGCAACGAAGACATTTTTATTTTTATTTTGTGATACGTTGTTTTGTTATCCATATCCATAAATAGTTTGTGATTTTGTGTCTTTGGGCTGGGCGGGCACGCCAGGCATGGAAGTTATAGCTACTTTTATTTCACTATCACGTCGTGCAGTTATTTTATTCTGTCACGGTTATATCACGCGTGATAAATCACGGTCGTTATATTTCATTAGTGATGATTATTATCACAGTGGGTGCATTTTTTCCGCCTGTTACATGTCGCAGTGATAGTGATATGATACAGAAGTTATCGCTTAGCTCATCGGCGATGTTTTTTTGACAATAAAACGTGTTTTCTTCAATGAACATCTTCATCACACTTCGACAGGATTGGGACTGTCTATGTTTAAGTAATTATAAATCACTAGGTCGACCACTTTATTTCTGTATTAACAGACAATCTTAGGTGAGCTTAGTTTAAAATAACACGCGACTCAAGACGCGGCGTGCACGTGCAGCAGCAACAAGTAAAGATTTCAAGTGAGTGAAACTCTCACAACGTGATTTCACTGATTTCACTGGTATTATAAATTTCAAGTACCTACTTAAATGAGCACCTTAACTTTTTTTAAATAAGACTCATTTTCATTATGAAGTTTTTGTAACGGAGCGTTATTTATCTAAGCAGTAAGCTAATTTTAAAAATACTCCAGAAAAATTAAAGCCTAATGGTGTTGAGAATAAGATGCAATTTCACTTAAACGAATTTCCTCTTCTAGCTAGTGGCACGGTGTCGCTACAGTCGCTCTCGCTCAAATGCTGTAGCTTTGTCTCTTTCGCACGATAGAATTCTGCGAATTGTAATGTAGCTTAGCCCGCGTGAAAAATCACGCTCGCGTTATAAGTAACTCACGGTTTCGATGCATGTAACTGGTGTGGCACGTGATTTATTATTTCACTAGTGATATAACCAGTGATGCGTGAAATCTTCCATGCCTAGCACGCACGCAACGCATGAACGCACGCACTGACGCCACGCCAATGTTGCCACCTTCCAGAAAAAAAAATCACTAGATTTGGTCTCAAAACTCACTAGATTTCGGGATATTTTATACAAAAAAAAATCACTAGAATTCACTGAATAATTTAAAAAGAAATAACACGATAGGTACTACAAAATAATGTATTTGTGAAAAAAAAAAAAAAAACAACAACAAACTGATATCAAATAGCAAATTTTTTTGACACTAACCTAGGTATGTATACCAGATGTGTATATTTTATTTTTATTCGTGTACGAGTTTACTGTATTAGACTACCAACTTACGTAGGAAGATACATACCAACTATTTATAATATTAACTATAGAGACTGAGGCTGACGAACAAACCGAATTACGGTTTATGTTAGCTGTAGATAAAATAAGTTAGTAAAATGTAACATAAATAAATGAAAAAAAAAGATATATATTTTTGTGTTGTTTTATAACTCTGTGTTTCTTAATGTCGCCAATTCTTGTACTTAAATATTTCTTTTTGATAAAAATTGGTTGCCTGTAAAGTCGGTATACGGGCGAAAGTTTTACGTGACAACGACTTTGAGTGGTAACTGAAGAAACTGCGTTACGCTCCGCTCACGCGGAGCGTAACGCAGTTTCTTGAAGTGTCACCCGGCAAACCAACGCGGAGCGTAACGCAGTTTCTTGAAGTGTCACCCGGTAAACCAATTTATAAGACGTTGTCACGTCAAAATCACTAAGGTGGCAACGATAGAGCAAGCAAGCAGCGTTCAACATAGAGAATAGATAATTTTACAGACCATAGACAAAATTCTAAGCTAGGCCGTTTTCAACTTTTTGTAGAATGGTTCTGCGTATTTTTTGACGCAATTCTATCAATGACGTCTCACACTCGCTCTTTAAAGCATATCTACATACTAACAGAATATCGTTGGTAAGTATGCACTTATAAGCGGTTTTCTTTGAAAGATAATCGGTCAATTAGCAACTTCGTTTTCTAAATGTGACGGTAGGTACATAAATAATACATAAATACGAAAACTTCGTTCAAAACATCTATCAAAATATAATCGTCCGATTATAATAATAACGCAACATATAATAGCAAAGCTGATTAGTGCCCAATTTACCACATTTATCATTATTACAATTCTTAAGAACAAGTTTCTTCTGAAAGCATTCCTGGTCAGGTGCTGTATTAAATTTTCCTCCACAGAGGGTAAACCATGTAACCATGGTAATATTCAGGATCCTGAAAAATATATGTTATTAAAATTTATCAATTAAGCAAAGAAGTCTTTTTCTACCTAAGTATCAGTGCTTTATGGCTTCAAGGCATATTGTACTTTGCTTTGCACTCCCAATATACATACCTACATATGCACTTATTGCACCATAGCCATAGGAACTTGAATCCCTTTCTCATGGCAGGAAGTGTATTATAAAACTATTGAAATTTTTTTCTAGGTACCTACTGCTTTGATGGGTAAGTAGGTACTAGGGGGTGCATTTCGAAACTTCGAAGTTTCGTAAATTCGAAGTTCATAGCCTTTCTTGGATATTTTCGTATTCGAACTTGAAGTTCGAACGACGTGGCCACAAATTCGAATTTTCGAATATTTAGTTTCCATGATTTACCCACTCAAATAAAGCACCTTACGCAGTCGTGGAACGCATGAAAGAGTGAAATGCGACCAGTGTTAAAGCTGACAGAGCTTTGGAGCCATTGATTTATTACGCAAGACGATTCTCGCTAGTTTTAGACCCCCTCCCCCCCTATTATAAGAAAAAATACGAATAGGCCGACCCCCTCTCCCTCCTGTTTAATATTTATTACGTAAGAATATAAAGAAAAAAATTATTAAAGTAACAATTTTTTTAAATGTTGATGTACTTACAAATGTACAAGTAATTTTTAAATAGCAATATCGAGTGTTGTTTACGCAAACAAGTGACGACTAGTCCACAAGCGGGGAGTTCCCGGGAGGCGCAGTGCGAGTGGCGCGGGTTTCTCCGATGTAGATATTTCTGACTTGTCTGCATCCGAGTTTCGTAAGGAATAATTTTCCCGCCTCGTCAACACTGGCTTAATAATTGTAATTATTAAAAATTGTAATTACTCCTATTACTACGCTGTCTTATTCATTAATTTACATAAAATTCACTAGATTCATATCTAAACTTCCCTTATTATTGAACTTGTCTTCTAGAATTATGTATCATATAATTATATTAATTGGATATTATCATATATATTAGATATTAATTGGATTGTATTCTTTGTTATTGTAACTGTTTGTTTCCTAAATAAATAAAAACGAAACAAAACAAGATTGATTCATTACTAATTGATGAATGATGACGTATATAAAAATAACACTATTCGAGTGCAAAGTGAACTTATAAAATATTATGCCGCACTTGCCCCAACTGACCTTATAATGGCTTAAGCACACGGCAAAGCCCTGTAATACTCTAAATTTCACTTCGGTCCGATGATGACATCATCGGGCGTCGATCCTATCCTATATTAATATCCCATATTTCTAAGAATACTGTACTGGTTTACAATTTCTAATGTTTCTCCTTTTACGTTTACATCCGCCTTAACTTGTTTTACATTAGGTAGAGTAAATTTGATACATTTCGTTTTGGTTTCGTTAAGCAAAAGATCATTGACATTAAAGCAATGTACTACTTTTGAGATTGCATTATTCACATCGTCGAAATTTGTGTTTTGTTGTTTCATTTAAAAAATTAATGAAGTATAATCAGCAAACAACACAATCTCGTGATTATTCTTAACAAGATGTGGTAGGTCGTTAATATAAACTAATAATAGGAAAGGACCGAGAATAGAGCCCTACGGTACAGCCATTGTAACTACAGACCCCGAAGACCGTCTCCAATTAATGTCAACTTTTTGTATCCTATCACTCAAGTCATCTGACTTGAGTGATAGTATAGTTACATCTGTAAGAAGATAAGTCCGTTCTAGATTTTCTTTATAAGTCACTGAGTGGCCTAACTTTAAATCCACACCATTGACCTTTAGGGTGCGAATTTCAAAAAACCCTGAAATACGTCTCTGTTTATTTTAAGTCATCTTTCTACGCTACAAATTTTGAAGGGCCAACAGTTGCGGTTCTGAAGTTATTATAAAAATGACCTTTGACCCCTTTAGAATACGAATTTCCAAAAATCCGTTCTTAGCGGGTGCCTATGTCCTGAAAGGAACCTCCATGAAAAATTTCAGCTTCGTAGCTTTTGTAGTTTCAGAGATCTCTTGATGAGCCAATTTTATCTTCTCTTCTTTAAGTACCTCTAAAATATAGATTTTACCTAATTTAATTCCTCATTTACAACAAACATGTTACTTAGATATTTATTCACAAAGAAAATTATACAAGTATTTACAATTGAAACAATTGAGCTAACTGCCGACTGTTGCAAACAGTCTACAGATAGCTCAACTGATCCATATCAACACCAGTCGGAAGCGTCCCCAACGTATCAGCATTGCCACGCTGTATGGCAATGCTGATACGCTGTGCCAGATATTAATTTAAAGATAATGATCAAGTAGGTACATTTCTGTTCGAGTCATAGTCGTGACACAATATATTCCTCAGATCAGCGCAAACCACTGTTAAAATAGACTGCATTGAGATTAAGACAAAAAAAGGTTTGTTCGTATGTTTTTGACACATTTTGATACCCGTACTCCTGAAATTTTTATTCAAAACGATTTTGCAAAAGTATAAAAATCTGAGTAATTTTTCGTCGAAATTGTAATGTATCAAATACTAGTAGAGTAAGTTTTATCGGAGTTCCTGTATCATGCATCGGGTTTAAGACAAAATCAGGTTTGTTCATATAGTTTCAATACTTTTCAGAATAATATCTTTTAAAATTGTCATGAAATCAGTCTATAAAAAATGACAAAATCTGAGACATGTGCGTTGAATTTTTATTGACTCAAACACCTGTAAAGCAAGTTTGATTGGAGTTATACAGGGTGATTGCTAGCGGGGTGCAAAGCTTGAAGGTGGACCTAGCGCAGACCAATTGGAACCATTTGAGCCATGGTTGTCTAAGACGATGTCTGACCATTAATTTTTACCTAAATTTTAAGGATTTTTCAAAAAAACCAAAAACTCTACCTACAGTTAATTGATAATATCGGCAAATTGGAATAATAAATGGGTTCTTTTTTACTTTATTTCAATAAAGTAATGTGTAAACCATCTAACATAACACATTTTGATGATCTGCGATATCAGACTCTTTTTTTACAGACAAATAAAGTTTTCGAAAATTTTCAAAGATTTTAAAAAGCCATTTCTTGGTGGCATTTTAAAATAAACGGAGGATGCTTCTTTAGTGCAAAACTTTTTAAAAACATGCCTAGTTATTGTTCTTTCTTTTGAAGTGTCATTTACATGGATTTTCATAAAAATTATTGAAATTAGGACCCAAACCAATATGGAGGAGAAAATTAGAATTTTTTTGGAAGACCATTTATATAATCCTGTAGTATCTGATAAAGAGCTTATTACACCATCCTAAATATCGGATGTCCTAATTAGTCAATCCTGAATTCAGGAAAGTTTAATAGCATTTAGGACGGTAGCATCCTAATTAGGATCCGATTTAGAACAAGAATGGCTTCTGACGTCCTAAATCTATTTTTAGCGTCTGCTTCAGTGTTGCCGGCAGTCAAAATAAAAAAGCTCCGATCCGAACGCTAAAATGGTCCGAAATATGACAAAAAGATCCGTTTTAAAATGTGTTAAAAAAAATTACTTGTCGTAATGGGGATATTAAGTTTTCCATATGAATTGTACTTTATGTTGCTTCATCTTAATGAACTTCAGAAAACTTTATTTTTTACAAAGGTTGAAAGACTGAGATAAAATAAAACGTCAAGTGGGAGTCAGACTCGCACACTAAGGGTTCCGTTTAATTGTAAGACCTTGTTTCTTGACAAATATCATGATTCTATGTCAACATGATGTAGGTACTCGGTATTATTATATATTTATTATTTTGGTCGAGGGAGAGAATCAAAATTTATGATTTTTTTGTTAATAAACTACAAATTTACGGTTTTCAAATTTTTCTCGTTATTTGTGCTATAATTATGATCTTGCTTCTTACCAAATTTTATGATTCTAGGTAAACGGGAAGTGCCCTCTAAGGTTTTGGTCTATAGCAAGATATTTTTTTTTTAAAGAAAAAACAACAAATTAGGTACTGATTTCGGATTGTTCCCTTTATTTGTGCTATAGGGCCTTGTTTCTTGCCAAATTTCATAATTCTAGCAGGGTTCTGATTGCGCTAGGTCTACGGGAAGTACGTACCGTATAAGTTTTGGTTCATGGCGTGCATTAAAAGTATTTTTTTTTTGTGAATAAATTACAAATTTATGGATTTTGGATTTTTCCCTTTTTTTGTGCTGTAAGAACTTGCTGCTCACCAAGTTTCATGATTCTAGGTCTACGGGAAGTACCCAATAGGTTTTGTGTGCATGTGATTCCTTGGAAATTTCCGCAAAGAGTCATGGTACGCAAAAGATCCGCAGAGGCAGAAAAAAGTCCGAAACGGACCAAAAAGGTCCGCACCGGCAACACTGGTCTGCTTAGAGTCCTGAATCAGTGAACGTGTAATTAGGAGCTCCGGCGACTAAATTTCTTGTCCTAAATCGGACACTGAATTTAGGACGCGACATTTAGGATGGTCTAATAAGCTCTTAACCTGGCAATGGCCTCCTTTATGGTATGCAAGGTCTGGAAGAACAAGATCCCCACAGAAGGAATATGCCGTTTCCTCTTCCACAGAGATATTGAAGATGCGATCTTCCTAAAATCAATCTAATCTTGTGGTCGGATGACAGCAATTTTTGTAGGGACGTTAGAAACGGTATCACGTCTTGCCATGAATTTGGATAAAACCAAAATCATGATAAATGGCCAAATTGATCCAAGACCGGTCACCGGTGGTCGTACATGGTCACTTTCTCGAAATCGTTTTCGAGTCCACTTACCTCGGGCAGATTCTGAAGTTAGGTAAAAACAATTATAAGGAGGAGGCCAAAAGGAGGATCCAGCTAGGCTGGGCAGCGTTTGGGAAACTACGTCGAGTCTTCTCGTCATTCTTACCGCAATACTTGAAAACGAAAGTTTTCAATCAGTGCGTCCTACCCGTCATGACCTCCGGAGCTGAGACGAGGACACCCATGGTGGGGCGGGCTGGTCCACCAGTTCAAAGTCGCTCAAAGAGCTATGGAAAGTGCCATGCTCGGAGTTTCTCTGAAGAAGGATAGGATTCGTAACGAATACATCCGGCAGAGAAGCAAAGTTATCGACATAGCTCAAAGAATTAGCAAGCTGAAGTAGCAGTGGGCCGTCGCGAAGAACGGACAACCGCTGGGGTGAACGTGTTCTTGAGTGGAGACCACGACTCGGCAAACGTAGTGTAGGACGCCCTCCGGCCAGATGGGATGACGATCTGCGAAAGACTGCAGGCAGATGCTGGATGCGGCAAGTTGAATACAGGGCGCTATGGCGCTCATTCGGGGAGGCCTATGTCCATCAGTGGACTAATATTGGCTGGTGATGATGATGATATTAAATTATTGGAATCAAAAGACGCAGATCATACAAAACTATATGAAGAATTGACAAATTTAACGATATACTTCTTGCAAAATAATATTGCCTACCCAGAAGGTACGCAAGATATTAAAGGTTTAGTAGATAAGAAATGGTATTTGGGGTACACAATCGAATCTCATTTGCTAACGATGAAAGAAAGAGGACTTCCAACGAACGATGAAGAAATAATCCGCAATATGCATCCAGTTCATTCTACCTACATTTGATTCATGAACTGAAAAATACATTTCCCGAAAACTTTAAACTCATGAAAAGTATTCATAGAGATCAGTGTAGAACACGCTCTGTCTCATAATAAATAATCGTTTGCTGATCTGATGTTGCATTTTATTAACAAAAAGCAAGAAGATATTGCGAAAGTTGACGAGCAGTGGCGTTCAATCCATCTACTCAGCTGGAATAATACAAAAAATACAAAGGAATTTAGGAATGAAGTAGATCATATTGGATTTCAAAGACATGGCTGGAGAAAACAGATTTCAAGATTTAGCGACATTTGCTAAATCTTTATTAGCTTTACCGCATTCTAACGCTGATGTAGAGCAATTATTCAGCACGATGAACGTTGTTATGACTAAACAGAGAAACCGAATGAAGTTATAGCTCCTATATTCAATTCTCACCTACCACGCCTACCAAAATTAGATCCACTCATGGTATAATAATACAAGATATTATGCTACTCCGAGAAATAACGGTCACATGGGTTTTCCCAAGCGTACGTCATATCCGCTACGGTGGTTCTCAAACTTTTGTTTTGGGAAATTCGAGATCTAGATCTAGGTTTCAGGTTTTCCATGAAATTCTTTAAATTTAGTTTCCATAATTTGAGCTATGCTAATGAGCTCTGCACATGGATAAATTAATTTTTTCCTTGAAATTAAATTTATCTAATCGTAGGAACATTTTTCAGCCACAGATTCTCTTTTCGGGAATTTAAAGAACCTTATTTTACCGCTTTTCACACATATAGTTACGGACTCCGATTTTATTTTATAGATTTGTCCGTTCAATAACGCGAGTGATTCACCGGCGTCAATAAAACTTTGATAGTCACCGGCCAATGAACGTAACCTGAGTAACCTCCCATTTTTGTGGCAAGTGGACAGTGACGTAGGCTTGGGAAGATCTCGGAATAGCATACCTACCTTAAATTATTAATTTATCATGGATCCACTGTAAAAAGTTACGCCAAGTAGGTAAGTATCACAGGCGCAGCTAGTTTATGTCGGTGGTAAGTATTCACGTTCAACATTTACCAGTTTAAGTAAAATGTTTAAACGTGTAGATACCTACTTAGTTAAGTGAGACACTACCGTGCCTCTGGATTGTTTGGTTAGTGGATTTCTGGTCGTTTGTTTGAGAGACCTATAACAGTGTATTTTTGGTGGTTCGCGAGGCCAAATGTGGCCTCGCGAACGTGAGGAACGTCACATTATGGCTGTGTGGTGTGGCGTCTATTAGTATTTATACCAATTATATCCTCTTTTTATTTTGATCATTACAAACTCGACCTCCATAAAATTTTAATCTTACTCGTTCAAAAACTGACATTATTTGCAGAATTGTGTCAAACCATGATGCAGAGCCAAAAACAAAAGAAGAAGAAGAAGCCTATATCTGTGGTGTGGTGGCGTAGCGCAGTGTTGCCGTTCTAGAGACTTTGTCGCTAGAACTAGGGGATTATGTGGATGCTTAGCGGGCAAAATTCTAAATTTAGCGAGAAAAAAGTTTTTGGCGACGACTTCTAACGACTTTCAGGCGGGTCAATATGACGCTAGAAGGGCAACCGTCTTTATTTTAAAACTAAAAACTAAAGATACTGAATTGATAAACATAATGCATCAAATTAATTATATTTATTTTGTGTATTTACAGAAGCAGCGCATTCTGGAATTTCCAAATTATGAGCATTTTGTGCAAGGTTTGTTCTGCTTATGTATTGGACAGTTCCGAAGGAGTTCATTCATTTTGTCTTCAGTTATTATTGGAAAATCAAAAAATTATATGTAGGACAAAGTTTACCATAGGTAGTTTATATATACGTATTTAGGTAGTTTATCTCTTCCTCGGGGTCCAGAATCACCCAATATCGGATGTTAAAGGGAATGGACACTGTTACGTGGCACCCTGTATTTCCTTTTTTAATTTACCTTTTTCATTGAACATGAGTGTACGTACAGAAACTGAGGGTGACGGGCGGCGGTCACTTTAGTTCAATCGTGATCTTAAGCTGCTGTCCCTATTTACGAAATAGAAAAGTCAATACCGTTTTATTACAATTTCTAGACGTATCTTCTAAAAAGTAGATTGGGGTACATCACCATCTAGCAATAAATAAGGCAAGACATCATCACACATAGAATAGACATTATCGACATCGCATCGTCATACATTGCGTACATTGTTATATATAAAAGGATTGACTTTCAAACAATTTACGCATTCGTTGACAAAGTGACGTAATTTTTTTCTATTCTGTCCTAGACAACAATCCCCGTGCCCTGCTGTAGATTGTTTGCAACAGTCTGTAGTTAGCTCATGTGTTTCAATTGTAATTATCATGATCTGTGATAATTACAACAACGTGAAATTATAGAAGTAGGTTAACCAGTTCTCTGCCAGGCTTCAGCGATACGACTCGGACGGGCGCTCGTTGCATACGTGCAGTGCAAGCGCGTCGGTGACACTTAATGTGGTACGTAATCAAAGTATTTTCGTATGTTTTGGATTAGGTAAATCACTTTTCCGATTCTAACTCTATGTGTAAGGGGACAGGAGAATAAAAGTTACATTTTCTGTCTTAACTTCGAACTTTCGAAATTGAGCTTCCGAATTTAGAAAGCCAGTTTCGAAATTGAAAAATATTTAAAACCCTGACCACGTTTAGTATCCCTTACAGTGTTGGTGCCTTTGTGGTAAGTTCGTAAGGTTTTGAAAATAATTAAATGCAATTTATGCAATATAAATTTAGTCTGAATCTTTCTAGTGGAATTGTCTTGATATTTGATAAAGTTTATTTTCCTACGGTGTCCCCTCCAAGTCTATAACGGCACCTGTATCTGTCTGAATCAGCGGCGACTTTTGATACCGTTCGGTTCCCATTGACATCGCGGCACCCTTTGACATCATGGTGCGGCGCGGTTTCTTCTTTGACTACAACTTGGTTGTAGGTAGCAGGTGTCGGACAATGTAATAATCAATAAAATAAGCTAGTTTTCAAAGCTTCTAAAAGAATACGTTCCACGCCGATTTCACGCCGATTGGCCGATCGGCGGCGGCGGCGTGAAAAATTTGCCGGCGGCGGCGGCGGGTCGGCGCGGCGCACACGTCTAGGCCTGTAGCAAACGATACTACTACAGCCTTTTGAAATTTTTATCAAAAATACATATTTACAAGAATTGGTGACATTAAGAAACACAGAGTTGTGTGTAAAAACAAATATCTATCTAGCTTAGTGTCAAAAATTTTGCTATTAGATATCAGTATTATGTTGTGTTTTTAGTTTCTTATTTTCACAAATACATTATTTTATAGTACCTAGCGTGTAATTTCATTTTAAATTATCTAGTGATTTTTGTCCAAAATATCCCGAAATCTAGCGAGTTTTGAGACCAAATCTAGTGATATTTTTTTCTAGTGATGTGCCGAGTCGCTGTTTTGGTGAATCGAGTCGACTCGAGTCGGTTTAAACGGTATTCGAATCCTGACTCGATTCCGGTATTCGAGCCAAGTACTCGAGTTCTATTTTTTGGTATTCGAATGTTGACTCAAATTTCTAGACTCGAGTCCAAGACTCGGGTCCTGGACTCGAGTCCACGGCCGTGCATCGCTTAGCATCCGCGTGGTAGTTTTTCATATGATACAATAAGAGATACAACTCGCACGCTTCCGCCTCCACCACGCCTCCGGCGTCTGTGTGTGGAACTGTGGAGGCCTTAAAAGTTGCAGGTTCAATTCAAACTTGTATCAAAAGGCGTTACTTCATGCTTAGGTAACAAGAGATTGAGTATGAACGAGTCAACCTAACTTGAATACAAGACTCGAGTCAGTTGGACTCGCATAATACTCGTATGACTCGAGTACCGGAATCGAGTCCGGGGTACTCGAATCATAATAAATTGGTATTCGAGTAGGCGAGTCCTAAGCAGGAATCGAGTCTGACTCGAGTCAAGCCGTACTCGGCACATCACTATTTTTTTCTGCAAGGTGGCAACACTGCAACCCTGGCGTGGCGTCACCTTATATTTGCTTGCAAAGAAAGAAAATAACTTTGTTTGTTTGTATGTACCAGAAGATTTAATTGCTCAAAGTTCCGTGGTTCATTTCAAAGTAAGTTTAGAAATTCAGTGAAAAATCTAATAGAAGACTCAAATACGCGTGTACAAGTATTTTCTCCACATAGTTCTGTGGTTTTTCTCGGAGAAATATTACACCGAAGAAGTTGAAAAAAAAAGTAAGTGTGAAAAATCCAACAAAAACTGTAGGTCGACCTATAAAATAATACGCTCTTTGCTACAAACTGAATCTGTGAGTAAAATCCAAATAACCAAACTTTTTGTCATCATAACCTTTATACCCAAAACAAACAGTCATCCAAATGAACCTTCATAGAATGCAATCAAAAAACGACGAGAAATTATCTGATAAATGCTTAGAAACATTGAGGAAAACGTGCAAACCACAGCAATGACATGGATAAAATGTACAAGTAAACACAATAATTCTCGGCCATGGCCGAACAGAAATATGATACATATTATAAAGAACCAGCAACTACAGCTGCTATGCAAAATTCACAAGGACCATCGAGCTAAGTAAAAAAAGGGACATGAGGTACTAGGTTCTCTAAAGTGGAAGGCTCTATTAGGTGCAATTAACACGAATGGTTTGACTATGAATGACTAGGTGAGGTGGGTAGACACCTCACCCATAGTCGAACCGGCATTTGTGTTACGCATGTTTGCTATGACATACTTTAGTATGATTTATTTGCTAAAAAACTACATCAATACCCTCGTGGTTGTTGACCAACAATCCAATTTAGAGCCCACGAAATCAAGACTTATTTTACATTTAATATATTTATAACACATCAAATTTAAATTTATATAATAGTTTCTGCATCTTAATATGCTGTTCTTATTTTCTTATAAATTGAGCCCATGACTCCTTTCATCACTTATCTCAACTCTGGTTTCGGATTTGGCCATCCACTCCCATCTCAAAAACCAACCAGTATATATTTAACCCCTAGAGTCCCACGAGAAAGAAATAATCTTAACCTGTCAAGGATTCTTACTTGCTTTCATCCCTCAAGAGTTAGGGGTGCGCCCCTTTTTGACTGTGAACATATAATTTTATATCGTAATTACTCGAATTCCATGGATTGTACACATGGTTACATTTTACGTTATTGCTTACTTGCGACCAGCCCCGACTTCGTACGGGTGCAATAAAATATTACTATTATTATACATATAAACCTAGCTCTTCAATCACTCTATCTATAAAAAAAACCACATCAAAGTCCGTTGCATACTTTTAAAGATTTAAGCATACATAGGGACAGAGAAAGCGACTTTGTTTTATACTATATAGTGATCGGTTGAGAAAACCATTAAAACTAAGTAATTGTATATTCTGAATCAAATTAACTATAGACTTCAAGCCATTTGTATGTGTATTTATTTATTCCATCGTACATACACTTGATGATACACTTGATGTCGTTATATTCTATATTTAAGTACTATTTTAATAATTACATGTATAGGTGTTTCGCTATAGGAAACACCATAAGGTACAAAGGTAAAAAAAAAACAGACAGATATGATTGAAAATTAAATAAAAATGAAATGAAATATATAATAATTTAATTAATTAAGGGTATGTCAAAGTATGCTGCTGTTTATAGGCATTGTCAAACTATACTTAAAATAATGTACAATATTACAATGATAATAAACTGAGAAAATAATAATGGTAACAATGTCAAAAATAAAATAATTTAAATTAAATTTACATGTAAATAAAGCTGCTGTAAAAGGGCATTGTCAAAATAAGCTAAAACATGAATAAAATAATGAAATAACTAACGACTCAATAAAAACAATGTAGGATAGTAATCAAATTAAAATATTTGCTGCTGTAAAGGGGCATTGTCAAATCAAAATAATAATGTCAATAGGTATAAAATGTGTGATGGTAAACAAACATAGGTACCGGTAATTACATCAGTTGTTTTTCCTCCAAAGCCTCGGTAAGGGTGTAGTAACTCTTTTTTATGAGTATATTTTTCAGTTTCCTCTTAAAGAAAGCAATATTAAGGTATTTTAGTTCGTCACTAAGTTTATTGAACATCTTTATTCATATATATACCTAAATAACTTTTGGAAACTTTGGATAGTTGACATGACGGATGCCGAATGTTGCCACCATGACGCGTATTATAAGTATGTGTTGCGGACAGTGTCGGTAAATTTTGCCTATTTTTTTTAACATGAATAAGGCACTGCAGTACAAATTCTCCAGTAAAGGTTAATACACCTAATTTTGAGAATAGATTTCTACAATAGTCTCTCGGTTTAAGACCTAGAATTGATCTAACTGCTCTTTTAAGTCGATAAATTCTTGCTGAGGCTGATGCATTATCCCAAACTAACAACCCATAAGTCATGAGACTATGAAAGTGACCCTTATTGTTTCCCTGTGTTGTGACCCTTATCATTTGAATAAAGTTAGCGTCAAATTCCAGATAGATGAATGTAGCAAAATACGATGGATGAAAAATAATGTTGATAAAGTAACCAACGAAATCCTTCCAATAGATTTCGGCAATAATATTCCGTCGGATATTGAGGACGATAGGACGGAGATAGGACTAAATATTCCGTCTCCAAAACTAACATCAACAGGAGTATACAGTAGCGCAAATTCACAAGTCGTCAGCATTACGCGTTAAAGTAACCGGTGAGTGTCTTATTGCTTACATGGTGCACTTTACTCGTGTTTCTATCATAACTTATAATATTCTAAATGTTTTAGAGCCACCGCCATCGTATCGAAGGGAAGTGATTGTGGTGCAAAATTTAAAATCGGCAGTGGCTTGTTGCGGAGCACAAGTGGCATTCGACTGCCGGTTTGATTTAAAAAACTTGTCATATAGCTATGTGGTCTGGCACATCGGTCCATATAAAGTCGTACGGACAAACAGTTTATTCAACGTAAGTATCTATCACGACAATTATGCATCTTGAGAACTTGCTGTTTCCTAATGATAGGTTATATCCTTTGTTCCACAGGTGATTTGTGGTTGTGACCAGTTCATTCTGTTTATAAAAAGATTCGATCCGAGCATGGCGGGGGAGGTGATATGTGAACTCCGCAGGGCACACATAAACCGTGCATCGGTGAAAGTTAGTTGCGCATACGCGCATTTAACTTGTGTACCTCTGTGCGTGATATTCGACAGCCCCAGTCCCATTTAATCAGCAAATTGGTCCTGTCTCCAATTATTCGTCGTGGCACAGAGTTTAAGGAGAACTCGGATCCACGCCTTCAATATAAACAAGATACGGTAAGCTTCATTTATAAGCTAGCTAACTTTAGGTCTCGGACCCTGCTCGGCACAACTAGTATGGAGAGAGAGTGAGAGGAGCACCTACTGCCTCTTTTTCTCAAGCCTCACGTATTTTTTTGTGTACCAAGTATTGACTCGGACCGTATTTAAATAAATAATAAATACGGGGTTATTGGTAATTCACTGACACTGCGTAAACTGCAGGTTCTGCCCATCATCACGAACACGTTTGTGCAATACCGTCTTTACCATAAGGGCACACGGGGCCCGTGCCCAGGGCCCCCATTCTCAGGGGGCCCCGAAGGATCGACAATTTCTCTTACACATTTTATTCTCAAAACATTTTTGTCGGGCACATTACACTTTTTTCACAGATCAGTAAACTTAACAGAAGGTATTTATTTACCTACTACGCCATTATATCGATGACTGCGCCTATTCCTACTGTACTTATTAATAATATTTCCGAACGCATCCTACCTAATTTACTAAGTACACCATCTAGCGATCACTCACGTAATCACTCGGGATTCCAAAGTCAAGCTACACCGTCTAAACAAGGCCTAACATAAATGTCGACATTGTCTATGGTTGGGGGAATCCCCGAACGATGTAAGTATTAAACTTTCAGTCTGATAGGAGTGAGTGGCGTTATTTTGTTTCGTTTGATATTTAAAATTAAGTAAGATAAACAGAAGTTTTGATTTGTTCATATAAACATTATTTCATTATGTCAAAAAGAACATATTTAAGTGGTTCACAAAAAAGGAAAAAAGTTATAGCACAAAAAGAAGTAATGTCAAAAAGAACATATTTAAGTGGTTCACAAAAAATGAAAAAAGTTATAGCACAAAAAGAAGTAACGGAAAAACTTCCAAAGCTCACTTCGTTTTTTACGGTGGAAGAAACAAATAAGCCGAGCGATTATTCATTCTCATCACCGCAAGAAAAAAGTACATCTGATTGTCACCAGGAAAAAGAGGTTGCATATGACGAAAATGACAAACACACATTAGATGCTGAACTATCAACTTCAAGCTACTGTGAATTAATAACTGCAAGGTTAGAGAATGTATCTGTGTCTTCTGACCCTGGTAGGTACTTACTGTGACGACATTTTACCTGAAGAAGTCCGTGATATTTGGATTCGAAAAGGGCCAGTTTTTTCAAAATATAAATAGTGACTTCTCCGAAACTTCTACAAGTTTTCCAGATTCAAATGGTAAGACGAAAACTATATAGATACTTGACTAAAAATGTTTTTATCCGTAAATTGACGAATGGTGAGTCTTTACAAAGAAAATGGCTCCTTTATTCACCAGCAAAGAAATCTGTATACTGTTATTGCTGCCGTCTATTTAATACCACTACTGGTACTGGACATAATTTAAGTTCTAATGGATATAAAGATTGGAAGCATATTATAAGTAACTTATTGATAGAGCATGAGAACAGTTTACAGCACAGGGAATTTATGATGAATTATGTTGCAAGAATGAAAACTACTGGACGAATTGATACTGAGTTGCTGTCCCAATATAATACAGAAATTAACTATTGGAAGAATGTGCTTAGGAGGATTGTTGCAGTAGTGAAATTTTTGGCTTCAAGAGGTCTTGCTTTTCGTGGTGATAATGAGACATTTGGATCGCAAAATAATGGGAATTATTTGGGATGCTTGGAACCTGATTAGTGAATTTGATCCTTTTCTTGCTGATCACATACAAAACTGCGGAAATCGTGGAAAAGGAAGTACATCATATTTATCGGCAAATACTTGCAATGAATTTATTAATTTAATGGGACAACAAGTTTTGAAAACCATTGTCATAGAACTTAAATCTAATCGCTAAATTTAGTGGGTGTTCAGGCTGTTGAGTGTGTTACTGAAGCAGTAACATTCTTTCAGTTTGTACAAAAATTGTTCAATTTTTTCTCGGATTCGACAAAACGATGGAAAATTTTAACAGAGCATTTAGGTGCAAATAGAGTACTGAAGTCTCTTTCGGAAACTAGATGGTCTGCACGCGCCAACGCTATTAATGCTTTGCAAAATGGTCATTCAAATATTTCTGAAGCATTGTCTTCAATCGCAGGTGACATTAATCAACCAGGAGACACTAGAAAGGAAGCCGAAAGTCTGGTAAATAAAATGGGAAAATTTGAGACTACTCTTCTAACGGAAATATGGAATGATCTTTTGGGAGTTATGAATAAAACAAGTCTAAGTATACAGAATAGCACTATGACCATGGACGTTGTAGGAAAACTTTACGAATCTCTGATCAGTTATGTCAATACCGCACGCAATAATTTTGATCAGTACGAAACGGCTGCTAAAGAAAAAAATCCATATGCTGACTACAAAGATACATTTGAAAGAAAAAAAATTCGCAGCACACGCATCACTTTTTTTGAAGGATCATCAGAGACTGCACAGTTGAGAGGCAAGGAAAAGTTTCGTGTAGATACTTTCATTCCCATAATTGACACATTAAATACACATTTAAAAAAACGTGCGGCAGCATACCAAGAAATTAATAGTCGATTTAGTTTTCTTTGTCAGTTAACAACAATCGAATCTGGTGAGTTGACAAATAAATGCAAAGAATTTGCAGAATTTTATCATGAAGACATTAATGCAGATGAACTCAAAACAGAATGTTTTCATTTAAGCCAATATTTAATAAGCATAGCGAAGCAATCAGCGGATTTAAATATCTCAACCTTACATAACCTAATAAAATCAGATAAATTGGAAGAAACTTTTCCAAACGTAGAAATTGCTACAAGGATATTCCTTTGCCTAAAGGTTTTCCTTTGCCAAATTGCAGTGGAGAGCGGTCATTTTCGCAGCTTAAGAGAATAAAAAACGAATTGCGAACAACAATGTTACAAGAACGACTGAGTAATTTGTCAATTATGTGCATAGAAAGTGATATCCTCCAAAACATTGACTTTAAGGATATAATAGAAGATTTTGCTCAACAGAAATCCCGAAAGAAACCGTTAATGTAATCGTAACCAAAAAACCAGCAGCATTCTAATATCATATCATATTAATATCCTTAATGACATTATATCATACTGTATTTTGATTACCTAAAATAAATAGTCATACTTAGTAAAATATGTTATTTATTTCGCTTTTTTACTTTCCAAAAGGGCCGCGAATTCTTGTGTGCCCAAGGGCCCCGGCCTAGTTTAAGACGGCCCTGCGTTTGTGTAGACGCCAGGTCTTAATTTTTAAACTATGCTTTAGCCACTCTGCTTGTAGAATGATTATAAAACCTATAACAAGAATGCACAAAATTAGTACATAACCTAATTAATTTATGTTTTTTTTTGGTATTAAACGAAATGTCCAACTGTTGTATTGTAGTTGTGTCACTATAACTAAGTACTTATACACTTAGTACTTATACGATCACGTCTCAATGTTCAGAGATCAGTTAAAATGGCTTCCAATCCATCGCCGGCGTGATCTGCACGTTCTCTCTCTTCTTTATAACATTCTGAACAATCCTCTCTCCCCTTCTTACCTCCGTGAGCGTTTTGAGTTTCTTTACCCTCGTGATAGACCATGTAGATCAACCTTATCCCTCATCCTTAAATTTCCGGTTCACTCATCCAGCCGCTACGGTGGCTCTTTCACTGTCGACTCGGTTAGGTTATGGAATTCTCTCCCACATGATATTCGTGCCAGCCCCTCTCTCTTCATTTTCAAGCGTAAAGTCAAAGAGCATTACCTATCTTTATGATTTTGTAGAATTTATTATATTTATTAAATTTATGTATATATATAAATATAGTATTTGTTAAGTTTTAGTATTTTATGTATTGTATTATTATTATGTAGTCTATTTAATAAGTAGGTTAAAATTAAATCTTGTATTCTTTGTTTAAGCACATGTACCCACTTTCACAAACTTGTTTCTCTCTCCCAATAAGGTTTGCTGGAAGAGAACTCTATTTAGGGTTAAGCTCGCCTTTGCCATTATTTTTCCTCGTAAATGTTCTACTTGTACCATGTTTTTTTTTGTGCAATAAAGAATTATGAATTACATTTTACATTTTCAAAGTTGATCGAAATGCCGACCAAAATCAGACCAGGCTATCCATAGGTACCTTTATAATATCCAAATTAATATTTTTGTATTACGAATGTTTTGATACCTATAGAATGCTTCTTGAATTATTAAAATCACTTTTATTAGAATTTATTATATTAGAACCAATTGTTTGCAACACATGATGTCAAAACTGAGATTCAATAGGGTTGACACTGTTACAAAGACAAAAATCTCTGGTGATTATAATCTTACGTTTTTGACATCATAATGATGATTTTTAAATTGTAATAATTAGATTTTGAATAGACTTCATGCAAAGAAAGTAACGAATCTAATAGTATTTAGGGGTGAAATCATATGAATTCTGTCAAGCCTGCTTCATTTTTTTTTTCATTTGCTAGATGATGCTGTGTGAATTGTCCAGCATTATTATTATTATTTATTATTATTTCTTGGTGATAACCTTAAAAAACAGCTGATTTCCAATATTTACTAAAATTCTACATGCAGAATGTCTCTAGTATAGGTATTGATGGTAGGTACTCCTCCATTCCATAAACGTTCTTTAGAGAGGCATTTTTTGACAACCGGACAAAGGAATCTTTAATTTTTAGCAGAGGTTATTTGAAATCTTCACGACCGTGTTCGTGATAATGGGCATAGGCTGCAGTTCACGTAATGTCAGTGACTTACCAATAACCCTGTGCCTTAATTCTGTGTCCTTAATTCGATAATGTGAAAATTGCCGCCTGACTGCGCCCAGTGTGTGGATAATTTATGTTTGTGCTAATTATAAGCATTAAGCTGTTTTAAGAACTAAGATGACTGTCTAGATTTCTCGATAGTTTTACTCGACTTCGAGTAAAACTATCGAGTAATACCGTATGTGAGTACTGACCTTTAAAGAAATAGTAGTATTTATTTGAGCATTGTTAACAATGGGACCGAGTTCAGACATACTTAGTAATTTATTAAATTAATTAATTTAGTCTATTTCGGTAAAATAAGTCAAAATCGGGTAACTAGTGACGGAGAAAACGTTTTTAAATTTTTAATTAAGGCGAATAGTAAGGTGGATAGTGGCGCCACTACATATTTAATTTTATAATTACGTTATACAAAGGAATTATCAAAAAATCGGACCGCGCGTAGACATACCGTAATTATAAAATTAAATATGTAGTGGCGCCACTATCCACCCTACTGTTCGCCTTAAACTGCTGAGAAAGATGGGTATCCGTAGGTACTTCTTCTTATTTATGCATTATTATCTTTTATATACCACAGCCACCTTCAGAGTCCTCGTGGACAGCTAAACAGATATTAAAAAAATTAGCCGGAGCGGGCCGCGTTATCCCTGACAGTAAAAAATGTTTCGGCCCGCTCCGGGCCTCATGATGTTTCACCGGTTAAACGTTTTTATAGAGAGCATGTGAAGATGCGGGCTGAAAAAATCATTATAATGCCACCACAATTGATAGAGAAATTGGCAGACATCTTTTTTTCAAAATTGTAATCTAAAAGCACTTATATTTTCCATGCTTGTTGGAAACCATGACCTTAAAAGTTGTATTGTTATCTATTACAGGTGATAGTAGAAACCCACAAGGAGCTGTGATGCCTGGAATACAGGGTGCTGGTGGAGGAGCTCTGAATGTGCACCTCATGAGAATCCTGGAGGGGATGAAAAACACGGAAAATGTTGGCCGGGCAGTGGGCAAGGATGGGTCATTCACAGGTGAGAAGATAATTGAAAGAGCCTAATTCTGCTTAACTTATCGCTTTAGCACCTTTATGAGTAGATATTTAATTTTTTTCCGAAATTTGAACTATTTCGTGCTGTTACTTTTTTGTATGTATAAGCATAGCGGGATTTTTTTTATTACATCTGAATCAATATTTACTTGAGGTCTAAGTGAATAAAGCAGGGCATGCAGTGTTGTTTATTTCAGACAACAATAAATTATAATAAAAAAAATAAGTTGGAGCGTCCATATTCAAGTTCTACATAATAAAAATTAAAAATTAAATACAAAATAAAATCAATCTTAAACTTAAAACCAAAACCCTCAATAAAATCTTCCAATAGACTGAAACCATGTCTAGGTCATGGCCATTCCAATGGCCACATGTGTCAAACCTGTATAAAATTCATAACAAAGTAGGCGTTTATTCAAAGTATCTGCCATTTTGAATACCCTGAAAATTACTGTCTTTTGTCTCCTAATCACGTTGTGAGCATGTTTAGTTTAGTCGAACTTGAGCTAATGGGAATGTGGGGGCAGGTATAACCTCAGAAATATTTTCCATCTATATGTCTTTGATTTTGTGTGATCTCTTGGTTTACAAAAAATATTTATGATTCTTGTACCAAGTATACTAAAACTCTCTGCTTAACTTGGGGCTAGATGATGCTGTGTGGATTGTCCAACATTATTTATTTTTTCTTAAGTTACCATAAAGTCTGCTGTCGGAAAGAAGCCGACTATCTAGGCGACTATACAGGGTGGAATTTTGTAATGCCACCTGGAGGGAAAGTACTCTTAATACTGTAGATAGAAAATTTTACTTAAAGAAAACATTCCTTTAATTTTGAAAAGAAAGAAAAATGCATTCAAAGATTTTCGAAAATTCGCTTGCCACACCTGGGAATCGAACCGACTAAAATCTGTAATAATTACACCCTGTATTTTTATTGCATAGATCGTTAGGGTCAATATAAGGATGAAATCTCTCAAACAAACTTAATAAATTAAATGAAATGAAAACCATGAAATCATAAATTATTTTAATTATTTACAATAAAAAGTCAACTAACTAATGAGTTGCTCAAAATGGGCTCCATTTTCTTGGATAGGTACACAAATTTATTCTTCTAACGAATTCATTTCTAGTAACTTTTATTAACGTGTTGTGGTGAATATTATAAATCGTATTCTGAACTTCAACTCTCAACTCGTTTATATTCGCATAAGATTTCATGTAAATTAGATTTTTTACATATCCACACAAAAAAAACTAAAGGGGTGAGACCTTTCAATGATAATTATTAATTACGGACACAAGTAAACAGATGGATCTTTAAGTTAAAGTGCTTATCTTGACCCATTCAATTTATAATTTAAGATTTCATGGTTTTCCTTTCATTTAATTTATAAATTTTGTTAGAGAGATTTCATCCTTATTATTGACCCTAACGATCTATGCAATAAAAGTACAGGGTGTAATTTTTACAGGTTTTAGTCGGTTCGATTCCCCAGTTTGGCAAGCGAATTTTCGAAAATCTTTGAATGCAGTTTTCTTTCTTTTCAAAAATAAAGGAATGTTTTCTTTGAGTACAATTTTCTATCTACAGTATTAAGAGTACTTTCCCTCCAGGTGGCATTACAAAATTCCACCCTGTATACGACCAGTTCAGCTCGACTTTGGTTCGCGAGGTGGATGTGAGGCCTCAGTCAGTAAACTCTCTTCGTATATTTTTAGACCAAAATTATGGGGAGGTAATTTTGAAGGTAGTTCTGAAGACAGGGGTGCATGGCTAAAAGAAATTAAAGACAAAATTCCAGAAATTTACCCTTTGCTCTGGCAATGTTACGGTTCACCGTCAAAATTAATTTACAGGAACAAAGTCATTTCGTCCACTGTCGAATGTCCGCAGGGCGATCCTCTTGGTCGGGCCATATGTAGCCTTGCCATCCCACCAATAATTCAACACCCCCAATCCAAGCTCAAAGTTTGGCATCTCGTTTGGTCCCTCCTGGAATTTTATTTATTTTATTTTTACCTCTTAGGTAAAACTAAATAGGTACTAAAAGTATGACCAGCCCCGTTATCCGCAAGTAACAATACAAATGTCATTCAAAATTTCATTTCATTTTCATATTTGGTATTTATAGCATTTCATAAGCACTTCCTTCATATAACACTGGTACTTTATTGGATCCCGTAACTTTCCGTATCGCTACATGTCTTCGGTTGGGTGCAAAATGTTACGCGCCTCATCTATGCCAGTGCGGTACTGATGTCGAACAGCTTGGTCATGACGGATTGTGGTAGGTATACTAGGGCCGCCGCCGGTCGGATATCTCGCCTCGCCAGCCTTAACGACATCATCCGGTGGGCCTTTGTCACCGCTAACATACTAGCTATTCTCGAACCGAATGGTCTGTTGCGTGACGATGGTAAGAGGCCCATCGATATGACACTCGTCCCATGGGAGTTAGGGAGGCCCATTGTGTGGGGCGCTACATGCATCGACACACTTGCGCCTTCCCATCTTCCGAGGACATCCGTGAGGGCGGGTGCGGCGGCAGATTTGGCTGAGGTTCTCTAGAGGCGCAAATATGCAAGTCTCGACAGAGCCTACACATTATAGTCACCCTTGGAGTCAAGACCCTAAGTCCTTGGGGTGCCGAGGCTCTTCAGGTTTTTTAAAAATTATCTGTGCTTGTGGTCGGAGCGTCGCGTGCGCCATATAGCGGGGCAATGCAGTCAGCGTTTTGGGGACCCTTCCGACTGATATTGATATGGATCAGTTGAGCTACCTGTAGATTGTTTGCAACAGTCTGCAGTTAGCTCAATTGTTTCAATTGGAAATACTAGTTCTAATTTATTTCAATTATTTAATTGTTATTTTCTTTATAAAGAATTGCTCTTGAGCGATAAGACCGCCACTTGTCACTTAGTTTTTAAACTGTTTTGTTGTATTGTTTCTATCTATAAGTGTGCAATAAAGAATTTTCTATCTATCTATCTATCTAATTCCGAATTCCCCAACAACACCCAAGTATCAGACCGCCAAGCGGACTATGTCCAAAGACAGAATCATTGAAAATCATATTGAACTTTTTTTTGTTACAGCATCGACAACGCTACCAGCCAATGTCGACCTCAATGCCGACAACGCAAATCAACTATCAAAACAAGCCCACCATGAGCCTATCGCACCCAATCTACCAACCCATGGACCAAATCCTCCCAGTCAGCCAAGTGACGTCACAAGGCGTCATGACCACATCAATAGCCCCCGCGACAATGTTACAGCACAACATTGTCCAGACCAAACTCTCTCTGCAATGAACAAGACCGCCGTTCAATTCCTTCCAAAATTAGCCGAGAGTTTTAAGAGAAACCGAGGCGTCAAATGGGAGTATAACTCGACAACTCCGGTACACAAAGTAGATACGACATAATATCAGAACGTTCGAACGCAACCTTTTAACTTTACCAACAGCTCGGATTCAAGTTGTTGTGTTAATACTGCATCAGCGGGGTCAACGATACTCCTAACAGTAGTTCAAACACGAGTACTAGCGACAGCGTTAAACGAGCCTACCGAGCTCGCCAGACAATAACACCGAACCAAACGCAACCGTAGTCAATTCTTATACGACTCAAAATCCTACCGAAAAACCAAACGAAGATTCCGTAAATACCTCTGGGTGTACCTACTTAGCTTGAATGAAAGATCGACAGCGACGAAGCCGACGAACACATCAAGCCTACCACAGGCGGAGAGCCCGAAGTTGAATGCGGTGGCGGCTAGTGGTCCGGCGCAGAATCAAGAGGAGGTCGTGGAAAGTACAGGCAATAATGAACCTACGCGGTGTGAACTAGCAGCGTCTTCTAGCAAAGGTACTTTTCTATCTATTTAGCGTAATTCAAATCGGCTGGTTGGTGATTTTTATTCTGGAGTTTTGTGGTGCCGGCTTAGAATCTACACTAAAGGCCGATTTACACTTCAATATACATATTGCTAATATACTTACTCGCAATGACGCAAGTTAACTCGGCTACTGTCCTACTCAGTAGCGAGTTAACTTGTGTCATTGACATGTTAAGCTGATAATAAACGTTTGAACGGCAAAAGCGAGTTAAGTAGTAAGCTGACCCGTGGCGCGCTAAGCGCATTACTTGAACGATACAACCGCCAATCGGAGTGAAAAGTTAAGTGTACACCCGTGTGTTCCTTAGGCACGCGGGGCCTTGAAAGTTAGTGAACACCCGGGTGTTCGCTAAGCACGCGACGGGTTTAATTAAGTTAAGTTAAATAGATAGCGATCCTATTTTCCGGCTAGTCCAAGTGCGAAGTAGCCCCCTCTCTCGCGTCTCCCGCACCCCGCTAACTTAACTGGCCGGCATGTAGACGGGCGAGTTTAGTACAGTCCATTAAATTCACAGCGGCCGCGTACTCCTGTTTTTAGTGTAAAAATGAAGTGGCCTGATAATACTACCTTTGCATTTGTACAAGAATATCTTAAAAATGATGGTCTACTCATTTCTATGAATATTTCAATTTCAAAATTGTGTACAAGTATAGACACTATTTCTTTTATTAGGTACATTATTCTATATTATTATGCACGTAAATTTGTGTTAAACAATTTAACGTACATTTTCTGGATTAAAACAACTTTTTCGGAGGAAGTCGAGTCAAACAACCGTTAACGCAGTCGCGTAGACTAGTCCGTCTTTTTCTCGGAACCGCAACTTATGACTACTGGACTAAACCCCGTTTGAACGCTACTTACTACTTAACTGACTAATTTCTTAACTCGCTACTGTACTTATTGAAGTGTAAATCGACCTTATGGGATCTCAACCGGAAGCCGGCAGTAGCGCCTCCTGCAGAATAATTATACCACCGAAATGCGATCCCCTACCCGCATGCCCAGTGTGGGGATTATGGGCATATCTGGGCACCTAGAGATAAAAGTCAATAAGGCGCTTATCAGGGGAGGGCCTGCGTCCAGCTGTGGACCAATGTAGGCTACTGAGGTGAGGTATTTTATTCTGGGTAGTTTATTGTCATGTAATTCAGATAATACGCAAGCTAACAAAATTACAGCTGTGGTGGTCTCAATCCGAATCACCTTGTCCCTGTTTATTACTTAAATGGTCATTCATTTTCTTTCTGCAAAATATGATTAAGTTGGTATCATCTAAATACCCCTTGAACTTTGGTCTGCCCATCATTACGTAAGAAAAGAACTCAACCTTCAAAAAGATAATACGGAAAAAATTAAAATATCACCAAGCCACATGAGAATACTCTTACAATCGGTGGGGAACCCATGTCCAGCTGTGGACATTTTACGACTGAAATGATGCTGATAAAAACGGTTACTTAACTCAGTATAAATGCATTCGCAGGTCGGTCAAGCGGGCCGGATTCCCTCCTCAACTTCGGCCTAGGCCTCCAAGCGGTGCTCTCGCCCTCGCACGAGGCGACGTACTTGCCTCGCCACAGAGAACATCGCGAGAAGCGACACAGTCAGACACCGTCTACCCATCTACAGAAACATACCAGTCGGAGAGTAACTTAAAACTGAATTGTATCATGTGTCCCAAAACAAGCTGTGTTTGGGACGGAGCATACAGCTCGGTTTCAGATCCCGATTCCACTTACACATACCCTTAAAAAACCGTTAAAGAATGCCTTTTTCGCTGCGCGTGCGCAATTTTTGTACTGGAAGTCACTCTTTACTTGTTGTTTCCTATTATTGTTTATAAGTTTTTGTTTAGTTTCCTACTCGGTCCGGGGACATAGGTCTTTATGTCAAATTACCGACCTGCACTTACGACTTTATGTTAAAATAGCAACATACCATATCATCTGAAAGTCAAAATGCCTTAAGCCCCAAAATGCCTGAAATTTATTATGCCTGAATGTTTATAAGACTGATTAATAAAATGAACATCAATGTACAGTCGTGCACAGAAAAAAATACTTTATTTTCTTATACATAAATTATTTATCTGTATCGTTTTCTTAACCCTTCATAACTCAACAACATATTTTCTAATGAATAAAAGCTTTTAGGGTAGCAGTTAGGGAGAAAAAAAACACGTACTCTTTAGTTTTCCATTTTTTTATTTATTTTCCTCACAAAATCAAAAAAAAGGGAGTGTACCTTAACGGGAACAATGCATCAATGTGATCCTCTACGAAGTATGGAATGCTTTGAAAGTTATTTTGTTTGTTGTTGCATAATGCAACTCCACACTTTTCACAAATGGTCTGTGATTTGCCAGAGCATTTAGGGAGCTTGCAACGAATTCGTTTTTCGACCCATACTGGCCAGTGGCCAACCTGATCCTGGCGCACAGCTGCCGGAGGCACAAATTGAGCTGGACCCTTGCGTTTTTTGGCCTGGATGTCTGGTTCAATGCTTCGGCGTTGTACGTGTGCTTTTGTCCCCATCTTGCAAAGTACCGTACCAATCTCTTCACGAAAGTCAGCAGATGCCAGCAGTGGTTCATTCGTTTGCTTGGTCTTGCGAACCCTTTTGTATAGCAACCAGGCGTTGGACATGGCGAGATCCAAAAGATGGTAAAACATGCGAACCTGCCATCTCTTGCTTCGTAGTTTTATTTTATATCTACCCATTATACTGTCAATCAGGTCGACACCGCCCATATGACGGTTGTATTCTCCCACTACGTTTGGTCTATCAATGGTCACGTACCTCTTGTGGTTCTTGTCGTATCTAGACACTTGTGACTTGGGTAGTTCACCCACAAAACTGGACGCAAGTGTAACGATCTTGTTGTCCTTCCATGCCACTGTGGATATTTCTGTTCCTTCAACACAGGCTACATACTCGACTGAATAGCCACGTTCTTTTTTGGAGATTTCTTTTTCTGTAGGTAATTTGCAATCAGGTATACGGTTGCGTCGAATAGTTCCCAAGCTCAAAATTCCTTGTTTAGCGAAATATTCTATTAGAAGCAAGGACGTGAAGTAATTGTCAAAATACAGGCGGTAATTCTGATTGCGTGGTATTTCACGAGCTAGCCTGACGACAACATTGGATGCAGCACCCAGGTTCGGCTCATTAGGCGCAACAACATTCTCAGCTCCTGTTTCTGGCTCAAACTTGTATGCAAACCCACTCACACCGCTAAGGACGTAGATTTTGTAGCCCCATTTGTGTGGCTTCTTAGGATTGTACCTCTTCAAGTTGTTTCTGGCTTTTGTGGAGCAAATCTGCTCATCCACGCAGAGATACTTTTCGAATAGGACATTGAGGCAAGTTTCATTTAGTTTTGTCACTACTGGCCTTATTTTGAAGAGGCGGTCGTGATCTGCGTGATCGCGAGGAGCCATGTTAGAGTTGTCGTTGAAGTGAATAAATCGCCTTATTTTTTCAAATTTATTCACTGGCATTGTGTCTTTTACTAGAGATGTTCCTAAGCCACCACTCCAATGTTTCGTTACTCTTGGAAGATGTACCAACGACATGATGAAAACCAGGCCTATAAATTGCTGGATATCGGTTTCTGTGACCCTGAATGGTATATTCGTATCTTTCTGCACGATGTAAAGATTCGTTTGCCTGGCAATTTCTCGGAAAAGCTCCTTAGGAAAGATTTTGAAGAAGAACTGCACCGGACTATCAATTTCTAGAAACTCTACTGACAATTCTACGCCACCTGTAAAGCAGAGTTGCTGCTCGTTTAGATCAAGGTTCTTTTTTTTCCAACGAAGATTCAATTTCTGCCTGGGTTGACTGCGTCCTGATGTTCCAGGTGTAGATGATAATCCTGGTTGAACTAGGGCTTGAGAAGGAGCTGACGGTTGGGAAATACTACTAGAACTCTCGATATCTTCAATAATGGTATCAATATCTACACCACCAACCTCTTCCAAATCCTCGACTTCTATTGGCAACTCTAAATCCGGAACAAAATCAGGATCTGCGATGCTGTCGTCATCACCGTCAAAGCCATCTTCACTCTCTGCATAATCAAAGAGGAACTGCTCTATTTCCTCTTCTCCTAGACCTCTGTTGGTCATCCTGTCACATAAGAATAAGAATAGTCAATGTATGACAAAATATGCACCTAGTAATGCAATGTACCAGAACGGGTACAAACTCAAAACGGCAATTATTTTCCAAAATTACTGAAATTTATTCAATAACTACAATAAATAGCAATAAACATACACTTACCTAATATATTCACACTGCAAACACACAGTATATACAGTATAAACAATTTTCGTCGATTTTCAAAATTTGTAAACAAATGACGATCACAAACCCGCGAAAAGTTTGATTCAACTTCGTTAGTGCTGAAAAAGCGCCATCTCTGGAGTATGCCCTGTACTAAACATTGAAACGCGGTATGTTCCGGAGCGGGACCTCTGTTTAAAAACGGATATAATCGTTTGCTTTAGATTTTATACGAAAAAATTTGGTATGTGCCAGTACTGTCCCACGGTGATATAAAGGGTTGATATAACATTTTCCAAAAACGAAATTGGTGTACTTAATATTTTCCTCTCTTAGCTCCCTCAATTGTTTTTTATAATTGTAGTGAAAGCTTATTTCATTTCGCTTACGACGGGCACCTGAAAATAACGCATTTCTTATACGGGTGTCTTGGTATTTCGCCTCTCTCTTCAAGATATACACAAAACGAATGAGTGTAGGCTTGTGTGGCATTCTAACATTCAGCCGCCTGTTCCATCCTTCCAAAGCATTATTGCTGCGGCGAAGCTTATCGTTTCCGCAGCTGATGATTGCGGAGTCCATATTCATCCATTGTCTTTTAAAATATTTTTTAAATTTATTCATTTCCGTGTTATTCTCCATTTTTTCAAATATCTTCAACCAACTGGTATGTATATGCTGTTCAGGCAACAACGCAAGACTTGCACATAAACGAGTAATATGGCGTCCAACTTTGTTTTCGCATATTCCTAAACTTTTAGCCTTTTTCCATACTGCCCGGTTGTAATAAAAATAATAGCCATTTAGATTTACGTCAGGGAAAGTTGTCTTTACAGCGTTAATCTGTGCTTTTTCAAAATCACATTTAAAAATATTAATATTAATACCGAGTTGGTCACGTATTATAGTAAATAGTCTCAAATAAGTGCTTTCGGTCTTGTCCAGAAGTAATGCGTACAGTACGGGTACTATATTAGTGACATCGCTGTTCATGCTCAAATCTAGATGTATAGTGTATACTTGGCGGAACGGTTTCGGGACTCTCTTGAATGTCCCATCTCCCGAAAACTGCTTTAATTTGCCTATTTTAGCAGCTTCGAGGACGCATTTTGTCGAAAATATTAAAATGTTATCTGTATCACCATCTTCGGCCACGAGAAAACTTTCACTCAATATCTTTGGTATTTTTACGTCTCTAAGGTAGGAAAATTCGGTATTTTTCTGCTCCAAAAACTGGTGTCTAGCTCTATACAATGTTTTTTTCTTCTCTTCATACGAAGGCATTTGCACAAAAGGGGCTTCATTATCGGCGTAATATTTAGCAATGTGTTTCTCAAAAATCTTTTTCACTGGGGTCATTTTGGTACATATCTCTTCCTTGCAAGCATCAATAACGATGTCTCTTTCATTTTGTGAATGATTGCTTCGACACACATGCTTGCTACTAGGTCTTATAATTTCGTTCATTTCTGCATTGAGAGTTAAAGAAGCGTTGCACTCTTTGCGATTTACGCACCTCCACATAGAGCTCCCACTTTTGTTGTTGTTTCCGAAATTATATTTATAACCGTCGTATAACAAGCAAGGCTTCCGTTTTTGGTTTTTAATAAAAATAAGTTCTTTTTTCCTTTCCATTGTGTAAATATTTAATTTTACTTATTGCAAAATGCAAACAATACAACAATATATATAGTATATTAATATAATAATTGTGTTACATATCTTTAAAATTCATACTTAAGTTACTCACACTAGACCTTGTTTTGCTCCACTACGTTTTATTACTACAAAACATTTTCTGTTTGTAACGTTCATTTATTTATTTCAAGAACACAAACATCATTATGTATTTTAACTATTTCTAAAACAATTTTATAATAGTAGGGGAGCCCACGATGCTAAATGGGGATTTACTCGAGCGTCATAGAGACCTATTAGGTTGCAAAGCTTAGATGATAAAAAGAAAAAAATGTTATATAATATATACCTTTTCATCGGTGGGGGAAGCGGCTATAGATTTTTAAATATGTAAAAAAATATTGTTGCATGGACATGCTCGAGCGCGTCAGATATTGATAACATCAATGTCCTACGTATTTTTAATAATGTACGTATATTAATCTGATCATTTGCATGATGCGGGTGGTAGTAAGTAAGGGTTAAAAATAAAAAAAAAAATTTAATCGAGCGCGTCAGGTTTTCTAAGGGGGTGTTAAGTACACCAAAAAAAATGCTCTCATTCAATAATCTGACGATTTCGATCTGACGCAAACTCGCGGCCATTATTATAATGTGCAAAAAAAATTCGCCATTTTGAAATACTCAAGCGCGTCAGATTAAGATATATGAGGAGCAAAAAAACAAAACCTGATTTGTCCTTGTAATGTAAACAATAGCTATGAGACAAAAAGTAAATTTTCTATTTTTTCCTCATTTGAACTAAATCTCTATATTATTATTCTTAAATTTAGGCAATCCTAATACCCTTTCTTGATTTTCTGTAATAGCCTTACAAACAAATTACATGTTATTTTTTAAAATTAAATTTGGACTAATCATTTTTTGCATGAATAGACTGGACATGACATGTTATGCATAAACTTAGTATGGACTAATCATGTTTTGTTTTTATCTGTAAAGGAAAGTTGTATGTGAATATTATAAATTACACAAGAAATTTAGCTATGATAATGTTCTTTTATTTAGATATTTAATACAAATTATATGTGTATAGCAGGTTCTGCTTCCAAACAATCACAAATAGGCTCATTTTGGCTCTCTATCCCAGGTGTACTGAGAATTATTTGCTTATACCACTGAAAATACTCATCATCCAGGGATTGCCATTCTCCAAACATATTCGTTAGTAATTTATTCACATCATCTTTCTTCTCTTGTGTGATTCCATGACTCAAATGCATTTCTTTAATAATAAACCTATTCAGACGACTTCTATTCACTCCTCTCTTTACCAGGTTTAGAAATGATTCAGTATCATCAATGTAATTGAAGTATTTTGATGCCTTTACCAAAACTTGTGTTTTGGCTGGATCTTGATTGTGTTTAATGTGAATTTTTTTCATTTCACTTATCATAGGCAGATCTTTGTAAAGTGAATTCAGCGACTTTGTGTCCAGAAGTTTCCAATCCACTCCTAGTATGTGAACTGTACCAACTTGTTTGTATATTTCATAATACTGATCTTTGGACAGAATTGTTGGTTGCACTCTCAGCAAATGCTCTACCCTACCGAAGACACGGTCAGCGGGGAGAAAACTGTGGCCACGAACAGGTGTGATGAATACTATTTCCAAATCAGGTCTCTTGTGTAAGAAGTGCATTAGTGTCCGGAGTACAATATTGTTTTTATTTTGTGAAATACAGCCATCACTAAACAAACGTAATAGTTTAGTATTCGTTAGGTCCATTTTTTCCAGATGCTGCAATAAAGCTGAAGACACTTCTGCACTCCCTTTCCCAGCCTGCTCTTCAGTCCAAGTATAAAAATCTGGTTGACTAGCTTTGGTGTCCACAATGCATAAAACATAAAAACCAATTTGTCTAGCATAATAAGCTTCTTGAATTTGAGTTTTGGGGAGTGGCTGAATCTGCTGTAAATCAAAGCACAAAGTTTTTGAGTCTGGGACATCAGCTTTTAAAAGTTGGTAAAAAGCATTTGCCCGCTTCTTGTGAATTCGTTTTTCAATCATCCGGGAGGTTTTTTGTGCAAGATCAGTTGCTCTTTTGATTTGGTTAGTTAAAAGAGTGCAATAGCTGCAGACATCAGAGGCTGGAGATCGGAAACCAATATTGTATTCAGTCACAAAGATGAGTCTAAACATTGAGTATTTAACTTTCAAGTTTTCAGGGTGTTTGGAGTTATAAATCTTGTGTAACTTAGACATGGAAAGATCACAATTTAAATATATCCTTTTTGATTTATTCCTGTTATAATGGCTTTCAGTTCCTTTCAATTTTCCAATAAAATCTCTTACAGAATTTTTCTTTTCCGTATTCTTATAGCTTACTCTGTCACCTCCTCTGTGTTCTTCAATCGGCTTGCCACTGTAAACACTTTTAGTCACATTAGCTAATCTTGTGCGATTGAATCGAGTTAAGCTCATGAAGAACTTCTTGCAGACAGGTACTCTATCAAGTCCATGAATCAGGTAAAATTTAGTGCTGTACGCATGCAGCGACCCTGATTTTTTTCTCTTATTACATTGCACAGGTCTAGGCCTTCGCCTTTTGATGGAGGTGGTCGTAACTAACGATGCTATCATTGAATCTTGACGTAATTTATCTGGTTCACTGTACAATTCCTTGCGCATTGAATTAACATCATTTGGAGTTATTTTACAGCACTGAAATTGTTTGGTGTTGTGCCGGCAAGGATAATACAACGATATCCTGGGTGCAGAGTACTTTGCCTTTTTCTTCGCAGCTCGCTTTCCTCCTGCCACTCTTCTTTTTCGGGATCCATTGTTTACTGTCCGAACTTCTACAGTTTCCTCATCCACTTCGTCCATTTTTCCAGATTTTATGAATAAATTGTAATTCTTTCGTTTCGTAAAAGCGAAAGCGAGCGAAAACAAATCGGTCAGTAAATTGACTTTGACATGCAAAACATGACTGCTCCACAAACAAAATGGCGCTTGAAAATGAGTGATTGGTTGAATGGAGAAAACACGATCTGCATAAAAAGTCATAAAGGAGAAAACTTATTTTGCATCTTACGGTACTTTTTGAGAGCGTTTTTACAGGGGAGCAGTAACTTTTTGCTCAAAACGAGAGATGGCAGATGACGCAGTTTGACATTGACAGTCGAATTCCATCACAAAGTGTTTTTTTTATTTTTTGTGACAAATCACGGTTTGCTTTTTAACTCCTCATATGTTGTTCATATTTATGTTCTAGACGTGCTGTCTCATAATCTGACGATTATCTAAAGGGATTCGCCTAATCTGATAAAAAAAAAATTTTTTTCAATTTTTTAAATCATTGAACCTAATTAATTGAAAAGCTCAGGAAATAGCATGCAAATAAATAAGTGTATGTTATTTGAGTAGAGTACTTGTATTTATAAGAAAATAATTTAAAAAAATGCCCAAAAAAAATTAATTTTTTATAATTTATTGATTAATTAATCATCATCCTCATCTTCATCAGTAGAATTATCTTCCTCTTCTAGGTCGATTTCATCCTCAGATTGCGTATCTGTAACAAAAAGTCATGAAAATATTTAACAATATTTTTTTTTACGGATAACGTGTTTTTTTAATTACTGGAGGAAAGAAATACCTGATTCTGGAGTATCCTCAAGAATATCAGGTGTTATGACTACATCTTCGTTCGCTTTCGGCAATTGATCACCTACAAACCAGATCATTTTGAATTTTCCGTCGACAACTTTCCATCCATAGTCCGTTGGTAAAAGATCGGTAATTTTTGCATTATGGGCATTACACCACAAGCATGCAATGAATCTTGTGCGTAACACTTGCTGGAGTAACTCCGATTCACAAAGGGCAAGTTGCACGCATCGTAATTCCGGACACTCAAGGAGAAAACTTGTGATTTGTCTTTTACCTTGTACGTCCTATTGAAGATGACCATCCTGGCTTGATTGACATCGTCTAACTTTTTCAACCCATACAAGTGGCAAGTAAAAGACTGTATGATGTTAAAAGAATCCTGCACATTATGTTCCTTTGATCCCAAATCCAGAAATGCTTCTTGGAAAATTTCTGAATTCATCAGATATTGCAAAGGTTTCTTTTTCCTCTTCGGTACAATGCTGGGTTGAAATCGCAACCAGTGAACGCATGCAAAGCTGGAAGCGCCTTTGAAATTTTTGGGCCTAATTTTTCTACAGAGCGGATACGTCGATGTATCGGCTTGCATTGCCAACTCCAAGATCCATCCAAACTTCTACTCTTGCTTGCAGGTGTTCCATATTCGCTAACATGATGACCACTATATCAGTATCAGAAGTTCTGATAGTAATAGTAGAATCTTCATTTTGTTGGCAAGCAAGAAATGCTATCTTCGTATCCGCTTCTTCGTGATCAGGGCATGACAACTCATTATTAATGATGCGTGTTACTTTATTATCAGTAACAGAATATTCATAGCACAAATCATGTATTATGTAAATGACCTTACTACCGATAATCGTTGCCATCTCCTGATCAGCCCAATGATCGATCAAAAACTTAACAATAGCTTCCTTAAACTTTATATTTTTCAAGTCTTTCGTAAAATCTGCTGTTCTTGTTTGTTGAGGACCGGAAATGTGGAATTCCTTGTCGTCTACACTACCTCGAAGAGAATGCTCATAATCTTTGATAGAGGGTGTGAAGTAGCGATCGCATACAATGGCAACTCTACTTGCAGCGTTATTAACAAGGCATTGTAATATCTTCTTTGACACACCTCCAAAACTACGGGGCATTTCTTTAAAAGTATTAAAAAAAAAGAAGCCATCTACAATTACAAGGTCACGGGGTGGCGGTTGCTCCATATCTTCGACTTGTTTCTCTAACTCATGAATTAGTACTGACTTATCATTATCAGTCTTGTTTAAAGAACCATCTATATGGCACAGTGATAACGGCATAGGAGTTATGGGAAAACAAAGTACTTTTTCCAAGTCTATACTCGTGTCAAGAGATAGAGCTAATAACCGACCGAATAAATCCCGCTGCAATGTAACTTCGTGCACTTTTCCACCAATTTTCATTTTTTTTTCTTCTTGAGGCTTGCAAAAGTCAGCACCGTATTTTTTTTTAATGGCTGTTGAAACCTGTCTGAATTTAAATTGCATTCCATTATGAATTGATCTCGCTGCAATGTTCCTCCAGACACTGTCTTTAGTAAACAGTTTGTGATTTCTTGAGAAGCAGCTTGCCCTGTTGAAATGTTAAACAACAGATCCTTATCAATTGAAGTAGAAAATGGATTGATGGTCTGCAGGACACTGTTCGAAAAAGCTTCAATTTGGATGTGTTGTTTTTTCATTCGATCTGGGTGTAGATCAGCAGCAATATCATTGTAGTTTCTGTCAAGCCCTGCACGAGTAAGAACATGAGATATGATTCTTGTTCGCGCTCCATGATTTTTAGCCCAACGTTGTCTAGCAGAAATTGAATTTGTGAGGTTAACAATTCCAGTAAGGCGACGAGCAGCATCACCATTTATCGTCTGCTCTAACGTTAAATCCACAGGAATTCATGAGAAAGGCTTGATGGTTCGTCTGATTCCAAACGAACCCTTAGCCATTTCAGTTCGGAGGCCTGGATGTGTGTTATCTACATGTTGCAATAAATTAATATAGTACACGAGCCATCGACTATAGTTGGGTTGATTGTAATAGAAGAATAAGCTGACAATTTGCGCAATGGTATATATGTATAAGTCTAAATCTCCAACTCTAATACTGTTAATGAATAAGTAGTAAAGATTTACAAAATCGATGTACATTGCGTAAAATTGCGCCGTTCTTCCGTGCTTGCCGTCTAATGTATCTTTTGTATATTCCTCATACGATTGAATGAGACGTTGTGTTTCTGCATGCTGAACTTGAGGAGAGACATCTTTATGAGCCAAAAATGTGGTGAGTTATTTATGAGCCAAAAATATTCCAACACTGATTCGCCAACTGTCAATTGTTTGTTTTCCAAAAATTCTTCGAAATGTAATTTTTTCAATGCCAACGCCACGAGAGAATGTAACCGTTTACATCTGTTATAATTTTTTCCGCCAATGAAACCTGGAACTGAACCATTAGCGATTAATTCACATTCAGTCATGATATTGCTCAGTCCACAATCTTCAATAAAAGTGCCAACTGCCTTGAAGAAAGCCATTTCAATATGAAAGGCCCCTAAATGAATGAAAACATTGTCAAATCTTGGAGATTCTTGAGCTTGAATACAATAACTAGTGCGAGCAATAGCTAGATCATAGGTGATCTGGATGTAGGGAGCTTGACATTCATTTGCAATATCCTGGCTCAATTCTAGAGTTTTCAAGACTGTTGAATTGTTGGTGGGAGATTCATTAATTGGAGTAAGATATAAAACTTTTTGAACTCGTGAATCGTCAATCAAAATCTTGCTGTAAAATCCAACCCACATTGGAACATTCGATATTTTATACTTATGTAATAACATCCACGTAACGTCCAGCTGTTTGGACATACTCAAATTGTCTGGAGCTTTATTAAGCTCTGAGATGTCTAGCTGACTCCAGGTGGTAATTTTTAATTTTTTAGTAAATGGACGCATTTCAAAAGTAACTTCGTCAAAAGCCCTGCGTTTTCGTTTTCTTGTTTTTGCGGTGGTAATGGATAATTCTGAAAAACTACCATGCACAATCTCATCGATTGATGAATTTTCATTTACATTAGGGCTTGAAGATTCCACAGAGACCGGATTCGGATTCTGCACGATATCCTGAAAAATTATTCCCACCGTATCATGTAGAGTATCTTTGCCGTTGAGGGTTTCTACGAAGCGGTCGAAATTGTCGAACGCGACACCAGTATTCAAGTTCGGGCGACGTTGAATATCTTCAGGGCATACGTGATCACTATTTACCGTCGAAAATGTCAGCTCAGTCTCTAGCTCTTCTAAAGTTGTGTAAGAGCAACAGTGCCCATATTTTGAAAGTATGTTAACAACTTTCTTACTGTTGCATAAGCTCTTCACTGCCAAACCTAGGGTAATTTGCTTTGAAGTTTTAATTTTGTGACCGAAAGCTGCGTAAATCAGATCTTGCCCGATGGAAAAAAAATTGGTTGCCTGTAAAGTCGGTATACGGGCGAAAGTTTTACGTGACAACGACTTTGAGTTCCTTTCACTTTTTATGTCTGTCTCTCTCGCTCTTAGGCGGGCTAACCATGCCCGAGTGGAAGGGACGCGTGTGTAAGATATTGTAATTTATTTAATAATTAATATATGATATAACAAGTATACATAGTGGTAAACAATAAGGTTTCAAAAGATATTCAAAACTAAAATGTAACAGGCCTGATTTCCTACTTGTTTTCCCCGCTCAAATTCAAATTCTAGGACAAATCAGTTTCATTTAATAATTAAACTATTTCATATTGCATTATATTGAATATACTAGGTATCTTAAATGTTAATTTATATTTAAGAACCTTTGTCATGGATATTATAGCATATTAGAAGATATTTCAATGTATTTAGTTGTGAAATGTTATAACAAACCATTTTTGCCGATGTTTGACGGAATGGCTCAAGGTATAACGACCGCCAACGGTTCGTTGAACTAAAGATATTTATAAAAGATGGTGGGCTGGCTCTGACACTCTTTGATGGCCCTGTAAGCTGAAAGCATCTCTCATTATGGTAAGATATTTTACATTGTAGAACCTTTTTCTAGATATTGTGCCCTAGTTTGTTTTAGCATTGAAATTATTGAAGGTCAAGATTAAATTATAATGTTATCTATTCTTTTATAATGTTTCTATTCATATGATCTAATGCTTTTGTTTTAATAACGAACATTGTAAGTATAATACACTTAATATGTGATTGTTATAAATGTGCTGGTGGTTTCTTTTTCACTTCTTCCACTAGTGGACAAAAGATTGAAGTGAAGAGAATTTCAATAACACTTTATTTCTTATTTGATAGTAATTGATGGGTAGACTTGTCTATGTGTTTATCTTGTGAGCCTAAAGGAATAAAGTTATTGACTTCTGACTTCTGATTTCATTATTTCCAATTCCTAAATTGTGAGGTTGCATTGTAAGGTAGGTATTCCATGATTCTATCGAAATAAGATCATTTTATAGGTAGGTAAAGGCCATGAATCTATCACGTGCCTCTCACTCGCTCTCATTGTGAGCGCATAACGTGAGCGGAGCGTAACGCAGTTTCTTGAAGTGTCACCCGGCAAACCAATTTATAAGACGTTGTCACGTCAAAATAGAAAGTTCTTTTTTGTTTTTTCTATTTTCACGTGCTTTTTGGGATAGATGAGAAACATCGCCACAAATAAAGGATTCCAAAAAACAAGTAAGAAGCTCTGGCACGTAATCGCACTCTCCCAATATCAAATCTTCAGCCGTACAATTGTCAGGCAATTCTCTTCTGGTTGAGTTAAGGATTTCGTCACGAAGTTGTGTTGCAACTGAACGAATGGTTTCTTTTACTGCCATCGTTTTAAATAAATCCTTGTAGGCTAAAAGAGTGGCGGTAAATGGAGCAAGAAAGTTTTTCTTTTCAGCGTAAATAATTTTGATCTTCTTGTCAAAAGTTTCCATTAATTTTCTTTCCAAGTGACGGTCTGAGAATGAAGAAATAGTGATGGAATTAGATAATAAATTGCATTGCTGCTCTAGCAATTTTTGATATTCTTTTTTTACAAAATCAAAAAACAAGCATTCATTATTTGTGACCACTCTTTCTTCTAGCATATCACAAAGAAAATTATACGCAGTATTAGAAACCTTTTTTTTTCTTAGGAATTCGCTATTATCATCCTTATAAATGTCTCGTAAGTATTGATCCTTGCAAGATTTATGGTAAGGAATTTCGGAATCATCAGAGAAAGAACTAAGTTTTCCAACATTTCCATATCATTTTGCTCCGTGGCCGCGTTTTTCAAACTCTCAATAGTTTTTAATCTGTTGACAGCTAAGCGAACTTCACGACCATGATGCCGTTTACGTTGTTTTTCGCAAATGAAGCAGGTTTGTGATACTGAATCGTTATGAGCGACAGGCTCATCTGTGCTAAATGAATTATTGGAATCCTCAAAGCCTTCTTGAACGTTACTAGATCCTCCCGCTCTGAAAATTTTATAATAATAATATAAGTATAATATAAAATTAAAATATTGGTAAAAAACATAGATTATTTCATATCGTATCTTATAACGGATTAATAGTTTTGTCGATGCAAGAAATAATTAATGTTGTTTTCGAAAAATAATAATTTTCTTTGTCTAAAAGTTTAACTAAACAATTTAATCAATGAAATTTTTTTTTTTATAATTTCTTATGAGACTAAGTTAACAGACACTTGACAATTGTTTGATTTTTTTTTTAAATAAACTAGACATAGAAAATCATTTTTAAAAATCACATTTATAATTTTTCAAAGCTTCTAAAGATGAAGTTTTTAAATAAAATTTTCTTGCTATAATTTGTTTGTTAAAAAAATTATCAAATGTTTCTCAATTTCAGTATCATAAATATTTACTATAAGAAGTCATATTAGCAGTTACTCATCTGTCGATGTACCAGCAACCTCAGTAGACAAAGAATCAACAGTACCACGTGATTCAGAGCACTCTCCAGAAACAGCATGTATTTCGGACCTATTTCCGGAAACTTCCGATGCATTGTCACGTTCCACTACACTTTGCTTTTGTAAATACTGAAGCTCTGGCGGTACTTTAATTTCTGTAAATAATTTATAGCACTGTGCGTGATAAACTTTATTTAATGAAGATTCTATCGACAGTTCGAGATTATGACGACCGATGTGGCGCGGCGGGCGAAGGTCCGCCTGCGACGCAGGAGGTTGCGGGTTCGATTCCCGCCTTGGGACAAATGTTTGTAAGATCTACAAGTATTTGTTTCGGGTGTTCTGGTCGTTTCTATGTATAATAAAAAATATCTAGCTATGTAATGTATTATATTATGTATATCAGTCATCTAGTACCCATAACACAAGCTCTGCTTAGCTTGGGGCTAGATGATGTTGTGTGGATTGTCCAGCATTATTTATTTATTTACTTATCGTATGTTGTTCGAGATTTTCGAAGAACCGGTTTGCTCCGACGATATTCCAAAATATTTATACATATTTTCAATGTTTCTAGTGTAAATTTTATTGTTCTTTGTAAAGTTGTTTCACCACAAAATACGCACTTTAAACTAATATCACTCATATTAAATGTTTATAAACTTCAAGTCACATTACTAATATTAAATTAACTAACTTTTTTTTTCGACTTCCGGTCGTCAGATTGTACAGACGTGTCTTATAACAGTGTCCAAATAAACCCAAATCCAGAAGAGTGTCCTGTGAAGTGACTGACCAAAACTCCCACGCAGACTCATCCACATTGGGTAAATACATTCCATCTATTTACCGGGTCCAGCACGTCACACAGTTCGCGGAAAATCACAATCATTTCATCGGTCACGCTATCGCAACAGTCATCCACCATATTTTTCGAATCTCTTGAGATGTCTTGCAGCCAATAAGCACCGAGAATATTGTAAATAACTTGAGAAGACCCCCAAATTAATAAACAAACAATGCACTTCCTGGCTATCGCTTCGTAACATTGTCAAACACAACAAACAACAGCTGGCATCGACATTGACAGTTACGGAGTTGACGTCTGACACATTTCACAGATAAGGCAAAATTTTACCTCCTTGACGAGTCGACTAGATTATGACCACAGATTGAACAAAATCACCACCCAGAACGCCTGCTAAGTTTGAATAGCAGAACACCTACAACTATTGCCTTTGAAATTGTGTAGGTAGAATCTAGCGCACTCGCACATAATCAATCTACACTGGAAGTCGTTCGCATGAATATCTTTATTTGGGAATATTATTCTAAGTAAAGAATTATTAACTAACATGGACATGAATAGTACCTGTTCAGGCTGCCGTATGCTGATATCGGACCCCTATCTAACCTGTTCGACGTGCCAAAACATTTATGATCTTCTTTGTGCCAACGTAAACGAACAAGAGTACACAGCACTAACTAACGACCAGTTGACCTCTTGGGTTTGCTTAGAATGCCTTATCAAACTACCGAGGGCTGACAACACCCACACTCCGGTGCGTTACAACAGAATGCCTCCGATACAACCTAAGGTCAGCGAGTTGATATCTTTACCTTTACATGGGGAATAAATAAATTAAAAAAAGGTAAATAAATAAAAAAAGTAAATAAAATAAACAAATAAAGTAAATAAATAAATAAACTAAATAAATAGAAACGTTGGAAACACGTTGATAAATATCACGCCACGAACGAGTCTCTGTGATCAGCTGCGATGGCGTGGTGGCAATAAAATCCAGAGTGGGGACGGAGTGAGAGAGTAAGAGATAGAGAAAAAGTGAGAGAGGAGTAGAAACGCGGAGAGGGAAATATAGGTATCACCCAGCTGCACGCATTAAACTTTATCGACGATTTTTTATTATTTCGGCTTGCGGAAATCGTCAGATTGTATATTTTTCGTTATCCTTGATTTATTTCCTTCAAAATAAAAAAAAATTTGGCTACGCTCGAGAATGTCGAGATGATGTTTTTTTTTACAACTTTGCTGCCCTCCCCTTTCTTTACGTCACTCTCAAATTGTCAGATTAGTGGAATATACACTTTTTAGCATGTAATTAACTCACCGCGCTCGAGAATTTGTAATGATCAATATTTTTTTACTAATCTGATCCTTTATCCATCACGGGCGGCCTTATATATGGAGCTCATATTTGGTGGAGGTACTTAACCGGATACAAGGTATCGCCCTGTATATTAATCTGCCGCGCTTTAGTAAATCCCGTTATTTTTTTTTTTTTTTTTTTTTGGCTACTTTTTATTTAATCGGAACAGATACATGTATTTTCTACTCTAAACATCTTTAGTACATATCTCGATAAGTAGAACGCTGGATATAAACTTCGATGAGGTTTTACTTGTAGTGTGCATGATGGCATAAGAAAATACTGAGTGTTGTCTTGACGAGATGATGACATTATAGTTCATGTAGAAGAAATGCGTAAGTCGGAGAAGGAAATGATGATATTTTACTACTGGTTAATTTTGTAACATCAATGTAATTACTAACATTAACATTCATTTCAGCACTTTATGCTCAAAAAATGTTTTTTTACAGTTGCTCTACTTACTGTTTTTTTACTTACATTCTAATTATAATTTTTTTTTTCCAATGAATGAATTAACTTTATATTTCTAGTGAACTACATCGTATTTTATCTAAGTTTAACAGGCGAGTGCGTGCACAATAATTATTACAATAATAATAAATAGAAGTACCTACTAAGAAGAAGACAAAAGGTCACTACTCCAACATTTCTATCTCAAAAAATGTTTTATTTGCAGTTGCTGTACTTACTGTTTCTCTTTCTTAGATTCTAATTACGTTTTTTTTTCTAGTGAATGAATTAACTTTATATTTCTAGTGTCTACTGTGAATTACATCGTATTATAACTAAGTTTAACAGGCGAGTGCATGCAAGATAATTATTACAATAATAATAAATAGAAGTACTAAGAAGAAGACAAAAGGTCCAACATTTCTATCTCTATTTATGTAGTACCTATCGCCAATTATTGGAGAAGGAATGATATTTTTACTTTACCTACTTACTTTTAGAACATCAAAGTTTTAATAACTTATTAACTAACATTAACATTATTTTTTGACAGTTTATCGCTCAATAAATGTTTATCTTATAATATTACTTTGATTCTAATTATTATGATTTTAATTTTTGTTTTCTACCCTATTTTAAAGTTTGTGACGCTATAGGTATAGGTAGAAAATTGTAGCTTGGCGCTGGATGCTTGGAAATTAACACGGCTTTACAAGGTTGGGTTGTACAATTTGTAATAATGCTGGCTACATTTTCTCTCAACACCAAATAGTATAAGGTTTCTGAACATTTTGGAACATTCACGAAATATACGAGTAAATTTACCAAAAGTCCTATTTTCATTTCAAAACATTACCTTACAATATTTTTTATTACGTTTCTGAACACCGAATGTAAAAGTCTTTTTCAAATAGAAACATGACCTGACCTCGCTAATATTTATTCGATTGGAGAATTCTTCGTCTTGGAGATGGATATAATTTAGATTATATGTCTAGACGAAGAATTCAATGCTGTATTCGTAATCGTTGGGGATGGGATTTTTAATGGCACGCTGGGCCAATTTCAACACTGGGAGCGGGCTATAGGAGCAATGATAATAATTGCAAAGCCGGGATCCTTTTGAAGTTGAAAGCCGGACAGCGTTACTCTGCAGCACGGCAGCATTTGAAGCGGTGAGCGGGCCACGGTTTAAAGTGGAGGGCCCGGCAATGGTTGCAATGGAGAGCTGGGAAGAGTTTAACGCGAATACCGAAGCAGGGATTTCAATGGAGTGCGAAGAGCTTGATCTGGATACCTGGGCATCGTTTGAAATAGAAGTTTGGGGATAGCTCGGTGTGACAGTCCCCGCTTGGGCTCCTCTACTATAAGTAATTAATCTAATACAAATGACTTTTTTTGTGAACTTATCATATTCTTGATAGAGTGCGTGCGCATAAAGACAAAAATTAAAAAAAACTTAAAACTAAAGAAATTAATATTAAAAAATAGTTACTTAACTTAAAGTTCAAGAAATGAACGTGAGAAAAAAAGAAAATTAAACAATAAGTAGGTTCATTGACATTTAGTAGAAGTGCTGAAATGATTCATCAAGACATTTTTAATTTTGTTCATACCTTGGTCAAAGTCATCTATTTCTGGTATTTGCTTATTTATAAGGTTATATTCATTACAAACTCTGGTAGAAGGAATTGGAAGGCCAAAGTTGGTTCTTGATCGTGGTGTGCTAAAAATATTGTATATGGGTTGTCTGGGATAGTTAAATGGTACGTATAGAGAGAATCTATCTAAAAGTTGACTGCATTTTGATACTCCGTTTATTATCTTGTGGAGGAAACAAAGGTCTAGAAGCTTATATCGATTGCGGAGAGAAATCATATTATATTTGGACAAGCGCTGTTCATAAGGATTTCGAATTTAATTAATTACTGTGTCACTTAATTCATGTGAGAGACACTTGATCCATGTCTGGGAGACTTGATCCCCGGATCAACTCTCCCCAACCTATTCCGTACCAAGTGTACCCCAATACGAGGTAAAAATTGTTATGTAGGTAAGTCACTTGAAAATGATCTTATTGAAGTACAGTACACATACTTGAAATAGTTCCGGTATAAAGTATAGATGTGATGTTTCTCACAAAAATAACGATATCTTTCAGTAAAATATAAAATAGACACAAATTAAAACTCACCAAAAAGAAGTTGTCAGCCGATGTAAACACAATGATCGCCGCCATTTGCAAACGTCACACATTTGACAGATGCATTTTGATTAGACGGATAGGACATGTCATAGACAACCAGTGTTGCTAGTTAAACTAAATAAAATGGTAGTAACAGTATCGCAACAAAGGTGTACCATGTGTCCCGTAGGGATCATGTGTCCTCAGTTTCCCCTACCTACTTGCTTCATTGTTTTTTACGTAAAGTTCTATCCCGTGAACGCCACTACTACAAAAGGATGATGCGAGAGGCGAGAAGCTCTAACTTGCTCATAGTGTAGAGAAGATGGCATTATGTCTCATGTTTAATGTCTACTATACACCATACACCAACATCGGAAATTACCTTTCATTCGTCTGTCATTTTCGTGAAATCTTGTAAGCCTTGTTTTGTAAAAAGATTGTAAGGGAAGGCGATTTTTTTATTGATTGTGTGTCTGTATATTATTATTGAAAGTAAAACAAAAACTTTTCGTAAGATCAATTGTTTTTTTTTATTATTTATAACCACTTTAGTAATAATAAACTGGAGAAAATTCGCTCACCCTGATTTTACGGATTTCAAGTTAGAATTAAGTATTCATACATGGTTCGTTTCATACAGGTTACTTCATAACGATTCCAACGTTAAACATAACGTTAAATATAAGGATTTCGATTTCGAGAAGTAAGGGGTGTGAAATGAAGTGCCTGGTAAAAGCTCTTTAGATGCTCTCAATGTGCTGTGAGTGTATACTGTAGAAGGGACTCCATACTGTGGAAGCATATTCCAGTTGACTACGAACTAGAGAGTTAAATAAAAGCAGTTTCGTTTGAGGTATAGACTCTCTACTGTTTCTTTTGATAAAACCAAGCATCTTTGCAGCTTTACTGATGACGTTATTGACTTGAGGAATTAATGTTAGCTTAGAATCTATTAGGATGCCCAGATCCCGAATTTCTCTCACTTCATCTAAATGTGTTCTATCCAGTTCGTAAGAATACTCAAGTGCTTTTTTCTTGTCTGTGAACTTTATATGATAACATTTTTTAACATTTAGAGCCATATGATTTAACGTACACCAATTTAAGATTCTGTTGAGATCAGATTGTAATAGTAAGGCGGATGTAGGACTTTCAATAGTTTTATATAACTTAACATCATCGTCAAATAAGGAAAGTTTACAATGGTTATCATAATTGGGCAGATCATTTATAAAAATTAAAAATAGTACAGGTCCCAGGTGCGATCCCTGTGGTACACCTATTTGGGCATAATATCTGATAGATTGTGATCAATTTAAAAACGTTGAATCAGAAATACTGTAATCGAGCAAAATTCAAGTGTGAGTAATACACACACGATTGACACAGACAATTGACTTAGGTTATATCTTGACGTTAACGTTAAAATTCCGTCGTCGACCGGCTTCGCCCCGCCAGAAAGTTGTATGTATTTTTTTAGTTCCATATTGGAAATTCAAATCGTTAATGACCAGTCTCCCCGGATGGCCCATTTAATGGGAATGGGAGATTTTAGCGTAATCGCACGGCAGGCCCTCGGGGTGGTATTACGCCCACGGTAGGCGGAGGGTGCCGGATTATTGGACGTGCCGAGCTATCGAAGTGCCTACCTACTTAAATAAATGTAAGCAATCTTGACATGTCTTAAATAAATTATGCGTGTTGTAATTTGAATATTTGCTTTAAAAATGTAAATAAGTAGTATTTATATGTTAAAATACAGTAGCCAATACACAATTTTTGATTTTACTATATTTCATTAAAAATATATCAATGTTAATGTTATTTTTTACATTTATTTAAGTAGGTACCTTAACAACAACAACCCAACGCTTATCCGGAATGAAAAGTATGTAAAGTTGTGGATTATTTAGTTAGGTATATGTACTTTTTACAAATACAGGGTGTCTGGTGGCAGATTTATGTTTTCAAAGTTAAATAAAAAAAAATATATTTGAAATAAAGTTTTAATAAAAATAGTAAACAGGAGAACAGAAATGCGGATTTCATTTTTTAAAGAGTATTTCATCCAAATGTCTTCCGTCGAGTTGCACACACTGTTCAAAACGGAGCATTGTGTTCTGCGCTACACGCTGCAGCAAACTTGCTTCGATTGAGCTGACTTCTCGACGAATATTCTCTTTTAAATCCACCAGAGTTCGGGGATTGTCATTATAAACTCTCTCTTTGAGGTAACCCCAAAGAAAAAAATCCATAGGGGTTAAGTCGGGTGACCTCGGTGGCCACGGGATGTCCCCAAAGCGACTAATCAATTTTTGGGGAAAAAAATCCCGAAGCAAGGTCATCGAAGCCCTGGCTGTGTGTGCAGTCGCACCATCCTGTTGAAACCACGTATGTGATGAGTACGATGGATGAGCTCGAAGGTTCGGCAATAAAAAATCCGTTATCATGCGTCGATAATTCTCACCGTTGACATTCGTCGCCTGGCCTCGAGCATTTTCAAAAAAAAATGGTCCAATAATCCCATTTGTGGATAACGCACACCACACAGTTACCCTGGGGCAATGCAATGGTTTTTGATGTTTCAGTCGAGGGTTGCAGGTTCTTGGAGACCAGTAACGGCAATTTTGTTTGTTGACATGGCCGTTTAAATGGAAATGAGCCTCGTCACTCCAAAAAATCGGATTAACAGTGCGAAAACGCTCCAACATCGTTTCACAATAATTTTTGCGTAAAACAAAGTCACTTTCTTTCAATTCTTGAACGATTTGAATTTTAAAAGGATGGAACTTTAGATCCTTTTTTAAAATTTCATGAATAATCGCTCTAGGAAGTCCCAGTGAGGCCGCTCTTTTCCGTATTGAAAGTCGTGGATTTTCACGTAAGCTGCTTTCCACCAGTTCAATGTTTTCGGGAGTCCTTGAAGAGCGACTGGGCCCTGGCCGTGGGGTGTTCATAGCCGAAGCAGTTGCTTGGAATCTCCGCACCCAGGAACGAATTAGATTTTCACTCGGTCCATCACTTATCCGTCGAATACCGAAGCGTGAACAAAATTGTCGACGAGCAGTTACGTAGGAATCATTACTTTTAAAAAATGCCTCGATGGCGAACGCACGATGTTCACTCGACCACTGCGACATCGTGACTGAGAATCCGCACGGTCAGTGTTTCCAACGGCACCAAACTCCCCCCGCACCGTTTATTACTTTTCGAAATAATCGTATTTAAAAACATAAATCTGCCACCAGACACCCTGTAGAATATTAATTTCAGAGAGTGATGTTTACTTGTTGCAATATACATACCTTATTTCGCTCACGCCTATAAGCAGCTCTCAGGTGCTTAATTTTTTTTTTACGCCTTTTATAATGGCACGTGGGTGGGTCACACGTTTTCCATTTTTCCAAAATAATAGTATACGCTTGATTGCGGGCATCTTTATTACAGTCGGTATAGGTTGTGCGACGTATCCCACAAACAAGGGATATCCTTATAAAGATCTAACACTTCCACAATTACTCTTTTTTCTGTATTATTTATGATTTCGTGTTCGGAAGCCATTGAAAATTCACCTGTTTCGCTTGGAGGTTAGAATGACGACCATAGACTACTACTGACCATAGACGACTGAAGCACCGCACGGTGCGGTGGTTCGGTCATACCAGCGAAATTGGTGCAGACCGCACCAAATCCAGTGGAAATACCATCGAACCGAGCGCACTGTCAATAACAATAATAATGTGTGACGGACCGCTGAACACACTATCGAATCGAATATAGTTCGGAGTGCACCAAAGCCGCGGTTCGAAGCGCACCATATTCGATCGTCTATTAATGTAACAGAACACGGCCGGTCGCGCCGATCGCATAGCATGGCGCCATGCCATGTGTCATGCTAAATTTTATCGGGTAATAGGTACTGTTACAGTACACGGTCGTGCTACATTTCGAATGCTTCGCGAACTTCGAGTTGCTGAGGAAGCTCGTGCCCAAGTACTATTTCCTCAATCGCACTCTGAATATTGTACACTTAACAATGACTTCGCTACTTCATTGCGTAATTTGATATCAGTAATTTGCTTATCAATTAACCTAGCACCCTCAAAAGAACTTCACAAACAAAGTCAGTCTACCTTTGATTGAACCACGTTTTTTAATATATTCGCGTAAAGTATTATTATTTAAATCTGAGCCTGGAAGAGGATTAGGACATTTGCTACGAATGGACACGTTTTATTTTTCACTCATTTTGAAAGATTAGGCTAGGTACTCACTTTTTGTCCTGGAAACACCACGGGAATCGGCCACGTGTGGGCTGAAACCAGGATAAACTAGGGAATTGGAACGATTTGGCCAGAGACTTACTATCCCACGTGACTGCGATGATGATCCGGCTCGAAGGACCAATGTTTTTGCCTCATGCTACCTACATGCCTGAAGAGCCCTATAATAAATGCTGGAAGCTTGTCCAGTTTTATGGCATAGGTGGGAGCTCAATTTAAAGAAATAATTCATAATGATTTGTAATAAAGGTTCTACAAACATGTGAATAGCAAAATTATATGCGCAGGTAAAGAGAAAGAAATTCTTTGGCGTCCCAACTTACATACGGGTTAGGAGCTTTACGACTACATCTCTATTTGACTAGGCAGCGGATGTGACTAGATCACTTTGGGACTAAAAAAAAAACAACGCGATATGACCATATCGCGTTGGGGTTACATTGCTTTTGGACTACATCGCCAAAGGACAAGAAAGCGTAATGACATAATCCTCGTTTGTTTTCTAAAGTACAACTATGGCGAAAATCAAAACATTCAAGTTTTTAAGTAGTTACATTTATTAAAAACAAAATGTTACTTTTACTTATATTTAAGTTGTAAAGCACTGACATTTTTTAAAAACACGATAGGTGTAATTTCCTGTGTCTCAAGTTTGCCTAATTCGGTTTTATATTTGCGGTTAAATAGTATGGTGTTCCTTTTTCGGTTACCTTCAAATAAAGCATTTTGACTTCTTTTATCTTGGATCTGTGCTTCTTTTCTCAAATTGAACAAAAATAACAGCAATGTACTTTTGTGCTGCATTCGCACGTTAAGGCGACGAGGCCAGGCTTCTAAGCTATTGTTTGTTCTATGCTTTTCATATGCACAAGAAACAAGATGAGTATTTTTCAGCCACTGCTTACGAAAGTAACTTGTAAATGCCTCCATTTCTGCAAAATTTGTAGAACTCTGGACAATAGCCGTCCACCCGTCTTGTATATACGATGAAGGCAAGAGAGCCAAATTACCAGTCATCTTAGTGATGTCTTGTCCTTCTTTATATTTCGTCAGACCGATATCTTTTGATTTTTTCCACACTGCTTTTTTATAATGATAAAAGCATCCTGTAACTATTGCGTTCGGATACACGCTTCGAAAGGCATTCATAAGTCCTAATTCATAATCACATTTAAATTTTTTGATATAAACTCCAAGCACGTCACGTATTATCGTAAATAGAGCCATATAAGTTGTTTCCCTTTTATTTGGTAAAAGGGCATACAACACGGGAAATATATTTGTCCTCTCTTCTGTACTATCAATATCCACATGGATAGTGAATAATTGATAGTATGGCTTAGGGACACATTTAAATGTTCCGTCACCAAAAAAAACCTTATCTTGATCTGCATAAGTTTTCATGTTTCTTTTGGAAAATTGCGATGAGAATGCCAGTATTTTATCATCTTTTAATAATTCGAACTCTGCAATCAGAAAGTCTTTCTTGACGAACTCAGGCACCGTCACTTCGCCAGATTTAGAAAATTCGGTTTTCTTCACTTGAAGGAATTTTTTGCGGTATCTGTATAAAATATCTTTTACTGAATTATAAGATCTGGCACTGCTAGAAGTAGATGGCAGTTCTTGCAGCACTTCTTCATAAACCTTTTTTACGGACGACATATCCTCGCACACCTTTTGTTTTGCCATATCCAGCAAGATGTCTTCTTCCATTTTATCGTAGTCTTGCTCACAGCTGTGTAGACTCTTCCTGGTTATTGCTGTTTTTTCTTCATTTAACGTTAGAGAAGCAGAACACTCTTCTCTGTTGTAGCAACGCCAAAAAGACGTTCCGCTTGAATTGTTTGATACAAAATTGTACCGATATCCGTTATAAAGAATAGCTTCCCTATTCTTTTTATTTTTAATAAAATAAAATTTCTCTTCAGTATTCATTTTAATTTTTATCTCATGACATTTTACGTCAAATCTATTGTAACAAAACAACCATCAGTCACTAAAAAAAAGAACGTCTGAGTGGCGATTGTTTTAATTCTTAAGTTCCGGAACTCCATGGTAAGTAAAATGTTTACTTACCAAGAAGTACTTATCCCTCTATAATATTCTGAAGTGCGAGGTTAAACTGAAGTGAAAGCCACTCATTGAGCAAGTGGTGCCACTTTTAAACACAACTGTACGTCATATTGATATTACGTCGAACTGATAATAGGACGTAAGCATATAATGGTCGAACAGCTATTTAACCCCAGGGCGATATGGTCATATCGCGATTTAGTCCCAAAGCGATCTAGTCACATCCGCTGCCTAGTCAAATAGAGATGTAGTCGTAAAGCTCCTAACCCTTACATACTATGGGTCAGCGCCTATGGTGTCATCTTCAGGAACTAGGTTGCCATCAATCGAACCATCAGCTGTGTATGTAGTTCCGGCATTCGTCACTAGATGGCGGCGTGAACACTCCCGTCCATCCTTTGCGTTACCTACCTTTGTAATCATTTTATCCTCAGCATCATCACATTTTTTCTTCATTTTTGTATCATTTGTTGCATATAATAAAAAAAAACTTAATAATTTCGAGTGGTTTTTTTACAAAGTAGGAGTTTTAACCTCATAAATTACTATAGTAAAACTAAAAAGTTACTTGGGACTAATAAGTGTGTTTTAATTTATATAAACATAGTAAATAAGGAGGTAAAAGAGTCGTAGAGCAACTACGTAGAGATAAACCATTCTAAAAATGCACGCCCCTTTTACTGTAATAACTATCGTAGTTTGACGAATTCATTACGGATGTAAGGGATGAAATGCTGGTGTTCTTCCAACACAAATAAGGTTCGTAGTTAACCCGCTTACATCCGTAATGAATGCACACCCCCTTTACAAAACGTCATAGGTGCCTACACTCGGCGTGCATTTTTAGAATGGTTTATCTCTACCTACATAGTGCTCTACTCTGTGTAATATAAATAACAAGTAAGTTTTGCCTACTTCGTGTTAAAACCTATGTGTAGTTGACTCCTTGCTCTAACTAAGTACGAACTTGTATGTAGACACGAGGGACTCAGCTTCAGCTAGCGACATTGGTTTTAAGTACATTGTTAAAAACTAAACCTTTAAAGAATAAATAGGAATTAATAGTACCGTAGATTGGGGTGAATAGAAACAATTTTGAACTTACAAAACATTTTAACATTGTCTGGACTTATTTTTTTACCATCGGGTGGTTTAATATACCGTCCGGGACCCCACGGACAAAATCTAGACTACTTTTATTTCAAAATTGCATCTCATTTTGCCTAAAAATACGAAAATATAACATATTTCTATACACCCCGTTGTTGGGGTCAATAGAAACTCTATGGGGGTGAATAGAAGAAATGACAAGGGTTGTCCCAATACATATACCAACTTCAGTAAAAGGGGGTAATGTTTCATCGATTCAATATAGGTACAGATAGGCTACCCACCTATTTACATAAGTTCAATAAATAATTAGGGGTAGTTAGTGTAAGGTTGACTTCTGTTAATAATGTGGGTAGGCGCAAATATGAATCAACCAGATAACTGAGTCGGTATTCTATGATGTGCAAGAGTACTTAGAATTACCGCCTATTTAGGTTTTATTTTTATATAAATTATTATTTAATAATTAATTTTCAAATTATAATTAATTATAAATTATTTTTTTATTGACATGTTACTAGGAGTAATGAATAAAATCTGTATTTCTGTATTCCAGTCTGTGTTCTAACCGGCCTTTGATTGAACGCTCCATTGGCGACGATCCGAATTTACGCGTATTTACTAAGTAATATTCGTGGGTGTGACGCTAAAAGTGTTTCGGAGACCTGCACAAAATGCCTATAGGCAAATTGGAACCGTTTGAAATAAACTCTAAACAATGGCCCGCGTATATCCGACGAGTGAAACAATACATCGTGTTGAACGAAATCAGAGACGTTACGAGTGTCATTACTTATCACTGTGGTTGGCGAGGCTACTTATTCGCTGATGTGCGACTTGTGTTCCCCGGTGCATCCAGAAACAAAGAGTTTTGACGAGTTAGTAAAGCTAGTAAATGATCATTTGGAGCCGCAACGATCTGAGATTGCCGAGCGCATTAAAATGTAAGTATCGGTGCCTCTTGCTTTTTGACGCGTCAAAAGAAAAATCCCATAGGTCAGTAGGTAGGTACCTAGGAAACCTACACTACCCACCTACCATCGGGATAGGGTACCTATGTATGTAGAGATAAAGCATTCTAAAAATGCACGCCAAATAAGTAGGTACCCATGACGTTTTATGAAGAGGGCCTGCATTTTTAGAATGGTTAGTCTCTACCTGGATAGGTATGCCCGAAAATCAGAAATAACCCTCCTAGGTACCTAACCTACGCTTGTGTGCATAGTGCAACTTACCTACCATATGAAGATAGGTAGGTAATTGTTTAGTAATGTCACAATACATAAATATACAGTAATCCGACTCCATACTAGACCGCCCAAATCGACGCACGCACATATAGGCGTCATTTACACGGCCGCTAAGGTAGTCTCGGCATGCACATCTATCCAGTGTCACGCCGCGCGCCGCGCGCCGCCGAGACTGGTCGCTGCGCTGAACGAGTTTGTTGTGCCGCGACCCCCGCGCTGTCCGCTCCCGTTTCGGTACCTCAACGTTGCAAGTGCGCGAAATAATAAATTAAACAATGGCGGCATCACGACCACGAGTATACTGCAGTGTTTACGGGTGCCTAAACTCAACGGTCGTTAAACCAACACTGTCATGTTTTCGACTTCCTGCTAATGCTGAAAATATAGTCTTTACCACGTTTTAGGGTTCCGTACCTGAAGTATAAGTAATGCCAATGTTACTAACAAATATTTATGTAGTACCTCCATATTATTTTTTCTGATATTCACTTATTTTTTCCTACCTACTTATTTTGCGGTCCAAATGTATTCTACATTAAATATAAAAGACGTAATTTTGGTACGGAACCCTAAATGTGCCAAGTCGACACGCAATTGGCCTTCGCTTTCTTGTTTGTCTCTTCGGAGGTGGGTGATGGACAAATGATAGGTAGGCTAATAGGTAGGTACTATCATTAAAATGTATGGGAAATTCTGCTTTGTATTTAATGTAATATGTATGTAATGTAGGTATACATTACATATTAGCTTTTAGGGCGCTTTTCCTGTCGTGCGTTTTTGCGCCCGCGTGCGGTTCTCGACCGCGAGCATGTCAAAACACGCTCCGGGCCACACGCATCACAGATTTCGTTTGCCGCTGCTAGAGATGGGAGTTATTCTTATTATACATAGATAGATATTTTTTCTATGTATTCTAAATTAACATAATATGTTTCATTCCTGAACTCAAACCACACACATTCAATAAAAATATACACACCTCTGTATTACTTTTTGTAGGTACCAACCCTAGCGCTCCGCTCAACTGTAGGTATAAAGTTCAAAGAGACGGCTGAGTCATTCTACTGTATACATTTATCTACTGTGGTAATGTAATACTTAGCTAGCTCAAAAAAATTAAATGATTTCCCTACTTTTGAAATGAAATACCTAGGTAGGTATGCACACTATGCAAGAATAGGCGTCTGTTTCTCCAGAATGGATTTAATTTTATTTGTGGGTAGGTACCTAGTAGATAACAAATTAAGTACTTACCTACTATTTGCTTGCCTGCTAATACAATAATACATTGACATTCATTGCAATAAAGTTTATTTTCATTAAACACCGCCCACGCCGCCGAGAATCGAGCACATGGCGAAAGAGAGATAGTCATATTAGCGAAACAAGCAAGTGTGAAGAGAACGGAATGCTTGATAGACGAGAAACAGTTTCGGCTGCGATCGACTTTGCACTTGCACTATTGCAAATGTCGTTCACAAGTAAACTAGTTCATCAGTGGACTGGATCGTAGACCGGTCTAACAATGCCTACTAATAGAATAATACATTGACATGCATATTGCATTGCAATAGAGTTTACTTTTACAAAACACCACTTACGCCGCGCGCCGCCGATATACAGTCTGGCGCATGGCGAAAGAGAGATAGTCATATTAGCGAAACAAGCAAGTGTGAAGAGAGCAGAATGCTTGATAGACGGGTGGCTAGAGAGCGAGAAACAAACAGTTTCGGCAACGCTCGACTTTGGACTGGGCGATGCAAATGTTGTTCACAAGTAAACTGGTTCATCAGTGGACTGTAAACCGGTCTAGCAGTCGACAGCAAACAAACAGTCTACAAAAACAGTTCGTTCATTCAACGACCACTCCTACTCGATTTCGCCAATCTTTGAGCTTTAGACACTAATAATGTTCTTGCGCGCACTTACCTTTGCAGTCCCCTTGTGGGCCTCTGCAGTCCGTTCGCGTGGATGTGACGGGCGTGGCGTTGGGTCCATTTTAATCGGACACCAACGTGGTTGTTTTGCTGGAGAGCTTCCTTGGTCCTGTGGTGGTGATGTGACGGGTATCTCTGGCATGGGAGAACGTATTCTTAGTTCCCTTGACCATAAAGCCCTCTTTATTATTCATTGACGTTGCGTCTACTGTAGGGTTCGCTTCGAGAAAAGGTTTCATTCTTAATTATCGAACCTATTTTCTTGTTTTTATGACATTATTTTAAAGGCTAGTAGTCTTTTTCAAATATAACAGCTAATGGAATAAAGGAAAAATAATGGGAATTCAGTTTGGAAAAGGGAGGACTCTGGGAAAGCCAGAGAGAGAAAAGTTTTATTTTTCAACAACGTTTTATTATTTTTCAGGAGTTTTTCGAGCCAAAATAATAACCTTACTCCGTTAGAAGACTGAATTAATTTTGTACCAAAACACTGTTGTTCTTCCGTGTTTTTCTCAGTGTAAATCCGTTTGGTGTAAAGCAACAGCTGTATTGACCGCGGGCAGGCCGAAAGTTCTCCCGATGTACTCTTCTCACGAGTGGACGTCCCCATCTGCGTCCCGGGTGGTGACCTGAGTTGCTGAAGAGAAGAGGAAGGGGAGGTCGGGGACCTCCCCTTCCTGTGCGTGACGGCGTGGAGTCGTCATCCCCGAGTCGCTCAAGAAATATCCACTCTCACGAGCGGACGAACAGTACTTCTGCGGCCCTCCCCCGGCGACGACGACCTGATTACGAACCTGGCGTGGCTGGTTATGTTGTGATACTCCTTCCAATTCATTAGTTTCCATTCTTCCGATTCTTCATTAAAAGATAAGGTTTCCTGTTATCAACGTGGTTGGCAATTAACTTACTGTCAACATCCTATTAACTTCTTTTATTTTGTAACATGACACTACATTCACGAAATCAAATTTCTTTGCTGCTTTCAGTGTTACGTCTCGTTTCTCAGTTGGAAGAAAATTGTATATTTCGTCCGGGTTGTGGGCGAAATACCACGCACGCTATAGGTAGTATAGGATAGGTTCAGGTAGGTTCAGGTTTATTCTAGCAGCTTCCAGGAAATCATTACCTAACAGTGTACGGTTGTCTTTTGCTCCGGGAAGAACCGTCAACGTAATAGGTGCGTTTATCTATCGTCAGTCTTGTGTTGTCCTCTGTAATATTTTCGACCTGACTGTGTCATCAGCGATGCTTATGTCGGCTTTCCAATTGTTGAATCTGACTCCGGTGCATGTTGTATAGCTGCGTACTCGATATGCTTGCCCGTGCCGCGGTGTCTACGTGTGCATTACCGCATTGTCATTTGATAGAAATTTCAATTGTGGGTATTTTGACGTTGCCTTCCAGAGTTGACTCCATTCTGTAAAACGAGACTGGTTTGGTTGGAGTTTTTTTGGACTTGCAAGTCTCGCAGCTGCTACGAAAAACACCTGGTGCGCCGCAACCATAACAAGATATGGTGGGCTTAGGTTTTTCTTCTTTTTCCTCTGTTTCTTTGGTTTCCTTTGTTGCTAAATTTTCCAAACGCTTTCGACAATCTTCCACCAAATGAAAGGGACATTTGCCTGCTGCAGAATAGGCACCTCTTTTTATTTTCGTCGTTGTTGTCTGTAGTAAACTGTGTTTAGATACTCACATTCCAAAAATTCCAAATGACGAGTAATTCTCAATGATCAAGTAATTGTGCGAATGTTTTGATGTCGGTGCGTGCTATTTTCTGTCTCATATTTATTTTTAATAACCCATAGACAAAATCTATTTGTTCTTCTTCTTTGTGCCGTCTCGAAGGTAAAAGGCCTAATAATTCACGTTTACGACAGATGAACGTGTCTTTTGCCTCAGTGTATCCCTGTTTTGTGGGAAAAAGTTCCATGTAATTCTCATGAGGCTGGTGCAAAAGCGGCACGTAGATTCTTTAGAGCTGATGTCTAGGTTTTTATTTCAGAACGTGCTCCTTGCCACCAGGCGCTTGCTTCATTTTTCATAATTAAGAGAAGTCCAGCCAAGGCGTCATTGCCGGTAATTTTTTTCCATTTTTTTGTCAATCTCGACTGCCTGATGAATTCTTCAACTTTACTGTGGTCACGTTAATAATGCGGACTAGCCAGCGATGAAGTTGAAATTACATGTAAGTCATCCCTATCTCTACATATAGATTTGTTTTCCTGAAGTTGTACAACAGATGTACACCATTCATCTAACTAATGAATCGACAGGAGGTTACTAAAGATAGTTGTCAATAAATACAAAAACAACCCAAAAAATTCCAGCAAGAGTGACCTTTTTATTCGCTTTTTATTAGCTTCACCTGTATGTTTGTTTGTAACCGACTTCTTTGGCCGCGATTTTGACCCACTTTAAACGGCCAGATTTCGTTCAAACTTTGTAGATTTATTGAGGACCGATGACAATACACTAATTTGCTAAAATTATTCAAAAAAACAAGCTATTATAAATAATCCAAACTAAAAAGTAGAAAATAAATAATAGTTTAAAAAAACTAAAAAACACGCTTTTATAGAAAACCGAACTAAAAAATAGAAAATAAATTTTAATGAATTTAAATTAAGAAAATAGTGTTAAAAATTTCAATGAATATAAGTTAATAATAGTGTGAATAAAAAATTATTTTATTTTAAAAAAAGCGTGGGGTGCATGGTGTCAATAGTTATAAATATTTTATTGACAGATATGAGTAGAGTGATTATCATTTCGATAATATTTTAAAAAGCACCCCACGCTTTTTTTAAAATAAAATAATTTTTTTTTATTCACACTATTATTAACTTATATTCATTGAAATTTTTAACACTATTTTCTTAATTTAAATTCATTAAAATTTATTTTCTATTTTTTAGTTCGGTTTTCTATAAAAAGCGTGTTTTTTAGTTTTTTTAAACTATTATTTATTTGACTAAAGTTTTAACTTAAATCAATGATTTGTGATTTACAATAAAAAGTTGAAGCTGAAAATGAAACATTGTTGTACAAATTGTGTTTTACAGAGGTTTTCTCATATATTTATTTAGTAGTGAATGCTAATATTTCTTGTGTGGGTGCTAACTTAATGTGGACCCTTATTATTTACTTATAACTAAAGTTAGGATTTTATGTTATTTATTTAAGTAGGAATTCAGTACTTACAGAAGTGGAAGGTTGCGACACCTCAGCAGTATCCACGTTGGGCACTGCGAGATCCTTGTGTTCGGTAGAACTTGATGATGACTGGAATTACATAAAATTTTACAATAATTACGTCATACATCAGCCTCAGGCTGCTCATCTATTATTAAATAAATAAATACATAATACATTTTCAGATGATTTTGTAGCTAGATCTATGCAATTTTCTTGAAACCAAATCAATAAATGCACTCTTTTCAAAATGATCTTCACACAGCATTTTGTGACTTCTGTATAGCTTTTGGTGAAGATCATTACTTGACCAGTTTTCATCAGGGTGAATGAATTTGGCCCATGCTTCGACACTGAAATAAAGAACATTTTTGTTAGTTTCCTTCTTGCACCAGTAGTGGTAAAACTCAGTATTTCCTAGAGAAAAAAAAACTGAATCACTTTCGTGGCAAAGCACGTATTCCTTTGACTCTAACTTTAAATAAAAAAATTCACATCACATTAATATTAGGGACGGTGTCTCGGTCATCTTTTTTTGAAAAAATAAATTTAAGTTTCGGCTTTTTTACATTCCTTAAAAAATTTACTGTATAACAACCGAACCAATCCCCTTGACATTTCTTTACTGACTATCAAGAACCCCATTTGTTTTTCTAGAATACTCAAATTCAAAAATCTCATGTGTTTCGGAACATGATTTAAGAAGGTTGCTATTCTTTCAGCATGGCGTTCGAACTCATTTACGGCTCAGAATATATTTTAGTGTTACAAGCTTTATCAAAATGTGTTGATTATTTCTATATTTGCAAATTAAACGAACCAGCATAAACTGGACCGTTACATCGACATCGACATCGTGTTTTATTGAATTCTTTGCCGATTTGCTCCCACGCCTTATTTTTCATGTGTTGGTCACTGTAGTGACGCGATTTTATATTGTATAAACACTCATGTAGACGAACTAAGTTAATTAGCTTTTCTTCCGCCATAGTTGTTACAAGAAAACTTTCGATGTGACAGTAAACAACCGGTATATACAGCGGTTACCTCGATTGTGTTGTGTGCGAGTCAAATGATTCAAATGGCGGATGCCTCCCCTCGCCCCGCAGGGCAAGCTATCCCCCCGAGTGTTGCCTCGGCGCCGGCGGCGTACCGAAGGATGCCGAAGCATCCCGAAGCATTCTCTAGGCTGCCGATACAGCAGCCTCAAGCATACCGAAGCGGTATTTTTTGTTATTACGACCATATACACGGCAATTTCTACTTTATTGCCATTATGTTAATGTATATTGCTATTTGCCACCTAAAATCCTCAGTCGTGCCGATGCCGATAATGGGCGCTGGGCCTTAGGAAGAACAATGGAAAAGGGCACTTATCTTTTCTCAGACTGCAGCTCCTGGCGTGAATCTTTGTTGTGTATAATTTCGTTTGACAAAAGTGACAAAAGTACACATCACGAAAGGTCATATTACGGTTCACATAATCCTCGTACTGCACACAAATGGAATAGTTCAAATATTTATCAGCACAGTTTTTTTACACAAACAATACAGTCCGGAACAGGGTCTCCAAAATTGCACTTGAATACGAACCCAAACCAGAGCAGCATCTTCAGTAAACATCTTGAAATCTTGAAAGAATTCGTCCATGATTTTAGACGAATACTTTAATAAGTTTAATCATATTTATTATTTTTAAATTCACATATACTCGTAAGGTATGATTCGAATGGTGACTTCAGATCGCAGACTGCATTACTATTTCGTCTGAATCTATGCTGCGCCGGTCATAGGACTGTCGTCGTGGAGCGATTGTTGTTGACATTGGAGTCATATCTTTAATTTTTAATCACATTAGCTTTGACGCAGGTAATATGTTAAAAAAAATACAAATTCTGATAATCATTGGTTTCAATATTCTGGTAATCATTGGTTTCAATATTCTGGTAATCACTGGTTTCAATGTCTTGGCATCTAGGTATGGGTGTCGGTGTATATGTCGTTATTTACGGATGTTGCTTGGGGTGTGTAATAAGAAATATCGTCCATGGTGTAGTTTGATTGATTCACAGGAGGTTTTTGTTTCGATGTGGATGGTTCATAAATAGATCTTGTAGTTTCAATATACTGTGGTGCTTCTCATATTTCTGAATATTCGATTTCTGCCTTATTAACAATAAGCAATACATCTCTTTTCACGCGAGTTTTGTGAATCTGAATGTGACATTTGTGATTGTGGCCGTGATTGAGGATGAGGAGAATCCAAGTAAGAATCTTGTGTCGTTACTTAACGGTGTGGTTACTTTAGAGTAGTAACACAACGTTTTTTTTAGAAAATTCGGGCCATCTTTCTCATGAAAAATCACAAAAATTATAGAGTCAATGCCTCGCTGGTAAGTCAGTCATTAAAAGCCATGGACATGCTATAAACTATCTAAATAAGAACAGAATGTATTAATTTACACTTTTGAACATTATTACAGTCTTATTTAATGTGATTTTCAAGCCTAAGTTTTTAATAAAGCAACTCTCGAGCAATTATAATAATCGTTCATATTTATTTGTCCAGCTACATTATTATTGAAATTTATATCTATCTGGGGTAAATACAATTTGTAACTAAAATAAGTAAGTGACTTTAATATTTACTCCTAATCCCGTTTACTTCATCCATGTAGCTATTTAATTAAATAACTAATAACTTTTAAGAAGGATCATAAAACCAGAAACGACATCGTTTCTAAAAATAAAATCTTCATGTTACAAATCGTTCTTAATTATGTGACTACCACTGTATATAAATATAATTTTAGTATAGGTACCTAAGCTATATTTAAAGATATATGGTTTCTTTTCAGGTTTTTAATCACAGGAGTCAGTTTCAAAACTTTAGCATTCAATTACCGAATGGAATTTAGTACAGTTCGTTGTATAGTCCATGAAACCTGCCGTGTAATCTGGAATATTGAGAATATTCCTGAACATGGCTCAGTTAGTTGGCAGAATAATATTGTCAATAGATCATAAAATACCAACGATCTATAAGTCCCTAATTAATCATTATCATATTGATGGTACTTATTATAACTCAATTGAAAAATACAATGTTTAAGATGCTTACTTACGTGTTTTATTGAATTCTTTGCCGATTTGCTCCCACGCCTTATTCTTCATGTGTTGGTCACTGTAGTGACGCGATTTTATATTGTATAAACACTCATGTAGACGAACTAAGTTAATTAGCTTTTCTTCCGCCATAGTTGTTACAAGAAAACTTTCGATGTGACAGCAAACAACCGGTATATACAGCGGTTACCTCGATTGTGTTGTGTGCGAGTCAAATGATTCAAATGGCGGATGCCTCCCCTCGCCCCGCAGGGCAAGCTATCCCCCCCGAGTGTTGCCTCGGCGCCGGCGGCGTACCGAAGGATGCCGAAGCATCCCGAAGCATTCTCAAGGCTGCCGATACAGCAGCCTCAAGCATACCGAAGCGGTATTTTTTGTTATTACGACCATATACACGGCAATTTCTACTTTATTGCCATTATGTTAATGTATATTGCTATTTGCCACCTAAAATCCTCAGTCGTGCCGATGCCGATAATGGGCGCTGGGCCTTAGGAAGAACAATGGAAAAGGGCACTTATCTTTTCTCAGACTGCAGCTCCTGGCGTGAATCTTTAGCTGATTCACTGACCAATACCAATACCACAATCTTGACAAATTGACTCCTTGATTTCTTTCGGCTTGATAGAAATTCTTCAAAGTCCTCCGCCAACCGCGGGGCGTTCCAGAATTCCTTGATTCCTGGTTTTATTTTCCCCCCATGGGCTACCAATTTATGTTCAGGTTTAGAACATAAGGGAGCCTACACTGAAAAAAATAATTGGTTAAATAAAACTGAACTTTTGTCTATCTGTAACTTAAAAAAAGTGACTACATAACTAAGGCAATATCTTACCAAAATCAGTTCGGTTAATTTTCTACCAAACAATTAATGTTGTGTATTGCTACACAATATTAGTTATATCTTGTGAAAACTGATTGTTGTATATTACCTCAAGTTGAGTTATATTTAGCTAAAAAGTCTGTTATTATAGACGTATTGTATTTTGATAACAGGTTTACTGTTTGTCTAAACCTTACTGTATTCACAACTTACTTTAGTAAAAATTTTTGTTACTCCTAATTCAACTGGGTCAGTAATGTTTAACATAACTTTTTCACTACATATAACCAATTCATAATATTGTTTTAAGCAAATTGTTTGATTCTCTTTAACATAATGCTTAGCCTACAAGTAACCGAACAAATAGGTTAGATTTGACAAAAATACTTACTTACTTTAGTCAAATTTTCTGTTACACCTAAACCAACTGGGTCAGTAATGTTAAACATAACTTTTTCATTACATATAACCAATTTATAATATTATTTTAAGCATATTGTTTGATTCTCTTTAACAAATAGCTTTTTCTGCAAGTAACCAAACGAACAGGTTACATACGACAAAAATACTTCGTTCATATATAGAAAAACTTTTTAGTTACTTGTAATCAAATTCTTTGGAAATAGGGCTCACATACCTATACAGGATCCAGTAGGTCTTATCGTCACCTTTCTTATCCTCAATGTACGCCACATTGTATGCCTAAGCTTTTCTTATAGTCATGCATATGGGCAGATCAAGCTCGGGGAAGAAAGGTGAAGATGACCCCTACTGGCTCCCGTATAGTGCGATCAATGATGACTGAAAAAAAAGGTATTACTAAAAGAACAAAAAAAAACAGGTATTTTTATTACAATTTTTATTAATTCTAATAATCAGTCTCAATAATCAATAAACAACAATTAGCATCTTAGTTTAATAATCACTCTTTAGGCCGCGAAGACGCCAGCGACCAGCAGGCGCTCATACAAAGTGACCGAGTCACCTTTGTATGAACGTCTGCTCACCGCACCGCCGCCCTGCTGTCGGTCGCTTGCGTCCAGTCCAAGGCCTTAAGGCTCTACCTCCCCGAACACTAGCGCCGCCACATATTTTATCTTATTATTACGTCGAAGAAAGGAAATTCCAAAAATTACGTTGGGCAATTTGTGATACCTATCATAAGCATTTTTTTTAATGCCTCTATAATTTTTTTAGTTTGTATATACAGAGATGCGAAGTTGCTCTTTTTTGCCACCATGGTGGCCAAAAACAGCAACTTCGCAACTCTGCTTAAAGTATACAAAATAAAAAAATTACAGATGCATTAAAAAAAAGCTTATGATAGGATTCACAAATTGCCCAACGTAATTTTTGAAATTTCCTTTCTTCGGCGTAATAATAAGATAAAATATGTGGCGGTGCTAGTGTTCGGGGAGGAGGAGCCTTAAAGGGCCTATAGATTATCAGTCGGCATGACAGGTCGGGAGGGACTCAACTATCTGTAAGAATAGGATGGCAATGATATCTTTCATTCTAGCAGATATTAGCTGCGTCCCTCTCGTCCCTTCATGCCTAGTGATAAGCTGTGGGGCTATTAAGGAGCCCTTATTATACATGAGAACCTAGTTAATCTTAATTTTACTTTTAAACTGGAGCCCGTTGAGTTACAAAATATTTTCCATTGGACGTAATATTAATATGGCAAAGAGCGTATGATATCAAAGTATCCTGAAAAATATACACAAGACATTCAGGCTCAGGTTTTTCAACTTCAAAACATTGGAAATGATCATCAAAACTAATCGTGTTCAATAAACAACATTCAAAAATAATCTTACTACTTTCATAAACAAAAAAATTTTTTATAACCATGAAAGAAATATCTGCAAGGTCTGTCATATCACGGATTAGAATTCTTCCAAACTTATATGTAGTACCTTTAAGTTTTGCCCAGGAGACTAGGGTAATTGAACTACCCAAATTTAAGTTAAGTCCGTATATTATCGCATCATACTTGCATTTCAAAACTCTCTGTGAAGAACCCACGGCAAACGTAGCATCAAGCGATCCTTTAGTAAATACTTCGTTAAGTTGAAGCTGGTGCTTGATTGCTAGTGACTTAGTAAGATTCCGCCGATTGAATGTAGCTCGGGCAGCTATTTTGGATAGTCTGTGCTTAGCCTCAAATCGCATTGACCAAATGTTATGTAGAGGGCCAAACTTTTGTAGCATAGAGTGGTAATGAATTAAAAAATGAAATTTTGGCTTCAAGGTATCTCCTGTGAGTTCTAGGTACAATTCGTTCAGTTCCGATACTAAAAATTGTAATAAGTGGCAACTAGCAATATTGATGATTGTAGACATTAACAGGTCAATAATTTTTTTCAAGGCTATATATAATTGCCAATAATCATCGTCTCTTGGTACAAAATCACCTATTATAAGGCCGAAATATCGCAAAAACGATAACATTTCAGAAGCTGAAAGTCGAACATTGCCCTTGACAATATATTCCATACTTAATGCACATGGTTTACTGGAGGCGTCGGGACCATAATCAAAGTTTTCTATTCTGTGATTTAAAACTGGTAAAGTGAAGTATTTTTGATCTCTTGTATATTTTATGATAAGAAAAGACATAACATATTTGCCAACTCCCTCAAGTATGTCGTGCATTATATCCACACCAACTTGGTCAAATAAATTAAAATGTTTGACGGACAACCAAACACACTTTTCTTTTATGCCTGTTCTGCTAGGACAATTCATTTCAAGATGTTCAAGGTAATTACTATTATTACGAATTAAACTTTCTTCTTCATAACACTGAGTTTTCATATTTTCTTTCGTTACTAGACAAATTCGACACGGATAGTTTGAGGAAAAAGATTCATTGAAACCAATTATGGAATGAATACCAAGATTGTCGCCAAGAATTAGACCTAAAGCAAAATATAATTGGCCTTGAAATATAGGTACATTAATCTCTATTCCAGTCTCAAATAAAAAGTTTAATTCATCTATCAGCGGTTTAAATATAACGTTATTACCAAATGTAACCCTGTCAGACGAATGAAACAAGAGAGCTAAAAAAATGTTAGTTAAAGCAGAAGCTCTCTCTGGGGGCATACAACCGACTGATACATATACTGCTCCTAGTTTGTGAATACCGGAATGGCTACCTAAAACGTTGCCACTTTCATAATCATCAAAGAATAAAAATAAAGGAAACACTACTTTGTCTTTGCATCCTTTGATGAAATTAGTCCAAAATGAACCCTGTATAAAATTAGTTATATGATCATTAACTTTTGTTATATCTCGAATATACTCTAATGTTTGTTGTAAAACACCATCCAGAGAAAAAAAATTTTGGAGAACATGCATGAGTGAGATTAACTGCTCCGTACATTCTACTGTTAGGCTGTGTCCTGCGTAGGCGAACTGACGCGAACGCGATTGCGAGGCGATCCGATGTGAACTTAATGCGGTGCGGAGCGACGCGACTACTCTGTCCTACGTGCGCGCGAACCGCCACCGGCCGGCGCGGCGGCCTTGCGCCCTACGCCGAGCCGAGTTCAGTTGGCATTACACATTTATCATGGACGGACGGAGGCTAATGTTGTTAGAAAATTCATATCTTAAATATGAGATATTAAAGAAGTGTGAACAGCAGAGAAGTGGAACTAAAACTATGTACTTAGAAAGGCATATTCATGGAGAATTTCATAATTTGTACGAGGATTTACGTACTCAACCCTTGTTGTTCAAGGAATATTGTCGAATGTTACCTACAACGTTTGACTATATTGTGCAAGCCATTGAACCTGTTCTGCAATTTACTACAACAAATTTTCAGAAACCTATTTCTGTAGAAGAACGCCTTATGGTGACTTTGAGGTAAGAAAACTATGAAATAATAAACTTTAAAATAAATGTAAGAGATTATATTAAGTTTAATTAGTAAGTAGGTACATAATTGCAATAGTTTCACAAAGATGTGTAATATCCATGTTGGTGAGCACTGGATTGTGGTGGATTTAACTTTGATAGCTCCGTTAGTAGAAGCTCCTGCATCTGCGTTCTAAAATGTAATTTATTGAGTGATGGCAACTGTTTCATATAAGGTAATATTGATTTGAACCAAAGAAGGTCGTCGTCATTATTATCTGGTTGATCTTCGCGAAGAATTTTCATTTTTTCTCTTTCGATATCGAGGAATGCTTCGAGACTTGTATCTTTTCTTTTGCGTGTTTGTCTTGTGATGGCTGGCAACGAGGACGAAGGGGAAGGTACTGGCAACGAGGACGAAGGGGAAGGTACTGGCAACGAGGACGAAGGGGAAGGTACTGGCAACGATGGTGAAGGCGAAGGATCCTGTCGTAGGTTGATAAGCATATTCTGTGGTATTTCTCCTAAAATTGACTCAGATTCAGGGAGCTGGGGGTTGTCATTGTCAGATGCGTTCATGTTGATTATCTCTTCGGGACTAGCAGCGTTTGTATACATTGACAGATCTATAGAATCGCTTTCTGGATCTTGTGATATAATATTCCCTTCTGTTTGTCGGGGTTTCAGAACTACTTTTAAAAAAGACATGGCCTCAAAATGTGGCCATGTGCCTGTATACTTCGGCTCATTATCGGCGTCGGTCCCAGAACGTGGCTTGGGAATTTTTTTTAATTCTTTACTAAACGTGTCTCTCAAATTTTTCCATTTTTTCTTAGCCTCTCACCTAAAAAAAAAGAAAAGGAATTATAACTTAATATATTTTATTATTTCAGATATTTGGCCACAGGCATACAATTCCGGCAACTCGCATTCTCGTTCAGAATTTCAAAATCTGCTATTTCTACAATCGTACCACAAGTTTGCAAAGCTATATGGGCTCAATTAGTTGCTAAACACATGCCCGAACCGTCAGAAGATAACTTTAAAAACATAGCGCAATGTTTTTGGGACAGATGGCAGTTTCCTAATTGCATTGGATGGATGTATTGATGGAAAGCACATTCGCATAATAAAACCAAAAAAGAGTGGTTCCATGTATTATAATTACAAATCTTTCTTTTCAATTGGATTGTTAGCAGTCACTGACGCAAATTATAAGTTTGTAATGATAAATGTGGGTTCCTATGGGAAAGACAACGATGCTGGTGTTTTTGATGAATGCCCCTTTCGAAGAGCAATAGAACAAGGAAGACTAAAAATACCTAAAGAACAAGTATTGCCGGGTTCTAATATCATAGCTCCGTATGTGCTCCTCGGAGATGCGGCGTTTCCTCTGAAGGAATACCTATTGCGACCTTTTCCAGAAAGGTCAACAGCTAAAGGGGACGCCAAAGATAATTATAACTATCGCTTATCTCGAGCTAGAATGGTAGTGGAATGTTCTTTTGGTTCAATAACTTCTAAATTCAGAATTCTACATAAATCTATCGAAACTAATGTTACAAATGCAGTTCATATCGTCATATAGACGACCTCTGTGGCGCAGCGGGCGAAGGTCCGCCTGCGACGCAGGAGGTTGCGGGTTCGATTCCCGCCTCGGGACAAATGTTTGTACGATCTGCAGATATTTGTTCAGGGTGTTCTGGATGTTTTCTATGTATAATAAAAAATATCTATCTATGTAGTGTATTGTATTATGTATATCAGTTATCTAGTACCCATAACACAAGCTCTGCTTAGCTTGGGGCTAGATAATGCTGTGTGAATTGTCCAGCATTATTTATTTATTTATTTATTAAAAAAAAAAAAAAAAAAAAAAAAAAAAAAAAAAAAGCCATATGTTTACTACACAATATTATAAGGGATCTTGAATCAATAAATGAGAATGAGTTAATGTCTTTCCAAAAATCATATCAAAATATGACACAAACACAAAGACATAATTCTCAAAGAAGATACAATGCTACATCACGAGCAGCCGCACAGGCGAGGGAAAACTTTAAACTGTATTTTGAGCAACATCCTTTGTCAAGAATGCAATAATAAAGAAATATGTTGTACTTACTTGTAGTCCCAATTATTTTAGACACAGCCTCCCATTCGCGGTGCGATATTAACCGGTCGTGATAATTTTTATTCCTTTTGTCCCATAATATAGGACGTTCTTGCGCGCAATGGTTGTTATCTCATATCTCAAATGGTTAAGAATTATGTACCTTGGAGAAATCTCCTTTATAGAGGGACCTACTAAAACTATAAATGGTTGTAAGGTCAAACCTAATTCCTGCAGCTTAGTCTTACGCCGTTGGATGGTCTCGTCTATCTCAGCTGCGCTCTTCAAATGACAAATAAAACTTTGCAGAACTTCATGTTTAGAAGGTCTCCACTGTTTTTTTTTCGTGGCCTTGGCTTTAACCATGGAGGTCGTCATTAAAAATGGCAGTGCCATAAAAGCGACCGTGTTGAGAACCTCGTCAGTGTCTGCAACAGATGCATACATTAGCATTTAAAAATGGACTTTATGCTTAGCATTTAAAAATAGACTTTTTCGCCATGACATTTTCACATATCATTCGCATTTCACCACATGAACCGCTTTCCGATAGCAAATGTGGTTGTTACTATAAGTCAAGGGGGGTAAGGGTCTCAAGTTTTTATACTTGTATTTATGAGAAAAATTGTTTGTATCTAATTTATCATTATCACACTAATATTATAGATGCGAAAGTTTGGATGTGAAGATGTATGGATGGATGGATGTTTGTTACCTCTTCACGCCAAAACTACTGAACCGATCAGACTGATATTTTGGATATAGGTAATTCTAATCCTGGAATCAAACATAGGCTTTTTATCCCATAAATCAGTTCCCGTGGGAAAGAAATCACCTTTTAACGTTTCCATAGAAACAACGCGTGTGAAGCCGCGGGCAGAAACTAGTTATTTATATACGAACTTACCATCGTTTTGTATATGGCTTAATATTTCTTTTAATCCAGAATCCTGTCTTTTTTGGTGTATTGAAGCAGTTTAGGTCTAATTATAGACCAGTTCTGAAATAATTTGTCATCGCAGTCAGGGTACAAATTTTTGAAGTCCTTCAAAAGCTGAAAAATCAACTAATAAGTAAGAGTACCCATTGGAAACAAATACCTACTGTTTTGCTTTGATAGAGCAGCTAAAAATATTTATTTTGATAATTTAACTAAATAACACTCAAGAGCAATGAAAACGAAGAAGAAGTCAGTCAAAAGTAAAGAAAATACTCTACAAAGTGACCCGTTTTCATTGCTCTTGAATGTATGTAGCGGTTGGGTCACTATAATGCACGACAATTTATTGTACGGCACTATAATGCACACCCCAATAATCCGTGTCAAAAAGGTTTCAATTATCCGGGTGTACAATATCTCGACGTGCTATATCAGCCTGTGTAAGCTTGTCACGTGTCGATAATGCACAACCAAAAATGTACTGCCCGTAATTGTACACTCCTATAATCGAAAGCCCTGACACGTATTATCAAGGTGTCCATTATTTGGCCGTGCAATATCGGTTTGCGCATTATTGACACGTGACGAGCTTCCAGAGCCAATTTTCGTAACGACCTTGCTTCCCATTGGCCGAGAATCTCTCTCCTCATTGGTCGATATGAAGGCAGTCATGCTTCTTTTGTACTCTTCCAGTTCAAACATTTTCATACAAAAGTTGCCATTAAAAATATATTTTATGAATGAGACGTTTTCGTAGTGTCAAAAGTAAGTTCGACCAGACTGAAAAGATGGCGCTTTTAGTTTCAAAATGTGTGGCAGAGACCTTACATAGGTTGACATGACACTACCACAACCTTTCTCCTTCCTTAGATTACGAATTTGATGACGGCAGGCGTGTGTCGGATTGCGTGACCCCCGCGTGTCCCCCGCGTGTCCCCCCGGAACCCCCTCCCCTGAACCCGGGGGGAGCGACAAAGGCGGAACAGCACGGCGAGCGAAGCGAGCCGTGCTGTGACCCCCATGCCCCCAGCCCCCCTGAAGCCCCTCCCCCATCAAAAATCTGATAAGGGTATCGTTTTCGACTAACATAGGGGTAAGGATTACGAATTTGATGACAGCAGGCGTGTATCGGATTGCGTGACTCCCGCGTGCCCCCCGGAACCCCCTCCCCCACCAAATACAACAATAAAACGTGCTTAATTATTTATTTATGTATAGTTTCTTTATATAAAGTTTCACTTATTATTAAGCCTCCTTTGTCAGAGGGCTGTACTGTATAATAATAACATGAACCGAAATAGGTACCTACGTAATAGAAGTCGAAATATTCTCCTTGTGAATTTCAATTACATAAGGCGAAGTGAAATCATAACATAAAAGAAATTAAAAACGAGCCGAGTGAGAGGGCTTGAGAGTAGTAGTTCAAGCCCTCTCACTCAGCTCGTTTTTTTACTGTGAGATGTCACAAGGAAAAATGAGCCTTAAAAACATTATGACACAGGGTACTTTTAAATGAATGAAATATGTTCGTGCACGATCCAGTTTACTGTAAAGATTCATGCTCCGTACTGACAGTTCGGTATATCGGCCTATAGACGAATGGCATGACATGAGGTTTGTGCAGTCTAGTTTTCACGAGCTTACTTGCACGTGTGGCCACTGTACCGGCGCAGTATATTTGCTCAGTCTTAAATCATAATCATAACTGCACAAACTTGACTGCGCAAGTCAGAGCGTGTGGCCAGGCTATTAGTCGGTAGGTACCTATGTAGTACCTATGAACCATCCTTTGCAAATAATTTGGCGTGTTCTACAACTTTAAACCGACTTCAAATCCACTAAGTGGTGACATCTATATAGTTAAAATTCGAGTTTAATTTAGTTACTTAATAAAGTATTAGAGTCTAGTAGCTAAGCTAGACGATCGCCTCGCGGTTTCACCCGCGTGTGGTTCCCGTTCCCGTGGGAATTTCGGGATAAAATATAGCCTATGTCACTCCCTGAAAAGTAAGCTTCCTAAATGTTCCTAACGGTGAAAGAATTTTTCAAATCGGTCCAGTAGTTTCGGAGCCTATTCAATACAAACAAACAAACAATCAAATCTTTCCTCATTATAATATTAGTATACCTACCTAGACACATTTTTGTAGGAAATTATCGCAGCCCAAGATCACAGCTGCGATGTATAGGTACCTACCTAATTAGGTACCTACCTACATTAGGTACTTACCTACCTTTTTTTACCTACGAGGAGGTATAACTTTATTTATTTGCACCACTGAGTCACGGTAATATTATCCTATAAGGGTCGTTGACCTTGACATGGCGGCCATTTTGCTGGATCTAGATACGAATGGATGTGGCTTTTCGGTATGGGTGGCATGACCATCATCAATGTCAACTAGCAATATTTTTATTTGCGTTATTATTTTACTGCTGATTAGAGAAAACTTGGCGTAGTGTAGTAACCAAGTGAAATATTTAAAAGAAAAAAAATCTTATAAGTATATTTTTCTTATTTTTTTCTATTTTTTTTTTAAATATTTTTATATGGCGTATTACTAATTTATTTTTATATTTATTTAATCACAAGAGTTTAAAGATCTAATAAAGCAACTAAAATATATCGGATGAAAATATTGACGTGCCACATTCAGTTTCGTTGCTTAGATCCTTGGCATCGTTATCATAGAAATTTGTGATTTTTTGTAAGTTTTGATTGTTAATTCCTAAATGTTTTTGTATGGTAAAGGGTTATTATTTTAATACAAATCTATTGTAAATATATTGTAGTTTTTGGATACAAACGTTTTTTCCTAGCTCGTTGATTCTACTTTGTACTAGGTACAACACATAAATTGATAGTGTGTATTTGGTTTCAAGGGCTCTGGTATTTTGTTTACAAATCTTGAAATATTAAGTTTGGGATGTGTGAAACTGTGAACCTTTGTCTGAGTATTTTTTATAAACTACTCTTGTGACCATTAAACAGGCCACTTCACTGTTGTGAAGTTCATAAAAATCCTTGGAACTTGACACTCTTCACATCTGGGCGCTAGGCGCGCCGACCTTTTTTGTGATTATTTTCTTGAAAAAAATGAATAGGAAGTTATGCTTCTGTTGACTTTATAATATAACATGGTGTTTTTATTTGTAAATTTAATACGTATTTGACTAAACAATCTTTTAATTTTTAACTTTTGGCGGTTCTCGTACGTAAAGCGGGAATCCATTCGCTTTCTCAATCTTTGACTTCGAGTAGTGATGTGTTCATCAGTAAACAAGTAATAATTATTATTCGGTGGGTTAGAATATTTCAAGCTGATTTCATGAAGGTATGATACTACATTGTTGCAGTAGTAAAATATAAAGTAAATATCAATCATATACCGCGCGGCCGGCACGCGCGGACCACCCACGAAGGCCCCGCATTATAAATACCACGGAAATTGCATTTTTTGCGCATCAAGGCCGCGCATCCGACGGGTCCCCGGACTGCGGATCGGCCGGCTCCCGGCCGCCACGAGTAACGCTAGTATTTACTTCACTATTTTGAAGAAATTTAACTACATTCTACCAATTTATGACCAAAGTATTGTTAATATATTAATTGTAGATCGATAGCATTGGTATTTCAGTATGAAATGTAAGATATTACGTCTAAAACAAAGGGATTTTATTTTAGACGTAAAATCTTACCGTGACTGAGTGGGTTGTGTTATGTTATGTTATGAGATCACAGAGATATATAGGAGCCCGTTGTCAAAAGAGATGAACATCTGTTCTCACTTTACATTAGCGGCCAGCGCGGGCTGACGGCCAATGACAGCCTAGCATAATCGGCTGACTAGATCGGCGAACTGGGGGAGAACGGGCAACGAAGCAGCACTAAGAAAATTAACAATAAATTTATAAATAAAAATGTTTATTGACAAACTATAGTACTTAGTATAGATATACATTTTTGTAATCACATTAATAAAATAACAAAAAAATACTCTAACTTAACTTTATTGAGTAATTACTAATAATCATAATAATAATCTCGTTATCACGCTAATATTATAAATGCAAATTTTGTATGGATGGATGAATGTTTGTTTGTCACCTATCTCCTCACGCCAAAACCTATGAAAAGATCGGGTTGAAATGTTACATAAGTACAGGTAAATCCTGGAATCAAACATAGGCTACTTTCTTTCTAGTAAGTAGTTCCCACGGCATATAAATCACCTTTAAACGTTTCCATCGAAACAACGCGTGCGAAGCCATGAGAATAAAGTAGTTTATTATAAATGCGAAAGTTTGGATGGATAGTTGGATGTTTGTTACTTCTTCACGCCAAAATTACTGAACGGAATTGTTGAGTAAGTCGTTGGCATCCATTCATCGTCTCATCTTTGGTTTCTCACGACTTGCTTGTACTTGCATTTCTTCATTTCTCTATGATTAATTCGTCTTTAAGAAATCTAAAACAAAATAGAAGTACCTAGTTGTTGAAAGTCAAATGTTAAAATCTGTATATTTACCTAATATGAAAAATATTGGATAGCAGTGGTAAAAAATAATATTGTAGGAAGGCCCCGATGCGATATTCGAGTAATAGATCAGCCTCATATTACCCCAACCTCCCCTAGCTTCGTTCAAACCGACAACACCGCACGCCATTATCTCGTTCTCTCTGTCACCCATGAACGCAACGCACTACGTCTTGTCTCGTTCGTGTAAGTGGCAAAGCGACAACACCGCGGCAGTGAAATTTGAGTGAAATAAAATAACCTAATGTTTCCCATTTCAAATAGGTAGATTCACGTAGATTAGTATACAGTTTATATACCTACTTATCCACCTACCTACCTATTTACATCATTGATCCTACCTACATTTCGCACCTATAAGCCGCTGCGCCAGCAGCGTGCAACAATTCTAGCGCCCGAATGAGAGAAAAGCATTATTGATACCTATCCTTAAATTTTATCTAGGTATTTAAATTTTAAAAAGGTCGTAAGCACCACGAATGCTGGCTGCAAGACCACGGAATTAGAAAGAAAAGTGAAAGGGCAATGCAACAAAATTAGGTACCTACCTACCACAAACTTAAACCAGTAGGTAGGTACCTAGGTAGGTATCTAATTAGGTATTTATTGCTTGTCCAGCATTATTTGTTTATTTATAATCTACCAGTTCTTTACTTTATCATAAGTATAATGCATTCATCTTATCATCATCATCATCATCAGCCTATACTTATTAGTCCACTGCTGGACAGAGGCCTCCCCTAATGAGCACTATAGCTACTCTGGCCATAGCGCCCTGTCTTCAGCTTGCCGCATCCAGCATCTGCTTGCAGTCTTTCGCAGGTCGTCATCCCACCTGGCGTCCTACACTACATTTGCCAAGTCGCGGCATCCAATCAAGAACCTGTTTACCCCAGCGATTGTCGGTTCTTCGTGAGATATGGCCGGCCCACTGCCATTTCAGCTTGTTAAAGGAAACAAACAAGAACAAAATTTAAAAAACCCCTGCCTGATAGATTTTTATGAAACATGCTGTGGAAACATGGCTAAGAACACTTGGGATAAAATTATCTACCTAGGTAGGTACCTAGGTATGACACAAAAAAACTAAACGAAAATCGATTCATCCGTTTTTTGTATCTATGATACCACATTATTTTAGTTTTAGGTTGTTGAGTCAAACCTAGCCGTCATACGTCACAGATTTGGCAATAAACCTTGACTTCTAGGGATAATATTAATTTTACTTTAGCAGCAGAACGTATCGGTCTTAACCAAACATTCAATTGACGAGTCAATTCCTCTACTTGACCATAGATGGTGGTATTTTATTATATTTATAAACTTAATTGCGTTAGTGTTATGATTGACATTCGCGTGATAGGTTGACCATCGACTGCTATTCGACCAAGGCTGAACCACAGCTGAACCAGGTAACACATTGAACTACATTATCGATATCGATTTATACCTACTCGATATTTTGTTCAATTTGCATAAATAAACCTTGTTGGGAGATTACCTATTTATTTATTTGGTATACAAACAGCAGTAAGTAAGTATATTTTAAACCATCGATAAATATTTTAAATGAAGTTGAGAGGACCTAATTGATGTCTATTTAGTGACTTGTAATGTATATCACATTAATATTATAAATGCGCAAGTTAGGATGTTTAGATAAATAAATAAATGCCATAATTCACAAAGAAAATTATACTAGTAAGTATTTGCAATTGAAACAATTGAGCTACCTGCAGACTGTTGCAAACAGTCTACAGGTAGCTCAACTGATCCATATCAATACCAGTCGGAAGCGTCCCCGTAAAAAATAATAGCGCTGGACAATCCACATAGGTACCATTATCTAGCCCTGAGCTAAGCAGAGCTTGTGTTATGGGTAGGTATAGGTACTAGATAACTGATAATAGGTACATAATACAATACACTACATACCGACCTAGATAGATATTTTTTTATATAGAAAACATCCAGAACACCGCGTCGCAGGTGGACCTTCGCCTGCTGCGCCACAGATGTTGTCAAGATGGATGGATGGATAGATACCTAGATGGATGTTTATTATCTCTTGCTTGATGCCAAAACCACTGAACGGATCGAGCTAAAATTTTGACTAGGTACAGCGGGTACAGCCAATTCTAATCCTGGAATCGAAGATACTTTTTATCTCATAAGGGTCAATTCACACCGAGACGCGACGCGACGCGACGATACTCAAAGAGGCCAATGATTTCGCGCTACGCCGCGCGTCGTCGCGAGACGCATCGCAACGTCGCGAGGCGCATCTTAAAATCGTAGCAGGACGACGCGACGCCTCGCTGCGCAGCGAGATGCCGCGAGGCGCAGCGGAACGTATCTACTAGCCGCGGGCGCCGCGCGGCGGTGTGATGTCTTCTTTTTAATTTTATTTTTGTAAACTTCTTCCTCTTCATCTTCTGCAAGAAGTCCGATTATAACAAGATCCCAGTCTATCATTATATTTTCAATCGAGCACTCGACCGAACTGCATCAATTCTAAACGAAGTCTGAACGGAAATAGTAGAGAAGTCGCCACAGCGGCCTCAGGCTGCGCCTCGCGGCGTCGCGCGGCACCGTGAGACGCAGCACCGCTCTTGCACGCCGCGCGTACCGGCGATGCACCGCTGCGTCACGATACTTCGCGCTACGCCGCGAGGCACCTCGAGGCGCAGTGCTGCGTGGTGCAACGTAATCTGAATTCTCACAATGTAATGTGTATCTTTTCGTGTAGTGAATAAAGTATATTCTGAGTCGCTCTATGAAAAATGTGCGCGCAGCGTCGCGCCGCGTCGCGTCTCGGTGTGAACTGACCCTAACGCGCGTTAGGGAACTACGTTCCAAAAACATATTTTAAGTAGGTACCTGCCTACCTAGATTTACTTTATTCTTTTACTTTCATAATGTTAAAAAATTATAGTTTTCAATAATCATAATTATGTCAAACTTTTTCATTTTACCTATCCCGAAATACCTACCTACCTACCTCACTATACCGCCGAATTTCTAGTGTAGGTAGTTTCAATTCAAGTATGTATACATACATATAGGTATTAGTAATACCTAGGTAGGTACCTAATGTTAGTTCATTTCGTATTTCGTACTGATATTGTGTGGGTACATAACATACTTACCTGATAGGTACGATCAGCAAAAGATTCACCTAAACACCACAAGGATGATTTTTCTACGAAGTGACCGGTTGCCACGCCCCGGCTTGTTGGATTTCTTTTGTTTTTAAAGACCAATGGGAGCTTCGTATTTCGTGGGTTACCTGACCAGACCCACTTTTGCATGCTAATGTTAGTAGAAGTTATTTGAAACTAAAATATTATTAACATCTGCGTAAGCTACACTATGTTCCAGCAAATAAATTATATATTTCATCTACGATACATTTTATAATGCGAAAAGAAGTGGGTAAAATACGAATTACTAATACTATAATACACTTTAACTTTTTCATAACTTAGGATTTTTAATTCAATTTCATATTAATACATAATAATATGAATTACCAAGAACCCCAGAACTTGACTTTTTTGTATTGAGTGTGGACATGTGTTCTGTTGTTCTAAGATAATAATCCGAGATCTAAAGGTTACCGTTAAATTACCGTTAGCAACAATAAACCAACTACAAAAAGTTATAGAACCTGTGTATAGAACAATAGAAAAATAGACAAACAAAATAAGAAGGCGTGACGCGTTACCCAAAACCAACGCAAAGCAAAAGAGTTTCAAACTGGATAGGTAGATCTTTTGCTGATGGTACCTACCTTTATTATATTCAATTCATTCCTGATGAGGCATTGTTTGGATAAGTTTATGTTGATACATTATTATGTACCTACCTAGGTACATAATTGACAAACGATTCGAACGACGACATTCGCCCGATGCATCACGCATCGGTACAGCATCGGGCAAAGGTCCGCCTGCGACGTAGATGGTTTCGGGTTCGATTCCCGCCTCGGGACACGTTGTTTATATTTTGTCCCGAGGTTGTTACAGATTAGGTACCTACCCACTTTATGGATCAATGATGTATATGTATCTAGGTAAATATATCGGGGATTAGTACCTTGGTAAAATGTAGGTTTTTTTTAAAGTCTGTTGTACCTACGTTCGCCGATTTCTCTGCTGGTGCTTTCGCTATTGCATGCAGGCATTATCTTTAAGTAAGTATACTAATATTACAACGAGGAAAGATTTGATTGTTTGCATTGAATAGGCTCCGAAACTACTGAACTGATTTGAAAAATTCTTTCACCGTTAGGAAGCTTACTTTTCAGGGAGTGAAATAGGCTATATATATATATATATATATATATATATATATTATCCCGGAATTCCCATGGGAACGGGAACTACGCGGGTGAAACCGCGAGGCGATCTTCTAGTTAAAAATAATCCAGAGATGGTCCCATCAAAATATATTCTAAATATATTACATCAAAATATATTCTAAATATATTCCCGTAAGGGGTAGTATTTGTAATTTAACAACAACAGTGTAAAATTAAGGCGAATAGTAGGGGTGATAGTGGCGCCACTACATATTTAATTTAATCATTAAGTTATACAAAGGAATTAACAAAAAATCGGACCGCGCTGGTAGACGATACCTATCACAAGATTTTATTTAATGTATCTGTAATAGTTTTGTTTTGTATTATTCAATCAAAAACCTTGTTTGGAGAGCTTGGTGGCCACCAATAGGAACTCAACTCTTGAAACAAGTATCTGCCTAAATAATACAGTACAAAACTATTTAAGATACATTTAAAAAAGCTTATGATAGATATCGTCTACGCGCGGTCCGATTTTTTGATAATTCCTTTTGTATAACGTAATTATAAAATTAAATATATTATGTAGTGGCGCCACTATCCACCCAACTATGGTTTTAACCGACTCAAAAAAAGAATGTTCCATCTCTCTGTCGCCCGGTATTCAGCTTGCCCCATCCAGCATCTGCCTGTGCTTCTTTTGCAGGTGTTTGAATTTATTGTCTCTGTGTCCGAAATCTATAAAATTAGGTAGGTACCTACTTTCAAAACTCCCGGTAAACATTCCAGGTAACCTCATATTTAGATCCAAATGACTGGACTATACCTACAGAAATACCTTCACACGTTCAATAAGATAGTCCTGGAGACCTAAGTGACCCAGACCTTACATCTTTTTTATTTATTTAATTTGGATTGCCATCAGCTTATCTAATTACAATAGAAATTAAAATAAATACAGAAAGCTAATAATAGGCACTCACTAATAACCTTATTATTATAAAAGCAAAAGTTGGATGTTTAGGTAGTGATATCTCTTCATGAACTACTGAACTTATTCAGCTTAAATTTTCCAAAGATGTAGTTCTATAATTAGATTGACATAAAAGCTACTTTTTATCCCCAATTATTGCATGCGAAGTCTACGGTTGAATTAGTAGTAATAAAAATTAAAAGTTATAGTAATAAAATTAGAACCTTGATAAGATGATGTCTTTATTAAAATATAAAATATGAATCGTCAACAAAACATCCACGTTTTTAAACCTTAATACTTATAATAATATAGTTCCCTTTTAAAATTCATGAGTTGTGTACTTATGTCTTCTGTTGATCTTATGACAAAGGCCGTTTCCATGTTTGTCTTGATAACCAGGCCCAGCCTGACTTTAAAGATGCAGAATAAACTTAGACCTTTTCTTGTATTGTTTGTCCCGCCCATCACCATCAATTGTTTTTGAGGATTGTGTAAACAATATCATTTGGTTCCATTTGGGTCCTAATGACTGAGTGGGTGATTTAATCTCATCTGTTTCTGCCGTGCCCTTATCACACTCTAGGAGGGGTTGGCATGACATTTTATTCGCTTCCATTTATTTTTGTCTGTTGAAATTATTTGAAAAATAACATAATATTCCTCTTCTTCAATCTTTGGCAGGGCTTTATGATGTGTGCCTTGGTAAGATTTCAATTAGCATAGAAAGCTTTAACAGCATTATGTTAGCAGTGGGAACATATTATGTGTCGATAACAGTTTCCATTTTGTGTAGATGTATTATCCTGGTTTTTCATTACTTCTTTGAATTTCCACAGGAATTAACATGGTACTGCACTTTTTTCTACAATGACCCTGCTGAAACATGGAATAAAATATGAAAAAATGATAAGGTTTTAGTGTAGAGGATGTTCAGATAAGTTTTCTACTACTAACAACTAAATACTAAACTTTATGAGGATGAGATAACTATAACTATACTTTGACGACCTCTGTGGCGCAGCGGGCAAAGGTCCGCCTGCGACGCAGTAGGTTGTGGGTTCGATTCCTGCCTCGGGACAAATGTTTGTATGATCTGCAGATATTTGTTCAGAGGTTCTGGATGTTTTTCTATGTATAGTAAAAAATATCTATCTATGTAGTGTATTGTATTATGTATATCAGTTAGTACCCATAACACAAGCTCTGCTTAGCTTGGGTCTAAATAATGCTGTGTGAATTGTTCAGCATTAATTATTTATTTATAAGTAATTAGATATATTAAAAAAATGAACACTACATAAACCATCCTTTGTGGATGTAAAGGCCATTGATGATGATGAGGTATATTAGATATGGCTGATGAGGTTTCAAGGAATGGATAAGCATTTATTTATTGTATACTGCTTTAAGAAGATAATAAACAATGTCATCCCCATATTTTTACCTTCGTGGTATTGAACAATTCGATGAATCATTATACAAACTAGATACAAAATGATTACCCTTCCTTTTTAGATAAAAGATGACTGACTTCTTTCTTCTTCTTTGGCAAAATGATTTTTTGTCGTTGGTTGGCAACATGTTTCTTGTTTGCCTCTGAAATAGAAGATGCGAAATTCGTTATTGAAATTTTTAATATCAATAGCTTGAAGTTTACAAGAACACGCAATTTGTAGGCCCTATCCCATAAAATAATAGGATACTTTGAAACTGAAACTTTTCAAAGTATATTGTGTACTTAATGATCAGGGGATTCTGATTCACAACAGTATTTATAGGTAACTTGAGTTTGGCCGGAGCCTCTATGAATAAACTTTCTTCAGAAAAGGTTATGTCAAAGGCTGTGTGTAGGTACATTATTTTAATTATTAGTAGTAGGTAAGTACTTCAATTAGATAAATAATACTTTAAGAGGCTAGGTTAGGCACAACACTAGAAAACTAATTTAGATTATACTAGCCATTTATGATCGCATTTCCTGAAGACCAGTACCTATTGGCCTCTAATTTACTCTTTCACATTGTCATGACACTGCACAGCACACAATGCTGTAGGTACACATGTTTACCGGGGCGGAGCCCTGACGGTAACGATCGATGATAGAAGCACTGACTTGACTTATTTTGCACTTTGCATTGCAGTACCCCACCCGGGCTCATGACGTGTCGATCGATGATAGAAGCACTGACTTGACTTATTTTGCACTTTGCATTGCAGTACCCCACCCGGGCTCATGACGTGTTGGTAGCTGTAATATATTCAATTCATTATGATCTTTGTACAACATGAAAGCAAAGCAAAGCAATAAAACACTTGAAACTTGACTGCCAGTCAGTGTTGCCGGCAGTCAAAATGAAAAAGCTCCGATCCGAACGCCAGAATGGTGCAAAATAATGACAAAAAGATTTGTTTTGAAAATTTTGTTTTGATTTTTTTTTTAATTACTTGTCGTAATGGGGATATTAAGTCTTCCATATGAATTGTACTTTATGTTGCTTCATCTTGATGAACTTCAGAAAACCTTGCTTATACTTTACAAAGGTTGAAAGACTGAGATAAAATAAAACGTCAAGTGCGAGTCGGACTCGCACGCTAAGGGTTCCGTTTAATTGTAAAACATTGTTTCTTGCCAAATATCATGATTCTAGGTCAACATGAAGTAGGTACCCTGTATATTTAGGTGAAGTCAAAAATTATTATTTTCTTGTTAATAAATTACGAATTTACGGTTTTCAGATATTTCTCGTTATATTCTGTGCTATATAATCTTGCTTCTTACCAAATTTAATGATTTTAGGTAAAAGGGAAGTGCCCTATAAGGTTTTGGTCTAAAGCAAGAAATTTTTTTACTGAGAAAAAACAACAAATTTACTGTTTTCGGATTTTTCCCTTTATTTGTGCTATAGGGCCTTGTTTCTTGCCAAATTTCATAATTACTACGGGAAGTACCCTATAGGTTTCGGTCCATGGCGAGCATTAAAAGTATTTTTTTTTTGTGACAAATTTGCAAATTTATGGTTTTCGGATTTTTCCCTTTTTCAAAGCACCTTTGAGAAGACGCTCTTTAGAATCATCTGAGGCTAGATTATTTCCTAACAATACACTTAACGCTGATCGGTGACTGTTTAATGTTCCATAACTCGCGCCGTTCTCAAATTATTTCAGGCGGCGGCGCGGTGGGAGAACGCGAACCGGAGAGCACCGCTGCTCCTATGGTACAGGCTCTAATGGTACATGTAAGTGTCCGGTGGAGCGGGTGTTGTTCTCTGAAAAGGGACGTTACCAAATTTGGGCGGGGTTTTAGAGTAACTATATCTGTAACTAGTAAATTTTTTAATTGAGGGTACCAAGGTTGAGCCTTCCACATAGGAAAGACGAGAATACCTGTGGCCACATCGTCAGAAATCTTTTGTAAACAGTTCAAAAATAAAGAAAAAGGTGGAAAGGCGTAGAAAAATTCATAGCTCCAACTGATTGTGAAAGCGTCAACATTAACGGAATCTGGATCGCACTTCCACGATATGTAATCCTGGCATTTTTCGTTAGTGCGGGATGCGAATAAATCTATTTCAGGCTGCCCTAATTTTTTAACAATATAATAAAACTATATATATTATGAAATGCGGAAGTCTGCGTGATTCCTCATCGGCTTCGACGTTATCTTTAGTGTTAATGTAACAGGCAAATAGCCAGAGTTGCCGCTCCTCACACCATTGCTATTTAATGCGGGTCAATGAGTTGCAAAGATCCTATGACTACGTTCCGTAGGGTAGATATAGCGTAATATTTTTTTGTAAAATCAGATCATTGTCATACCATTTGTTTTTTCTTATAACAATGGTCCCTGTAAAAGAAAGTGACGACAAGCTAATGTGAATGCAATCTAAAATGACAATGTGCACATTTTGAGTATGTACAGATTTATAAGTACTCGAATAGTCCTAAAGGACAGATAGGAATCGAACCAATAACAGCTGTGGACGCTAATTACAGTTCCGTTTATCAACTGGATGTTGCTAGTGTGCATTTAGAAAGAGACAGAGAAATGATGATCTTTTGCTTCTTGCTGGTGATGTGCCATCTCTATAACATATCGTTATCGATGTACCTACATACCACCTGCTATACGTTGTTGTTGAACTTGAAATAAATAACGAAGGATCTTATATTTTGGTTATTATTTATTAAACACAATATCACAATATTTTTTTACAATAAAATTATACAAGACAATTACCCTGAATCTGATTTCTTTAGCACTGTATTAATTACCTTATAATATATCTTTCTTTATCCACATAGAAAAGTAACACAGCAGCGATTTATTCATCGTCGTACCTTATAACTATAAATAATTAATAACAATATTTTGCTGCGTCCATTACTTAACATCATCATCATCATCATCAGCCTATATTAGTCCACTGCTGGACATAGGCCTCCCCTAATGAGCGCCATAGCGCCATTACTTAACATACTAGTTCTAATTTGTTTATATAATTTGATTGTAATTTTCATTGCTAATAAAGGCCTTTGAAAAAATGTTACTTAGTAGATAAACAATATTATGAATATATAATTATAGTTATTCTGTTGTGTCCCTCTGCTGGGCAAAGGCTGGGCAAAGACTGAGCCACCTAGACCCAAACTTCGTCATAGATGTCCAGTTCATCACGCCAACGATTCCTCGGTAAACAATAATAAAAATCAGGGCTTCAATAATGGTAAACATACAAAATTTGAAACAAACATTTATGTCTGCAGTCGTCGGTGTAAAAATAATAAAACATCGATAGTAAATAAAATAATAGCATAGATGTTGCACATCCCCATTTTTTACATTGATCACAGACAATTATGTTTTGGTACTATTTTAACGGTTACAACCTATATTTTTGGACAATAATTGATGAATTTAGAGAGATATTCGAATCGTTAGGTATAAAAAGGGACCAATAAACTACTTTGTCCGTTTATTGGAATCCCACTGCAAATTTCTGCCGCCGTAAACAAGTTGGCCGCGCAATGATGCAATTCAGGCAATCATTTTTGTATAATTTACGCTCAAAATGTTTGGCACAAACTCAACAACACAACATTTAGTTACACCCATTTTACACAGTTTCACTCTATTAAATGAAACTGTGTATGTTTTATCTACAGCTTTGGAGGGTATGTTGTAAATGGCCCTTTGCAAGAATTGCCACACATGCAGACACTCATTTGGATACTCCAAATATAAAGCCCATATAATTTTGAAGCAAGCGTCTACCGCATCGCTTATGCGCGCTACTTCATAGATAATATCATCCAACACGACGTACCTTGCTGTAATCTTTTCTAGAGACCCAGAAACAATGATGTAAGGCTGGATAGTTAACCCTAGGTCTTTATATTTTGCTTGTCGTTCCTTACGTGCTTCGTTAAGCGGTCTTTTGTCTTCAATGTGAAGTATAAAACTCTCTCGGACTTCTGATGCAGATTTTTTCTTTTTTTTTTTAATGTGTACAGGTCCCAAGATGTGTGGAATCGCTAGCGTGCTTGTCTCCGGATCAGTATCTGTAAAAATATACAAATTTAAGTTTCGAAATCAAGCTGTAAGATGTAGATATAGGTATCATTATTCTAGCCTGGTATCACCCACTGCTGGGTATAGGTCTCCTTTCGCTTTTGCCGGCTTTTATGGCTGAACGAAGTGGCAGGACGTCCCTAGCTGCTATCTAAAATGTAGATCTTATCAAGACCTATCATATTTTGTCCAAACACATCACTAGTCCGGAAAAAAAATGCAAATGCTCTTGGCTTGCACTTACCGGGACAGTTACTTGGAACTGTCCTGGTACAGCACCCACCAAGATGGACACTCAAACCACCTGGGTGGATAGGAATAAGCCTAGATTTTAACTGCCCTAATAAAGTCTATCCACTCTGAACATAATTATAGTCTGTCATATGTTCACCTTAGAACACTACACGATGAACACTGACCTTGAGAAAGTTGTTTCAATTCAGTGACGAAAGCTGTTGCTGGCACCCCGCAATAAGTTTGTCCACTGTTTTTGAAGTTGTTGAGATGAAATCATCGTTATACGAAGATCTTTGTGTCAGTTTATAAGATACCCGGCTCTAAAATTGATAAAATACACAATAAATAAGTATCTAATTAGATTAAACTTATTGCAATTGTAGGCGATTAAGTAAAACCACGTTTCAATTTTAACACGAGATGAAGCTGGTATGTAGGCAGTGATTGAACTATGTATTTCGAGAAAATAATAATTGAATTTGCTGCGGAGCCACGTCGAGAGTGGGCAGTCGTTCGCGACTCTTTTTAAGTTACCACTACCTCACTACATGGTAGAAAAAATAGCATTTTATTTGAAAAAATCCTGCGTACTCAACTTAATCATATTTATTTAAAATAATAAAACAACCAACAGATGGTGTTACTTGTTGCTGAAATACATCTTATTTGTAAAAAGTGCAAACAAATTGTTCCTAAATAGGTACCACAGATGTATATATTCCTACATCTGAGTGGGTACATAATAAACATACAGGATAGGAGTTTTAACCTAAACGTGTGTCGTCTACAGCAATAATTGCGTTGACTACCGTAAACGTGCAAAACTTTAAAACTTGAATACTTACAAGTTCATTATGTTCTTGGCGTCGAGCTTCTTTTAATGATAAATCCACCATTAATCTATCTCTTGAATAATACATTATTTTCATATTTCTTACCCAATAATAAATAACTAATACAAAACCACACAAAACACAATAATGATGGCTCATAAAACCGCGAAAATTGACACATTAAGTAATTAATGGTGACATTGACGTTGAGCGTTGGTTGACGTACAGTTAGTGACGTAAAGTAGTGATCCGGCCGCATTATGTTGCCAGCACAAAGTCGTTAAATACAAAATGAACTTTACCTGCCTGAATTATTTTTTCGAAGCAGTAGATGATGATTATTACATTTTTTTAAATGGCAAAAATAGGAAAGTACGTACTTAGTAACTTTTTCTTGTAAAAGTTTATGCAAAAATAATGAACTTAGTAAATAAAAGTCATTCTTCCCAAAAACTGTACTTAGTGAGTTTTTCTTGACACCCCACGCTGTATGCAAAATTTCAGCCCGATCCGTTCAGTGATTTTGGCGTGAAGAGGTAACAAACATCCATCCATCCATCTATACATCCATCCAAACTTTCGCATTTATAATATTAGTGTAAAAGTGTGATGTGATGCGAAAGTTTGGATGAATGGATGGATGTTTGTTACCTCTTCACGCCAAAACTACTGTAAAAATAAAATATAACAATATAATTGCAACCCGTCGACATCACAATATTATCTTCAATATACTGGTGTTGATATGGATCAGTTGAGCTATCTGTAGACTGTTTGCAACAGTCGGCAGTTAGCTCAATTGTTTCAATTGTAAATACTAGTATAATTTTCTTTGTGAATAAATGTCTTCAATATTAAAAACATATAAAAACCGGCTTCTTTGGTGGCGCGTCCGGCATTAAAAAGAGGCCACGTTCTCTTTTAGCCCTTTACTAAAGTAGTCCGAACTAGGATTGAAGCCTAGTTCGGACTACTTTAGTAATTTAGTAAAGTAACGTGTAATTTAGTGGCTAAACTACTCGCTACTGCACTGAAATCGTTCGCATTACGGTCCAGTATAGTACACAAGTAAGTGGTGTTACGCAAAATGAACGGGCTGCAACGCAATGGAGTGAATAATCTGATTAAACTAATCGTAACGGCTATTTTAGAAGAGGTGGATGAGGAAATTTGTGTGATTAAGAAAAAGAAGTTATGGGTACGAAAATGGATCAATAGAAGAGATACACTAGGAGCTACTAATTGTTTTCTGAAGGAATTAGCATTGGAAGATCCTAAAGAATACTTCGATAGTTTGAGAATGTCCGAAAGTTGTGTGAATTTTCTGTTAACGAAAATACACTCTCAAATTCAGCGTAAAGATACAATTTTGAGAAGTGCGATTCCTGCAATTACAAAATTACAAGCAGTTTTATACTTTCTTGCTACTGAATGTAGTTTAAGGACACTCACACATATATTTAGACTCGGAAAATCAACTATTTCCGAATTCATCATAGAAGTTTGTGAAGTAATCTACGAATCATTAATAGAATTTATCAAGGTAAGATAAAATAACTGTAACAGATTTATTGTGAAATATTTATTTATTAAGAGAATCATTTTTAACATCGTTAGGTATAACATTCATTATAAGTATTTTGCTTGGTCCCATCACTTTTGATTATCAACGTTAGCGTTATGCATTGCTGTGAAAATTAAGTCATTTGATGTAACTGTAACGTAGAGTAACGTTACAGTTACATCAAATGACTTAATTGCGTTTCATTTTCATTATTGTAAATACGTTCAGTTGCTTGCTCTTCCAAATTTTAATTACTGTTGTCATTATAATATATTGAAGAATCACTATAATATGGTGATTCAGCAGAATGTGACGACTATGGCGTTCTGGTAATTCTGTTTTGTTCAGACGCATTTTGAATGTGCTCACGTCGAATTTTATTTATGTAAAGTTGAATGTGCTCTTGTGCTTCTAATGCCGATTAAGTAAAACCACAAGGCAAAGATTTTTGTTGAAGACCGACGTGTTTACCGAAGACGTCAAACTCATTTTCTTCGACTGTAGAGTTAGTAGTATCAGCTATTTCTTTCAATTGGCTAACTTCTTTTTTGTAGGAGGTGGAGGAGGTATAGGTTAATTGTGATATATTAGAAGCCTGAAACAAACAAAATGTTATTTTTATCAAAGAGTAGGGTCACCGGGTAAACAGTGAGTCAATTTTTTTGATAGCTCATATCTCAAAGACTGTATGTACACCCAGTGGTGAACGTGACAAATTTCTGGTTAATCTTTTGAGTTTTTCTTAATTTTAGAGTCCTCTGAAAAAATCTGAGTCACTGTAGCCTCCCTACTCATTTCGCCAATATGTACGTGACCCACTATACCATATATACTGACATGAAATTATTTTTTTAGAGTTTTCTACTACTAGACTGGAAAATGATTGAAAATGATTTTCGAGAACTGTGGAACTTTCCTGGGTGCTGTGGAGCAATCGACGGCAAACATGTCGTCATGTAAGCACCCCCTGAAACAGGAAGTTTATACTATAACTACAAAGAGACAAACAGCATTGTCTTAATGGCTGTTGTAGATCATAAATATTGCTTTCATTATATAGACGTTGGGTGTAATGGAAGGGTTTCTGATGGAGGCGTATTTCGTTACTGTAGTTTATACCAAGAATGAGAGAACGGTGTTCTACTAGAGGGGCACGTTCTAGTTGGCGACAATGCATTTCCCTTGAAAGAATATTTATTAAAACCTTTTCCAGGAAATCGATTAACGCTACAGAAAAAAAAATTGGTTGCCTGTAAAGTCGGTATACGGGCGAAAGTTTTACGTGACAACGACCGTAACGCAGTTTCTTGAAGTGAGCGGAGCGTAACGCAGTTTCTTGAAGTGTCACCCGGCAAACCAATTTATAAGACGTTGTCACGTCAAAAATTTAATTATCGCTTGTCTCGGGCTAGAAGAATAGTCGAAAATGCTTTCGGTATACTAGCTGCCAGATTCAGAGTGTTTGAGAAACCGATGCCCTATAGTACTGAGAAAGTTGTTAAGATAGTAAAGGCGTGTTGCGCTTTGCATAATTGGCTCCGACAAACAAAATTACAGAACAGACAGTATGAATACACAGTAGACACAGAACATTTTGAAGCAGGAACTATTGTTCCTGATAATTGGAGAAATGAGCCACAGTCTCTCGGAATGCAACCGCTACCTATTTCTTTAGGTAACCGTTCATCCCAAAGGTCTACAGATCGTCGGGAGATGCAAATTATTTTGTCGGAAGCGGATCTGTCCCTTGGCAGACAAGAATGATACATTAAAAATCTACCGGCCCACCAACACTAGAGTATAATCATATAATTATTTTACTGTAATAATATGTATAAATAGATAGGTAGGTACTTACCAAATTACTTTCACTTTGTGTCAGCATCGAGGTTAAGTTTCGCAGAACTGCATCCAATAAACTGAACCATTTTACTGAAGGATTATAAACGGTGTCAGTCCCAGCGCCTGAATTTTTGGAGTCCTTTATTTTTTTTAACTCCTGTGAGTACGTCGATCTAAAAATAATGAATCTCGTTAGGTAAAACTTCTTCTAAAAACACTAGGTAGTAATAAATTAATAAAAATTAAGAACTTATTGTATCATAGTATTAAATATGCTTTTGAAATACATAAAATATAAAAATTTCACTAACCTGATGTTTTTAATTTTCGATTTAATTTCGTTTTCACCAAATTCGGGTATATTCATTGTCTTTTCTAAATCCAAGTATGCGGATTGTTTCATTTGTTTGTTTTTATAATACGAGGACTTAATATTCCACAAGCATTCATGTTCTACATATTTGGAAACAAATTTTAAAGTTGTTTCCTTATTCCAGCGAAACGACATTTTTGCGGCCACTAATGAACTCGACTAATCAACAGGTTCGGACTTGTTTCGCCGGTGAACCAGTGAGCACGGACGCGTGGTGGGAGTAGGGTTGCCAGATGTAAATTTGATAAAGGAGGGCAGATGGGTCTAAAAAGGAGAATTTTCTGTAAAAAAGGAGGACATTTACAATAAATAAATAAAATAAAAATCGTTTATTTCAGACCCGTTACGGCCCATATAAAACACTCAAGTTACAAACTTTTAAACTAACAATAAAACGAGTGTAGACAATATAACTTACTTTATTTTAATAACATTTGGCTGAGCTGCTAATTTTTCAAGAAGATTGTGGTTTTTCAACAAATAATCATAAAAATCTTCACATGACATGTTTATGAAGTTGTATTGAGTAAGAATCAACGATTTAACGCACACTTAATCTGTTCCTCTCTTTGCTCCACTGAGTATTAATCAGTGAGAAAATTCTTTCCACATTCACGTTTATTTAGACGACCTCTGTGGCGCGGTGGGCGAAGGTCCGCCTGCGACGCAGGAGGTTGCGGGTTCGATTCCCGCCTCGGGACAAATATTTGTACGATCTGCAGATATTTGTTCAGGGTGTTCTGGTCGTTTTCTATATATAATAAAAAATATCTATCTATGTACTCGTATATTATTATATATATCAGTTATCTAGTACCCATAACACAAGCTCTGCTTACCTTGGGGCTAGATAATGCTGTGTGAATTGTCCAGCATTATTATTATTATTATTATTAATTCTGAGAAACATTCAATGTTTTGTCAAATAGATTGTTCACTGTCCGTGCAACTTAAAATCAAAATATACTTCATCAGGATCACCATCGGATTTCGATTTATGAAACGGAATCAGGTCACAAAATTTTCATTTTCAGCGAGCATTAAAAGCGTAGATAAATAAAAGGAGGACTTAGAGTAGGTAAGGGAGGACGGGAGGACAAAATATGTAAAAGGAGGACATGTCCTCCTTTTGGATACCATCTGGCAACCCTAGGTGGGAGGCGCTACTCGCCCGATAAAAATAGAGTAAAATGGATAGACCCGACTTAATCGTTCACTTAACTACTCGACAAAATTTCCGAACTAGCCTTAAGGGACAGTTGTTTGCGGTCGTCGGGCTTTAGTTTAGTTAGCCACCACGTGAGCCGCGGCCACCTCGAAGACCACGGCCACAACGCAAGCCACCATTTGCCACATTCATCTAAAAAGCAGACAGGCAATAAAATAAAAATATGTCATGCAGCTTATTCAAGCCAGAGTAACTCTGACCTGCAGCTCAAAGGTCAATGACCTCAAATAAAAACCTTGACTCCCCCGACGTGACACTATAAAATGGGGGTTATACTGGAGGCGTGGCCCAGTCCGAGTGAGTCACAGGCTCGATGACGCCCGCGCTAGCATGGCGTCGAGTTCAGCATCGGCATCGGCCGCTGCCGCGCGCGTAAAAATATCGCCACCGCCGCTGCCGTACCTCCCGTGTATTTTCCCAATGTGCCATCAAACAGCGATTCATGCCTGAAAATTATTTCATTATTTATATTTGTTTTTTGTTCAGTACACCATTCCCAAGATAATTACTTGGCATATTACTCGCTCCACATAAATTTACAGGTATTTTCAATTCAGCCAACCATTGTCTACTTATGTAGTAAACTTGTTGTCCCCTTTTTCATAACATATAAGTATAATGTTTTACTGACCCAATTTTATTCAACAACAGTTTCTATGAATCCTAATGGTTGAATTGTGGAGCCATCATAAAATCTTAAATTTAAGCAACATGGTTTCAATTTCAAGTGACTAAACCACGTGTCATAGACATTTTTGCTTATGCATGATAAAGCAGATACCGTATCAATTTCCATACTGAGTAGATGACTATGCACCTTAAACACGTTGACTGCGGAAATCATACCTTATGCATAACATTCAGACTAACCTCTCACACACCTGTGGTGTGCAGCCGCACAGATGTTTGGTTCGAAAATACTCGTTACGGCTGTGCTGAGTCACGCCGGGGGTGTGTTTTCTTAGTCGCTGCGCAAGTGCGGATTCACGCATATGTTATGTTTCAGATCGGGTGTGCGGTCTCATAGTAACATAACACACCGTAGGTGTTTTCTTGGTTTTCGTAGTTTCTTTCAGAATTTATAGGTAAAAAAGGGCAAAGCCAAAATTTTATCACTAGTAACATAAAAGTAACAGAATAGTAACGTTAATACTTTTACGTTACCGTAACGTAAAAGTAACGTAAAAGTGTTATAAGGCTGCATGCACAATGAGGGCTACCGTATACAACACTATTTATTTCAGAAATAAAATAGTGTAGCTTACAAAATGTATGCAATTTGACGTTTTGATGACCTCACTATACAGCAGCGCCTCTAGCGGCGAATTGACACGCGTTAACCCTCATTAATGCGATTACGCAAATGGCAGGCTATTGTTATTAATTAAAATAAAACTAAGTAGAATGTATCATTCAGAGGTTTAATGAAATTAACTTTTACTTATATTTATTAACTTTTACTTTTAACTTTTACTTAAATATTTTTTAATCAACTTTTACTTTTATTTATACACTTAATGAAGTTGAAGTGAATGTTAAAGAAATTAGTTAATTTCTTTAACATTCACCTCATTTGGGAAAGTAACATACCCATTACAATCTGCATCGTCTGCGTAAGGTAAGAACATCACAATATCTTCTTTAGAAATAATCGATATATCATTTTCTACTAATTTAAATTTTTTTTTGTCTCCTTTCATTGATTTGAAACCTTGCACAAACAGTTTTTTTTTAAATTTGTCAACTTCTTGGATTAAGCATACGGGTATCGCCGTAAAAAATTGTACCATAACGTTCGTGAATCAGTAACACACGTTGGCCATCAGTAACATTCAAGATAACGTAACAATCGTGAGTTTTATAAAGGTGTGTTTAAAATGAAAGTCGAAATGGTGGATTAAATAATTATTTTTATTCGTTTTAGTTAATGTTAAATTTATTCAAGTCATCGTGGAATTGTAACATTCCACGGCGATAGTTGATGGGATCGCTTAGAACTTTAGTGATATCAAAAAAACACATGTCTGAAATATCTTCTACCTGAGGCCAGTAGAAAACACCAATAGATTTCTTAAAACGCATGAATTTAATCTTCACATTTAGTTTTTCTGTAATTGCGAGGATCTGCCCTACGTAATATTTGAAAGTCTTATTAGTCTGAAACTTAACTAATACGTATTTCCCTTCAACAATAGGCCGGTCTTCTAAAATTTTTATTCGTGATGAACCTGGAACATTTGGGCTTATATTTTCTTGATGCTGTATATAATCTGTATTTAGTTCTTTGGTTCCCAAGTTGGATGGTATTTCTTTAACAAAAATTCCTGTATTTTCATCCAAGATAAAAGATTCGGAATCGTTTAAATTCGTAGGAGGAACCGAATCAGAGTTATCAGATAAGAAGTCATCCATATCATCATCTGTTTCAATGTAATCTATTACTTCTTCGTCACTGTCTGAACTTTCAGATAAATCTATTTTCCTCCCTTTAACTTTTTTTCGGATTTTAACTTCTTTTTTTGATTGTCTTTTTCTTTTTAAGTTTCCGCATATAACATCAGCCTCGACTTTGATGATGGGTGGTATTTCCGTAGAGTAAGAGATGCTCTGTAGATCATTGTTTACTGTAGAATCAGTTTCTACAAAGTCTGGTAACGGCAATAGAAGATGAGTTTTTAAGTCAAGACATTCACAATTGACCGGTCTAGTGCAGAAACAACTCAAACACCTATATGCGATAACATTTTCTATCTCCGTATTGGTCACTTGATGTACCTCCATGGTCTTTGGAATGGGCTTTAGATCAGCTGGTAATTTATTTTTACCGATCTCGTTTTCCGAAATATAATGTATCATTACAGATGTGTCGGATTCTTGCAGCGTATTAAAAGCTACTAATGCGTTAGGTATGTCAATCCCATGTGACACATAGTTATCGAGTTTTCTTTTTATTGCGGCACCCACACCATCAGCTGCGCCCTTTCCATGTGAGGATTCCGAAAAGTTCCATGTGGAATGAGGAAAACCTAGTTCTTTTGTGGTTTTCGTAAATAAATAGAAATTTTTCTTATGTCGATACTGTGTACACGGGCCATCAGAAAAGAAGCTCAGTCAAAGTGTTATGCAAGTATCTGATTTGTTGTTTATTTTTCTTAAAAGTTTTACATTCCTTTTTTCCTGATGTTGCTTTGCTGACGTCATCTCTTTCATAAAATCTTTTAATTTGATTGATGGTAGTTGTATTCTTTTTGTTTTTGGTTCTGCGGTCTATAGTTCTTCGAATTTTACCTTTTAAACCTATAACTCGAGCCATTCGACTGTTTGATTTGTACTTCCGGGTGATGTCATTATTGACGGCTTTTTTAAGAATGTCTCTTTCTGTATCAGTTGTTGCACTTTTGTATGAAGATTGTAATGAAGTCACTAAAACATTGTGAGTTAACAATTGTTTTTTCACTTTCTCCTTCATTTCGTCTGATATGTCAGGTAAGTTCTTTTCTATAAAGTAAGTTTGTCTTTGAAGCTGGGGTCAAATTGTTTGGTGTTTGTGTATTAATATTTAATGTGGTATTTTCCTGGGACAATAATTCGTATTTTTTCATTATCTGATCTATAGTTTCCATTAATCGTTCTTTTTGTTTCCGGTACCTATTTACCTTTTTCTGTAGAGTCTTAATTTTCTTCTTCTGCATCTTTATTTTATCTTTATAATTGGTACTCTCATCAGCCCATTGTCGTTGCATTTTACGCCGCTCAGCTAATCTTGCTTTACGCACTAAAGTCTCCAAATTTTCCGATCCAGTATTCTCTTCTTCATTATTTTCCATATTTTCTTCAGCTAATCTTGTATCGCACACAACAGTTTCTAAATTTACGGATCCAGAATTTGTTTCTTCGTAATTTTGCACGTTTTCTTCATTGATTACCTTGATAATACCTTTATCATTCTGTTTTTTCTTCCTATATTTCCATTTTTCTCTCTCTTCTGCTTTACCTGCTTCATCAAAGTCCTTAATCTTCTTTCGTTTTTGGTTACGTTCTGCATTTTTTTTCTTGAATATTTCATACTTTTCGGGATTCTGTAACCGCATTCTTTCCCTGTACTGCTTTTGCTTTTCAGCATTAGTCAGGGGCATCTGAAAACAAAAATTTTTGAATTGTTTATCTTCCCCATAGCAATCCATATAGTTACTATATCGGTGTTAGCAATATATTATGTATAATGACATTGTATTGATTCTAGTTTAAGGCTTATTCCATCTAGTTCTACTAGAATGATGATTGAATCGCTTTAGACGAAAATATTCACATTTTTTTTTCTCGAACATTTTGGTCACGCGGATTTGGTTCCAGTAACATACAGACAGGTACGTACAATGAGTAGGTATAATACCTTCCTAAAAAATTTAATTTATTTTAGAAAGGTGTCCTTCTATACGCTACTTAGTTTCGTTTACGTGACCTTAGCACAGGACCCATTTAACGTAGGTTAGGTATGTATTCATTTGACTGAAACCAGTCACCAATATGAATAGTTCCTTATTTCACGAATGTTATGTAACACATCAGTAACATATGGTAACATACAGTAACATTCGGGAATAAAAAATACGCGCGACATAACCTTAAATTGTTTTCATTTGGAGATGAATAATGCTAGCGACGATAAAAACACATAATCGTAACAAGAATTAATAGATACAAGTACAAAATTAATATTAGATAACATACTCAAATATTTACCTTGATAATCCAAGCTAAATCCCACTCAAAACACTCACGACAAATTCACGACCGAGACTTCGACACACTCACAACAACAAAAAAAGATGGCGGTTTCGTTTATTGCGTTGTCAATACTGCATCGAAGAGTTGCCATGTGCGAAAAAATACTTAGAGATGCCAGTTTTATGTCAGTTTTTAATGAAATTGGTAACGCACCAAAAGTAACATTCAAAAAACAAAAAAGAGGACATTCAAACAAAAATGTTGTGTAAATAATGTAAATATTCATGTGATTAATAAAGAAAGCCAATAATACGTTATCAAGGTATATATGCAGATATACTCAACTTTACAAAGATTGACTATTTTGACCACATTTTGTTATAAAACGGGTGAACGGGATTGGCGACACATAAAATTCATAGACAATGAAAAAAAATTTAAGTTGGTTTATCATATTTTATGTTTGTTTGTAGTAGTTTCTTGTATTTCGGTATGTTTTCCAATGCAGTTTACTTTATTAAATTGTATTAAGCGATAAATCGTTAGATTTTATGAAAAACTAAAAAGATATCAATCGGTGACACACGACCCAAAAAATAAGTACAAGTTTTTACGGCGATACCCATACGTATCGGTAAGTACGTTTTCCTTTTTTAGTATAAAAATTCGCCAAGATATACTTCCCTACTTCTTCAACACAATCTTCTAACAATTTGCCATCATTCTTAGGTTTATGAAGCTTGAATAATCCAGTTTCTTCATCCAGTACCATTGAGACACTCTCATTTGATATTATTGATACTTTTGACTTATGTTCTTTTTTTTGTACCAAAAACGTGCCTGAGTGTAACTTTTCTGTTTCTACTCTCTCTTCATCACCTACGTCTAGCTTTTCTACCTCCATTTTCTCTTCATAGTGTGTGTCTAGCTTTTCTTCATCATTTTCTAGCCTTTCTACTTCCATTTTCTCGTCATAGTCTGTGTCTAGCTTTTCTTCATCATCTAGTTTTTCTACCACCATTTTCTCTTTATAGTCTGTGTCTAGCTTTTCTATCTCATTTATCTTTTTATCGTCTACGTTTAGTTTTTCTATTTTCCTTTCTTCCAGCTTCAATTCTTTCTCTTCCATACTGTTTGGGTTAACGCTGTGTGTGTTAATTTGTATTCCTTCTGTTTCGAAATGTTCATCATCATCTTCGTGATTCTCTTCCGGCGAAGTATTACTATCATCCGTTTCTGCGTAACTAATATTACTATCAATACTAGTGTCACTGTCAGTGTCAAATGAGTTTTCTTTTTTGCTTTTTTTTGGTAGCCTTTGTTTTTTTATTTTTCGGTTAGTTGACCGTCTGTTCCTTGAGGTTGTTGGTTGGTCACAGTTTTTAAGTAAGTTATGTATTTTTGGGTTATCACAATCACACATCCCACTCTTATTATTGCAGAAACAACTTACTTCTCGATATTTTATTATATGTTTTTGGTTTGTTATCAATTGGTGGATTTGCATCGTGTTGGGACACGGAATCAGATTTTTAACAATGTGACTATCAATTAGATGTATTGTTTCAGGTGGAATATAAAATAGTCTTATGGTTGTATCTGAAGTAGAGAGTACCTCAAAGGCTATATTTGCGTTAGGTATGTCTGTACCGTGAGCCACTTTTTGATCTAGTGTCCGTTTGATGGCCCCACCGATGCCATCAGCTGCTCCCTTTCCATGAGCAGCTTCAAAAAAGCTCCATGTAGAATGTTCAAAACCATACTCATAAATTTTGGTACTAAAGAGATAGAAATTTTTTTTTTGGCGGTATTGTGTTGTCGGGCCATCAGAGAAAAAGTGAACAACAGTTATATTGGAATACTTAGATCTCAAAAACTTTAATACTGGATCCACATGTGCCCATATCGATTCTGGGTTGTGTAAATTGCTTGGAGAAATGGAACAAAAAGATATAGCCTTTTCAGCTTTCATATACAGGACACCAGTATGTAATGTGATTTGAGCTTTGGCCGAACCGAAATGCATTGATTGAACTTCTTCATAATGTTTGCATTGGTAATTTTCGGAGAAATCGATGTGGATAGCAGCTTCGTTGTTTTCTAAATTCGTTATGCATGTTTTGTACTCTTGGTATTAACGATATATGTTATATATATGTTTTTTGAATATCGGCATTTGATTATTGATAATTTTCACAAGATCATGTACTGTGCCTTCCATTTCCGTTTTAGTCATTCCTTTCATATCCTTTTTTGTTCGAATGATTTAGATGTTACATATTCATCCTTCAAAGCTTCTTTCAACACATTTAACTCTAATATTTTTTTCTTCACTATTTCTTTGCAGGGAGTGGTAACTTCTGGTAAACTTTTATCTACAAATGTCTGTGCTTTTTTTCTTGGTGTTTCATAATTGTTTGGATTAGTACTAGTAGCAGCACTATTAATTTCTTCAATATGTTTTATGGCATTATTATATTTTTCATTCAACTCAGCAAACTTCTTCTCGTGTCTGTAAATTTTTTTCTGCATAGCTTGTAGCTTTTTCTTTAAGATTTTTGTTTCAGAACACAATCTTTCATTCTCAATCTTAAGTCTATTATTTCTCATCCGATGTATCTGCATAATCTTTTGCCTTGTCTTTTCAAGGTCTTCATTTTGGTTTTTATTCTGATTTTGTAGTTCTTTTGCCTTCTTTCTATCTTCTTGCCATTTCAATCGCTGTTCTTCTTTTTCTGTCTCTGTATATTTACTTCTTTTTGCTCTATAATGTTTCAAAGCTCTTTCGCAATCTTTTTTTTTTCATTTCGTTGTATTTATCTGGATTTTCATTTTTTAATTTCTCTCTATACTTTTTTTGCTTCTCAGCTGCTGTTAATGGCATCTGCAATAAATATGCAGAAAATCATTGAATAATAAATAAATTTATAAAATGCGGCAGTCTTCGGGAGAAGGGATAAGTAGTGTGGGGATTGAGTTAAGCATAGATTAATAATCTATGTTATATATCTCATCAAACGAAACAAAAAAATAAACATATTGTTGTAAACGGTTGCCTGGAAGAAATCGCTTTAAGCGATAAGGCCGCCCATTCTGTTATCTTTTAAGTTCTTAACTGTTTTACATAGATAGATAGATAATACTTTAATAATTATACATATCTATCTATATCTATCTATTAATTTTACTAAAAAATATAAAATGTTTAGCTATCGTAGGTATACTCAATCCTAACTTAAATAATGCACTGTAACAGAGTCAGCGTCGATCGCGGCGTTACTGACGCGGCGAAACCTACACCGACGCTGACTCTTGGATCGAAAGTTCACCTTTAAAAGTATACACCTACCCTTATAATGCTTTTACGTTACGTAACATAAACTTCTAAAAGGGGTAACGTAAAAGTAACAGAAAAGCAACGGAAAAGTAACAGAAAAAGCTTCTGTCTACAGCCTTACAATAATTTATAAGAAAATGGCGAGGAATTGTTAGCTGCTGTTGTTCGCACAAATCTTACGTTCTCAAACGTTAATCTTACATAAACAAGTAGGAAAATAACTTGAACTTTGTAAATCGCAGGTACAAGTTGAACAGTTTTTTATCACGAAAACACGCCGCCGATTCACTTGTTCTATGACAAACAAAACAAAATGGTTGACGGCTAGAATTCTGACAGCAACAGATGCTATAAGTGTTGCTAGTGTAAAACAATTAATAACTACTACGATTCGTTCAGAAATTTTATAGAAATTTCGTAACAAAAATAGGGTAACGGAAAAGCGCGAGAATCAAAGACAACACAATAAAACCTAAAAAAATGCTCATTTACTTTGAATCTTAAAGTTTATGTTATAAAATCGACATTCCAGTAACCTCACACTAAATTATGAATCAGAAAAATAAGTATAAATGCTATAGAAATTTCACTAGGGTACTCGACATATTTGGGTAGCAAAAAAGGACATTTCTTTTTGTATGAAATTTTTTGTTGTTGTTAATTTGTCTTTAAATTTTTATAAACAAAATAAACGTATACGTTTGAAATTGATATTTACATAACTAGTAAATACATCAATGTTGCAATCGGAAACAAAAACTCGTCATATTACTCAATATGTTTCTTTATTTATCATTAGACGCAAATCAAAATCTAAAAGTGTAGTAAAATTTTGGCTTTGCCCAAAACTTGATTTATCATACACTGTATTGTAACGGAGGAGGTGGGGTCGTCGGAAGTGAAACAGAATGACCGATATTTTAGGTATATTGGATATTAACAAACTACTACAGAGGGCGGTCGAGCGCTTTCAGATCACTATTCCAGCAGGTGTGGAAGTAGTGATCGTGCCACGTCGAGCGGTGGAGGAGGTAAGAATGATTTAACAACATTTGGGTTATCAAGTCGTCTAAAACACGGAACGCTTCGATAGCGCCTGCTAATTTTTCTAATGGTGACATCTAGTTAACTTTTGGGTGAACTAATTACGTTGGATCAATAATGGGTTCTTCGAGTCGCTAAAATCTGGAACGCTTCGTAAGCGCCTGCTAATTTTTCTAGTAGCGACATCTAGTTATATTTTGGTTGCACTAAAGTTGGACGTTTGTTGTGTTTTCTTAAGGGTTGTTACAGTCTCCCCCTATGTCTGAGATGGCGTCTCGACGAAGCAGACATTATTCTAATTGTTGGTCTTGCGCGGCCTTCCTCTGAGTCGCGTCGCTAGTTATTTTACGTGGTCGTCCTCTCTTCCTGATGGGGTAAAAGGGTTCTGGGATGCAGCTCTCATCAGAGGCTTGGAAGCGTCGTAAAGCTGACGCATGATAGAGACCCACCGTTTCTTGCGTGTCCGGTCTAACGAGCTCGAAAGAGCTCGGGCGATGTCTTCGTTTGATGGCGTATGGTCCGTCACGTTTTGGGGCTAATTTAGAACTAAACCCTGAGCTAGCTTTGCTTAGGGTATGACTATCTACTAAGACGAGGTCTCCCTCCTTGTAGTTCGGACAAGCTTTTCTTGCTTTGTCGAAGTACTCTTTTCTCTTTTCTACTTTCATTTCCTGGATCTCTCTGGCTTTATACAGTGTATCAGCCATTAAGAGTAATCGGGGCGTGATTTCGTCGATGAACGTTTCATTTTGTAGTATGGATCTGAGGTCATTTTTAACATCATCAGGAGTTCTCAATTCACGTCCGAATGTGAGGTACGCTGATGAATATCCAGTAGCGTTGGACTTCACTGTATTCATGGCGAACCTTATACTTGGCAGCTTTTCAGCCCACGTTGCGTGGTTATCTTCAACCATGATCGCAAGCTGCGTTTTAAGATCGCGATTCCTCCTCTCTACGGGATTGGTTTCAGGATGATAGACCGGTATAAGTCCATGCTCAATATTCAGGCAGAAGGTTAGTTGCTGCAGAACGCTGCTGACGAACTGGGTACCGTTATCACTTATAAATCGACGAGGGGTACCGTATCTCAGTATGATATCATTGAGCAAAGTTCGTGCACATTCCTCTGCGGTGGCTTGCCTGAGAGGGAATAACCCAACCCATCGTGTGGCTACATCTTCAACAATGAACACCCAGCTATATTCTAAGGGGGTTCGTGGTAAAGGTCCAAACAAGTCAAAGGCTACCACTTCGAACCGCTGCCTCATTGTAGTGGTTTGCAGGAGTCCGGACGGTTTCTGGTTTGACGCTTTATATCTTTGGCAATAGATACAGTTACGGACATAGGCTTCTATTTGCGATCTCATTCCTTGCCAATAGTAACGCTGAGTAAGACGTCCGATGGTTTTTTTCAATACCGTAGTGTCCGGCGGTGGCATCGTCATGGTATGCGGATATTACTTTACTTTGCTCATGTTTCGGGACCACTAACAGTGCACTATCACTGTCGGGTAGGTAGCGATATAGAGTTTCATTGGACATCATATAACCTTTTCTGCTCCAATACCGTGCCGATAACTCATCGTCACCTTCTAAACTTCGTACAATCTTAACTATACCATCATCTTTCATTTGCTCTTTACGTATCTCGCTTCTATCGTTACGAGGCAAATCAACTACAACGGTGCATATTCCACAGCTTTCTTCAGTTTCTGAGTTGCAGGGTGGACGGGATAATGAGTCTGCTACTACATTCATTCTGCCTTTAATGTATTTAACCGAGATATCGTAGGATTGGAGTTGAAGAGCCAACCGGGCTAATCGTCCAGTTGGAGATTTTAGGGTCATGAGCCTTGGTGATGACGGTGATGACTGATCATCAAGGAGGGCTTGATGATCAGTCATCACCGTAATCTTGGCCCCCTCTATGTATCCCCTGAATTTCTGTACTGCCCACACAACAGCAAGGGCTTCTCGTTCGGTCGTTGAGTAGTTCCGTTCCGCTGGAGTAAGGAGGCGGCTAGCGTACTCAACCGGGTGCTCGGATTCACCCTCCCCCTGTACCAGAACTGCTCCGATCGCAAAGCTACTTGCGTCAGTCTTGATGATGTACGGTTTTGTCTCGTCGGCTTGAACGAGAACCGGGGTGGTGGCTAATAGTTTTCGCAGGTTGCTAAAAGCATTGTTCTGCTCTTCGTCCCAAACCCATGTAGCCTTCTTCTTCGTTAATCTGGTTAAGGGCTCTGCCATCTTGGCAAAGTTGGGTATAAATCTTCTATACCAAGAGCACATTTGAATAAATGACAGTAGATGCTTCACATTTCGGGGGGGTGCCATTTTCATAATAGCACTCACCTTCTCAGGATCCACCTCTAATCCTTCAGGGACAATGTAATGTCCAAGGTATTTTATTTTAGGGCAGCCGAATTGGCATTTCTCGCGGTTTGCGATCAGATTATATTCCCGGAGTCTGTCAAACACCTCCTGAAGCTCTTTCAAGTGTTCTTGTAATGTGAGGGACATTATTATTAAATCATCGAGATACACTAAGAGTTTGATGTGACTGAGGCTAATACGGAATCTGTCCATCATCCGTTGAAAGGTCGCGGGCGCATTTCGTAATCCAAAAGGCATTCTCTTAAACTGATACATCCCGAATGGCGTTACAAAGGCAGTTTTGCATCGATCCTCTTCCTTGACTCGGATTTGCCAATATCCAGACCGGAGATCTATACTGCTCATGAATGGAGCAGGCTTGGCGTTATGCAGAAGATCGTCGATTCTAGGCAGAGGATAAACATCTGGAATGGTGACGGCATTAAGTTGCCTGTAGTCAATGCAAACGCGGATCCCTCCATCTTTCTTAGGAATCATTACTACGGGTGCCGCCCATGGGGATGAACTGGGTTCGATTATACCCTCGGTTAACATCTTGTTGACTTCACTCCTAAGAGTTTCTGTTCTCATGGGGTTGAGCCTGTATGGCGGCACAGCTATGGCTTTATGGGTACCTGTATCAATGGCGTGTTCCACTCCTTTTGCAGGTTCACCATTAGCCTTGAAGATATCTTCATTTACTCTCAGCAAAGCCTCCAGGCTTTCCACGTGGACTGATGCTATTCGAATATCAAACAGCCTTGACGGATGGGAAGAGGGATCATAATCATATAGGGCGTCTAGGACTGGGGAATAGCCATCGAAAAGCTCCGGACACACCTTCTTGTGAGGTGGAGTGGGGAGGCCAATCCGCTGAGGGGGTCCATAGGGTCGATCGTGGTTCTGACGTGTGATATACTTGTGCTTTCAGAGCACCACCTTAAGATTTTTGAAATAGATTCAGTTACACTATGTAACTACGACCTAATCGCATCATATTGTAGACCTAAAATAGAGCATGGTGGAAGCTGCATATACGTCCGGTCTGGCATTAAGGTTAGTAACCGACCAGATTTCTCTGACTTGTCACAAGAACAGATTTTTGATGTTTGTGCAGTGCATTTATTAGATGAAAATTTATTAGTGGTAGGAATTTACCACTCGAACTTAACGAATCATTTGGATTATTTAAAACTATTTGATATATTACTTACTAAAATTAATGACGAAAATCTAGAGGCAATAGTAATGGGTGACATTAATATTAACACCTTCATTAGTTCATCCGTCACCAAAAAGCTGACCGATCTTTTGAGTCTGCATAACTTTACTCAACTTATTGATTTCCCAACCCGCTTCACTTCGGAGAGTAGCACGCTGATCGATCATGCCTTCACGAACCTCAATCTCGAGCGCGTAGTGAACATCGCCGGCCTAGATCCACTCCTGAGCGACCACCACGCGCAGCTCCTTACCGTCTCGCGAAGCACCCCGCGCCCCCCGTCCTTTGTCATGAAAAGGTGTTTTAATACGTTAAACTCTATAAATTTCTATCCTATACTCTATAATGTTCTATCCGAACGAATTCTGGCAGCAATAGTCAGCAACATAAACACCTGCTTTCCTCTAAAGCGCTTACCGGAGCGTCCGACCTCCAAGAACTGGGTAGACTCTGACGTCGTCTTGAACCTTAAATACTTGCTTTATGACACATTACATCTTAGGAAGAATTTTCCTGTGAATGAAAGTCTAGAGAAGTTTGTTGATAAACTCACCTTAAAATACCAATCTATGTTAAAAGTGAAGAGGACCCGTTTCTATTCAGATCAGATCCGCGGCGACCCCAATAAATCCAAAAGAATGTGGAAGATAATATATACTGAACTCGGTCGCCACAGGCGGGAAAGAACCGACTTCACGGACCACATTAAGAACGCTGATGGTCAGCCGTTCGCAACTAAAGTCGAACTTGTCAACGCCCTAAATAGGGAATTCGTGACGGCAGCGAGTAGGTGCGGCGCCCCCGCGGCCGACGTACCGCGCGCGGTGGCCGTGCTTGCGGCGGACTCTAGCGCTAGCGATTTATCCTTGCGGATCAGCCCTTTTACAGCGTTCGAAATTAATAAAATTATCAACACTCAGATTGCCCCAAAAACCAGCCGCGATGTGTACGGTATATCGGCTAAGATTTTAAAATTAGCTATGAAATCTATGGCAGGTCCCATTAGCTTTCTATGCAACAGCTGTGCGCGTCAGGGGATCTATCCTGCTAGCCTGAAAAATGTCAAAATTAGTCCCTTGTATAAGGGTAAGGGCAAGAAATCAGACCCGAAATCATACCGCCCCATCTCTTTGGTACCTGCCATTAGTAAAGTACTGGAGGTAGGCCTTAACAATAGGCTCCTAAAGTTCATGTCCGTAGGCAACATCCTGTCGGACCGGCAGTTTGCGTACAGAGCGGGCCGCGCTACGACGGACCTGGTGCGGGAAGTGGTCTGGCGCGTGCTGAGCGCGCGCGAGGCGGGGCAGCGCGTGGCTCTGCTGAGTTGCGACCTCTCGCGCGCGTTCGACACCGCCGATCACTGCCTTATAGTTAAGAAACTCCAGTTTCATGGTATACGTGGCCCCGCCCTCTCACTCTTAACCTCTTTTATGTCCAAAAGAACTCAAGTAGTGGTAGGGGACGGGGGTAGAGTAGTTTCGTCCGAGCTGGAGAACGTCATGGGAGTTCCCCAGGGGTCCTGTTTGTCGAACACCCTGTTCAGCCTGCTCCTCAACGACCTGCCTGGCACCATCGAAAACGCCGAGATCTACACGTATGCGGACGATGTAGCCGCGGTAGTAACTGGAACTACGGTAGGCGAGTTGGAGCGCAGACTGAACATGGTTATCCGACAACTTGAAGCATGGTTCAGATCGAACGGGCTTGCTCTAAACAGAGACAAAACCTGCCTCATTAGTTTCAGTCTCAACGGAAGGGCGCCCTCTCTTAATGTAGTAGCCGGTGATACGGCGCTGGAACAAGTACATGCTATAAAATTACTGGGCTTCCATCTGGACAGTTCCCTTGTATGGGACAAGCATATAGACTCACTCTGCGGTAAGCTAGGAGGGTCTTGCTTTGCACAACTTTTACTACCGTTTTCCCCTGGCCGCTTCCGAAACCGTGTTCAGCCTCCAGGACCGTCGATTAATTAGAGATCTTGTGTTCCTGCATAAAATTCTGAATAACAGCATTGACTCCAATGAGCTTCTCGGTAATATATTCCTTTTTTGCCCAAGACTATCGTCTCGGAAGAAAAAAAACATTTTGGACACCCACATCCAGAACACAGTATCATGGTAATGTTTTTACTAATAGAGTATGTGATGCATACAATAATAATTAAATTAAAAGTTATTGAACTTGTCTATTAGAATTTATTATGTACCTAGGTAATCTTTATCTGTTATGTTTCACACACGTCTAAGCGCCACTACATGTATACTATTTTTTAACGGTGGAAACACTTATTGGTTTTTGTATTAACTCTAAGTCCGAATTGTATTCTTTGTTATTATAACTGTTTGTTTCCTAAATAAATAAAAACAAAACAAAACACTACGAAGGCTAGCGAGCACGGCGTTGTCCGACGTAGTCCGCTCCTGCTACTTTGCGACAGTCCACAGTTCGCTCTCGTCCGGTGTAGAGCTGTGGGCGCGAGCGGCAGACGTCCAGCGGGCTTTCGTGATGCAAAAGCGAGCTCTACGCGCCATGGCAGGTGTCCCGAGCGACGTCTCATGGAGGGAGCTCTTCAAGGAGTACGACATACTCACTCTCACGGGTGAATTTATTTATCAAGTAGCTCTGTTCACCCACAACAACTTGGACCTGTTCCAGCGCCGCGGTATCAACGCCGCACGTAGGTTCTTTTTGGCAATCTAGGTGTGCAAAAGTACATCGCTCTCAAATAATTGTGTTAAATGTATCAGGTATGAACAAAAATTTGTTACAATACGATATTTCATAACTCGTGCTTGTACAAAAGATGAAAAAGTGATATTTATCGTTAAGAAAAAAAACGAATACTTAATGTGAAACGTTAGCTTATTTGCAGCTTACCTAGCTTAGTAGGTACCTTATTTTATGTGTGTTTGTATTTTTTAATATGTAGGTAAGTACTTACATAAAGTAGTAAATTAAGAAACCAAATTTACATAGAAAGATACCTTTATTGAAATAAAATAATAAAAAGCAAACATTAAATAATATATGGAGAGCTTAAACATCATCGTCTGGTGCTTTTAATAATAATAATACTGATTGAGGTAGGCTGCCACTCAATTTTGGCTTTACTCTCCGCAGAAATGAGATGAGAGGGTCAGAAGATACCAGCAGTAGGTGAAACATGTGTTCAATATTTTCTTTTCTAGAAAACTTGCGAGCATGAAACTCTCTGAAATTCCGAATATCTTTGTTTCGATGTTCCTGGGCTTCTTCTGATAGTTCGCCTATCGGTAAGCTTGCCTCATTTATAATTAAGCTCCCATGTATAAGTATTTTATGGACACTTTGCGGCATATAGTACCAAGGATATTCCTGTACGTACAAATCAGCCGTTTCTGCTGCAAAGTGTTTAAATGCTGAAATATTAATGGCGAAACCAGAACAAATTGTGCGAAGAATTGTACCAAGTCTATCTATCAGCTCATTATTTATTCCAGTAGCTTCCGAAGCCAGCTCGGGATTGTTGAAAAATGTTCTTGCCACATTACCTGTGTTACTGCTGCCATAGCCTTGCTTGGGCAAATCAACCAGGATGTTTAACTTCCTGCGCAAGTTTTGTTGGATTTCTTTTTTTCTCAAATCAGTTACTGTCCTCTGCTCTTTACCGATTCTCCAACGCTTTATATCAAGCCGATATGCTATATTTAAAACGCATTCCATACATTTTATCCACGCATGTAGGCTTGATAACCCGAGTTCAAGTGAACTTTTATTCACAGGCCTGGCTCGTACTGCTTCGAGATTATTCATTATTTTAGGTGATGCACCACAAATGTGGCAATTTTGAGTAGCTGTACCAGTAAGAGTGCTGCAGGTTTTCCCATCGATCATAGTTAGTGAAAAATCCGTAGCAAAGTTTAGTTTTATTTCTTCAAATTCAATTTCAGTGGGGACTAATTCTTGTATTTGATCTTTAATGTTGTTTACCTGCTGCGTGACGAACTCTGGTGTTTCCTTGTGAAAAATAATTTTAATAGGACGGCAAAACTTCGTTGATGATGGGACAGGATTTTTCCACAGGATCAGTTCTCGGTCTCCCGTTTTCGATGCAGCCGTCATTCGAAGAGGAACTATAGATATCAGATAAATACTAGCATCATCGCTATCACTGTTTTCAAATGCTTGCATATATTGACTGTGACCCGATGCTCCATCACAACCCCACTTGAAATGAATTTTAAGTTTAGCCGAGTCATACTCTTCGAAGCGTTCTTTTAACACGTTTATTTGTGCAGCGACAAGTCTTTGTATCGTATGTTTTACTAGCGACTGTAATGTTACCTCACCAGATACTTCTGTTATTGTAATATCGGCAGGGTAGCACATTTTTTTCGCATCTAGCAGCTGCTTGTATGTCGGGTATATATTTGCATTGTGTGCTTTTGTAGTCTGCTGAATGTCAATATATTGCTCTTTGGTGAATTTATTGTCCACAAAGAGAGCTAATGCTCTTTCAGGCGTTATTTTGGACGGAACCTTGATGGGGGTAGTTATACGTTTTTTAACCTTGTTTGCCCTTTTTGGTGAAGCAGTTGGGGAAGACACCATCTTAATAACTTTGGCGATATCCCTCTTACCTTCGCGCCTTAACTTCAACTGAGTGGCCAAAACGAGTTCATCAGATGAACTTTCTTGAACGAGCCCTTGTACCCTCCTTTTTTTTGCTGAGTGACTGCAATCTTTGAACGACTTGCTCGGACGTCCCGTTTTTGCAGCACCATGATCTCCGGATTGACCGGATATACATTCTAAATTCAAATAGGTATCTAACCACTCTTTGTTTTGTATTAAAAAAGTATTCACTGTACGATTACTTTTTCTCCATTTAAAAACAAACTGTCCACATAAGTTTTTTATTTTTTTCAAACATTGTGCTTTGGATTCTTCGTCTAACTCGTCGAAACTCGTCGTATCCTTAAAATATTTCAATACTGCATTGATTTTACGTCCAGCGATTTTTTCACTACGCCAAACATTAAAAACTTCAATAAGTTTCACACTGTTCGACATATCTAAAAAAACAAAAAATAATACTTAAGGCGGATAACGGCACAAAAAAATGTCAATCTCGATAGCTTTATACACCCAACTAAGGGAAAAAAAACATTTCAAGACCAATCCACTCCAATCACGTTACTTCTACTCTTTTGTAATGGAATCGAACTGTATATTTTAGTACTATTTACGTATTCTTTTGTAATGGCAATCTCTACAATTTAAAAAAAAGTTTTATTAATACAACTTATAAAATAGTAAAGCTATTACCTGTCCGCTCAAGTTCCATGCGTAACTATTAAACAATTATCTCACAAACAAACGTGTAAGTGCCTTGAAACTTCGTCACTGACGGGCAAATGAAATCGCTTGCGCTTGGATGCGTGAACGAGTTGTAACTTGTACACTACATGTCCGTCTTGAATTGCGCGATGAGCTGAGATATCGAGTTTTTTAATTTGTGTGGGTATCAGAGTATATATTAAAATAGGGTACAATCCATTTGTATCGCCTAAATTTAATACCTATTGCACGCATAGATTACCAGAAAGAACTTACGTGCGCCGCTCGCGCCCTGCGTAGCAACAACCACCACTACCGCCTGGTCACACCTGAACATAAGCTACAGAAATCAGAGAGGTCCGTCTATATAATGGGTCCTTCAGTTTACAATCGGCTGCCCGACTGGATCCGTGATGCAGCTTCCACACCTATTTTTAAGAAAAAACTAAGAAAGTGGCTCACTGATTTAGTATTATATGATACATGTGAATTTTTTAATTTGCCTTTATTATAACTATAATTTTATTTTTATATTTACTTAAGTGAATGACATGTAATAATGGTATTACGAATAAATTCTGTATTCTGTATTCTGGTTCTTTGGTGGCCTTTCCTTCGATGGAGTTGCTGGTGGGGTGACCAATGCTGTTGAACACGCCGCGACGTCGAAGTTGACAAAACTCTCCTCGAACATTTCTTGCTCGTGGTTTGTTTCTTCCAGCAAATGCCAAGTAAATTGCGGGAGGTTCAGGACCATGTGAGCATCCTGAATAAACCCAACGCCGAGGAGGGTTCGGTTCTCTTGCGACTCAGGTAACACCAAGAACGTGGTTGTGATGATGCGGCCGCTAAGCTTCACTGGAGCCTGCGTGATGAGAACATTTTGGGCGCGTTGGACTCCATCGGCAAGAGTCATCGTTACTTCTCGCTCGTGGAAGAGGTAACCCTTGAGGCGCAGTTTGCAGTAAAGGTCGAACGACGCAATGCTTGATTTAGCGCAGCAATCTAGGTAGGCAGCTTCCTCATCGCCGTCTACCTCTACGAAGATCACCGGGCGGTCTCTCGCGTCTGTGGGGTGACCGATAGCGCAGACATCGACATTTCTTCCCGACGTCGGTGCCGGTGGTCGGGATTTGTGGCACGTAGGGCAGTTGCTTCGTACTACGCCGGGTGTACCACAACCATAGCAGCTGAACTTAGGACTTGATGGGGAAGGCGCTTGGGTTTCGGTCTCCGTGGTCCTAGGCTGTGCGGGTGCAGCATTCGCGGATTTCTGTCTTTTAAGGCATTCCTCCAGAGTGTGGCCAAAGTTCTTGCAATATTTGCATTTGACCTTCTTCAGGCCGGTTGCAAGTGGTTCCCTGGATGGCTGTGCTTTCTCTGGTTGAACACCTTTCTCAACACTTTTCTCTTGGAGGAGGACTTCGACCGAGCGAGCTTCGGAAACCAGTTCTTCAAAGTGACTGATTTTCCTTCTCCTTCACCAGACTGATTTTCCTTCGGCACCTTCTCTCTGATGTCTATTTTTAACAGGTAGTGGATCATATCAAGCTGTTGAGATTCCGGGTGTGCAGGTGATGGGAGTTGGGAGAACAGCATGCGCTTGAGGCGTATGAAGTCCTCAGTGTTTTCGTTGGGTCTTTGTTTCACCTGATGAATCTCGGCGTAGATAAGATGCGGTCCCCTTCGAGGGGCAAAACTGTATCGCAGGCGTCTCTCAAAATCGGCCCAGGATGTTACCTCGTTTTTGACACCTAACCACCAGATGCCAGCATCTTCCTTCAGTAGGAGTGGGAGTTCTTCCAGGGCAATTTGGTCGGTCATGCTCTCAGCACGCTTGAAGATGTTAATTGCAGACAGGAATGCTTCCACTTCCTCTGGGTTTCTCCGTCCATTGTACGTGTAGTGGCAGGTCTTGAAAGAGCCAGATTTAGCGGGTGCTTGGGCGAATCGTGCCATGAGTGTCTCGAATTGTTCCATGGAAAACGTGGCCATGATTGGTTTTCTGACCGGTTTAGGTTTCGGTTTTTCGATGGAGGTAACTCGACCACTGCGAGTAACGCGGTAAGTTGGCCCTGAGGAACGTCTTCGTTCGGCGCTGTTGGTCGAGGGCTTCTCGTCGCACATCCAACTTCCTGATGGCTCCACTCCGTTGTGTAGGGTTTCGTAGCCTCGACGTCACGTAATGTACCGTCCGTGAGTATGACGTCGGTCCTCAACGTTCGGGTGCCAGTTTGTAACGGAGGAGGTGGGGTCGTCGGAAGTGAAACAGAATGACCGATATTTTAGGTATATTGGATATTGACAAACTACTACAGAGGGCGGTCGAGCGCTTTCAGATCACTATTCCAGCAGGTGTGGAAGTAGTGATCGTGCCACGTCGAGCGGTGGAGGAGGTAAGAATGATTTAACAACATTTGGGTTATCAAGTCGTCTAAAACACGGAACGCTTCGATAGCGCCTGCTAATTTTTCTAATGGTGACATCTAGTTAACTTTTGGGTGAACTAATTACGTTGGATCAATAATGGGTTCTTCGAGTCGCTAAAATCTGGAACGCTTCGTAAGCGCCTGCTAATTTTTCTAGTAGCGACATCTAGTTATATTTTGGTTGCACTAAAGTTAAACGTTTGTTGTGTTTTCTTAAGGGTTGTTACAGTATTTATTTGTAACGTGGATTTCAAGTAAATAGCGATAACTTGCGGCTAATCGTTTGATATTATGGAATCAAAAAATCAAAAATATCCATGGAACAGTAACTAACCAATCCAGTTCATAATAAGTAAGTAGGCAGGTACCTACTTCTATGTTACCTATAAATTATGTATTGTACCTACTAGATATTTTTGCCGTGTCGCGTCGGTTCCGATCTAACTACCTAGGTGTGTTTAGTATAGTCAGGTAGGTACCTACCTATTTATTTTACTAACATCAATCATTTCCACATTTCATTGAGAATAGGACATGCTACAAAACCATAATCCCACAATGTAGGTACCTACCTAGGTAGGTATCTACATTGTGGTAAGTACGTAGGTACGGTCTACTTTGTTTGTACAACTACTTTTACCGCCTATTGTTTTAGGATTAGCAACTTGCAAAAGTTCTTAGAATGATCGGCTTAGGAGTTGCTTACTCTCAGAGCGGTAATATACAAAGGTATTCTACCTCCTCGTAATCAAAATAACTAGTTGTCCTTTTGTGGGATTTTAGTCGAACTGTTTTATTGCATGACTGAAGTAAGTATATACAAAAATATTTACATTTCTACGTACCTACCTCGGTACCTAGGTAAAGTAAATTATATTATTCTCTTCACTTTCTAATTTGTCTTGTAAAGTTTGTAAGCCTAGGTAGGTACCTACTTACCTATTTCCATGCACATTCCTGATGAACATACATTTCACATCCGACTTATGTACCTACCTGTATATATATTGTCATTGGTGCTATATTTAGGTAGGTATGTCGATACTTGTATTACACACACACGTGTGTGTGTGTATTACTTACACAATTATAGTGTTCTGTGGTTCATCCATTCAGGAGCTAGGTACGTATGTGGCCACAGCTGACACACAGATATACATACCTACCTAGATACACTTCTCTATTTCGTCGAGGCTTACTCTACCTACTTCTCGGATACCCACCTAGTACCTACTAGGTACCTACCAAGCGCTAGGATTGCTTGAAATAAAAGAAACTCAATTTATGTACAAATTCATTTATTGTTCTGCGGGGCCATGATAGTTATGCCTACCTAACATGGCCCCGCGTTCCTCCTCCGCCAAAACTGCCCGTCTTCGACGGCGGCCTCCAGCTCAGCCCTGCGCCGGAGGCCATCGCCTCTCCCGGGTATCTGGATAAGCGCAGAGGTGGACGCAGCGATATGGTCGGCCAGGACGGCCGACCTTGAAATTTGTGCGTCCACATTTTCTGCTCTAGGACCGCTCTGCGCCTACCCTGGAGGGCGTTTGTCGTTGGTCGTTGATTTCTGAAAGAAAAAGTTCATAGATAAGAGGCATTTATAAATTTTGTTACATTACTATAATCGCCTTGTAGGATCTTACGCTAAGTACCAATCGTTTCAACTTTTCGAACACTAAAGGTTGATAAGACTAACCGAATACCTAGGTAGATAGTACACATACCTTGCCAAAGATGTCCATTTTTTCGCCACCGCCTTCGCCGCCATCACGGCCAAAAACATTGTTACACTGGAAAAGATTTATCGAGAATTTAGTAGGTACGCACTAGAAATTTTGACACTACTAAGCAAATGTCGAGTAATTACATAGGTACGTAATGAGATATAGTTTTACTCAGATCATTTTCAGCAATTCGAAGTTTTTGTAACTTTTAGTTCAAACAAAAAGTTTCAAGATTCGAGTTTGAATTTTTGAATGAATGAATGTATTGGAAACTAATTCATTCATTGCAGTCCAACCACGGTTGACGTTGAACCAATAGAAAATAAGATTCAAATACCTAACCCGATATACACACCGGCTTATAGTTGCTCAACGTCATCTGCAACATGGGCTCCTCTTCACCCGCTTCCTGCTCGCTTTCCTCAAAGGTCACCTCGTTCTCACCCGGCTCCCCGCCATCCTCCTTGTCTAGCAAGTGCACCGGCGCCCGCTGCCCGCGGCCCCCGCGCCCTGCACTGCCCCTGCGTCGCCCGCGCGTCTCTCTCCTGCCGCTGCCAGCATCGCCGCGGCGCGACCAAACCTCCGCTCCCTGCGCGTCTCGTCCTGCAGCATATTCCTGCTCGTCTCACTTGGTTGTAATCCACACCCGTAAAATCTATCCATGGCTGCGCAGCCAGGCTGCGGCAGCCAGTCAAACATATGACGTTGTATGGGAGCCCGCGCACTAGGCAGCCACGAAATCTCGCAAGTAAAACGATGGAAAAATAATTTTTATAATTATAGTACAGTGACCCTGAATCGCTGGGTTTTATCACTCTTATATGCTTGCCATCGATGGCACCAACGCAATTGGGATAGTTTGCATTTTCATTGAAACCTTTTGCTATTTCAAGCCACCTCTCTTTATTTAATTCTGGAAACGATGACTGTCTCATATTCTCCCAAATCGCCATGCAAACTTCATGGATGATATCTCGGACAGTTGTATGTCCAGTCCGATAATAATGACTCAATTCCATTAAAGAACATCCTGTAGCAAGATATCTGTAACAAACCTGTTTTTTCCTGAACAAATATAATTTTCAGGTGAATCTCTACAGAGCAAGTGGAAGAACATCAGGACTAGTTACAGCAGGGAAGTAAAACGCAGAGCTGGTATTAAAAGTGGATCAAGAGCTTCGCGTAAGAGTCCATACGTATATTTCGAACAACTTCATTTTCTTCGGCCTACCGTGGTAATTAATGAAACTCAAAATAGCATGGATGAAACACGCACTGCCGAAACCAACGCTAACAGCGGTAGTACTAAAGGTGATCGACCTGTTTCCAAAAAGAAAAAGATAAGTGACGACGATAATTTGGTGCAGGTATTAAGGGAAAGTATTCCAATGAGAGAAGAGCGTGAAAGACAGCAAGCGTCTGATTCAGATAGACTGTTTATACTTTCACTTCTAGATGATTTTAAACACATCCCGAGACATCGAAGCTTTCTACAAAAATGGAGTTAATTGAAGTTATAAAAAGAGCTCAAATGGAAACTCACGATTCCGAATTTAGTCCGTTTTGCCAACGTTATGTTGATTATGAACCAGGGACATCGGCCGCCAGATCATATAGACCACAAACATCGTTCAGTGGACAATATCGCCAAGGTCAAGGATACTCGACTGAATATGGACCGGAAACCACAAGCAGTGGGCAGTATCGCTATGGATACTCGACACACTCGAATTATAGACCAGAAGCCTCGACCACTGAAGGCCGCCGTGGGTATTCTGCGGCTGTTCCAGACAGGCAAGACAATACTGTTTATACTGATGAGTTATCACCAACTGACACAAATGCAACAGATATGTCGCAGGGTTCTAAATTACTAGAATTATTTACTACACAGGACAACTTGAACTAGGTAATTCATTACCATACATTACATGTAAGAAATAAATAATAATATATGTTAAGACTAATTAACAATATCATTCATTTTCGTACTCACCTCAAAGTTATCACCAGTTTTTCTTCAGGTTTTATACAAGCTCGCATAGGAGTATCAATGCCCTTGATTGAATTTCGTATTTTGTCCAAAAGGTTATCAAACGATTGCACTGACGTCCTCGTGTAGTTAAAAAACCGGTCTGGGAATGCGCGAATATCTTTGAAATAGGTTTGGAATAAGCCTTTTGAGTGTCTTTCTAGAAAAAGAGGATGAATCACTGGATTCATCCTCTTTTTCTAGAAACCTATCTACCTATCTATGGAACTTCAAGATTGTGATTTTGATGTGACTTTGAAGAACTTTGAGTGGTCATAGTTATTTAATATCTCAAAAGAGGTTTATTACTACGCTTAAGGAGTATCAATAATTGCACTTAAGAATAGTGCCTGTTCCACATATCCCTCCCTACTAATCTCTCCCTATTGGTAGGGAAGAACGGACTTTTTTTCTACCTACTACTACTAGGGGGGAATACTTTTCTACTTATATCCACTGTTATAATCATTCAAGAAATAAGTAATTCTGTAATGTTTCCTTCGATTTCGGCGCGTCTAGTGTACTGCATTAGTGAATCCTCTTCAGCTTGGTCTGGGACTCTGAGGTTAGATACTTCATTTGAGAGCAGCTGGGTTTGATTGCCTGGTGACATTAGATCAATTGGGCCTCCAGCCATCTAAGGCAAGTTACGCTCGAGATAAATTGCAATATCATTGAGATGGTCTAAGTCTCGTTTGAATGCTACGTTGTCATACCCTTGTGGAATGATGTCTTCTGGATTAGTGAGAATGCGGCCATTCCACTTCGCTGCTGGTATTGGCGAGTTCCTGTACAAATCATCTCTAACAACCCTTGGAGTCTGCGGGTTGGAAAGGGCTTCAACGGTCTTCCGTAGATTCGATAGCACGACTGTTGAGCATGATGGAGCATAGCGTCCACGAACCAGTTTCTCCTTAGGCAACACGGGGAGGAAAGTGTCATTCTGGTATCTGAGAACGCCAATGCAATTGACTAGCCTGAAGAATGGCTCTGGAACAATGGGGACGTGTCGAACCGTCTGAATCAAAGGGTTTGAAACGTCGAGGTCCTTTGAATAGTTGGAGAGCGGATTTGACTTGGTAAACATGTAACGGTCCAGATTATGCTGGTTCGTTTAATTTGCAAATATAGAAATAATTAACACATTTTGATATAGCTTGTAACACTAAAAATATATTCTGAGCTGTAAATGAGTTCGAATGCCATGCTAAAAGAATAGGAACCTTTTTTTATCATGTTCCGCAAAATTATATTTAAAATATTTGAAATTTGAGTATTCTAGGAAAACAAATGGGCTTCTTGATAGTTGGGACAGGGCTGTCAGGAAGAAGAGATCGAGAGTTTTGAAGTGAAGTGAAAATTTGGGGTTTTTTCTTTCTAGGTTTTACAGGAATAGTGGGAATTGTGAATTCTTTTGACGGGATGCTAGGTCGGCTCAGCCATCGAGCGAGACCAGGGAGGAATCCTAGGAATGGATTACAAATTTCTATCAATCAGATTCAGGTTACGTAAACCCACACTTTTCATTTCTAATATTTCTCCGTATTGAAGACGAATGGTGTTGCATCTCAGAGCCAGCTATTTTAAATTATTATTACATTTATTAAACACACTCTGTTGATGCTGCAACGCTCCTGGGTGTGTTGGTGAACTTCCTGTGCTGTAATGCCCTGAACTAACCTGCTTATTAAATCTATTGTTTTGACCTACGGTTGGACTGGAATGTGGTTCCACACGTTTACTCCTTAGGACTCCCCGCGTGGACTAGGTATAGGATTAGGTAGGCTAGGGTTTTAGCGAGGTAGGATGTATTTGGATCGCTTGAGATCATTCCCCATCAAACTCTCCTGAGTTAGCGATTTACATACGCTTTGCTTTTAAATGTCTGGTTATCACTGAGTAAGGGAAGGGCGAGAACCGTCTGTTTTCGACTTTCCCCGAGGAGAAGAAAAGATAAACTTCGCAGTGGGGCATCTACCAGATAAATTTGGCTTATACCTATACGGGATAAAGCAAAGTTCTCCGGTTTCCGCATAGGAGAGGCAGAATAACCGAACAAAGTCACAATGCCAAGATATTATAGGTTCTTCGCTTACTATGTAATTTTAGTTGTTGCAGTGCTTGGGTGTATCATGGTTTGAGTCGACCATGAAAGAGAGGTGCTATACTACTGTACCAGAATTGAAGATCCGATAACTTAAGTAGTTTAACGTTTATTTCATTTGTCTTAAGCTTCTAAAAGAATCTGAGTTACTACATCACAATATATGAGTCCTACCGCTAACTAGACGATCATTGGCCACTTTAAATCACAATTTTAATACAAAACTTATAGTAAAATACTTAGTTTTATTGATAGATAATCACTAGTGATCAGGTAGGGTAGGGTACGATATTTCCGAGCGTTACAATTTGGTGCCGTGACCAGGATTCTAAAAATCACTTAAAAATATCAAAAATATAACCAAAATCCTACAAAATTATAAAAACGTGACCAGGATTCTAAAAATCACTTAAAAATATCAAAAATATAACCTAAATCCTACAAAATTATAAAAATGTGACCAGGATTCTAAAAATTACTTAAAAATATCAAAAATATAACCAAAATCCTACAAAATTATAAAAATGTGACCAGGATCCTAAAAATTACTTAAAAATATCAAAAATATGACCAGAATCCAACAAACCAACAACAAACTAACAAAAAACTAACAAACCAACAACAAACTAACAAACCAACAACAAACTAACAACAACCAACAACAAACTAACAACAACCAACAACAAACCAACAACAAACTAATAACAATCAACCACAAACTAACAACAAACCAACAACAAACTAACAACAAACCAACAACAAACTAACAACAAACCAACAACAAACTAACAACAAACCAACAACAAACTAACAACAAACCAACAACAATCAAAATAATAATGAGTACCTATCTATCTAATAATGTATTAATCCATAACCATAATCAAAAGTCGCGTAAAATAGTATTGAATAAAATGATCTAATATAGCTATTCGGTTTAGTTAGGTTAGAGTAAATTTAGATGTGAAGTGCGAGTTCGACTCTCGCACAATTTGTTGCAGTGAAATGGAAAGAAGCTTAAGACAAACGGAATAATAGAATAAGATTTAGATGCGAGGTGCGGGTTCGATTCTCGTAAAATATGTTGCAAGTGAAATAATAGAATAAGGTTTAGAGGCTGAAGTTGAGTAGAAGGTTAGACAAGAATCGACAAGTTGGGGGGTCGCTTTAAAATAATATTTAATCTCAGTCAATAACTCAATTTTCCTTAATATCTAGCACTGGTGTCGAATGGGCGATGTTGATGATGGAGAAGCTGGACGTGCTGTGAGCAGCGTTCTCCAGGCGTCATCTGAAGCGGTATTGATGATGGAGAAGCAGGCCGAGCTGTGAGCAACGTTCTCCAGGCCTCATCTGAAGCGGTGTTGATGGTGCAGAAGCGGGCCGTGCAGTGAACAACGATCTCCAAGCGTCATCTGAGATAAGCAAGAAATAAAATTATTTTATTAGGGTTCTAGCTACGAATATGTTAGCATCAGAGGTGCAGTGTAGATAGATTATTTTTATTGTACATAGAAACATCAAGTACGCTTTGGATAGGTATCTGCAGATCGTATAAACATTTGTCCCGAGGCGGGAATCGAACCTCCTGTCATCGCAGGCGGACCTTCGCTCGCTGCGTCACAGAGGATTGAGTGCAGAGCAGTTGTCACACCCAGACGTGGGATTCGAGAATATTACGTCTAGCTAGTCACATTAATATTATAAATGCGAAGGTTTGGATGGATGGACGTTTGTTGCATCTTCACGTCTAGGCTGCTGAACGGATTGGGTTGAGATTTTGCATGCAGGTGATTCTAATTCTGTAATCAAACATAGAATACTTCTATCCCATAAATCAGTTCCCATGGGATGGGAATCGCCTTTAAACGTTTATAGAAACAACACGTGCGAAGCCGCGGGCATAAACTAGTTAGGAATATCTAAGACTTGAAGTCAATTAAATGTACTTACTTGATTCTTTCTTGAGGTAACGGCATACTGTATCCAGCGGCTAGCTAGGTATAGGCATATTCACTGCCAGCTTCGACGAAGTGAACCGGAGAGGCGTGTTACTGGACGGGGCAATGGAGAAATGGAATACTGTATCGAACAGCTAGCCAGGTGATTGGCGCATTCACTACTAGCTTCAGCAAAGGAATCCGGGAGGAGCGCGCCGCTGGACGACGCGATGCAGATGGACTGGATCTGTCTTGACTCATGAAGGGGTAAGTTGACGTAGGGGTCGTAAGGTTTATTTCTGAAATAAATAAAAGAAGAAAAATGTGTAAACATCCGTACGAGTTGACACTTCTTGTCATTTATGTCGTTTTCTGACTTCAAAAGGACAGGGCTTGGTTCGTCTACATTGAAATGTCGGAGGTTACCAAAAAGTTTATTTTGCGGTTTGGTTTGCTATGGTTTGACAATGTAAACATTGATTTGCGTAGGATTGAAAGGAGATGGAGTAGATACTTACGATTATGGATATCCAATTGTTCTTGCCGGTCAACAGCGGAGCGCGGCGGCGCGGTTTCTTTCAATCACAGGCTTCCGCATAGGATTGGAAACAAACATTAGAAACCTCAATTAACTTGTCGAAATTGTTATTTTGTTTGTTTGTGTCTTGAAAAGTAAAAAAATGGTTGTTTGTTTACGTTTTTGTCAAATGTCATGTCGAACGAAACGTCAAAGTCGAATTACTTCAACTTCTTTTTAATGGGGCCGCTTGCCTTCGACTCTGCCAGTGTTAATATGGAACTACGTTGTAGGTAGATTGTCACGGTATATTAAGGCCGATTTACACGAGGTAGAATAACGGTCGCGTTTGGACACTCGGGGTCGATTAAAAATTAAAACGTTTAAAATAAACTAAATTTATAAACAAAAATTAAAGCATAGCATTGATTTCGCGATTTGACACTCGGAGTCATTTAAAATGTCAATAATAAATAATAAATAATAAATAATAATAGTAATAATAATAATGCTGGACAATTCACACAGCATCATCTCAAATAAACAAAAATTAGCATTGATTGTCTAAAAATTATAACTGTTAAAATAATACTTAAATTAAAGCATAGCATTGATTGTCTCAAAATTATAACTGTTCAAATAAACTTAATTAAAAACTAAAATTAAAGCATAGCGTTGAACTTTAAACAAAAAAAAAAAAAAAACGTAAAATTAAACGATTAAAATAAACTAAATTTAATACTAAAATTAAAGCATAGCGTTGTTCTTTTTATTTATTTCAGAATTTACATCTTCCTTTTATATTTTTGAGACCATATCGTACCGTTCGATTATGTTGGAACGGGGCCTTAAAATAAACTTCGATTACAATGGAATGGAACCTTAAATATTTCAGAATTTCCACCTTCTATTTTTATTTTGGTTCAGTATGATGAAGGTTCGATTGCGTTGGAACGGGGCCTTATTTATTATAGAATCCTTCTTTATTCTTCGGTTTGTTTTTAGCTTTATATCATAGTTTGGTTACATAAACCATCCTTTGTGGATGTAAAGGCCATTGATGATGATGATGTTGATGATGATGATCATGGGTTGACACAATTCTGCCTTCAGAATATAGTGCGGAAACGCGGGTGGATTTTGTAGGTTTGACAGTGACAGTAGGCCTTAGAATCGGCCAGGAACTGTGAGTTTGACCATAGGTTCATGGACATAGGGTTGGTCTACATTCTGTCCAACAACAAGACGGGCCTAATTTCACTCGTCCAAGGTGTCTACCCTACTTACGTGTTCCATAGACTTGGGGTATATGGTCTATATTCCTACCGTCCAACAAGTTGGGCTATTTAGCTTGGTAAGAAAATTAGTTATTTGTCAGTCCAGGTAAATGGTTTGCCATCGGAAAAATAGTCGGCAGGAGGAATGAGAATAAAATATGAAAACAAAATATAACTTGCAACAAACTAATAAAATACTAATAAAGAGTCGTGAATAACTAACAAATTAACTAAAAATAATGGAGGCTCTGTGTCACGGATTCAGGTACAGGTTGATTACTGGGCAAGACATGACTGATATGTTTGCGGGGGTGTTTTGTACCATAATAGGATTTCTTTCCATTCTATTTTTGTTCTGAGATTTGTGACAACATGCACCAAACACTGATAAATATTGAAGGTCTCGTCTAGATCGCAACAGCAACCCTGTTTTCATATTTTCGCGCGCTATACGCCGTGACATCATATCCAGTCACGGACAGGAAGCGACGCCTGCGCCCTCACTGGGCAAAACTTTCTTCCGTTTCGCGACAAATGGATGACGGGTCGTTCCGCGCCTGATATTTCATTTAATCAAGGATTTTGTGCATATTTGTGACTCAAGCCGTGTAAACCTAAGACTGACCACGAACTACCTATGTGATATACCAAAAAACTGTGCCTTGTGAAGTTTTGAAGCTACACCAACTCGAGTTCCACCGGTGGACACGAAAGCGCGCCGGCGGCGAGGTGAATCAGGTTAGCTCACTAGATTTAGGCGCAGACATAAATTTGATCCTTTCGAGCAGGATTAGTCTTTGTTTCAGTGCTTTGTTGTCACAAAATCTCATTTTCTTATTTCAACCTGTCCGTGGTTATTGCATATTGCGACGTTACGCGTCCAGTACTTACAAAATGGCGGAGCAGGATGTGTTCGAACGCGAATGCATTTTAGACGAACTAAAACGCACTTTAGACGTCTTTCCAACAGATGAAATAAAGTTTTTAGCTAGGTCTAGGGATATCGTTGCAAATCAAAGAAAGTTTCTTAAATTACAGACGAAAATTGAGAAAACTCTCATGAAGAACAATACTTTTGTCAAAGAAAACGAGATAGGTATTCGTACAATGTTCAATGACCTATATTATACGGCCTTAGGTCATATTGAAACTCTAAAAGAAAGCCAGAATAAACAGCGACGCGCGAGTCGTTCCTTTTCAGTACCTACAGTTTGTTCACACAACCATGAAAGATTGCCTACGTTGCCTCTTCCATCTTTCAACGGCGAATCAACCGATTGGCAATCGTACTTTGACTTGTTTTTATCACTCGTTCACAACAAAAGTACCTACACGGATTCTGAGAAGTTTAGGTATTTATTGTTAACGTTAAAAGATGAACCTCTCAATCTGGTTAAATCTATACCGATTACGGACGAAAACTATTCGGTTGCGTTTGAGATCCTTATCTCTCGTTATCAAAACAAGCGCGCAATTGCATCTAAACACTTAGATCGCATTTTGGATATCGAGCCTTGTTCGGAATCTGTTCAAAGTTTGCGTAAACTACTAAATACTTATCACGAAAACATGCAAGCTTTGGATAGGATGCAATTGCCCGTAGAACAATGGAGTTTCATATTGTTAGGTATTTTATTGCGTAAAATTCCTAACTCGCTGCGTAAACGGTTTGAGCTTGCATTACAAAAACCTACCGATATTCCGAATGTAAAAATGTTAATCGAGTTTCTTGAACGAGAACTGTCTGCTTGTGTTATCTCAGATTCAAGTAGTACAAAGAACAAAAATCAAGGTGCCGGTAGACCTACCGCGCGTTCCATTGGGGGTAGCACAGTAAAAACTCAATCAAGACAGGCACTTGCCGTAAACGTACAACCCGAGAATAGCGCGAGCAAATCTAAGCCTTCGGCCGACGGTTATAAGTCTAAAAATTGCTTGGCATGTAACGAACCACATCACTTATCAAAATGCAACAAATTTCTAAATCTTTCGCCAAGTGATAGGTTTAATTTAGTGAAGGGTAATAATGTGTGCTACAATTGTTTAAGCACAGGTCATGATCTGCGACAATGCAAATCAAACTTTGTGTGTCGTTCGTGTTTCAAGCGTCATCATACTTTGATTCACTTTGATAAGGTGGACAGTAACGCTGTCTCCTTTCCTCTCGCTGCGCAGGAGGACAAAATGAGTGCTTCCAGATTAGACCTAGAAAGTGTTCACTTAGCGATGGCTTCCACAAACCACGCGAGGCCAAGTAGGTCTGCGCATGATTCGTCTCTACGGACGAATACCGTATTACTGTCGACGGCCCTCGTAAATGTTTGTGTAGGTGTAGATAAGCGAGCTACCGTACGCTGTCTCATTGATACAGGCAGTCAAGCGACCTTCATCACGGAGTCTTGTGCACAACGCTTAGGGTTGAAACGTCGGAATGCAAAAATACCTGTGCACGGTATAGGTGATGGCGAACCTGTACTACCGAAAGGCATTGTTTCGTGTCGCATAACACCAACGGACGCACCTCTGCCGTCAATTTCGGTTGAAGCCCTTATCCTTCCAAAATTAATACCTAAAATGCCTAGCATGCCACTACCTCAAGAAGGGTGGCCTCACATTCAAAATTTAAAATTAGCGGATCCGTCATTTTACAATCCGCAAGAAGTGGAGATGCTGGTAGGAGCGGACATACTGTCCCACATATTACTAGGCAATGTTGTTACTGGTTCACCCGGTTCTCCGATCGCGATGAACAGTATTTTCGGATACCTATTACTAGGTTCACTCTCGTTCGAGTCTACGACTCCTCCCAGAATTCAAGCTTGTTTTAGCTCATTGGACGATGACGGCGACTTGAAAAGGTTTTGGGAGCTGGAGGCGGTGCCTGAAGAGAAGGTACTAACGCCCGAGGAACGTTTGTGCGAGCAAATTTACGAGAGTTCACATATTCGTGATAGCACCGGGCGTTATGTAGTCGCGCTTCCCTTCAGGCCTGACGCCCAGCCCTTAGGTGAGTCTAGGGACATTGCCCTCGCCCGATTTCATAAGCTCGAGCGTCGGCTAGAGCGCAACCCTAAACTCAAGACCGACTACCATGCTTGTCTGCAAGAATACCTGGACCTCGAGCATATGGAATCGGTCGAGGATGTCCCACTTTCGGATCATCCTTATTACATTCCGCACCACTGCGTGGTCAAAGAATCGAGTGAAACAACGAAAACGCGCGTAGTGTTCGACGCGAGTTGTAAAACCTCCAACGGTAATTCACTCAACGATATCCTGTTGACAGGCCCAAAACTGCATCAAGATATTGTAGACATCTTACTAAAATTTCGCGTACATTCTATTGTATTCACAGCGGATATAAAACAAATGTATCGCAATATTCTTGTCAGGGAATGCGACCGGGATTTTCAACGCCTATTATGGCTATCGTCACCTAACGAGCCTATCCAGGAATTTCGATTACGCACTGTTACTTTTGGCGTAAGTTCATCGCCCTACCTAGCCCTTCGTACGATAAAGCAGTTAGCGCACGATGAAGCGTCACACTTTGGTCAGGCCTCTGCGGTCTTATTAGACCAAGTTTTCGTCGACGATGTTATCACCGGTGAATGCGACGAGAATAGGGCCCTAACTCTTCAGCGGGACCTAATAGGTATCTGCGCGACGGCGGGCTTCGAGTTACGTAAGTGGCATAGCAACTCGCCAGCGATACTCGCCGCAGTTCAAACGGCAGATGCTCACGGTGAGCGGCCCAGCAGTGTCCCCTTTGCACCCATGGAGAACGACCATCAAACGAAAGTACTCGGACTACAATGGAACCCGCATTCCGATCACTTTACCTTTAGCGTTCAGTCTAGTTCTGATAAAATTACCAAACGTACGATTTTATCGCAAATCGCCAAGATCTATGATCCTATGGGATGGCTGTCCCCTGTTACAGTGTATGCCAAGCACTTAATGCAGTTACTTTGGATATCTGGTGTCGGCTGGGATGACCGTCCCCCCACTAGTATTGTAAACTCTTGGGTGGCCTTCATTCAAGAGTTACCGTTTTTATCACAAGTTTGTATTCCACGCCATGTATTCTACGATACGTGTTCTCTTCAGCTGCACGGTTACGCTGATGCATCGGAGAAGGCATACGCCGCGTGTGTATACCTACGTCTCACAGACGAAAACGGGCAATCCAGGGTACACCTACTCCTCGCCAAAACGCGTGTCGCACCTATATCTCCGTCTCTTTCTATTCCACGTCTGGAGCTTATGGCGGCCGTTTTGCTATCGCGACTTATAGATACTGTGCTACGTACATATCACGGTCGCATAGAACCGAACGAGGTATATGCGTGGTCGGACTCCTCCATAGTACTTGCATGGCTACGATCCCCGCCCTATGAATGGAAGATTTTTGTTTCGAATCGGACAAGCGAAATTCTCACCATTGTACCTAGCGATAGGTGGAGACATGTGCCCTCTGTTGACAACCCGGCGGACGCCCCGTCTCGCGGAATGCTACCTTCTACGTTTTTAGAGAACGATCTTTGGTTTCACGGTCCTAAATGGCTTTCTCAAGACGAGTCCTTCTGGCCCCTACGAAAAGACATTCTTTGTACATCAGAAGAAAAACGTACTGTACCTTTGACGTCCACTGTAGCAGTTCCTAATAGTTCAATGAACGACCTTGACCTAATTGACAGGTTTTCGACCTTAAATAAATTAGTTCGAGTCACATCGTACATTTTTAGATTTTATAACCTTTTAAAAGGTAAAATCAACAAAGAAAACATTTCCTTTTCCTCGCACGTTTCTGTACGGGAATATAACTTTTCGCTAAATAGATTAATTTATTTAGTCCAACAGTCCACGTTCTCTGAAGATATTAAAAATATAACTCAGAATAAATTTGTTTCCAACCAATTGCAAAGAGTTAATCCATTTATAGATAAGGATAACTTTTTACGCGTCGGCGGACGCATTCATAAGTCATTATTGGCATTTCAATCAAAACATCAGCTAATTTTGCCCAAAAGGCATACCTTAACAAATTTAATAATCGATGACGCTCACATAACTCAGCTGCATGCAGGTACACAGACTGTTCAATATTTACTACTGCAGAAATATTGGATATCATCTAGTCGTGACATCATTCGTCAACGAATACATAAATGTGTGCGTTGCTTTCGAGCGCGGCCTGCAAGGATTCAGCCGAGGATAGGGCCGCTTCCTGCGTCTCGCGTGAGACCTGAGAGGCCCTTTTTGAAAACTTCAGTCGATTTTAGTGGCCCTCACTACGTTCGTGCCAATAAAGTTCGTAATGCAAAAGTAATCAAATGTTACGTTGCAGTCTTTGTTTGCATGAGCGTAAAGGCGATACACCTCGAGTTGGTTTCGGAATTAACTAGTGAGGCCTTTTTAGCGGCTTTACGTCGATTTACATCCCGACGTGGTTTATGCACGGATATCTATTCAGATTGCGGTAAAAACTTTGTGGGTTGTAATAACCAATTAAAAGAGTTGTATCAGTTCCTTAAGAACGATTCTATTCAAAACGCATTAAATGCGCAAATTTTACAGCAAGGTATTACTTGGCATTTTCAACCACCTTATGCTTCGCATTTTGGTGGCCTTTTTGAATCCGGGGTACGATGTTTTAAACACCACCTAAAGCGTGTTATAGGAACCCAAACGTTAACTTACGACGAGATGCATACTTTGTTGAACCAAATCGAAGCGGTTCTCAACTCGCGGCCTCTTTGTGTGACAAGTGCGGACTCAGACGATCCTTTACCACTGACGCCGGCCCATTTTCTTATCGGTGGCCCTCTGACGGCCATACCAGATGTCCCTCTGACTGAATCGAATCCAAATCGGTTACTCAGATGGCGATGGGTACAACAATGTTTACAACATTTCTGGAAACGTTGGAGTAGAGAATACTTGCATGAAATTCAACAACGCTCGAAATGGTATCGGGACAAAGGTCCTCTTATCCAAGAAGGTACTATTGTTGTGGTTTGTGACGATAATCTTCCGCCTCTCCAGTGGAAATTGGCTCGCGTGCACGCTCTTCATCCTGGTTCTGATAATATAACGCGGGTGGTAACTTTACAATCCGGAAGTACTTTCTTCAAGAGAGCAGTCGTAAAAATTTGCCCTCTCCCAATAGAATAAAATGGTAATAACTCACCTCATCCAAACTATAATTATGTGTTATTGTACTTAATTTGATAAAATTGTATATTATTTTGTAATTTTCTTGTTTTTCCTAATTCTTCAACTTAGCGACCTATGAACTGTAGTTAGTGACACCTATTTTTTTAATATGTCTTTATCTTTGTTTATGTGGTAGTACATAATTAACTTTGTTGAAACAATTACATTGTTTCAAGGTGAGCGGCATGTTTTGTACCATAATAGGATTTCTTTCCATTCTATTTTTGTTCTGAGATTTGTGACAACATGCACCAAACACTGATAAATATTGAAGGTCTCGTCTAGATCGCAACAGCAACCCTGTTTTCATATTTTCGCGCGCTATACGCCGTGACATCATATCCAGTCACGGACAGGAAGCGACGCCTGCGCCCTCACTGGGCAAAACTTTCTTCCGTTTCGCGACAAATGGATGACGGGTCGTTCCGCGCCTGATATTTCATTTAATCAAGGATTTTGTGCATATTTGTGACTCAAGCCGTGTAAACCTAAGACTGACCACGAACTACCTATGTGATATACCAAAAAACTGTGCCTTGTGAAGTTTTGAAGCTACACCAACTCGAGTTCCACCGGTGGACACGAAAGCGCGCCGGCGGCGAGGTGAATCAGGTTAGCTCACTAGATTTAGGCGCAGACAGGGGGTTTGCAAGAAGGAAGAGGGATTGTTATACATATCGTCGCCGTAGAGCGAAAAGTCACTAACTCGCTATTTGGCCCAAATCGAGTTAGATGTGCCATCAGAATCCTCGATTTTTTCTGCATTTTTCAGTCTAACAACCGTATCCCTAGCTATCACGGTTTTCATTTTAGAATGTGCAAAAATTCACTAACTCTACATTTGGCTCACAACATTTAATTCGAAAACTAACTAAGTAGGCTTAGATACTTTTTTCCTACTTGAAAGTATTGCAAAATATGAACCTAAGTCGGGTTGATTACTTTCTTTTCTAAAATAATAACTTGTTGCTAGGACCCAGTCTAGTCGAGAAATAACTAAATATACTTGATTAGTTATGTGGTAGCAGGTTTGATACACAACTTGAAAGCGAAAACTAACCAAGTCGACTTAGTGTCTTCTAGATCGCTGTTTGCGATAATTGTACTTCATAATTTTAGAGTAAGAAATCATTTAACATGATAGGTTAGTTTTCGCCCCAAAATTTTGGCTACAAAGTTTGGTTTTGAATGATAGCTAAAGTGTTTTGTTGATTATTATAGCCAAACTTTCGTACGTCTGTGTTAGGATAGACAATTAAACGTGCAATTTAGTTTCTTTTACGCTCTTGATTTTGCTTACTCGGCGGCTAGTGACTTATATTAGGCCCTAGCCACCTGTCTGAAACGTCTTCGTTGATTCATCAACATCGTTAGTCTACTGCTGGACATAGGCCTTCCCTTAATGAGCGCCATAGCACCGTGTCTTCAGCTTGCCGCGTCCGACATCTGACTGCAGCCTTTTCAGGCCGTCCCCAACTGGGTGGAGGGCGTCCGACACTACGTTTGCTGAATCCCGGTCTCCTCTCAAGAACACGGTTGTTGGTTTTTGCGAGACATGGCCGGCATGCTACCACTTTAGCATGCTTATTCTTAGAGCTATGTCGATAACTTTGATTCTCTGTCGAATGTATTCGTTACGAGTCCTATCCTTTAGAACAACTCCGAGCATTACTCTTAGCTACTCATAGCTCGTTGAGCGACTTTGAACTGGTGGATCAGCCCTAAGGTCAGCCGTCTCAGCTCCGTAGGTCATGACGGGTAAGACGCACTGGTTGAAAACATTCGTTTTCAAGCATTGCAGTATGGATCTCTTTTTTGCTTTATTTATTTTAAAGGAGTTTAGTCAACATAATTAAAGAATGGATGACTCGGCGAGGACTCAGCGTCGTTCGCTGTGCTTAGAATTTGCACCACCCCAACTCTTCCCGCGGGTGTCGTAAGAGGCGACTAAGGGATATCCACCGGGGGCGGGCAGCAGCGCCTCTGCAAAACATTTACCACCAAACTGCGATCCCCAACCAGCATGCCCAGCATGGGGTTATGGACATAACCCCCCATGTGATAAAAACCACTAAGGCGCTTATCAGGGGGAGGCCTGCGTCCAGTAGTGGACTACTACAGGCTGTTTTTGCCTTCTCAAGTAGTCCAGCAGTTTAAATAAGCAGTTAATATAAAGGAATGTTTCCTTTCAGTAAAATTTGCTCATTTGAATATTTCGGGTAGCTACCCTCCGTCCAGGGAATGTTCGTTTGTACCACACTGTAATGTATTTCAGAGGCCAAGAAAATCAAAACCCGTTGATATTCGTTCGTCGTCTGAACTGGACCATTCCCCGTTATCTTCATTCATTGTACGAGTACTCTCTACTTTACAGCTACACACAAAGATGTTGCAGAAAAGCTGCTGGAGCCCGATGCCACTATAAGCCGTATTGTGAAAGCTTACTCAGTCATCGGTCTATGTTAGAGAAGCGATTATGCCATGGAAAAGCGATAATCATGATCAAAAATTACGACATTCACAATGTTAAGACTCACTGGACCAGAATGCTGTCATTAATGTTTTTAATAGGATTTCAATATTTCAAATCTTAACAATACGTCAAAAATCATTAATTTGCTTATAACTTGTTCTGAATGCGTTTTTTTTAGTATTTTTCAAGGAAGTATGACAACTGCATTTGATTATTTATCATTTTCTTATTGATTACCTGATTCGAGGAATATAAATTATATAAAATTAAGCAGATAAGAGCGTTAGAAAAATTACTTAAACACTAAATATACTTATTCAAACACGGGTGAAAAGTCAGTTGGTGACTTCTATCAAATCATTGTCTCACAAAGTTAGTACAAGATTTGAGGGCGAAAAGTAACTAAGTCAGTTTTTTTTTCATTATCCCTGAAAATATCAGTCATTCATTGACTGTAGTGAATCGACCTTAAGAGCCTTTATATTTCCTAACATATGAGACCATAAAATTAGAAATATCCCATACCGAAAGAAAGTTATGAATTTATTTGTTTTTTAAAAACTTTAAACCTCCATAACTCAAAACACCAAATGACCTAGTTAGTGACTTTTCGCTCTACGGCGACGATATTTTGTACGAGAGGAGTAAGCAGTGAGTTTGTATGAATGATTAGTAGTATCAGTAAAATCGGAGTGCAGTGTGCCCTCGTAATTAATCTTATTTCGGAATCTGGGACGGTTTATTGGGCTTGAATCACATGCGCATCACATACAGGTTCTATGAAGAAATAATTCTGGAGTTAGGTTACTGAGATCTTATCAGATTACATTGAAAAATCTGAATCTGAATTGCAGCTTGGACTGGCTTCATAGAACCTCATACTCCACCTATTAGGCCAGAACTAAGCACACTTCACAAACTCCGAGTTTAGAATGGGATTTAAAGCCTTTGTGGGGATTTTGGGGTAAATTGAAATTGTGTTATTGGTCGGGTCATTAAGCAGGTAACAGGCAATTGATCTGGTTTTAGTTGAGTTATGTGTGAGGTCTGGTACCCTATCATAAGTTGACTGATGTTCTATTAGGGATGCCATGATTCACGACCATGTTCCAGGAGCAATTGTTTTTACTCTGTGAAACGTTGATAATGCAATATGAGTTAACTTGACAATTAGATTATGAATGTGGCGCTGGACCATATTGATTGTTTTAAACCTGGTTTAAATACACAAAACAGTAAAATGTATGTGATTACAAGTTTTAATAAATTAAGAGTTCAATAATAGCACTATTTAATAAAATTAAATAGAAAATTATAAAAAAAAAACAAAATATATTTGTAAATTATTTGAAATTTTAGGAAATCCTTACTTCTTTGGAAATGCTTAAGGATTTGGGGTCGATGTAACGGTCCAGATTATGCTGGTTCGTTTAATTTGCAAATATAGAAATAATTAACACATTTTGATATAGCTTGTAACACTAAAAATATATTCTGAGCTGTAAATGAGTTCGAATGCCATGCTAAAAGAATAGGAACCTTTTTTTATCATGTTCCGCAAAATTATATTTAAAATATTTGAAATTTGAGTATTCTAGGAAAACAAATGGGCTTCTTGATAGTTGGGACAGGGCTGTCAGGAAGAAGAGATCGAGAGTTTTGAAGTGAAGTGAAAATTTGGGGTTTTTTCTTTCTAGGTTTTACAGGAATAGTGGGAATTGTGAATTCTTTTGACGGGATGCTAGGTCGGCTCAGCCATCGAGCGAGACCAGGGAGGAATCCTAGGAATGGATTACAAATTTCTATCAATCAGATTCAGGTTACGTAAACCCACACTTTTCATTTCTAATATTTCTCCGTATTGAAGACGAATGGTGTTGCATCTCAGAGCCAGCTATTTTAAATTATTATTACATTTATTAAACACACTCTGTTGATGCTGCAACGCTCCTGGGTGTGTTGGTGAACTTCCTGTGCTGTAATGCCCTGAACTAACCTGCTTATTAAATCTATTGTTTTGACCTACGGTTGGACTGGAATGTGGTTCCACACGTTTACTCCTTAGGACTCCCCGCGTGGACTAGGTATAGGATTAGGTAGGCTAGGGTTTTAGCGAGGTAGGATGTATTTGGATCGCTTGAGATCATTCCCCATCAAACTCTCCTGAGTTAGCGATTTACATACGCTTTGCTTTTAAATGTCTGGTTATCACTGAGTAAGGGAAGGGCGAGAACCGTCTGTTTTCGACTTTCCCCGAGGAGAAGAAAAGATAAACTTCGCAGTGGGGCATCTACCAGATAAATTTGGCTTATACCTATACGGGATAAAGCAAAGTTCTCCGGTTTCCGCATAGGAGAGGCAGAATAACCGAACAAAGTCACAATGCCAAGATATTATAGGTTCTTCGCTTACTATGTAATTTTAGTTGTTGCAGAGCTTGGGTGTATCATGGTTTGAGTCGACCATGAAAGAGAGGTGCTATACTACTGTACCAGAATTGAAGATCCGATAACTTAAGTAGTTTAACGTTTATTTCATTTGTCTTAAGCTTCTAAAAGAATCTGAGTTACTACATCACAATATATGAGTCCTACCGCTAACTAGACGATCATTGGCCACTTTAAATCACAATTTTAATACAAAACTTATAGTAAAATACTTAGTTTTATTGATAGATAATCACTAGTGATCAGGTAGGGTAGGGTACGATATTTCCGAGCGTTACAAACATCCCTTGTTGGCGAGACAGTCTAGCTTCTACTAAACCTAGTCCTGCACGGTAGATGGAACGGACGTCTACTTCGACGGTTGGTGTCATCTTCGAGACTGTCTTTGCCAGATAGACAGCGCCAGTCCCAACTCCACGAGTAGAGATCGGGACGGGGATAGCCTCCTTGGCTACTACTTCCCCAATAGATGGAAGGGCTCCTTCGGCATTAGAATTCTTAGGGGGTTCAGTGGTGTCACCCATATTATCGGTAGCTTAAAACGAATTTGTCGCTTGGTCGGTAGGGGAAATTCATCCCTACCTAAAAAGCCTCAAGAAATAGGTACCTATCATCATTACGAAAATGTGTAGTTGTTCACAAGCTCTGCTTAGCTTGGGGCTAGAGGATGCGGTGTGTATTGTCCAGCTTAAAAAAAAAAAGATTTTTGACTTTTTTTGCTTTTTTGGCGTATTTGTAAGTTTTTAACATATTCTGTCACTTTTGATATTTGCTGTAATTTTTGACATTTGCTGTCATTTGGCAGTTGCCAAATTTAATTGGCTAACATTTTTGTAAATATTATTATAATTTATATTTTCTGTGCACAGGACAACTGGAACAGAATTTATTTTTATTTTTCCCAGTTGTCCTGTACAGAACAACTACACAAGACAACTCGGAATAAGCGCATCAGACATCGGTGTACTCTGAGCATATGTATGTTTAAGTATATTTCTTACCAAGTAGATGTGTGTGAATTGTATACCTATGACTGTACCAAAGCAGACGATTTGAAAGGGTGACAATTAGAAAGAGCGACGATTTGAAAATCTGACCATTTAAAAGTCTGACCTTGTGAAAATAAAGGGAATTTTCTTTGTTTTGCGTTTTTTACGAGATAGGTAAGCAATAATTATAAGTTCTTCCACGTCAATATTGCTCGACGGAAGGATCTAGACTAGTCGTTGTTTGGCTGCTATAACTGGCTGCGCAAATATTCTGGCTGCCGCAGCCTGGCTGCGTTGATTAGCTGCTATAACTGGCTACGCAAATATTCTGGCTGCCGCAGCCTGGCTGCGCAGCCAGGTGCGCGGGGGGGCCCAAGAGCGCGGATAAGGTCGATTCGTATTACGCGGGCCACTCAGAAGCGCGCGAGAAGTTGAACTTATCCGTGCAGCTTAGCGTTTATAATAATAATAATAAACGATTATTTTAAAAGGTCTTAACAGTAACAATAGAGATAAACCATTCTTAAAATTAACGCCGATTGTATGACGTTTAGTGGAATCGGCGTTTATTTTTAAAATGGTTTAACTCTACCGTGTTTAAGACTTTGTTAACCACATTGACTTTATGGTCCACGCGATTTTGATTATGGTCCACGCGAGTTTATGGTCCACGCATTCTAGTTGTATTAAAAATAAGAACGTTTTTACCACCTTTCTCCACTTAGAGTTTTGATACTTTCTGCCCTATTATTGAGGGCACCAGCATCTTGACGACCAAGCTCTTCCTGTCCTGTGTAGTTACTGCACAATCCATGAGGATTACAATTTTAACTAGATAATTAGTGCGTTCAGCGTTCATTAATGCAGCCTCTGCTCTTTTTTGTTAATGTATTGTGAGCTTGGTCGAATGCTGTCAGGTCTATCTAGAACAAATATTACAACTCGTAGAAACATAGGTGTAAAATTTAACATACAAGTCTGATTTTGATCAGTCGGAGTTAAACACAAAACCGGAATAAATTTAAACATTATCCCTGTTAGACACAGTTTTTCAGTTGAGAAACTTCTCCAGGGGGAGATACTTGTTTCAACAACCGCGTCTTCAAGTAATTAGGACACTTCTTCTTTTATAAAAAAAAAACTTAGAGGTGTCAAGGGTCACCCGGATGTAACGAAGTTCCTTTCATTTAATCTCGCGTCCTCGCGTCATCGTCAGTGAGGCCGCAGAAAACTGATATATCCCGCTCACTCCAATGACACGTTGCGCGAGCGAGCGGAACACACGATTGTTCGAATCGAAGCGCAACTCGGCTCAACTCGGCTGCGGTCGTCGCTTCGGTTCTCTTCGTCAAAAAGTGTCGTTACAACTTTTCGTATGAATTTTTTCCGTCTAGCCCCCTTTCACAACGCGCGATAAGGAACTCCGTTCCAAAAAATATATTTTATTTCGAATAACAAGATCCATATTTTGTAGTTCTATTATAGAAATAACTTAAAATTACGGTTAGTAATAAATAATCACACACACATTACAATATGAAGTCCTCATCTTCCTTACTGTAGCGCCGGCTTCTCACGGTGATCGGTTGAATGTTCGGCGCCAGATTTGTAAATACGGAAGCATGCGGCACCGAAGCTCGTAACACGTTGCATATCTCTAAAGGTTCGCCAGGCCCACCAAGATTGAAATGAATGCTCGAGTGATGTTTGAGCAAGTCATGGCCGACGATTACGTCGGCACAGAGGTTGTTGACAACTAGAAGAGGTGTTTGTTTGTAAGTATGCTTATTCATTGTAATGGTAGCAAAACAGACACCTTCGACAAGAAACTTGATTGAGAGAAGCGAGATTGACTGTCTGCTTGCAGGGTTTTTTGCGTTTCATAATGCGAGCAACTTTACCGTTAATATAGCTGACAGAACTTCCTGTATCAACGAAAGCATCAGCCTTGTATTCATTGACCATGATTGGAATTGTTGCACTCCTAAGGCTCGAAGGAGTGATATTAGACTGGATAATTTTCATAGTCATTGCTTCAACTGATTCAATTCTTAATAATACCGGTGTTTCGGGACTATCTATATTGATTAGATGTTGACATAATCATGTGCATAATTCCTTCTGAAAGTAAGTCGGCCAGTTCCCTGGGACCATGATCTCAGATTTTAAGTATTTGCCATTCATTATTGCTGATTTTTAGAAACTGTTTTATGTGACGATGAAGCTGCCGCTTGATTTTCGGATTCCTTGTCCCGTGAACTACCTTGCAATATGGAAGTAAGTTGCGGAGAGGTGATACCAATAATAGCAAGTGCATCCTTCTCTGCTGTTTCCAGAGCTTGATTAAGTGCTTCTGAGAGATTGAGTTTAGAGTTTTCTAGTAACCGCTCGCGAATCCTTCGTGATAGTAAGCCGGATATGAGAGCACTACGAACTGCTTGGTCTTCATGCTCTTGGGCTATGACGTCTTCGAATTTACAATCTTTCGCGGAAAGTTGGAGAGCTCTAATATAGTCAGAGATCGTTTCGTCGGATCGTTGCTTGCGATTGAAGAGAATGTGTTGAGCTAGAATAATATTTTTCGGTTTGACATAGATGTCTTCTAAAACTTTTATCGAATCTTTATAAGTGGAGCATGTTTGCTTGTAAATCGATGCCGATAAATGGTTAACTAGCAGCTTACACTTAAGTGAGTCTGGTACATCTTCGGTAATCTCTTCTGCTAAGAAGCTTTCGAACGTCGATTGCCAATGTAGCCATTTTGCATCGGTGTCCGCGACATAAGGTTCGATCTCAAAATTATCGGGTCGCAGATATCTTGATAGCGAAGGCTTGCTTAGTTTTTCGTCAGGCATTAAATAAATTGTGGCGAAATAAAGCGAAAACCAAGAGAAGCATTGGTTTTATTTAACTGAAAGAATTCCACTAGACAAACCTAATGATTATTAATAACAAAGTATGACAGTTGACACATTTGGTATTGACAACACTATGAAGATCGAATACGGTGCGGAGGTCGCATATCACCTCAGTTTCCTAGTTAATTATAGATGCAATATGTTCTGTGCAAATGCAATATACATGCTAGTAAGAACAAATCTCACCTCGACAGTTTTGTCAATTATTATCTTATTTCAGCGCAAAGAATTCTTAAGAAAACAAAGACAAAGGCGTAGTGATTCCGAAGACGTACTCGATTTAAGGGTAATATTACATTCATACTTGTAATAGTTTTAACTTTAACCACTTTTTACTTCGGTAACATGTAGTTGAAAACATGGTTAGTAGGTTAGTACAACCTCGCAAAACATTTATTATAGAATTTATTTTATCTTAACTTTCAGGTCTAGTGCGAAGAAAAAGCTTACTAAACCTAAAGCCAACCGCAGCCCGGCGAAGAAAGCTAAGAGCTCTGGAGGCAAGGGCGTGCTGTATGGTTTGGTGACGACGACGGCGGCGGTTCGGCCAGCTAGTCCCACTCGGAGTACACTCGCAGGGCGCAGAAGAACCTCGCACCTCCTGTCTTCGTGCACGCGACGTTTGGCGACAGGGTGCTGCGCTGCATCGCACATCTCGATGAAAACGTAAACCCTAAGAATCATTGGAAGAAGGCGTCCGTTTTTTTTTTGTTTTTTTTTATTTCGTCCCACTGCTGGGCAAAGGCCTCTCCCGGACTCTTCCAAACATCTCGACCCTTTGCAGACTCGCCAACTAGCACATTAGTGATAATTGTATGTAAACTTGTAACTTAAGGCTGAACGAGTCGCTCATCTTTCCATGCAAACGTGGAAGGGTAACTACTACGCTCTTTGATGTTGACCATCCAAAACTAAGGATAATATCAATTTATCTCGTCAATATCTATGTTTGTGTGCAGCCAAAACTATAAAAAAGAAGCTTCTAAACTTTCGTATTTCAACACTGATTTTAGCCCAACTTTGAGCTCAAATAAATAATATACGGAGAAATAAAACAATAAAATTAAGTCCGTACCGACATAGTTCAGTTATTCCAAACTTGAAATACATTTATTTTGATAAGATACACTCAATAGTTTTTCTATAATAACCCTTGTGCTAAAAGTCTATTCGCATTTTTTATGCGGCCGTTTTACGAATAAATCGTTGTGCATTTCATTCTAGCGCGCGGCTATGTCTATTATGTCAGGTGAGATAGCATGCACTTAGGCCGCGCCCATTGATGAGTTGGCCTGCATAAAATGTAGCAGCTTTGGAGTAGAAAACCGTGCAAGAGGAAGCTCTCGTGTCAAACTCCAACGCTACGTCTACAACAGAGAGGGATAAGAAGTTAAAGTGCAATTACTGACAGGCAATTGGTCATCGCGTTAGACACTGTTTTAAGTGGATCAGAGATGGCAAGCCACCGAAGAGCCGTAATCCGCAATCAACATCTTCTACCTCTAAATCCGTGAACATGGTTCTGATGTCTATCGAGAGCACAGAAATATTTTCAATCGTTCCTGACACTGAAAATTGGTAGGTGGATAGCGGCGCCACGTGACAAACCGGGCTGACTTATGCCAAAACTTTGAATGCTTTGGCTTCAACGAGATCCGTACTGTAACAACAGCTAGTGGCAACATGATTCGTGCTAAAGGCAAAGGTTCAGTAATAATAGAAGCTAATGTAAGAGGGAAGCTACAACGAGTAACCCTACAAGACGTTTGGTACGTACCAGCCATTACAAAGAATTTATTCTCAGTACTCGCAGTTCACGACAAGATTTTGAACAGCAAGTTTTCATCAACGACAAAAGAATGCATCGTCTATGTCAACGGAGAACCCTGCTTAATAGGAAGACGTGAAAAGGAAGGCGGTTCGTACAAATTAGACTTAAAAGTTGTACATCCTGAGAATCCCGCAGAAGTCTATGCGACGTTCGATACAATGCAACTCTACCATGAAAGGCTCGCGCACCAAAACAAGAGGCATGTTAAAGCCACAGTTAAACGCGAACTGGACTTAGATCTTCCTCTTGATAAGGAGCTATGCGGAGGCTGTATTTAGGGGAAATCTCACAGACTTAAATTCGGTACGAGAACCCGAGCTACCGCGCCAGGAGAGCTCGTACACACAGACGTTTTCAGACCATTTCAACGAGTTATTCAAAATTCCAGTATTACGTGTTGTTCAAAGACGACTTTACAGGCTACCGTATGGTATATTTCCTGAAATACAAGTCAGAGGTTAAGGATAAGCTCGCCTTAATGCTAACTCAGATGAAAACAGAAGGACATACCGTAAAATGCCTGTTAAGCTATAACGGTGGCGAATTTGACAACAAGTGCATTCGAGAACTGCTAGACTCTTATGGAATTCGACAAAGACTGGTGATGCCTTACACGCCAGAGCAGAATGGTGTGAGTGACAGAGAAAACCGCACCTTGTTTGAAACTGCGAGATCTATAATGTATCCGCATGATCCTATGCCACAGGAACTTTGGGCAGAGTTGATAAATACCGCCGCATACATCCTTAATAGAACTGGTCCGACAAATAACAAAGATAAGTCGCCTTACGAACTTTGGACTGGAAAGAAACCGGCTATCAAACATCTGCGTATCATAGGATGCAATGCCTACGTCCACGTTCCAAAGCAAAAACGTAAGAAGATGAACAAGAAAGCCATAAAAGGAAGGCTTGTCGGCTACGATGAAGACCGCTACCGGATTTGGATCACTGACGAAAAAAATAACAGACTCATTCGTTCGCGTGATGTTACTTTTGATGAGAAACCGCTTCCTAACAGCGATGTTCCCCCAGTTTGCGTACACAACGATACAATAACGAGGGAGTACACATTGCGTCTGCCTATGGACAACGCCAACAGCGAGGAACCGGCTTTACTTCCTGAAGAACATCATGATCCAGATCATTTACCGGTCGAACCCGAGGGAGACATCGAAGATGATCACGCATCTGAGTCCAACGATCATGATCTTGGCCTTGAGGGAGATAATTTGGAACTCGAACCAGTCCAAGAAGACCAAGTCCATGAAACTATAATGTCCATGAACTATAATTTTCTCAGAACAACCCAGAAACTGATGGTTCTTTTGACAGCTCTTCAGATTCTTCAGTGTATGTTGATGGCAATGAAACATTAACGGACATTTCAACACAAGAAATTCCAGTACATGTTCCAGAAAAAATTACAGTTGCAAATATACGTCAAAGAAAACAGCCTGAGCGGTTTGGTATTACCAATATGTGTATTTCCAGTTCTGTTCTAGATTCTGAGGAGATTTCTTTCTCAGAGGCTCTGGAGGGGCCTGAGAGGGAGCAGTGGAAGTGGATGAGGAGTTGCAGTCATTTGAGGACAATGAAGCGTGGGAACTTGTGGACAATCCAGGTGATGTGTCAATAGTGAAGTGCAGATGGGCAGTGGCGGATTTGCCGTAAGGCCCAGTAGGCCCGGGCCTAGGGCGGCCAGATATTAAGGGCGGCAAATCGTGCCAAAAAGAAGGAAGATTTATAACAAAATATTTTTTACCACAATGGTACCGGGCAACCTTATAACTTTATTACCAACCTGACGAATCTAAGCATCTCAGAAGTCGAAGAGAATGCCAAGGCATTGCAAATGATTTATTCTACTGACTTAGAAGACAATTCTAAAGAAGAATGTCTTCATTTTCGTTCTCACTGCAGCATAAAAAATGAGGAGCGAATGAGTGCAGTCAGTTTGTTGAAATGGTTACGCACTGAAGGTCTTCAAACCATTTACCCAAACGTGGATATTGCTCTTCGTATGTGTGTGTGTACACCCGCCAGTAACTGTACAGGAGAAAGATCGTTTTCTTGTTTGCGCAGAGTTAAAAACTATTTACGCACAACAATGACGGAGCAGAGGTTAAACGATCTTGCTTTGCTTAACATAGAAGCTGATTTTTTAAGCAAATTGGATTGCGAAGATATAACAAATGATTTTGCTGCGCTTAAGTGCAGACGAGTTTTGTAACACATTGTAAAACATTTATTTATTAAAAACAAAACTGAAACCTCGGAAAATATTATAAACTAGCTTTATAAACTAGATTTTAGTTGAACAATTTTCTGAATCAATAAAAATTGGGAATAACGTTAATACATGAATTATGTATTCTAGTCTATAATGATGGGTGCTGAAAAAGGGGCGGCACATGGCCTGGGGCCTAGAGCGGCTAGGACTGCAAATCCGCCACTGCAGATCTCAATAAAAATATTGATATTGACAATAATGAGCGGTTTCGAGCTCGATTAGTGGCAAAAGGTTTTTCTCATAAAGCTGGTGTTGATTATACGGATACCTAGAGGTGGTCGTTTTTACTAACATCGTTGTTGACCAACGATGTCAGTGTACGACGTACGTTGTTCCCATCGGATGGCGAATAGGTGAACAACGGATGCCTGCGACAACGAGATGCCGAACCGAGTAATGCCGATCGCCACCGACAACAAACGAACGTCACACCGACATCGGAAGAGCGGGGAGGTTAGTGGCGCGGCATCGGATGGCGAACAACGATGTCAGCCGAGTAATGCCGATTGCCAAACCTAAGCAACGAACATCCATCCATACCTCACCGACCGCATGCCTGCGTGTGTGTGAGCGAGAGGAGAGGATGCTAGAACATAGAACTGAACGTTTTATTATATCTAACAAGATATGGCATGAACCATGTACCAATGTTATTTATTATTAAATAAAATACGATATCTATTTTTTTTATCAAATGTTTCGTTTCAATATAAGTATTATGGTATTTTAGATTTACCCTACTACTAGGAACCAAGTTAGATATTAAATTATTTTTATTTGTTCAAATTCCGTAAATTAGGACCTACTCGTCTAAAACGCTCATGTCACTTCTTGTAAGTTTCATAATGCTAGTTATTCTTGTCGTTTGTTTGGATTTTTTCATTACGCAAATTACGATGATGTGCGCACCGCGGATTTTAAAAAGTCTTGTAAAAGTGTTTGTGTGAACCTAGGTACCTAATAATGTCGAGACGCCAAAAAACGGCCAATCCTCTTTGGGAACATTATGACAAAAAGGATGAAATCATTGGAATTTGTAAATACGGTAGTGTAAATATTAGTTATAATATAAGTCGACAACTGGAAATTTAAGGTGCCACCTGAAGGCGAAACATCCGCATGTATTAGCACAAGTGTCTCAGCCACTCGAAGCTCCAGTGCAACAGTTTCCCCAGACACAGTCTGCAGAACCACTCGGTAAGTACCTACCTATTACCTATTTATTGCAAATTTGATACCTCTTATTGAATCCTTATAATTATGGTACCTACTTGAGTTATGTAGTAATAGTACTTCAATGGGTACCTAAACATTCATTGCTTGGCTCGTAGCTGTTTTAAGGGGTTCCGTAGGTACCCAAAGCCTTAACTAAGGCCGCGCCGCCGCGCCGCCGTCTGTAAATACCTTGTTGGGAATAATCTAATATTATTGATCTGGATATTTATACGTGAGATATCGAATTGAACCTTCCTACTTACAAAAAAATATTCCCTCGAGTAGGCTAGGGACCTAATAGGTAGGTAGGTAGGTACCTACTAATTTAATTGTTTGGTTTGCTTTAGATAGGTTTAATAGGTCTAATAGGTAGGTAGGTAGGTACCTACTAATTTAATTGTTTGGTTTGCTTTAGATAGGTTTAATAGGTCTAATAGGTAGGTAGGTAAGTACCTACTAATTTAATTGTTTGATTTGCTTTAGATAGGTTTAATAGGTCTAATAGGCAGTGTTGTGTTAGCAACCCGGCCGACATCGTTGGCGGCAACATCGACACCCTAGTGTCAGTGTTGTGTTAGCAACCTGGCCGACATCGTTGGCGGCAACATCGTTGTTCACAACGGATGCCATTCTGACAAAAACGATGCGCATCGTTGTGGAAATTCAACGACAACGCCCATCTCTACGGATACCTTTTCACCAGTAGTGCGGCATTCCACATTAAGACTATTGTTTGCTCTCAGTGTAAAGTTAGGAATGAGTGTTACTCATTTGGATGTAACTACTGCCTTTTTAAATGGCCAATTAAAAGAAAATATATACATGACTTTACCTGAAGGTTTTGTTAACAAAAGTAGGGGAAAAGTATTAAAATTAAAAAAAGCCATCTATGGATTAAAGCAGTCTGCCTTAGCATGGTATGAGAGGGTTCAAGAAGTTTTGAATAAATTGGATTTAGAAACAGTAAAAATGAGCCATGTTTGTTTACAAAAATGAATGGTGAAACTAAAATTATAGTGGCATTGTATGTTGATGATTTTCTTATTTTTTCAAACAATGACACTGAAACTACTAATTTGAAAAATTTATTAGGTTCACAATTTAAATTGAAATACCTAGGATCTGTAAGACAATGTCTGAGAGACAATGTATGAGAATAAATTTAGATAAGGATAAAAATGTAATTACTGTAGATCAACAACAATATATTGAAAAGTCACAAAGTACTCCAATTGAACCTAAATTAAATTTAGATAAATCATCTGAAAAATGTTTGCCTGATGTTCCTTATCAAAAATTTATAGGAAGTACAATGTACTTGGCCGTCTTAACAAGACCAGACATTTCCTTCTCTGTTAGTTATCTCAGTCAATTTAATAGTTATTACAGTCATATACATTGGAACTATGCTAAACCTATATTGAGATACTTGCAATATACTATAAATTATTGTTTAAAATATAGTAATAATCACAGTGATTTATAAGGTTTTGTAGATAGTGATTAGGCTAGTGATGCCTTAGATAGGAAATCCTATACTGGTTTCTGTTTCATGTTGTCAGGGGCAGCTATATCTTGGCAAAGTAAAAAACAAAGAACGGTCTCATTGTCCAGTACAGAGGCTGAGTATACTGCTCTATCTGAAGCTTCTAGAGAAGCCGTCTATTTAAGAAATTTAATGCATGAAATAACTAGTACACTTTGTGTAATTGATTTGCATTGTGATAACCAAAGTGCATTGAAGTTAGCTTTAAGTAATCACAGTCACAACAGATCCAAACACGTAGATGTACGTTATCATTATATTCGAGATGTTGTAAAGAATGATTATGTTAAAGTTAAATATATTCCTACTAAGGAAATGCTAGCTGGTATACTTACTAAAGGTCTATGTCACCTGAAGTATTACAAGTTTATGAATTTGATTGGGATTGTTTCTATGTAGTAATATTCTGTTATTCGTTTATTTTGATAAGTGGGGGTGTTATAAATTGTATCATAATTAGTTAGCTACTAGTAACGCCACCTATCCTATGGAATGTGACCCATTCGTAAAACTGTCACCTGTCATTTGTGTAAGCTACGAATAAACTTCAGTCTGTTGCGAAACGTTACCGCCTTTTATTTATAAAAAGCGATGCAGAGCGAAATGAAGTCGCTGAAAGAACACAACGTGTGGACGGCATGTGATTTGCCGAAAGGGAGAAAAGCGCTTCCTTGCAAATGGGTTCTACAAACGAAAAAGAATCCAGACGGCTCAATCGACAAATACAAGGCACGACTACTTGTGAAGGGCTTTAAACAAAGAAAAGGAACCGACTACGATGAGACCTTCAGTCCTGTCACACGTCTGGCAACTGTCAGAGCCTTATTGAGCGTCAGCGCTCAAGAAAACATGCACGTTGTCCAATTCGACGTTGTTACAGCGTTCCTCAACGGAAAGCTCGAGGAGGAAATTTATATGAATCAACCCAAAGGCTTTAGTGACGGAACGCCTTAAGTCTGGAAGCTCAAGCGAAGCTTATACGGCTTAAAGCAAGCCCCAAGATGTTGGAACTCTTGTTTCGAAAGCATTTTACTGGAGATGGGCTTTAAGCAATGCGAGGCCGATTGTTGCCTATACAGCAAGATAATTGATGGCAAGAAGCTATTAATCACACTTTACGTAGACGATGGATTGGTAGCCGCAACCGATGAAGATCTGGCGAGCTCATTTCTAAACGATTTGCGACAGCGTTTGAAGATTTCGACAAAGCCCGCGTCGTATTATCTTGGACTACAAATCGTACGAGACAATGATGGTTCTGTCTTCATCAATCAGGAATCGTACGCGAAAAAAATCCTGGAGCGTTTTGGCATGAGTGAATGCAACCCAGTCACAACACCTATAGAGAAGGAAACGTTTCATTCAGGGAAAGTTGAAACCGGAAATAAAGAAAAGTATCCGTACAGAGATGCCGTCGGAGCTTTGGCTTACTTAATGGTTGGAACACGTCCTGATATTGCTTATGCAGTGGGTGTTGCTTCGAGAAAATTAGAATCCCCTTCGAAGGAAGACTGGCTCGGAGTAAAAAGGATCTTGCGTTATGTGAAAGGAACGTATTCTTATGGAATTAAGTATAGACAACATAAACCAGAAATACTAGAAGCATTCAGCGATGCTGACCATGGAGGTGATCGGGAGACCAGTCGTTCAACTACAGGCGTTGCCTGTCACTATGCAGGAGGTGTTATATCCTGGCTCAGTCAACGGCAAGCGTCGGTTGCTATCTCTACTACCGAAGCCGAGCTAGAAGCAGCCAGTGTGGCAGCGAGGGAATTAGTTTGACTGACCAGAGTAATGAAGGTGCTGACTGAACCTGAACTCAAGTACAATCCCGCACTACATGTTGATAACGAACAAGCTGTTCGCTTGGCACATAAAATAGAATAGAATATAGATTTATTTAGCACACATAACCCCGAGTTTCACAAGCGAACAAAACATATTCGTATTCGACATTTTTACGTTCGAGAGCAAGTTGCTGAAGGAGCAATAGAAGTCAAGAGAATTGGCACAACCGATCAGCCAGCTGATATGTTAACTAAAGGACTACCAAGGCCAAGATTCTCTTCCCTTTACACTGCCCTTGGAATAGTGTTGAATAAGGGAAAGTGTTAAAGTAGTTCCAATACTACTGCTATTCAACCTTTTATATGTTCGAAAAAAGAAGATGTTGGCAAGTGTCATAAACATCAGTAGAAAATAATAGTGATATTGAAAATGAAACACGATTTATATACATGTGCTATATTTATTAATTTACGAGTAATTTCTACGACTCTCCGTAATCTACAGGCTTAACCCGCTTGGAAACCACGCTCTGATACTACGACAGTTGAGTGTTTCGTTGGTACTGTACACTTTTACTTCTATTGTTTTTTCCCACAAATGAATGTTTATTATGTTTGGTGGGAAAAGTTAAGAATGTGTTGACTTCATTTTGTATTAATCGATTAAATAAGTCGGGTCGATTATATTTGGGTGCATCTTTTGAAGGTGTGAAAATGTTAACGCGTTTTCTAATGTTTCTAATCTGTCATAGAGCTGTCGAAGCGATATCGCTATGTCATTATAAATGTTTATAGCTAAATAGTCTGCTTCAAATTCACTACTTTGTTGAGAAAGTCTGTTTATTGCAGTATAATTTTTTTCCTGATTGGTTTTGATTATTGTAATGCTGTTTTCGTAGTCTCTCATAAAGTTTTCCATGATAATTTATGGTCTTTATGTGGTTAGATGTATCCTTATTAATCGATGATTGGATTGCCATCTTTTCATTTTCAAATTTAATGTCGTCTGTTTGATCTAGATTTCCCGTGATGGCTTTAATTAATGACCTTAGTCCGTCTACGAGGCCTCTTTTGTTTCTGTAATTAGGACTAAAACCTATGTTTTCTAAACCTAAATAAAGTAATCTACTTTCTATGATGTCAATAAGTTAGTCTATCTGCTTCCCTATTGTCGAACTTATTGAACTATTTTGCTTTAACTTCATGGTGTAATAGTTGCTGCATATTTCTAAATAAATTTTCCTTAAGCTAGAAGTATTATAAACTACTGCTAAATGGTACACTTGATACTGTGCTCTAGCTTCAGTAAACACAAGTATCCCATTATGGTTGTCTATTGGCTGTATGACTGCTGCTGAAGCGGCGAGTCGGAGCACTGCGACGAGGGCGATGGCGTTCCTGAAACATTTTCAGGTCGCCTTAGTAAACGGAAATGTACTCTGTAGCTGAGTGTGAACTGCCATACTGTATACTTTATAGTTTGCGTTAACTTTATTTTCTATGGAAATGTGAACAGCGCCCCAAGCGGGAAGTTTACAAAACTTATTTGCGAGTGTGAATCTTTTACCATTACTTTTATAGTTTCGTAAAACGTGTATTTGATAAATTACTAAATTTTTTGACAGTTATGCAGTGTGAACGACAAATTTCGACAATTTTTGACGGTAAGCAATTAAAATAAGTTAACTTTAAAAGATATTTCATAAGTGAGACCATAGTAACTATTGTATTCTCTTTGACTTTGAGTGAGACGGAACCTTGATTGTTTACATCCTCCTTGAAGTGTTATGAATTGATGTGTTTATTTTTGTGCTAAAAATGGATTTCTTTATACACTCACGTCTTTATATTGCGCGTAGAATGCTTGAGGCGGCTCATGCACAAGAGGAGCGTTATAGCATGCGGAATATTCGAACACAATTTTGCAACAAGTTCGATCCTATGAGAGACCTCACGGAAAACGGTTTCCGTGATGCCCGTCTCACCAAAAATGCATTTTTGTTTTTATGCAGCGAACTTCGTGAGCATTCAGACTCCTAAAGTCTACAAAGAGAATTAGTTTGGAAACGAAGGTGGGTATTGTATCTATATGCATCGCTGAATCCTTCAATTCAGTAGGTACCATCGGTCACAATCACAAGGATCTTGGATGTTTTTGGATGGCTTTGTTTTTTGTTTTAGAGCTATGTGAACGAACACGAAGGCATTGCTGTAGTCTTTTAGTCAGTAAATCACAAAAGTACGTCGTAGCAAGCACGCCAATCACGTCCGCCCGCGCCGCCGGTCCTACTATGACTGCGGTGGGAGCACACAATTGGACTTCATTTGAGCCTGCCGGTTTCGAGAAGCTGTGCCTCATCTTCCCTTTTACATCGATGGCCTATTCAGAACAGTATCACAGGACCTCCCAGCAAACGATAAAGGACGATAAAATTTTATCACAAAAAAAATTACTCCAGATGAAAAACAGATGGAGGACAAAGGATTCAAAAATTTTGCCAAACATATACCAGGATACTCTCTACCTAGTAGAAAAACCATATCGTCTGCGATGATACCAGCATTATATGAAAAAACATTAACTGATGTGAAAGAAGCCGTTGCTTGCGATGTACGATCTGTGTGTTTAACTACCGACTGCTGGACCTCATCACAGACAGAAAGTTTTATAGGTGTGACCGCACATTATATAGACAAAGATTTTTAGCCACAACAAGTTCTTCTAGAGTGTAGGGGTATGAAAGAGCGTCATACAAGCGCTAATTTATCACAGGAACTAAAAAACGTTACTGATGAATGGGGATTAACTACCAAAGTGATATTTGCTATATCAGACAATGCTAAAAACATTGAGAAAGCTATTGAAGATCTTGGTTGGAAGAGATACGGCTGTTACGCTCATTCACTCAATCTCATAATTATGAATGCACTTTAGTCATTGGAAGTATTTCTTGAAGATGTTAAGAAAATTGTAACACAACACTTCAAACGAAGCACAAAAGCTTTGGATATGCTTCTAAGCTATCAGTTAAGAAATATGGCAGACAATGGAGAGCCAAAACGCCTAATCCAACAAGTACCGACTCTGTGGAATTCAACGTTTTTCATGTTGCAGCGTTTTGTTATGTTGGAAGAAGCGCTTAAACATTGCATGGCCCTCATCGACAAAGACTGGCCCTATATTTCTTTGGACGAATGGGAGATGGCAAAACAGTTGGTACAAGTGCTGTGACCCTTCGAAGAAGTCACTTCCTCCTTAAGTGGAGATGAGTATATGACCGGCAGTTTAGTGATCATCATGACGAACTGTCTGAAATCGATCACTGAAGACTTCTTAGAAAACAGTGACTTCAGTCATTTTACGGAGTCTGTAAAAGAAGTTCTCCGGTCAATTAAAGATAAAGGTGTGAAAGAAAGATTTTCTAGAGTGGAATATAGTAAAACCTTTGCACTTTGCACCTTGCTTGATCCTAGGTTCAGGTGTTACGGGGTCCAGGACGACAATGCTTACACCAACATCAAAAGACACGTACACAATCTGATCATAGGTCTTATAAGCCAAAACAACCCTAGCTCGACTGAGGAAATAGAGCAACCGCCCGTACAGAATAAAGACCTTAGTGCCTGGGGAAAGTTTGACGAGCTTCTGAAAAAAAAAAGAAATCTCAAGGAAGTGCAACAGCTAGAGCCATACGAGAACTTCAAATGTACATTGATGATGAGATGCTCCCCAGAAAAAATCCAGAAGGCTGATGGAATAACCCATCTAAGTGGTGGCGGGAACATAAAGTAATATACCCACATTTATCTGAAATTTATAGAACCAAATGCAACATTGTGGCAACATTGTGCTGTTCCCTGTGAGCGTCAATTTAAAAACTCAAAAGGTGGAACAACTTGCGTTCCTTAATGTCAACCTAAAAATGTCAACCCAAAAAACAAAAAAATATTGTAAATAATGTAATTTAAAATCAATTGTATCATTGTAAATATGGCGATTTTTAAATGCGCCACAATTTTTTTCTGGTATAGAAAAAAGAAAGTAAGGAAGGTATGTAGGTAGCTACTTGCCTACGTTTCTTACTAATTATTTACACCTATGAAAAAATTGTGCTAGTCCTATCCTAAGCCTAGTAAAGCATGAAGGAAAATGCCCTACATTAACACTCCCTTACATACACACTACACTACATTATTGCTTACCCATAAGTGAAAACTGCTAGCTAGGCTTAAGTTACCCATAAGTTCCAACCATTTACTGTTAAATAAGCTGTTTGTTTTCCAAATAAATTAAAATTAAATTAATCAATTAGATAAGTAATAAAATACATTTATTCAATACCTAATCCTCACTGGGACCAATCGGCGCGGCCCAAGCGCCAGCTCGCCTTCGCGCTTCGTATTCGTACCTAACTTAAAAAGCTGCCAAGTGCCAACCAAACCAACCAAAAGTCACTGCTACTAGCACTAACATAGCTATGGTCAACCAAGCATTCGTACGTAAGGAGGTATCGATATCAGGTAATGGTTATCGATATCGATACTGAAACCATATATCGATACAGTAACTGCTAGCGAAAATACTCAATAACGCCCATGCCTACCACAACTATACAGCACAAATAAAATCAAAAACAAGTGAAGTGAACCAAATAAAAATTAAGGACAGACGCGGACGCCGTTGTGACTGTTTGTGTTTGTTTTCTTTTTGCAAAACCAAAACAAACGCTGTCTTTTTTCTCTCTTTCGCGTAAGCATTAGAATGAGATGAAAAACATTTGTAATAGACAACTTATAAGTTGCCGTTAACTTATTAGTTGTTGCCGTGGGCACGACCAGAGAGGACGTGCTTAAAGCTGTCACATCATTTCAGAGTGGCTCTGCCGGCGGCCTGGATGCTGTGACTCCACAGCATCTAAAAGATCTTCTATCTGGCGGGTCTGGCCATGCAGGTGAATTCCTTCTGAAAGATTTGACATCTCTGATCAACCTGATGTTGTCAGGCCAAGTCAACAGCGAGATCACAGAACTCCTTTACGGTGCGTATCTTTGTGCACTAAAAACGAAGGATGGCGGAATAAGACCCATAGCCGTGGGCAGCCTATTACCGCCGCCTCGCAGCTAAAGTCTGCTGTCGGAAAGAAGCCGACTATCTAGGCGACTATTTCTGACCAATTCAGCTAGGCTTTGGTTCGCGAGGCGGATGTGAGGCCGCAGTACATTCCCTTCGTACATTTTTAGACCAAAATTATGGGGAGGTAATTCTGAAAGTAGACGTCAAAAACGCCTTCAATTCCGTAGACAGGGGCGCCTTGCTAAAAGAAATTAAAGACAAAATTCCAGAAATTTACCCTTTTCTTTGGCAATGTTACGGTTCGCCATCAAAATTAATATACAGGAATAAAGTCATTTCGTCCGCTGTTGTCTGTCAGCAGGGCGACCCTCTTGGTCCGGCCATATTTAGCCTTGCCATCCAACCCATAATTCAACGTCTCCAATCCAAGCTTAATGTTTGGTATTTGGATGATGGAACATTAGGTGGAGAGGTGAACACAGTTTTTGATGATCTAAAAATCATCACAGACGAATTTCGACAAATAGGTTTGGAATTAAATTTTTCAAAGTGTGAGCTTTTTATTTCGGACTCTTGTGTAGACAAAAACAATATCATTGAGAAATTCAATACATTAGCCCCCAACATTACAGTTGTTGATAAATGTTCACTTCGACTCCTTGGTTCACCAATTCTTGATGAGTCTTTTCAGTCATTTGTAAATGAGAAAATTCAAAATTTCCACAAAAATTCGGACAGACTGCTCAAAATTAATAGTCATATGGCTTTTACAATTATTCGGTTCTGTCTATTTGTACCTAAATTTACGTATTCTTTGAGATGTAGTCAACTGTGGTAACACAGCGAGCTCTTGGAAGGCTTAGACAACATAATAAAGAATACTTTATCATCGGTTTTGAATATCGATTTAGATGACAAGGCATGGTCGCAGGCCTCCCTGCCTGTCAAATTGGGAGGCTTAGGTATACGCAAAATTTCAAGTGTAGCCCTACCAGCGTTCTTGTCTTCTGTCTACAGCACTAGTTCTTTAGTTGAAAATTTTTTAAATCCTTCTCTTTTGGTCCCACCTTGAATGTCATTGAAAATTTCATTTTTAGACGAAGCTCGAACGGCTTGGCGTAGTGCTTGCCCCGATGCTGCTCCCCCAAAATCACTTTTGTCCCAACGGCAATGGGACGGGCCTCAGTGTGAGTTGACACGGAACTGTTTGTTACAAACGTGCTCCAGCTCTGCAGATCGTGCCCGCCTCCTGGCCGTTTCTAAATGGGAGTCAAGACATTGGTTGCAAGCATTTCCTTTATGTAACACTGGTACTTTATTGGATCCCGTAACTTTCCGTATTGCAACATGTCTCCGGTTGGGTGCAAGGTGTTGCGCGCCTCATCAATGCCAGTGCGGTACTGCTGTCGAACAGCTTGGTCATCACGGATTACCGTGCACTAGGGCCGCCGGTCGGATATCTCGCCACGCTAGCCTTAACGACATCATTCGGCGGGCCTTTGTCACCGCTAACGTACCAGCTATTCTCGAGCCGAATGGTCTGTTGCGTGACGATTGCAAGAGGCCAGACGGTATGACACTAGTCCTATGGGAGTTGGGGAGGCCCATTGTGTGGGACGCTACATGCGTCGACACACTTGCGCCTTCCCATCTTCCGAGGACATCCGTGAGGGCGGGTGCGGCGGCAGATTTGGCCGAAGATCTCAAGAGGCGCAAATATGCAGGTCTCGACAGAGCCTACACATTTTCTCCCCTTGGAGTCGAGACCCTAGGTCCGTGGGGTACCGAGGCTCTTCGGGTTTTCACAAAACTATCTGAGCGTCTGGTCGAAGCGACGCGTGACCTGAGAGCTGGTGAATATCTGGCACAGCGTATCAGCATTGCCATACAGCGTGGCAATGCAGCCAGCGTCTTGGGGACGCTTCCGACTAGTGTTGATATGGATCAGTTGAGCTATCTGTAGACTGTTTGCAACAGTCGGCAGTTAGCTCAATTGTTTCAATTGTAAATACTAGTATAATTTTCTTTGTGAATAAATTAATGTACGTAGAATGTAAAAAAAACTTATAAGTCGACTAAATTAAAAAGTCCCCCCTAATGCCACGTAGTAACCACGAAATCGTACATTACAATTTGGGCGCGTCATATTTGAAGGGAGGCCAACATTTAGAAAACATAACTTGAAAACGTTTCGAGTAAACCTAACTTTATTTGGTAAAGTATGATGGCGTTCACACTCGCACATTTTACGTGGACTTCGCGTTTGGCGTATTCTCGATAAACTCGATCGTCGAGTTAACGAAATTTTATGCAATGTTTCACACAGCATACTGATAGTTTTCGCGTTAACGTGCTTTCCTAGACGATGTCGCCTACTTTAAACGGGGCTGTTTCCGTGTTTTCATTTGCTTTTTCTATCGTCTGTTGTTTTCCGTTTGCGAGTTATTAATTTATAAGTTTTTGAGTGCTTTCCATTATTTGTTTTTTGTTTTAGTACATACATATTCCTGATAGAATTATTTGGGGCAGTGTAGTTCCATAGGGTTTCTGCTATCCGTATGTCCATATAATAGTTCGAAAGGGGTGAACCCGGTTGCTGAATGAGTTGTATTGTTACCTTGTATTGTGCAATTGTATTGTATTGTGCAATTATTGCATATTTCATGGTGTTAATCGGTTCATCCTTGTCTGTTATTCTTTGTATTCGTTTCATTTCCGCGAGTGTAACCATTCTATAAGTGAGTTTGAATTGGGGTTGTATGGGGTTGTAATGTGTAGTAAGTAGTAAAAGTATGTATGAACTTGTAATAAAATCTCTTTGGCTATACTATTTGTATCTGCAGGGCTAGACAATGTAATAATCGATTATCGAAAGCGATGGTAGAAAAGTCCAAAAATGTATGGGAGCCTTAGAAATGTCACGTGATTTGTTTTCAACGTTTAAAATATTGGTAGACAATGTACATACATTTCGATTAGGCAGTTTTGACAAGCGATTTCGCTTAGTAGTCGATTCTCTTGATAGAAACACTAACGAACGGTAAGACTCTGTAGTTATCGAAACAAAATGGCGATTTCAAAAACAGCTGTAGGAAGAAATCATTGAAGTGTTTGTTGCGTTGTTTGTTTTTTGATTTTAAAATAATTTTGGTGCTAGTGTTACTTACTTAGTTCAAGATGCATACGCTGCGTTTGCTGTGGTCAGCTCAAAATGAAAATGTTTGGCTTAGACGCCACACAAGATACCTTTCTCGGCAGCAATTAGAAAGTGTTGATGAAATGCCCGAATTATTATTTAGAGAGCACTTTAGGCTGAGCTAAATCTTATTTAAAAAGCTTTGCTGTGAGTTACGTTCTTCGACCAGGATATCTAAAGGTATCTCTGGAAATAAAGGTAGGTGTTTATGAAATATTTTTTGTTTTGTATTGGTAGACAAGCAGATAAAACTAATGTACCTACTTATCTACATCAAATGAGCTGAGCATAGAGTGATCTCTAAAACACAATAACATTATTAAATATAAATTCCCTGACAATGAAATTCTATCTGCAAAAATTGACGAATATCAAAATAGGTACGATAGGATTTTAAAATTGGAAAGAAGCCGATATTACTGTGATATTATACAGGGTGTCCCATAATGAGTGGATAATCTTGAAACGGCTTGTGCGGGGGCCCAAGGCGAATCCGAAACATTTTTTGTTTTTTTTTTATCTTAAACCGTTCGGAAAATATTTAACTTTTTGTAAATTTGGAAAAAATTGTACCTTTGTTCACATTTTTAGACTTGGTGCCTACAATTTTTTTATTTTTTTTATTTTTGTATTTGGAATATATTAAGAAAATTTAGCGTAATTGAACACCGTTTGAATAATTTTGGTAACTAGGAGCAGTAATTTTCAAGACAGTATTAAAGTGGAAAATTGAAATTTTTCATTTAATTTTACTAAGTTTAAGCATCTGTGGCTTAAAAAAAAGGTATGAAAACCTTAGAGGTTATGTACATAAAAAACATGTCCATTTCAAGAGGATTCTTAAATGATAAAAAACTACAAAATATTATAGAATTAAACACTGAGATATCGCCACTTTTGTGTAAAAAGGGGCCATTCATACTAGAAATAAAATTGAATCATCACACATTAATAAAATATCTTTTCGCCACTCTCGTTGTAAAACGGTGAAAAGTATGCTTCGCACACGGAAAACACGTAAATAAACAAATAATAATGTAGCCGAAAGTAAAAGGAGTTAGTGTTATGGGTACAAGATAACTGCTTTTTTTACAATTGCGAACTAAAAATAAAATTAAACCAACATAATTGTAAATAATTTTATATTTTTTTTATTACAGTAGATGTTCGAACTGGTGTCCTGCTTCTCTGATGCATGCTCTGCATCTTGTAATAAAGGATTTTTTTAGCAAACTTCCGTAGTTGCGATCGTTAATTTTGTCCGCAGCGTTTTGAACTCGACGTCGAAGTTCCTCTATTGAGGAAATGGGTTTTTTGTACACCAGTTCCTTCAACTGGTGTACAAAAAACCCATTTCCATTTCCAAAGAAATCCAATGGATTCAAGTCCGGCGACCGCGCTGGCCACTGGATTGCGCCAGCACGCCCGATCCATCTGTTTGGATACGCTTCGTCTAAATATGGCCGTACCTGTACGGCGTAGTGTGCCGGACACCCGTCATTCTGTAGCCACATTCTATGCCGTGTGGCTAGTGGCACTTCTTCTAACAACCCAGGTAGGTTGTTGGTTAGAAAATCCAAGTAGCTGGATCCGTTTAGATTTCCCGGTAGCTCGAATGGACCGATGATTTTTCCATTTAAAATCCCAGACCAATAATTTATTCTAAATTGGTACTGGGACCTTTTATCAAGCATTAAATGCGGGTTAGTTATCTGCCAACTATGTAAGTTGTGCAGGTTTAAGTAGCCGTCTCTTTTGCAAGAGGATTCATCACTCCAGAGAATTTTCGCAAAAAACTCAGGATCCCTTTCGATTTTGCCTAACATGTCTCGGCAAAAAGTAACTCTTGCTGGGTAATCCCTCGGCTGCAGAGTCTGAACGCGAGTAACATGATAGGGATGAAATTGATTTCTCCTTAAAATCCTGTGAACTGTTGACTTGGGTAAACCTCTTTGTCGCTGAATATCTCTTGTTGATACGGTTGCATCTTCTTCAATTGCTTTCTTTACTTTCGGCTAGATTATTATTTATTTCTTTGAATATAAGAAGCAAGTTTAAGAAAAAATAGATTTTCTGTGTTTTTAAGTAGAAAAGTTACCGTTTCAGAACGAGAGTGGCGTAAAGATGTTTTATTAATGTGTGATGGTTCAATTTTATTTCTAGTATGAATGGCCCCTTTTTACACAAAAGTGGCGATATCTCAGTGTTTCATTCTATAATATTTCGTAGTTTTTTATCATTTAAGAATCCTCTTGAAATGGACATGTTTTTTATGTACATGACTTCTTAGGTTTTCATACCTTTTTTTTAAGCCACAGATGCTTAAACTTAAAAAATTTCAATTTTCCACTTTAATACTGTCTTGAAAATTACTGCTCCTAGTTACCAAAATTATTCAAACGGTGTTCAATTACGCTATATTTTCCTAATATATTCCAAATACAAAAATAAAAATAATAAAAAAATTGTAGGCACCAAGTCTAAAAATGTGAACAAAGGTACAATTTTTTCCAAATTTACAATAAGTTAAATATTTTCCGAACGGGTCAAGATAAAAAAAAAACAAAAAAATGTTTCGGATTGGCCTTGGGCCCCCGCACAAGCCGTTTCATGATTATCCACTCATTATGGGACACCCTGTATATAATTCGACTAATATGACTAAAACGTGGGACTTAGTTAAAATTGAAACCGGACAGAAACGAGGGTGTAACACAGACTTTATTGAAAGGCTGAGGAAACCTGATGGGTCCGAATTCGCGAGCCCGGTTGCCGCTGTTGACGCGGTGAACCTGCACTTTGTGAGCGCTCCGCTGACGTGTGGCGCGCCCGCCGCAGACGTGTCGGCGGCGATGCGCGCGCTGGTGGAGTGCCGGCGGACCGCTCGCTGAGGTTTGAACTGTTTACTCCATATGAAGTGTTCAAGATACTTACATCAGGGGTCGCGAATAAACCAACGCAGGATATTTACGACATATCCATATCCTTGTTGGTTAAAGCCGCCATCCCATTGTGTTTCATCCAATCGGTACTTTTTAATAAATGTATTGTCTTCGGTGAATACCCACAAGTTCTGAAAAACGTCAGAGTATCTCCTCTATACAAGGGCAAAGGGACTAAGGATGACATCAACAGCTACCGCCCTGTGTCTATAATCCCGGCTATCGCCAAGATATTCGAGCGCGGGCTCAGCACCAGACTGACGGCGCATCTGTCCAGCACGGAGTCCCTGTCCGACCGGCAATACGCTTATCGGGCGGGGAGATACACGACAGATGTCGCGAGAGAAGTCGTGTGCCGCGTGATGCAGGCCAAAGAGCGAAGAATGCAGGTGGCGGTCATGTTCTGTGACTTGTCGAAAGCCTTCGACGTCGCGGATCATGCCGTCCTTGCGTCGAAACTGGCACATTACGGCATTGGTGGTCCGGCTCTGCGACTGCTGCTCAGCTCCATGACTGGCCGCACGCAAATCGTCACGGGCAGAGGAGGGAAAGTAAAATCGAGCCCGACGTCAACCACTATCGGCGTGGCACAGGGGTCCTCGATCTCGAATATACTTTTTCCCTCCTCATGAATGACCTACCCGACTGTATAAAAGAGGCACACATACTCATGTATGCGGATGACGTAGCGGCTATCGTGGAAGCTACAAATCTGGACACATTGCAGGTAGAGCTCAACTCAGTAGCAGGTGAATTGCAGAAGTGGTTTAATCAGAACGGTCTCATTCTGAATGTCGCGAAAACTAACTTCATGCACTTTAACCTGGCTGGGCACTGCAGTCTGCCGATGGCCGTGAGCCTGGGAGGCGAAGTAGTCAACCAAGTCCACATTACTACTTTCCTTGGGTTCACCTTGGACAATAGTCTAACGTGGGAGGCGCATATAGACAAACTATGCAAGAAGATAGGCAGGTCATGCTTTGCTTTATGGCGCCTCTCAGCTACCTTGGACAGAGCTATGGTGAGAAGCATTTATTTTGCAAACATTCATTAGCTCCTTCAGTATGGTGTGGAGCTTTGGGGGCGTGCATCCGATTGGGAGCGCATCTTCAGAGTCCAAAAGAGAGCGATAAGAGCTATAGTACGAATTCCACAGGATGAGTCCGCGCGGCCGTATTTTGAGTCTTTGGGGATCTTGACCGTGCCCGCCCTTGTCATATACCAGGCCGCAATATATGTGCGTCAAAACTTGGACGAATACTCAAGGTTTGGGGACGGTCATAGATACAACACGAGGCACTCAAACCGGCTAAGAGCGCTTCCACGACGACTAGCGAAGACGTCGAGGTTGCTGCACGTAATGTGGACGGCTGTCTACAACCGAATTCCGACTCCTATCACCAGCGCACAATCCATAACATATATGACATTAATGAATTTATGACCTTAAAATGTACCTAATTATTAAATTTTATGTTATTATTATTAATGATGTATTTTGGAGATTACACTGTAGATGTACCTTTACATTATGTAATTTATATTTTGTGACCTGTAACATAATTGTTATAAATAAATGAACTATGAACTATAACTAACTAAATTTATTTCACGTGCTTTGCGCCCTAAGCTTTTTAGCCATGGGATCATATCAAAGGGTTGTGGGTGTTACCCAACATTTGACGCAGCGAACAACAAGTCGTTGCATCAGAGATGTTGTTGATGCTCTCAACCATAACAACATTATCAAAAAATGGATTGTTTTCCCTTAAACACCACAAAAACGTTCTCAAATCAAAGAAGAGTAAGTGGTTGTTTGTATGGTAGTTTATAAATTATACATATATTACCCACTCTTAAAGTTCAATATGTAGATAACAAAAAGGTTATGCAGACCAGTGTGCACTTACCGTGAACTTACCTAGGTACCTACTTACCTACAATTTTTTTTAACAGGTTTCAAAGGAAACACAATTTGCCAGGAGTGATAGGGTGCATTGATTGCATATTGCAATTGTAAAGCCGGTGGAGGATGAACATCTGTATTATAATAGAAAAGGATATCAATCTTTAAATGTTTAGATGGTAATTATTATCTATACTTACACGTGATAAAAGCTATAATACATCATCTGCACACTTCTTTTACTGATATTCTATAACAGCATTCTTATTATTTTTATAGATATGTGACCACAACTTAGAAATAATTAATGTCAATTCTAAGTTTGTTGGTGCCACACATGACTCTTACATATGGTCTGCAAGTGTAGTGGAGCCATACATGCGTGAGCTTCATGAAAGCGGGGAACATGTTTGGTTGCTGGGTAAGACAAAAAACGTCCTGTCATGATGATAATCTAACTGAACAACCTTTCAAGTACAGAGCACTGCGTGCGACAAGCATGAATGTCGTTGGACCCACAACAACAAACTATTGTTAATCTAACTGCACGTTTATTGGATGCAGAAGCGAGCTTAGCAGGTGAAGAGGAATAGGAGATGGCTCTCCTTGTTGCCAATAAAGGGTGGAAAACAAAGCCTAAACAAAATAACCAAGAAGCGAGTGCGAGCAATACAAATCCGAACAATAAAGCAAATAAACATCGGTTCGAATGCTAAGAACTACTCAACAGAACAGGTGGGAGTAAACGTATAATTGTGGCAAGCGGGGGCATTTCACCAGAGAATGTCGTGCTCCAAAGCAATTCAAGACTAGAAAACCTCCGCAAGAAGGTGCAGATATGTTAGCATTTTATGTGGAAAATAATTCATGTAATGCTGAACAGAATACTTGGATTTTAGATAGCGGTGCCTCTGCCCATGACATTTAGAAAGGATTTCTTTGTGAAATTATATGAATGTAACCAGAAATCATTGACATTGGGAAATAAACAATCTTTGGAAGTATCCGGCATCGGAAAAGTGATGATACAGAGATATGTCAATGAACAGTGGGAGACCAGTGAACTATGAATGATGTGTTGTATGTTCCAAGTTTAAGAAGAAACTTATTCTCTGAAGGGGTGATTATACGAAAATTCTATTCTATTGTGAAGAAAGACACAAATGCCCTGATTTATAAAAACAATAAAGTGGTGATTTAAATAAAAAAGAAAGCAAATAATAAAGAAAACATGAGTTGAACATAAAAGCGTTCCAGAAACATGTAACTTGGTTCAAAATAGCCAAAGTGATATGAAAATGTGGCATGAAAGGTTAGGACATGTTGACACAAAGTTCCCAATATTTTCGTTATGATTGCCATGTCACTGATAATATCACCACTTTCTTTCAGCTGTTTAGCTAAGGTTTCCACTTTCGAAATATGTTGAGCTACACTGTCAGCCGGCGACATCTTGTACTGATAAAACTTTTCGTGGATCAACATTTTGCACAGTTCACTCTTTTGTTCATATATTGATTCTAATTTCGACATAATCTCCAAGGCAGTTTCGCAATTTTCTATTAGTGTAATTTGCTTGAAGTCCATAGAAGAAGTTATGATGAACATTGCCACGCCGTCACTTTGCAACCAATTTGTAAAGTTGGTTGTGGTTTCGGTATCGAAACATCTATTCCTTTAGCTTTCAGAGCACATTTTATCTGGAATTCTCACTGACGAAAGTTGTTTCCATCAAATTTTTCTAAACGCATGGAATTCATTTTGAGGTTATTTTGTCAATGATTTCTCAAACACGATTTTAACTTTTTCTTTGCTGATTTCTTCTGTACTTTTATTTTCAGAGTTTCCTGGGCCCATGACCTATTGGGTTATGGGTTTCTTATTGATTGAGAACAACTATATACAGCAGAAAAGATTTATTTGTTTACTTCGGTACACAGGAGGACATTGCAAGAACACTAGTTACAATACGAACATAGACAAGTGCTGCCACCTAGTAGCATATTAAGTTAAACTTTTTACATTTCTAGTACAAACTCACTCGCTATCAAGCCGTACCGTGGAATCGCTGTCCCTAGCTCTATTAAGATATTGTTGAAGTAAGACTTCAGCAATATTTGCGAAACGGCTGAAGAGATTGTTTCGCTCATTATCCACCTCTACCCTACGGGCCTCAGTCTGTGCCCGTCTCTCCTCCAACTGAAGGCGTCTCTGCTCGATGGCCACGAACTCACTCGTTGCTCGGTCAAATGGTGTTAGCGCCCGTCTTCGGCGCGCTCTCAAATGTCGACGATATGGGGAGTAGCAACACTAGAGAGCGGCGATGCGGCTGTTTGACGGAGGAGGGGTGGTAGGCACAGGCGGAAGCGGGCTGGTAGCGCGTGTCGGTGAGCACCGCTCCGCCGGCCCCAGTAGCGCTGCCACCTGCCGCCGCGCGCCGGCGCTGACGACTGGTACCCGAAAGAGTGGCAGGCGCCACTGGCTCTGGCGATGATTGAGTCCTTGGTGCTGATGGAGTAGGCAGCGGCGGTGGCACATCGTATTGACTTATTGCTGAAAAACCATTTATGTAAGATACTAAGGCGGAACGTACCTAGATAGATATGGTTTTTAAATAGTAGGTCTAATTATTAATAATTAAATACACCATACGGTGAGTGCATACCAATATCTTCACTGCCAATCTCTCAATCAGGATATGTGGTTTCAGCTGAACTTGAAGTAGCTGTAATCTGAAAATATAAATACCTAATATATACTAGCGGCCGGTCCCGTCTTCGCAAGATGGATAAATTGAAGTAGGTGGTAGTAGCTTCCACAGCCTGTGCACCAATGATCCCTATTAACCTTGCCTCTAAAGCAGTTAGGGTCACATTAGTATTAGGACCACCACCAGTGCCACGGGAATGCTGGCGTTGAGTTAAGGATTTTTTTTGACTTTCAATCTGCCCACACCTTAAAATTAAGTTCTAGTTAAGCGGAGTGTAGGTTTTTTTTGTTAATATGAATAATTATATTGAATAAAATATGCATATTTAGGTACTTACCTTTCTATTTAGAAATTAGGTACTTTGGTAATCTACTTGATAAAGTCATAAAAGTGCTTTATATAGTCGTAAGTATGTAGGTACCTTTTTCCACTTGTCCGTAGTCTTACGAACACCACCACCAACAGAATTCAAGGTGTTGGCCAGCTTTTGCCACAAACGATCAGCCCTCAAACGTCCCTGCGCACCAGGCTGAGGTTTAACAAGATGACCGTGGCTGTAACATAATATTATAAAACAAAAGAGCTCTTTTTCTAAATATTTCTTTGTGAATCGCGTCTATGTTTACAGTAGGTAGGCACCTACCGATATGTAAATCTTTGAGGTATGTATACACTGCCTAGTTATAACAAAGAAAGTGAGGTAAGTGAATCAAATATTTTACCTTTCCAGAAACTCCAAAAGTGTTGAAAACTGCTCACCGCTGGCCCGTGCTCTTGAATTCATTTTTAGGGTTCCGTACCTCACAGCAAAAAAAGGAACCCTTATAGGATCACTTTGTTGTCCGTCTGTCAACCCTCTTTTCTCAGGAACGAGTTGAAATTGACATAAAATACTCAAGTCCGTAACCTCTTGAACCCGTGATATAAATTAAACTTCTAAGTCAACGCACTCAAAAGTTACAGCCGTTTATGTCCGAAAATTTTGAAATTTCCAAGGGAATCGCATGCACCCAAAACCTATAGGGTACTTCCCGTAGAACTAGAATCATGAAATTTGGTGAGCAGCATGGTCATATAGCACAAGTAAAGGGAAAAATCCGAAAAACATAAATTTTTAATAAATTCACAAAACAATTACTTTTAATGCTCGCCATGGACCAAAACCTATAGGTTACTTCCCGTAGATCTAGAATTATGAAATTTGGCAAAAAGCAAGGCCTTATACCACAAATATAGGAAAAAATCTGAAAACAGTAAATTTATAGTTTATTCACAAAGGTCAATGTGGGCAAGTCCGGCATAGTTTTCTATAATTGAATTTCAATCGAACTTTATGAATCGAGGTTTTCTTAAGTAACTTGAGTAGTTGGAAAGTATTGTTTACATATTCATCTATCTTTAATGGCCTAGAAAAAAAGTTAAATGTAACAATCTTATGTATGAACTATTATTAAAAAAAAATAACTCGGCATGTAGACGGACTTCCTAAGCAGTTTGGGGTAAGTCCGTCTAGCTAGTAGCAATAAAATCGTAATTTGTAAGCCGATATTTATGAAAACAATATCCAGCAAGGATGCCAAAGAGCTGTTGAAATATGTGTTTTAATTGTTTTTCTGTAAGGTATACTTTTGAACAAAAATAAAATTATTTCCATTATGGGCAAGACCGGCATATCTTTGGCGACGACGTACTTTTAGGGGCTGTAAACATTTTTTGAGATTCGAGCCCGTATTGGAGCAGGAATTAGCTTAATCTATTAAAATAATCATAAGAAAACAGATCTGTCTAATTGTTTTGCGTTAATTCTATGTTTTTTTTTTATTCGCAATGAATGCACTATATTTATACTTAGGTTTAATGGCACCGTGTGACGCATTTTTCAAATGAGTAGTATCCACTAATACTACTAGCATAAGTATAAACAATAACAGGGTATTATCGAATCTTCTTTCACCGGGTCCCAAATGCCGCCATATATATACCTACTTCCCCCCTTCACGTCGTTACGCCCCTCTGCCGTCCAGGCGTGTTGCCAGGGTTGCTTACTGTTAAATATTGCTTTCGTCTAAAGATAATATCGCTAAAACAACTAAAATAACAGTGCGACTGAGTATCACTTAGAACATGTAGGCTAATATCTTGACCTTGAGGCCGTTCGGAGCGGGAGTTTCGATACTACCTTGTCATTGTTTATACTTATGCTACTAGCAACAATGAACATAAAATTATCATCTAAAACAAAATAGCTAAAAAAACTACGTAAAATATGTTGTATTTTAGTAAAATAGATTTTGATAAGAAAAAAATTTACCGTAGGTAGCCCGTAGGCAAACTACACCATCCCCTCAGAGGGCCGTAAGACATTTTAAGTTTTGTAATAGGACATCACTAAAATTATATCAAACTCTATTTTATAACTTATTAAAAATCACAAAGATACAAAAAAAAAAATCAAGGTAAGTGGTTATTTTTTTACATACAATCAGCTAAGGCCACATACGTTGAGTTAGGACGCAATCAAAAATACACATTTATATCAAATTAAAATAGTTTCTAAATCAAAAATAGATAGAGTCTGTATCGTTAGACAATACTAATTCTTTGGGATTGCTTGGATTTTGACTCAAACTAATATTTTTTACAATAGATAAGCTTGGTACAATATCACTGTCTTTTTTTGTTTATAAACTTTAAAGGTTTTTTGACAGTCTTATAAAAGCTTATCGCATAATATATTTCATCTTCACCAGATTTCACTTCTTCTACATAGCCTACATAATATGTCCAATTTTTCCGGATAAAGTATCGTACGAATACAGTGTCGTTGACGTTATAATCATGTAGTTTAGTTATTTCTGAAGTTACGTTATTTGAATTGGTTCCATTCTTATAGTTTTCTTTTCCATTAAAATTTTCTTTTGCACTCTCTTTGACTCTCTCTCTCTCTTCCCAGCTAGTTATCCCATATGGTGGTGGGGTCAGCTCTCCTTATAGATTTCCTCCACTTCGCTCTATCCTCGACGTCGTCTTCGGAAACTTGACACTCTCTCATATCCTTTAACACTACATCCTTCCATCGTGTCTTGGGTCTCCCTCTGGACCTTCGCCCGGAGATGGAAAGCTGTAGTGCTAAATTCCCTACATAATCAGGCGGTCTTCTCTTCACGTGCCCATACCATCGCAGCCTACTCTCCTGCATTTTGTCGGCGATGTCGCGCACGCCCAGGCTTCCTCGCACGTACTCGTTACGAATTTTGTCGAGCCTGGTGACGCCACACATCCATCTCAGCATCTTCATTTCGGCGACTTGGATGGTATGCACGTTCTTTTGCGTTACGGCCCAAGTTTCACTGCCGTACATTAAGACTGGTCTTATGATAGATTTATAAATAAGACCTTTGAGTTTAACTGGCATTCTTCTGTCGCAGGTAACACCCGTCACTTCTCGCCATTTAAGCCACGCTGCGGCTATTCGATGCTGAATATTACATTCCACGTTCCCTGAGTTGTGGATCATACTACCCAGATACTTATATTGATCGCAAAAGGTGACCAACTGCCCATCGATGTTGATCGGGCTGTTGTTGTTTGGGTCTGACTCGTTGAGTGTCATGAACTGGGTCTTTGTAATACTCAGCGTTAGGCCACCGGTCTGTAACTGGTTTTTCCACGCCAAAAGTGCGTCTTGTAACTCAATACGGCTCTCAGTGCAAACGGCTACATCGTCGGCGTATATGAAAGTCCACGATGCTAAACACACAAAGGGGTGTCATTAAGGGCAGGTTAACTTTATTCGAAAAATAATGCTATATATAATACAGCAGATGTGTGATGATATCGAGTTGAAGCTACAGCTCGAATATAGGGAATCATTTGAGGACCAGTACTTTAGTATCATGTCTATAGCTAAATGTTTATTAGATGTAGTAGATATGAAGGGTAATAACGAGTCTAAATGTACACATGCGCAAAATAAGCTAATTGGCATGAAACTTCCAGATATCAAGCTACCCTCATTTGATGGTTCCTACGATCGCTTGAGTACAAAAATTCGTATCTGACTGATTCACAAGCGAAGCGATTTAGATTCAATTCAGAAATTTCATTATTTAAAATCTTCGCTTAGCGGCTCAGCCCTTCAAGTTATTAGCGCTTTAGAGTTTACAGCAGCTAATTACTCCCACGCATGGGATTTATTAGAGGATAGGTACCAAAATAATCGATTGCTTATTCACAATCATGTGAAGTCTTTGTTTAACCATCGGTTAATAAAGAATCTCCGATGCTTATCAGAGAGTTGATTGATGTCGTATTACGTAATATACGTGCGCTTAATTCGTTAGGTGAACCCACGGAAGGGTGGGACACTCTCATTAATTATATTATTGTGTCCAAGCTTGATTCGAGTACTGAGCGTGAATGGGAGAACTACAAGGGTTCCGTCTCTTATGATTCGCATAAGGGTAAAGTAAAACTAAACGATTTGTTAGACTTTTTACGGAATCGAGCAGACATGCTCGATATGATTCAAAGTAATCATTCGAAACCCACTCACACTCAGAACAAGCCTAATTCGTCTACTAATAAAAAATCGAATAATAATTCGCAAGTTCAACAATCACACAGTTTCGTGTCCACGCGTAATAACGGCAGTAAGTCAGTTAAATCAACACGAGCCTGTGTGGTGTGCGGTGGTAACCACCCATTGTATACGTGTATTAATTTTCTTAATGTTACTATTCAGGAAATAATTAAGTTAGTCGAAGAAAATAAACTTTGTCGTAATTGTTTGCGTGTGTAAGATATTGTAATTTATTTAATAATTAATATATAATATAACAAGTATATATAGTGGTAAACAATAAGGTTTCAAAAGATATTCAAAACTAAAATGTAACAGGCCTGATTTCCTACTTGTTTTCCCCGCTCAAATTCAAATTCTAGGACAAATCAGTTTCATTTAATAATTAAACTATTTCATATTGCATTATATTGAATATACTAGGTATCTTAAATGTTAATTTATATTTAAGAACATTTGTCATGGATATTATAGCATATTAGAAGATATTTCAATGTATTTAGTTGTGAAATGTTATAACAAACCATTTTGCCGATGTTTGACGGAATGGCTCAAGGTATAACGACAGCCAACGGTTCGTTGAACTAAACATATTTAATAAAGATGGTGGGCTGGCTCTGACACTCTTTGATGGCCCTGTAAGCTGAAAGCATCTCTCATTATGGTAAGATATTTTACATTGTAGAACCTTTTTCTAGATATTGTGTCCTAGTTTGTTTTAGCATTGAAATTATTGAAGGTCAAGATTAAATTATAAGGTTATCTATTCTTTTATAATGTTTCTATTCATATGATCTAGGTAATGCTTTTGTTTTAATAACGAACATTGTAAGTATTAGACACTTAAATGTGAATTATAAATGTGCTGGTGGTTTCTTTTTCACTTCTTCCACTAGTGGACAAAAGATTGAAGTGAAGAGAATTTCAATAACACTTTATTTCTTATTTGATAGTAATTGATGGGTAAACTTGTCTATGTTTTTATCTTGTGAGCCTAAAGGAATAAAGTTATTGACTTCTGAGTTCTGATTTCATTATTTCCGATTCCTAAATTGTGAGGTTGCATTGTAAGGTAGGTATTCCATGATTCTATCGAAATAAGATCATTTTATAGGTAGGTAAAGGCCATGAATCTATCATCAGAAGTGGGATAGCCTGGAACTGTTTCAAAATTCTAATACATTCTTGTACAAGTTCCAGACTGGATCCCGCAGCAGACCTTCGAGTACGAAGGTCTGCTCAAGGCGATTTCTGACTGTGCGACGACTGACGCTGTGTCTTCCAATCTGCGACAAGATGGTGACGTGATGCTACCAATGTCCGATCCCACGACGACGGCGCTACTATTTGGTGCGACCACATTGAGATGCTCATCAACGAAATTTGGACAAAGGAGCAGCGTGGCAGTAACAAAGTTTCTTAAGGGTTCGTAAACTTGGTACGACCACGTGGAATCCTAACGTTGGACGATACTAACGGAATTTCTTTAAAGCAAAAAACTTTTATTGTTTCCTAAAAAGAAACCTGTTCAATAAGTTGGTTTCATGTTCTATTTTCAAATTAGTAAAAACCTACACAACACTAAAGAAACATGAAACAAAATTTGCCACTTCTAGTAACGTTTGATCCATGTTTCTTGCTAACCAGCCTATTGTTCGGGAATTCGAGTTGTTGACTTTATTTCTAACTACCGGCAGTTAATAATTTTTGAAGCTTTTTTTACTTCTGTAGGATTTGCCCAACTAAAATGTTAAATACTCATTGTTATAAGTGTCTCTGTAAGTGAATTCACCTAATTCTTAAGAGAAATCTGCAGAAAACAGCTGCGAGTAAGCGAAAAAAGAAACGCAGATTATTCCGTTATAATATAAAGTACCTACCTAACTTTTTGCTAAAATTCAGTTTGTAGATATACTATGAACCTGATTCATTTTTAAGTAGTTAGTGAACGTCACACGAACACACAATTGATTTGACCTCGCCTCGTAAATTTTTGTATGGGCTTATGTGAGCCAACATGTGCGTACCCAAATGGTTATTCAATGTGTTTACAAGGTAAGTTATAGAAATAAATTGGAACTTGTATCTATTTACAATTAAAACAATTGAGCTAAGTGCTGACTGTTGCAAACAATCTACAGGAATCTAAAGTAAAAGGCTTTTCACATGGTCACTAATATTACTATTGATGATTGGACGGTAATTAAAAGAACAAAAGAAGAAAAAAAATTGTGCAAAGGAATTTCAGTGGGTCTGAAACAAAATATATTTAATGTTATACCTATTTAAAATTAAACTAAAATAAAATGAAATAAAATTAAATTTAATGAAAGAAATTATACGTATTTAATTAGATTAAATGGAATTAAATAAAATGATATTAAATGAAATTAAATGAAATTAAATGAAGTTAAATTAAATTAAATTCAATTCAATTAAATTAAAGGCAATTAAATGATATTAAATGAAATTAAATTAAATTAAATGAAATTAAATCAAAGCCAATTAAATGAAATTAAATAACATGAAGTTAAATTAAATTAAAATAATGCACATACATTTCATTACACTGGCCAATTCACACATCATCTAGCAATATTTTGTACTATGCTCAATTATGGGGACACTGTCAAAATAAACATATTTGCATAAAAAAATATAATTTGAAGGCCAATTCAATAAATTAGTGAGCTATTTTAATTTGATCAAAATAGTTTTATTTTTGTGTAGTCAGCTTGGCCGAGCGATTTGTGGAAGGTTCAGTAACCAATAAATACAACCATACGAAATAATTATCCTGGATTTACCCCACTCTGATTACTTTTTATATGGAAGTTGAGGCTAATAAACATACCTACTGGGTAGAATAAATGACGTACTTGATGATACTCGCCTAGATCCGCAGATAGATGCTCGATCTGTTACGGATGATGTACATAAATAGGTACCTACCATTATCTTAGACTAAGTTATTAGTTTTAGTTAGTCTTAATTATTAAACATTTATGTGTCCTTATGACAAAAAGGTTGGTTTTAAGTAGGTACCTATGTTGAAAGTGATAATAAGAATTGAGAATAAAAAGAAAATAAAACTCAGTAAATTTTAATAAAACGAAAACAAAAATACGAAATAAATTCCGCTGGCGATCGTTGACTTGGTCTATCGATCAGAGGAATACGAGGACAAAATTACTGGATTCGAAATAAAAATAGTTCCTCCCGCTAGTCGACCGTACACTTAGCGTATACTTTGGATATTGATAGCGGGTATAGCGAGTATGTGGCCGAGGTATACGGTAAGAGGAAAACATAAAATGCTTAATGAATTAGGTCCTTCCGCTGGCGGCCCACGGACTTGATGTATACTTTGGATATTAGCAGCGGGTATAGCGAGTATACATGTCGAGGTCCCTCGGTCAGAGGAAAACAGACTTGTGACTTCACTTTCTACGACTAACTTTTAATATAACTATACAGATATAATGATGCGTGTCCAGATGTTGGACTATAAAATAAATGAAAAATACTAATAAATAACTTTGAAAAATAAAATCAATGAAGGTACCTACATAATAATGTGCTTGATGGTTCTGTTTCCTTTAGATATAAGTAGTTTAATAAGAATTAAAATAAGAAACATTTACAAAATGTGTAGGTACTAACATAGTTGGTCTTGTGAACTACTTGTAAATTGTTCAACAGGTTGTCTTCTCATAAAATAATAGCATTATTATTAACATTCATCAATAAACTTGAAATTAGAAAATGTGTAATCAAACGTAAAAATTACATGCTTCGAGAACGAAGCATTTGTCAGAATGGCAGTGTAAGATATTGTAATTTATTTAATAATTAATATATAATATAACAAGTATATATAGTGGTAAACAATAAGGTTTCAAAAGATATTCAAAACTAAAATGTAACAGGCCTGATTTCCTACTTGTTTTCCCCGCTCAAATTCAAATTCTAGGACAAATCAGTTTCATTTAATAATTAAACTATTTCATATTGCATTATATTGAATATACTAGGTATCTTAAATGTTAATTTATATTTAAGAACATTTGTCATGGATATTATAGCATATTAGAAGATATTTCAATGTATTTAGTTGTGAAATGTTATAACAAACCATTTTGCCGATGTTTGACGGAATGGCTCAAGGTATAACGACAGCCAACGGTTCGTTGAACTAAACATATTTAATAAAGATGGTGGGCTGGCTCTGACACTCTTTGATGGCCCTGTAAGCTGAAAGCATCTCTCATTATGGTAAGATATTTTACATTGTAGAACCTTTTTCTAGATATTGTGTCCTAGTTTGTTTTAGCATTGAAATTATTGAAGGTCAAGATTAAATTATAAGGTTATCTATTCTTTTATAATGTTTCTATTCATATGATCTAGGTAATGCTTTTGTTTTAATAACGAACATTGTAAGTATTAGACACTTAAATGTGAATTATAAATGTGCTGGTGGTTTCTTTTTCACTTCTTCCACTAGTGGACAAAAGATTGAAGTGAAGAGAATTTCAATAACACTTTATTTCTTATTTGATAGTAATTGATGGGTAAACTTGTCTATGTTTTTATCTTGTGAGCCTAAAGGAATAAAGTTATTGACTTCTGAGTTCTGATTTCATTATTTCCGATTCCTAAATTGTGAGGTTGCATTGTAAGGTAGGTATTCCATGATTCTATCGAAATAAGATCATTTTATAGGTAGGTAAAGGCCATGAATCTATCACGTGCAGGTCACTCGAGCTCAGAATGCATGTTCGGGCCATGCAAACTGTGTGAGAAAAAGCATAATAGCTTGTTACATATCGTAGGTAACAACAAAGCATCTACCCCGGCTTCGTCAGAGGCGCGTGCGCATGATTCACAGCCAGCTGATAAGAACCCGGTGTCGATCGCATCTTGTGCAGTCAATTCTTTACATGCGAAAAATGAACCGTCTGTTCAATTACCGCAAGTTTTATTGTCCACTGCACTTATCGAAGTCAGGGATAATAATAACGAATACCATACGGCCAGAGTTCTGTTAGATAGCGGTAGTCAAAATTGCTTTATATACGATCGAAAATATTTATTTTCGATTGATAGGTATTTACCTACAATACACAATTAAGATGCTTTGTTCTGCCAAGCATCACGGCGAATATACCATCTACTTAGGTCGATTATAATTCACTATCTATTCCAGATAACGTTTGTCTTGCAGATCTATCGTTTAACGTGCCGTCTGAAATTGATTTACTGATAGGCGCGGACGTATTCTGGGACTTATTGGATGGGGAAAGAATTCGACTTTCCAACGGGCCGTATTTACAAAGTTCAAAACTAGGGTGGTTTATTTCGGGTCCTATTCAAAGTAAAGTTCATGTACCCAGTCTTGTTCATTATAATTTTGTACAGTCATCTGCAATCGATACACAATTGCGTAAATTTTGGGAACTCGAAGAAGTTGGAATGCCTTGTTCTGTTCCCACTGATGAGGAACGTATGTGCGAGGAATATTTTGTCAGCACTACGAAACGCGATAGTGACGGTAGATTCTCGGTGCGCATGCCATTGAAGGAGTCGGCTGACGTACTCGGTGACCCATACGAAAAAGCGAAATCTCGTTTCTTATCATTGGAACGCAAATTAGATCGATTACAATCATACAAAAAGATGTATTGTGATTTTATGCGTGAGTACATTGATTTAGGGCACATGTCGCTTATCGACGATCACGATCATTCAATAATTATTTTGCATCAATTGGAAGGTCAAGCGATAGTGCGTGTGGCCGGCCGGTGCACTTACCTTCGACTAATTCGATGTACCTCCGACCGGTATGCGAACGAGAAATCAACAATGTTATAAGCTCAATGAGTAGCAAATACAGTTACGGAGCTGATGAAATTCCGCCAATCCTCATTAAAAAATGTAAATCTGTCCTTATTAAGCCTTTAACACAGCTTGTCAACCAATCGTTTTTGGAAGGCACTTTCCCGAATCTGCTAAAAATAGCAAAAATAAGACCTATTGCGAAAAAGGGTGGACAAGCGGGAAGCCTAAGTAGCTATAGACCCATAGCACTGTTACCTACCGTTTCAAAGATTTTTGAAAAAACCATGGCAAACCGCGTAAACAATTTCCTCGAAAAATACAGTACCTTCGACGAGAACCAATACGGTTTTAGAATAAATAGATCAACTACACTAGCGACCTATAACTTCGTGCAAAACATTTATGACATAATTAACGAGAAGACATACGGAATCGGGCTATTTCTTGACATGACAAAAGCATACGACAAAGTAAATCACAAAATGCTTCTTCAAAAGTTGTACGGTGTTGGAATTAGAGGAGTTGCACATAAGTGGTTTAAATCGTACCTACATGATGGGAAACAGTTTGTACAGCTAGACCACTACAACATTGACACTCGCGAAACAACTAAGGTAATATCCAATATCCTGATAACAAACGCATCTATACCACAAGGAAGTGTACTCGGATGTACCCTCTTTTTGATTTATATAAATGACTTGCCAAAATGTATTCCTACGACATGCACACTCTTTGCTGACGACGTGTCGCTACTTTTCAGCAGCACACTGCACATTGACATTACTTATATTAAAGAATCATTCAACCTATGCGAACAATGGCTCAGAGAACATAATTTAGAAATAAACTACAGTAAAACTAAAATAGTTCAATTTAGAACATGCCAAAAAACACCATTAGACTTAAATACACTTACTAAAACCATGAATATTGACGAGCAAAGCGATTTCACCCTTTTAGGAATAATCCTAGACACAAATTTAAATTGGAAAAAACAAATTGAAGCTACTAAAACCAAACTATCGAGATTTGTATACGCGCTAAGTATCTTTAAATCTAACACAAACTACCAAACTGCCCTAACTGCCTACTATGCCCATGGCTATTCAGCTTTTAACTACGGAATTATACTATGGAGTGACAGCACGGACTTTGAGCAACTTTTTATAACGCAAAAAAAACTAATACGCATTCTTGTAAATATTCCTCCGCGAGAAAGCTGCAAGCCACACTTTATCCAGAAGAAGATACTTAGCTTGCCCTGCATCTATATATTACAAGCGGCAATGTTTGTTAGGAAAAATAAAAAATATTTCAAAACAAAACAAGAACTAGACAATAAATATAACAGACGAAATAAAAATAAAATAACACTCCCCGAAACAACCCTAACAACGGTTAGTAAAAGACCCAAATTTAGATTAATAAAAATATTTAACCAACTACCTGAAAACCTAAAGTGCGAACTAAAAGATAATATTTTTATGAAACACCTGAAAATTATTTTATTACAAAAATGCTACTATTCAATTAACGAATTTTTCTCCGATGATAGTTTAAAACAAATAACCAAAAGTGTACTAGCTGACCTACTATCACCTATAGATTAAGTTAGTAAGTAAGTACCTAAGAACTAATCACAACATAGACCTATTTTATTTAAAATTATTTGACGTTGTAAATACCTATGCCATTAACAATTAGTACCTACACAATAAGCATGCCTACCTTTTATGACAATTTTCTATTACTTACCTAGACATAGATTAAATTTATATACTTAACCAAAATACCTACCTAATTGTAGCGCCCTGACAGGGTTTTTATGCATTGTGTACATACCCACTAAGACCTACACCTAAGAAAAACATCTGTATGCATAAAATGACAATAAATTATATGAATATGAATATGGTAAGCCGTGCTATTTTCTTCCCCATCATGGGGTGTTCCGTGAACACAGTCTAACTACGAAACTACGTGTAGTATTTGATGCGAGCGCCACTACGACTTCGAATAAGTCTTTAAACGATATACAGCTAACTAGCCCTCCGCTTCAAAATGATATATTTTCAATACTACTCAGGTTTCGACAACATAGGTACGTAGCCTGCGCTGACGTTGAGAAGATGTTCCGACAAATCAGCGCAGACTGCAACTTATACTGTAGCGCGAAAATTCGTCCGAAAATTTAAGTACCTATCAACTGAATACGGTTACTTATGGAGCGGCATCAGCGCCGTACTTAAGTATGCGATGCGATGTATTAAACAACTTGCAAAAGAATGTGACGCTGACGTCATCAATTCGTAATCAATTCGTAGATGATTTAATAACGGGTCACGATGACCCTTCGATTTTGTCAGACATTTGTGAAAAAATAGCTAAAGTTCTTAAATCGGGCTGTTTCCCGTTACGAAAATGGACTTTCAATCATGACGTAAACACGAGTACATCTAAAGAGTTAGGTATTGGAGACAATTGTCAGAATAAAACTCTCGGGTTAGGATGGCAACTTGATACCGATGAACTTCATTTCACGACCCACGTAAACAATCAATCTATAGTCACAAAGCGGAGCATGCCTTTTCGATTCCCCCCCCCCCCCCCGGATGTGCACGGCACTAAAGAGCTCCGTATATTTTTAATTGTTATAATTTCAAAATGACGCAAAAAGCGCTAGAAATTGCAGTCCGCGATCTTCAGAAGGTGATATGTGACCTAAACAAAAGGATAGCCGTGCTGGAGACTAAAATAGATTACCAAAGTCGGATTATTACCCAGCAAAGCGCAGTAGCACTGAACACAATGGCGGAAACAACACAGCAGCCGGTGAGTCAAAATACACAAGATCCACTAACACCTGTCGTCGATCAGATCCAGCTCACAACACCAACCACTGCAATCATGCGCCCGCAACGACTAGCGCGAATCAAGGCTGCTGAGAAAAAAGTAAGTAGCACTGCGCCAAAAAAATCAGCTGCTACATCAAAACAAAATCAAAGTCCACATCCACAATCTCTGCCTATGACACTGACAGACCACGACAGCAAACGGAATGAATCGATCGTGTCGTCACTACCATCGCAGGCGCAAGCGCAGATACGGCCGCAGCCGAACAACTCCCGAAACCAGCCGAATGACACGGGTCGCACGTCAAAGGGTGAGCTGGGTAAGGTTAACACCGCGGGCGATGCAGCGCATGAGATTGTTGATAAATGGCAAGTAGTTAGAAGACAATCACGGAGGAATAACCAAGCACAGCCCATTACAATTGGAGCGGGGAAAGAATGCGATGAACTGCAACCTATTGAGAGAGTAAAGTATATTCAGGCCTGGTCTTTCAGACCCGAAACAACAGCCGAGAAAGTCACATACTTTCTTAATAGTCTTAAAAAAGCAGAATATTACGTAAAAAAGCGTGTTATCAAAACCGATTTACATGCGTCATTCCTTATTGGAATACCGGAAAGTACGTACGATGAAGTTACGAGTGCAGACTTATGGCCACCCGGTGTTCACTTTGTGCCCTGGATCCCCTTTCGCCCGCGTCCCCGCCACTGGCGGGGGCCCGAGCGCGACCGACCCACTCCGAAGGCATAAAGTCCTGCACCCGAATGCACCCGAAGAGCGAGATAGCCGCTGCAGCCGAGTGCAGCCGTACTTCAATAAGTCGCTAACTTCACGTCGTAGCGACTTAGTAATTTGTCACCAAAATATTAGAGCCCTAAAAGGAAAAACTAGACGTCTGGAAGTTATGTTGGAGACAATTTTAAAATGTGATGTTTTATGTTTAACTGAACATTGGCTTCAAGACTTCGAACTAAGCTGTATTCATTTATATAACTATAGTCTGAGTAGTCACTACTGTAGAACTAATATTGAGCACAGAGGTGCATGTATTTATGTAAATAATAGACACAAATTTAAGGAATTTGTTTTAAATATTTCAATACAACAAGTATGCGAGATTGCTGCTGTAGAATTAATTGACTTTAACACAATTGTTGTTTGTGTTTACAGATCAAACCAGACGAAAACATCCGATTTCTTTCCGATTTTTGAAGCTTTATTTGATTTATTAAATAAATCTGACAAGGATTGCATCGTGGTGGGTGATTTCAACATTAATTGGCTATGTCCTTTGAATAGTGACCTAAAAAAACTAATCGACATAATTAACACCAGGAATTTCTTTAATATTGTAGATTTTCCAACAAGGGTGGCTTCCGAATCTAATACTTGCTTAGATCACATTTATGTTAATAATGAACTCGCTAGGTCCGGAATGGTAAGTGCGACACCCTTGCATTCGAATCTAAGTGACCACTATGCCGTGCGCGCCGTGATTGAGTGCGAGTCGCCAATCGACGGCTCGACTACCTACCGCGCTAGGTCGTATTCACAGGCCAATACTTACAGTTTTATCGGAGCAATCGATAGTGTAGATTGGATAGCAGTTGCTCAAAAATATGTAAAGTCTACATTAAACGAGCTAACTACAGCAATATTAAATATTATAGTCAACAAAATAGACGCGTGTTTCCCGGTCAAATGTTTTAGACCTCATAGAAAAAACACTTCGTGGATCTCAAATGATATAATTGCTTTAGAATATCTGATCCGAGAAATGAGTGAAATATCACAAAGCTTCCCTGATAACGCAACTTTGTCAAACCAGATCGACGACTTTAAAGATCGCTTTGATAAGGTTTTGCGCAAAGAAAGGTCGAAATATTATTGTGATATAATAGCGAAATCAGGCCATTCCGCTAAGACTATGTGGGATATTGTAAAACTTGAAACTGGCAAAACACGCACGTCTGTAGACTTCATTGAGTCTTTACGGAAACATGACGGGTCAGAGTTCCAGAGCGATAGCGACGCAGTCGACGCAGTAAACACACATTTCGTGAATGCTGCTGCGACGTGTGGCGCGCCCGCTGCCTGCGTGCCGACTGCCATGCGAGCGCTGAGATCTTCAAGCAAGTTGCCGGAAACCTCACTCAGGTTTAAGCTTTTTACACCTGCTGAAGTATTTAAAATAATTCAGGTAGGCGTATCTCATAAAAACACCAAAGATATTTACGATATATCAACGTCACTCCTTCATAAGACCTCCGAGCCATTAGCCTTTATTCTTTTTATTTTATTTAACAGATGTATTAAAGAGGGGGTGTATCCGCAGGTGCTTAAAAGAGTACGAGTTTCACCTCTGTATAAGGGGAAAGGGCGCAAGGAGGATGTGAATAGTTACAGACCCGTGAGTATTATTCCTGCTATCGCGAAAATACTAGAGAATGGTCTTAGTACGCGTCTTCTGGAGTACCTATCGAGTACCGCGTCGTTGTCTGCAAAGCAGTACGCCTACCGGGCCGGAAGGTCGACGACTGATGCTGCTAGGGAAGTAGTCCGGCGCATCCTTGAAGCGCGCGAATGTAAGAACCAAGTAGCTGTCTTGTTTTGTGACTTGTCAAAGGCGTTTGACGTCGCAGATCACGCTCTACTCGTGGAAAAGCTCGCACACTACGGAGTTTGTGGACCAGCTCTTCAGCTGATAGCTAGCTTTCTTACTAATAGAAATCAGGTCGTGACTGGGAGAGCCGGTAAGATCAGATCCCAGGCTCTACCTACCAGCATTGGAGTTCCTCAAGGGTCGTCTCTTTCGAACATCGTCTTTTCTTTACTCATGAACGACCTGCCAGCATGGATCAAGGATGCGCACGTCTTCATGTACGCAGACGATGTGGCGGCAGTAGTAGAGGCTCCAACAGGAGACGCGCTAGAGGCAAGACTCAATACTGTTGCAAGTCAATTGCACCAGTGGTTTAGCTATAATGGCCTCGTCTTAAATGTAACAAAAACTAACTTTATCCACTTCAACCTAGCTGGTCGTCCGTATAGGCCGTTGAATGTGGATATTGATAGTAAGCAGCTAGGCCAGGTCAATGAGACAGTGTTCCTAGGCTTTACCCTGGACAAGACGCTAACTTGGGAGCAACACATTAATACCTTGAGCAAAAAAATAGGTAGAGCCTGCTTTGCTCTATGGCGCCTCTCATCAACTCTAGATAAAAAGATGGTGAGAAGTCTGTACTTCGCCTCTGTCCATAGTCACTTGCAGTACGGAGTGGACCTTTGGGGCTGCGCTGCAGACTGGGAGCGCGCCTTCAGACTGCAAAAGAGGGCAGTACGTGCTGTTGTGCGAGTTTCCCAGAACACATCAGCTAGACCGTACTTCAAGTCCCTGGGTATAATGACTGTTCCTGCCCTTGTTATCTACCAGGCAGCGCTCTATGTCCAAAGCCACCTTGAAGATTACTCTAGATGCGGCGATGGACAGAGATACGACTTCAGGCACGCAAAGAGGCTGAGGACCATTGACCATAAGTTGGCGAAATCCAGAAAGCTGGTACACATGCTCGGCCCTAGTGTGTACAACCGACTGCCACACGAAATCACCAGCGCACCATCGATGCAATCTTATAAGCATAAGCTGAAAAATTGGCTTATTGACATGTGTTTTTATGATGTTAATGAATTAATGACAATGAAAATGAATTGATATTTTGACATTCTTATTTTATTATTATATTATACAATTGTATTGTTTAAAATGTATGATTATTATAATGATATTCTTATGTTATAATTAATCCAATTTTTAATTTATACTGTTACTTTACTATAGTAATTTTAACTAGCTCTACTTACAAATTAAGTAAGTCTATGTACCACATGTACCACTTGTAAGACCTGTAACTATGTTGCCAATAAAGAATCTGAATCTGAATCTGAATCATGATGTCTGGAATTTCACAAATCTATGACCCATTAGGTCTCTTTTCTCCGATAATAATAGTCGCAAAAATTATGCTACAAAAATTGTGGTTGTCAAAAATCGACTGGGATGACGTAGTTCCCATCGATGTGTTAAATGACTGGAATCGATTCATTGAAACCTTGTCACATTTAGGTAGCTTACGCGTACCTCGTTATGTCATGAGACGTACAGAGAACGTACAGACTACCGCGAGTTACACATATTTTGTGACGCCTCACAGAACGCGTACGGAACCTGTGCATATATTCGATCTTATGGCGATAACACACCCGTATCAGTCAAGTTGTTATGTGCGAAAAGTAAAGTAGCACCCGTTAAAACGATATCGACGGGTTCCGGGCTAATTGTACTGGGTGTCTCAAAAGAAAGTTCACATTTGTTTTGGTTATTGCGTGAACGCAACTATTCTGAGGGGCGCGGGGGGAGTGTCAGTCGGTAGCCTGGCTCTTGGGAATTTAGTCGCTATGGAGCGTTTCTCGGGAGCGGACCGTGCGTTGTGCGTACGCGAGTTTTATAAAAACGGTAATTCGGCGACTGTAGCGCGTAGAAAATTCTGCAGCATTCGACATATTCGTCACTTGAATGATGCGCCAACCACTCGACTCATTGCAAAATGGGTCGAGAAGTTTGAAGAGACCGGTTCAACACTGGAAAAAACAAAATCCGGGCGTCCAAGATCTTCGAGAACGGTCGAAAACGTAGACAGTGTCGCCCAGTACTTTTTTGAAGATGGAAGGGGACGCACAGTTACAGTGAATTCAGAGCGTCATGTGGAGATGTTAGACGTTTTCTTCGTGCCTGAGCTGCAGCACTTTCCTTGTTATAACCAAAGAACATGGTTCCAGCAGGACGGAGCCACTTCACACACGTCCAACAGGTCTCTGCCAAGAGTTCGTGAAATTTTTCCTGGCAAATTGATCTCCAGGAGAGGTGACATAAGTTGGCCTCCACGCAGTCCCGATTTGACACCTATGGACTTTTTCCTGTGGGGTTATCTCAAATCTAAAGTTTACGCCAACAAACCGACTTCCCTGGCACAATTAAAAGAAAATATCCGTCACGAAATCGCAGCCATCTCGGAGAATACCTGCAGAGCCGTCATAGCAAATTTTAGTGCTCGAATAAACGAATGCCGTGAACGCAACGGTTTACATTTGGACGATGTCATTTTTAAAAAATAAATTCCCAAACTGTGTATTTTAATATGTAATAAACATTTTTTCAATAAACATCTTACTTTTTTTAAATCGATTTTTTAAATGTGAACTTTCTTTTGAGACACCCTGTATTAAGCGACACTCTGGGCGATATAGACTTTTATACATATTTGGAATCAGCAAATTTTTCTGCGTCGTTTGAGCTGGGTTTGGTGACGATCGGAGCACTTTTTTGTCGCTTAATACAACCGCATTTTTGGGGCCCATTTTGGACTGCAATGTATGAAGCAACACAAAATATTGACAAATTTAGGAACTGTGTACTTAGACCCAATTTCACCATACTATGTTAAGTATTTAATGTCTTGTTAAATCAATTAACGGACTGTTAATGTTACTGAGTGTCCCACCACGCGCTAATGGGTGTTTAACTGGCGTAACAAGACGTTAAATCTAATCACTGGTCTAGAGGTTCGTTAAAATATTAACAAACTGTCAGATAGGAATTTACATACTGTCAATCCATAAACAAAGCTAGACACGGAGAAGTTAATTATGGACGCATTTAATTTTAATTTCGAAAGTGATGTTTTCGATAATTTAGATAGTTTGGACAGAATAGTACGACGTCCAAGAACTTTTAAAGAACGACGTAACTATTTCGAAGAGTACGATGATGTCGATTTTAGCACTCGGTTCCGTTTATCAAAAGAATCTGTCTTGGGTGTTTTGGAATTAATCGAACACAAACTTGAATTCTCATCAGATAGGTAAGTAAATAGCTTACAAGCTCCAAGAAAATGTTATTCTATGTGCCTTTGTATGTATTTTACTGTAATTTTATTGCCAAAGTAAGTAAATAAGCATCCTAACATAACCCCAATTTTGTTCCAGAAATAATTCTATTTCGCCCATAAATCAACTCCTTTTGACGTTAAGATACTACGCAACTGGTTCGCAACAAATAACCGTAGGAGACTATTGTGGAATAAGCAAGTCTACAAGTCACAGGATCATACACAGAGTCACTGCTGCAATAGCCTCACTCAGCCGAAACCATATTAAATTCCCTGATACAGAGGAAGAACGAAAATTGGCGCAGTTGAGTTTTTATAAAATAGCACGCTTTCCGAAGGCTTTGGGTGCTTTAGACTGCACACATGTACGCATTCGTTCACCTGGTGGGGAAAATGCAGAGTATTTTAGAAATCGGAAAGTATACATGTCCTTAAATGTGCAAGTGATTGGCAGTGCAGACCTGGAAATTTTAGATTTGGTAGCAAGGTGGCCCGGTAGCAGTCAAGATCAGACTATTTGGAATGCCTCATACAGAAATGCTGTGTTTGAAAGTGGCCGGTATGGTGATACAGTATTATTGGCTGATAGTGGTTATATGAATCGGCCCTATATCATGATGCCACTAGATAATCCAACAACACCAGAGGAAGTACTCTACAATGAATCTCAAATAAGGAGCAGGAATCCTATTGAACGCCTGTTTGGGGTATGGAAACGTAGATTCCCTGTGCTGGCTGTGGGCATGCAAATACAGTTAAATAGCTGTCTGCCTGTTATCGTTGCTACAGGAGTACTGCATAACCTTTTAATTAAGTTAAAGGAAGAATTACCAGCAGATGACCCTGAACTTGACCTTCCAGCACCATGGGAACAATTGTTATATCAAGGCCATATCAGGGAACAAAGAAGTAATGTTGAAATGACAAGAGACATCAATCCTGTGCGAAGACAGCTAATAAACAATTATTTTAAGAGTTTGCATGCGAGTGCATCACTGGCTACATAATTATGGCATTGCTTTAAATAAGTATTTAGCATTTTCTTAAAGGAAGGACTAACACAATAAATTAAACAAGTAATTTGAAATTTTATTTTATTTATCCCATAAAATTATAATAAACATACCTTACCTTAAAAACCTAAATTAAAATTAAACATTATTCTACACAGTCTTTGGTAACAGAATACAACAATTACAACTAATATATACACTTGTCTATTTCTTAAAAATCTAAGCCAACATTATTCTATTTTAGATTAGGTACTTTACTTATTCATAATCCGCAGCCGGATTTCTAGGCATTAATTTTAATTCTGCTTGTAATTTTGCAGTTTTAATTTTCTCTTGAAGTAACTGCTCTTCCTTTATTTTACCTTCTATTTCTGTGTTTTTTTTTCATTATTTCTAGGATATCCAGCTTAGTTTGCAGCACCTTATCCTGCAAAGAAGTCTTAGGCCTTCTCCTACGAAGCCATGTTGATGGAGTGTCCGCCCTTTCAACAGAAAGTTTATTGGACACTTTCGTTCTTAATGAAGCTGGTGTCCAGCTCTGCCAGACTTTTTTTTCTGTACCCTGAAAAAAAAATGAGTTTTAGCTGCATGAAATATTTCCTCTTGGCAGATAAAATATTAAACAAAAACCTGCATGAAATACTCCTTCTTGGCAGATAAAATATTAAACAAAAACAGTATTCCTAAGTATTTTTAGTATGACTGTGTTGCTGGATCAACTGTCTGATAACATCCGACTAATATGCAAGTCTCTGGATACTCCTTCCAATCCACAATGAATACAGGTGGTAGGTACCTACCTCTGGTGGTTTGTTTTCATCGGCAAACTCAGATATTTGAGATTGTCCAGGGACACAAATATCTGCAATGTTATTCTGAAACAAATAAAAATACATATATTTTACAGTCAATAATTACAAGCTAGTGGCATTATTAGTCATTTCATTGATCACATCACATCTTTCATTGAATTAAGCTACACATTATGAAAAAATAACCCCTAATTAGATGTCCGATAACCAACATAAAATGTTAGTTATTATTTGACATCTCAATTAATGATGTCAACAATACATTTTAGTAGAAGATAGGCGAAACTTACCTGTGTTTCAATCACTTCTATTGTTTCTAAATTAGATGATAATCCTTGGTCTAGAAACTGGACATCGGAATCATAGGGATTATCTAATCCGTCTAATGTTGGACCAAGTAGAATCTCCACTTGTCCTTGGCACGGTCCAAGCGGTGGAACATCAGGCTTTCCTCCTCCTGCAAAGAAAAACGAAAGCACCCGTGTGTTACCTATGTCATATTATAATAGTACTAGGATTATAAAGCTACATGTAATAGGCAATAGATACCTCTAAGTACTTACCTACGTATCAAAATAAAAATGCTAGTTCGTACCTGTTAGGAAGACTTGTTTCTTTGTCGCTGCACGATCCTTCCTCGTGGTTCTTTTGATATTGTCCCAGCACGTTTTGAGCTGATCCGTGTGGCGAACACAGAAAGAACTCGTGGAATTAAACTCTTCCGTCAACTTTCGCCATCCTTCGTTTTTCAAGGCAGAGGTTACTGCGTCAGTATTTTTATTTTCCACGACATCCTTGTGTTTTGTAATTAACCGAATTAATAATTCCTTCTCATCAGTACAGAAATTCGGTCAGCGAGTTTTCTTAGACATTGTGAAATAAATTCAACTTCAACTGATGAACAGATTCTCGCTCGGGTGAATTTGAAAATAATACCACGGACATGAAATGAATGTTTGACGACGACGCTAAACAACTAAACAAAACAAAACACCAAGTAAAATGAAAAGCAGCCCGGTTGCATTATAATCCTACCGAGTAAACGTTATTCGTTAATATGTCGCGTAGCCAAAAAAGTGACGTACTATACGACTAGGAGAAAGAGGCAATTTTGTGCATTGATTGAAATGTCAAATACGGACATTTCGATTTGGTCGTTTTAGAATTAGAGCGAATGATTCGCGATTCATTCATTTAACATGGGATTTGCTAATGACTTGTTAAGTTTTCTCCGTAGGACGCAAATTATTTTAACAGCCTTGTCATGTTTAAACACCCATTAGCTAATGCCTAATTAAGAGTTAACAAACATAGCATGGTGAAATTGGGTCTTAAGCTCACTACCAAATACCAGACAGTCGTTTAAACTTTTTTCCTGGAGCAACAGTTCACAGGTAACGTATGTACGTTAAAGCATTTAGCCTGACCTTGTAAATATATATCATATAATTAGCCTCTTTGTTAAATTCTTATTCAGTGTCGCTTAATACAATTAGCTTTATCTTATAAATATACAAGAATGTCGTTTAATACATTTAGCCTCTTTGTCAGATTCATACCCAGTGTCGGTCCATACATTTAGCTCTGTACATGAAATGTTAGATGTTGTCACTTCAACCATTTAGCTTGCAGTAATGTCGCATGAACTAATTTAGGATTTCAACAGTAAACATTTAAAGATTATGGTTAAACCTATTTTTCTTATTCAATATTTGATTTTCAGTGTCGTTTCAGTTATAATAAAAGTTCTAGTACTTCAAACAGTGGTCGGCATAATGTATCTTTCCGTGCTTGAATGTTCTGCAATCAAAGTTACACCATCTGTAACTTTGATTGCAGAACAATAATAATGATTATTATAAATATTCACCGTTTATTTACCAATTTTTCATCACTCTCTGTCAATTGTCGACGAGTGTAGACTTGATATGAAAAAAGATGTTCACTGCTTTCACTGCAGAAATTCTACTTATAAAACACTAACTTGTGCCTGCGGATTTGAACGCCCCTTTGAGTTAAAAAATAGCATATTAAGTAATAACAATGTAATTCGCATTAATGTGGTCCATCATGGTTTATGTTTTGTATGTTTATTTATTTTTTCTGTGTCTGTTTCTTTTACTTTTCTATTTCCATATAAGTGTCATGTATAAAATTTATTTTACTTTATCACCTGAGTCATTGACTCGCAGCTGTGTTGTTGCCTTCTTTAAAATTCTACTAAATAGGTAATTTATGTTAAGTAGTTGGACACCAAACTTCATTGTAAAGAGTGTGTCCATAGCCAGTGACGCGCTCTACGCTAAGGTGCCACGGAAGACCAGCACTGCAGAAAATGTTTGAGACATTTTTGGTCGCGATTTTGGTGATCTTAATTATTTATAAGTAGAATAACTGAACTCGAAATTTTGCTGGTTAAAAAATAACTCCTAATTTAACAGGTCAACTAATTTTATTTAAATAAATTTAATAATTATCCTAACTTTTTTTCAGTATGACACCTAATAATGGAAACAGAACGACGGAAATTATTTAATAAGAAAATTAAAAATTGGTTAGAACCTGAAACACCAGAAAAAGTAAAAAGAAAGAAAACGTTTGAGCAAAATAAAAACAAAGGTGATTGTACCAGTCTGCGACCAAAAACATCTTTAAAAACATGCCTAAAAGAGTCTCAAAGTTTTGATTTAACTATATTTGTTTGAGACAGTTTAAAAATACACTCGAGAGCAATGAATCCGGGTCACTCAAAGAATCCAAAAAATCTCGGAAAGTAAGAATGCTAGGTTAATGCAATAAATTGTATTTAATAGACAATTTAATACTCCTTAAATGAAAGTATTAAAACTTCTTAGTTATTGTAAAGTTATATCATAAAAAAATCAAATTTGAAAAGGGAACACTGTCGAAGATGGAACTACGAAATTACAGGATTTGTTTTTGCTTTTGTTTGTAATCTGTCATTTATGTTGGTACATAAACCAGGTTGATAGTGCTCAATATTCATTATTCAAGCTGAAATCATGTCGCTTACACTTGAAGAATGCACCAGAATACTTACATTGGTGGAAACCGGCCGGAGTCAGCGCGATACAGCCAGGACTGTCGGTGTGTCGCTGTCAACAGTACAAAGAGTTCTCCGACGTTACGAAGAAACTGGTTCTAACCTACGCAGACCAGGAACGGGCAGAACTAGGTGTACCACAGCACGAGAAGACCGATACTTGGTGAACACCATGCTTCGAAATCGCTTTCTCACAGGAACTGAACTCACAAATCAGTTTCGACGCCTCGGAGGAAGTAACCCAAGTGCATGGACAGTAAGACGTCGGCTTGCTGAATCTAACTTAAAACCCCTTAGACCTGCAAACGGCCCTAAACTGGAGCGTGGCCATCGTATTTCAAGACTAAGATATGCCCAGAACCACGTAAATTGGAGTATTGAAGATTGGTCGAAAGTTATGTTCTCCGACGAATCAAAATTTATGCTCTACAAGCACGATGGAAGACACAGAGTGTATAGAAGACCAGGGGAAAGATTCAAGCAAGCATGCATCGAAGAAAAAGTAGCCTACGGTGGTGGGTCTGTACTTGTGTGGGCCGGAATTTCCTCTGAAAGTCGCACAGAGCTGGTGATCATAGAAAACGGCTCTTTAACTAGCGTAAGATATGTGGAAGAAATCCTCAACGAACACGTTGGTCCATTTATGGTCAATTTGGGTGAGGATGCTATATTTATGCATGACAATGCCCGACCTCATACAGGTAGGATTGTGAATGACTACCTTCAAGAGATGAACATTACTTGTATGGAGTGGCCAGCGCGCAGCCCGGATATCAACCCGATCGAGCATGCTTGGGACGAGCTAGGGAGATGCGTAAAACAACGAAACCCTCCCCCAATCACGCTTCCTGAGCTCAAAATTGCTCTCACAGAGGAATGGGAGAATATTGCCCAAAATCGTATAAGGAACTTGGTGTACAGCATGCCAAACCGCGTAAACGCAGTAATGGAAGCACGAGGAGGTAATACGAAGTATTGAAATTCAAGAAAATCGTCATAAAGTTCAAAAATTTCATGTTTCCTATTTTTGTTTTAACCCTTAATTCGACATTGTGTAGTATACGTCCCGTTGAATGAAAAAAAATCTACATAAAAAAATAGACCATATATGTCAAACCTAAGTGCTATAAGAGCATCCTTAACTATCTACCGACGTTGTCAAAAATCATCAAGGCCTACACAACGACGGGACGTGAGCAGTCGCCGGAGAGATGGCGGGGAGGAAGGACGCGCTGCGCGGGCTCTCGGTAAGTTGTATTTCATTAATTGCTTCACGGCTTATTTCTTTGTACTTTTACTGAATGCTTAAGATAACATACCCCCGGAGCTATTCATAATGTTTTGTTTGTTTTATTGAGTTTTATTTAGTTTTTACAACGCCGACAACTTGTATGTCCAGTATATTTCCCGTCATCGAATTACTAGTAAAGTAACCGCTAAATACTATGTCCAGTATTCTTCCCATTGTCAAATTGATAGAAAACTTAGTATAGATACTTATGTCTTGTATTCTTCCCGTTACCGTATTATTAGAAAACTAATTTTATTGTTTTACCTATTATATATTTAGAGATCTGCAGATAAAATGTTTTACACCTTACCACTTCTTGTTTTTCAGAGCTTCAAGTCTAGAGGACATCGGTTAGTAGCATTGGTGCCACCTGAAAACGCTCCTTCGGATGTCGATAGCTGTTCTGAACATGAGAATGAAGAGGAAATAAATGATGTTCTTGGAGCTGAGGAGCTGTCCTCTTCACCATGTCCGTCTGTTGACTCGTATATATTGCGCATGAATCTATTAGACAGCCCTGAAAATGAAACACAAAACAATACTTCAATCGAAAGTAATGATAATGAGACTTATGCTGATATCATTATCGATACAGAGAATGAAAATCGACAAAAAAAGGACCGCTCTAGAGTCAGCGACAGTGAGAACAACCCTGTTTTGGAAGTTGAAGATAACTTGCACCATGAGCGGCTTCCGTTAACACCTGTAATTAACAACGTCCCACCGCCGACCAGCGAAATAAATTACGATGCTTTACCAAGTTTGGCTTCATTATTGTCGATTCCATCATCAAATACTTCGCCTATTGCTAGTCCATCAACACCAAGAATAACTAGGCGTAAGAGGAAACTTCCAGTCCAAGCTGTGCCAAACGTCCGAGTAAAAAAGAGCAAAGTTTTTGTTGTGAACTACAAATGGAAAAAAGGACAATTTAGACGCAAAGTTGATATTGCATCAAACGACTTCGTGTTTGATTTACCGGATACTGACTCTCCATTAGAATTTTTTCATCTCTTCTTCTCTCCAGATATATTCGTCGATATTGTCGATAACACAAATCTGTACTCAACCCAAAGAACTGGTAAATGTCTACAAATAACTATCGAGGAGTTGAAAGACTTCCTAGCGATTCTTCTTATCATGGGTATAGTAAAAATGCCTTCTTATTTGGACTACTGGTCAACAGAATTCAGATATGCCCAAATAGCTGACGTTATGCCACTGAAACGATTCGAGCAGATTCGACGCAACATTCACTTCGTGGATAACGCCTATTCTGATGAGGATAGATATCATAAGATTCGGCCATTTATTGAAAAAATAAGGAGGAATTGCCTTGCGACGGAAGAAGAAACTAAGTACAGCATAGATGAGATGACTATACCCTATAAGGGTTCTAAAGCAGGAAACCGGAGACAATATAACCCCATGAAACCTAACAAGTGGGGTTTTAAGAACGTAGTACGCGCCGGTGCATCTGGAATAGTCTATGATTTCCTATTGTACGGCGGTGATGACACTTTTCGATATATTGATTTTAGCGAAGAGCAACAGCAGATGACACTGGGCGCTAAAATGGTTTTAGCCCTTTGCAAGACAATTCAGACTCCAGCAAGTGCTGTTTACTTTGACAACTACTTCACTACTCTGGACCTAATCTGGTATCTACGCGAACACTGGGGGATTTTGAGTCTCGGAACTATACGACAAAACAGACTAAAAGGTTGTAAGGGACTGTTAAGTGACAAAGAGTTGAAGAAAAGAGTTAGAGGCTCATTTAGCCAAGTCGTAGACAACGACAAGAAGATCGCAATAGTCAAATGGTACGACAATAAAGTTGTGACTTTAGCCTGTTCTTACGCAGATGCTTACCCAATTGAACAAATCAAGAGATGGAGCAAAGAACAAAAGAAGAAAATAGGTGTCACGTGTCCGCAGTTAGTTCGACACTACAATCAACATATGGGAGGTGTTGACCTGTGTGACATGTTAATAGCTCTTTATAGAACATCTTTCAAAAGTCGTCGTTGGTACATGAACATTTTTGGCCAAATGTTAGATATAGCAGTTAGTAATGCTTGGCTGCTCTACAGGAGAAAATGCGACATGAAGTGCCTGAAAAACATTTCCCTGAAAAAGTTTAGACAGAGATTGGCAGTCGAATTGAGACAAAAAGGAAGATCAATTGTGACGGTACCACCGAGCCCTGTAGACAAAAAAGCGCTGATCCAAAAGCCAAGTGCACCAAGGCCCCCAAACTCTGTGCGTTTTGATGGATCCAACCACTGGCCTGAATATACGTCATACGGACGCTGCAAGTTCTGCAAGAACAATAAAACGAACATGCAATGTTCCAAATGCAACCAGAGGTTGTGCTTAGTGAGCAAAATAAATTGCTTTTACAACTTCCACAAAAAGTAATTAGGTAGGAAGACAACCAAAAAGAAAATAATGATATATACTCTAGCGATTCCATTTGATATTTTTAAGAATTTAAGGCTGATTATTGTTTAATGTTGATCAAAATAATAATGTTGATAAAAAATGTTGATTATTATGAAGATTTTATAAATCCTTAATTATTATGTTCAAAATATGAGTGAGTTTTGATACTTTTAAGTTTTTAGAGTTCCTATTAGTGTTTTAACCCTAAGAAAATGTAACTATGAGACTAATTGTCTAAAATATATTGAATATTTTTTAAATGAACTCGCTGTTTCCTTTATTCATTATCTTCGACAATGGGAGATATACTGCACATGGTTAGAGTGTATTTGTTTCTTGTGAACTTGATGATGTTTAGTATAATAGACGTAGGCTTTTCAGGAAACTGAAATGGGTAGATTTTTTTGTATATTTTTTTAGGGTGCCCTAAAAACTACAAACCTAAATCTATATCGATTTTACATATTTAAGTTAAAAAAAAATCCGTCAAATTAAGGGTTAAGGAGAGATCAGCAGTTTTTTTTCTTTATGTAATTTTGTGTAAATAAAATGTATGGTGACTCATATTTTTTTAACTTTCATTTAAGGAGTATTAAATTGTCTATTAAATACAATTTATTGCATTAACCTAGCATTCTTACTTTCCGAGATTTTTTGGATTCTTTGAGTGACCCGGATTCATTGCTCTAAAACCCATGTTAAAAATAATTTTAATGTGTATCTATTTTAATGATTGTGTTTTCAAGTCTTCAATATAAAAACGCTATACAAAATAACGAAAGCTGACCTAAAAGAAAATATAAGGACAGAAATGAATGAAAAAAACATTTGTTTGTTACTCAAGTGAACTATAATTTATTATTGTCATAGGAGATAAAAAAATATTTTTGTTATTGAAGAGAAACTAGGGATAGTACCTATCTCTAATAGGTAAGAAAACTTCCAAACTTTTTTTTACCGAGAGATGTTTATTACTGAGAAAGTAAAAAAAAATATAGAAGAAAATAAGTAAAGAAATTAAAAAAAAAGAAATGCTCGTAAATATGTCCATTTTTATTGTAATTATTTTAAAAAGAAATTATTTTCGTTTGGTTCTATAAATAAACCTTTTTTTGTTACCTACTGAATACATTTTTCTTACAGTTCTTACATACATAAATATTAAAGTTTAGAAATGAAGAAGAATGAAAATAATTATTTCAGGTAATAAGACTGTAGGCTATGTAATAAAAAGACTGTTTAACTTCTGATTCCTATACAATTGTGATAAAAACTTTAGTTTTTACCTTGGTAAGCTAAGAAGTTACTGCTGTTCCTAGGTGATTGTCATTATTATAATAAAAAAACTTACCTTTGAACAATTTCTAATGTGTGTTTTATTTCTCATTTCATAAGTATTAACAAGATAGGTAGGTATATCCTATGTATGTACCTTTTAATTTATCAATGTTCTAACCGCCAATTTCTGCAAACTTCATTATTCAAGTATGAATAAACAATTTATTTAAAAAAAAAAACAGTCGCATGAACTAATTAGCCATAATTAATAAGTTTAAGATATGATATTTCAATCAATTAGCTTAGGTTTGAAATATGACCAACTCTTTGATTAAAGCACTTAGTTTAGAGCCATTATATGCATGCCTAGGCGGTTAAGTCATTTAGCCTGGAACAAGAAATAATAAACCTAGGCGGTTAATTCATTTAGCCTGGAACAAAAAAAGTAAAATATGGGTCATTTTGTATTAAGCGACATTTATCTTCGTTAAAAATAGGAATATATGAAAAAAAACATGAATCCGACTATGGGGAATATGTTATAAAAACAATAAAATCCTTCTTTTTTTTAAATAATGCGATTTGCTAACGTAATATTTTTTTTTCAAAATCTACACTTTAAACTGCTCTCCTGTAAAGTTTCAAAAATGTCGCTTAATACAAATAGCCCGGAACCCGTCGATATGTACTATTCCACGTCTCAGCTATGCGGAGCTTTGTTAGGCGCTAAGTTATATCAAAAAATAATTAACTCCCTCAGAGTTCAATTTACTAAAATTTTCTTTTGGACAGACTCGACCATAGTTATAGGCTGGCTTCGTATGTCGCCTCATTGTTTAAAAACATTCGTACAAAATCGTGTGTCACAGATTAATGAATTAACGAGTGATGCGTTATGGTTGCATATAAATAGTAAAGATAACCCGGCGGATATAGTGTCTTTATCTCAACGAACTAAAAGACAATAATATGTGGTGGCTCGAGCCAGAGTTTTTAAAAGATCGCGAGTGGACTTATTCAACTAATTTCTCAAACAATAATCAGCTGTTACCAGAAATAAAATCAAGTGTCAGTATGATGTGTAAAAGTACGAGTACTAGTTGTAACCTAATTGATTTTAATAGGTTTTCATCTTTCAATCGATTGCACCGAGCGGCTGCCTACGTTTTGCGATTCGTAAGGTAGGTGATCCAAATAAAGCCTATGTCCTAATAAGGCCTATTTTCTAAATTTCCCGCTTCACGTTTTGAAATGGCCGCCAATGTTTTTAGAAGTGTGCGTGTACATTAACTAACGCACACAAGCACAGCAAGTGGCCTGTGCCGCGAGCGTGTTGGAAACTGCAGTCGAAAACCACCACGACGCGGAGCGCGCGCTTGTTTTTATAAAATTCTGGTTTCAATTTTTATTCGTACACGGTGTGCTGTGTTTTGTCTATAGGATAATTATACGTTTAGTCATCTTCTCACATAAGTGAAAAAGCTGTTATATCGGTGCATTCCATATAATGGCTGTTTTGTTTACCCATGTGCCATGCCCTAATAAAGCCTTGGTAGGTACTGTCCAGCTTGTGATGAAGATCGAGTTGATGATATGCGACAATGTCTTATGGCGTTTGGTATCATGAGCTGTATGTTGGACTCACACCCACTGATAAAATATTTTACTGTTCAGGAGATTGTTTAAAAAAAACCAAAAGGCTGATTCATATACTTCGTACTTTTACATGATGATAATCTGGTTAAGTCTGATCTAAAATGTCCAAAAGTAAATAAATAGGATCTCATTAGATTTAATATAATGTATTGATAACGTTTTGTATTAATTAAGAAGTTGAATGCTTACTTCTTTGTATTAAGGCTTTACACAGGTCTGTGTCTTAGACACAGGGTTCCCAATAAGGCCAAAGTGACATTTTAGTTATTTATGTTCACAAAAGTGTGATTTTTGTTTATCCGCTCAAATTGTTGCCATGGACACTTTAGCGGTTATAAAGCAATTTTGTTTCATTTATTACTAAGTCTAATAAATAAATGAGGTACCTGAGGTGATTAAAGCCCGCGGCATAAAAAGCCCACCTTCAAAATTCGCGCGGCTGATGACTAAAACCAACTTCCTTCTACATGCACTGTAGTGTAGGTACATAATTTTAAAAATCAACCAACTGCTTATTACCATGAAAGCCTTGGTTCCTTAGAAAATTCACATAAATCATAAGGAGCATTTTTAAGAATACAGACAGAAAATCAGGCTTATCAGTGCAGTGGTCAGATTGGTTACAGTATTGGTGTTTTTCTTATAATACAACAGTGCATACGGCAACAAAGTATACACCGTACGAATTGGTGTTTGGTAAACTATGTCATATACCAAGTAACATTGTAAGTGGAGTAGATCTTTTTTGAAATTATTAGCTTTTTCATAAAATCGAAACTGTCAAGCTACATGTTTTTTGTTTCTGAACGTTAGTACAGAATGTGTGCTTCAAAATAAGTCTTGCATCTTAGCCCTAAGTAAAAGTTATGACGGTTTGAGTCACAAAAAACATGTAGCTTGACAGTTTAGATTTTATGAAAAAGCTAATAATTTTAAAAAAATGTTAAGAAAAACTTTTTTTTTGTTTTATAAATTCTCTTTTCTTTTATTATAAAATAGAAATTGCAACAATGTTAACATTGCTTTATTGTCTACATTATTGGCTATCAAATGAGACCTCTATCGTTTTTCTAAGACATCTACATGGGTAGCTATACCTTAATCAGTACAAGCACCCGTGCTTCGAGGCAACAGAAAACAAAATGGCTGCCATTTTATCATGGAAAGAGAACAAAAAATAGGGATAGTGATTTGTCGATAAAATTTACCGTATTTCACCCCCTCCAAAGTCTCCGACACCGGTGACCGGACACATTGTTTATCAATGGGGGGGGGGGGGGGGGGGGGGGGGGGGGGCGTACATACAGTTTATTTGTATTTCTTAGGTTATATTTATATTTTTTAACTGTGAGTGTAATATTGGACTGGATTTTTTTCGTTAATATTTTTCTTATGAGTAAACATGTATTTATATTGAATATTTGTGTTAAATTTAGTAATTTGGTTTTGTTATACAGAGTTTCTGTTGGAGTTAGGTAGTCATAACTATATAATCTTTTAATAACTTTATTTTGGGCTATTTGCAACTTTTTAATTGTAGGTTTTGGGGCTGATCCCCATATTTCAACTAGATATTCCAGATGAGGTTTAATAAGAGCATTATAGACGGTTTTTCTTATTTTTGGGGGTACGCAATTGCTTATATTGCGCAGGGCGCCAGAAAGGGATGTTAGTTTGGATCTTACAAAGTCGATATGCGGCTTCCATGATAATTTGTCATACAGCAGCAAACCTAGATACTTTTCTGTACTCGACCGTTTTATTGGGATGTTGTTTACTTTAAGTGGGTTATAATTTGATATTATTTTGTTTTTAGCAGCTAAAATCATGTAGGAGGTTTTTGAAACATTTATTGTGAGTAGGTTGTGTAAAAGCCACACATTTAACGTGTCAAGATCTTTTTGGGCTTCGTCAACTATACTCTGCATAGACTGACCAAAATATAAGAGACAAGTGTCATCTGCGTACACTGTTAAGTAACCTGTTAGTCCAATGTGATTTACATTATTAATATAGATAAGAAATAGCAACGGGCCTAAGATGGAGCCTTGTGCGACACCGCATGCTATTTTTCGAACAGTACTCGTGTATTCTCCTATTTTAACTATTTGGGATCTATTTTTAACATAGGAAATGCTTTTTTGAGGTCGATAAAAATTCCCAGACACATGTTATTGCAGTCAATGTTTGTTTTTATATTAGTTATTAGATCCGCAGTAGCTGAAAGTGTGTTTGATTCTGGGCGAAAGCCATATTGCTGGTCAATTAGAAAGTTTTTATCACTTAAGTAATCATTTGGTCGTGTGTAAATTTTTTTTTCGTATATTTTGGAAATGACAGGCAGTACTGAAATAGGTCTATAATTGCTAGGGTCGGTTCTTGTACCAGACTTGTATATTGGGGTTACTTTTGCTACGTTCATACTATCGGGAAAAATGCCACAGTCAAGACATTGGTTTATACAGTCTCTCAAAGGTTGTACTATATAGGGTTTCATACACTTAATTGATTTGGTGTTTATTCCATCAACCCCAGTACTAGTGTTATCTTTTAAGTTTTCTATGATTTTTATTACCTCTTTTGCCGAGCATGGTTATAGTTCTGTAAGTTTAGTATCGTGTATATACTTAGAGTCGTACATCAACGTGTTACCAGGTTGTTCGTGATAAATAGTGGGTATCCTACCTGCTAATTCAGTGCCGATTGAAGAAAAGAAATCATTAAAAACGGAACATATATCAGCACTGTCTGTTATAGTTTGCGAGTTGACTATGATCTTTGGTGGAATTTTGTTTTCTTTAGTTTTATTTACTGACATTTTTTTGGGGTTTTTATCACATTTCTTGAATTCTTTGTAGTCAAAACCTATTTTATCTTTCTTGATCCTCTTTCCTACTTTATTTCTTTCTTCGATAAATTTCTTCCTTAAATCTTCGTTTTCTTGGTCTGATTTCATCTGTTGCCACAAGTTGTTCCTTGAGTTTATCATTTCTATATATCTTTGTTGATCCAATCGTTTTTGGGTAAGTTCAATATTTTAGTTTTGTTTATTTTACTGTCACTAATGTGTTTCTCTATATATTTTTCTAAATTATTATAATCGTACTCCACATTCAAGTAGGTACTCTCTTCAATACTTTTCTGTAGATTGTCATAGTCTATTGCCTGATATTGTATCCGCTGCTTGGTTTTCGGCATATATTTTGAAATTTCTACAAATATTTGTTTGTGGTTTCATAACGATGATTCAAATGGGGTAAGCTGAAATTTGTTATTCTTTAGATCTGTAATAATGTGGTCCAAGATCGTATTTGTTGTGCTGGTTTGTCGCGTTGAGTAGTTCTTGTCGATTTTATTCAATACTTTATAGGCTTCTTCCTCTAAAACTTCTAGATATTGTTTGTTATTGTTAGTGTCACATAATAGGTCCAGATTAAAGTCTCCAAAAATTATTGATCGCTTTCTTGTGTTCACTTGCCGTGCAAATAGGTCTATGAACTTTTTAAAATTTGTATCGCCTGGTTTGTGAATACCTCCGATGTTTAACGCAAACTTTGGTAGGTAAACCCATAAGTAATGGTTACCATCTTTGTAAATATCCTCTGTTATTTCATAGGTTATACTTTTGTGTACATATATGGATACTCCTCCTTTAGTGTCTTGTCTGTAGTTATAAATGTGAGCATAGTTAGGGATTGTGTATATTTTTGCATCTTCTTCTGCCCTCAGCCATGTCTCTGTCAGAATAACAATGTGTACCATCGAGGGAATAGCTTTTAGCATACATTGAAGCTCTTCAAATTTCCCCGCTGCTCTGATGCTTCGAACATTTGTGTAGAAAAAATTCATTTTTACTATAAACCTGCTAGTTACGTAATAAAAACATTAAGGTAGGCCTTATTTGGTGAACATACCTTAGGTAATGCCCGAGTGATCGACTCAAGTTCATCAATGAACGGGGACATGAATTTACTGTGCCAAGCATCAAAAATTGGGTCACAACAATCAAAAGTTTCCAATTGTTTTTGAAAATTACTTTGGCCAGGATAGTATAGCGAGCGACCCTATTCCTCTGCCTGCTTCTGCGTCGGTAGGCGGGGTTCCCCCCCGCCGCTCCGCTCGGGTGCGTGCGCGACGTCACGTACGCAATCAGTCGTAAGCAATCACCAGAGAGAGCGCACGTCGCCTCGCCCGCGCACACGATACCTATTTTGTTATTTTGTCTTTTTGTGAGTCCTACTGGTGTTTTAAATTAATATACGGGTGTTAATCGAACGTTTCGTGTTTAGCTCAAATCCTATCCCTATAACTGGCGCCTAACGTGGAGCTGAATCGTAAACTTTTACTGTGCGGAACATTTGCGTTTGTACTCGGAGCCTACCGAAATAGTGAAGAAAGGGAAATACGTTTCTACTTAGTGACTACCTATGTTCGTGCGGTACCTTGTCGCGAGTGTGCGTCTATATTCGACCTAGCAACAGTAAAATTCGGACGTTTTCTACCTTAACACCCCGCACCGCTCACTCCCCGCGCGCACGGAATAATCGAGAACTCGCGCGCGTGTGTCTTCGAAGTTACGTAGAATAGAAGTTACCTACGCGGTATTGTGCATAGCAACAAGGTTTTGTGACAGGTATTTTGTTATACCTGAACCAAGTGTATAATACGGACTCGAAAGTGAACAGTAGTAGGTACCTAACAACTTAGTGCTTGTGCGTCAGGTACGGTAACTGCAGGTTTTGTCGCTCAGGCTACCTACGACTCGGTAAGACCTGAACCTACATGTTACAGACTCGAAGTGAACTTTGGTGTGCTTAATTAAGTTTCGTGGTACTAATTCTAGGTTTTGCTGCAGATTACCTATCTTTAACCTGAACCTAGGTACCTATCAATCGTTACGGACAGTGTGAACTGTGTATCTATGTGTGTGTGGTAGGTAGGTATAGACAATTCTAGGTTTTGCTGCAGGTTACCATCTCTAACCTGAACCTAGGTACCTACCTATCTACCTATCTTTACGGATAGTGATTAGTGAGAACTGTGTACCCTACTAACTGTGTTTGGACCAAACGTGTGCACTTTCCTTTTGGATATTTTGTGACTCAGGTGATTTGTGAATTAGTGACAGACAAGGTACACCGCAATGACCGGCAACTAGGGCTGGCCGGCCAAATAGTGCTCACCTATCAAACTGTTTTGTTGTCGCGTAATCGTGAACAGTTTGTGCCTACTTTTATTGTGTACCTATACATTTGTTGATGAACAGTGCATGTAGGTATTGGACGGTTGAACATTTTGTGACTTTTCCCGCCAATTCGTATGAACTTTTCACGTGTTTTGGTTGAACTTTTGTGTACCTCATAATGGTGTTGACGAGATCGCGTGCCGTGAGCCCGGCTTCGGGGGTTGATAATCCGTCTGAAGAAGTGACGCCGCCGCCTCCGCCCGCTGCTGGCGCCGCGCTAGCGCAGGGCCCGCTTAGCGTTAGCGACGATGACGCTGCTTCGCATGCGCCTCTGCTAGATGCACCACTGCTGGCGCAGCCTGATGCTGCCGCCGCCGTGGGCGCTTCCGCCACCGCCGCCGCCGCCGCCGCCGTGGGCGCTTCCGCCACCGCCGCCGCCGCCGCTCCGGTCGTAATGACGACCGATCAGCTGTTGTTGCTGATTAACAGGCTAAGTCGCAGCGATCCTGTAAGTACTCCCACACCTACTTACTCAGGAAATTTCGCGAAATGTACTGCGCGATTCGATGGTGATAAATCCAGCAACGTACAAAGCTTTATAGACTCTGTGTTAACTTATAAAGACTGTGTTGGCGTGGACGATCATATCGCACTCCGTGGATTTCCCATGTTATTGACGGGGTTGGCCGCTACGTGGTGGCAAGGAGTCAAGGATTCTACCCTGACATGGCATGATGCTATGGAGGCTTTGAAGCAGACGTTTGGACCAAGATTGCCGCCGCACAGAGTTTACAGATGCGTTTTTGAACGAGAACAGCGCACAGACGAATCCACAGACTTGTTCGTCTGTCATCTCAGAGCCTTATTCGCACAACTGCCGCCTTTCACACTTTCTGAGACAGTGCAGTTGGATATGTGTTATGGTCTGCTACACCGTCGGATTCGTGAGAAGATACCTCGTTCTTCTTTCGGAAATTTCGGGGATCTGTTAGCGCAAGCGCGTCGCATCGAGGACATCTTCGACGAGACCCGCCCGCGCGCCTCTGCAGAGAGCAAGCCGTCGATTTCTTCTTCCGGTACGGCTACAAAGCCGCCGCCACCAGCTGCGCCTGCACCGAGCAATCACAAGCCTCGACCTCACTGCAACTACTGCAGGCAATACGGACATATGAAGGAGGCCTGCCCGCGATTGGCTAACAAACCGAAGAAGGATACCAAAGATGGTGTTGATGAAGGAGAGCAACGCAAAGCTACGTCTACAGTGACGTGTTTCGGGTGCGGAGCGCCCGGCGTTATCCGTTCTAACTGTCCAACATGCAAAGAAAAGAAGAATGTTGCCGCGAGTAGTTCGTTCCAATCGGTTTCCGCGAGTGCCGACAATATTGATTCCCGTGGTAGACCAGTGTTAAGTGTTGAAATCAATGGTGCCGTAGGCAAAGTCCTAATAGACACTGGAGCTAAACATTCGGTAGGGAGTGAGAGCTCACTTAGTTAAGACGGGTCAGAGTTTTAAAACAATATTTGCGGAATTTAAATATGCCGATGGCCGTATTTGTTCTCAAAATGTAGAAATACTATCTACCTTTCGTACCGTGACCATAACACGTGCTGTGTTATGGTCGCGGTACGAAAGGTAGAACTATATGTAGATTTCGTTATGTAACCTCAGGCCACTGAAAGTTTATTAGGAATGAACTTTTTAGAAGACGCTGGCATGGTGTTAAATTTCGATGAAAATGTTTGTTATATGAGGTACGATAAGACGCCTTACCCCATTCTTTTCGAAAACAAGCAATCGGTGCTAAGTTGTTCGTCTGTGGGGCTCCGCGAGGATGAAGGAGCACATTTGAATGCGGGTGACCGGGCGAAGCTGTCTGACCTCCTGAATGTCAATGAGGACATTTTCACTCCAGGGGGAGGACCAACACAGTACGCCATACATCATATAGATACGGGCGATGCGCCGCCAATCGCTTGCCCACCTTATAGAGCAACACCAGCCAGAAAAGAAATAATAAGGAAAGAAATAGAAAAGATGCTAGAAGAAGATATAATTGAAGAGGCTGAGTCCGAGTGGGCTGCACCTGTGGTCTTGGTACCGAAGAAGAATGGTGAAACTCGTTTCTGCGTAGATTACATGAAGTTGAATAGTGTCACGCGTACGGATAAGTACCCACTTCCGGTAATTGATGAGCTACTGCAGAGCACCAAAGCAGGTTGTGTGATGTCCACCATCGATCTCAAAGCTGGATATTGGCAGATATTGGTAGCACCTGAAGATCGTCATAAAACTACTTTCACATCGCCTTTTGGGAACTTTTCTTTTAAGCGCCTTCCATTTGGGCTTAAAAACGCGCCTTCCACCTTCCAAAGACTAATTGATAGGATGCGGTCTGGCTTAAAAGATGTTTGTGTATTAGCTTACCTTGATGATCTATTTGTTATATCACCGAATCTGGACCAGCACTTGAAGGATTTGCAGCAAGTATTTGAACGTCTTCGTCTATTCAATCTGACGGCGAACCGAGCTAAGTGTGTCTGTGCTAGAGACCGGGTTACGTACCTGGGACGTATCTTCTCGAGGAATTGAGGCTGATCCCACAAAAGTAGAAGCCGTGCTAAGAATGAAGCCTCCCACGAACGTAAAGGAGTTGAGAACTTTCCTTCAAACCTGCGCCTGGTTCCGTAAGTTTATTGAGAATTTTTCAGACATAGCCCGTTCTTTGACGAACCTAACCAAGAAGGACAGACGCTGGGTCTGGGGGGAGAATGAGGAAAAGGCATTCGAAGAACTAAAGTCACGCCTTTCTACTAGTCCTATTCTACGCCAACCCGACTTTAAACAACCATTTGTTTTGCGAACTGATGCCAGCGCCTATGCTTTAGGTGCCGTATTGATGCAAGGGGAGAGTCCGAAAGAAGAAAGGCCAATCGAATATGCCAGCAGATTGTTGACCTCCGCCGAACGCAATTATCATACCACTGAAAGAGAAGCGTTAGCAGTGGTTTGGGCGTTAGAAAAGTTTAGAGCATATGTAGAGGGATCGCGTGTACGCGTAGCAACTGATCACCAGCCATTGAAATGGCTCTTGTCCTAGAAGACACCCAGTGGTCGTTTGGCCCGTTGGGCAATGAAGATCCAGACATATGATCTTGATGTCGAATACACCCCGGGTAGAGTAAACGTCGTTGCTGATACGCTCAGCCGTCCTGTGGATAAGGACTCTGAGGAGCCGAGTACCGGCCCTTGCAGTATTTGCCCGGTGGTTATTGATCTTCCCCAGCGACGACCAGAAGACATTCGAGATTATTAGACATAGAAAATAATACAGGATTTTGAAGATAAGGAGAATCCTGCGGCAGCCATCAGTTGGACTGATAGAGGTTATTATTTGGCCCAAGGCATTCTGTTTCGATGCGATCCGGACTGGGAGTCAGAAGAGCCCCAGTTGGTAGTACCAGATGCGCTAAAGAACGACCTTATGAAAGAACTACACGATGCTCCAACCGCAGGACACTTAGGTGTCGAGCGCACGATAAGAAAGATAAAGGAAAGGTACTATTTTAAGAATATGAGAGCCTTTGTTGGACAATATCTGAAGTCTTGTGACCTTTGTCAGAAATATAAGGCCATTAACTTGAAGCCTGCCGGCCTACTGCAAACGCCCGTGCCTCAGCAGCGATTCGAAGTTCTCGCCATGGATCTGTTTGGTCCACTACCGGAAGGAGCTGCTGGAGAGAAGTGGATTTTGCTTGTTGAAGATACGGCCAGCCGTTGGGTAGAGCTCTTTGCGCTTCAGGATGCGACCGTAGAGTCGTGCGCAAAGGCACTAATAGAAGAAGTTTTCATGCGCTACGGGTTGCCTCGTCGAGTGTTATCTGACAACGGGAGTCAGTTCGTTTCTGCGGTCATGCAGAAGGCTATGTTAGTCTTAGGTGTCGAACAATCGCTGATCCCCGTATATCACCCTGAAGCAAACCCTGCTGAACGCAAGAACCGCGAGATGAAACAGCTTCTTTCTATTATGGTTGGAGAGGAGCATCGGCAGTGGCCAACCGTACTCCCCATGGTACGGTTTGCGCTTAACAGCGCTTAAAATCAGGGTACAGGACATTCGGCAGCGTATCTTACATTCGCTCGTGAGCTACGTTCACCCATAGCAGTACACACTGATATCCGAGCAATAGTTGAGCAACAAAACTATGTACCGCAAATAACTCCTTACCTAAAAGAATTTACAAGATTGTTGGTAACTGTAAAGGAGCGTATCGAGGACCAACAGGACACTCGCAAGGTTCAGGGAGACCTTCACCGAAGAACAGCCCCTCCGTACGAAGAAGGCGACTTAGTCCTCGTAGAGACGCACATGGCGAGCAATGCGACGAAAGGGTTTACTAGTAAGTTTGCCCCGAGAAGGGAGGGCCCTTATCATATCTCTAAGGTCGTTGGACCAACCTCTTTTGTCGTTGTTGACAGTACTGGCCAAGTAAAAGGGAAGTACCATGCCAGTGCTCTTACACCATATATAGGGACGACGTCTGTAATTGTACACCCACGCCGTCGTAGCAGACCTGCCAAGCCACAGACGAGTCGTACCTGTGACTTGGAGGGGGAGGTTATAGCGAGCGACCCTATTCCTCTGCCTGCTTCTGCGTCGGTAGGCGGGGTTCCCCCCCGCCGCTCCGCTCGGGTGCGTGCGCGACGTCACGTACGCAATCAGTCGTAAGCAATCACCAGAGAGAGCGCACGTCGCCTCGCCCGCGCACACGATACCTATTTTGTTATTTTGTCTTTTTGTGAGTCCTACTGGTGTTTTAAATTAATATACGGGTGTTAATCGAACGTTTCGTGTTTAGCTCAAATCCTATCCCTATAATAGGGCATATAACTTTAGAAATGTAAATCCAGATTGCCATACATTTGCAAACACTTTAAAATCACTCTTGGTCACGGGATTCATTAAATTCCACTCGGCGACATTTAACTGTGAGGAGGATAATAGTAAACAGTTGGTAAAAATCAAATCTTTATTTATGTCACTGACACTAGCTAAACCAGCAACCCTCCAACCTCCTCCTCCTCAAAATGAGTTGGATTTTAGTGAAACCCTGGACCATACAGGCTTATTAGAAAACACGGTAACGGAGGCAAGGCGCGAAAGACTGAGCGTTCATGCGCGAGCATATACTGCTGGGTGTGTCATCCGAAAAATACACAACTATAACAAGTGTAAAGACTGTATTTCCAACCTCACTGTAAGTGAAGAAAATGATACCCATAAGTGGATAACACAAAGGGAGTACAGTTCTTTACGACGAAGAAAACTGACCTACCCAGCTGAGTATGTAGTGAGAAAGTTCGGACAAATAATTGAAGAGACAGCAAATTTCTTAGAAACCAAACCTCACAAACCGAATATTTCAAAAGAAATTGAAAAAGTAATTTTAGAAAAGGATGAATTAGATAATATATGGTGTGAAATTCATAAATGCTCGGTCCAAAACGCTTTCCTCCAGATTTCTGTAAAATTGGCTGTACATAACTGGACGAATATTATAAATAAAATATTAAGAGGAACTGATGTTGTCCGAGACGAGATGTAACTTACCACCTATGCAGAAAATGGCTCTGAATAAATTTAAGAAACGATTGAAAAAGAAATAAACTCATTTTTGACAAAATTATGACTTATTTATTTCTTTTATTTAAAAAAAACAATTGAAATAAATAAAAAGGGGTAGTACGTAATGCAGGTCTGTATTTTGGCAGAATAGAATGAAGCCAGTGGCCAGAACTACGAGCACAAAAAAAAAGAAATGTCATGCATCATTTTCACCTAGCCAATCAGAAGCGACTTCTGCGGCTCGACCAATTAGTGAGGAAGATGTCCGTCTGATACGTTAGTATCCCTTTAATAGTTTGTGCTTTGTAGCTACCGTGCAAATTGACAATGGTTCGTGAAAAAAGCATTTTTTCAAATTTAATGTTTCGTTCGTACATTTTGCCCATTAGAATATAGGTGCCCGCCGCAAAAGCCGCCATTTCAAACTTCATGCCGTAGCTCCGAGTTTTGAGGAATTAGAATAGCAATTTGACGAAACGATGCACGCAATTGTCGATTTCGTACAATTGTAATAGACTCCCTGGACAAATCGGCATTCGATCAAATCGAAATGAACCCCCAGATACTATCCACACGTGCTCTGCACGTGATGGTCATCGTCACCCCCGGGACTTGAGTTTGAGAGGTGATAATTTGTAAAAAGGTTTGTGATTTTGTAAATAGTTAAATCACTGTAAATAGACTGATTCCACTTTTTAAATACGCCTACATTAAGAAATAGTTTGCAATTCATTCATCTTCAAACATTGTTTACTTTGTTCCGCGCGCTTGTGGCGTACCTACCGACCTACAAGTAGGTATTTAGCAAATCTACGCGATCGGTAGACATCATAAATCTTCTACCGCGCGCCTCTTTTGATGCGGATGATTGCTTGATTACGAATTATATTCATGTATTTTATTTACCCACTTTTTTATTTTTTAATGTAGCCTAAGCCTGGATAAGTATAAAGGAATTGTGGAATTCATGCTCAAATATGTACAGAACCTAGAACTTTTGAAATAATAACGACCTATGTAGGGCGGAGGCTCAGGGTCGATAGTCCTTCTGCGGGTTCGTGGGTTAAGCCCCCGCTGTGTGACGCCCCCGTGGTGGAGGCACCCGATTCTCAATTAAATTATAACAGCCGATTTCGTCAGAATAAAATTCATTTGTACCAGATACAGTCGACGAAAAAGTGTTTTAGAACTAAATAAGTAGGTACCTAATTAAATTTCACTGTGGAATTTCATGTTTATGATTATTAGGAGTATGAAGCGTTAAAGGTGTAATTATCTGATTATGTAAGTATTTTATAACTAACAAATAATTGATAATATTTTAAGGTTGTTGTTACAGTTTATTTTCTTAAAATATATTATTTTGTACCTTTTCAAACGAACCGTCTGACCAAAATGGTTTTTGACAAAAACCAGATCGCTTTCTTATCTATCTCTTTCGCACAAAGAATTGAAAATATAAAATTCAAGGTACTAAGTTGAGTACTTAGTACGTCAGGTGGCAATATTCACCCTCCGTCTGTATGTATTTATTTATATATTTATATTTATATATTTATTGCATTCATGTCCATTATAAGGTGTTAACATTTTTAGGTAGAATCTACATGAACCCTGTAAGGGCGTTGCAACATTCTAAGTGTAAGGGTCCGATAACATCAGACGGTCAGACAGGCTTACTAAGTGTCGTTTTTACTCATATCAACCTCTGGACGTTAATGACGCAATTCTCTTTCTTTGGATGACATTGAAAGAGTCTACACGGGATATTATAGATTATAGAATCACTCTGTTTTCAGTCTGTCTACCTGACTGTAGGTATACCTTTTACCTAAAAAACTTTTTCTCAGGAACGCGTGGAGGTATCAAGTTGAAATTAACATCGAACACTGTCTGTAACACCTTGGAGCTGTGACAAAACATCCTTTTTAGTCAACGCAATCAAAAGTGACAGCCGTTTACGTTTAAACTTAGCAAAGAGCTAGCGCAAATAAAGAGGAAAATCCGAAAACCATAAATTATGTAAAGTTACATAGGTAATTACAAAAAATATTTTTGAAGTTCGCAATAAAACCTATACGTAAGCCTTTATAGTATTTCCCGTTGACCTAGAATCATGAAATTTGGCAAGAAGCAAGGTCTAACAGCACAAGGAAATGCATTTATAACTTTTAGTAAAGAGAAATAACCGAAAACCGTTCATTTTAGCAAAATCACCAAAAAAAAACGCAGTGTGTCTGTGTAAATTTTTCGGCTCACAAATATATGTTTCCAGTATAAATGTAAGCGGGTTAACTTTGAACCTAGTTTGTGTTGGAAGAACACCAACGTTTCATCCCTTAAAAAGGGACTTCATTAGGGTAAATATAAGTTGATTCGGAACCCTCGCACAAGTTCTACTCGTACTTGACTTGTTTTTATTTAATCTGTCCAAGGTTTCTATGCTCTCTGGTGGTTTCATTCACATGATCGTTCACGAAGGTAGTTGGGTGTGCCCGCATGAAAAATGCCCACCCGACAGTGAAACAGAATAGCTATCGCTTGCGTGCGTCGGCCGCATGTCATCGGCGTCGACAGTGTCGGTTGCGGAGAATTGTAATAGGACCCCAGGTCCGTCGCAGGGCTTAGCACAAAATAATTACAAATTAATTTCAAATAGACTAGGTGGAAGAACGTTGTTACATGTCGGATTAAAATTATAAACTCCACAGAAATAATAAAAAATCGAGTGTGTCAATAAAAGACATGGCAAGTGTAATGGTGCCATAAAATTAAGTAAGGAAAGTGACAATGTTCAAATTCAGAGGTGTCATAATGCTGAGTGCCAACCTAACTTAGTTAAAAACGAAGTTAAAGTTGTTATGGAAAAATTAAAAGAGGACGTTAAAACAAATTTCAGCTCCATACAACAAAATTTTGAAGCAAAAATTGCCGAGTTACAGAGTACAGGTACAGGGTTTGAAGAATAAATTCCAAAATACAACAATGTCAAACAACAATTCTACAACAGTCGAAGAAAGCTTTAAATGTAGAAAAGACACAGTTCCATAATCCAGTTGAAGTCATTATACCTGAGATTTTTAGAAAATATTTATTGATTGATCACTGTGAGAACGGTAATAAAATTATCGTATTTGCATGAGCAGAGGCTTTAAAAGACATCAAGAATATACAACACTACTTCGGGGATGGTACATTAGATTGCTGCCCAAGACCATTTTACCAAATATTTACTATTCACGGAGATGTAGGGAGTGATGTACAAGAAACCAAATTTTGTGCCTATATTTTAAGCGCTACTAGTAAACAAAGAAAAAAGTACGTATGAAATTATGTTCAAAAAAATTAAAGAAGCTGTGCCGGACTTCAATCCCATGAAAATCGCGGTGGATTATGAATGAATGACAATGCTGGCAATAAAAGAGGTATTTCCGGCGGCTAAAATACATGAGTGTAATGTTCACTTCCAAAGAGCCATTTACACAAAAGCAAAGTCTTTGGGATTATTGGCACATGAGGAGACCACATTGTATGTAAAACTGTGCGCCTGTCTTGCTTTGCTGCCTGAAGAAGAAGTAGAAGATGGTAGGCTTTCCATAATAGAAAACAGGTACATAATTTGAATTTTCTTTTAAATTTCAATAACAAAAATCAAGTGATCGCTTAGGTATACACATATCACTATTTTTGTTTTCAGTATTCCCGATAAAAAAGTTACCAAATTCAACAATTACTACATACGACATTTTGAACATATTGGATTTTCGTCGACCATAGCTCCTGAAATCGTTACGTGTTATTTAATGAGTAGCACCACATCAACGAATATTTTTAACCACTCATCATTTTGATAAATTAAATGTTATACAAATCAAAAATCACTTCACTTACTAAGTTGCAGATGTTGCAGTTCATAAATACCACGTGCACATTAACCTTGACTGACCGTAACCGACTGACTGACGTTTGACTGAGGTTGAGATTTATGACAAAATTCTAAAATTCTATATTCAAAATTCAATTTTTGTATACTAAGCAGTTTGATTTATAAGTTTTTATAGGTAGATGCATGTATTTAGTATTTCATAAATTACGAGGCGTATCCTCTTTTCTCACCTTACCGGGGATGATGGCACTTGATTTGTGTCATTTGGCCCGGTAAACACATCACCGGGCCAGTTAAAACTTTTTTTCCCATGTGGCCCGGCGCCGGGCCAAGTCACCGGGCCAGATGGGATACACTCCAGTTACTTATGTACACACAAACACGAATGGAAATTGGAATTTTACGTTAGATAAATGAATAGTGCCACGAAATATGTGGACTTAGCCAATAAGGGGTGATTTGGGACCCCGAAAACATCTACTTTTGTTCTAGGATGATTTGAATTTAATTTATAAAATAAAATGACTGTTTTTCAAGTTCTTGTAAGCCTATTCTTAGCAACAAAAATAACAACCTGCTAAAATTTCCTCAAAAAAGCAGCAAAGGACACTTGCGAAATATTCGATAAAGAATATTGCAAGAGTTAAAGAACTAGAATATGAAAAAACTTTTTTGTTTTTATATGATATAGAAGATTTTTCACAATTGACCCCCGGGGCCCAGAATCACCCCCTTTCGGCTAAGTACAAGAAACGTGGCGCCCTGTACATATCCCAGTATTATTTATGCAATCCCGGTGTTATAAGCATAAGCTGTGGTATTGAAAACAAATAAATATGTTGTCTGTGGTCGGCCAGCCAGAGAGCATTCATTGAAGGCTGCCTAGCGCAACGTACGTACTAACGTGCCGTGTATTATTTATCGTCCTCCATCGCCGAGATCCTATCTCACAACATGTTGTCAGCGGTTTATTAAACATCGGGAAAGTCACGACCATCAAATTAAAAACGTATTTTTACTGTCATCCACATAGTCGTCGCCACGCCCGTCGTCGTCACCATGACCCAACATGCCCGAGACCGACAAACCACCACCGCCGCCGCCGCCTCCGAAACCTTCGCCGTCCGCACTTCCGCCGAGCTCATTTTCGCTTAACCTGCACTCGTCAAATATGGCAGTGGAGTGGAAGAACTTCTCCATGTTGTTGACCATCTACCTCGCCGCGAACAAACGAGACAACGAAAGCGACGCACGCAAGGTAGCTATCCTCCTGAACACCATGGAACAGGAAGCATTACCCATATTCAATTCATTTAAAATAGACATGCGAGTAATTAAGTACGAAGATCTGCTACTAAAGTTCGAGTCTCATTTTATGCCAAAGGTCAATATCTCCATTGAAAGACACCGCCTATTTAACAGAAAACAAAGGCCGGACGAGGAAATCGAGACTTACGCAACATACTGTAACCTGCAGGTACCCTATCGTGGTCCATAAAAAATATTTATTAAATAAAGAAGAGGGTAGAGGTTCTATGGCCCGCCTAACTTTCACTTTGCCTTATCACGGCACTTCCCTGTAGCGGATGGTTCTGGAACGCAGGCCGCAGGTTCGGGTCCAGGGCGAGCGCCGATTTGGGGTAGTATGGCAGTTTCCAGGAAGATGGGTGGTGATGGCCTCCAAGTCGGCGAAGGGGAAGACAAAGGTTCCCATAGTCCGCCGAGTGAGTCAAAACACCAGCCTTGGTTGAATTAACCCAAGCGTAGCTTATGGTGGGCTCTTAACCCAAGCGTGGCTTATGGTGAGCTCATACTCCCAGTGTGGTTCACTGCGGTGCTAGCATGCGCGCCATGAAAGACGTCGCGCGCGTGACGACTAATTTTCTCGTCGTCAGTTGTTTTCTCGTTTACCCTAGCATGCGCGCCGCAAACGATATAATACTCGTTGTCGAGTAGTCCTTCTCGCGAAGAGACAGCCACCCGTTTAGTTCATTCAATTGTCTATGGTTTTAGTGAATTGCACGGAAGAAATAAACTAACCTTCTTAGTTTTCGCCTTCATAATAACTGGTAGTTTGAACATTTTCACTGGTAGAATGGTGGTAAACAGTCGAAAAAGCCACGATACAAAAAAAAAAGAAGAAGCTATTTCAAAATTTGCGCGCGAAATTCTCTGCCTCGACATCTGTTTTAGTACCGATTGCAAGATGGCATCGCGCAAAACGTAAGTAAAAACGAAATAATCGTTCAGTTTATTAGCTACAATAACTATTAAGCACTTGCCTGACCCATGGCCTATCTTGTAACAAGGTCCAGAAAAATGTAAGCAAGTACCTACACGATGTGCTCCACCCTTAGCGCTTTTATTGGAACTAAAACATTGCTCTCGGTTAGAGATACTATTTTACAAGTACCTATACTATTAGGTAGGTACACCTACTGGTAATGATTTACTTCTACAAAAATCTTTCATGTTTCAGACTAAGAAGTACTAAAGAACAATTAGAGTACTTGCTGAAGTACATGGCTGCTAACCAAGCTTTTTCGAGCGAAAATCGCCCGCCGCAAGGCGCAAAACGGTTTGAAGAGGAGTGGGCAGAGCTCAAAAGCGCCCTTGACGAGCTGGGCCCAAATCGAACTGTGGGGCAGTGGAAAATTGTGAGTACACAGTCTTTCTTTTTGTAGGTACTTACCCACTTACCACAAAACTAGTTCTTCTTAAACTCTATTTTGCTCGTAATAGGTAGGAAAGTGATTTATTGATCCTCAGTACCTACCTACTTAATTTAATTTTTAGTGTTGGCGTGACCAAAAACGCAAAGCGAGACTTGAGGGAGGTGAGCATTCACGGGCGGTAATTGCCACCGGCAACGCAATACCAGTGCCGGACCTCTCCGACAATTCGGCACTGGTACTATGTGCTATAGGCCCGGAGATGGCAGTGGGAATGGGTCCAGCCGAATCCGAAATTGGTGAAGTGTAACACGCTCGTATGTAAAATATATTAAAAAAAAAACATTTATTATGCTTTGTGATTGTGAGAAACAATTGTAATGAATAACTTCCATAATATTTATTACACGGTACCTAATCTTATCTTGGTGCTTACATAAATAAAGTACTTAGGTACCTTAAAGGTAGGTACCTACTACACTAAAAATAAAATAAGTACTAAACTTAACTTCCTTTAATCTTATACAATTAAGTACCTCTTTTTTGTGTCAGATGCCAGCAGCTCACAGGGTTAGCCCAAGGCCGCCGCCGCCTAGGCCTGCCGCTCCACGACGGAACCAGCGTGTCCGGCGGGCGATACCGAGCGAGAACTTTCTGAACGCTCAGTTGGAGCTCAACCAACTCATAAAAGTAGGTAAGTGATTATGTTCGCTACTCATACATGGTAAATACTAGGTAGGTACCTAGTAGTCATTCAAATCACACTAATAGATGAGTATCTACCTATCTACTAACAAAAATGTGGAAGCAACTGTCTGTCTGTCCGTTGGGTTTGGGTACCCACTTACCGTTTCAAAAGCAGATCATAACAAAATTTGGGATGGCGATAACTTGTACCCACTACATTCTCATTCATCTTTAGTCAATTTTAATTATGGGCCGAATTTGTAAAACTTTGACTAAGACAGATGGAACCTACCTAACCTAAAATACCTACGAGGAGAAGTAGGTACCAACTCCTTTATTTTATTTTTATTACCTACCTACCCTACAGTCTACATGGTAGGTACATGGTTGATACTTACGAAATAGATTTTACCCATACTCCTTGTAAGAATGTACTTACCTACCTACCTATTTTGGTTTATAAAGTTGCACATATTTTCAAGAATAATAATGTGTCATGTTTATTATTATTACCTACCAACACATCGACTTTTTTTTCAGGAGCTGATAACTGAAGTGCGCCGTAGCAACGAGCTACGCGAGGAGCACCTGGTTTTCATGTAAGTACATTTAAAATTATCTTTTTGCATTTGGGCCCTGAACCTCAGGGTGGTTGCAGTGTGGTTGCTCGTTTAATACTTAATCGGCTAAAAACATGCTTTGTCTCCTATCCAATGAAGCCTAAATCATTTACTGATTGATTAGGGAAAACAGTCTAAGAAAACTTGGGCTTGATATTGAAAAGTATTAAATTAAAGCGCTGGACAATCCACACAGAATCATTTAACCCCTATATGAGTATCTTACCTAACTGGTATTAAGTTTTTTCTCATCATAACCATCATCATTGGCCTGTCAACATGGTGGACCTTCAACCGCTCTGCCACTGAAATTGTCAAATAATAATACCTATATAATTTAGTATCTACCTAAAATGTTATCTTGTTTCAGGCGGTCATCAAGCCAACAATAGATTTAAGATAAATAAAATAATATAACTATACTTAAATGTGTATTATTTTAAATGATTTGGGCATTAAAATACGTTTGTAATATGTTTGCTCGGCGCAGTTGGGCTTGGCGGAGAAGACCAGCAGGGGGCATTGGTGCCGGCTCCACAGCATCAAATTCTTCTCCAATTTCCCCTTCTTCTAATGAGACCCTGTTAAAACAATGTTTCCAGTTGAAAGTGCGAGCATTTGTATTTCTAACACGTTCACTGCAGCCCAACATCAGCATCTGTGGCACTCATTTTGTTAACTCGATTATATATCTACATGTACATTGCACAAGGTATAAATCATAGAAATAGCCTTTGCTGTGTGAACATAAGTATTTTAAGTTGTGCATAAATGATTACCCGAAATGCTTCATTATATTATATATAATACTGCAGGCATAAATAATTTCCGATGCCTTTTCAGGGGCATAATGTAGGGCTCGGTCGCTGCCTAGGCATCTGAAACTGCCCTTTAGGTAGCCGTTTGTGCGCTCAATGCCATTTCGGACTTTGCAATGCCAATTTGTAAATTGCTCCTCCCTGGCATTTTGTGCGTTCAATATTGGCGTTATAAGCCAGGGCTCCAGCGGATACCCAGAGTCACCTGTAACAAAATCAAAAGTAAAAAGAGGAGTTCATCCTTTAAATGCAAATTTAAAATCCGAATAAGATCATTATTACAAACTGGTAAAAGGAACAAAACAGTAGCATGCATTTGTTCTTGCGGCCAATCTTTATCAGAATATAAATTGAGTAACATCACTTACCCAACAGGAAGAAGCTTCCGATTCTGCTGTCGGAAAGCCTCTTCATTTCTGCCCGGATATTTGAATGCTTCCAAATGAACGCATCGTGCACCCTTCCCGGATACCTGGCATTTACCGCCAAAATTCGGCATTCTGCATCAGCAACCTGCAAATAAGTGAAAATAGTAGCACCTATTGGCCCTATGTCAGTATTTCAGTGCCATCTACTTATCCCATTCCAACTTTCATTCCTCTCTATTGCAAGCCAGTTGTGACAACTCTTTATTAAGAATTATAGAATTTATAATGGTTTACATACATAATTTACAATAAAATCAAGTAGTTTAAAATTTAACTTGTCTATGAGGAAATTATGTAAGCCAGGAATAAAATTGATTTTGATGTAAGAGTTCATGCTTCATTCATCATCATAGAAAACTATAAATTTGGGCAATTTTACTATAATATAATAGATACCTTAGATTTTAAAAGTTAACCGAGAAAATGGCCCAGCTTCATTACGACAGCTCAACATTTTGAAAGTGTAAAAAGAAAGAATAATTATTCATAATCTGTAATATTACCAGCTGCACATTGATGGTGTGCACACCCTTCCTCCGATTCTTATATTGAGCCCCTTGTGGCCCAGAAGGAGGGAAAATCGCAACATGTGTGCAGTCAATAGTGCCAAGTATGTCTGGTACATTATATTTTTGTTGGAAGCCTGCAGCCACACTGCTCCGTGCAGCTTCTGTCCCGGGGAAATGGATCCATTCTGCAAACAGCCTGAAAATAATAGCAAAACAAGTGAACCCACTGGTCAAACTAAAATTGTTCCTAAGTCTCTTAAAATAGGTAGGTAGGTACATAAAATATGGTTATTTATATCAATTTATCAATTAAAAACAATGCTGTATCCTCCTTTAATTTTGTCCATTCAAAGGCAAGTGTGCGTATTTTTAATAGTCTTGCCCACAATTTTTTCTAGATCTATGTAAATATAATGTTACGAATGAAGAAGACGAAGAGGAGAACCGAGCCGACCTCTCGTCACAAGAAACTCATTATACTATAGGAATAACAACAAAAAAAAACCAGTCCTTTCATGAGCAGTTAGCCGATGAGACTCCACACGGACACGTTGCTCTGCATGCAGGGGAGGAGTGCATGCCTACAAATGAATATGACGTCACTTTACTTTACTGCAACCCAATACAAGCTTCTTGCAAAAACAACACTTTCATCTCACTAAAACATTCAGGGAAAATCACAATAACTTCTTTCACAGCGCAAAGAAAACAAAACAAAACTTGAACATAATTGCAGCAAAGCAATTTAACTAAACTCTGAGAAACAAAACAACAAACAAAACAAATTGTCACTTGTCACCGTTTCGTTTGCTAAAGCTACTACAGACGTCCGATTTTTCCATTCGATTATAGTCCGACTCAACTAATAAAGTAATAACCGCGTTGAGCGTGCTTAACGTCTTGGCGCGGGGTGGTAGGTACTAGGTATTTTATTTTCGTTGCCATGATTTTTTTTAGTTTCCTGTTTCTCCCAGAAATAATACTAGCGGGGGAGGGGCTTTATTTACATCATTTTTTAAAAATTCAAAATAGCAAACTCCGATATAGGTACCTACCTACATAGTACTTCTCTGGGTTATGCTCCAACTTTTGATTATTAGAAGAGAGCTTTCATAATATTCTAGAATACGATAAATATTAAACCTTATAACTAGTAGTTGGCAAAGCACTTACCGCCAGTGTAAAATGCAGATTAAAAAACTAACCGCAAAACTTTTGAATCTAGCGCGCAATGTGAATCGAGCTAGGTGCCCTACATAATCGAGTGATATAATCGGAAACCAAATCAGACGTCTATTCGTAGCATTATATTTATACCTTGCCTCGCGCCTTGGAAGGAGAAACAGCTGACCACATGCAAAAACCAGTACCTAGTAGGTGCCTAGGTACTCTGTCAACTCTGTGCCACTTTGGTAAAACGGCGGTGTTCACGTTCAGTAGGGTTCCTTCCTTTCTTATTGATAGGGTGGGTATATTTTGACTCGCACACAATATCAACGGAAAGTAGATAGCCAGAAAACCAGAGTTTTCATTTATGATTTAAATTAGGATGGCAGCTATGTATATATGTAGTGAGTGTTAAGTACAAACGAACACTTACTTATGTAGGTAGGTTATTGTACATAGGTAAGTACTACACCTAAATCCAAGTTCGAAGAAGTAGGTAACTACCTAGCAACTTCTTCGAACTTGTATTTCGAAATAGAAACCAAAGGAAATCTGCTGGGAAAGGACTCTTTAGCAATGCAAAATCAGTAGGTACCTACCTACCTGCCTATAGAATGATAAAATTACTAACCTCCTGTAAATCGAGTCGGTAAATTGACTGAGGAAGCGGCTGTTTGCAGTCTGGGAGTAACATATGGAATGGTCCTGCCCTATTTGTCTTTGGTACCCCCCGTTGGCCAAAAACTGCACGGAACACCGGACCTACAATGAGGTAAATAATGTAAGCATTTATGTAGGGGAACCTGGGGAGACTAGATCACTGGGGAGACATGATCACCCCCATAAATATCGAAATCTACAGTAGTTTTTTAAATTCCGAGTTGGCAACATTGTAGCTCTGTGATGGTTTGGAACGTTGAACGTGAAACTGACAATCTTATACAGCCAACTTCGGAGCATTCAGTGACAGGCGGTTTTGCAGACAGTTATTATTTTTTCGTGAGTATTTATTTTGCTTTTTTGAACGGTTTTTGCTGTGATAATTCTTGTTTGGATTTAAAAGTCGCTTACAGATTAAGGTAAGAAAGTATGGTCTAAGTTTGTTCTGAGCAAATGTTTTGTATTGTAAACTTTTCTTTTTTTATTAAAATTACTAGGGACGGGGAGATTTGTTCCTTATCTGTTCGGGGAGACTAGATCCCGGGGATCAAGTCTACCCTATAATTTATTGTTACTGTTTTTATGTTACAGGCTATTTTCAACGTACAATGCCGAGGATTTACAAGAGAAAAGAAGGAGTCAAGAAACGCGTACCTGTTAATTCTATAAAACTCTACGTAGGGCAGGTAAAATCTTAAACAGAACACGGCTATGTAATACAATTTGCTAAGAAAATAGATAACCGCAAATTTAAGTGGCCTGTAAAAGATGACACATCAGAAATTGCACGATATCAAGTAGTGAAAAAAATAGAACCACCAACCGTTAAGTCAAATAGCAGACGAGTAATTGGGTTTGAATTTAAGAAGTCTCTGCGAAAATTCAAGATTGAATAGAAAGTGCCAAAAGAATGTTATTTAATATTATAATTTCAGTGATTTAATTTTTATTCTTAGTTGCTAAGCTACCTCCCTGAAAATTTTAGACTGATTAGTAGGTATAAATCATTTTGTAGATTCTAATGATTGATCTCATGGTTTGGTAAATTGCGAGACTGGTTAAAGTATTATTATAGTCTATATCCGTTTAAAATTCAACTAAAACATATATATTATAGCTTATAAGTAAAGTTTAATAAAAGTTTTATATCTGAAAATAGTTTTTATATTTCTCAAAACACAGCATGCATCACTTTAAATATGATGTATTAAAAACAAAGCTTCCCTAAAACGAGTAGGGATACTTTATCCTCCATGATCAAGTCTACCCTACTGCGTAAACAAGTCTCCCTTAATAGGGGAGATTTGATCCTTTTGCCGAATTTTAATAAAAATACACTAACTAAACAATAGCTGTAAGTGATTGGTAATTGACAGTAGCAATTGATTACCCAATAAAGGTTTTATAAAATTAATAAAAAAATAGTTTATATAACCTTATACCTTTTGAGCTATCTAGTAAAATGTAAAGTGGTGATCAAGTCTCCCCAGGTTCCCCTACCTAGGTAGGTACATTGTAGTCAGTAGTACTGAGCGTTTTTTTCTAAAACACTTTCTCAAAACGCTTATTAGCCATGAAACGAACGAACGCTTTTCTGTCCCATCAGAAAACTGTTCTCGTAAAAACGACTTTATAATATACTAGTTAAGGATCGAAGTAGTTTTTATCTCACTTCTCGTTTTGCCATGAAACGAACGAACGCTTTTTTGTTAAAACTGTTCTCGAAAAAACGACTCTATAATCTATGAGCTATGGATCGAACTATTTTTATTTCACGTTTCGTTTTGTCGCAGAGGCGGCTTACCTGAGTGAGTGAGATGAAGACAGTTCGTCAAAACTGTTCCAAGAAACTGTTTCATTGTCAAGGAAAGGAAGGAAATTATTATGTATGTCTAATGCACTAAGGTAGATAATTGTTCGTAAAATTTCGTAAGCGAGACAAACTGGTTTGCACCGTTGCCGCCATTTTGGTGGTCATAGGTCATTCAAAGATTCTAATTAGTATTGTTTTCGCAGTTCAGTTGAGTGACGCTGTAATTGATTTTGTTTTCGCGCCAAAACTACAAAGTTTTCCCTAATTTGTGTGTAAATATTTATCGATGGATGATTTTAATATGAGTAGGTACAGTGTTAGTGAGACGATTTTTTTTCGCTCCGCGAACTCAAAGTGTAAATAGGTATTTGTATTAACTGTGTAAATAGACTAGGTGTAATTGTTATAAAAGTTTGTTTCATGCAAGTGAACTAAAGACAATGTCGGCGAGAAAGAACAGTAGTGAAATTTGGGACTATTTTAATAAATTACCGGATGTTAAAGCAAGGTGCCAGTCATGTAAGGAGGTATTCAGCTACAAATCCACAACGGCAAACCTAAAGAACCATTTAAAAAGAAAACATATTTCTTTATATACTTCACTTCCGTCGGTAGTGGAGAAAAGTGGATCTACCAGGCTAGTCGATGACAGTCATGAAGATTCACCATCCAATCTAAGAACTTCGACATCCACGACAACGACGTCAACATCCACGACGACGTCGACAGCAACATTGGCGACATCTTCTGAAAATGGAGGTGATAGTGCTGGACAAGCAGCGACAGTAACCGTTGCAGCAAAAAAACGCAAAATCCAAAATGATATGGATGCTTACGTAAATAAAAAAATTTCGAAAGAACAAAAAACAGCAATCGACAATGATGTTTTGGAGCTCTGTGTGGACGCATTCCATCCATTTAGCATCGTTGAGGAACGATCATTCAGAAAACTGATGCGATGGATACCGGGAGACAAACTGCCTTCCCGCAAAACCTTGTCGAATAATCAGTTGAAGCTTGCATATACCAAGACCAAGGAAAAGTTGTTGCCAGAAGTTACTGCAGAGTGTGATGCTATGTGTATTACTTTTGATTTGTGGACGTCGCGTAAGACCGAATCTTACATAGCTGTTACTGGGCACTACATAAACGCAGATTTCCAACTGAAAACTGTTCTTTTGGACTGCTGTCATTTTTCAGGACATCACACGGCTGAAAATATAGCTTCTGAAATACGAAGGATTACAGACGAGTGGGAAATAACAAATAAGGTGAACTTTGCAGTGAGTGACAATGCAACAAATGTTATTAACGCCATAACCTGCTCGGAGGCTATTTCAAGTCACCTTAATTGGAAACACTATGGCTGTTACGCCCACAAGTTAAATTTGGTATTGCAACATTCACTTAAATTGTTTGATCACAGCATTGCAAAAGTGAAAAAAATTGTAGCATTTTTTAAAAAGAGTACCACAGCCTCAGAGAAGCTTGCTCAACAGCAAGTAATAAAAAACAAAACGCCAAAGCGTTTAATTCAAGAAGTGGAAACGCGGTGGAACTCCTCTTTTTACATGTTGGATCGTTTCACGGAACTCAAAGACGAAATTAAAATTACAATGGCCATTATCAACAATAAGAACCTGCCAGTAATATCAGAAGAAGAATGGTCAGCCTTTTCTGAACTGTGCCGCATCCTAAAACCTTTCGAGGAAATTACAGCTACAATGAGTGGCGAAAACTATGTTACTGGCAGTAACGTGATTGTAGTCACAAGACTTCTCAGGGAAACATGCGAACGTCACAGAATTAATAATGCAGATGCAAGTAATGCACAAATACGCCGGTTCCTTGATTTCTTACAAACTGAGTTGGATAAAAATATAGGTCACGTCGAAAATAGCGGTACGTTTTCACTGTGTACGTTCTTGGACCCTAGATATAAAATGACGGCTTTCTCCGATCAAACTTGTGCGACAGCAACCAGACGAAAGGTACAGGACAAAGTTCAAGAATATATAGCCCAGCAGCAGCGCAATTACACGTCTTCGACCGCTGCGACTTCTCCTGCAGAAAAAGAAAGTTCGTCTGTTTGGGATATTTTTGATAAATTTATGTCCGAAAAAGCGTCATCACGACAAGGCACTCCACTCTCAAAAGCCATACGAGAAGTACAGATGTATATAGACGATGACATTTTGCCTCGAAAAGATATTTCAGGATTACACAATTGTCCTGGAAAATGGTGGTACACGCACCGTAATGTATATCCCAACCTAGCCCGTATATACAGGCTCAATTGTAACATGGTTGGAACATCTGTTCCATGTGAAAGAATTTTCAGTAAAACTGGGCTAATAATATCTGACAGGAGAGCTTGCCTCAGCACACAGAAAGTAAAGCAGCTCATGTTCCTAAATGTAAATAAAGATCCAAATAGATTTAATGTGTAAATAATAAATAGGTACCTACCTAAAAATATAAATATGAGCATTTGGTTTTGTAAAGTGTAAATACGAAAAACTATAAAGAAAAATATGTACATTTGATTTTGTAAAGTGTAAATACGAAAAACTGTAAAGAAAAATATGTACATTTGATTTTGTAAAGTGTAAATACGAAACTGTGAAGAAAAATATGTACATTTGATTTTGTAAAGTGTAAATATGAAACTGTGAAGAAAAATATGTACATTTGATTTTGTAAAGTGTAAATACGAAAAACTGTAAAGAAAAATATGTACATTTGATTTTGTAAAGTGTAAGTACGAAAAATTGTAAAGAAAATATGTACATAAAATGAACTTTTAAGTACGCCTGTAAACCTACAGCCAGTCCTAAGCCTGGATAAAGTACGAAGGCAAGTTCATTTTATTTCGAAGACTAAAAATTAGGTAATTTGTAGGTACCCCTAGAACTAATATTTGTTTTAAATCATTTATATTATGTCAGGTAAACTACAATTAGCAAGTTACTCTGTTAAAAGCTTACTTATTCATCACAGTATTTAGTTATCAAGTCAAGTCAGTTGTAAAAACTGTTTTTTTTAACAGTTTCTTGGAACAGTTTTTTTGTAAAAAAAACCGTTTCGTTTTGTTTTTCCCAAAAGACGTTTTAACCCAGCACTAGTAGTCAGAAAGCGATGGCATTGGTTTAGAATAAGGTAGGTAGGTACTCACTTTCAAATGGGCAGGTAAGCCAGAACTATTTTTCGGCGATTCCAAATCGGGCGCCAACCGCGAAATCAAATACAGTGCCATAGGCTTATTAATGCGCCATAACCGCTGAAATTCATTATCTGGCACATCCAGAGGGTCACAAACATCTCTTATCTGTTTGCGTTGTATTTTCCTGTTTTCCTTATAAAACGCCAATAAATAATTATGATACGGTACTGCCATGACCAACAAAATTCGAAAAAGTTTTCGTGAACTCTCGTGCTCAAATTGAAAGACGATAGTTATTCCCGCGCTAAACTGTCAAAAGTTGAGATAATTTGGCGCGCATGCTAGCGTTTGACGAGAAAGGTTACCACAGATAAGATATACATTCACTTAAATCGTTCACGTGATGAGACGTGACGACTAATGGTGTCGCATGCTAGCATCGGTCGAGATCGAGAAATCGAGATGCCGCCATTTTTTACGAGATAACGAGACGAAAGACGCTTCTCGTGGCGCGCATGCTAGCCCAGCTGGAATCAATGTTCTAGTTATACTTTATGCCAATATTCATGATCCTGTTCTCGACCGCCGCAGGTGATACCACGTCGCTACTAGGAAGGCCGGAAGAATACTTAGATCGTATGATGTGTGGCGGTCAGAGAAGGGGTCAGAGAGATCGGAGTTTACAATGATAGGATATTAAAATTAAATGTACCTACGTAGGTAGGTAGCACATAGGCATACACACAGACGTGAAGATGCAAAGCAGGCACATAGGCATGTACATAAGATAGGCTAGCTAGAAATGAACACTGTGTTTAGCAACTAAAACTAGGTAGGCATGTAGGCAACAGTGATTGCTAGATTATAGGTAGGTATGTACCTAGGCGCAGCGTGAATGGCTAGCGTTACATAATACAAAAATAATAATAATGCTGGATAATCCACGCAGCATCATCTTGCCCCAAGCTAGGTACAATAGCGGTTAGGCATCTATTATTCAAGCTGCGCAGGCGTGGATTACAAAGATGTAGGTAGGCAGTGCAGTACAGATTAACAGCGTGAATACATAGCTAGGTACCAAGGCTAGATTCTGGAGACAGAGGTACAAGCACTGAAATGTGGACCTAGATAATGTTACACACAATATTAAATGGAATGTCTAGAAATCTTAACGATAATTAATAATTGTGCACACTTACCTACTTAGGGGAATAACAACACTTATAACAAGAGTGGTGATTGACTAGGGTAGGTAGGCCACATCACCTTGAAATTAAATAGTATCTAGATAAAAATCTAGAGAGAAACGGGACTTCCGTCTTTCTTTAGCAGTTACAGTTTGTCGAATGCGGGCAGCGACGCCCGCCAGGGGTATTTATGTTGAGCACGCACACACTTACAAGTGGTGTCATGCCGGTGCCTGGCACAAGATCGTTCGATAGCTCTCGGCCAATGAGAGGCTCGGGAGGCCGTAACGCACCATAAAAGGCAATGGTTATGCGAACGATTTAGGAACAGTCTATTCTGTTAGGGGCGAGTCCATTACAATATAGGTGCTATGACGGCACCGAAATTGGTTATGACGTGTTCTTTTGGGAAAGGTGAAATTATTACGTTACAAGACTTGAAGAATATTTCATTACAATGTGAAATACAAGACTGTCCAACTTAGCTCACAGACATCTTTTCATGGAATCTATGCAACGATTACATAAAAGAGAGGATACTCATCGAGAAACCTAGGACTTTCGACGATGCCGTCACTCTGGCGAAGACTATCAGAAACACCAAAATTCATACTCAAGCCATATCACAGTCGGGTCAAGACAACGTCAATGCAGTCTACGGGAACACCAATCGAGCCGGAGGTCGTCCATCACAGCAGCAGCAGCAGTCAACCCTCAACCCCTGATGTGATCCGTGATTCAGAACTTGAATCAATATTTGACACTCCCAAAAAAAGTACACTAAGAAAACAAGCCAGAAAGTATAAAATGCGTTTACAAATTAACAAACGAAAAATAAAAACTTAAGTTTAAAAAAGAGAAATGCATCCCTCAAAAATATTAATACGTATTCATCAATTATTACGTATTCTGCAGTAATCAAAAGATATTGCCTAACGCTTAACTTCTATTCACCGAAAGCATACGACTACGTGCGAAAAACGTTTCGGACATGTCTGCCACATCATAAAACGTTATGTAAATGTATGCTCACATAAATGGTGAACCTGGTTTTACGGATGAAACCTTTACATCTGTTAAAAAAAAGGCTGAACCAAGCGAACGTCGACCAATATGTGCCCTTATATTTGATGAGATGGCTCTGAGGCAACAGAAGATATGAGACGGTAGAAAGTATCAAGGACTAGTAGATATGGGAACCGGTACCACCTCTGATTCAGCAGCGTTGGCGTCTCAAGCTTTTGTGTTTTTGTTGGTGGCAATAAATCAGCGTTGGAAAATTCCACTTGGCTATTTTTTAACCGATACTTTTACTGTAGAACAAAACGCTAATTTGATAAAAATGTGCCTCAGCAAATGTTTTGACGCAGGAGTTCATGTGGTATCTTTATCCTTTGATGGGCATGCAACAAATTTTGCGTCTATGGAAATACTTAATTGTAATGAGTGAAAGATTTGCAATCAATGAAAACAACATTTAAACATCCGTCTAATGATACACAGATAGCCTGTTTCTTGGATCCATGTCATGTCATAAAATTAATAAGAAATCAATTACAATGTATGTCACGAATTATTTCAATTCCGAGACTCACAGCGCCACCTAGCTCTGAGCGAAGTCATTAGATTGGTGCGCATCCTTACCGCAGACAGATATTTCAGCCATTGTTTCCTTCACCGAGGGCGACATCTATTATCGAGGGATCGAACGAGATCACGGATGTTGCCTATATATTCTAAAGCGCTACCTAGTTTTGTCAGTTAAAAGAATGAAGGGATGCCGGAATTCGATGGAAACTCAACGTAAAAAGGGGAAACAATGAGGCAGTCAGGTTTTCACAGCACAGCGTCGGGAAAAATATGCTTGCGGTGACATCTTGCGAGGAGTAGCGAAAGCTCACACTGGGAGCTCGATAAAGAGCGACGCACAACTGGTCATTTAATCGTCGGCTTCGGAAACGTTCGATCGTACAAAATCAATTAATTTATCTCTGGACCAAAATAGTGAAATATGTGTTGTTCTCGGAATCATGTTATGGAAAAGTTCACAGGCTTCGTGGGCAGTCCGAATTCGCGAGGAAGAAACCCAATAATTTCCGAACAGGACCACCTCGCCAGAGAAAAAATGATCGCACGACGAAAGACGCCGCGCGCGAAGGGACAAGTGTGCGATGGCCCAGATGCTAGAACATTCGATCTTGGTTGCCGGAAGTGAAAGAAGTGATCGCAGCTCGAAGCAAGACCGTCTAGAAAGTTCGAAGACGGAGGTTATATATCGGACCGCTCACAAGCGGAGTGACATTCTGGAAGTGATAAAGACGGGGGTGAGACTGGACTTGGAGGATTTTCAAGTTGGATTTGGTGAACGATCCGCGCCGCCCACGCCGATAATTCCTACTTCTCGACACGTCCGCGAATTTCCCGCCGCAACCCAAGAGGAGGTTTCATCCAGGAGTCGGCGCAGAGGACTGTAACAAACCCCGAGGAAGGCTAGGCGAGCGTCGGAGTCCCCAGGACATTTTTAGCCGGGAGCAGGCCCCGAGAGGAGAGGAGAAAACGGGAGACGAATTGCCCAGGTAACATACGTGCGATGTGGGAATTTTCTCGGTGGAACGGGGAGGGTAGAAAAGGTTGTTCCGGTCGGGAATGCCTCGAGGATAGCATAAACTGACGTGTTTCCTTTTCGGGGAATTTCAGGGTGAGCTGAACTGCAGCTCCGACGGGCAGGCGATCCAGCAGCGGCGAGGTCGAGGCGTTCAGCGGAAAGGCCGCAAGGGCGAAAGGCGACGGGAGCAGAGTCCTGTATCCTGAGCGTCGACGTGGCAACGATCGCGGGAACCCCAGCCACTGCGCACGTCGTAAACCAAGGTGTGTTCTTTCCAGTCATTTGGGGATCGGTGCCCCTGTCTCTTCCAGAATACTAGTGTGTGTTTGTATTGGCTATATTTCGGTTTAGGTAAAATTTTGTTGTTAGGATTGCTTTCTTTGGATAGAATTAGTGAAACGCTCGAATCGCAGAATTCTCTGTTAGGTAGACTGTATCGGCAATCGTTGCTAGTCCACATCATTTTGCCCCTGGAAGCTTCGCTTCCAAAGGTTACTTTACGAGTCGGACCTGTTAGTGCTGGCCGCACCGAAGTAGGCAACAGGAGCGGGTGGAGGCGCTTCTCGCACCCATTACCTGCCTGTTTTGTTGAGCAGATCTTCGGCTTTATCCGTGGACACCTTTGGCCTAGCATAAGGTTAGGTGGAGTTGACCGTAAGAACTGTGTATAGGTGGTCACGGCATTATAGAATCAATTTTGACCTTGTTAATAGAATTTTGTATCCTTTTTCTTAGAACAATTGTTTATAAATTTTGTATCCGTTTTTTCTGAAAGACAACATCAGAGGCTCGTTGTGAGTTTCAAGTTAGCTATAAGTTGTGAATCCACGAGGTAAATCTTGGCCTTGTATAGAGCTAAACGTAAGATCTTCACTAATAGAATAAGACTGATAAATTTGCATGTAAATTGTGTTGTTTGCTGAATATAAGGTATACATATTTATGCTTGTTTTCTTCCATAAAGGTAGTTCCCTGGTTAGGTAGGTAGGAGTAAAACTTATCACGGTCCGCTCAAATTTAGGCTAGCCCGGCGGAGTAGGAACCCGTGACATGTAAAAAGAGTTGTTGGATACAAACGGTGAAGTAGTAAAATGGGATTACCTGATTCAACTCAATGCCCTACAGGACAGTGATGGACTTCATTTGGCCAATAAATTATCAAAAAGACACATTAACTTCCAAAATCAGATAATGAAAGTTAAGTTAGCAGTACAATTACTTAGTAGGAGTGTTGCAACTGCCTTAAAAATTTGTAGAGAAGACTCAAGTTTAAGAAATTTTGAGCAATCCAAGCCCATTGAAAATTTTATACAAAAGATAAATAATTTCTTTGACATATATAATTTTTTTTTTATTTATTTACCAACTTAAACTAATATTACATGAAAAGTTTATTATTATAACACTGAGTAAACCACAGAGGTTTGTAAGGAAGTGTTACTAGCGAGTCAACCGAATAACTACCATTGAGATAGGTTTTACAAAAATAAAAGCTTAATTTCTAAGTGTCAGTGTGTTATAGTAGGTACTAGGTAAAAGGGTAAAAGTAGTAAAATTCTCACTGTGAGTTAAGTACCTGCAGTTATTAAAATACAATATTTATACGAGTATAATCCTGAAACTTAGGTACATAAATTGGAATTAGGTAAGTAACTGAGATCAAGCTCTTTGATACTGATGTAGGTTCGATAAAAAGTACGATCTGAGTTTATATTTTATATTTTTAGGTGTTATAGTTTGAAGTAATCAGTAAGTGGAAGTTCGTTTATTAGCCGCGGTACCAGATAACTGGCTGTCCGCTCACCGTACGCATTATTGGCGCGCGAGGTGACTAACAGGTTTCTAGTAACCGCTCGTGTATGTATAGGGTGACTAAAAACTCGTCGAATGGTTTCATCAAAGAAGTAATTTCGAAGTATCATATATTTAAATTGAGTATGGACGGGCAACACTTTGCAATGCTCAAAGAGGCCTAATTCATTATCAGTAAATTGTTGTTTAACGTTATTGGAGACCACTTTTTTTAGAATTCTCAATTGAAGATTATATATTTGATTAAGGTAAGTAGTGTAAGTACGACCATAGCTAGTTAGTCCATATTGAATGTAGGATTCCCGCTAGCGAGTTATAAAGCATAAGTTTAACCTTATAGGGTATACGGTCCTTGAGTATTGCCATGTTCGCTAGAAAGTGTCGTAGTTTATTGCAGACACGCTCAATATGATTCGACCATGTGAATTTGCTGTCTACAGGGTGTAAGCGTAAACAGTTTTATCCTTGAAACCACGTATGTACACCCCTAAAATAAGACGATACAAGTTATTTTTAAAAATAAAAGTCAATTAGTTTCGATGGAATTTCATAATTCATTTCTCTGCTGTCCTACGTGATTTTATGGACACCCTAGTGACCTTATCACACCGCGCCGCCCGCTCTCGCCTGTAGCCGGCCGGTGGTGTAGGTATCGAATCGTAGGTACCTACAACTTGTGATGGAACTTTCCCTTCATACTTTTCCTGGCTTAGGACAGGCAAAAATAGCTACTCTAACACATTTGCCAGTAAGTAGGCTAAAGTAGGTAGGTACTTTTGGCGTATTTAAGAAGTTCATCATCAATCAAGTTTTATGTACAATTCAATTAAAATTTACAGCTTTATGTACAGTTTGATTTACTCACATTAGGCATAAAATGTTTTCATGGCTTGTGCATGACTAGGCACGGTGAACTGGCCGTAGGCACGTAGCCTTTGTGTAGCCGCTAGGATCGTTTGCCGGCTTGGCACACGCTGTTCTGGGAACCGCTCTGCGTACATCGTACGAGCCAAGTTCATGTTGTCACCAGCGATGGCATAAAGTCGCACCATTTCAGTCCACTGTTCATTTGTGAACGACATCGTCACTTCTCTACTTAACACAATACGCGAACAAATCGGCACATCACAAATTAGCACGGAACGCGTCGTGACGTGCTCACTACCTAGCAGACGGGCCGCGAATGACGAGCGCGCGAGCGGCGGCGTCTTTGTTTGAACCGACAAAGCAGGCGAGCGGCGCGGACGCGGCGTAGGTATGTAGGCGGCGCCTTTATGTCGGCGCGCGAGCGGGTCTTTGTTCGAAACCGACAAAGCGGGCGGCGTAGGTATAAATGTAGGGTGAAATGCTTTTATGATGTATGAGGATATTTTTTTCAAAATTATGTAAAAAAAAAGTTTAGTTTTTTCATCGGTTTTGGACTCTGCTCAAGATTCTGAACTTCTGGTTTCAAGGATAAGACTGTTTAGCCTTACACCCTGTATAAGTATGCCGAGGTACATTTCACTACTGACGATGTTTATAGTAGGACACTTGCAATTATCATTTGTCGTTGCATGCAGGCAGCTGTGGTCGTGGGCAACTAGATTGTTAAGTGGGTGCTTTTTTATGTAAGGAGACTTAACTACTAACATTTTAGTTTTATTTGCGTTCAGTACTAATCCTGCATCGTGACACCATTTAGTTATGTTGTTAAAATCAATTTGTAGAAGGTCACGTGCTTTTTTGGGGTCATCATCAACTGCTACGAGGCACGTATCATTGGCAAACTGGTAGCATGTGGTATGCCTAATGCAATTACTCATTTCATTGACATACGACAAGTGAAATGGTCCTAGAACGGACCCTTGTGCGGTACCCTCCGTTACTGTGACGTAGTCGCTGTACATGTTATCAATTTTAACCGTATATTTACGGTTGTTAAGGTAATTTTTACACCATTCTAATAGGGGACCTCTGATTCCGCAGTCACCTAGCTTCTGTATTAGCTGGGCGTGTTCTAGGGTGTCAAATGCACGGGAAAAGTCAATTAACAAGACCAGCACGTGTTTTTTATTATTTAGGTTGTCGTTAACTTGGTCTGTGAAGGTAGTTAGAAGGTCTTGTACCCTTTCCTGGTTGAAACCCAAATTGGTTCCGGTACAAGATGTCATGTTTCTTATAGAACCCATGAGTCTGTTCACTGATGTATTTTTCAACGATTTTATCAATAGAAGAGAGTAGCGTTATTGGGCGGTAGTTACCGTAGTCGTCATGCTTCCCTTGTTTATAGACTGGTCTGACACATCCTAATTTTAATTCATCTGGATATATGCCTGATTTAACACTACAGTTTATTAAGTTTGCTATAGCAGTAGATACATCATTCCCCGTTAATTTGATGTCCGATACTCTTACATTATCATGTCCAGGAGCCTTCTTTACATTTAATTTCTTAATAATCTTGTTAACATCATTGCTCGTAGCTTTTTTAAATAGATAGCTACAGTCAGCTGGGTTGCAGTAGGGGTGGTTTATTAATTTAATACCACAGTTTGGTATAATGTCTTTGACTGCCTTGTCGAAACCATGGGCAAAATTGTCAGCAATTGATTTAGCGGTGAGACATTGGGAATCAAACGCTTTCAGAATTGCATCATCGATAGACAATGATACACGCCCCAACATTTGGTTTAAGATAATTCAAGGGGTATGACCGAATTTGATTACAAGAAGCCAATAAACGCCAGAAATATGGATGAAATTTTCTTATTCCTCGAGTTATGTCATCGTAACCTCGCCATATACAATGACTTCTCTGTAGTTAGGTAATTAAGATAAGTAAGACGCTTCCTGCTATAACTGGATACCAGGAAGCATTAGAGATAAGACTAGCGATAAGAAACTATCCTTTGTAATACTGAATTAAATAAACGTTAGTTCTGATCTGCTCTTCAAGCTGATCACACGCCTAACTTGCCGTTTTAAAAAGCCCTTTTTCCTCGCTCACTACCTAACTGGCGCAGCCACAAAGCGTGTATCGGTATTCGGGCTTTGAATAGAGATTCGAATCTCGTCTCCATACGCGACAAAGAACCTACCGGTGGGCGCAGGCAGCAGCAGGCGACAGCAGCAGGCAACAACCGCAGGCGACAGCTCGAAGGCAGCAGACTCACCTCCAAATCGAAAATGCTCGTGGGGTAAGCATATAACTCTTTTACTCCCGAGATTCCTTAAACTCTTCCTGTCAGGCCTTACGCAACATTGTGGTGTTTCGAGTGTCTAGGTATAACCATTCGTGGTGAAAACACACGAATCCAGTTGATTCTTTACTTGTGCGCTTTTGAAATGGTAGTTAAAAATGTCTACCGACAAAAAAGTACAGGGTGAAGGGTTCTTTGTAGAAGAAAAGCCACACATTAGCGCAGATCTCTCTACCTTTGCGAAACTGTTGCCCACCTACGATGGGAACAGAAGAACTCTTGCATTTTATATAAAAAGGCGTAGAAAATGCCTTAAACCTAATCGTAAATAGTAGGGACGACCCCTACATTACATGCTTAATCAGAAATAAACTAACCAATAGAGCTGTAGAAGCATTGTCTCAAAGTCCAGGTGCCACGACATGGCCAGACATAAAGACGGCATTGCAGCGTAAATTCGGGGAGTTTAGAACCGAATTACAACTAGTTCAAGAACTCATTCAAACCAACAGGGAAAATAGTTCTTTAGAAGCTTTTGGCGATAAAATCAGAAATCTAATGAGCACTTTTATTTCCAAAGAACAAACAAAACGAACATACTATGAGCAAATGGCCTTAGACACATTCTAGACTTTCTTAGACATTCTAGACTTTCTTAGACTTTGTGGGCCGGGCCTACTAGGATTAGATCTTCTGGCCCCCCTGAATTGCAGGATAGACATCAAAAACATGGTACTTTGCACGGTTAGGGACGACATCAAAGCCTACACTAAGATAGGCCCTAAGTGCGAGCAAGTGATTAATGTCTTATGATATATCAAGACGGAGATTATTTCTCAGACGGCATAACTACAAAAAGTGGACTGATAATACCACCAGCAATCGATACAGTAAAAAACGGAAATGCACTAACATCAATTATCATCATTATCATCAGCCTATATTAGTCCACTGCTGGACATAGGCCTCCCCTAATGAACACCATAGCGCCCTGTCTCAACATCAATTATAAACACCTCAAATAAACAAATTTTATTCAAAAACAGTTGTAACCTAAATCTACAACGCCTGAACATAACAAAAACGAGCATTCAGGTACCAAAAATTAAAACAAAATAAAACATAGAGGAACTACAAAAAAAAAACTTAGATAGGCTAAGAACAGAGCATATGAACCAGGAAGAAAACCGTGAAATTAAAAACTATGCTATAACTACCGCGATATCTTTCACTGTGAAGAAATTCCACTCACCTTTACACACGACATTAAACACCAATTAAGGCTGACTGAATTTACGTAAAAAACTATAGACAGGCCCCTAAACAAAAAGAAGAAATAAAGAAACAAATTAAAAAACTCCTTAAACAAAACATCATTCAAGAGAGCAACTCACCGTGGTCCTGTCCAGTACACATTGTCCCAAAGAAAATCGATACCACAGGAGAACAAAAATATAGGCTAGTAATAGACTATAGAAAATTAAACGATAAAACAATAGAAGACAAATACCCACTCCCCAATATCGACGACATTTTAGATAAACTAGGACGAGCACAGTATTTTTCCACGATAGACCTGGCATCAAGGTATCATCAAGTAGAGATGCACCCAAAAGACGTAGAAAAAACAGCCTTCTCAATCGAACGGGGGCACTACGAATTTCTTAGAATGCCATTTGGCCTAAAAAAAATGCACCTAGCACATTCCAGAGACTAATGGACTCGGTGTTACGTGGTTTAGACAACGTCTTGACGTACCTCGATGACGTCATCATCTACTCAACGTCATTACAAGAACACCTTGACAAATGTAAACAGGTATTCGATAGGTTCCGTTCACATAATTTAAAAATTCAGCTAAACAAATCAGAATTCCTACAAAAACAAGTCAAATTCTTAGGACACACCCTAACCGACAAAGGCCTTCAGCCTAACGAAGACAAAATAGCAGCAGTCAAAAAATTCCCACTACCCAAAACACAGAAAGAAATCAAATCCTTCCTAGGATTAGTGGGTTATTACAGGAAATTTATTCAGGACTTTGCAAAACTCACGAAACCCCTCACAAAATGCCTAAAAAAAGGTAGTAAAATAGAACTAACAAAAGAATACATCCAAGCATTTGAAAAATGTAAGGAAGTACTCATCAACGCACCAATATTAGAGTACCCGGACTTCGAAAAACCGTTTATTTTAACCACGGACGCGTCCGACGTAGCCATAGGCGCAGTATTGTCCCAGGGTCAATTAGGATTAGACAAACCAATAGCGTACGCTTCACGAACACTATCTGACACAGAGCAAAGATACTCTACAATAGAAAAAGAGTTACTTAGCATTGTATGGGCCATTAAATACTTTCGCCCATACCTATACGGCAAGCGTTACACTATACATATACACAGACCACCGCCCACTAACATGGATTATGGCTATAAAAGATCCAAATTCCAAGCTCACACGCTGGCGCCTAAGACTAGCAGAGTACAACTTCGACGTACAATACAAAAAAGCGAAAACCAATACAAATGCAGACGCACTTTCAAGAATACAGATAATACATCATAATGAAAGTAACAATCCCAGCAACACTAACAACCCTCAACCTAGCACCTCAGAATTGTCCCCAGACATAACCAACATTGATATACGTACGTTGTTAGACATACCAATCACACCTGAGCCTTTACAACAAGGACAAGAAGACCAAATAGTCATAGAACCCACTTCCCAAGCCCAACAAGAAACGGAAACCGATAAAAATAAAATACCAGAAATAGACGATGCTATTGATAGACAATTAAAACAATTCCATATAAGAAAAACACCCGGGGACCTTTACAGGGTAGACGATCGGTCAAAAGGAAAACTAATAATAAAAGACGTCTGGATACCGATTAACAACACCAGGGAACAAATAATAGAATTCTTAAAAGAACACACAATCCCAAACAGAGTCTTTCACTGCTATTTCCACCACGAAGAGTTTTTTCCAATATTCTGTGAAGTTTATAAGACCATATTTAGCGACCGTGGACCAAAGTTAATCAGATGCATGAATAGAGTCACATTAATAGATAGCGTCTCAGAACAAACACAATTAATACAAAAATATCACGAAGGAAAAACGGTACACAGAGGAATTCAGGAAACGTACAAACACATCCACAGAATCTACCACTGGCCAAAAATGTTAGTATCAATACAAAAATTTATAAACAAATGTGACCGATGCCTAAAAAGTAAATATAATTAAATATATAACAAATATAATAATATAATTAATGTAAGCCAATGGAACATAATGTTCATGGATCTTTACAGCAGTGGAGGTACAACATTCTTGACTATAATAGACAATTTCACAAAGTACGCACAAGCGATACCACTAACCGCTTCTACTAGTATCCACATAGCAGAAGCACTTATCAATATATTTTCAATAATAGGAGTACTTAAGAAAATCTTACATCTTTAAACTCAAAATTTGATAACGATGTAATTACTGAAATTTGCGCTATGCACAATATAAATATTCACTTCACCACCCCTTACAACCCAAACTCACCCATAGAAAGACTACATTCAACGCTCGCGGAAATGATAAGAATACAGTGAATAACGGACAAAGACGAACCGATTAACACCATGAAATATGCTATTATTGCATATAACAACACTATCCACTCAGCATGTAACGGTCCAGTTTATGCTGGTTCGTTTAATTTGCAAATATAGAAATAATTAACACATTTTGATATAGCTTGTAACACTAAAAATATATTCTGAGCTGTAAATGAGTTCGAACGCCATGCTGAAGGAATAGCAACCTTCATAAATCATGTTCCGCAAAACATGATTTTGAATTTGAGGATTCTAGGAAAACAAATGGGCTTCTAGAGAGTCGGTAGAGAGTTGTCAGTGGGATGGGGTCGGACGTTTTGAAGTGAAGTGAAATTTGGGTAGGTTTTACGAGAATAGTGGGAATTGTGAGGCTACTGACGGGATGCTAGGTCGGCTCAGCCATCGAGCGAGACCAGGGAGGATTTCTAGGAAAGGATTGCAATTTTCTATCAATCAGATTCAGGTTACGTAAACCCACACTTTTCATTTCTAATATTTCTCCGTAATGTGGACGGATGGTGTTACATCCCAGAGCCAGCTATTCTAAATTATTATTACATTTACCAAACACACTCTGCTGATGCTGCAATGCTCCTGGGTAGTATTTTAGAACTCAGTTTGTGGTCTTGAGAGATGATATTACTTCTCAAGGTCGCGGTAATGTCCCTGCCGGCTGAGTGGTGAAATTCCAGTGTTGGAACACCTGGAACTAACTGAGGGTTTATTACATCTATTGTTTTGATCTACGGTTGGCCTGGAATGTGGTTCCACACGTTTACTTCTTAGGACTCCAAGCGTGGACTAGATATAGGATGAGGTAGGCTAGGGTTTAGGTGAAGTAGGATGTATTTGGGTCGCTTAGACCATTCCCTGTAAAACTCTACTGAGTTAGCGAGTTACATACGCTTTGCTATTAAATGTCTGGTAACAACTGAGTACGGGATAGGCAGGGGTCTTAAACCTTTGACTGTCCCCGAGGAGATGAAAAGATAAACATCGTAGAGGGAGCACCTAACCAGATAAATTTGGCTTATACCTATACGGGATAGAGCAAAGTTCTCCGGTGTCCGCATAGGAGTGGCAGAGTAACCGTCCAAGATCACATTGCCAAGATATTATGGGTTCTTCGCTTACTATGTAATTTTAGTTGTTTCAGAGCATGGGTGTATCATGGTTTGAGTGAGAGACCATGAAAGAGGGGTGCTATACTACTGTACCAGAATTGAAGAGTCGCTAATTTAAGTAGTTTTAACGTTTATTTCATTTGTCTTAAGCTTCTAAAAGAATCTGAGTTACTACATCACAATGATGAGTCCTACCGCTAACTAGACGATCATTGGCCACTTTAAATCACAATTTTAATACAAAACTTATAGTAAAATACTTAGTTTTATTGATAGACTAGACGATCGCCTCGCGGTTTCACCCGCGTAGTTCCCGTTCCCGTGGGAATTCCGGGATAAAATATAGCCTATGTCACTCCCTGAAAAGTAAGCTTCCTAACGGTGAAAGAATTTTTCAAATCGGTCCAGTAGTTTCGGAGCCTATTCAATTCATACAAACAAACAAACAAACAAAAAATCAAACCTTTCCTCTTTATAATATTAGTATAGATAATCACTATTGATCAGGTAGGGTAGGGTACTATATTTCCGAGCGTTACAAGCAACCGGGTTTACACCCTTCGAACTCTTGTATGGCCATACCGACAGCAGAAACCCATTAGAACTTCACTGCTCCAAAGAATTTTATGAAGAATACGTCTTAAAACATAAACAAATAATGGAAAATACACAAAAACTAATAAACAAAAAACTGTCTAGCAAAAAACAACAAGTTATAGGAAAAGCGAATAAAAACACGGAAACAGCGCGGTTCAAAGTAGGTGACATCGTCTACAAGCAGGTAGCAAAGACGGCAAGAAGTAATAAACTCGATCCAAAGTACCTAGGACCATATACTATCGTTCGCCTACACCCGGAACAGGTAGCCGAAATAGTAGGAAAACATGGAAACGCAAAAACGATAAGGGTACATTTTCGACTACTAAGGCGACCTGAAAATGTTTCAGGAACGCCATCGCCCTCGTCGCAGTGCTCCGACTCGCCGCTACAGCCGCTATCATACAGCCAATAGACAGCCACAACGGAATACTTGTACTAACCGAAGCGAGGGCACAGTATCAAATAGACACATACCACTTAGCAGTGGTTTACAACACTTCTAAGTTAAGAGACGTATATTTAGAAATATTTGGTAACTACTTTACTATGCACCTAAAGCAGAATAGTTCAGTAGGAACGGTAACGATAAGAAAGCAAATAGACTACCTTATTGACACCATAGAAAGTAGATTACTTTACCTAGGCTTAGAAAACATAGGTTTAAGATTCAACTACAGAAACAAAAGAGGCCTCATAGACGGACTAGGAACAATAATAAAAACGATCACAGGAAACTTAGACCAAAACGACGCTATAAAATTCGAAAATGAAATCAAAACAATCCAAAATATAGTTAATAACGATAAGTCTAACCAGAAAAAGACGATAAGTGTCATGCAAAACTTTATGAAAGAATACGAAAAAGACATTATAATAATCAAAAAGAACCAAGACGAAATTTACGCCACAATAAACAAATACTCGAAACAAAGTACCGATTTCGAAAATGACTATCTAACGATGAGCATTTTTAATGACATTGAGACCTCGCTTCAACAGCTCTACGATAGAGTAGAAACATTAGAAAACGCATTAACATTCTCACACCTTAAAAAGATGCACCCAAGTATTATCGACCCTACCTATTTAATCGATGAATTAAATCACATACAGAATGAAATTAACAGTTTTCTGGTTCTCCCTCCAAACATAAGAAACATCCATTTATGGGAAAAAACCATAGGAGTAAAAGCGTACAGTACTAATGAAACACTCAACTTCATACTCGAAATACCACTGATCGCAGAACAACCCTACAACCTTTTGCACCTATACTCCATACCCAACAAAAAAAACACCATCCTAATACCCAAAACCCCTTCCTTGTCTTGGGAAATAATGAGTTTACATACCCCCATGAGCCATGCACCGAGATCGCGGAAGAAAACGTCGTCTGCAGACACCTAGAATGGCAGACACTACAACACTCGAATGACTGCATAGCCCAACTCATTCAACACCAAGAGCCACACAACTGCACCTACGCAATAGCAACCTATGAAAACAACATAATACAGCAAATCAAAGATAACAGCTGGATAGTAGTATTGAAGCAAGAAGAAGTCATAAAAACAACCTGTAATAACGAAGTGCAATACCAACGGAACGAAGGAGTTGTTTTAATCACTACAGACAACAACTGTAAAATACAGATCCTAGACAAAATACTAAGGACCCACCAACGATACGTGAACATTAGAGAAACCATACCACTACCACGCGTACATCAACCTCCGGAAGTTTCACCAATAAAACTAAACCTAGAAGACATAGAACTGGATGACCTAAAACACATCATCCACCAAGCAGAAGAAATCAAGATCCCAGACGAAGACCTCAAACTTGTCTCCATAACACCCAGCTGGCCTTCGATTATCCTGTACATCATCATACTCCCAACAGCAATAGCAGCACAATATACAAGTTCTGGTGGACACGAATTTTAACTCAGCAACAAGAACCTGAAGAAATCCAACTTCTGACGCAACGTCCGATACGTCTTCATCTTAAGGGGAGAGGAGTTATGTCATCGTAACCTCGGCATATACAATGGCTTTTCTGTAGTTAGGTAATTAAGATAAGTAAGACTGGATACCAGGAAGCATTAGAGATAAGACTAGCGATAAGAAACTATCCTTTGTAATACTGAATTAAATAAACGTTAGTTCTGATCTGCTCTTCAAGCTGAGCACACGCCTAACTTGCCTTTTTAAAAAGCCCTTTTTCCTCGCTCACTACCTAACTCTCGACAACTTAAAAAAATACATAAGTGACCTAAAGTTGAAAACATTTTCAGTTCACATGTCAACACAGCTCATTCTCAGTTGATTAATTGCAGTGCGTTGTGACGTTGTGACTTCATTAAAAATGAAGTGAAATGGCGAAATTTATGCACGAGCTCTGACAAAAATGTAAGTAATTATTTATTTATAAGGATTTTAGTTTGTGTTTGTGAATTATTAGTAAAGTAAATATATAATATAGGTACACAAGTAATAAGTTTTGTGTAAAATATGTTTTTCACCCCGTTATTAGAACAAATATTTTGATGGGTCACTACCGACCCTCTGGGCAGATATGATACCGAATGTTCCCTTTTTCTCAGGTCACGTCGAGTACTGTCTACTAATGAAATAGTAGATGTCCTGGAGAGTTTGGGTGATGACGAAGGTCTTCAAAACGTTGAAGTCTATTTAGACCCGCCTTGTGAAGTTGTGATGGAGCGATATCAGATGGTGATTCGGGAGATGAAAACTGCGGCGATATTGAAAGGTTGAACCGACATCAGTTACTTGCCCCCGCCGAGTTGATTTTACAACACACCCAAGATATTCAAGAGTGCGAGGTCTCTGAAGCTGTTTCAACTGCCGTTCCTCCACCAGGTCAGTCATCAACAAGACTTTCACGGATTCAATCAGCAACTCTGGTAGTACCTACTGATCCTGTCATCCCGTCCACATCGAGGCAACCACGAAGTGCCGAATCTCAACCACAATCAAGAAAATAGATCAAGCGGGATTTACATCAGTCAGCTGAGGAGTGGACAGTTCCTCTACCACGAGCAGTACATACATTGTCAGAAGCAAGCGAGCCCATTGACTTTTTGAACTATTTTTCGATCAGGAGTTGGTAAAATACATCGTGAGACATTCGGTTATGTATGCGGTAAGCAAAGATTCGAACACGGGATTCACTCTATCTTCTGATGATATTTACTGCTTCATAGGGATACTTATTCTCAGTGGCTATGGCTACGCCACCCTGCCGAGACGACGAATGTTTTGGGAACTAAACGAGGACACTCATAATGTTCTTGTCTCTAAATCCATGCGACGCAACCGATTTGAGGAGATCTTTCGATACCTTCATGTTGCTGATAATGACAATCTGCGCCCTGGTGATAAAATGGCAAAAGTGCGGCCATTATTTGACTTGATGAATAAAAAGTTTTTGATTTATGCCACGATAGAGAAAAAATTTAGCATCGACGAGTCAATGATCCTGTATTTTGGTCGCCACGGGTGTAAACAACATATCCATGGCAAACCGATTTGTTTTGGTTTCAAAGCATGGGTGGCAGCCACACGCCTTGGATACTGCTTACAAGCAGATCTGTATGAAGGAAGATCTGAAGCGCGGGAAACTGGTCTTGGGGAACATGTAGTGACAAAATTAACGGAAGCAATAAAGACCGTGTACCCAGACAGTTCATTCTCTGTATACTGTGATAACTTTTTCACATCACCCTCACTGTTGAGTAACTTACAACGCAAGAATGTGAAAATAACTGGCACTGCTCGGCAGAAAAGAGTGGACTAACGTACACTGCTTGATGTCAAGTCGTTTAAAAAAAAAATAGAGGATTTTATGACTACCGATTTGATCGGAAAGATGGTATTTGCGCAGTGCGCTGGAATGACAATAACGTGGTGACTCTATTGACAAATGAGTTTGGCGTCCAACCTATTCAAAAAGCTGGCAGATACTCGGCAGCCCTCAAAAGAAGAATTGAAATTGATCAACCAAATGAGGTCGCCCAATACAACAGATTTATGGGTGGCGTTGATCGACTCGATGCCAACATTGGTACATATCGCATTGCTATTCGAGGCAAGAAGTGGTACACGTCCATCCTGACATGGCTGGTTGATGTTACAGTAAACAACTCAGCACTGCTGGCTAGATCAATGGGAGCCAACGTCGATACCCTAGAGTTTCGAAGGTCAATAGCAAGAACTTTGCTATTGAAGTATGGGACAGACAGAACTCGACCTGGGCAGCCTGCGAAAGTTATGACGAACGTACCTTTAGCTGTGAGGAGACACGCGGCTAATCATATGATCATGGTTACTTAGTACAGAAAACGGTGTGCTGTTTGTAAGAATAAAACGGTAAAAATGTGCAGTACATGTTGTGTTAATCTTCATGACAAATGCTTTGCGAAATTCCATGCCTAACCATGTTACGTAGTTTTTTTATGTGATGAAGGCCTGGTGTTCGGTATAGGGAACAAAACTTGAAATGAAAATAGATTTAGAGTTAAACTGGGTATAATTTTGATAAGAAATTTACAATTTTGTTGTAGGAACTTGAAATTAGAATGGGTGGAAATCTGTAATGGCGTTTGTTGGATAGTGAAGTGTCATCCTGTGCTCGCGTGGCCGGTCGTGGCTATTTTTTGAATAAGATGCGATGTGGGCCCCTGTGATTGGTTCTTGTCGACTCGTCGCGGCTTTGCTGTCGTGCGCTGATTGGTGGAAGAATCCTCTTCGTTCAAAAACAACAGAAAGGGTTGACGCGTTCGGAAACAGATCGGCGTAAACATCTTCCCGGCCGTTGAAAGCTCTAGGGAAGCTTTCAAGCTTTGTCTTCTTCATTCTCTTCAGAGGCAGGAAGTAGGACCAGCCGATTTATTGCTCTCCTTACAGTGCCATTTGCCGTCGTTATATCAGCAACTCTCGGCGTGTGATCGGGGCCCGAATAGAGACGACTGACTCTCCCAAGGCGCCAGCATAAGGGGGGCGTTTGGGCTTCCTTTATCAGGACTAGGTCATCCAGCTTGAGATCTCGGGACTTTACTCGCCACTTGGTTCTTTGTTGAAGCTCAGCTATGTACTCCGAGGACCATCTGCTCCAGAAGTGCTGCTTGACTTGCTCTAGGCGCTGGAACCGATTGAGGCGATGCGTAGCGCAGTCTAGATAGTTTGACGAGGGGATCGCCATCATTTGTCTGCCAATCAAAAAGTGAGCTGGGGTAAGGGACTGGAAATCATTAGGCGATGGGCTCAAAGGACATAGGGGTCGGCTATTTAGGATAGCTTCTATCTGTGTAAATATAGAGGTCAATTCCTCAAAGGTTAGGTGGGATTGACCTAAAGTGCGATATAAGTGATGCTTTGCTGACTTGACACCGGCCTCGGCCAAACCATTGAAATGAGGAGCGTATACGGGAGAGAAACGAAATTCAATACCTCGACTGGCAGCAAAGTCACAAATAGAGTCACAGTTAGACCGTAGAAAAGTGCCTAGTTCTTTAGCGGCAGCTACAAAGTTGCGACCATTATCACAATAAATAACTTTAGGCAGTCCTCTACGCGAAATAAATCGTTTTAAGGTAAGTATAAACGCATCTTTGGTGAGTTCACTAACTACTTCTAAGTGAAGGCACTTAAATCTAAAGCAAACAAAAATGCATAGGTAACATTTTGTTATCTTGCACCCTCGACCCTTGCGATCTGTAATTAAGAAGGGGCCGGCAAAGTCGGTCCCAACAGTACTGAAGGGGAAGTCAGGTTCTACTCTATGAGCGGGTAGACCCCCCATTATATTAGTCATGGTTTCGCCCTTAAATCTACGACAAACTTGACAGTGCCGTACGACTTCTCTAGCGAGCTTTCGACCTCCGATGGGCCAGTAGCGCTCTCGGACTGAAGCGAGCAAATGCTGAGGACCAGCATGCAAAAGTTTTGAATGTTCAGCCTGAAAAATTAGTTTAGTTAGATAATTATTAGCCTTTAAAACAATAGGGTGTCTTTTTTCATAGGGGTAGGAAGAGGTATCAATGCGACCTCCAACGCGTAGTACCCCTGCATCGTCAAGGAACGGGTTCAACGAGCAGAGATGAGTATTTGGTTTGAGATTTTTTTTTGATTTTAACGAAATTATCTCCTTTGAAAAATCATTATTTTGGGCAACTTTTATGAGAACAGTTATAGACTTGTCTAGTTCATGAACTTGTAGAGTTCCCGTTACCTTATTGGTTGAATTTTTACAATTGTGAATGAATCTGTAAACTCGAGCTATAACTCTTTGTAGCACAGAAAGTTTTGAAAATTTTTGCAAATTAAAGTTTGGTACCGCAGGTACATCCTCCGCCACCAAAGCGGACATCGCCTTTAATTCAGGTAGCTCCATATTCCGTTCTATAAACGTCGGCCAAGACGCCTCGGGTTGTTTGAGAAACGATGGCCCGTGCCACCATAAGGTTAAGTTGTTAACTTCTTTCGGCTCTACGCCTCTCGAGGCAAGATCAGCTGGATTTTGAGAAGTAGGAACATGACGCCAAGCATCGGAATCAGTAAGTTCACCTATAGCGGCTACTCTATTTGCTACAAAGGTTTTAGTTTTGTTAGGGGATTTTAGCCAGCCAAGCACAACACTGGAGTCGGTCCAGAACACAGAGCGTTTCAGCTCGATCCTCAAAGCTCCCCTGACAGCAGTACTTAATTCAGCTCCTAGGAGAGCGCTACATAGCTCTAAGCGAGGGATGGTGCAAGCCTTGATGGGAGAGACTCGAGCCTTAGCGCATAGTAAGTTAACGTGAACATGGCCATCCTTGTCGACAGATCTAAGATAGATACAGCTTCCATAGGCCAGCTGTGAAGCGTCACAGAAACAATGAAGTTCAACATCAACAGTATTGTTGGCAAGGACTTGTCTTTGAATTTTAAGGGACGATAAATTGCTGATTTGTTGACTGAAGTTTTGCCAAGAAACTTGGATAGAGTGGGGGACAGGTTCATCCCAATCTATTTTTTCGGCCCAAATTTTTTGTAGTAGGATTTTTGCGCTAATAGTGCACAAAGACAATAACCCTAGAGGATCAAAAATTTTAAACGTAGAAGACAAAATACTTCTTTTAGTAGTTTTATTGTTTGGTGAATAGTCTAGAGGAAAGTTTATGTGATCATGTTGGGGAGACCAGCCAATTCCGAGTGTACTAGCGGCATTGCTGATGATTAGATTTGAGTCTTCAGAAAACTCAGAGTCGGCTAGAAGATCATGTAAGTTGGAGCGATATTTTCTTAGTGGAAAGCAGCCTTTAGCAAGCTCATTGGAGACGGTGCGTTGAATGTACCGTAGCTCTTCAGCAGTATCGGCACCAGTTAGGAGATCATCACAGTAAAAATCGTTTTGAATGATTGTCTTAATATTAGGGTCGTTACACTCCTCGCCAATCTGCCAAATGCACCTAGTACTGAGAAAGCTAGAACTCGCGAATCCGTAAGTTATTGTATTTAGTTTTAGAGTGCGCAGTGGTTCAGACTCATTATCGCGCCATAGAATTAGTTGTAAGTTGCGATCGGATTCCCTTACATTCACCTGTCTGTACATTTTCTCTATGTCTCCAGTAACGACGTAACGGTGCTGTCGAAATCGAAGTAGAATGTTGAATAACGAATCTTGAATTGTAGGGCCTATCATTTGGAGGTCATTGACCGAAAAGCCAGAAGTAGTGGTTTCCGACGCGTTAAATACTACTCGGAGTTTAGTGGACTCGCTCTTCTCTCGGATGACGGGGTGATGAGGAAGAAAATAGGCATTAGGCGGTTTAGTTTCCGAAGACTCTGAAAGGTGGCCAAGGTCAGCGTACTCATGGATGAAGTCCGAGTACATCCCTTTTAACTCAGGATTTTTTCTAAATCGAGACTCAAGATTTTGGAACCTTTTTTTAGCTATGAAGTAGGATTCGCCGAGGCAATCTGCTCCGTCCTTAAGTGGAATGCCTACACAAAAACGGCCATCACTTTCTCGACATGAAGTAGAGAGATAGAAGTTCTCACACAGCCTTTGTTCTTCGGAAAGAGGTTGAGCTATGGGAATGGTTTCAAGTTCCCAGAACTTAGTTAGTGCCCCTTCGATGTCTACCTGACTTTCATTTTTTATAAGAAAATTACAAGCTAGTGACCTTTTACGCGGAACCTGGCTTTGAGTAGGCGTAGGACCTGCAATGAGCCATCCGAGCTTGGAGCTACGAAGATTAGGGTTGTTGACTCCTAGAGACTGCTGTTTGGAACCTATCAAATCCCAAAACAGGTCCGAGCCGATAAGCATATCAATAGGGGATGGTTCGTTGAAGCTGGGGTCTGCAAGCAAATAGTCATTTAATTTTAGTGAATTAATATTGAAGGGATGTCTTGGTAGATCGTCCGTTATAGTCTTCAACACTAAGCACGACATAGTTACTTCAAATGAAGTTGACATAGACTGTAATTTGAGAGCGCATCGCTCGGGATTTAGATTTAGAGTGTTATTACCGATAGCCACGATACTGACATTAGATGGCTGAGGAGTCAAGTTAAGTCTTAGTTTAACACCTTCCGTGATAAATGACGATTGGCTCCCGCTGTCAAGTAACGCTCGAACACAGACGGTTTGATTTGTGTTGGGATTAGTTAGGCGAACCTTGGCGGTGCACAACAAAACATCTGAAGTCGACAAAGTAGACATAACCACAGACTTAGGAGGGTCAGAATCCGAGCTTACGACATCCGTCAAGTGTAGCAGCGAATTATGCCTTTGCTTACAGGAACGACATGAACCGGGCAGTTTGCAAGCCTGACTAGTATGACCAGATCTTAGACAGTTAGTGCACAACTTTAGCGAAGCCACAGTGGAGTTCCTATCTTCAGGGGTCTGGGACTTGAATGTCGTGCATTCGTAAACGCGGTGCTTACCAGAGCACACTGGACACTCAAGGAGACGGGGTGAAGAGGAAGTAGCCTCCTTCGACGTAGCAACCATAGATTTTACTTGTGTTTTGTTTTGAAGAGAGTTGTTTGAGATCGGCCTGTTGTGTGTCTGTTTGTCAGTTCTATTCCTGTTAACAGTTTCGAGAACATCAGCACGATTTTTCAAAAATGAAAAGAAATCATTAAGTGTAGGTACTTCAGTTAAACTGTTACGGTGTTCTTCCCACTTGAAGACAGTACTGTTGTCCAACTTTGCCACTAAAATATGGATGATGAGGACATCCCACTTGTCAGTAGGTAGTCCCAGTGTGCTAAGAGCACGTAGGTTTTTGCTTACATGGTCAATAATAAACCTAAGAGACTTGTCAGTGTCACGAACCGATTCAATAGAAAATAGTGATTTTAAATGATTATTGATAAGTTGTCTTTTGTTGTCAAAGCGATTGCAAAGAAGTGACCAAGATTCATGATAGTTCTTGTCTGACACTTCTAAGTTACTTAGTACTCGAGCAGCTTCACCTTCTAAATATGAACTGAGATAATGAAATTTATGAATATTTCTAACTCGAGAATTGTCGTGAATTAGAGTGGAATATACTTCCTTGAATTCTAACCATTTATTGTAAGTGCCGTCAAACTTAGGTATAGTTATGGTAGGTAATTTGAAACCTTGCGAACCACACACATCCTGTTCATGATGATGATGACAGCTGTTAGAATGAGCACAACTAGAAGTATTGCCTTCTTCGAGCTTTGAAGGTGAACCATGTGACTTAATAAAATCTTGGGCAATAGAAATGCAATGATCAAAATCTTGTTCGATTAAATCGCGAGTGGTTAATTCCACATCTTGATTTGACTCGTTAAGTACTTCTATTTGTCTCTGCACCTCATCGAACTCAGTGAATAACGTTTCTGTTCTAGATAACTTCATCGCAAGCTTGCTTACTTCTACGTTAGAGATGCTCTCAAATGTCATTATTGAATCTAGATATGTTTTAAACTTAGTGACGCGTCCCTTGACGGAACTACGCCTTGCGGTTAAATCCTTCAAACTTAGTTCAGAAGTCATTGCGAAGAAGTATCAGAATACTAAGTAAATAATTTGATTTGTATACGATACGCTCCTTGTTTCGTTGGCTGGCACGTAGTAGGTAGGCTCGACGTCTCGTCAGCAATGCACACGAACAGCTGAGCAGCACAGGTACTCAGGTGACAGCAGGAACAAAGGCGCGCTCGAGGTCGTTGACCCGCTTACGCTGGAATCAACGTCGAAACACTAAGAAGCTGATAGCGGTAGGTGCAATAGGAGTATGCATCTAATTAAATGCAATTAGTGGGAAATTATTATGCAGTTAGAATGAAGTAAGTGAATAGTTTTTTCTTTATTTTTTAGTTTAGTTTGCAAAATCCTTTATTGGGAAAAATATGCATATGTTCTTAGGTTTATTGGGTAGTATTGAGCCAATAGGCGAGTGCACAGCTAGGCTAGGTGCTGAAATTATAATGATTTAGGCGTGCAATGACTTAAGCGTGCAGATTCCCTTGGTTGGTATGACAAGGCAATATGCTTTCCGCGGATTCTGTAGGCACCTTATTTTTAATGGGCAATTAGCACGCGTTATGAAAGACAACACCAAACACTCAGAGAAAAAGACGCTAGGCACAAACACAGATAGAAGGGGAGTAAGTAGGAAAATGATAGGAACGGGCTCACTTTGCGGTGATAGGCAAGCAGAGTAGTGGATATCCAGGATCCTCAGCTGTTGTCAGCTGCGTAGGCGGCTCCAAGACGTAGGCACTTCCTTTCAACACGCGGCGCAAAATAGGTTACGACGGCAAGTATTTCCTTGACCTCCGGGGCTCGTTCTGCTTCTCCCGCGACCGCTGAGCTTGATTAGTCCAGAAGTCTACTTTTTAGTCTCCAAGCGAAAGCGATGTTCCATCCAGTTCTCCTTGATTTTTAGGTATTTGTGGACCTGTTGACTTGATCAAAAGATTATCGTGCAAGTCGTGTCCTGTCACGGTCGCCACTTTTTGTTCGGTATAGGGAACAAAACTTGAAATGAAAATAGATTTAGAGTTAAACTGGGTATAATTTTGATAAGAAATTTACAATTTTGTTGTAGGAACTTGAAATTAGAATGGGTGGAAATCTGTAATGGCGTTTGTTGGATAGTGAAGTGTCATCCTGTGCTCGCGTGGCCGGTCGTGGCTATTTTTTGAATAAGATGCGATGTGGGCCCCTGTGATTGGTTCTTGTCGACTCGTCGCGGCTTTGCTGTCGTGCGCTGATTGGTGGAAGAATCCTCTTCGTTCAAAAACAACAGAAAGGGTTGACGCGTTCGGAAACAGATCGGCGTAAACAGCTATATTGTAATTTTTTTTGTTCGGTTACCTATGTTCCTAATTATTTAACATACTAGTATGTTAGTATGCACATAAGTAAAAATATAAAACTTTGTCGTGTAAAAATACTGCGTTTAATTTACCCATACATTTTTCACTGTTGTCAAACCGTTATTTGCCCGCGGGGTCGATAGCGACCCTTAAAACAAAAGGTACTTCCAGTGACTGAAAGTCAAAACAAAAAAATATGGGTCTAATTATATTCCATTAGGAACAACATATGCAAAAATTACGAAAATCGGAGACCTAAATCTTTCTGGGTATATATGGGTTATTGTTTGTTCCGCATCGAGATGGCGATGATGGATAAGAAAAGGTGTAGAAAGGTAATTCAAATAAAGACAGAAATAAAAGAAGGCGAAGTAAAAGACGCAAAGGCGTGTAACCTCATCATCCAAGCGTTGCCTAATAAGCACCTGGAATATGTCAGAACAGCAAAGACGACATTTGAAATGGTAGAAAATTAGAGAAGAACTTTTGATAGAAAAAGTACACTTTCGAACTAATATAATACGAAAACGGCTTATTAATTTAAAATACAAAAGGTCAGACAGCTTTGAGCAACACTTAAATTTTTTTAACAAAATAATAAGAGACAGGCATAGCAACGATTCTAAAATGGAACAGAAAGATATGATCTGCCAGCTGTTAATGAGCGTAGAGGAGGCACATATAAAACAACAGTAACATAAGTAGACACTACTAACACAGAAATCACAGTAGAATTTGTTAAATGTAAATTACTGGATTCAGAACTAAGAGAAAAGAGTGACAAACGAAGGCTAATAACAAAGAGTTAGTATTTCAAAGTAGTTTATGTCGTAAAAAAACCTGTCGTAGTATGACTCCGCCCCTATCCGAAACATTTATTTCGGATTCGGGTACGATTATAGATAGCTTCCGCTCAAACATATTTTTTTAATAATGGTTTCATACTACTAGCAAGTTAAAAAGATGACCGGACTTGACCCAAATATGAAAGGAAAGGATTTGATTACTGGAAGCAACATCCATAATAGCAGACGACACCTACCACCGGTTGTTCAAGAAGTAAACACTCAAGAGATCACTGGTAATCATTGGCCAGAACAAATGAAAGCAAGACCAGGAACTTGAAAAAATTTTGCATTTTTGAAGTGTAAATGTGTACTAAAAACAAGATTCGCAAAGAAACAAGCTACCGCTGTGAAGGTTGCCCGGATAAACCCCCTCTGTGTCCATCTTGTTTCAATGCATATCATGAAAATCTGAATAAGTAGATAAGTAGGTAACTCATGGTAATGTTACTAATAAAATGTGTACTTACCTAATTGATAAGACTGTAACTGTTACATTGTTGATCTAAAAAGTTCCTAAGATGATTAGAAAGTATATAAAACAGATTATTGCTTTGTTATTATTGTAAGTTGATTTGTTCCTCAACGTTTCATATAATTAGTACCTATATTTCATAAAGAATTAATACAAAATACGTAAGTGAGACTGATTATAGTACTGATTATTGATGTTTGTCACTTAGAAGAATTTTATGTTTATTTGAATCTTTTGTTTAGTGGTTAAAAAGAACAGGTTATAACCGGAACTGTGATTTTTTTTAATTGAATAAATGTATCTCATAAACAACAAATATGCATATTTTTATTTCCATAGGCATAATACATTATACGCCTTCAAGCGCCATTGTGTCACATAACACAGTAGTAGAATAAACGCCAGGTGACAGATCGTCTCTCGACGTATACGTCCAAAGGCGTTGTGTCACGTAGCAAAGTAGCAGAATAAACGCCAGGTGACAGATCGTCTTCCGACGTATACGTCCAGAGGCGATGTGTCACGTAGCGTATGAAAACTCTGATGCTAGGTGGCAGAACGCCTGTGGGCAATGTATGAAAATGTTTAGTGTTAGAGCGCCATCAAGATCCCTGAGGTACCGCCCGCGAACGTGTTAATACAATTCCCAATTTGTACTACAGGGTGGGTGATGAGATGACCCTGACGCGCTACATACATAAGCAAAGCACGCAAAATGGCCGCTAACCTGCGTGTATATGCAATTAACTAGATAATTTGCCCCCAGCTGCATTTTTTGAAGCCGGGACAGTACATTTTGACGCACGGTGTAAGTCATTTAGTAACCAAAATATACAAACAAAAGTCAAAAAATATTTATTTCCGTAGATACAGTAGATGTCATGTTAGCCGAATCTTCGACTACGGCGGCCAGTCCCAACGAGGACTAGCCAGGTATGCAGGACATTATTATAGTGCCCAAGTGTGTGCGCAAACACAGATTCAGATTATTTATTGATAACGCTTGTTACATTGCATAAAACTAGGTACAAATAATAAAAATTAGTTCACAAGTCCAGCATAGTTAATCATTTAATTTATGATATAATGTGCATTCCCGGCTTTAGATTAGGCCCTGACCTATGCGTGTTTCGAACAGGTAAACACGACATTTTTAGAGAGTCATTATCTTTTCAACTTACTTAATGAAGGTTTGACTGTAACTGTAAACATAATGTTTTGAAGTGCGCTGTAGTAACGCGCGTTTTGAAAACCTTAGAAAGTAGAATACAAAAATGCTTTTTATACAGTCGGCGTCAGGATTTTGTACATTCTGTTCCCGATTTCAAAATCATATTTATTCGTTCAATTTTCATTTTCCTATTTTGTACAATTACTAATTCGTAGAAAGTACTGACTTGCGCAAAACTGATTCTAAAACATTTTTTTTAACATTTGTGTTCATATAAGGTTTAATTTTGTGTTAAAAATGTAACGATTCCGTTCGCGCTTCACAAAATTAAACGTTCGCGCTGCGCGCCGCGTCCAACTTCAGAGCGCTTCGCATATGTTGGCAACAGTGTGCCTACGCGCTGGGAACTTGTCTTTGGCCGGACCAGAGGTGACATTCACTTACTCGCGGACTACGAAGTGATTAAAACTCTTTCCACTTACAGTTTTATTTAACTGTTATTTTCTTTTAAATAAATTTAAACTGAGTGAACCCCCATGTTTACGCCATATGGTAATTGATATTTATACGGCGAATATAATTCCCTTCTCCTCCCTAATCCGACCCATTTGTCAAGTCCAGACTAGCCAACTGTCGATCAATTTGACAGTCTATAAACCTGACGGAAGTGCATAATATTATTGAAAGCGATGCACTGGCAACAAACATTTGGATCGGAAGAATGAAATCTTATATTTCATGGCGACGCATTGGCTTTTTGAGACGAACGCGAGAAGACAGGTCGAGTCGCGCCGCGCACGAGAATAAATTATAATTGAGTTAGAAAGGTGTGATAGTGATCAAAACCGCAAGCAAACGAAATACAGCTCCAAGCCGGGCCCGGCAAATTCCGACAACAAGAAATCCACATACGGCGTCACCTGAAAAAAAGCCACGCGACACCACGCGCAAGCAAAGAATAGTCCAGGTATTTATCCCGTTTTCTTTCCCATGGTCCTTTCAGCTACATCCCCCTCGATAGTTAACACCCCGTATCGGGTGAGTGTTGCATTATTGTTCATAGTGTGTATTTAGTGCTATAAGTTGTGTGCTGGGTAAGTCTAAGTCGAGGTAACGGTCAATGACCTTTCTAACCGTTATCGTACCATGAATGCTATTAAATTATTTTACGCTACTCTATTTTCCTTGCTGCTAACATTATCAGCGTCTTAAATTAATTACCATTCATGGTACAAATACTTTTTGCTGTTTTAGGAAATTTCACTATTACTTATTTTCTTTCTTTCTTAGTTCATTGTAAATTACGTCATACAAATAAATTCCGCACATTATCTGTCAATCTAATTATCATCTAGCTTTTATTGATTTGTACCCCACGTAATTAATTCCTTGACTCGGATACCTATCTCACAATCAAACCGATTTAGTGAGGTAGGTAAACCGTAATTTTATTTCCATTGTTTTAGCTTTATCATTTCATTTGTATGACTGTGTACAAAGTACAATGAGTCAAGTCAGGCCGCAAAGCTAGTTCACCTAAAACCTTACATTATAATGTATACTTGCAAAACGTGATGTACGTTATTTGGCTAATGCGTTATTCGGTGTCCTTGATGACTCATTTGCAAAACAATACGAGAAGGACATTGAGAAAATATCACAGAACGAAGGTCATCTAAACCTATTACTGAAAAACCAAACTAGCGTCTTAGAAGCTCAATATAATATTATGAAAAGGAATGAAGACATCATGAATAGTAATTTTAAGTCCATAACGCAACAGATAGAAAGTATGCGTCACAGAATGCGTCAGGTACAAATGGAGCAGACAAGTGAGCTTAATTTATTATCACTATCCTTGACAGCTAATATTATCATAACTAGCCTAAGGCGCATTCAAGATAGTTTAATAGACGTATTAACTGATATATCACACGGTCATTTAGATATGAACCTGCTACCGCCAGAACAGCTAGAAAAACAAGTCAACATCATATCCAGTCATCTACGAGGAGAGCTTACGCTAGCAGTCGACAAGCTGAGTCTATACGAGCTCTATAAACAAATGAAGGCGAGCGCTAGAGTTGGAGAAAATTTTCTAATCATACAGATAAAGATTCCCCTTATAAGCAAGGAAGCGTTAGAACTAGACAGCGTAGTAAGTCTGCCCCATCGAAACCACGTGGTCAGATTTATCGCGCCATTCATAGCTTTCAATATGCAAAGAGATATTTTTATTCTAATGACAACTGAGGATCTTCATTCGTGTATGCACACTTCAACTAATCGGATGCTATGTCCTTACGATAAACCTATCTTCGAACTACCACTTACAAAGGCGATCTGCAATACAAGCATTAACAACAAAGAGAAGTTATGTAATACCGAGGCATTGACCTGTCAGGAACGATGGGTCAAATTACAAAACAATAATAGGTGGTTATTTTCTTGTTGCAACGAATGCTCACTGCGTATTTTTTGCGCTGACACCGAAATACAGATGGAGACATTGACCGGTAATGGATTACTGAGCGTAGGTCAAGGTTGCGTAGTGAAGAGTAATGATTTTTCAATCTACGGTCACAATAACTACCTAAGTCAAGTTCAAATGGAAGGAGATTTACCAACAGTACCGGAGTTTTCCATTCTCAACAAAATCGTCAACTCCTCCGTAATAGCCCAATTTGTACCAGATAATCACGAAGAAGAGTGGTCAAACATGAAAACTCAAATAGAAGACATAAAGGCCCAAACAAACGTATCTCTCAATGTACATGACATTCACCAGTACACACTGATGTACGCGATACTTGCTATGCTAATACTAGCTGGTGTGTGCTACTACATCATACGACGGAGGAGGAAGGCGCGGCGAGCAGCAGCAGTACCTCACAAAACGGCGCCAGTCAGCTCGGCGGCCCTTGTGAGAGGCCCCAAGGCCTCACAGCAGCAACCAGCAGCGTGTGATGAACAATATGTGATTTCAGTGCGTGATAAGCGATATAAAAGCGGGTTAAATATCCCAACAGTGAACAGTGATACGTTATATAAGAATGAGTTAAATATCTCGACAGTGGAGTGCTAACAGATTAGAATGTAAAGACTTTAAGACAATAGATTAGGATGTACAGATATTAAGATAGTTTATAATTAATTTAAATCTTAAATTCGTGTTGCTAGCTTTACTCGCTCTTACTGTCATTATATTAATGATTATCTACATTTACTCGATAAATGTTAGTTACATCGTATGATTCGTTTATACTTACAGCTTTGAATAGATTTAAATAATTGTTTTAATTGTTAGTAATTCATATAATCTTATGTAGGTAATATCGATTCATTCTAACTCTTTAACATTGTTTCCCTTTTTTGTGGCCAGGATGTACAAAGTACAATGAGTCAAGTCAGGCCGCAAAGCTAGTTCACCTAAAACCTTACATTATAATGTATACTTGCAAAACGTGATGTTTGTTAATACGTGATTTATATCTTCCGTATTCAGCCTTCATGTAAACTTTACTTTTAATAAACTTCAGTTGCGATCATCAATTGTTGGAGGACTTATTATTCACGGTATCCCTAACAGACTGCCTCATCATCGATCACTGCAAATGTGATTGTTTGCCATTGCGCTTACGCTTTGAGTTGAGGATGCTGCAGTCATACTACAAAACCGGGCATATTATTAAGTGTCCGGACGTGGATTCCAGGGTTCCATCCTACCGGGTCGGCACGGTAACCGAAATATTACCGCTGCACTAATCTGTCGGCGGCTACGCGACGACACGGCCACGCTGACTCCGTCCATCCCCGTCGACCGTATTGCCGGTACCCTAAGGATCGGCCATACTGACACCGTGTGTCCCCGACGACCGTACTGCCAGTACCTAACCGGAAGATTTCTCCATATTACCGCTGCACCACTCTGGCCGCCAACCCCCGTGCCTGGATCCACTAGCTGCCTACCGCGTCGGACCTCTCTCCAGCTAAGGTCAGTGGCAATAATTTCGTGGTAACGTACCTTCGGAGAAAACGAACCTTACCTACTGCTTTATAAATAAATTTGTAAATTTCCTTTGGTTTTTTTGTTGGGCCTAGCCACTCTCTATCTTAGGCAGGTCGCAAGGAAAACACAAGTGTTTCAAAAATGAAAGGTCAAACTTTGTAGAAATAATGAAAATAAATTAATATCAGGTACTTCATGGCCTGCTGGCCGACATGTTAGGCCTACAATCTGATACCTACACTTTAGTCAGTGATGTGTATGGGTCGTGTAGTTGGCTGGATCGTTGTGTAGTGACACAGTCAGCTTTTTTTTTTTTTTTTTTTTCATTTATTTATGTTACATAATTATTAACTTATTTTATCTACAGCTAACATAAACCGTAATTCGGTTTGTCCGTCAGCCTCAGTCTCTATGGTACAATATAGTTAATATTATAAATAGTTGGTACTATGTATCTTCCTACTTAAGTTCTACCAACTTAATACAGTAAACTCGTACACGAATAAAAACAAAATAAACACACACCGAAGTTTCACATCAGAAACTAAATGTAAGCCAAGCAAATACAAGCCGGAAGCTAAGCGATCGGTGAGTGCGGTGTATGATGAATATGACATTGGATGGTCTGACCATTTTTCACTTGTCATAGAATGCAATTATTAGCAGATAAAAATGTCCTATGGGGAAATAGAACAAATGATGAAATTGCATTGTATGAGAATAAATGTCATTCGAGATAATAAATTAAGTTTCCATCAGCACTCGTAAAATGAGGTGATCATTTATGTAATGATTTTGGTCACAGACGTATTCTTGATGGGATGTACTCTGACATTGTGACCGCTCTTCGTGACGCAGCTAAGGACAGTAAAGGAAGCATTGGTAAGAAAGGTAAACCAAGGTTGCATAGCCATTCTATGCAACGGTGGTGGAACACGTAGGTGGAACGCGTATGTGAAAAAGGCACATGGGGAAGCTAGGTCGAGTTTCAGGGAGTGGATTCAGTGTGGTAGGCCGATGACTGGTCTACGAGGAAATGTCGGAAAGAAGAATGTTGTTTAAATCGCGTTTGAGGTGGTCGCAAAACAATCAGGATCAACTCAGAATGGATGACTTGGCTAAGAAGCATGCTAGTGGAAAGTTTTTTTTACTAGATACTATTGATATTGATTTAAAAAATAATGTAACAGTTTGAAGAAATCGTTTCCTAGTTTTTTGTCCACTAACACTATTTAACGTTAGATATGAGCGGTAAACTAGGCGTAGGCCTGACCCGCCGCTCATTTTAAAATGTTTAACAAAACAATCACTGAAAAATCAACAATATTATATAAGGTAGTTATGTTATAGACTTATTTTATATGAGCCTGAAATTACAGTTGAGCTCTCTGTGATACATAGGGGAGGAGGAGGTAGCTTAGGACAGGGGCACCTTTGGACATTGGAAATTTCTCCAATACCATAGACATTTTTTTGACAGAAAATGCATTTTTAGTATGCCAACACTACTACTACAAACCGTCACATGTCATTCGCCGCGCTGTCAGTTGTCAAACTGATTATTTAGCAGGTCGCGATTTTTGGTGGCTGGTGTAAATTTTTCAACTGTACGACGTAAGTGTTTTTTTGTTTGTTATGAGCATAAATTACATGTATTTAATAGTTTCTGTTAAGTTTGGGTATCTATGCATAGATAGAGCCAAACGTATTAGCTTCAAAAGAAATAACAATTGTTTTATGACACAAAAGTTTTTACAATGGCGCCTTGGGGTAGGTCAGGACAAATATTAGGGGGCACTTTAGGACATGTCCTAATGTGCCCCTAGGTTCTCAGTTGATTATATTAAACGTTTTCATTTATTTCAGTTGCCTAACATCGATGCAAAAATGGTTCGAAAGTATAAGAAAAAGAGGGAAACCATAGTCAATGAAGAGGATATTAAGAAGGCAATCGATTGTGTTCAAAATCAAACCATGACATTAAGAGGAGCTGCCAGTATATTTGGTATTACTAAAAGCACTTTAGGATACCGTATTAAACTATTAAAAAACGAAAAAAAGTCAAAAAGTGTAGATTTTTCCACCAAATATAGCGTCAATCAAGTATTTACAAAAGAGGAAGAATTTATGCTGCAAAAATATATTTTAAAATCATCAAAGATGAATTATGGTTTAACCTACAATAAAACTAGGTTGTTGGCGTACCAATATGCTAAGGCTTTAAAAAAATGTCCCAAGGCATGGGAACTGAATAAAATTGCTGGAATTGAGTGGTTGAAGGGTTTTATGGGGAGGCACAGAAGCCTATCACTACGCAAACCTGAAAACACGAGTTTATCAAGAGCAACCAGCTTTAACCGTCACAATGTAATGGAGTTCCAGAACAATTTAGAAGCAGTGTTCCAAAAACAAGCGTTTACACCAGACCGAATATACAACATTGATGAAACAAATATTATGACTGTCGTCCAAGCTCCCAATGTTATAGCCCAGCGTGGACAAAAACAAGTTGGACAAAGTGTTTCTGCTGAAAGAGGACAACTGATAACCATGTGCGCAATTGTCAATGCCGCGGGGAATGCGTTACCACCAGTGTTCATATACCCAAGAGCAAGGTTCCAGGAACACATGATAACAGGAGGACCTAATGGTTGCATTGGCTTTGCTAACAGCCCTACCAGTGGATGGATGACAGGACCACTGTTTGTAAAAGTGCTGGAACATCTGCAAAAAATAACAAGATGCACTAAAGATGACAAGATACTGCTTTTGCTTGACAATCACGAGAGTCATTGCACCATCGACTGCATAAACTTTTGCAGAGAAAACGGAATTGTTTTACTCACATTCCCGCCTCATTGCACGCATCGACTTCAACCTCTTGATGTTTCAGTGATGGGACCATTTAAACAAAAGCTTTCTGTCGCTCAAAATGATTGGTTGCTGAATCACCCAGGAAAAACCATATCAATTCATTATTTAGCAGGTATAGTAACTCCAGCATATAATGCTGCATTCACACCAAATAATATCACTGCAGGATTCAGAAAGCCAGGCATATACCCTTTTTCGAAGAATGCTTTCTCTGATGATGACTTCGCTTGTGCTGAAGTGACTAATCGCCCTTTAGATCAAACAGGTTCTTCAGAGACTCATCAACCAAATGCTTCAGAACAGGAACATGTAAATGACGATACTATTATTGATATAAACAACCTTGAAGCTCATATGGATCCTATCACAAACGAAATATTACCTCCCGCATCTGACAACAACAAAGAGATGCTGCCTGCTACTGGTGAGGATTCTCAATCCATGAAAGATAAACCACCAAATGTAATACATAAAACAAATAAAGAGTCAAACGCCAGTCTTATCACAGACTCAGTCATAACACCTGAAGCTATAATGCCATATCCGCAAGCACCACCTCGACAGACATCAACAAAGGGTAGAAAGAAAGGAAAATCGCGAATTTTAACAGAAACACCAGAGAAGAATGAAGTTGAAGCAGCTTATTTGGAAAGACAGAAAAGATTAGAAAAATCAGGACTACGACAATCGAAAAAAAATATGCCAAAACCGAAACCTAAGAAAGCTAAAAAAATAAAAGAAATTTTCGACTCAGACTCCGACCAAACTAACTACTCTGTCCACAGTGAGACTGATTGTGTCTTAACTGACGAAGAAGAAGAAGAAGTCAGTATGGCCAAAGCGCCAGAAGTCAGAATGGAACTCATAAAACCTGGTGATTTTTACTTAATCCAATGCGCGTCAAGAAATATGGACAGAGCTTTGGCTTTTGTAGCCAAAGTAGAAGAAAAAATTGAAAATACACTGACAGTTAATTTTATGAAGAAAAAGGCAGGGTTCAATAAGTTTTTCTTTCCCGAAACAGAAGATAAGTGGCAGATATCAATATTGGACATTCTGGCAAAGCTACCATCACCCAGTGTAGTTGGAAGCACTTCCAGAACTGCTGCAATGTTCACTTTTAGATTCGATTTTACAAGATTTAAACTCGGGTAATTAGCTGAGTTTAAATCTTGAAAAATCTAATCAAAATAAACATTGCAGCATTTCTGGATAAAGATTATATCAGTAAGAATAAAAATAAAAAATTGTTTTATTACTATTATGGCGTTTTAAATCACAAGTCCTAAACTGCCCCAGTAGCGTCCCAAACTACCCCCCAGGGGGGGCAGTTTGGGACATTGTCAATAGCTTACTAAAATTAAAATTTCACATATTCTACTCAATAGATAAGTATATTTTATTATTGTATTGCAAAGGTAAAATACAAATGTAGGTTTTATTGCAAAAAACGCTCAAAAAATATAAAAACAAAAAAATCTATTACCTATTTTGTAAAAAGTGTCCTAATGTGCCTCCTCCTCCCCTACTTTTTACCATTAGAAGTAACATTTATATGATTATGTAAAAAACTAATTAAAGAATCATGAGTTATATATTTATTTTGTTTTTCATTCGGAATCTCTACCTCAAAGCAGTGTAGATCAAAATCAAAATTCAAACACTAAATAGTTGTCAATGATGAACAATTAAATATATGTGAATTTGAATATATATATCTGTATTATACATATGTGAATGTGCGGCCGAGTAGACCAATATGTGTAGGTGGTGTGAGTGATCCTGAGAGTATTGCGAATGTCTTTAAGAGACATTTTATAGTGTAATCACCACTGGGTCAGCAGAAGGAAGTTGTTATGTATACAACATGCAGGTACTTGTCCATCTTATTTTTATAACAAGATTGACTAAGTTAGGGTAGTTGTATATTTTTATGTGTCAACTCATTGTGAATTGCTACAAAGCTCAATACACGTAATTTACCGAAATATAGTGTTTTATTGGACATAACAGTAGCGACTTGGATTAAAAGTGAATTATGGCGACTAAATTAGTGAGATTTAGTGAATTCAACATAAAAGTGGACAATTGGGACAACTACATAGTGAGACTCAAATACTGCTTCGAAGCAAATGGAATCGACGCCGATTCCGTCAAAAGGGCTAATATTTGTACAGTTTGCGGCCCTCAGACATTTGAAACACTTCTTGCGTTAATAACTCCGAAAAAATCGAGCGAAGTATCTTTCGATGAGATTGTAAACATTCTGACGAAGCATTTCAGTCCGAGACCCAATGAGATATCGACATCATATAAATTTTACAAGCGTGATCAGGGGAAGGATGAAACATCTTCAGACTACATCGCTCAGCTGAGGAAGATTAGTACCGACTGTAACTTCCCGAACCTGGAGCGCATGCTGCGGGACAGGCTGGTGTGCGGCATGAGCGACCGCTCGTTGCAATACGAGCTGCTGAAGCGGGACCGCCTGCAGTACGCCGACGTCGTAGACGCCATGCTATCCGCCGCACAGTGGTTCGAATGTATGGGAAGGGTCGGACATAGGAATGATATTTTTTTTTTGTCGAAATATGAAAAGTGGATGATGCTATCGTGTTCTACTTATAATTCTCTACTAATGTCTTTCTTACCATTTTTGCTGTAAGTGCAACGTTTACTGAATAAATTGAGAAAACGTTGTTTTTTTTCATTGTTTTGTATGGAAACGAATATTAAAAAATTCATATCTTCACATTGCCCTATGTTTTTGGGATGCGGTTTTTTTTATATTAATTTACTCGCACACAGCTTCAATAACCACCTTGACACATGGCACGCGAAACGCACAACAGAAAAGATATAGGGTGTTATATTTTTAAGCTACTTCGATTACCAACAGATAGATGGCGTGCGTGATGCACAATCGAACAAGATATAGGGTGTTATATTTTTAGATAAAAATAAAAAATAAAAATAAAATAATTTATTCAAAATAGCTTAGGACTAGAAAGATAACAAAGGGTTTTATCTTAAATTCTATGGCATTAAATAATGCGTGTGCCTGAACTAGGTAAAACCTGTTTTTCAGGCAAAAACAGTGCTAACAACAAATAAATTTAAGTAATCAAATAGGTACATATAACTTACTAATTATATGGTGCATACTTTAAAATAATTACTTATGCTACCTACACTAAAACTAGTTTAAATAATAAAGGTGTTTGCAGATTTTTGGCCTACTTTGAAACAGTCAATAAATTTTCTGTGTCATCATATGACATACATTGCAGTGTGTCCTTAAGTTTTTTCTTACAACTATTATAATTTAAGGAATAAATATCGGCTAACACATTTAATCTATTATATAGGAAAGGACCAAGGATACTGTAAAATTTATTTGAAAAAGTATGTTTTCGATCTAGTTTAGGGCAAACGTTATTTTTCCTCCTTTTGCTAGCGCTTTCAGTGACATATGGGAGGGCTGCGTGTTGTTTAAGTACAATGTTCATTATGAATAACTGTCGAACTGATAATACTTCACATGATTTGAATAGGAGGTTTGTAGAAAAAATAAAAGGACGGAAAGTTGATACTTTAAGTATCGCTCTTTGTGCTCTTTCGACAGTTAGTAATAATGTTTTACCCACTCCACCCCATGATGTAATGCAGTAAGTCAAAATGGATTCGCATAAGGCCCGGTAAACTTGAATAATAAGTTTTCGATCTGCAATATGTCGGAGATTTTTAAAAACAAAAATTAACTTGCGGACTCTACTTACTAAGGCTTCTAAATGAGGTTTGAATGAGAGTGTTTCATCCAATATAATGCCGAGGTATTTTATTTTATTTGTATTATTTATTGTAGGGCATGTACATACTTTATCAGCACCTACGCAATAATGCGCATACAATTTGGGGATAATCTCGGTTGACGGCCGTTTGCGCATCGAAAACCTAATATACTTTGTCTTATCTGCATTTAGGGTTAGTAAGTTGTGCTCAAGCCATTTATTTACAATATTGAATCCACACTGTGCAAACTTATACAGTTCTTCTTCAGAGGCCGCGGAAAACAGGAGGGCAGTGTCGTCAGCATATGATATGATTTTGCCATGGTCTAATTTTAAATTGCAAAGGTCATTGATGTAAATTAAAAACAAAGTCGGGCCTAAAACACTGCCTTGGGGAACACCAAACTCAGTGTTTTCCTGATCATTGCTGAGGACATCGCCTATCCTGACGCACTGTGTGCGTTCTTCGAGATAGCTCGTGAAAAGTTTCAGCTGCGTGTCTCTGATACCCAGTGTTTCAAGCTTGCGCAAAAGTATGGGTACGGAAACGGTGTCAAAGGCTTTGGCTAGGTCTAAAAAGATTCCAAGTGTGTGGTTACTCTGATCCAGTTCTTGTTCAAGATGGTGAGTAAGGTGATGAACTGCATCTGCAGTAGAAACCTTACCTCTGAACCCGAATTGCATCTTTGATAGCACAGACTTTTCCTCTAGGTACTTGACTAACCGTTTATTTATAACTTTTTCTAATATTTTTGAAAAGGCAGGAAGCAGGGATATTGGTCTGTAATTGGTGATTTGATCTCTAGGTCCAGATTTGTAGACCGGAACAACTACAGCTTTTTTAAGGCATTTGGGGAAATGCCCTTGGCTCAGGCATTTATTAAAAATATATGTCAGTGGCGGGGTGAGAATGTGCCTGTTTTGTTTTATTATTTTCGTAGATATTTTGTCCCATCCTACTGCGCATTCGTCCTTAAGGCTCATTATTATATTATCTATTTCAGTCTCATCAGTGTCAAGCAGAGCAAATGAAGTAAGTGTTGAATAACATGAAAAATGTGCGTTAGTAGTAAGTTGCGGGTGAACGTTATCCGCCAAACACTTACCTACGTTAATGAAAAAATTATTGGCAATGTTAGCAGATTCAAGCGGTGTAGAGCATGCTTGCAATAAACATGAAGGTGACTCACGTTGCTTTGAGGTATGAGTTACAGTTTTAATACAGTTCCAGATCTTTTTACTATTTTTCCCGGCATTTTCTAGTGTCATTTTGTCGTAGCTTATCTTTATTTTTTTTAGAATGTTATTACAAAAATTTCGGTATCGCTTATACGATAACTGGAGAACCGAGTTCGTGGGATTTGATTTAGCTTTCATATGTAACTTGTCTCTGTGCTTCATACACCGAATGAGACCAGCTGTGATCCAAGGTTTTATGTTTAAGTTCTTTTTACTCAAACAAATATTACTCGTATTTTTAATTAATACCTGTTGGACATTTTCTATGACAAATGACATGGCGAACTGCGGGTCAGCAGAATTGTAAACTGGGGCAAAGTCTATGTTACGTAAGTCAGCTTCAAATTTTATCCAGTTTACCTTAGAACAAGTACGTATGTTGTTTAGTTTAGGTACTTTACAATTTAAGGTTAGTAGGGCAGCATTGTGATCGGTTATGGACGAATTTATAACAAGCGAAAGTGAGGGAAAATTTGATTTCAGTATGATGTGATCCAAACAAGACCCAGCTTGATGAGTTGGAAGCGTGTGCGCGGGAAGCATGCCATGAAAAGAACATAGATTTAGGTAGTCCTGTGCGCCAGGGTCGTTACTTTCAGGAAGAATATTGATGTTAATATCCCCAATAACAATGATATTTTTGAATGACGATAGATTTTGCAAGGTGTCATTTAGGGAATCATTAAAGTTGCTTATGTTTCTAAATGAAGGAGGTCGATACAGAGCAAGTATCGCAAAATCTGACCCAATTTTTATCAGTAGTCTGTTGCAGTCCTGGAAATTCGGTTCTTCAACAGATACGTTTAGATGGTCCCTTGCGTAGACTATTAACCCATCGTTTTGGTTGTAATTTTTGGTGCTTTGGTACATGGTATATCCCGGCATTAGTGGCACTTTGTATTGTTTGGCAAGCCAGCATTCTGTTAGTACAATGATGTCACAGTTGATGTTTAATCTATTTTGAAAGACAATAAAGTTGTCAAAATTTTTAATCACACTGCGAATTTTTTGTGTTAGTATAGTCAGCGGATTACTAAATGAGGATAGATAACGCTTGCAATTTTCTACTTCAGCTAATTTTGACTCTGATATGGAAAAATTATCTAAATCATGAATTATACTACTTATCATTACTTTAATAAAAAGAAAAAAGGTGATTTAAAGGAGAGGTCAGGAAAAACAAATAATTAACGGCGCTCTTAGGCGCCCCCATAGTCGATAGAGTTAATGTACCTCTTTTCGGCCGCAATTTTTGCCGGGCAGTCGGCGGAGCCGGTGGCATGGTGGTCCGGTTTCTTGTAGTGCAAACAGGTTGCACATTTGGGGTCCTCGGTCTTCTTTGTGCACTCTTTGACTGTGTGACCTTGGCCGCCACAGTGTCCGCAGGTATGGGCTGCCTCGCGACATGACTTCGCCGCGTGTCCATACTGTTGGCACTTGTAGCAGCGAGTGACAAGAGTAAAATCTCGCACTGGACACGAGAACCAGTTTACAAATATACGGTCCTTGGTAATAAGTGCTTTTCGCACGGCAGCTGGGACCTCAATAATAAAATTGCAGTGCTCTGCGTTCTTCCTGCCCGACTTGTGGCTTAATCGTATGGAGGTCAGAAACTTTTCCAGGTCACAGTTCTTAAAGGTGTCGGCTAGGTTTTGGTGGTAGATGCAGGAGAAAACTTCTTTATCGGGCATTGAAGTCGGCACCCCGATGACAACGACTCTCGGCTTTCGCTTAGGCGGCTCGTCAATTGTAAGGCCCGAGTTAGTAATCTGGACGGTGTTTTTCAGTTTTTCAATATCGTCCTTGGTGTCCGTGCTGATGATGACACCACCATTCTTGGTCTTGCGAAGCCCTCTCACGTGTAACTTCATGTCCTCGGGGCAAATAATTTTTTGTACGAGGGATTTGGTGTCCTCGCTGGTCTTCATTTTGTCGTTCGGGTAGATGGCCACCGAACTTACATTTGTGGGCTTTATAAAATTGTTGGTCCCTTTTTTGACCATGTCGGCAAATGAAGTTTCTCCGACCGGCTTTGCAGACTTTTCAATAGTCCTTATTAGGTCCTTCAGCTGGTGGGATTGGGCAAGTTGGTTCTGCAGCATTTCTATAGTGCTGTAGGCCTTTACACATTTAGTTTTTAAGGACTGATAATGGACGGCCATCTGTGAGGTGCCGTTACACACTTTCCGGCAGAGAGCGCTGACTCTTTGTTTTTGGTCAGAGTTCATTTTACCTGCTTCGGTAGTGATGGTGCACACCTCATTCAGATATTGGTTGATTGAGGTCATCCAGCCTTGTATTTCCGGAGTGGTCACTACTTGATACTCGGCTTCTAGGGCAGCGGGCTCATTAGGGGGGAACTCAGGCGCGGGCGTGGTGGGGGTAGGAGGCGGCGAGCGCGCCGTCATCCTGCTTCGATTCCCAAAGGGACTTGAGGTGTCCATTTTCCACTAATTTATACTGTTGTGTTTGTCAGCAAATATCTATCATTTTTATTTTAAAGTAACACACATTACGGATTTGTCACTACCGGCACAAAATGAGGTCACGATTTTGCAATTTGATTATTTGCAAATTGTTTACAATACAGCACGTCTTTCCTCAACGACGGCAAGAATCAGATCAATGAATCAGATAGCAAAATCATAACATTTTGGTACTGATTTTCGTAATCTAATCATACAAAACTTCAATTACCTACATACAGATGGCGTGCGTGGTGCATAAATGGTGTTATATTTTTAAGGGAACAGAAAATACTATTTTATTATTCGTTAAATAAAATATTCAAGTTCAGGTATAGATACCTGAACTTGGATTAAGGATTTTAAGTAGATCTACTTAAAATCCTTATCGGTTCAGGTATAGATACCTGAACTTGGATTAAGGATTAAGGATTTTAAGTAGATCTACCTAATATTTAAGAACAATAAGCTTGTGACTTATTTATTACCTGCCGTATGCTTACCTATCTGGTATTGGTTCTGACTAATAGGCTTAATATAGGGTTGAGTGGAAGTAGGTACTATACCTACCTGCACGCACACAGCCCTTTATAGAAAGATAAGTTGGTAAGTACCTGGAATGTTATCTGAACTAATTATTATGAATAATAGCCCCAGATAGTGGGGTCTCGGAAACACAAATAGGTGGGTACTACTGCTTTGTACGTCGTATACGTCACAGTTAGTAAAGTTTCGTCAGTATTGACTTACGCATCTACCCCCGAGTGCTCGTTTAACAGTTCAATATGTCTTTCTTTGGATACGCTACAAATCTAGATTTATACATACGTTGTTTTACGCCAACATAAAGACTTCCGCGACTATGATTATCTCTTTGACAAGTTAAAATCCGAGAGTAGTGTACAGATGAGTGAAGACACAGAAAAAAGTTTTAAAAACTGGTGTCGAAATCTGTGCTATCGTATTTATTCAAGATGGGTAGCATCTGGGAGAAGTGAAGGAAAGTTTATGCCGAAGAATTTAGCGTGGCTTGAGACAAAAATCCAGTGGCCAGATTTCTTAAAAGAGAACGTCCAGCCAGCTGAAGAAGCTGTAGAAGAGCATGAATCGCATAGTTTTCACAACACATCTCATGCGTCTACTTCTACAGGTCCTAGCCCTCGTAAACCTTTTGAAGACCTCAGTAATCGTCAGAAAAGAAGACGTACTGAAGAACTTCGCGCATCCTCTAGCACTGATGAAATAGTTTTTTCAACTGAAAGTGTTCTTCGCGCTTCAGGAAAAAATCAAGAAGCCGATATAATGAAATATTTAGTGGAAAATCCAAATGGAGTATCAAAAATCAAATCTTTCATTGATGGAAATATCTCCTCTATTCAAGAAATATCGCCATTAAAGGCGCTGTCACTATACGTCTCAATGAATTTGTCCAAATGGCGCTACAAAATACTAAGAGATTTTAATACCAAAGAAGGAGTCTCTCAATACCCTAGCTACTACGTGATAGCCAAAGAAAAATCACTTTGTTATCCACCTAAAGAAGATGTTATGATCACTGAAACCTCTGCCAAAATCAAAATACAAGGCTTATTAGATTTGACTACAAAACGACTTATGAAAACTATATCACAGTCACAACCTATTCTGGGTAAGCCGAACCTCGTTTTGGTGAGCAAGTGGGGATTTGATGGATCTTCCAGTCAGAGCACTTATCATCAAAGAACAAGCACAGGTGAAAAGGACTCGTCCACTGCATTTATGGCAAGTTTAGTGCCTTTAAGGCTCATAACGGAAAATGGAGAGATATTTTGGGAAAACGAGCGACCATCTTGAACATCTCTTTGTCGACCTATTATGTTTAGGTTTATGAAAGAAACTGAATTTAATGTGAAAATTGAGATGGCTGATATGGAATCTGAAATTGCACAACTAAATGCTACCACTACTGAAAATGCAAGTGTTACACATAAGTTATTATTGACGATGATAGATGGAAAAATTCATTCCAATATATCGGATACATCAGCAGCTGTGTGTGATTTATGCAAAGCACGTCCATCTGAAATGAACTATCTTGAGAATGTGTGGAGCAAACCCGTGGAAGAGGAGATGTATAGGTACGGTTTGAGTTCACTTCATGCATGGATTCGGTCTATGGAATGTATGCTGCATATTTCATATAAGCTAGAAATAAAATTGTGGCAAGCGAAAGGAAATGAAGCTAAGACAAAAGTAAATGAAAGGAAAAACAGGATCCAAGAGGCTTTTAGGAAAGAAACTAGGCTGTTATTAGATGTTGTTAAACAAGGTAGTGGTACAACCAATAACGGAAACTCTGCTAGACGTTTTTTCGAAAATCCTGGCAAGTCTGCAGAATTAACAGGTTTAGATGTAAACATTTTAACAAAAATTTGTGGCATTTTACAATGTGTCTCTTCCGGAGAGAAAATTAACATAGCAAAGTTTCGTGACTATTTCAATGATACTGCTAAGCTTTACGTGGAATTGTACCCATGGTATCATAATGCCATCTAGTCTTCACAAATTACTTGTACACGGACCAGCCTTAGTAGAAAATTTAGCAATTGTTCCAATAGGATTTTTATCTGAAGAAGTCTCAGAAGCTAGGAATAAAGATTTCCGAAATTATAGAGAGGGTCACTCAAGAAAATGTAGCAGTATTTCATGCAACGAAGATATTTTGCATAATCTTCTGCTATCCTCCGATCCCCTTCTTTCAAGCATCCGTCCAAAATTTAACAAATTTGTAAAAAAATCAACATTTACTGATTTTTACAACCTCGTTGAGTCGGACAATAGCCATTTTTAATTTGTTGATGCTAGTGAACTAGCAGAAATAGATTCAGAATCAGAATCGGCTGACATAGATAGTGCCAAAGACTAGGCAGCAGTATTTTATAAGTTTATTATATCAATCTTTGCATGCCCATCTGTTACAAAATATCCTTACGACTTTGTTAAATATTTTTTTTGTGGCCAATAAAGTGTTTTATATTGTATCTATTATGTTTACTTAGTGGATATTATTGTTTTGTAAATTAACATAATAATCTAATCTCACTGTTGTAATCCCTCTACAAATAAATATCTTGACAACAAAATATAGACTTTTCTTTCAATAATATCAAGTTTAGCGAATAATAAAATAGTTATTTTCTGTAACCTTAAAAACATAACACTCTCATGTTCAGTTAGTCATCACGCACGCCATCTGTATGTAGGTAATTGAAGTTCTGTATGATTAGATTACGAAAAAAATGTTGCAAACGCAAAATGTTGTGATTTTGCTATCTAAAAATATAACACCCTATATCTTGTTCGGTTGTGCATCACGCACGCCATCTATCTGTTGGTAATCGAAGTAGCGTATAGTTAGATTACGAATATCAGTACCAAAATTTTATGATATCGTTACTTAAAAATATAACACCCTATATCTTTTCTGTTGTGCGTTTCGCGTGCCATGTGTCAAGGTGGTTATTGAAGCTGTGTGCGAGTCGATTAATATAAAAAAAACCGCATCCCAAAAACATAGGGCAATGTGAAGATATGAACTTTTTAATATTCGTTTCCATACAAAACAATGAAGAAAAACAACGTTTTCTCAATTTATTCAGTAAACGTTGCACTTACAGCAAAAATGGTAAGAAAGACATTAGTAGAGAATTATAAGTAGAACACGATAGCATCATCCAATTTTCATATTTCGACAAAAAAAAAAATATCATTCCTATGTCCGACCCTTCCCATACATTCGAACCACTGTGCGCCGAGAGCGCGAGCCGGGACGCGCGCATGATGCACGTCGTGCCGCCCGCCGCCGCGCCGCCGCGTGACGACGCCGCGCCCGCCTTTGAGCCGATGGAAGTGAACGCACTACGAGCTAAAACAAACTTACGACTTTGCTACCGCTGCGGAGACCGTCACGGTGGGGAATGCCGTCATCAATGCAATATGCCATTACTGCAAGAAGAAGGGTCACATCGAGAAGATCTGCACCGCTAAGAAGAAAAATGCTTCTGGAAAAGTGAACTACGCTGACGACAACACCGACGAGAGCATGAACGGGATCTACAGCGTGGCCGGAGCGCGCGCGCGCGTGCCCGCCTACGAGATGCGCGTGACGCTGGACGGCGTGCCGGTCGTCATGGAGGTGGACTCGGTCGCCGCTTTCTCGCTGCTCAACGAGCGCACGTGGGCGTGCCTGCCGCCGCGCCGCGCCCGCTCAGGACCAAGCTGCGCACGTGGAACGACTCTCAAGTTACAGTTCTCGGACAGGCCATGGTTTCGGTGACGTATAAGGATATTAAGTGTGAACTAAAGGCAGTGATAGCTAAGGGCGCAGGTCCAAATCTGATAGGACGAGATTGGTTTGAGGCGCTGAACATATCAGTGAATGTAAATAATAGACTAATAATAATTGTAGATATTGACATATCTGCGACGGAGGCTGTAGTATCTAAGTATGGAAATGTTTTCAAAGACGAACTCGGTACCTACCGGGGGGACCCAGTCGCGATCCAGTTAAAACCGAACGCGACACCAAAATTTCTAAAAGCGCGACCTGTACCTTACGCGATCAAAGATAGGGTCGAAAAGGAGATAGATCGGTTGGTAGGAGAGAACGTTCTCAGGCCGGTATCTTTTTCGGAATGGGCGACTCCTGTCGTACCAATCATCAAAAAGAATGGCGAGGTCCGCCTTTGCGGAGATTATAGAAGCACGGTAAATCAGGCTACCGAGTCAGATACGTATCCGATGCCCACCGCTAGCGAAGTCTTCGCAACCATTTCTGGGGGGAAATTTTACACGACATTAGATCTTGACAGGGCGTACACTCGGGTGGTAGTGATGGACGCAACGGCGCGACTTCTAACTCTGAACACTTGCAAGGGGCTTTACACTGTACACAGATTAGCATTCGGCGTAAAGGCGTGTCCAGGTATCTTCCAGAGACTGATGACGGCGCTGTTGGCGGGTGTGCCCGGCGTCGCGGTGCTCATCGATGACGTCATCATCAGCGGCCGCACCGTGCCCGAGATGACACAACGCCTGGACGTGGTGCTCGCGCGGATTGAGAAGGCAGGTTTGCGGCTCAACGGGAACAAATGTCAGTTCGCTAAGGAGCGAGTGGAATTTTTAGAGCCGACGGTATACACCCGGCAGAGAGTAAGGTCGAGTCGATACTGAGTACACCGGAACCTAAAAATTTCCAACAGCTGCAGGCATTCCTAGGCTTATACAATTTTAAAAAATTGTGAAATTTCTTCTAATTTCTGCAACCGCTTGCTCACACGCGGGGGGGATGAGACACAGGGGGGATGAAATTCCGAATTAGGGCGACGCCGCCGAATGGCCAACACGACGATGCGACGAGCCGTGTCGTACTCGTACGTAATCGGTCGGGCGTCGTCGGCTATTCTCTGTTGGTTGTATACTTGTGCTACAAGCTTTGCCGTCTGCTTAAGTAATCTAACGAGATAGGTACCTATATTATTATATTCGGAAAACTTACGACTTGGCCTGTGTATTGTATTTGGATTTTGCCTTTGATTTGGTAAACTTGACGTGCAGTTACAAATAACCAGCAAAAATGGACCCCCCCCCCCCCCCCATAAGTACCTAACCTACCTATGTTTTTTAATTTTTATAATTTGCAGTGATAAATAAGCGCATAGGTAGGTACAGTACTTACCTAGCACATACTTCCTGCTATTAATGATTTAGGTAGGTACCTACCTACCTAGGTATCTACTTACATATAACGGAGAAAGAAAACATCGTGCGTGAGGAAACTTTGGAGGAAACTCAATAAAAGAATGTCAATGGACAATACCTAGAAAAATTCGAAATCCTATAAAACGTAACCTACAAAAGGTACTGTTTGTAACATGTACCTACTTACCTACCTACTTATGTTTTAGGTAGTACATTGAGATCTCCAAAAAAAAAAACGATTATGGATGTCAGCGAAAAGGAAAAATAATGGATTCAAAAGAGAAAAGGAAAACAAGCACCGTAAAAAGTAAGTCCTACTTGCCTATAGGCTATAAGTACCTACTTGTACCTAGTTATTTTACATACTTAGGGTACCTGTTTCATAAAGCTGAGCCGAGCTTGCGGCTTAGCTCGATATGATAGGTACCTATAGATAGGTAGGTAGGGTACCGATCATCAGATCAGCTCGGTTATCGGTTGTTCATGTTATGGAACGGAATTTTTGGATCGATTATGTAGTATACAGCAGCCAAGCTAGATGTAGAATGTTGTGTGGTTTGTTTACAAACTTTCTACATCAAGTTTGGCTGTTGTAGAGTTATCCGTGTTTAGACCAATTTTTATCTGCTAACGGTTCCGATAATTTTACTTACCTATCATCGACATCAGAACTGTTTTTCAAGGTTGATGGACCTGCTGATCATGAAAGCTTGTTTAGAAAAAAACATTTTATCCACAAAAAACTTATTTAGGAACATGTTATTGTACTAACTAAACCAATAAAATTGATTTAGTAGGTAGCAGGTAGGTAGGTACTTCTTTACTTTTTCAACTAGGTTTTAATATTTCCCGACCTTTTTTATTTCCCTGTGGCCGGAATTAAAATTTTTGGTTTCTTTCCAGGATTTCACGGGAAACCAAAATAAAATTCCCGGGATTTTATTTCAGAGATACCTTATAACAAAAATACTATGTTATCAATCACTAAGTAATAACACAAATACAATAGTAGGTACTACTTAGCACTTACTAATAAACATTTATAATCATGGAGTTGTTACACAGTTTTGTCTTTTGCAGTGACAGGCAATTTCAAACATGATTGAAAGTGCAAAAACGCGGTGCATCTATTTCTATATTTTCCATGTTTTATATTTTGTAAAATTAAATTGTATACTAAAATAATTAAAAAGTTTCACCACTTATTTAGTTCACTAATGTTTATTTTTTGTTTTATCTCTAATTCGGAGGTAAAAACGAATGCAGGAGTTCTCATAGTACACACTGAAGCACATGAAAAACGCTCACGCGACCAGAGGTAAGTGAACTTTGTCTAATTATGTCACGGAATTACTCCTAAAGGGTTAGGGAATTGATATACAAAGCGAACGAGGCGCGCGGCCGGGCCGCTGTTGAGATAAAATGTTTGTCGCCCATGGGACTTGATATACAAAGCGTTTACTCCGCGCGGACGGCGCGGCGGGCGCGCGGAGGACGGGCGGCGGCCGTGCGCCCGCGACCCTTCCCTCTCCGCTCTGCCGCATGCTTGTATTGAGCCCAGTGTTAACAAATATACTAAGCGGACAGGGCGCGCGTATTTGTACAGTGACAATGTTCGACACAGAAAAATTTGTTTTAGAGGTTGAGAAACGACCATCGACGTGGGATTCTCGTCACGAGTCCTACAGTAACAAAATTATTAAGAGTAATGACTGGAGTGAAATAAGTGAGTAGATGATCCCAAACTGGTCGTCTTTAACTAAGGAACAAAAACAACTTAAAGGTTTGTTTTTTTTATTTGTTTAAACAAAAAAAGCTTAGCATGAACTTATATTTTACCTATTCACGTCAATGAATAGGTACATATTAATAAAAAATAATTATATAGTAATAGATAATTATTTATATTGTTTAAGCAATTTCTAAGATATTTATTTATAAAAATCCAGTTTTTAAAAAGGATTATTACTATCGTGCAAACTGAAAGATAAATCATTATGTCAAAAGATGACTCCTGGTAACCCAACTTTATAGATGTTTCAAATAAATCTATTTTGCCATGGAAGGCTCCCCTCTAAACTTGAAAAGTATTCCGAAAACTTATCTCGAATAGCATGTGCACCTGCATTTCTAGCTAAATCCAATCTCAATGAACTATCCGTCATTGAGTGTGCCAGAGTATGGTTAAACTTGTAGCCGTCCCGTTTTCTGACGAAATTATGCAATACACAAGCTGCTTTTATAATATCAGTAGCAAAATCGGGTTCCACTAAAATACTATTTTCGAATACACGCCATTTATTTGATAATATACCGAAAGTGCATTCTACAAATCGTCTCGCACGAGACAGTCTATAGTTGAATATTTTTTTTTCTCTATTTAAGTTAGAGCTTGGATAAGGTCTCATTAAATTATGGTGAAGTCCAAAAGCCTCGTCACCCACAAACACATGCGGTACACAATCTGCTGTACCATTAGGCAGTGCCTTATCATCCGGTAAACATAACGTATTGTTTGCTAATCTTTTACCAAAATTGGATCTCTTAAATATTTGACTGTCTCCTTCTCTTCCATATGCGCCAACATCTATAGAAGTGAAACAATAATTCGCATCTGCCACAGCCAGTAACACAATAGAAAAGTATTTCTTGTAATTGTAAAATAAAGAACCACTTTTTCTTGGACTTCTCAATCTGATATGTTTTCCATCGATGGCACCAATACAGTTAGGAAACTGTGCATTTGCATGAAAATCTGCAGCTTTTTGCAACCATATCGACTCTGTAGGTGTGGGCATTTCTACTTGGTGTAATTTATTCCAAATAACTTGACACGTCTTCCGCACAATATGATTTACTGTAGTAGTCCCCAACATAAACTCGAAAGCCAAATCCGTAAATGTCATTCCAGTTGCTAAGTACCTGTAATGAATTATTAATTTATTATTTTGCAGGTAAAGAATTAACAACGAAGTGGAAAAATATCAAAGATAAATTTAGAAAATGTCTGAATGAAAACAATTCATCCAAATCCGGGGATCCAGCAAAAAAGAAACAAAAATATGTGTATTTTGATATTTTGCAATTTTTGCTGCCAGTTATGAAAGAGCGTCCTATATCTGGCAATATTACTGGAGACGAAAATTTAACTCCGACTACTGTCGATTCTGTCGAAAATAACACATCTGACTCCGATCATTATCATCGCATTCGTCAAAGACCAACTAGGACATCAAATATACAGAATGTTGATACTGCATTACAATCAGATAGTTCTACAAAACTATTGGAATTGCTAAAAGAGAGAAATGATCGCGAATTAGAAGATATGCGTGATGAAGACACATTATTCTTATTATCTCTTGTACCGAGTCTAAAAAAGCTTAGTCCGCTCATGAAAATGAGAACAAAAATTGAAATAATGACTGCTATTGAAAACAATTCTTATGTAGACAGAAGTAATTATACAAATTCATCGCCTTCCTATGGTTACAATACAAGCAGTACAAATGTTGTTGTTCCAAGCACTTCTAGACAAGTTCACAGTGCTCTCAGTACTGTCATCACGGTACCTAGTAAAGAATCTAGGGGCCAAACAATTATTACTGGCACTTCATCAGCTCAGCCCCTGTTTGAAGAGGTTCCACCAACTACGGCAGAAACACAACCTTCGACTGTATTCCAATGTAATGACTGGGCTAATCAGTTGTGTAGTTCCGAGAAAATTGCATCTCCGAGTGACAGTCAAATAAGTTTTTCTTAATTTACATAGAGGGCAAACCCAAACTAGCAATGCCAAAATTATCAACAACTAGTCTGGGTGTATCGATGTACATCATTCAAAATCTACAGTTATGAAAAACATGTTATTATTACTAAAATTAAAAACTAAATATAATATAATTGCCTCGAAAATATATATAATATAATATAAAACTCAAAAAACTTTTTTGTGGTAAGACGGCAACAGTTTATTGATTGATCTTTAAGGTGATTGCTCTCAATTGTGGCGGGAAATACAATTTTTTTTGTTGTTTTTTATTAATTGCGGCTAAACTGTTAATTTTTAAGTTTTGTGTTTTAGTTTTGAACAGTTTAGCCGCAATTAATAAAAAAAAAACAAAAAAATTGAATTTCCCTCCACAGTTGAGAGCAAACACCTTAAGCACTGATATCTTATATATCTGTTTTTGACAAATAAAAACTTGATTTTTGTAAATAAATATGTATTTTATTTTTTACCAACCCTTGTTGAATTCCAGTTTTCCCCCTTGAGGCTAATCTTCAAGGGGGAAAACTGGAATTCTTTTTTTTGACTTCCAGTTTTCCCCCTCAAGGGGGATTTCAAGGGGGAAAACTGGAATAACCCTTACTTTACACATACTTTACTGAAATTTATTATTTTACATACCTTAACGTGATTACAAGTCTTTCTTCAGCATATATCCCATCTCCGGTCTTGTTCCCGTTTCTTGTTAAATCTTTTTTTACGACGGATAGGAGTTCATCAAATGTTTGAACAGACATTCGACAACATTTTTCAAACTTTTTAGGGAAAAATCGAAGGCGTTTGTAATGCGTATTATATAACCCATTCGTAATTCTCTCTATGTTAAATGGTTGAACGCGGTACTTACGAAAACGCTTCTTTTTTGTATGTTTCAACTTTCGTTTATTTAAGAACAATAAAATTAAAATTAGCATTGTTTCTGTAACTAACATGGTGATAGTCTTCTGGTTTCTAAATGAATGTGGCATGTAGTATTGTAAACCGAGCGACTAGAGCGCGGAAGCAGCGGCCAAGGCGCGCGGACAAGAAGAGCGGCCCGGCCGCGCGCCCCGTTCGCTTTGTATATCAGTTCCCTTAGGCGATTCTAATGCAATTTGGGTGCGTTTTAGTGGGTACCTAGATGGTTTAGATTTACATCTGGGCTTAGTAGGTGGCACTGCAATCATCGATTCGGGAAAGACAACGTCTGACAATAATAATGTTGTTTGTTTGTTTTAGCTCTGAACCGGAGGCAAATTCTGATGTAGAAGTCCCTACGCTCACAGTACAAGCCGAAATACATGAAATACGCTCACGCGACCAGAAGTAAATAATAACCATTAATATCTGATTCATAAATAACATATTTTTGCCGTTTTCCGCTATTCACTATTGTATATTGTTTGTTTGTTACAGCCCTAATTCGGAAGTAAAATCTCCTATGCTTTATGCTCTATTCTCAGGCTCCTAAGCTTACAATACAGAAAAAAGTACATGATATAAAATCACGCGACGAGATATGTTTAACTACTTTAATTCCTCATGACCTCATTGAAGCTGAACCCAATGAAGCGATAGATCCAAGTGATATGAGCCTTTGACATTATTGTACACGACTTTCAAAGGCAATGATGCCACTAGATACGGGAATATGAATGAACCTTTGGCAATAAAAGATGCAGAAGTGTTGCTAGGGGTTCAGGTGATACCTATTGGCTTGTTCGTCGACGAAAATTACCCCTATCTGGGAGCAAGTCCTGATGGATTAATAGGAGAACAAGCAATAATTAAAATAAAATGTCGGGCATCAGCGTCATATCTAACGCCGATGCAGGCAATCGAAGAAAAAACAATTTTATGTAAAAAGGAAGAAAACATTTTTCTAAAACGAAACCATAATTACTATTATCAAATACGAAAATTATGTTATTTCGTTGTATGGACACCTAAAGGAATAGCGTATGAGCAAATTTCGTTACTCAGGGTTGTTTTTTGTTTTCAGGTACATACCTATTCAATTTACTATCTATTTACGATGCTTTTACCTATTTGTTTTAGATCGTCAGATGATAGTTCTCGGCGACGACGTGCTACTTTCACTCAGCTCGAGACACTATGGGAATTTTTGAACTCCCACAAAGAAATAGCGACAGGGTATAACAAATCGGCTCAAGCTAGAGAATACTCGAGGCGAATGTGGGAGTCTATCGCCGAGACACTCAACTCACAAGGAGAAGGTGCCGTGAAGGATTGGAAGGGATGGTCCAGCGTACGTATATTTTGTTCATACTTACTTTACTACCGTTAGTAGCTTTTTTGACGACCTCAGTGGCGCAGCGGACGAAAGTCCGCCTGCGACGTCCGGGTTCGATTCCCGCCGCAGAACAAATGTTTGTACGATATTTGTTTTGTTGGTCTGGGTGTTTTCCATGTACAATAAAAAATATCTATCAATGTAAATAATTGATTAAGTAAATCAGTCATCTAGTACCCTTATCTCAAGCTCTGCTTACTTTCTAGATGATGTGGGTTGTCCAGCATTATTTATTCTGTAGCATTAGGTAGGCACAAATTATCCTATAATTTGTACCTTGATTTAACAATACCTCAAGCATAATCTTGTTTTATAGTACTAGGTGGACTACAAAGCCAAATTAAAAAAAACGAGCAGCTGTAGTGCGAGCTGCCCAACATCGTACTGGAGGAGGTCCTCTGGATGTTGCCCCACTAACAGACATTGAAAAAAGTTTTTGGGGCTACTCGGTGATGGCTTTGGCACAGGCTTGCCTAATATTCAAGTCGATCCATTTCCAACAGTAAGTACCTGAATAAATTACTTTAAACCAGAAACATTATAAATTATTATGTACTATTATTAAATTTAGTTTCAAATATATTTTTTTGTTTACCTCGGACTTCAAACAACACAGCATCTCTAGCAGCATCCAAGTGGAGGAGGTACCACCTACACATGAGGTTCCTGTGGAAGCTCATGAGGTTCCACAAGAACCTCAAGAGACCCTTCAGTTACATCCCTCCACCAATGATGCAGTCGAACCTCCTGTGCTTCAACCTGAACGTCGGCGCCGCCGTCGCAGACAGAGTCAATGAGTCAAGAGGAAGCCCGACGTAACATAACAGCTGAGTTCTAAAACACTACCCAGGAGCATTGCAGCATCGGCAGGGAGTGTTTGATAAATGTAATAATAATTTAGATTAGCTGGCTCTGGGATGTAACACCATCCGTCTACAATACGGAGAAATATTAGAAATGAAAAGTGTGAGTTTACGTAACTGAATCCTGATTGATTGAAAATTGCAATCCTTCCTTTAAAATCTTAATGTCAATGCTAATCTCACTTTCGAAGGCACAGCTATTCTGAATTTTGTGTCTGATTTTGAAATAAAAGGAGGCACTTTTTGTAATAGTATTTCAAAGTCTTGACAAGACATTCTACAAAAATTACTAAAGTAACCCACTGGTCGTGGCATCATTTCTTCAAGCATTTTTTGCATGGAAGCTCTGAAACAAGTAAATATAATTCCATAAAAAATAATTCATACTTATTAATAAATGCAGTCAAGTCTCATTATTTTATGGCGTCAAAGATTGTAAGATCTTATTTGAGCCACGTTGAGTATTCTAGATAACTTTCAAGCCAATTTACTGTAAATATTTGAATTCAATTTTAATGTAACAAACTTACCTAGACTAAACTTAAGTACTTTGTTTCATATAATTTTAATTTACAATTTAAAATTACTATATTGGCTAAAAAATACACATAAAATATGTAAATGCAAATGCAATATGCAAAGTAAATGTATTAAGTAGTTTAAACAATAATTAAAATTCATCAAAAATATATTATACATACCTTGTTCTGTTACGATACATTTCACACATCCACTCACGCCTTCTTCTTGGACGTTTCCTTAGATTTTGTTGCACATGTAAAAAATAATTACATGCACACAAATAATATAGGCACACTGAGTCCACGAAATCGTCGTCCATTTTGTTTGTTGTCTACCAGCATACTATGGAGAAAAGTGTTTGCGAAACAGATCTGGCAGGTACGTCAATATGTGTTCAAATGTGTGTTCAAAGCTTTGCAAAGTCGTCAAAGAAATGTGAAAATCTTTGAAGCTATGTCTGGCGCCTGGGTTATCTTCATTTTGTTGCAAACCTTCATGCATAGCTTCTTCATCGGTGAGTACTTCTTCAGGTAGATTTGCACGGACACACATATTATGTAAAATAACACATGCATTTACAATGGATGCTGCCATTTGAGGTGTGTAATGTAAGACTCGATGAACCAATAAACATCTAAAACGAGCTTTCAGGAGCCCAATGGTTTTTTCTACAGTGCTCACAATCTTGTTCTCACATGCACTGTGGTATAGTGAGCTTCCTGTGTACCTGAAGTAGCATTTGTGATAGGAGTCATCAAATACTTCCTCAACGGGTTTCCAGAACAGCGTTGCCAGATCTACTGATTTAGCAGTAGATCTACCTGCTTTTTGAACCGTCTACATATCTACTGATTTATTTCTGAAATTTCGTGATATCTACCTGATTTTTCCCGAGCGCCAATGGCTCGGTGTCTATTATGTAAGCTGTCACTTGTCAGTGTCTTCACAAGCCAATGAAATTTTCACCAATCCGGTTTTCTTTGTGAATTAAAGGCTATTGTACTTACAGTAAATACATTTTTGGACAATTAATTGTATGAATTGCACCCAGAAAATGCAAGCTTAAAATTTTGTTCTTTTAGCCCTCTTACATCTTGGGAGATGACGTAGCAACGGAGCCGGAGCCAGTGGCGGACCCGTTGCAGGAGCCGCCGGTGCCGGAGCCAGAGCCACTGCCAGAGCCGGTGAACCAGAGGGCACAGCCAGCTAGTAGGAAACGTAGGCGTGTTGCGCCTCAAATTTGTGAGATAATATTGTAGACTAGGCATCACAAAAATTTACTCTTTTACAGAGATTTTAGAACAAGCTTTGTCTACTTTCAGATAACTTTGATGAAAGACTCCTGAAGATGGAAGAGCAGAAGCTAGAGATTGCAAGGGAGAAAAACTCCATTCTTCGGGAGAAGAATGAAATCCTCATTAGGTAATATTGTATTTTTTATGCTTCATTATTAATAATAATTTCTAAAATGATTTCAAATGTATGATAAAGTTACTGTTTACTTATAGGCATTAAACACAATCAATTATTTGTTACGCCAAGCTGGACTGGGCATCTCTGCCTCCAAATTGTCATCAACTTCCTGGACCAAGGAATAGGCGCGATGGAAATTATCTATAAGTTCTATCGCGCCAGAGAGAGTATACTTATCATAGCAGCATCAATGTCATGTGTGGGTAATACCGGTCACCTAAGCAAAATGAAACACAAATTACAAAAAAATCTACTTTTTATTTAAAAACTATTTGTAAGACTTAAATTTAACGATTATTCTATCATACTTAAGAACTAGAGATGAGATCAGGTTTCTGAAACAATTGGGACAAAAGGCATTTAAAAAAATAAATACATATATCGGTGCGTCGGAGGGAACGATCACGCCACTTTTTGTATATTTGTACCGGTATTACCCTACTGCTTCTTTTGCATGGGTGGTTTCAATGGATGTGGTTGCTGTGTGTTTATCTGTTACCCCAAATAACTACCTACTCTGCTTGCCTCATTTATTAATCATAATTGTGTGCGTGTGTATTTTATAAATGCTTGCATATTTGTGGAGGGTAACAGCAAATTAACAGCATGTTACATTTAGACACTTTTATTTGAAAACTTAATAAGCTAGATATTTTTTTTTTTTCAGATTGGTCGGTGCCCTTCAGGACATTTAAAATAAAATGAAATACAGTCAAATAAAATGAAAACAGTTATATAATAAATTTGCAGAAATTAATGTTTTGTTTCATGTTTGACGACCTCTGTGGCGCAGCGGGCGAAGGTCTGCCTGCGACGCAGGAGGTTGCGGGTTCGATTCCCGCCTCGGGACAAATGTTTGTACGATCTGCAGACATTTGTTCAGGGCGTTCTGGATGTTTTCTATGTATAATAAAAAAATATCTATCTATGTAGTGTATTGTATTAAGTATATCAGTTATCTAGTGCCCATAACACAAGCTCTGCTTAGCTTGGGGCTAGATAATGCTGTGTGAATGTTCCAGCATTATTATTTATTTTTATTAACATGAAACAAAACATTAATTTCTGTTGTCCCACAAAACCTGAATATATTGTCGTCGTGCATGGTCACCCGCAAAAGATTCTATGGGTATGGATACAAGTGGATCATCAGAAATATCATCATCTGATGTTAATCCACTTGTATCATCCAAAATATCAATGTTATGGTTCAGGCATAAATTGTGTAATACTACACATGAATTGATTATTTTTGCAGATTTTGTGGGCTCATAATGTAAAACTCGATGACGCAATAAACATCGCCATCGAGCTTTCAGGAGTCTTATGCACCGTTCAACACACACCCGTGTATGAACGTGCATATTAGTGTAGTAGGCTTCTGGGGTATGATCAGCTGCATGGAGCACAGGCGTCATAAGCCATGGTTTTTGGGCATAGCCAGAGTCCCCTAGTAACCACCCAATTTTTCCACTAGTATGTTCATCTTCTATGAACCGGTTCAGAGACCATGCTCTCCAAACATAGCTGTCATGAGCAGCCCCTCCAAATTTTGCACAAACGCCAATAATTTTTAAATTGCTGTCGCATATCTGAAACAAGGCAGAAATATTTTTTATTATTTCAAATAGGCACCATCCTCCCTTGGAGAATTTTGCAGACATCATTGGTGAAATGCAACTATGCCCAACTATCAAGAAATATGGGCATGATGAACTAAAATAATGTACACTTACAATAGCAGCATTAATGGCGTGGTATCCTTTGCGACCGAAAAATGCTGCTTCGCTTGGGTGGTTTCGTGGTGCAACTATGGCGATGAGGGTCCCATCAATGCATCCTATTACTCCTGGCATGCCAAACTTGTCATAAAATCTGTAATACAGACATACATGGGTAAAGTCCAACATTTTGACGTTTTTGCTTAATTCAAAATGCATCTATTATCAATTTTCTCAAAACCTGCATGGTATAAAATTAATAAATAAATTAATAATGGTTGTATAATTGGTGGATGATATGTGTTGGTCTTCTCACAATGTAATAATAAAATCATTTTATTTTAGTTCACTTCATGTTTTATTTTAGCTTTTCATGTAACCCCAACTTTATAGTTTTGCGCGACCACTTTGTAACACAAGTTTGCAATGCCCTTATGGAGATTTCAAACAAAATTTAAAAAATAGAATATATACATACCCTTGTTTGATTAAATTCCTCTCTTGTTCGGTGGTAGGGAATTTCACATAGTTTGGAAGCAGTTCATTGAGGGCATGAACCACTTCCTCTATACAGCGACTTACAGACGGCTGGCTGAGGGGCGCTAACCAGTCCTGCCCCACTGGCTTTTGATAACTACCGGTGGCCAGGAAGTTGAGTGTTGTAAGTATCTAAAAAAATAAAGTAATTCTTTGTAAAAGTAGGTTTAAAATAAAGGTAGTATTACAGTGTAGGTAGGTAAGTACAGCCACCTCCCCTCAACAGCCTAATAGTACATAGCTGGACGCAGGCCTCCCCGTGATAAGCACCATAATGGTTTTTATCTCATGTACTTAGGTGCCAGTACCTATTACTAATTTTATTGATGCACTTACTTTGATTTCTGATGGTATACTTGTGCACCTTTGAGGAGTCACTCCAACTCTGCTTTTGAGAATTCCACATAAAAAAGAATAAAGTTCTTTGCTGACCCTATAATACCGCACAAACAATTTAGGGTCGATTGCAAGAGGGTCCGCAGAATCCCTGAGTAACCTCCTGTTTACAATCGTTCTTTGCTGGAGCCAGCGTCTTACGCGTCGTCTCCTTAAAATGATATCCATAATTTAGAGAAATTGGGTATATTCGTCGGCGGCAAGAATGATAGATTTTTAGGTTAAGTTATTCAAAACAAACAATAAAAACTATCTTATTCGTTCCGAAACTAATAATGAGTGACTTGAATATTTATAAAAATCATTATTTTTGGGCTCTATATTTTCAAATCACATTATAGTAGTGTAAGCTCAACAATTTAATGGTTGAGCAAGCTTAAAATTCAAAATATTAATTATTTGGAAACAAAAAATAATTTTTAATAAAACCGTAAAATTTCAGAGTAGACCGGATGTAAGATTTTGAACGAAGCGTGTGAAATAATCGTAAAACAAAACACGGGGCATAGACAGCCAGTCTTGTGGCATGCAGAATACCATTTTTCGATTCCACACATAGGCTCGTTTGAAACGCGTTTGTGTTTAGGGCGCGTTGTGACGTCACACGTTTTGGGCATGTTATCTCTTAGGTCATAGGGAATCGGGCCCCTGAAACTGCAAAATAATGTAGCACATAGCCAGCGTTCCCGAACCTCCCGATAAAACGGGAGATCTACTGATTTCTAAACCTATCTCCCGATCTACCGTAAAGCGATCAAGTTCTCCCATTTTTTACCCACAAAAAAATATGAATGCATCCATTGAATTTTTAAATAAGCTTAGAACGCACCTTTAACAACACAAGCCGATGGCAGGGGATTTACCGGGCCGAACGAATTGTATGTTTGCTTGCACTTGTACGTCACTGAGCGTTGTGGTAAAATGAACAAATGAAATATTGTGATCTCTCTCTCTCGTACAAATTTTGTAGAGTGTAATGTAATCTGTTTCATATTGTAAACGATGTAGATAGATGTATGATGTATGTAGACATCGCAATTAAGCAAACTGTGTTTTCATGTTGGTTTTATTTAAAGAAGATTTTAAAGTGCTGTTTAGAGGATTTCGAAGTGCTGTTTAGAAAGTTATGTCAAGTTCAAGTGATCGTGATTATAATACTGACAATGAACCAGGAACAAGTACAGGCGTTAAAAGAAAAAAGATAAATACGCTCAAAAATATAAGAAGGATTGGGAAAAAGAACCTGAATTTGCCGGTTGGATTGCTCCTAGCAACAAAAGTGCAAGTATGGCCTTATGCAAAAGCTGCAATAAAGAAATTAACATTTCATCGGGAAAAGATGCCTTAACGAGGCATTCACAAAGACAAGGACATGTAAGATCTAGCAGATCTCTATCATCTCAACTGAGGATTACTCAGTTCGGCAGTGATAACACAAAATTTACTCAACAAGTAATGGAAGGTCAGTAAACTTAAACACGAGTGTAAACTAGACGAATAGACTATTTCTATAAACCTAGTTTGTTGTGGCTCTTAAGGCGGTACCCCAAGTCAAACTAGCGCCGCCACCAGTTTTATCTGATAATTCTGTAAAAAAAGTGATTGGGCAGTTTGTGATACTTAAGTTTTTTTAATACCTCTGTAATAGTTTTATTTTGTTTAATTTAGCAAGAGATACGAAGTTGCACTTGGTGGTCACTAAATTCTTTTTTTCGCCTCTCTGCCTAAACTATACAAAATAAAATTATTACAGAGGTATTAAAAAAAAGCTTATGATAGGTATCACAAATTACCCAATCACTTTTAGAAAATTCCTTTGTTTTACAGAATAATTAGATAAAATAGGTGGCGGCGCTAGTTTGACTCGGGGTACCGCCTTAATAGAAAAAAAAACTGATTTTCAAATTGGTGCTCTTTATTATTAGTAGGTAGCTGGGTACCCGTTTTTCTTCAAGCTTCGCCTTTAGCGAATTTCCCAGAGACAATGTACCTATAGGTATCTTGTATAGGTTTTTGAAATGTTACCAACTCTTAAAATCAACCTTTTTTTTTCAGGTGAAATTCGTTTAAGTGCTTTTACCGCGGAACACAATCTACCATACACTGTAATGGATCATTTACCTAAGCTGATAGCCAAAATATGCCCGGACTCCAAAATCGCAAAAGAAATTAAATGTGCCCGCACTAAAACACAAGCCATCCTGGAGAATATCATAGGAAAAGAAAGCTTTAAGCAATTATGCATAGATTTAAAAGAAAAAAATTTTACTCTCATCATTGATGAGTCGACAGACCTGAGCACAACAAAACATATGTGCCTTGTAGCACGCTATGTAAAAGACAATCGAATTAAGGACAGTTTTCTTGCTTTGATTGAAGTTTCATCCGCCACAGCTTCAGTTTTGTATGAAAATATAGTGAGTTTTTTCAATGAGAAGGATATACCTTATAAGGAAAACATGATAGGTTTTGCGGCTGATGGGGCAAATGTAATGATGGGGGCCAATAATTCAGTAATGGTACTTTTGAAAAGGGATATTCCGCATTTATTTGTGATGAAGTGCATCTGCCATTCGTATCACTTGTGCGCATCTTATGCATGCGAGAAGCTGCCTCGATTTGTTGAAGACTTCGTTAGGGATTTGTACAATTACTTTTCGTCAAGCCCGAAGAGAGTAGCAGAGTACAAAGATTTTCAGACTTTCTGCAATGTGAAAATCCATAGATTGTTGCATCCTTCGCAGACGCGTTGGCTTTCTGTACATGCTGCTGTAAAGCGCGTACTTGAGCAGTACTCTGCTTTAAGACTCTTTTTCATAGATGCTACACAAAATAACGATTTACTAGCAGCGGATAACATTTTGCAAAAAATTAATGACCCTGTTACGCGACTTTTTTTGGAGTTTTTAGATTTTGTACTTCCAATATTCAACGATCTTAACAGAGAAATGCAGGCTGAATATCCTCGCATACATGTTTTGTATGCAGAAATTACCAAAACTCTTAGGACATTGTACGACTGTTTTCTCAAAAGAGAGTATATATTGAGCACTTCGATCGAAAATATAGACTTTGTAAACCCTCGAAATTTTTTACCCCGTAATGATGTTTATTACGGAGCCACCGTTCTAAAAACGCTACTGGAAGAAAGTTTGACAAACGATCAAGATCTTTTATTTAAAGGTAGATGCTTAGATTTCTACATTGAAGCTTGCAGACAAATCGTGAGTCGATTTCCGTTAAAAAATAATATATTAAAGGATTTAGTCGCTTTCTGTCCTAATCATGTAAAAACCGGTGCTACAGCGTCTATTGTCCACATATGCAGAGCTTTTCCAAATTTAATTAATCAGGTCGATCTGCAAAAACGTATAGAAAGCTATGTGCTTTCTATACATTCGCACGGATTATTGAATATTTACGGTGACTGATTATTTTAAGTCGGTTGAAAATAGTGTTTTTGCCAATAAACCTTACTGTTATTATAACTTTAATGTGCCATCATATTGCACGAATTTTAGTGAAAAAGTTACACGCCATTTAAAATTGTTATTTTTGACAGCGTAATGAAAAATCATAGTTATTTCATTAAATCAATAATACGAAAAGTTACACCTTTGTCTTTATTTGTATTTTTAGAATTGTTATTGTTGACACTTTTTAAAACACAACTTTACATAAATTGGCAAAGTTACAACACAACCGGCTAACATAACACTGCGTTTAAATGTACACTCATTCCAAATGAGCGACGTATCTCATTTCTTGTGGCAACAACACGGCGCGGTCTCAATACGGCTTTAAGTAGGCCTGTCTTACGATTTACATCTTTGGATTAACTACGTATTTGTTTAGTTTAGATCCTTATCAATTGAAGAAGGCAGTGTGTCACTGTCATTTTTAGCTACCAACATAAGAAGAAGCAAGAGTTGACGCTAAAAATGGGTTTTGGATGTTAACATAAGATTATGATATTTCAAAACTGTAACTTTTTTATCCCCTTTCGGTAGGCTGAGAATGGCATTTGGCATAGACTGTGCTTCAAAAATATTCATAACGAAATGAATGTTAATTTGTTATATTTAAATGGTTTACCTACCTGAAATGTCAATAGGGAGAACACGTTGCCAAAGGATTTAGCGTTGGTGGCATATATCCGCTGAACAGACACGCCTTTTCAGATGCAGACTATATAACTGAGGCCATGGAAGCAGGCGAAGCCCTTGATCAGCAAGAAGACCAAGCTGCTCCAGCCACCGAAGCAGATGAGTCCCATGATGAAGGCCGAGAGAGTCCATCGCTACCATGGACAAATAAAACCATAGACTGACAAGTCCCATACTTCAGAGCGAGAATCGATTTCTAGTTATCTGGTAGAGCGCGAGATGGCGCAACGTGTAGCAATTCGATAAAATTAATAAAGTCGACCGCACAGATCTTTCTACGGTCGACCGTTTATTTTTTCGCAACAGCGCCATCTTTGCAGCTTATAGCTTTGCAAATAATAATATACCACTGACAAAGAACTCTCTTCTTTGTCAGTGGTATATTATTATCTAGCTTGATCAATTTTACAGATGCCACTAGTGTCGATTGCTACGTAGCCAGATACCTAGCTTTTTTACCGCGACGTTGCCGATTTGCAGTGTTTTGGTTCTGCTGCACTCGTATTTAAAATTTGCTCGATGATTTATTGTTTACTTACATTCCTTCATCAGTATTGCCATAGGTACAATAATAAATACCCATAATTTTGGATCTTTGATTATAATCTTTGAATAGGCATTTGATTTATGCTATTCCAGAACAAATAATTTTGCTTATAGTTACAGCTCAAAAAATTTTAACCGAGGTTCATCTACCTACCAATTCGTAGTGAAGACAACGAGTAAATAAAATGAACCTACCTCCATACAAAGCAAAATGAATTCATTCAGCTTTATTTCACGTACCCAAAAATTTGTAACAGAGAGGAGACACACCTTTAAACAGAAATGATAAAATTATCAATATTTTTAGGTAGGTCGCGAGAGGTATTTAATCACGCCCAAGACAAAGACAACTTTGTGCACTCTACTTTTCACACGTTCTGCGAGTCATTATTAAAAGTTTGGTCATGTGTTTCGCAGCATTCGATTTTAGGGTTCTGTACCCTTCGCTGTCTCTGCTGAGTGTTGTCTGTCCGTCCGTCTGTCCGCCCTTCAGCGAGCTGTATCGCATGACTGTTGAAGTTTTTACAGATTGTGCATTTCTTTTTCGTATTTACAAAAAAATACTACAAATGAAAAGAACTTCCGGGTCTAGGACTACCTCAGTACCGAGCAACGAAGTTAAGCAACGTGGCCAACGTTGCTTAACGTTGGCCACGTTAGGCGAGCACACTAGGGTAAATACGCCCCTGTAAAGGTAATAGGACAATTAGCAGCTTTGTCGGTTAAATTATACGTAGAACCGTAAACGAAAAAAAAAATGGCGAAACTGCACCTTCTGACGTAAATACCGAATCTGCCCCTAATTATTTATATGACAAAATTTGATATTTGATATCTAGTATATTTTTGGCATTTATACAATGTGTCCGGTCACCGGTGTCGGAGACTTTATAAAAATAAATAAAATAAAAAATGCTTTATTTCAGACAACCATGGGTCCATAGATTTGCGAGTGATACATAATGGATTACATTATTATACATTATTATTAGTACATTAACACACAAAACAAGATAAAATAGAATAAATATAACAGATAATGTAGCAATAGGCGCTGTGTATAGCAACTCGAGCCGAGGATAATCAATAGAGGAAATATGTTCCTTGATTGATCACCCTCTGCACAAAGCACTTCCAGAGTGGGGATGAAAGGCACTCCGCCACAGCACACAGGATGCTGTTGCGACTGTCCCGTACTGTGCGCATCAGGGACACTGTTTTTTTACGCATAACCGCATGAAAACCGTCTGTGTGGTACTGCGCAAACATTCCTGACGCACTGCAGAATCTAGGCAGCCGCAGCATCATCCGAAATATATTGTTATATTGGACACGTAGGGCGTCCATCGATCTTTTGGTATGCCGGCCCCACAGACTTCCCGTGTAAAAACTCTGACAGTATGCTTTAAAAAGCGTTATTTTAACTTGGTCAGTACAACGGGAGAATCTGCGAGCCAGCATGTTACCTCGAACCGATAGAGCCCTACGCTCCCTTTCGACATCTTCATCGTCCTTAAGGTCGTCGACAAGTAAATGTCCAAGATATTTAAATTTCGACACGCGATTTATGTTTAAGCCGTTAAGGGTGATATTAAGTTTGTTCTCGGGACATTTACCGACGGCCTTAAAAACCATGTATTCCGTCTTTTTCACATTATATTTGAGCCCATGCTCAACAGCGTAGTTCTCACAAACTCTCAGTAGTTTTCTAATCCCCCCCACCGTCGGGCTCAGCAGCACCATGTCATCGGCATAGCTTATGTTATTCCTGTTTACGCCATTCATGCGGCAGCCGATACGCATGCTGCTGAGCTCGCCAATGAGGTCGTTAACATACAAATTGAAGAGCTTCGGAGACGTAATCCCCCCCTGTCTCACCCCGCTCTCCAACCTGTATGCTCCCGATAGAGGACCAGCCCACTTGACATGGTTAATTTGGTTGTCATACCAGTACCTAAAAATTTTAAGGACTTCAACCGGTAATCCCCTGTCCCCCAGCTTCCTCCACAGCACATCGTATGACACAAGGTCAGAGGCTTTGGAGAGGTCAAGGAAACAGGCGAATACCGGCGTCCTGCGGTCTGTATAATACTGGATGGTACTCTTGAGACATATGATCGCGCTCTCTGTAGACAGTCCGGGTCGGAACCCGAACTGAGCGTCATGAAGTTTTATATACTTTACTTTTATAGTTTTATAGACTTTGGGGGGGTGAAATTCGGTAAATTTTTTCGACAAATCACTATCCCTATTTTTTTTTCTCTCTCTATGATAAAATGGCAGCCATTTTGTTTTCTGTTGCCTCGAAGTACGGGTGCTGGTACTGATTAAGGTATAGCTACCCATGTAGAGGTCTTAGGAAAACGATAGAGGACTCATTTGATAGCCAATAATGTAGACAAAAAAGCAATGTTAACATTGTTGCAATTTCTATTTTATAATAAAAGAAAAAAGAATTTATAAAACAAAACAAAAGTTTTTCTTAACATGTTTTTGAAATTATTAGCTTTTTCATAAAATGGAAACTGTCAAGCTACATGTTGTTTGTTACTGAACGATAGACAGAATGTGTGCTTCAAAATAAGTCTTGCATCTTAGCCCTAAGTAAGATAGTTTAGAAGTTAGATTACTATCTGATTTTGCTATCTCATGTTTGATTGTATTATTTTGGTTCTAGGAAATATTCATCTGGATTCTCTTACTACCGAAGAACTGGGTCGTCGATACATATGTGCTGCTCACTTTCTGCCCGCAAGCATTCATATAGGAATGTTAAGAAGCAGATTGATCGGGCCTGCCGTACCAGTTCACTTTCAAACTGTAACTGATGCTGAGGCCTCAACAAGTACAAATATGAACGTAGAAAGTCATGCTGCAGATAACAGTGGTATGTTTATTATTCATAAACGTCAGCGTCATCTGTGGCTTTGCAAGCATCTTTATAGGGTAAAAGGAGCCCTGCCAAGTGGAGCGCCTGTTGTCTAGGGTAGATAAGGTTATATTGAATGAAATTGTCATAGGTACATCAAGTAAATCAATATTTAGAAATTAAATACAGTTCTGAAACCATGCTGTCATGGAAATGTTCTCTAGATTACGAGTATGTTAGTTTTGTATATAAAAATGATTGATTTTCTTCTAATTTTTCATAGAATGAGTTTAATCCTCGCAAGTTTTTTTATCAGTTCGTCTACATTCAATTTTTTTTTCTTTTTAGATGTCTTCACCAGAAGAGTTAACATAATTTATGACAACAAAATGTTACACCAAGGCTTTCAAGATCTTCTAAGCCAGGAGCTTCAAGCACTACATCCTCGTCACCGATGTCCATGGACGTGGATGTAATTATGGAAACACAATCAACCCGTTTGTCCAGGAAATGCATGTTTGAAGGGCCCAAGAAAAGATTGTGATAGTGTCTTTTTGAAGCAAACATCAATGACACACCAAAAACTATATGCTTGAAAAGATCGGCTACACTACTTATGAAAAGAAACAAAGCCCAAAGGTCAAAAATTAATAGACTAGTTAAGAGGGAAAAATCAAAAGAACCAAAAGTTGAAAATTAAAGATCCGTATTTGTTAAAACATTAGCTCTGATGGCAGACTAGAATAGAACAGAAAGCAACCGGAAAAAATGGACAAAGGAGGAAAACAACTTGTGCCTGTCTCTTTTTTATAAATCTCTAGCTACTTATAAATTTTTAAGAAGACAAGGTGTAGTGCTGGCAGCCCCTTCTACCATTAGATCATGGTTGACAAAGTCAGATTGTTTGCCTGGTCTCAGCTCGGACATTTTTATGAAAATTAAAAAACGCTTTGAACATGCAAGCATTAAAGAAAGAGCATGTGTTATTTGTTTCGACGAGATGTCAATTAAGGCAAATATTGAATATTCAAAAAAAATCGATTTCATCGAAGGTTTTGAAGATTTAGGTGGGCATCGCCGTAATGACAAAATAGCAAAGTATGCTCTCGTGTTTTTAGTGAGAGCCTTGTACGGTCAATGGAAGTTACCTGTCGCATACTTTTTATCAAATTCAAATGTCAAAGCAGAGACCCTACACTTATTGTTAAAAGCAGTCATAAATAAACTTTTTGACAGTGTAATCCAGAGTAATCCAAGTTTGCACTAAATGCAATTCAAGAAGCGAAAGAAGTGTTTCTAAATTTGCACAAAATATCTTATAAAAAAGACAAAAATGGTCAAACTAAAAAATTATGACCCGTCCACCATGTTTTGATGGTATTATCCAAACATGTGAGGGAGTAACACAATTATTAAATGAAGAACTAACTGATCCAAAAATTTAATATTTAATAACAGGAAAATTGAATCAGGACCCCTTAGAAAATTTATTTTCCCAATTCAGGCAAAAGGGGGGCTTAAATAGAAACCCAACAGCAAAATTGCTTCGAACCATATTTCGAAGTTGCCTAATTAATTCGCTCATCAAACTGCCAAAAACAAAAAACTGTGAAGATGAAGAAACAAAATTTCTTGAACTACCTGAGGAGACAACAATTTCTTGTCATGGCTTCTCACCTGCTTCTGGAACACAACCAAATTTAGAGTTGCCGATGAGTGACATTGAACCAATTGCTGGCCCTTCTTGGGCTGGTTGCATTACAGCTGGCACAACTCAGTTGCTCACTTTAGAAGACAGTGAAATTAATAAGAAAGTAACGCTAGAAGAACGCTCTCTTGCATATTTTGCGGGCTATTTGGCCAAGACAGCTACTGAAAAAAGTCGTTGCCATTTATGCAAAAATAATTTAATTAAAGAAGTGGATCTAGAGGACGAAACCCAAAAATTGATTTTAAACAAATCATATGATTGCAGCAAGGCAATTAAATTAGAAAAACACCCAGAACACCCTGAACAAATATCTGCAAATCGTACAAATATTTGTCTGGAGGCGGGAATCGAACCCGCAATCTCCTGCGTCGCAGGCGGACCTTCGCCCGCTGCGCCACAGAGGTCGTCAAAAATTGGAAAGTTAGATATGAGAATAGAAAGTGTCGTGTCGTGAAGTGTGAAAGAATTATGGTAAAATGTAAGGACGCAAAAATATTGGAACTCAATAATTACGATATTTATTGACGAAAGGATCTTAAATCGACAGTAAATAAATAAATAAATAAATAATCTATTGAAGCACTTCTCATTGCTTACATACCTTTATTCTTAGTACCTACTGGGTAGGTAGGTAGGTACCTAGTGCTTATTCAAATTTTTATATGAATGTATAAGGTGGTGGGAGGCGAAAAGGTATGCAATGCATACCCCAGCCGAAGTAACTGTAACGGTCCAGATTATGCTGGTTCGTTCAATTTGCAAATATAGAAATAATTAACACATTTTGATATAGTTTGTAACACTAAAAATATATTCGGAGCTGTAAATGAGTTCGAACGCCATGCTAAAAAGAATATCAACCTTCATAAATCATGTTCCGCAAAACATGATTTTTGAATTTGACGATTCTAGGAAAACAAATGGGCTTCTTGATAGTTGGTACAGAGATGTCAAAGGGAGGAGATCGAGAGTTTTGAAGTAAAGTGAAAATTTGGGGTTTTTTTTCTAGATTTTACAGGAAAAGTGGGAATCATGAGAATACAATCCGGAAGCTAGGTCGGCTCAGCCATCGAGCGAGACCAGGGAGGAATTCTAGGATGGATTGCAAATTTCTATCAATCAGATTCAGTTACGTAAACCCACACTTTTCATTTCTAATAATTCTCCGTATTGTAAACGGATGGTGTTGCATCCCAGAACCGACTATTCTAATTTATTATTATATTTATTAAACACATTCTGTCGATACTGCAATGTTCCTGGATGTGTTGGTGAATGCTTGTGCTGTAAGGCCCTGAACTAACCTGATTATTAAATCTATTGTTTTGATCTGCGGTTGGACTGGAATGTGGTTCCACACGTTTACTTCTTAGGACTTCCCGCGTGGACTAGGTATGGAATTAGGTGGGCTAGAGTTTTGGTGAGGTAGGATGTATTTGGATCGCTTGAGATCATTCCCCGTCAAACTCTCCTGAGTTAGCGATTTACAAACGCTTTGCTTATAAATGTCTGGTTATCTCTGAGTACGGGAAGGGCGATAGCCGTCTGCTTTCGACTTTCCCCGAGGAGACGAAAAGAGAAACGTCGTAGTGGGGCACCAACCAGATAAATTTGGCTTATACCTATACGGGATAAAGCAAAGTTCTCAGGTTCCGCAAAATGAGAGGCAGAGTAACCAACCAAAGTCACAATGCCGAGATATTATAGGTTCTTCGCTTACTATGTAATTTCAGTTGTTTCAGAGCATGGGAGTATCATGGTTTGAGACGGCCATGAAAGAGGGGTGCTATACTACTGTACCAGGATTGAAGAGTCAATAACCTAAGTAGTTTTAACGTTTATTTCATTTGTCTTAAGCTTCTAAAAGAATCTGAGTTACTACATCACAATGTATGAGTCCTACCGCTAACTAGACGATCATTGGCCACTTTAAATCTCAATTTTAATACAAAACTTATAGTAAAATACTTAGTTTTATTGATAGATAATCACTAGTGATCAGGTAGGGTAGGGTACGATATTTCCGAGCGTTACAATTTGGTGCCGTGACCAGGATCCTAAAAATCACTTAAAAATATCAAAAATATAACCAAAATCCTACAAAATTATAAAAACGTGACCAGGATCCTAAAAATTATTTAAAAATATCAAAGATATAACCAAAATCCTACAAAATTATAAAAATGTGACTAGAATCCTAAAAATTACTTAAAATTATCAAAAATATGACCATATCCAACAACCAACAACAAACTAACAAACCAAAAACAAACTAACAAACCAAAAACAAACTAACAAACCAAAAACAAACTAACAAACCAACAAAAAACTAACAAACCAACAACAAACCAACAAACCAAAAACAAACTAACAAACCAACAAAAAACTAACAAACCAACAAAAAACTAACAAACAAACAACACAATAAACAAACCAACAACAAACTAACAACAAACCAACAAAAAACTAACAAACCAACAAAAAACTAACAAACAAACAACACAATAAACAACACCAACAACAAACCAACAACAAACAAAATAATAATGAGTACCTATCTATCTAATAATGTATTAATCCATAACCATAATCAAAAGTCGCGTAAAAAAAATAGTATTGAATAAAATGATTTAAAATAGCTATTCGGGTTAGGTTAGAGTAAATTTAGATGTGAAGTGCGAGTTCGACTCTCGCACAATTTGTTGCAGTGAAATGGAAAGAAGCTTAAGACAAACGGAATAATAGAATAAGATTTAGATGCGAGGTGCGGGTTCGATTCTCGTAAAATATGTTGCAAGTGAAATAATAGAATAAGGTTTAGAGGCTGAAGTGAGTAGAAGGTTAGACAAGAATCGACAAGTTGGGGGGTCGCTTTAAAATAATATTTAATTTCAGTCAATAACTCAATTTTCCTTAATATCTAGCACTGGTGTCGAATGGGCGATGTTGATGATGGAGAAGCTGGACGTGCTGTGAGCAGCGTTCTCCAGGCGCCATCTGAAGCGGTATTGATGATGGAGAAGCAGGCCGAGCTGTGAGCAACGTTCTCCAGGCCTCATCTGAAGTGGTGTTGATGGTGCAGAAGCGGGCCGTGCAGTGAACAACGATCTCCAAGCGTCATCTGAGATAAGCAAGAAATAAAATTATTTTTATTAGGGTTCTAGCTACGAATATGTTAGCATCAGAGGTGCAGTGTAGATAGATTATTTTTATTGTACATAGAAACATCAAGTACGCTTTGGACAGGTATCTGCAGATCGTATAAACATTTGTCTCGAGGCGGGAATCGAACCTCCTGTCGTCGCAGGCGGACCTTCGCTCGCTGCGTCACAGAGGATTGAGTGCAGAGCAGTTGGCACACCCAGACGTGGGATTCGAGAACATTACGTCTAGCTAGTCACATTAATATTATAAATGCGAAGGTTTGGATGGATGGACGTTTGTTGCCTCTTCACGTCTAGGCTGCTGAACGGATTGGGTTGAGGTTTTGCATGCAGGTGATTCTAGTTCTGTAATCAAACATAGAATACTTCTATCCCATAAATCAGTTCCCATGGGATGGGAATCACCTTTGAACGTTTATAGAAACGACGCGTGCGAAGCCGCGGGCATAAACTAGTTAGGAATATCTAAGACTTGAAGTCAATTAAATGTACTTACTTGATTCTTTCTTGAGGTATAGGCATATTCACTGCCAGCTTCGACGAAGTGAACCGGAGAGGCGTGTTGCTGGACGGGGCAATGGAGAAATGGAGTACTGTATCGAACGGCTAGCCAGGTGATTGGCGCGTTCACTATTAGCTTCAGCAAAGGAGTCCGGGAGGAGCGCGCCGCTCTGCTAGCTTCGGCAAAGGAATCCGGGAGGGGCGCGCCGCTGGACGACGCGTTGCGGATGGACTGAGGTCTGTTTTGACTCATGAAGGGGTAAGTTGACGTAGGGGTCGTAAGGTTTATTTCTGAAATAAATAAAGGAAAAATGTGTAAACATTCGTATGAATTGGCATTGTTTGTCATTATCTGGCATTTTCTGACTTCAAAAGGGACTTGGTTCGTCTACATTGAAATGTCGGAGGTTACCAAAAAGTGATACTTACGATTATGGATATCCAATTGTTCTTGCCGGTCAACAGCGGAGCGCGGCGGCGCGGTTTCTTTTAATCACAGGCTTCCGCATAGGATTGGAAACAAACATTAGAAACCTCAATTAACTTGTCGAAATTGTTATTTTGTCTTTTGTGTTTTGAAAAGGGGAGGCAATAATGTACGGCCGGATATTGTACGGCACAATAATTGGTGACAAAATTTGTACAGCCTAATAATTCGTGTACATTGCTTTTGATTTTGGTGGTTGTGCATTATCGTCACGTGACAAGCTTACATGGACTGATATTGCGCGTCGAGATATTGTACACCCGGATAATTGAAACCGTTTTGGCACGGATTGTTGGGGTGAGCATTGTGGAGCCGTGCAATAGATTGTCGTGCATTATGGTGACCCTTGAAAAGAAAAAAATGTTTGTTTGTTTACGTTTTTGTCAAATGTCATGTCGAACGAAACGTCAAAGTCGAATTGCTTCAACTTCTTTTTTAATGGGGCCGCTTGCCTTCGACTCTGCCAGTGTCAATATGGAACTACGTTGTAGGTAGAATGTCACGGTATATTAAGGCCGTTTTACACGAGGTAGAATAACGGTCGCGTTTTGACACTCGGGGTCGATTGGAAATTAAACCGTTTAAATAAACTAAAATTAAAGCATAGCATTGATTTCGCGATTTGACACTCGGGGTCGTTTAAAACGTTTATAATAATAAATAATAAACAATAATCAATAAACAATAACCAATAATCAATAACCAATAATCAATAATCAATAATCAATAATCAATAATCAATAATCAATAATCAATAATCAATAATCAATAATCAATAATCAATAATCAATAATCAATAATCAATAATCAATAATCAATAATAAATAATAGTAATAATAATAATTCTGGACAATTCACACAGCATCATCTAAAATAAACTAAAATTAGCATTGATTGTCTCAAAATTATAACTGTTAAAATAATACTTAAACTAAAATTAGCATTGATTGTCTCAAAATTATAACTGTTAAAATAATACTTAAATTAAAGCATAGCATTGATTGTCTAAAAATTATAACTGTTAAAATAATACTTAAATTAAAGCATAGCATTGATTGTCTCAAAATTATAACTGTTAAAATAAACTTAATTTAAAACTAAAATTAAAGCATAGCGTTGAACTTTAAACAAAAAAAAATAATAATAAATTAAACGATTAAAATAAACTAAATTTAATACTAAAATTAAAGCATAGCGTTGTTCTTTTTATTTATTTCAGAATTTACATCTTCCTTTTATATTTTTGAGACCATATCGTACCGTTCGATTATGTTGGAACGGGGCCTTAAAATTAACTTCGATTACAATGGAATGGAACCTTAAATATTTCAGAATTTCCACCTTCTATTTTTATTTTGGTTCAGTATGATGAAGGTTCGATTGCGTTGGAACGGGGCCTTATTTATTACAGAATCCTTCTTTATTCTTCGGTTTATTTTTAGCTTTATATCATAGTTTGGTTACATAAACCATCCTTTGTGGATGTAAAGGCCATTGATGATGATGATGTTGATGATGATGATCATGGGTTGACACAATTCTGCCTTCAGAATATAGTGCGGAAACGCGGGTGGATTTTGTAGGTTTGACAGTGACAGTAGGATTGGAACCTTAGAATTGGACAGGAACTGTGAGTTTGACCATAGGTTCATGGACATAGGGTTGGTCTACATTCTGTCCAACAACGAGACGGGACTAATTTCACTCGTCCAAGGTGTCTACCCTACTTACGTGTTCCATAGACTTGGGGTATATGGACTATATTCCTACCGTCCAACAAGTTGGGCTATTTAGCTTGGTTAGAAAATTAGTTATTTGTCAGTCCAGGTAAATGGTTGGCCATCGGAAAAATAGTCGGCAGGAGGAATGAGAAAAATATGAAAACAAAATAAAGCTTGCAACAAACTAATAAAATACTATTAAGAGTCGTGAATAACTAACAAATAACTAAAAATAATGGAGGCTCTGTGTCACGGATTCAGGTACAGGTTGATTACTGGGCAAGACATGACTGAATTGTTTGCGGGGTTTTGCAAGAAGGAAGAGGGATTGATATACATAACTTGTACGAGAGGAGTAAGCAGTGAGTTTGTATGAATGTTAGTAGTATCAGTAAAATCGGAGTGCAGTGTGCCCTCGTAATTAATCTTATTTCGGAATCTGGGACGGTTTATTGGACTTGAGTCACATGCGCATCACATACAGGTTCTATGAAGGAATAATTCTGGAGTTAGGTTACTGAGATCTTGTCAGATTACATTGAAAAATCTGAGATCTGAATTGCAGCTTGGACTGGCTTCATAGAACCTCATACTTCACCTATTAGGCCAGAACTAAGCACACTTCACAAACTCCAAGTTTAGAATGGGATTTAAAGCCTTTGTGGGGATTTTGGGGTAAATTGAAATTGTGTTATTGGTCGGGTCATTAAGCAGGTAACAGGCAATTGATCTGGTTTTAGTTGAGTTATGTGTGAGGTCTGGTACCCTATCATAAGTTGACTGATGTTCTATTAGGGATGCCATGATTCACGACCATGTTCCAGGAGCTATTGTTTTTACTCTGTGAAACGTTGATAATGCAATAGAGTTAACTTGACAATTAGATGAAGAATGTGGCGCTGGACCATATTGATTGTTTTAAACCTGGTTTAAATACACAAAACAGTAAAATGTATGTGATTACAAGTTTAAATAAATTAAGAGTTCAAAAATAGCACTATTTAATAAAATTAAATAGAAAAATCATAAAAAAAAAAAACTAAATATATTTGTAAATTATTTGAAATTTTAGGAAATCCTTACTTCTTTGGAAATGCTTAAGGATTTGGGGTCGCTGTAACGGTCCAGATTATGCTGGTTCGTTCAATTTGCAAATATAGAAATAATTAACACATTTTGATATAGTTTGTAACACTAAAAATATATTCGGAGCTGTAAATGAGTTCGAACGCCATGCTAAAAAGAATATCAACCTTCATAAATCATGTTCCGCAAAACATGATTTTTGAATTTGACGATTCTAGGAAAACAAATGGGCTTCTTGATAGTTGGTACAGAGATGTCAAAGGGAGGAGATCGAGAGTTTTGAAGTAAAGTGAAAATTTGGGGTTTTTTTTCTAGATTTTACAGGAAAAGTGGGAATCATGAGAATACAATCCGGAAGCTAGGTCGGCTCAGCCATCGAGCGAGACCAGGGAGGAATTCTAGGATGGATTGCAAATTTCTATCAATCAGATTCAGTTACGTAAACCCACACTTTTCATTTCTAATAATTCTCCGTATTGTAAACGGATGGTGTTGCATCCCAGAACCGACTATTCTAATTTATTATTATATTTATTAAACACATTCTGTCGATACTGCAATGTTCCTGGATGTGTTGGTGAATGCTTGTGCTGTAAGGCCCTGAACTAACCTGATTATTAAATCTATTGTTTTGATCTGCGGTTGGACTGGAATGTGGTTCCACACGTTTACTTCTTAGGACTTCCCGCGTGGACTAGGTATGGAATTAGGTGGGCTAGAGTTTTGGTGAGGTAGGATGTATTTGGATCGCTTGAGATCATTCCCCGTCAAACTCTCCTGAGTTAGCGATTTACAAACGCTTTGCTTATAAATGTCTGGTTATCTCTGAGTACGGGAAGGGCGATAGCCGTCTGCTTTCGACTTTCCCCGAGGAGACGAAAAGAGAAACGTCGTAGTGGGGCACCAACCAGATAAATTTGGCTTATACCTATACGGGATAAAGCAAAGTTCTCAGGTTCCGCAAAATGAGAGGCAGAGTAACCAACCAAAGTCACAATGCCGAGATATTATAGGTTCTTCGCTTACTATGTAATTTCAGTTGTTTCAGAGCATGGGAGTATCATGGTTTGAGACGGCCATGAAAGAGGGGTGCTATACTACTGTACCAGGATTGAAGAGTCAATAACCTAAGTAGTTTTAACGTTTATTTCATTTGTCTTAAGCTTCTAAAAGAATCTGAGTTACTACATCACAATGTATGAGTCCTACCGCTAACTAGACGATCATTGGCCACTTTAAATCTCAATTTTAATACAAAACTTATAGTAAAATACTTAGTTTTATTGATAGATAATCACTAGTGATCAGGTAGGGTAGGGTACGATATTTCCGAGCGTTACATAACGTTATCTAATCTGTGCCCCAGCGGGCTTAGCACGCCGTTTCTTGTCTAGGGTAGAATAGATTTACAATGACATAAAAATGACATTTAGATGTAGAGAGTAGAAAGTTTTCTTCGATCGGGAACACGGCGTTCGAAAGAATGAGCGGATAGAAATGTTTTCTAGTCTACCCTAGTAGAGATGAGTCTACCATTGCGAACAAGCCGATCAGTTTACTCTACTTTTGACATTTGAGAATAGAAACATTTCTTCTAAAATTCTCTACACCTCTCGAGACCTAAAACAGAGTTTCTCCCGCATATTTTATAGATAATTTTTCTACGACTATTATGAATGGGGGTAGAAATTGGCTTCTCAGCCAGTCCGAGGAGAAAACGAAAGGAGAAAAGAAAGAAATGCAGTTCGAGAGCTCATAGCAGCTCTCGATTTGCCGGAGGCCGACTTTCGGCACAATTTTTTCGTTACGAAGGAGATGGTACAATATTTGTGCCAAGATCTGTCTGCTAGCACAATACAAAGCTATAAACCAATTGTAAAAGTAAGTAGACCTACTATTACTAAAGTAGGGACATGGGTACCTAATGCAAACCGCGTAAGTAAGGTTATATTCCTGTGTTAACAATTTTATTATTCCAGGTTCTTTGCTCCCTCAAAGTATTGTTTTCTGGCCATTACCAGAGAGGCGTTGGCCAATAACAAAATATTAGTATTGCCCAAAACTCTGTGAGCAAATTCCTCGAACAATTTGTTAGAGGTGTAAACAGCAAGTAGGAATTATGTTCCTAACCTTACATGTCAAACATACCTACCTATAATAACCTTAGTATCAACCTATCTAGGTACTTTTAAATAAGTACCTCATAATATTTCAGACTCAAACCGAAATGGATTACCTTCCCCAACACGGAAGCTGGCCGACAACAGCTGGCGAGAACATTTTGCAAAAAATTTAGGCTACCTAATATCTTGGGTTGAATTGACTCGTTCGTTACTAACTAAACTACTTTGAAACTACTTTAACCACACACAACAAAATTGTTTCCGCCGCTTAAGCCTGGCCAGATACAATATAAGAACCTCCACGGATTCACTTCTGTCAAAGTACAGCTGGTATGTATCTACATAATAATTAATAATGTTCTAAAAATATTTAATTTCATATTCTCCTTAATTAAATGAGTATCTCGCCTCCAGAGATTACAGATGCAGAGTGCCGGATCCTTAATGTCAATGCTAATTACCCAGGCCGTGTGCACGAGCAGTTTATATTCAGCAACTCGGTTATAAAAACAGAGATGCGCTGCACACTGCCAGGATTGGTGATTACCATCTTCTGGGTGAGTAGGTGTACCTAAAAGCTGTTTATTTTTTTTCTTCACTAGCTATTCATAATATTTACATGCAAGTACTTTTTATGTTTAAATTTATATAAAACTAAATATTGTCATTTTATAGGAGACTAGCTTCTGCCCGCGGCTTCGCACGCGTTGTTTCTATGGAAACATTCAAATGCAATTTCTATCCCATGGGAACTGATTTATGGGATAAAAAGTAGCCGATGTTTGATTCCAGGGTTAGACTTACCTGTAAAATGCAAAATTTGCAAAATTTCAGCCTGATCCGTTCAGTACTTTTGGCGTGAAGAGGTAACAAACATCCATCCATCCATACATCTATCTATCTATCCAAACTTTCGCATTTATAATATTAGTGTGATTCTGGATACGCTCTTGAGCCATGGCTCATGACCCCAATTTTGGATGCTCGGGCAGGAACCCCAGAAGAAAAATTCACAGAGTGGCATAGTCAAACAAGGAATGTCACTGAAAGAACTAATGGATACCTATAAGGTACTTTCCGGTCACTCGGCATAGACCGCCGCCTCCACTATGAGGCTGAGAAGGCTTCAGCATTAATATTTCGTGGCCGTAGAGCGAAAAGTCATCAACTCGCTATTTGGTCCAAATCGAGTTAGATGTGTCATCAGAATCACCGATTTTTTCTGCATTTTTCAGTATAAGAACCGTATCCCCAGCTATCACGGTTTTCATTTTAGGATTTGCAAAAATTCACTAACTCTACATTTGGCCTACAGCATTTTAGTCGAAAACTAATAAAGTTACTTAGATACGACCTCTGTGGCGCAGCGGGCGAAGGTCCGCCTGCGACGCAGGAGGTTGCGGGTTCGATTCCCGCCTCGGGACAAATTTTTGTACGATCTGCAGATATTTGTTCAGGATGTTCTCGATGTTTTCTGAGTATAATAAAAAAAAAAAATATCTATCTATGTAGTGTATTGTATTGTCTATCAGTTATCTAGTAGCCATAACACAAGCTCTGCTTTGCTTGGGGCTAGATAATGCTGTGTGAATTGTCCCGCATTATTTATTTATTTTTTATTATACATTTTTCCTACTTGATAGAATTGCAAAATATGAACCTAAGTCGGGTTGGTTACTGTCTTTTCTAAAATAATAACTTGTTGCTAGGACCACTAGGTTCACTAAGTCTACTTGGTTAGTTTTCGCTTTCAAATTGTGTATTAAACCTGCTTCTACAAAACTAATCAAGTATATTTAGTTATTTCTCGACTAGTAGTCTAGTGTCTTCTAGTAGATCGCTATTTGCGATAATTGTAGTTCATAATTTTAGCTCAAGAAATCATTTAACATGTTAAGTTAGTTTCCGCCCCAACATTATGACTACAAAGCTTTGTAGTTGGGATCGGGTGTTGGCAACTCTAGCAACAGCTGTTCACTTTGGTGCTCCATAACATTATTTCACGAAATAATTGTTTTTACGTAGTTTTCTAGTCCCTATTCCGATTCCATCGTATATTTATAGGATAAAACAAGTGTACAAATAGATATATAGGCGTAAAAAGTTGTATGACTAATGTGTTTGGCCCTCGGGAAACCGGCTCTTTTTCAGTTTGCATTCATTGCTGGTTTGTGTTCTGAAGAAGTTCGAGTTTACGTGAGTGCATTTCGTATACGTAGGAATACTATTTCCAACTAAGCTAACATCTTTTACTGACACGTAAGTACTCGCAGCATTTTCGGACACATAACCTATAGACATTGTATTTTCTGTCTCAAGCTCGCTACGGTAAAAAAAAACCGTTTAAAATGAATACAAGAAGCGCCTTGTTGCGCCAAGCAGAAACCAATTTAAACCAGGCTTTACTAGAACTGAAGTCAGCAAAGAGACAGTTTGCACAATTAGAATTAGTACGAGATGAAAACGAAAACATTCTCTTAGAAGCGCTAGACAATAATAGAAAATTAAAAACTGAGATGGCCGCGTTATTTTGCGAAAACAATTCTATTGTTGAGGAACGCGATAGGCTTCAGACCATAATAGATAGGTTCGATGAACGATGTGGCATAGAGTTTGAAACGGCCCTGCACAGAACTTCAATCTTGCAGAAGGAATTGTGTGATGCACACCACCACATCACCCAGCTAGAAGAAGCGGCCCAGAACTCTGCCACCGCGAAAACTCAAACTTTATTAGATGAGCTAGTATCGGCTAACTTATCATCGGGCCATGTTTCTGTTGCCGGCTGCAGCATGCACACATTGCATAATATTGACATAACAAAAGATGACTCAGTGTGTAATGTGGAGGCTAGCAGCAAAAACAACAAACACAAACTAAGCATAAGCAAAAATAAGTTTAAAAAAAATTTTAAAATAAGTAAGTTCATACAAAAAACAGAAAATTTATTACAAAATCAAAAACCTAATGTCAAATGTAATAGGAAACTTGTTGATGAATTAGAGCTCTGTACAATACAGCTAAATAAAAATCTGCTGCAATATGAGGCTGAATTGCGAGAGCTGAGATGCAAACTTGGCCAGGCCGAGAACTCCCTAGGGCACTACATCAGCCTTTATGAGCAAACTACAGAACAGACAAGGGAACTCAGCCTGGCCATGGATGCGCTTCTCAGTAGCCAGGTGAGTCTGGAGGGCAGGATTCTGGAGGGCTGCGGGTGCTGTGGACCCAATACGGTCGGTCACAACTCAAGTCCGGACAGTACTGTCTCAGCCGCATCCCACTTGGACCTCAGCACTTCATGCTCAGGTAATAAAACCATAATGTACTGCGATGAAATTGGAAAAAATATGGGCCAGTATTTAAACATGAATATGGAGCACTCTATAAATAATTGCTTACCTAACTGCAATCTTCATGATATTATGCATAGAATTGAAAATGAAAGATTTCAAAATAACTCAAACTTGATGATATTTCTTGGAAATAGGGGTAATGTGAACAAATTAGACTTAATTAAATATATGGAGAAACTATGTTCCCTACAGTTAAATAAAATTGTAATGTTCACATTCCCCTACAGTGACAGCTTGCCAAATACAGAAAATAACAGTTTAGAGGTGTTGCCCGAATAGCACGATTCTATGATGCCATTAAGCCATTTATGGGTTGCTGGGTAAGTTGCTATACCCATATACTTCACTATCAAATTAATAATGTGATCAAACCGAGTAGCTCCCTAACCTATATAACTTTGCTTTTTCAGGTTAGCGATGATCTAATCGCACCATTCACATAATGTGATGATGGAGTTGGGAGCTTGCTGTGTAAGTTGCTATACCCATATATGTACTTCACTTCACAATTCACACTTCCAATCAAAAAGCTCTAAAATAGCTTTCAAAATGTTAAGTTAGGTAGGTATGTCGTGAATTATTTTTAAAAAATAATAGTGGTTTCAATACAAAAATGTACTTACTTTGAAGAATTTATTCTTTAATACGTTAAAAATTACTGCACTTGTTTCTAAAAACCGCAATGTTACTGTAAGGCGCTCCTCGACTGTTATGCATTTTCTCATTCTAGTGTTTTGTTTCTGCAAATACGGTGTTACCATCTTGAGCAGTTCGTTAAACGTCGAGACATCCATTCTTAAATAGTTCCTAAAATCATCAGGTTCATCGCATGCCAGATCTTTTAAAAGTCTTATATCACTATATTTCTCCTTTTCTAATAACCACTTTTTTATCCACATTCTATGTCTTCTTTTAGGTTTAAATAGATATTCACTCGCAATAAAACTCAAAGCAATAGCAATCTGTTGCTTACGGGTACACATGTTGTTGCAAAATGATTAAATCCATAAAGATAATTCAAAATGACGCGCATTCCTTTTAAATGACAACAATCTTCATAAAATGTTAGGATTATAACCATCCACAGACACGCAATCCCTCGGTATGACTGACAAGATGCAAACTGACAGGAATGAACCTAAACGTATGTATGGTCACTAAAGGATTGTTTTTCCGCATGCGGTGGCGTGTGGTGATAAAGTCAGGGGAAAGACCGTAGGATTGAGGTTAATTAGTGGCTTCAACGGTTTTATTTTATCCCGTCGCTTTTCTATACAGTTTGCACGACGGGATAAGTCGGAAGAAATGAACGTTAGTGGATGGGCCGCTATTCTGGAACATTTTTCCAGTTGGAAGATATTTTCAACTTTTAAAATATATCAAGTGTTAGATTTTAATAATAGACTACTTTGTTCATAAGAACTGTCATTGTACACCTTATCCTAGATAAGCCTAGTCCTAACCTTATTTTTAAATAAACTTAGATTTTTAAATTATAAATCTACTGTTTTATTGAAGGTCCCTGCCCTGTGATTAGATCACATATTTGTAGTGGCATCCGTAGGTCTGGCGCCCGAGCATGTATTTTTTTAGTTTTGATTTTCTATTTTGACCTGCGGACCCACTTTCTTGCCTCTAAGGTAGAATTTAACTTTGAGGTTCGCTTTTGTCCAATCTTAACTTTTTAAATATTACAATTGAGCGTTTCAACCCCTACAATTGGCGTTTCAATTATTACAAGTTATGTTGAAAGAAAAGGAGAGCATGTTATAATTTGGAGGTATTTTCTTTGGAATATGACAACACTCAAAGTAAATTTTGCATGCTTACAACCCTCTATGTAATGTCAATTTTTAAGTCTTTCTATCTGTCTGTCAAAAAACCTTAATTAGCATCCACAACATTGTATTGTTTCCTGTGTTAAATTAATTTCATTGAATCACTGCAATCTGCGCACTGCCTGTGTCTATTCTGAAAATAAATACGGTTCCCATAATACCAAAGGTACAACTTTTATTTCTGCGCTGTCGGCTGAATAATCAGCTTCCACTGCAAAGAGCAACGGGCACACTTTCAATCATCAATAATCAGACCGGCAGCGAAGTTGTTAACGCTGGCTGCACCAATGTCAACCTTCATTCAATACGGAACGAAATACAGCCAATAGAGAGACATTGAGACCGGAAATTCATACTGACCGAGTGAAATTACCAAACATTGTGTGGACGGCTCTGTGGTCAGCCATCAGCCATCAGTCTGAAAATCTTTGCGACTTTCTACGTACTCAAGCGCCGTTAGATCCACCAACAGGGGAAACAGTGAAGTTTATCCAATCCTGTTCAAAGACTAAAGTTACGTTTAGTTCGTTAATCGAGAGGTGTCGCGTTGCTCAAAATCTAAGGTTTTTGTAACAATAGTGCGTAAGCCTCGCACTCTGGCTAATTTCTAAGAAATTTTATGCGATATTATTTGATTTCTTAGAAACCAGTTGTCAAGTTTAGTTGTGTGGGTGGAACAAACCAATCGATAATCATGGTCTCAGAAAAACTTAGTTTTAGTGAGTGGGCAACAGTAGGTATACATAAGAGTAGACAAAAGTTGTATGAACTGTATAGTGAAAAACAATACAATTTTAGCCAGGAGTTCAAAGAAAAAGTAAAAAATTATTCAAAAAATGTTTAGAAAAGTTTGTCAAATAGCAAAATCAAATTATATTAGCTCCAAAATAAAAATAGGTTGTAAAATTTGTTATAAAATCAATGTAGAAAATAATAAATAGTGAGACTGGAAAGGTCAGAACTTACGTTAATGATCACAATTGAAAGATAAATTATGATTGCAAATTAAAAATGATTTTTAAAACATTTTCACTGACATTCCAATCTCTACTACGAAGTGTCTAAACTCTTCTCAATTAATCGCCGAGTCATTACTTATAGAAAATGTACCTAAATGCGAAAATAAACTTAATTACAACCATGTCGATGAAAAAGCTGATTGGAAAGTAATCAGAGCAACCAAAGATGAGGTTTTTGGGGACAGTCTAGACCCCAACTTCTCAATTAGCTAAGGTTTGCTCTGCCAACGGTAGTTCTCGCTAGGGCGTTTGATTCGGAGACAGAACACCTTTCGGAGAAAGGTTTTCGGGGGTTACAAATTAAACAGCTGGATTGGGAGTTTACGCGAGCGCTCATATTGAGCCCACCAGCCATCTAAATCAGAATATGGGGCTCTGTAGTACAGACTGAGATTTTTAACAAAACTCTTACTCCTCTTAAACATGTGCTGGAGAGGCGTATGGAGGATATGTTCGCAGTTTTAATGGACAAGACTGAGTCGCTGAAGACTCTAGATCCCCGAGAAGCAGATACTGATAATTACTCAGTCGATGAAAGTGAGCGGTCAGGTTCACCAATATCCGACAGTGAATCCCTCACAGCTGACGCTGCTTGGAGGGCTCCGCGATTCGATTCCGGCTTAGTCTCACCGAAGCGTTGCGACGACGGGGAGCTGTTTACTAGGGAGTTCAAATTTCTACCTCAGGTCAAAAAGATTAAGAACGAGGGAATTGAGTGACCAAAGACTAGGTACTGAAGGCTGGAATAGAATAAGGTATAAAGAAGTAGAGAAGTCATTACACGCAGCGGCTCTTTTTAGCGCGTTAAAGATTAATACGGAACTGGGAGGCCAAGCAAGTCATGCTTCGCCTCTATTTGCTAAGCAAGAAGGCATGTTGGGGACTATAACCCACGGCCTCCTCCTCCAAAGGAAGGCACTTGCAGAGGATTTGAAGAGAATCGCTAGAAATTGCCCAGCTGCAGCTGAGGTAAGAAAGGTTTTAGCAGAAAACTCTCCATTCAGGTCAGTTACGGACAGCCTCCTCCAATTTGTATATGCGCACCGAGCCGAGATGATCGATTTTAGACGAAAGGCGTTTAAACCAAGGAATGATATCCTGAACCTCGCATTGCATCAAATTCCTCCTTCGGCAACTCACTTATTCGATGACAAAGCGTTGTCAGTCTTCTTGAAGGATAACGGCGGTATTATGCGAATATTTCCTTCGAAGTTCGGAAGACTCCCAGACAAAAGAGAAGGAGAAAAGGACTTATTTCGGAGGCCGTCTAGATCTTCGCGGGTTGCTTCGTTCAAGTCAAGAGAGCCTACTTGGCGGATACGGTCATCAGCCTCTAATCAGACCAACAATGCCAACGGTTCTCGGGCCACCTTTCGGAGGTCCGCTTTGACCAACTTGCGCGCTAGACAGTCAAGCGGGAAACAAGCACCGAAACGAGGTGATAACCGTCAACAAACAAGTCGCAAATATTGACTATTTCCGAGTGGGCCAACTCAAGAACTTCCTACCAGAGTGGAAGGCGATCGGTGCGCCAGCCCCTATTTTAAACATAATTTCGGGTTATGCAATGTCGTTTGTGAAAAAACCACCTTCAGTTCCCCTAACAGCTCACCAGTTAAGAAAGTTTGTGACAGAACGTTCTATAATTATGACCAAGGAAATAGAGTCTCTAAGGAGATCGGGCGTCGTAGAAAAGTCAAATGTCAAGACGGCATTTCTGTCACGGATTTTCCTAATTACAAAATCGAACAGAAAAGTAAGACAGATTTTCGATCTGCGCCGCCTAAAGAAGAATCTCAACCCGCAAAATTTCCGTCTTATAAACCAGTCTCAGGTTCCCGAATTTCTTCAAGACGGGGACTAAGGGAAATTAGATTTCAGTCAGGCCTATTTACATCACACTAGTATTATAAATGCGAAAGTTTGGATGGATGGATAGATGGATGGATGTTTGTTACCTCTTCACGCCAAAACTACTGAACGGATCAGGCCGAAATTTTGCATACACGTAAGTCTAACACTGGAATCAAACATAGGCGACTTTTTATCCCATAAATTAGCTCCCATGCGATAGAAATAACCTCAAAACGTTTCCATAGAAACAACGCGCTCTGTGCCTATCTAGGTGTAGAGCAGCATAAAGCTGAGACTAACCCTTTTGGGAGCTTTTGGGCTCACCATGGCAGTGCAGGAACGCCTGGGTAGCCCCCGCCCTGGGCGGGCGGTGACTACCTACCTACTTGTTTAAGTGAGTGCACTATTATTAGTTAGGTGCCTATTATCGTTACCTTTTGGTTCTGTACCAATAATAATACTCATGTTGTTTATTATGTGATAGTTTTGTGTACTGCTTACCTACTTTTCCAGTTCGCGCAAAAGGGCAATGCAAATAGATGAGTTTGAAAGAGAAGGATTAAAACTTCTCAAGGAGCCGGAAAATCGCCATATGTCCTTTTTCAGAGGTATATTGCCATCAATACAAGATTTTTCCGACAGAGAAACTCTCAGTTTCCAAAGTAAAGTAATACAAATTATAAACGAAATGCGGTATGGACTAACATCATCATATGTGTGTGGCCCATCAACGTCTCAACAACCATTATCATTATGGGTATCAAACAACAAATTTTCAAAGTACATACAATTCTGATTATAATAATTCAATTACATCTCCAGATCAAGCATCTCAAGCAAGTGAAGAAACCGAATACGATTTTTCAAATATGTAATTACTTATACGGATAAAGTCTCTCTAAACTTAAACTTATGACAATTGCTGATTATTTGTTAGTTGATTACTGATATTGATTTGTTGATTATATAATAACTTTCTACACTGTTATCTTTTCATTACTTATATAAATTCTTACCTTAAAGTAATTCCCAGCATTTCTATTAGTTCCACTGGAATCCTCATATTAGTATAGTTTTTTCGTATGTGTGGTTCTAAGGACTTCAACAAACATTCGAAGCTGGATACACTCATTCAAAAAAATTATAAAACTTCTTTTCGTCTAATAGCAACTCCCGATATTCTAACAAAAAAAACTCTCCATTACTATTTCTTAATGAAATGAAAGGACAGATCCAATACCGTCTTGTGATCTTGCGTCGATTTCGGCGGTGACGTAGTAATGCGTCGCCGCTGCGCTGACGGAACGTTAAGACTGCGTCGTAGTAACGCTGCGATGGCGCAGCGCCTGTTTGGCCGGCTATGCGTCAAAATATTTGCGTTGCGACGACGCAACGCAACGCAACGCGCCGTGTGGACTGGCTCTTAGGTGTACTTTATAATATAATTATCCACTGTTACTGTTATTTTGTCACTTTTCCTGTGCTGTTTGTGTGTGTACCTAATAAAAGCTCTATCTATCCATCTAAATAAACAAAAAAACAATCTTTCACATTTATAATATTAGTATGGTATACAGTATCAAACAGGTAAACATAAACAACAAAAAAAATATTCCGAAAAAAATATATTATTATTATTAGACAGGACTATGAGGACGGATCTTAGTAGGTATTGGACATTTGAAATTTACCAACAATTACTGAGTGAAATAATATTTACGTACAGATAACAAGACAGACAGACAGACAACAAAGTGATCCCTATAAACATTTCTGTATCCTTATTTAAGTTGTGTTACGTTTTTTTCAGTAGAAATACGGTAAATTTTATCGAGAAATCACTATCCCTATTTTTTTATCTCTCTCCATGATAAAATGGCAGCCATTTTGTTTTCTGTTGCCTCGAAGCACGGGTGCTTGTACTGATTAAGGTATAGCTACCCATGTAGAGGTCTTAGAAAAACGATAGAGGACTCATTTGATAGCCAATAATGTAGACAGTAAAGCAATGTTAACATTGTTGCAATTTATATTTTATAACAGAAGAAAAGAGAATTTATAAACAAAAAAAGTTTTTTTAATTTTTTTTTTTAAATTATTAGCTTTTTCATATAATAGAAACTGTCAAGCTACATGTTCTTTGTTTCTGAACGATAGTAGAGAATGTGTGCTTCAAAATATGTCTTGCATCTTAGCCCTAAGTAAGATAGTTTAGAAGTTAAATAATAATAATAAAATAAATAAACAAATTGACACCAATGAACTACTTTTGAGATTGCATTATTCACATCGTCGAAATTTGTGTTTTGTCGCATCATTTTAAGAATTAATGAAGAGTCATCAGCAAACAATACCATCTCGTGATTATTCTTAACAAAGATGTGGTAGGTCGTTAATATAAACTAAAAATAGGAAAGGACCGAGGATAGAACCCTGCGGTACACCCATTGTAACTACAGACCCCGAAGACCGTTTCCCATTAATGTCAACTCTTTGTATCCTATCACTCAAATAAGATCCAAAGAGGTGTTTCTTATTCCATGGTGATGTAGTTTCCTGATTAATGTATCACGGTGTACGCATTCGAACGCTTTTGACAAGTCGCAAAAAACGCCTAAAGCGTCTTGCGACTTCTCCCAAGCATCAAAAATATGCGATACTAACTCTACACTGGCATCAGTAGTTGACCTGCCGCGAGTAAACCCGAATTGATTACAATGCAGCAGGTCTTTGCCATTGAAATGCCTAAGCAATTGATGTAAGATAAGTTTTTCAAAAACTTTGCTGAATGTAGGCAGTACAGATATTGGTTTAAAGTTAGTGGGGTCAGACCTACTACCCGATCTAAAGAGTGGGATTATTTTACTACATTTCATTAGATCAGGAAATACGCCACAATCAATAGATTTATTAAATATAAAAGGTAGATCTGTTGCAATGGTGTCAATCAATGGTTTAATAATTGTAACGGAAATGCCCCAGAGATCTGCAGTTTTATTTATATTTAATAGTTTAAAGGCTGTTTTAATATCTTTTTCATCAACATGGATGAAATTAAATTTATTTTTGCATTCAGATACATTTTCTATCAGTAATGACTGGGCAATTACTTGAGAAGAGTTTAAGCACTTTGAAGTAGAAATTGGAATTTCAGTAAAAAAGTATTCAAATGCTTGGGCTACTTCGACATAGTTTTTGATAGTGCAACCATTAATCTTTAAATTGTAATCAATAATGTATGTACTGACCTTTCCAGTCTCACTTTTTATTATTTTCCAAGTTGATTTTATTACATTTTCACTATTTCTAATTTTCGAGCTAATATAATTTGATTTTGCTATATGACAAACTTTTCTAAATATTATTGAGTAACTTTTTACTTTTTCGTTAACTCCTGGCTAAAATTGTATTGCTAACAACAAGCGCGCGCCGCTCGAGCGCTCCTCCAACCTGTCCTGGGACCTTGCCTGCCTATGAGGACCAAAGTGCGGGTGTACAAAAGTTACGTCCGGTCCCGACTCACCTACGCAGCGCCGGCCTGGCACGCACTCGTCTCGCACACGAACTGAGACCGGCTTCAGGCGCTACAAAACGTGTCCCTGAGGATCTGCACGGGCGCGGGCCAATACGTCAGGAACGACGTCATCGCCCGCGACCTGCAGATCTAATTCATCCAAGACTTCGTCGTGCAGTCGGCGCGACGGATGTACGACCGCGCCGACAACGGCCACCACACCCATCTCCACCACCGCGGGACCTCACCCCCGCGGAACCCCCATTAAGTCCTTAAGTTAACAAAAAAAATTTCAAATAATAATAAAAAAATATAACTGAAAACAAATAATGCAGCCAAAAAAAATAACTAGAAAAAAGCTAAAAAAAGAGCATTTTTAGCGTTACCCAAGGACCGAGGGGTCGTCACCCCTCGAGTTGATGCCGGGGTAAAGAGGCCAAGCCTCGAGGCCCCTCTCTGTGCTCCCACAAGGGCCGGAAAGAAGTTCAGTAGTAGTGAAGCGGCAGTCGTCGCTAGCGCTCCGCTCCATCCGTGCATCGAAAGCCGGGGTTGAACCACAATATATACCTATGGTTCAGCATTGTATCCGGATAATAAAAATACGTTTTGTACGTGACGGTGTTCATATTTACACCCCCTTATAAACTGGCGCTCAACGTTAAGGCCCGGAAAACGCCTAGCCGTAAAACAAAAACAACTGTGAAGACTGAACGAGACGCAGACATCATGATGTCCGTGGACCAATTTGTAAAGTTCCTCACCATGGTCGGCGGAAGCCAGAGACGCACCTCCTTTGCCACATGCAACTTATCATTCTGCGGCACCAGGGACACCGAAACAGTGGTAACTTTTCTCGCAGCGGCCACAGTATTCAAGGATGTGGAACAAATGTCTGACATAGATGCAATCAAAAGTATCCCGCTGATTCTGAAGGAAGAGGCAGCAATTTGGTGGAATGGAATAAAAGATCAGGTAACAACATGGACTGACTTCGAATATCGCGTTCGACATGCTTTTGCACTCAAAAGACCAGCACATACCAGCTGTATCAAAACATAGTATGCATCAAACAGGCTGAAAACGAGCTCACAGAAGTGTTTGTATCAAAGAAAAGAGCTCTTTTCGCGCAAATGCCCGAAAGTCATACACAACAGTTAGACATGATTTTTGGACAGTTGAGGTACAAAATATGGGTCAAGATGCCCAGAGAGACTGTCCAAACCTTTGATGAGTGTTAGGGGTATTGAACAACTGATTACAGAGAAACATGTACCACAGGAGACTGGTAAGGAGAAGGAGACTGAAAAGGTTAGCTTTAAGAAAAAGCGATGTACCTACTGTAGACTCCCAGGCCACACGGTCGAAACGTGCCGAAAGAAGGAGAAGAAAGACCATGGCTCCCGCAAACAAACCTGCTCCAGCAAGCACTGGTACTCAAGCACCTTCGCCCTCCCAACCGAAGTTTTCCTGTTATGGTTGTGGCACGCCGGGAGTAGTCCGCTCGAAATGTTCGACTTGTGCGAAAGCCATGGAGGAGAAACCAGAGGTAGGTTTCTGCTCTTTAAACATAAAAACCGAAGTCCAACTGTGGGATTGGGAAAATTGTCGGTAACGCGTATATGTATACCTGTGTTTTACTGAAACGGTTATTTAAAATGTAACAGATAAAACCTATAAACTACAGTTCAAGAAACCTTTCGAAGTCACTTTATTCGAAAATCAGGAGTGCGAGAAGGCATCTTCTTAAAATGCCTTTGTCCTTCACAAATCAAGTGAAACATATCATCAGGACAACCAACGAAGGTCCGATTTATATTCGACCACATCGACACCCACCTGTTCCTAAATCAGGAAATTCATAAACAGGTAGAAATACTATTGGAAGAAACAACAACAGAAATTAAATATTTTCTCGGTCTAGTAGGATGCTATCGTAATTTCATAAAACATTTTGCTAAACTGACACAGCCACTCACGTCTTGTTTAAAAAAACGGAATAAAATTGATAAGACAAAAAAAATACATTTTTATTTTATTTTTTTATTTATTTATTTTAGGGAAACCATCAGCACACTATACATAAATAGGTGATAGAATATAAATTGATGGGCTATTGACAGGAATCCACTGATAGATACATAATGTTACTTGAAGGTACCTAAGTAATGTACCTACTTATTGTAACTAGTTATCGCTAATACACACAATACAATAAGAGCTTTTAAAGTTGTTACTTCGCATACAATACAATATTATACTAAAAAATGACAATAAATGAAACAAAAGAAAGGATATCACTCACATTCACAATAAGATACTAAAGGTACAAAAGAGGTAAAATAAAAATCATCATTCACATCTATAAATGGAAAAACCAATAACGAAACGCGTGGCGAACAGAGAAAAAAAACCGAAATATTGTCTTACATCGACGTATTTAAAAAGTGTAAAGAGCCCCACTGTTTGTTTGGCCAAATCCACACAAAAATAAGTGCCCAAAATTATCTAGAGGGCAAAACAGAAAATTCAGCATGCGCGACACAGATTTTAGAATTGATTTATCTGTGATGGTAAGCAGTAAGCGATCAGCTTGTTGCTTTACAATAAAATTTATGGAAGGTATTCATTTTTTAAGGTATATATTATGCTTTATTGAGGGCAAGAAATAAAAGGGTTTTATTTTTAAAATAGAATGGTTTTATGAAGAAGAAATTCGTATAATTAACCTATCGGAGTAGGTACCTACTTAATTGAGCTGCGTTGCGTGATAACATTATTTATTACATAAGTTTAATCATAAAATAAAGTGCCTAGGCACTTGATACTTACCCAACGTCCAATCTGTCGATCGATTGACGTTATATTTCTCGCTAAATAAGTATAGGTACGCACCTACCTACTTTAAATAACATAAGCCAGTGAGGTTTGAAACATTTATTGCGTCGATCGAGACTCATTGCATTACAAGCACAAAGCACAACTCTGTTTTGGAGGTGTGTTTGATATTATCATGTAGGTAGCAATAAATAAATAATTCTGGACAAATCACACAGCATTATTTAGCCCCAAGCTAAGCAGAGCTTGTGTTATGGGTACTAGATAACTGATATACATAATACAATACACTACATAGATAAATATTTTTTTATTATACATAGAAAAACATCCAGAACCCCTGAACAAATATCTCAATCTAAATCGAACGAGTCAAGGCATACATTCCTATTGCATCTACACACAGCTACTGCGTGGAAGCCATTTTACTAAAATAAATTTAAGAAAAGAGTTGCGGTCAAATCATTGGTTACAAACAGTAATTTGTTTTTATAGTTGTTTGTTTTTTTAAATCTTCTGGTTTGGCAAACGTTTTTATTTACACTGGCAACACTATTTTCTGTTCGAAACTCAACAGAAACTTTTTCTTTGGCTAAATAAAAGTTTTCGTGTCGATAAACTGTGATAATTTAGCAAGGATACATCATGAAACGTTCCAGCACCGCGCAAGTGCCCAAGCGAGCGAGGCGAAGTCGCCTTTCTGAAGAAACCACAACAGTCGCGGTAACATCAGGTAAGTTAATTCAATACCTACAATATATCGTGCGTGTTTGTGGTGTAACCCTGCTTTATTTGTGGGAGCCACGTTCATATGTGGACATAGGAGGAGATTCCTCGATTAGCTTGTGATGGCGCGAAGGCGCCATCGATACGTAAGTACCTAACTATCTACTTATTGTCATAGCTCTGTGTTTTCAGGCTCGCGTAAGGGCTACCTAATAGGCAGCAGGAACACAATACTGCTCTAAATATCATGGATTTATAATACTATTCTCAATTTGTTACAATTTTTTTTAGTACTTGGCGATTGTTTAATCAAAAAAAATATTGGATTTGGGATATAGTATGTTTACTCTACCTTGCCCAACATAAATCGATTCCGGGTTTTTGTCCATACATTTTTGGGCATTATCCTTTGTTGAATTAATATTTTGTAAAACTGTTGAAATTGTATCCATTAAAAATTATTATTATGTTATAATATCATGAAATGTTGCATAATAAAATAAATCCTAAAATATAAATCTGTATAAAGTACGAATAAAATTAAGATTACTATCAATTACATTAATAATTATGTGATGATACCAGTGACTATGATGCATCACTTTAGGTAGAATTTTTAGATTCAGATTTAGATTCTAGTTAGTAAATTTACTGTTCACTTAATAAACTTTCCTTGAGACTTTCTTATTAGTGATCTTTATCTTATGCTAAGATATTGTGAAAAAATTGTGGCGCTTAGTAAATACGCGTCTCGGGTACATTACTGCTTGTCGGCAGAGAAAAATGGTACCTACATAGGTACCCAGGCCTAGATGTACTCATAAGAATAATAATTACTTGTACGTATAGGTTCTAGTACATCATCATCATCATTAAACATTGCAGAGATAATAAAAAATAACGAATCTCTGAAGGGACTAAAAATTTCTAGCTGCGACATCGTGAATTGAAATCATTCCTTGAAGAAGTTGATGCACATGCATAATATGACGATCTACTGTTGCATAATAATGTGAGATGGTTAAACTTCAAGACAAGGGAAAGGTTGTATGGGAGCTTATGTCAGAAGTAAAAAGTTATTCTTGAAAACTCGATCTCTTTATTCATGATCTCGGTATGAATGCTTACACTTCACTAATTTAAATAAAATAATCAGCAACGAGATTGACGTCGGCCAATACCAGATGTTCATTACGGATCTTAAATCGGAATTTATAAACAGATTCGCCGATTTTAAGAAAATTCAGAATGTTGTAGAGATCCTCAGTATCTAGCATTTACTCTCTGCACCCTGATGGTGAATGGAGCAACGAAGCTGCAATTGTTTTCGGGAGTGATAAAGCTACTCTGCAGATCGATTTCCAAGAAAATACAGTTTTAAAACACAAACATGCGGATAAAATTTGTGTGTGGTAATAAATATCCAGTACTACAAATCATTAGCTTTGAAACTTCTTACTTTGTTTGGGTCAACATATGTTGGTGAAGCAGCATTTTCGAAGATGAACTTCATTGAGAATAAATTTCGATCTGGACTTGGTGATGAACATCTCCAGGACTTAATGTCAATAGCTTGCACCAACTTGGTAATTGTTGGTAAGAGGCGACTAAGGGATATCCACCGGGAGCGGGCGATCCCCAACCCGCATGCCCAGCGTGGGGATTATGGGCATTACCCCCATGTGATAAAAGCCAATAAGGCGCTTATCAGGGGGAGGCCTGTGTCCAGTAGTGGACCAATTCAAGCTGTTGAGGAGCTTGCACCAATTTTACTCCCAACTTTAGACGGATAGTCCGCAACAAAAATTGTAATTTTTCACATTGATATGTAAAAAAATACCTTTGTTATTTCTGTAATTACATTTATTTAATAAATATTTTTTTCTATTTAGTGTTGTGCGGATGGTGATGGTCATTTCATTTCTTAAAACGGACCCCGAGCGAAACTAATTGCTGACCCCTGCTATAGGTATGGACCACAATGCCGCGCCAAAGTGAAAGTAAAATATGATGCACAAGCCCTAAGCAATACTGTTTCTGCTGAATTGAAACTAATGTCTCAAAGTAAAAAGAGGTGTACAAAGGAAAAAATAAATGATGCGTTTTGGAGCAACTGGATGTTATATTTGACTGCACCAAATGTCCATCGTCCAAGGATAAAAAAACGATGTAAAAAAAGAACAAAGACAAAATGACTGCTAAAACCAAACACCCTCAGTTTGGGAACGGTTGCAGAAAAAAATTGTTACAACTCAAATTCATTAGGAATGATGGCACTGAAGCCAGGTATGTAATATATTATTATTATAATGCTGGACAATTCACACAGCATTATCTAGCCCCAAGCTAAGCAGAGCTTGTGTTATGGGTACTAGATAACTGATATACATAATACAATACACTACATAGATAGATATTTTTTTTATACATAGAAAAACATCCAGATCCCCTGAACAATCTGCAGATCGCACAAACATTTGTCCCGAGGCGGGAATCGAACCCGCAACCTCCTGCGTCGCAGGCGGACCTTCGCCCGCTGCGCCACAGAGGTCGTCTAAATGTATATGTACAAGACATGCTAGTATCACTCAGAACATTGCAGGATATGTGGAACGCTGTACACACAATAGGGTTTCGGCATCTAAATTTAAAACCCATAAACCAAGATGGGGTGGAAAACTTTTCCGGCATTATTCGCCAGCACAGTCCTACGAACCCCACTTGTGCAGGTTTCATAGCGGCTCTGATAAAATCAGCGGTGAATGACTGCACCACACAGTTAGGGTACAAAGTATGAAAAAGATAACCAAACACTGCTAGTAAATTATATACACATACATACTGGAAGGCCAGACAGAAGTTCAAAAATGCTCAGATTCGATTACCTGCACAGCTATTGAGACCTCTACAAATCTGGAAGCTGTATCTAGTTTCCTGAGTTAAACATAATCAGAGGAAATGGAAATAGATAATGAAACTGATTTGACAGATTTTAAATTACTGCCTTTAATCTATGTAAGTAGATATCTAGCATCCACTTTGAAAAACCTGGACTCTGCAGCTTGTCGGAATATTTTGACTCAAGAATATGAACAAAAACAACAGGCTGAAATACTCGTACATTTCAGCCTGTTGTTTTTGGTCATACCAGTAGTTATGACTAAGGCAGAACTAAGGAGCCTGAACTAAAGTTCTAGTACTTTTTTAAGTAGTCCCCCGTTTGATCCAAATTCTCAATTTTCATAAACAAATTCTTATTCTCCGATAAGTTCCGTCGCATCACTCATTCATTGCCAACAAATACTGAAAACCTGTCTAATGCATATTTTCAGCTACATAGCTCATTTTCATATTTATCTTTGAGTGACAAATAGTTTTTCCTCAGCTGATAGATCCTGTTTTCTTCGGTTGAATATCGTTTTTAATTAAACTAAGTAAAAATTGAAATTGAGTTTTATTTAGTCTGCAGTATTTCCTGAATTTCTGTTCCTTAAGATTTAAGTGCCATTTTATCAGGATTTGATAGCTGCCTTCATAGACTCTGGGTGTATGTAATGAATCGATTTTATTCCTCTTTGATGAACGTAGGAGCAAAATTATTTCATCATCCCCTTCTTCGTCCTCTATCAGTCTCTTCACGAGTTCTCGCTTTCGTTTATTTAAATTGTGAGACATACGAGTATTGTTCGGATACATGACTACAATTTGTGCATTGTATTTCGCACTGACTCCTGTTTAACTACTGCGCGTGGCAGTCGCTGCCCGGGTCGCGGACGCTGCTGTCCGAAAGCTCTGGCAGCGCCGCATAGCAGTGACAATGAGTCGCGGCTGCGTTCTGAGTTCTGTAGGCAGTACTACAAGACTCACAAGAAGTGGCGCCAACTGATGCTATTTGCCAATATCGATCCGCACATTAGAGCCTATCATGCCAATGAGTGGGGCGAGACATCGACTCATAGATGGAGTCTCGAAGACTACCAGGGAGTATTCTTTATCAAGATATTCGAGTTCAATTTTCATGTGGTCACCATCGACATTATAGCAGACAAAGCTATCATACCCCGGGCCCCCGAGTGGATACATGAATATGATACCAAGGCTTTCAGAACATTACACAGGAAATTCTAGAACGGGAGATTCGGGAAAATCTAGAATGCTCTTGAAATACGGAAGAAAATTTTATCTGTAATAAATGTGTTCGAGACTAAAAATAATGTTGAACAGAAAAAAACCAATGATGAAGATCACGACTTTGCGTTGTCGCTGGTACTCATGCTGTAACGATTTAGTGTTTATGACAAAATAGATGCAAAAATGCAAATTTTAAATATATTTAAGGGAAAATGTGCCCTACAACCTGAATTGCGATAAATACTACAGTTAACCAGCAAATAGTTCCTCCAAAGACGATGACCATTCCTTGGCGTGGACCACCGGCAGCGATCTCGCCCAGGCCTTCTCAAACACGACATGCTTCAAGATCAAATGCAGGCACCATCTCACCTCTGCCAGCGGTCTTGCCTGGGCCTTCTCAAACAAGACAAGAATTACCTCAAGACCGGATGCAGCCAACTCCATCGCCGAGTACTTCTTACCCCTCGTTTTCACCAAGAAACAAGTTAAATACCAGTTTGATACAAAACTTGTAGAATACTTGTCAAAACATAATTATTTGTTTTATACATGTATTGAGACTGTCTCAAACATTCTTTCGTTCACACTGTGTTGCTAACAAGTATATTTACAAGTATAAAACACATTTGCGTTTACACTGGAGTCTGTATAATACTAATTACAAACAAGTTTTAACCTTTGATATGCGGAAGCACTGATCAGTGTCTATACGCTTGTCAGCTGAAGCACTGTACAGTGCTCAGATCACCTACGACACTTTCACTGGATTTTAATATATATTACTTTGAAATAAGGTCTAAATAGTTTTATTGAACTATTCTCGATGAATGAACGAATCGCAAAAACATCACTCATCGAGTGAACCCTGAAAACCCGTTCTTTTATAACAGTTTGATTTCGACCGCGCGCAGTGAGTTGTGACAGCAAATTGTTCCTCAAGATTTTGTTCATTTTGGATAATTTCTTATAAATAGGTGAGTTATCGTAACATTTTATTACTTTAGGAACCATCCTTTTTCTATTATCAATACAATTATACGTTTATTTATATCTGATATTGAATAATCTTTCATCAAAAGTTCTGGCACTGTGTAACCGTTACTTCCTTTGAAACGTTTCATACATTTCCAGTTATTTTTCGTTGATGCGAGTTATAATTTATAATGACAATTTCATTGAGCAAATAAAACTATCATCAATTATTTGATTCAAAGCTACATTATTTAGAAAATAACGTTTTTTTCGCACAATGAGACAAATCACACGCACACATTCACAGAGCAAGATGGCTGACATGGTGTATGTGTATATGAAACTGCATCACGCCATTACTGATATACAGGTTGTTGTTATTTTACTCTGTTCGTAATGAAGTTTTATTTGTTAGGTACGAGGCTCGTAGGTAGGTACATATTTCGAATAGGTAATTAACCTTAAGATTTAAATTTACTTTATTTACACGAAGAGGTCGATTTGACTTGTTTTATCGACTGTGTTTTTTTTCATTTATTTTGGGATCGCTTCGGCTTGTGACATGAAAATTTATTTTTTAGTAAAAATGGAAGATTCATCTTGTTCCTCGGCGCTGCCGCTAGTCCGCGCTCTGCCAGTGCAGAGAACTCCACAAGGGTCTCTCATTGTGGGGGACCACGAGGTCCTCATACAGAGGACTGGCTCTGGCTGACTTCGGGTAAGTATTTATATTATAATAAATATTTTTATTATGGATAGTGCAATAAGCCGGATAGTAAAAAAATATACTTATAGGTATCCGCGCATACGCAACCGAATTATTAGGGTCAAGATCCGAGGAATACGGTTACAGATACCCAGTAAACCACAGTTCTATAAAAAGTAATTCAAACTTCGTTACAGCCTTGGCGCCCGGAAGCTTTGCAAGTAGGGGAAGGGATAGAATATTTGGAGGTGCCCCAAATAACACCACGAAGACTATCTTATGGTGGTGATAATGAAAATGTAAGTACGACTATAAAAACTTATTCTATAAGTGCTGGGCAATACCTACCTATGTGCCAACTATATGTTTATTTTTATTTTATTTAGCTAAATTGATCGCGTTATTTAAAACTGCTACTAACATTTGGGTATTTAAATTTTTCTGCATTTCGTTACAGCCTTGGTGCCCGGAAGGGGAAGGCATAGAATATTTGGAGGTGCCCCAAATAACACCACGAAGACTATCTTATGGTGGTGATAATGAAAATGTAAGTACGACTATAAAAAACTTGTTCTATAAGTGCTGGGCAATACATATTTGGGTATTTAAATTTTTCTGCATTTGTGTATACTTTGGGAAGCTGGGATCAGCTGCGAGTGGAACAGTGTCGGGACGAAGCCCGCATATTTGATGATAATAAGTTTGATATTCTTTTTTGGTCGTTACACATAACAAATACACGACATAAACTCGACAGTTTATGGTGGCGGCCGATACCTAGCATGAGTGTTTAAAATAACAAGAATGGAATGCTAAATAATTTCGCATTAACTAACCCTTGGTGTGCATGTTGTGGTAATGCTTGTGTGTGGTTTGCTTTCTCTAATAGGATAACGAAATATTTGATGACGAGCTAGCCCAAGCCCTAGCACTTGACTCGGGCAGTGAAGAGGAGCAGGATAACTTCACTGAACAACAGCTCCTTGAGATGTTACAAGACCCTGAGGATGTGGAGGTTGACGTTCATGATGCACCGTCTGAACATTTCAGTTGGACCGAGGATTTTTCGACATTCACGGGAAGAAGGGAACAATTTCTAGAAGAGGTTGGTCCCAGAATTGGAGGTACAACGCCATGTGACATATTTTGCCAATTATGGGATCAACCTCTTGTAGAAATGATGGTGGCAGAAACAAATTTATATGCCTGGCAAACAATAGCCAAAGCCTCGGAGTCTGACACGGGCATCTCATCCAAATCGAGAGTAAACGATTGGGTGGAGACGTCCGTTTATGAAATATATAGACTTATAGCGGTCATTATTTTAATGGGGATTTGCGTCTTAGGACGGGTTGATGAATACTGGAAAACAGGTATCCTTGGGATGCCAAAATTCCGGGCCATTATCTCCAAAGATCGTTACACATTATTAATGAAATTTCTACACTTCACTGACAATGACTACATAACTGAAAGGGGTGACAATCGCAAGATAGCGAAAATTAGCCCTCTTATAGATTATCTAAATGAAAAACTTCCAGCCGCTTACAGCCCTCGCAGAGAACTCTCTATTGACGAATCGTTGCTGCTCTGGAAAGGACGACTGAGTTGGGTTCAGTGTATCCGGACCAAAGCAGCACGATTCGGCATAAAGAGTTATGAACTCTGCGAGGCAAGTTATTTTTATGTACAGGTAAGGGTACTACCACCTCTCAACCAGTTAACGGTTTTGTAAGCAGCACCGCTAAAATCGTCTTGAAGTTAATAGACAAATATTGCGATAAAGGATTTACTTTATTTATGGATAATTTCTATAACTCCGTAGAGTTATGTAGGTATTTGAAGTCGCGTGCTACAGATGTTGTTGGAACGCTCAACAGACGCCGAATAAACACGGCACCCGACATTAAAAGTTTAGAGGAACGAAGAATGGCCCGTGGAGCAGTAGTGAGTAGACATTGTGGGGATATTGCTGTTACTGCATGGAAAGACGTAAAATTGGTCACCACAGTATCTACCTACCACCATCCTAATCTTGTAGAAGGTCGCCGAGCTGGTCGGAATATATTAAAACCTGAAGTGGTTGAAGAATATAACCGCTTCATGGGCGGAGTAGATCTAAAAGATCAAAAATTGTCTAGCTACCTTCTGGAACGGAAAAGAGGCAGTAAATGGTATATAAAAGTATTCAAACGGTTATTAAATATAACAATATTAAACAGTTACATCATATACTGCTCCAAAATTGGTCAAGGCAAGAAGTTAACACACCGCCAATTCCGGTACGCCATAGCAGAAGAATTAATTGAAAAATACGGGATGTCATCAAAACCTCGGTCGTGCAATTCCAATACTCCTTGTGATCGATTGAACAATACAATAAACCATTTTCCCGAAAACAAGGAAATTGAAAGCGATCGCGCGACCGCAAGACAAAACAAATTACAAAGAGCGCGGTGTGTGAGATGTTTGGCTGCAAAAAAACGCACGATGACGAGTGTTTTTTGCAGCCATTGCAAAGTATTTCTTTGCCTTGGTCAATGTTGGAGGGATTACCATACCATGCCGGAGCTAGTAACTATGTAAAATATATAAATAAATAAATAATGCTAGACAACCCACACAGCATTATCTAGCCCCAAGCTAAGCATAGCTTGTGTTATGGTTACTAGATAATTGATATACATAATACTATATATTACATAGATAGATATTTTAATAGTACCTACATAGAAAACGACCAAACAAATATTTGCAGATCGTACAAACATTTGTTCCGAGGCGGAAATCGAACCCGCAACCTCCTGCGTCGCAGGCGGACCTTGCAGAGAGGTCGTCAAAGACGTAATGTCAAAGTCAAAATTCAATAATTTATTTCTTTAGGTTTACAAAATAAGCACTTAGAAAAGTCAAATTTTAAACTATATAAACAGCTCTATAAGTAGTAATTATTATGTATCAACAATAAATTATTATTATTGTTTTACGTCTCATGCAGTAACAGCAATATCACCACAATGTCTACTGCATTGCCATTGGGGCAATGCAGCCAGCGTCCTGGGGACGCGATGACTGATTGATATAGATCAGTTGAGCTACTTGTAGATTGTTTGCAACAGCCGGCAGTTAGCTCAATTGCTTCAATTGTAAATACTAGTTCTAATTTATATCTATTATTAGACTGAATAAATGATATAAGTAGTTTATTGTTTAACAAGAAATAAGGTAGGTACCTACATAGTTTTGACTATATTCACTTAAATGTTTTGTCCACTAGTGGAAGAAGGGAAAAAGAAACGACTAGGCTGTGCCAAAAGTTTTTAGCTATTTTACCTAATCTAATATTTCGTTTTTTTATAGATGTCATTTTGTAAATAAATAATATCCTCCTACTGAAAAAGTCTTATTATTTTTATTATATTTATTCGCATAAGCCCGTCTCCAAGATATCATCTCCCTTCTCTTTAGGTAGGTAACCAAATTCATCAAACTCGTTTGAACGGTTAGGCGTGAATGTGTAAGACAGTCATAATATTATAAGGGATTACAAGTAATACCCTGCCCCTCCTGTGGGTATATCGGGATAAAAAGTTATTAACCTACCGAGGTTTCAATATATATCTGAAACTAATGTTTATTTATTTATTTACATGAAAACCAGAAGCTTATTATAAACAGAGATACAAATTGATAAATACCAATAATGTTGATCCATTAGTTTCAGAGCCTATTCATTACCACAAACAATAATAAAAATCTCTAGCTTATTGTAAATTAGGTAGTAGGTAAGTGTAGATTTTGACTTCAAAAGCAAACCACCTGTATAGTGGCTCTGATCAGTGCTTACGCAAATTTAGAATGGCTATGGAAGCACTGATCAGTGCTTACGCAAAATTGAATCGTTATCCAAGCACTGATCAGTGCTTACGCAGACTGAAGACCTGATAGTTTACACACACATACACACCAGAAATAAAAGAACAACGAGAAAGAATCCTGTTTTATTTTTTAGATTTTCTCAATTTTTTTCTATTGAGCATAAAAGAGTGATCACGCGTATCGAGAGCTCGTTTTGTCTACTCTGTGACACAATCATTTCCATGGACAATAGAGAATTCATGGAGCATAGAATTCAGAAACAAAACTGGTTGACCAAATCTTACAGTAATTTGAAAATCATTTATTTACCAAATCTTTTAGCAATAAAATATAACATTATAAAGGTACTTTGGTTATCTGACTTTCATATAAAATCATCACTTCAAGGCTACCAAACAAATATATGTACAAATTCAATGGGTTTAGATTCCTATCTAATGCGCTCCAAAGACGCGCCATATTGCCGCAGACGGCGGGTACTAGTGTAAACTCCTTTCCGCTAATGAAGGGTTTAAACTTTATCCATGCGTGTTGGATAAAGTTTTCAACATACCGGACAGACCGCGTTTTTTTCCTAGCGAAAATGAAAGAAGAAGGAGAATGGAGTTGTCAAAGAAACAAACGTTAGAACTCATTGAGCTTTTACATGTACAAGAATGCCTGTGGAATGTGAAAAATGAAGTTTATAAAGATCGTCAGAAGAAAAAAGACGCATTGGCAGCAATTGATCCGCAAATGGACATTAATGTTAATGATGTTGATAAAAAGATCATCAAGAAGAAGCTCAAGAACCAGTATAATAGAGAAGTTAATAAAATGAAAACTAAGTCAGGGTCAGGTGCTGATGATGTATGTCAGCCCTTGGTATGCATATAAACCATTAGGTTTTTTAAGAAATAATAATTTACCTAAACCAGCTAGAAGCAGTGACATTATTTCTGAGGTAAGTGCTTAACAAGCTTTAATTTAACTAGATCAGGTAAAGTAGTAGGTAGATAGTAGGTAGTAGGTAGGTAGGTAGTAGGTAGGTAGGTAGTGGGTAGATAGTAGAGCTCTAACAAACCGTATGTATTCGGTACTAAGTAACGGGTGCGCCATGAAGTACCTAATAGTAATAATCTATCTATTTGTACGTTTCCCGTAGTAGTTATAAACTCTGGGTATTACAAGTTTATCTTGGGTTATTTTTCTTGTGGTAATCTTATGCCTAATTTTTATTTGCAAGTCTTTGTTAGGAAATTGTTCTGATTGCTATTATTATTTTAAGTATTCTCAGCTGAATATTATAGATTGTCTAGGTAGGATTTGAATGTTTTACCGTAGCTTGTTAGCCCGTATGATATTAGTAACTCGGCTAGCGAATTCCCCGGACTGGCAGGCGGTCGGCTCTCGGCATGTTTAAATTTCGCGCGTCTGCGGATCGGCCGGCTCCCGGCCGATGACCCGCCGCCTGTCTTGGCGCGTAATTGAATGGTAAAAACCATTGCTGCACTTCTCTAACATATGTCACTGCCTACCTAATAAACAAGGACAGGTAATGATGGCAAAATCGAATGAACGTCCATAGAGTTTTAGTTCATAAATTCATTCAATCTTCGCGCGATTCTCGAAGCCATCAGTCTTTGGCGCCGAGTGCTCGTTTGGTGTACTTGTGTTGTGTTTTTGTGTGTTGTGAAGAGTTTTTGCGCCGCGAAAGGATGAACAGGTAAGTTTTTTATGTTTTTTCATTCATTGGTTACGGTTTAGCGAACATTTCCATTCAAAATCTAACAAATTTCATCAGCAATTTCATCACCAACCCAGTTTTTTTCGCATGGCACTCGAACAAAATCCCTTTATTTTAAACGTAATACATATCTTACTGTTCATACTGAAATACCAATGAAATCGATCTACCATTAATATTTTAACAATACTTTGGTCATAAATTGGTAGAAGTAGTCAAATTTCTTCAAAATAGTGAAGTAAATATTAGCGTTACTCGGCGGCCGGGAGCCGGCTGCCTGCCAGTATCAGAATCTGTGTCAAGGTCAACAACATGGCGGCCATTTTGCCGGATCTAGATACGAATGGAAGTGGCTTTTCGGTATGGGTGGCATCATCATCATTAATGTCAATCAATTTTATTTGCGTTATTATTTTACTACGGATAAAAAAAAACTTGGCATAGTGTATCAACCATGTGAAATAATTTTACTAATTATTTTTCCTTATTTTTTTTTCTAAATTTATGTTCGATCAATTTTTATTTGCGTTATTAAATATATTGATAAAAAAAAAACTTGGCATAGCTCTCATGTATCAACCAAGTGAAATATTTTTACTAACTTTTTTTCCTTATTTTTTTTTCTAAATTTATGTTCGTTCTAACTTAACTTTTTTTTAAGGTTTTTATTAAGGTTTTTTAGTAATGCATGTGGTTTTTATTTGCTTGGCTTAGTGAAAGACGAGGTGTGCGCACACGAGGTCCTCGGCCTGGCCGAGGACGCGGTCGTGGTGTCGCTCGTGGTAGCAGTCGTGGGGGTAGTTGAGGTTCGTCAGGTGCCTCAGGACCTGCACCTGGCGAACAAAGCCATTGGACACCCGCACTGGTACTGTCAGAAAGGAATGACGGAGGAGGCAGAGGACGCGGTGCAGAGAGAGGTCGTGGAGAACCGTGGCCCACAGCAAGTGTCGGGAGAGGTAGTAAAAGACCTTGCGCTCTCGACAAGTACGTACTTACAAACTTTAGATAAAATATACGTTTTCTTACACTTACTAAATATTATGATATACTAGCTTCTGCCCGCGGCTTCGCACGCGTTCTTTCTATGGAAACGTTTAAAGATAATTTATATCCCATGGGAACTGATTTATGGGATGAAAAGTAGCCTATGTTTGATTTCAGGCTGAGAGCTACACCGATGCAAAATTGTAGCTCAATCTATTGTCATTTTGGCGTGAAGAGGTAACAATCATCCATCCGTCCATACATCTATCCATCCAAACTTTCGCATTTATAATATTAGTGTGATTACGTACAAATTTTGTGGTATAAATTTTGTGGAATTACAAATTTTGTTTGTTTAAACAGAAAGCGACGAAGGAGCGATAGTGACGAGGACGACGAGATGGTCATGGCTGTCCCTGTACCTCGGGTGGCACAGCTGCTGATGGAAACGCCCCAGGATGCAATTATTGACGAACCTACACCTGTCGCACCAATTAACAATGACCAACTTACAGACAATTTCCCGAAGTCGATGTACGAGTTTGTTGAATGGAGATTGTTTCCAGATACTTCAATTCATCCTGAGTTGCGAAGGGAAACATTCTCAAACAATAATTGTGGTCCCACTGTTCCGTCGGTTACCCCATATGACATTTTTGTTGCCATATGGGATCTTCCATTCATGGAATACATCGCCTCGGAAACGAACACCTATGCACAACAATACGCCGAAAGTATGATGATCGACGGTAGCCTCCAACCCGGTAGCCGCATTTGTGAGTGGAAGGAGACGTGCGTGGGCGAACTCTACACCTACTTCGCCATAATACTCGCCATGGGGGTTACCGTAAAACGTCGGATTGAGGAGTATTGAGACTGCATAGGTGACATATTTTCAACGCCCGCATTCCACAGCCACATGAGCCAAGCAGCAAATGCAGTGGACAAACCAAGCAGCTGTTCCAGTGAAAGTGTGTAGCAGCCCTTGCAGAGACAGATCGTGCAACTATGCAATTCGTATAAAAAGTGACTTTATTAGTAATGGAAAGACTCAGTGAAATAAATAATAGTTTCAGATATATAATAGTTTTAGGTTTTCTGAGAAGTGACGCATCTGTCATTTCGAACTGACCAAATTACTTGATCGGCCCGATTGGATTGGAAAAGTCACTCCAATTTATTTTTCAATTTTATCTCTGATGGGAACTTTTGAAATATCGGCGGGAGCCGCCGCGTTGGTAGTAGCAGCCTCTCAAAGTCGCCACCAGCGGATATAATTCCGGCCTGAATTCATGATGAGTTTCGATTCAGTTGGAAAACCAAAAAATGGACGTCATTGTTTCGAGTTCTCAATTGAATATTCTGTTCTGCAAAAGAATACCGTTGCGTGAAGCTGTCTCGACCATCGTCGCGAGGAACGCTGACGAATTTGGCTCTTATTTGGAGGTAAGTTTTTCATTTTTGTTGAAAAAAACCTAACCTTGTTCTGTCGGCATGGATCCATTTATAAACGCATATTATTTCCATCTTTACAGTGAATTTCCACGGCCGAAACCCCAACTTTTCTGGTCGTCACTGTCGCCGCCGCGTTGTTGGCATTTTCACTGAGCCACGCGTTCTGGACAAGGGGGAATTATTATACGGATTTTGATTATTATTGACTTCGTACTCCAGTTTTTTATATTTCCTGGAGACTGCGCTGCTCATCTGGTCCAGTATAACTTTCTTTTTACTCACTTCTCTCCAGTCCGTAGTAGGGATATCTCTTTTTCATAAACTCCGGTCACACACAAACAACTTTTACTTACAACTTTTTACTTTAATTCAAGTGTTTTATACCTCTTCCATTTGGAGGAGACTTGCGGCTTACATACATACACCTGTTAGGGGTTTTTTTCCCCCTCAGTTATTACCATTTTCTTAAAAACTTAACTTTTTTGCCCGGCGTTGCTCGGAGAAACTTATGAACGGTTCCAATTTATTTTTCCATAAGGATGCAAATGTATTATAGGGCCTAGCCAAGTCAACCTGCTACCTGGGTTCTTAGGGAGAGTTTTTGGATCTTTTAATTTATTTAATTTTTTGTAACTTCAATTTTTTTTGTTGATCCGAAGATTTTTTTGCTCGGATTCACATTGTTTGGTAACATCACACGTTTAGCCTTCCGCGACACGTGTGCTTCTTATTTATAACATTTTCTGTAAGATCCTTTTTTAGAAATCGGATCAACATTTTATAAAATTATTTTCGATTAAATTCTTATTTAAGATTAATTAGACTTAAATATGGATAACTAGGCTGTTCCTAACCTTTTCGTAGAATAAATAAGGTACTGATACATTGATAATCAAACGTACGTGCGGAGCACATGTACATGTTTATGATTATCAATTAGGTGGAGTTGTGGTTGTGGGATAAAAGGGAAAATTTTCAAGTTAAGGAATTAGTTTAAAGCGATACACCGTACAAGCTGGACGTGTTAAATAACTTTCAGTTTAGTGTTTCTAACAATGAACCAACTAAATTTAAACGACAAAGTAGATGCTCAGGACGTTTACTTAGCTTCTCAGAAGTGCCTTCAGGAGTCCGATTGTGTGGAAGTCTCGTGCGAAGAAATACCCTTGCAAACTACATCGACATCCAAAAATTCAATTCAACGAGCATACGAGATGGCGGAAGAAATGGTATGTACGCAGAACATTCTGGAGACTCCAGCGACGAAACTCAAGAAAATAGTAAAAAAAAAATTATCAAAAAAAGTACAAGAAGAGCCCGAAGTCCCTCAGTTGTTTCAGATGAAGGAACAGATAATGAAAAGCAAATTGATAACATGCTTGATAAGTTATTGGGATCCAAAAATAATCGAAATGAGTTACGAACTCCTGAGCAGATTGAAAACAAAAATTCTGAAAGACAAGTTAAGAGAAGAATTCAAGGTTCTGACAATAGTGAAAGAAGTGTTCAAGAAATTCACCATGAACTTGAAAGAGTCAAAGAAAAATTTAGATCGAGTTTATCTAGAAGCCTTCGAGGAGTGGCTCTCAAACGGAGGATTCTCCATGATGTCTGGGAATGTCCCCCAGCTGGATTCGATAAGCGATTTCGAAGTTATTTACTTCGAAACGTTATCGGACCTTTTGAACGAAGGGGAGGAATCCTATTCATCAGCGAACATAACAAACACCTCCATGTCATCCACGATTGCACCTACTCTGGATGTACCTGTAGATGCAAACACATCCAAAACCTCTCAGATTTCCAAATCCAAAAAAGTTATAGCTCAGGAGAACAGTGGGGAAGAATCGGAAGAGGAGATTCCAACTCGGAAGAGGAAACAAGCGATGAAGAAAAAAGTTATAGAGAAGGAAAATTCGACAGAGGACAATACATCAGACGAAGAAGCACTTCCCAAGAAAAAGATAAAGAAGACGGTTCATTTCAAGAAAAGTGTGGAAACAGAGAACGAGTCGGACAACGAGAGTCAACCCGAGGACTTAGAAGACATGGTAGACGCATTTGTCCAAGCGGCGAGTACAGTCTCAAGCATTGGCAGAATCTCACAGAGTATCTCTCTCGATTCCCGAGGAGACCTTATTACTTTAACATCGCCGGGAGAACGTGGATTGAAGATTATAAAGTTCGAGATGTACGACTTTCACGAGTGTTGTCGCTCGAAACCTCAAGAGTGGTGGAAAAAGGCAGAGTGGAGATCGAAGACAATAATAACATCGGAAACTTCAGATGTGATGAAGATAACGAAGAAACTGAAGACAGCTATAATGGCGGATCTTCAAAAAATCAAAAATTTAAAGGTGGACAAAAAACAGCACAACTAGAAGAGTACTTGAACAGCTTTGTGATAACACCACCACAAAATATAATATTTACAAAATGGTGGACCCAAAGTAAGTACAAATATTGGAACATGAATGACTCATTAGTCAAAAATTGTTTTCATAATCAACAACAGTCAATAGTAGATATGACTATTAGAGATATATTTTTAAAGACAAGAAAAATAAATATTGAACGTTTAATTTACAGTGCAAGATGGAATAGATATTACACCTATACAATCTTTTCTTCGAAAGGTCCCTGACTTGAGATTAAAAGTTCAGTCTCCCACTGGACGTTCCGGACAATAGTTCTGTTGATCCTCCCTAGGTCTGGCGCCCGAATATTCTTTCATTTTTAACGACCTACGGGACTATAGGATTACAAACACTTTTTATATTACAATTGTCGATTCTTCATTTATTGAATCTTCAATTAACAACACCTTCAAATTATTTTTATTACAATTGACGCGGTGCGAACAGGGACCTTTATAGAAATTTTGCCTTGTTTATCGTTTGTTTGTGTGACCTGGATAGGACTTTCCCTATTTTTATTTTTACCTACGGACTGAAGTGAGTTTATTTTAAGCCCTCTTGTTCACTCCTTGCCGTATATTTATTTTTACTTTATCTTACTTTCACAATGAGGATCAGTCACATAACGGGAGAATCCAATTTTGACTATTACATTGCATGTGTTATGATTTTCTGAGTACACTACTTTTTGATTTTTTGAAATCCGTCCATAAATGGCAAAGTTATTTAATATTTTATCGGGCTTGATTTTAAAACGCGCGCCTCCCGCCCGTGGATACCGACGACGTCATCACACACAGACCCCGCGCGATCGCAGTCGTCCAGTACGCACATTCGTGATTAGTAGCGAACACTCGGTTTTTTTTTAAAGTTTTATGCATTATCGGTTTATTGTTTCGGTGTTCTGTAATAATGAGCAACAGATTGGAAGATGGATTCGAAAAAGGACAGTCAGATAATCTACCTAAAGTGGATTCTTTCATGGTTTTTGAATACTTAAACAATCATGTGAAGTATACCAGCGCTGAAATCCGAGGTTGGAAGCTTCAACGGTAAGTACCTACCAAATTTAATGCGCCCGCCACACTATGCTCCTCGTCATGCTCCTCGCGCTGCCGCATCGCTGCCGCGATGTTGCCCTGTCTGTCCACACACTGCTCTACTCGCGCAATTAATCGCTACGCGCCGCACTTGTCTATTCGTCGTTGCTACACAATGGACGTTGAAACTGTGGTGGCAGCGAGTGCGTGTATTTGTAGTATAGCTAATTATATAAATAAATAAATAATGCTGGACAATTCACACAGCATTATCTAGCCCCAAGCTAAGCAGAGCTTGTGTTATGGGTACTAGATAACTGATATACATAATACAATACACTACATTATATAGATATTTTTATATTATACATAGAAAACATCCAGAACGCCCTGGACAAATGTCTGCAGATCGTACAAACATTTGTCCCGAGGCGGGAATCGAACCCGCAACCTCCTGCGTCGCAGGCAGACCTTCGCCCAATCAATGTTATGCTACAAAGCAATATACATCGTCGACGTCGTCGGCGTCCTCGCCAACGGAGATGGTGGATGACATCTATTCATCGCAATAGAACGATGGAAGTATCTAATATATTAATATAAACCGAAAACAAAGACGTGCGTCTCGGGTGAGCGCTCGGCACGAACTGCGGCCGCGCGAGTATGTGGACAGTCACTCGCGCTCGTATTGCCGGTCCTTTGACTCGCGGTCCAAAAACCGACAAAATAGGGAGCGATGGGCAGGACGAGGAGCATGACGAGTGGCATGACGAGTAACGTTGCCACACTACGTCTCTGCCTACTTTCCTCGCTACTTCCCACGCCACTCGTCGAGTGTGTGGCAGGCCCATAATGTGTTAGTTAGTGAGTTTAGGCCTAGGTACTTTTTTACATGGCCGTTACGGTAGGTAATGTGAAAATAATAAAATAACCTGGGTAAAAAGGTACATGAACAGCATAACCTACTCCATCATAAAAAACGTTAGTCAAGTACCTACATTATTTCTTTCTACGGAGTTCGAGTTGATGTTTTTGTAAGCAGGAAACTGCAGGCATGATTTATTGCGATTTAGTAAGTGCCGGTTTCTAGTTCACCTAAACATTATAGACCGGGAGCGCGCCGTAGATTAACTAACATTAGCGGATACCTACCATGTTTTTTGTTTCGATGCACTTAAATGATGCAGCCGCATGAGGTGATGTGATGTAGGTATTTAATGTTGTATGATTATTACAGGTCTGTACGAGAGTCATATGGCGACGATGCCGTAGGGTATGTCCAAGTCCAAAGAAATCGAAATGTGTGCACAGTAAAGGCAAGAATAACACCGGAGCATAAAGTAAAAACTAAAGGTTATAGCTGCACTCTCAAATGTGAAGAAAATGATAAAACTATTATTGATGTTACTTGTCATGATTGTGCTGCACAAAAAGGAGGTTGCAAACATAGTGTAGCTTTTCTTATGTGGATACACAGACGCAGTGAAGAGCCTTCTCCAACTGAAAAAAAATGTTATTGGGCCAAACCAAAACTGGCCACAGTGGGCACAACCTTGAAATTTATAAAAGCCAAAGATATCGGTTCCAGCGCTGGAGATATTGATGATAACGCTAATGTAAGAAGTGAACAATTTTTTAACAAACTGGTGCAAAATATACAGTTAAATTCTAATAGGATTCAGTTAACAAGTTACGTTACACAGAATGAACTTAAAAAATTATCATTGCATAACTTGATAAATGATTATAAAAAAGAAGGTAACGACACGAACAGTGCACAAGGCTTCATCGATTATTGTACAACAAAACAAACACCAGAAAAGTGTTCAAAAATAGAACAAGAAACTCTATCTCAAGCTCAGTCTCCTTTATGGCATGAGATGCGATATTGCAGAATAACCGCGTCAAAAATACACGACGCCGCCCATTGCAAAACCCCTGATGGTTCATTAGTTGAGCAAATATTCGGTGCAACCATACCAGAAACTCCTGCAATGCGAAGAGGCAAAGTACTGGAACCTGATGTTAGGGCAAAAGTAGCAAAAGTAGCAAAATTGAGAAAATTTGTAATCGAAAATGGTGGGCTGTTTTTGAAAAGTGATTGGCCTATTTTAGATGCATCTCCTGATGGCTTAACACAAGAATATGTCATAGAAATAAAATGTCCCATGACCACACAAGGCAAAGAAAGCTTTATTAAAAATAATCGTCTCACAAACAAGTCAAAAGGTCAAATCCAGCTGCAAATGTTTTTTTGCAACAAAACTAAAGGGCTTTTTTGTGTTGCTGATAAGAATTTTGAAGCTAACAAAGAAGTAGAAATCTTTGAAGAAGATTTTGATGAAATTTACTGCAAAGATCTTTTGGAAAAGTCAACAAGTTTTTTGAAACACTCAGTCTTTCCTAAATTGGTCAAAACTTAGGTTAAGGTATAAAAATAAACAGATGGCTTAAGATATAAATATTGTTTTATTTTAAACTTGGTTTCTAAGCATTCTTGAAGATTAACCACTCCACAAGCAGATGTCACAACTTAGTCTAATATTCTAACATAATCAATGTCAACACATGCATGAGGTGCAATCATTTCAAACTCCCTTTAACGCCCTATACTTCTCTCGACGTGTACTCGAAGGGCCGCTATTCTTTTAGTTTCTAAAACTTCTTCTTTACTTAGTTTTGATCCCGAATCAACGCTAGGAGGCCTTAAAAGTTTGCAACCTTGACGTTCAAGTAAATGAGCTATATTCTTAAATCCCCTATCAGCCATCACTACGTCACCGGGGGATAACATCTGAAGAAAACCGCAGTCTTCAAAGATAAGGGCGTCCGATGTCCTTCCTCCATAACCTTCGGATATGAAGCATATAAGTCCATCAGGTGTTATCGATATTAGATATTTTATGGTATTCGCTTTCTTATATTGTGACCACGTCAGCGCCTGATGTACTGCTGAGCTAGGTTTCTCGATTTGAATTTCTAAACAATCTATGATGCTGATGACTGTTGAATAACGCCTCCTAAAAGGTATCGGAAGATTTGAGCGAATATCGTCGCGAGGAGGAATAAAAATCAGTTTCTCCATGCATTGAGCAACCTTAGGTATTGTTTCTTTGAAATGCCTGGCGACTGTAGATTCCGAAACTCCAAATTGAACAGCAAGCACGGAATTCGGTTCACGCCATCTCAGTTTTTTCAAGCTCAATAATACATCCATCAGAGGTCTCTCAATAGTTTCACTCAAATATTCTAAACAGAAATACACTTGCGATGGTAATCCGAGAAAAAGCTTAGGTTCTCTAGATATAGACATTAAAGTTCCTTTTTGCACGTGTTCCTTAAATAACTCAGTATCTACTTGTTGCTTCATTTCACAGGCGTCAGTATTTACACTGTCCACTTAGGCTCGCAGAAACTGATGAGGTATTAGAGTAAGATGTGAAGCTATCATGCATTGGTTCCCGATGATGATCCCGACGATGTTCTTTTGGTTTCACCGTTTTTATTTTAAGAGCAAACTTTTCAACCCGGTCAAAACCGGCGTCAGTATTAATGCCCTTGCTTCGAACTTTTGGCTTTATATTAACTTGCACTGCGAGTGATTTATATTTAGGATCATTGTGTAGATTTGCCGCATTATCTTCTTCAAGCGGGTTTATAACCTCTGTATCATTTGAATTAAAATCAATAGTTTCACACGCCACGAACTCTTCTTGTGTTATTAGGTTTTCATGGCCAACTTCCAGATTAAGCACTCTTTCAAAGTACTCAATCTGCTGTCTTTTTTTATATCCAGTCCGTTCTACAACGGCGTTATCCATTCTTTGGCAGTCAAATTTATGCGGCAGAACTCCTTTTTTTAGTCTTAGTTGACCACCCATCAATCGGTACCTTATATAATTTTCCATGTCATTTTCGACCTGTAAAAAGTAAAAACAGCTTAAAGATTCTTTATTTTATTGTTAAATAATACTGTCACTTACTGAGAAAAGCAGATCCAAAAGATAGGTCCTACAGCAAAGAAATTAAAATTCGAATCATTACCTATTGTTGATAGGTATTCATTATCGTAGATAAAAATGCGGTAGTCTCCCGGACTACAAATATCATACCTACGTTGATTATTGTTTATTGTTATTACCTCATACGATTGTGTTAAGGTTGAGACAATATTACATAAAAGGATTAAGTTTTAAGGTTTTTGATTCTATTGATCGATAAAATAGGTGAAATTTACTCAATAATACGAGGAAATAGGTATACGTCAAGTATAAGGTATAACGTAGGAATGGTACTTACGTCGAAATGATCTTCGCAACAGTAATGAGTACTTTTGCTTGATAAAGGATCTCTCTTCATAACACTACACCACTTTTTTCTAGCTTTTTTGTCTGTTGGAACATGAAAAAATAGTTTGTCCGGCGTACTACTACTTGTACTCTTGCACTTTGGCACGACACAATATTTGTAAGACATTTTTAAGGATATTGATACACAACAATAAATCTATAACAAAGCGACCGGGACAAGCACAGCTCAAGAACTGCGCGGGAAACGGAGTACACCTACAAAACTGAAGAGCGCGCGCGGGGTCGCGCCCCGGGTATGTGTGGGATGACGTCACGCGCTCGCGGCTGGTACTGGCGGGCGTTATTTGAACTGCTACAGTAAAATTGCTGTACCTTCGTCATTTCTTGTCCGAATTGGATATTTTTTTCACCATAAGTCATGTTTTTTTTACTGTCATCGATCTACATACTTAACAAAAATCGTGACTGATCCTCATTGTGATTCTTTTTGTTACCATTACGAACAATCAACGATTTGTTTTGGTTTGTCGAGTGTTATTTCTATGGATTATTCATAAGATACAACTTAGATTTAAGTGTGGTATATACTATTTTATAGTTTTAAGCGCTTGATTCTTAAGTTTAATCTAAACAGTGTAATGCTTTTGCATCCTTTTTCAACGAACGTCTTTTACAACCATTTTTAAATAATTTAAATTGAGTGCTACACATACTTACACATTTTTACACACCTTACCATTTGGTAAGCTTACACTTATTTACAAAACTTTTTACTACACCTTTGAGATGGATAAATCTGATAAGGAGGTACAGTTTCCGCCTATTCCGGAGACTGAAGTTAGTGACCGTACTACGTCCAACCCTTTTGGTGCTAATGCTCCTCAAGCAAGTGAACTGCTTCAGATCCCCGAACCTTGTTTCCATTCTTCATCTTGTGCTCCTGCTACATCACCTTTTAATGCAATGAATGAAACAGTAAGGAAGAATCTCCCTTCCTCGTGCTTCAAGCTGCCGGACCTCAAGAAGAGCAAACTAGTTTTCGAGGGAACATCCTGTGTTAGAGAATTCATTTTACAGGTGGAGGAATATTTCTTGTATAAGAACTTTAATGAGTCGTTGTTAGTTGGATCTTTTTCGGATTTGCTTTCGGGAACCGCTGCGAAATGGTTTCGTATCGTCCGCACCTCCATATCGTCTTGGAACGAACTCAAAGCTGCTTTATTGAAACGATTTGACAAACTAGAATTTGACTACTTCCTAGAACACGAATTACGCACAAGGAAACAGAAGACAAACGAGTCTCTTCCCGACTTCATAACGGAAGTAATGGATATGGCAAGCCGCTTGGTTTCTCCTTTGGCTGAACAGGTGCTTATCACCATCGTAAGACACAACATGTTACCGATCTACTTACCTTTTGTCATAGGTCGTGTTATTCCTAATTTAGACGCCTTTATCGAGCTCGGCAGGGAGTTGGAAGTTTTTGTTGATAGGAAGACTGCCAAGGACCCTCCTAAGCAGAAGTTTCAGGCTTGGGCCGGAAGTACTGACTCTGTCTGCCCTAAATGTAATACCTCTGGTCATTCTTACCGTAACTGCCCCACCATACCCGGTATTATCTGCTTTAAATGCAAGAAAGCGGGATTCACTACTAAATCTTGTGACGTGTGCAATTCGGCTTCTAAAGAACCGTCTTCTGCGGTCCCAAAAAACTAATTGGTTCCCATCGAGCACGGGTTTCGTTAAAAACTGCCAGTGTCTCGATGTCGAAAATTTCAAGTCACACCATTAAACCTGATGAGGCTTCGGTTAAAGAAGATTTCTCTAACTGGTTGTCTTATCTGAAAGTATTCTTTGCCTCTCCTGTCGTTTATTCTAAGATCAATGATAAACGACCCTTTTTGGAATTTCACGTTAAAAATCAAAAGTTTATCGGGCTATTAGATAGCGGCGCCACTGGTTGCGTGTTAGGACGTAATAGTCACACCCGTTTTGTCGATTTGGGTTATAAATTAGAACCTCTTCCTATTCACGTTTTAGATAAAGCTTTTACTGCTGATGGCTCGGGTCAACCCATTCTAGGAATTATTAAAATCCCCGTAACTTGCGAAAATTTAACTAAATTAATCTCTTTCATGGTAATACCTTCATTTGACTATTCGATTATATTAGGTTTCTATTTTTGGAAGAAGTTTGGATTAGCTAAAGATTTATTTAAAGAAATCAAAATTTTTCCAGGAGATGATCTAAATAATAAAATTCAAACTTGCTCGATCACTCCGGCCGACAAGCTCTCTCCTTCTGAGAAAGCCGCCCTTGATAAAACCATTTCTCTTTTCGAGGATATCTCCTATGAAAAGAAAGGATTAGGTCTCACCCATCAGGTGCAACACAAAATCAGAGTAAATAGCGAACCTTTTGAACAGCGTTATTGGCCTTTGAGTCCAGCTAAACAAAAAGAACTCTTTGACGAAGTTGAGGTCCTCTTAAAGGAAAAAATTATCCAACCATCTAAATCTCCTTGGTGTTCTCCCGTTTTGGCTGTAGAAAAGAAAGACGGTAGTACCCGTCTGTGTTTAGATTCCCGTAGGTTAAACTCGATTACAATTAAGGATTCTTATCCATTACCTTACCCCACTCGGATTTTGGACAGTCTACGCGACGCAAGGTTTATAACCACATTAGACCTTTCCAAGGCCTTTCTTCAAATTGCCTTGGAAGCTTCCTCTCGTGAGAAAACTGCCTTTGTAGTCCCTGGCAAAGGACTATTCGAATTTATTCGGATGCCGTATGGTTTGACAAACGCTCCTGCTGAATTACAGCGCTTGGTAGACAAACTTTTTGGTCCAGAACTTGATAACGTTTTGTTTTGCTATTTAGACGTCTTAATCTTGGTAAATAATTCTTTTGAAGATCATATATCTTACTTAAACAAAATTTATGAAGTATTAAAGGATGCAGGGCTAACAGTAAATTTAAAGAAATGTAATTTTTGTAAGGACAGATTGCGTTACCTCGGGTACATAGTCGATGGTGAAGGTCTTCATACCGACCCTTCAAAATTGGATACCATAGAAAATTTCCCTCGGCCTATTACCGTTAAACACTTGAGAAGTTTCTTGGGATTGTGCTCTTACTACCGTAGGTTCATTGATAGATTCGCTGATATTGCTTCGCCAAATACTAAACTTACTGGTGGCAGCAAAAACTCTAAGAAGGAACTACAATGGAATGATGAAGCGGAACAAGCATTCATTGGTCTCAAAAGTGTTTTGGTCTCTTCTCCTGTTTTGACGTGTCCAAACTTTGAAAAGCCTTTCTTCTTACATTGCGACGCTAGTTCTGTCGGTATTGGTAGCGTTCTTAGCCAAGAGGATGACAATGGTCACCAACATCCTATCGCTTTTTATTCACGATCTTTAAATATGTGCGAACGTAACTACAGTACCACTGAGCGAGAACTGCTTGCAATTTTGGATTCAATCGAACATTTTAGACCTTATGTCGAAGGTATGCAATTCACTGTCATTACCGATCATGCTAGTCTGAAATGGCTTTTGGGTTTGAGTAATCCCAGTAGACGTTTAGCACGTTGGGCCGCTAGGATATCACAATTCACTTTCAACATAATTCACAAGAAAGGCTCACAACATGTAGTCCCTGACGCCTTGTCTAGAATTGATATCACAGCCAATCTTATTGCCCCGATGCAAATAGTTCAACCAGACGATGAAATTCACGACCCTTGGTATAAAGAAATTTTTATTAAATGTCAAAAGTCTCCCGTTAAATATAAAAATTTTAGAGTTGAGGATGACACTCTATATAGATTCTGTAAAAGTAAATATAATACTAATAAGAAATTAGATTGGAAAATTGTAATACCAAAAGAACATGTCATGGATACGATCAAATCGCATCATGACGATCTAAATTCCTGCCATTTGGGCATTCACAAGACTTTGAATAAATTAAAGCAACATTATTTTTGGAAAGGAATGTTTGGCGATGTAAATTTTTATATAAAATCTTGCGATACTTGTAAAGCATACAAGCATAATTGCGCTCCCCCTCTGGGAATAATGATAAACCCTAAGAAAGTAGATTTACCAATGGTCATGCTCTCAGTCGATATTGTTGGACCCTTACCTAAGAGTTACTCCGGACACAAGTATATACTATCGGTCGTAGATGTTTTTACTAAATTTTGTTTGATATTTCCTATGATTAAAGCCACAACTTTAAATATTAATAGGCTCTTTGAGAAAGAGATCTTTTTAAAATTCGGATGCCCTAAAATTTTAGTTTGTGATAACGGCACACAATTCACTTCTAAACACTTTGTTAATTTTATGAAAGGATTTAATATAACCTAAATATTCTATAATACCTTTTACACTCCCCAGAATAACCCCGTAGAGAGATACAACAAGACTATCGAAACTAGCATATCTTGTTTCGTAAAGAATGATCATCGTACATGGTCTAAATTTTTGCCACATGTACAACTTGCTTTGAACTGTAGCGTTAATCTTGCTACAGATTTTACTCCTAACTTTCTCATGTTCGGTAGAGAGTTAGTTTTAGATGCCTCTTTGCATCGCTTTAGCGATTCCGTTGAGACTTTAAATCAACTGGAAATTGGAACTAAGGATTCTTTTGCCCTGTCTCTTAATTCACTTAGTGAAGTTTTTGTTAGAGTTCAAGCTCATTTACTTAAGGCGTATAAACGCAATGCGCTAAATTATAATAAGGGTCGACGAGTCATTTCGTTCGATGTCGGAGACATAGTTTGGAGAAGAAGTTTTGTACAATCCAATGCTCCAGCATATTTTTCGGCTAAATTAGCTCCGAAATTCATTAAATGTGAAATAATAGATAAAATTTCTGATAACGTTTATGTTTTGAAAGATTTAGACAAGAGAACTTCAGGTAGATACCACATTAAAGATATAATTAAATATTAAATTAAAATTAGATTCAGACTTTATTTTTAGCATAGCTTTGACTTTTCCTTGAATTTTCAAATGGCATTTGGCTTTTGTATGATGAAGTATGAGCGTGATGTATGAGAGGGGTTAGCCGCCTGTAAACTAGATGATGAATGGTAGGAAAGCTCAGGCGATTTTTCTGATAGAGTTATGAGTTCAAAATTTCCCATAGTTTAACTTAATTTTCCTCCGACTCCTCTCTTTGTTGACCATATCGAACGATCTTATTGTTTTGTTTGTACATTTGTACAATTTTGTTTACGACACTAGTTGTCGTGTTTTAATTTGTTTGTTTGGTTTTAGTTTGTTTTTATTCTAATACTTACAATACAAGTGCACCAAATTTTTTGGACTTAATTAATAACAGTAACACGGAAATGACATCATCTGCGGCTACGGCAACTTTAAACTTTCTAATTACGCCGATTATTCCACTCCTAATACAATGTGACGTGCAAATTGCGCGCCCATGCATTTTTCCTATTTTATTTCGGAAAACCCGATTTTTGTAGCTATCGGTTGTAAGCCGGTGACTATTTTGATGGCAACACTGGATCGGTCTTCCCCGTTCCGTTGCGCCCGTCTCTAGTGTTCGTTGTCTATGGTTTTCTGAGAAGTGACGCATCTGTCATTTCGAACTGACCAAATTACTTGATCGGCCCGATTGGATTGGAAAAGTCACTCCAATTTATTTTTCAATTTTATCTCTGATGGGAACTTAAATTTCTTGAAATATCGGCGGGAGCCGGCGCGTTGGTAGTAGCAGCCTCTCAAAGTCGCCACCAGCGGATATAATTCCGGCCTGAATTCATGGTGAGTTTCGATTCAGTTGGAAAACCAAAAAATGGACGTCATTGTTTCGAGTTCTCAATTGAATATTCTGTTCTGCAGAAGAATACCGTTGCGTGAAGCTGTCTCGACCATCGTCGCGAGGAACGCTGACGAATTTGGCTCTTATTTGGAGGTAAGTTTTTAATTTTTGTTGAAAAAAACCTAACCTTGTTCTGTCGGCATGGATCCATTTATAAACGCATATTATTCCATCTTTACAGTGAATTTCCACGGCCGAAACCCCAACTTTTTTGCCCGGCGTTGCTCGGAGAAACTTATGAACGGTTCCAATTTATTTTTCCATAAGGATGCAAAGGTATGATAGGGCCTAGCCTTAAGTCAACCTGCTACCTGGGTTCTTAGGGAGAGTTTTTGGATCTTTTAATTTATTTAATTTTTTGTAACTTCAATTTTTTTTGTTGATCCGAAGATTTTTTTGCTCGGATTCACGTTGTTTGGTAACATCACACGTTTAGCCTTCCGCGACACGTGTGCTTCTTATTTATAACATTTTCTGTAAGATCCTTTTTTAGAAATCGGATCAACATTTTATAAAATTATTTTCTATGAAATTCTTATTTAAGATTAATTAGAGTTAAATAAGGATAACTAGGCTGTTCCTAACCTTTTCGTAGAATAAATAAGGTTTACACCTATACAATCTTTTCTTCGAAAGGTCCCTGACTTGAGATTAAAAGTTCAGTCTCCCACTGGACGTTCCGGACAATAGTTCTGTTGATCCTCCCTAGGTCTGGCGCCCGAATATTCTTTCATTTTTAACGACCTACGGGACTATAGGATTACAAACACTTTTTATATTACAATTGTCGACTTTTTTTATTGAATCTTCAATTAACAATTCCTTCAATTTATTTTTATTGCAACAAGTTCAACAGTTAATTTACAACCTATTATTCATAATAATAATTCAGACGAGACAACAGCCGAGGCTGTGGTTACAACTCGTGAACATGAACTGCACGGTTTGAATGAAGAGGCAGTAAATGCTGATGGTGATTCTACTGCAGCGAAATATTTCAAAACATTCTCGGCTCAAATCTGATTTTCATATTATATTGACTTCATAATTTTAAATGATTAAACCTCTGAATGATTAAATCTTAGTCTTTTTTCTTTAACATATGTCATTTATATGTCAGAAATAATTTTGGTTTATAGGGATTTTGCAAAATTAGGTGTGAGCAGATGCTTAACATAGGCACTAATCTTAAAGTTATTGCTAACCGTTCCTCTGCAGAAATAGCTTCGCGGTATTTTGTATCTTGTTTTGTTATGTCTTCTTTAATCAATTCTAAAATTTCATCGAAACATGCTTCTGGCATTCTGAAATAGATAAAAAATCGTTGTGGGCTGTTTCGTAAATCTCTCATTAGGGTATGGTATTCCCCATATTTTTTTCTTTCCTTGTTAATATCGTGTACCCATAACCTTTTCCTGTAAGTAATAATAATTAAGTTAAAATATAATATATATACTTTATGATATAATACTTTGTGATAATACTTAGGGCGCTTTCACATATAAGGCACAGTCAGCGGCTCATTATGAGCCGTCATTAAGCGCGCCATGCTCATTTTTGAATAGAGCTTTCACATCAAGCGTAACTGCCAATTATGCGCTAGGTGTGAAAGGTCTAATCAAAATAGTATTGTGCGCTTACTGATGGCACATAGTAAGCCGCTGTCTGCGCCTTATATGTGAAAGTGCCCTAAGTTATTTGTGCAAACACCCCTAGGGCTCGTCTATGCACACGTGGGGCGTTGCGCGTCGCGTGTGGTCAATCGTGCTGATAAATTAAAATATCTATTCAAAAGGTAATTTGGTACAAGTATTTTTTCGTGCACACTATTTTTTCTTTACAATAAACGAGGCGCGGATCAATTTTCTATGCAAGTATTTCACTTTCAAGGTGCGAGACCCGCCACGAGCCGCGCCCGCCCGCCAGCGATACCCGTACGTAATATCACAGACCAGTTTATATCAAGAAGACTGACAATCTCGTGCAAAAAATCGTGACTCGAGAAATGATTACCTTCAAAGTTGCTAGATGTCGCTAAACGTCTTGAACATGCTATAAAGTAGAAACAATTGATTAATTACCTACTAACTTTTGTGGCAACGCACTATGGGTCAGGAGCGTAATTATCGTGTCAAAAATCTGTAACTTTCTCAGTTTTCAAAATATCTTAATGAATCTTTCGCGATTATAATCTTAGATATATGGACTATAAATAAAATAAAAATAAATATAAAAATCCTTTATTACTATACAAAAATTGCCATTAAACTTAAGAAATATTTTTTTTTAGGTTCTCGTGGCTTTTAAATACGTAATCTAATGGACATAGAATTTAAACAAAAAAAGTCACTGCCACTTATCGTACCAGAACTTTAGATGAACTTAATAAAGCATTTCGTGAGGCATGGGCAAACATTCCTGTCGAAACATGCCAGAAACTGATAGTCTCTCATCGGTGTCAAGCGGTAATTACTAACAAAGGTTTTGCTACTGGGTACTGATTTTACACGTAATTAAATTGAGCTGTTAAAGATATTATAATACTGCAGATTATAAGTTTTGTTTAACTCTATTTTTCATTATAGTTTACTGTCCTTAATTAAATGCCCAGCTACAGAACTATACCTTAAAATTGAATGCATGTTCAACCTTTGATATTAAATACTTTTTTCTATTTATTTATTCTTTTATTTACAGCCATTTATAGTGTGGGCTACTTCCCTTCCTTACACTTATTTTCCTAACTTTCATACTTATTCATATTATTTTAAATCCTAGTTTATTTACACACTAATAATATTTACATATTCACACGTTACATGCAATATTTATATTAGCTGTTCGATGTCTTTACATTCCGTATTTCCCGTAAGTATCCGTAACAAATCCATCGACCTACGCACATCACTAGTGCTGCGCTGTACATAACGGCTTTAGGTACTCGGCCACCGGCCGGCGCGCGGTGCGCTGGCGCAGCGGTCAAACCAGTCACCGACTAGCTCCCACGCGGAACGCACGCTTCTTTTCTGTGCATTTTACATAGACGCGCGCTGCATTCTTCTTGTTCTCTGCTTATGTTAGTGCTAGACTTTGCTTACGAACTATACTAGTGCTTGTGCTTTATTCCTAAATTGCCTTCTGAACCTAAATATATAAGGGATTGTGTGCTGGACAATATACCACCGGAAATCGTGAGTCTGTGTCTTATTTACCACTCTGAGGTACCTATCTAGGGACGACACACCACACTATATACAGCCTATATATACCCTAAAATAGCATAATAATCGGACCAAATTATGCAAATAATAGGTGCTGAGAAATCAATAAGGTTTTATATTTATATGTACATAACCGGTTATTGCTCTTCACTATCTTGAAAGTCCCTAATTAGTTGACCATGACTGTATATGCCTCTAAAACCTGTAAAAAGAGGATACAAGGTATGGACTAGAGCCGACAGTTAGACAGGCTATGTTTTCGAATTTGAAGTCTATACAGGGAAACGTGATGACTACTCAACAGAACTTGGACTAGGAGCTAATGTTGTAAAATCCCTCACACAGAAACTTATAGATGAGGGATTCCAGGGCCATGTCACCTTTGATAACTTTTTTGCTTCTTACGAAATACTTTAATACCTGTTTGATAATGGAATATACGCAACAGCTACGATAAACAGCAAATTGCTGTCAGCAATAGATCTGATTTGCCGCTTGTAATAAAAAAGCAAAAAACAAAAGTATACCAAGAAGCCAAAAATTATGTCTAGATAGGGGCGAATTCAGAAGGCGAACAAAGAAAAATGTAGCTTTTGTAATGTGGCAAGACACGAAAATCGTTACACTTTTGACCACTGCATTCCACCCTAAAGTTGACAAAACTTTTTGCGACCGGAAACAGAAAGACGGTTCAAAAAAAGCCATTCAATGTCCCAATGTACTACAATATACCGAGCGAATGGGTGGAGTTGATCGGTTTGATCAAAAACGATCAACCTATGAAGTCGGCAGAAAGAGCAAGAGGTGTTGGCTCCGTATTTTCTATTTCTGTATCGACCTAGCCATCACCAACTCATTTCTGCTCTATACTAGCAACAAGAGAGTGCACAATCCACTTTTCCAGCGTCATTTTCGGTTACGTCTGGCCCGAGGTCTAATAGATGGTTTTACCTCAAGAAAAAGGAGCATAGAAAGCTGCCACAGCACTTGAAGAAAAAGCCGAAGCTGTCTACGAATCGGCAGAAGGTGATAAGAGTGGCGGAAGAGATCCGCTTGGCCAATGTTGGCAATCACAAGCACGAACAATTGGGCTCGTGGCGACGCTGTCGTATGTGCAGCACCAAAATTAATAACAAGCGGTCAAAGATTCAATGCTCAACCTGAAAGGTGCCGCTTTCTGTGATACCTTGTTTTGATTTGTTCCATTCTTCTTGATTTTTTTACTAATAAATGAGGGTACTTTGAAAAACATACGTTTTATTTACGCGCTGTGGCAACTATATTGCCAACGTATTTTCCAAAAACTTCACGTATATAAAAAAAAAAAAACTTTTTGGTCTGGAAAATCATACTAACTTCCGATAAAACTAAGGTCTTTGTTGCTAAAACTTCTCAGTACCTCTGCCTTATAAAGAGTTAAAAGTCAAGACACTAACAAAAAATTATAGGAAGAGTAAAAGATCTCCTTCTGTCCCAGAAGAAGAATCAACATCATCTCCAACTATGTTGTACAAAGAACGGATGGATAATAACACCAACTGAAAGAATGTCCAGGAAATGCATGTTCGAAGGCCCTAAAAGAAGACTATCCAGAAAATGTCTTTTTGAAAGTTATGTAGATGATACACCTAAAACGAAATTTTTGAAAAACGCTGCATCTACTTTCCAAGCAAAAGAAAAACAGAGCACTGAAGTCTAGAATTGGTAGACTGCAAATAAAATCGAAGAGAAACCAGTCTATAGAAACTGCCGATTTTCGTACAGTTTTTTCAAAAACAATTGCAGTTATGCAACTGCGAATAAAAAATGCAAACAAGAAGTGGACAAGTAAGGAAAAAAATGTGTGTCTTTCCTTATTTTATAAATCACCGGCAACATATAATTTTTTAATGCGCCAAGGCAGGGACTACCCCCGGCAGCACCATCGACAGTAAGAATGTGGTTGGCCAAGTCAAATTGTTTGCCCGGAATGTGCTCCGATGTATTTAAAAACATTGAAAAGCGCTTTGAACATGCTTCAATAAAAGAGAAGGCATGTGTAATTTGCTTTGACGAAATGTCAATAATGTCCAATATAGAATATTCAAAAAAGTTTGGAAGATTTAGGTGGAAATCACCGTACTAAAAATGTTGCAAAATATTGCCTCGTATTCCTTATGAGAGGTTTGTATGCACAATGGAAATTACCAGTCGCCTACTTTTTATCACATACAAATGTGAAAGCAGAAAACTTAGAACTAATACTCAAAGCTTTGATAAATAAGCTGTTTGACACTGGGGTTTTGCCGAAAGCTGTGGTCTGTGACCAGGCATCAACAAACCAAGAAGTTTTTAAGAAATTGGGGGCAACATCCGAGTCGCCATTCTTTAATTCCAATGAGATAAAAATATTTGCCCTGTTTGTTGTCCCCCAACTAATAAAGAATATTAGAAACTATTTCCTCAGTAATGACTACGTTAATGGTGATGACAAAATATCATTTCAAGACATAAAAAAAACATATGCCATTGATAAAACTTCAAATGTAAGCAGGGCGCTTACAAAATTGACTGAACGCCATATAAACCCGAATTCGTTTAAAAAAATGTCGGTAAGCCTCGCAAACACAGATTTTTAGCAATTCTGTTGCAGCTGCTGTTCTCACTGCTAAAGCCACAAATCAGTTAAAAAGTGATACAGCAGAAGCCACTGCCGAGTTTGTCCAAATTGTGAACCACATGTTTGACGTTCTAAATAGTCAAAACAGATACGGCAAAAACCCATACAGACATGCGCTGTCAAAAAATTCTACATTTGCAAGAGCCATAATTGAAGCAAAAAATACATTTAAAACTTTACAAAAAGTTTCTTATAAAAATAAAAAAGATGGACAAAAACTGAAAATTAAGCCGGCCACCATCATTCAAAATCGTTGAACCAAAATTCAACGGGGTCGTTCATACTTGTGAGGCAGTTCTACAATTATTTAATGCAGAATGCTCTGATCTAAAAATTACTTACATTATAACCCGAAAACTAAATTAGGACGTAATCGAAAATTTATTTGCCCGGTTTAGGCAAAAAGGAGGATCCAACAGAAATCCAACCGCAAAATTGCTTCGCACAATATTTAGAAGCAATCTCGTTAATTCATTTATTCGCCTTCCAACTAATAAAAATTGCGAGGATGATGAAGGAGAATATCTGGAACCAGTGATAGAAGTCTCACGAAAACGACAATTCTGTTAAACATCAAATGTTTTTTCCTCGCCTTCGTGAATGCTCGAAGCCACTGCTATTTTTCCTGCTAATAGTGCTGAAGAAATGGCAGCAGCTTCAACTTCGACCATGAGTACTGGCAGGGCCGTCTTAAACTAGGCTGGGGCCCTTGGGCACACAAGAATTCGCGGCCCTTTTGGAAAGTAAAAAAGCGAATTATATAACATCTTTTACTAAGGACCATTTATTATAGGTAATCAAAATATAGTATGATATAATGTCATTAACCTCTCAAGTGGCACGCCCCGCGCCCCGCTACCGCCGTTGTGTGGCAGGTACTTCCGCAAAAATCCGCGGAAATGCATCACAATGCATTATTTCGCTGATTTCTTGATTATTATCTACTAACACCTCGTAACTAACACGTCTCTAAATATTTGGATTCTCCATAAAATTTCCTACAAAACAGCGTGGAAACATTCTGATGTTGTTTAACGTAATTAATGAGGTTGATTAAAATTAAATTATAATTGCGGAAAAATGGTAAAATTTTAATATATAAAAAAATCATAAAAAAACTTTACCGTTTTTATGTCCAGTTTGAGTTTTATTTTAGAGATTTACCATCATGTTATTACACTAAACACAAAAAAGAAAACATTTCCAAGCCATTTTAATTAAAATTAATTTTAATTCAGAAAAAACGATAAATAAATGGCGCGGGTGTCAGATTTCAATTTAAAAAATACGATTTTTTTAAAATTTCTTCTAAACTTGGTTAGTTTATGGTTTTAACGTCAGCTTGACACTGTCAGTCAACTTTTAAGACATTAACATGGCTGAAAAGTTAACTCTAAGTACATAAATTCGACGAAACAAAAAACAACAAAAAAAAAACGGAAAATCGGCCATAATAATATGGTCGCAGCTTGACTTTGGAATCCCGAGTGATTGCGTGAGTGATCGCTAGATGGTGTACTTAGTAAATTAGGTAGGATGCGTTCGGAAATATTATTAATTAGTACAGTAGGAATAGGCGCAGTCATCGATATAATGGCGTAGTAGGCAAATACCTTCTGTTAAGATTACTGATCTGTGAAAAAGTGTAATGTGCCCGACAAAAATGTTTTGATAATAAATGTGTAAGAGAAATTGTCGATCCTTCGGGGCCCCCTGAGAATGGGGGCCCTGGGCACGGGCCCCGTGTGCCCTTATGGTAAAGACGGTATTGAGTACTGGCGCTGGAAAGGAAGTCACATTAGAAGAATGTTCCTTAGCTTATTTTGCGGGCTATCTTGCCAAGTTTTGCATGAACAAATATAAATGTGAGACCAGTACGGCCAATCTATTTCAAGAAATTAATCTTGAAGATAAGAATCAATTATTAATATTAAATAAAGCCTGTGATTGTAGCAGGACCGTGAACCTAAAAATGCCCAGTAATGGCTTATTAAAACTTGTGCAGTTGGCTATCGACTGTTTCAATGTGCATTTCAATGATAATAAACACAATAAAAAATTAAACTGCGTTTATTTAATACAGTCACAGATAAGATAGCGTTACTTCGTTACAGATACCTCACTTACTCGATTTAACCAATCTACTTTGAGTCTTAAGGGAGAAGAAATAAAGTTCGTTCGCTCTACTCGCTCTACTCGCTGTTAGCGAGGCGGCTCGATCAAAGCCACCCGCGCCCCCCTACCTCTACAGATCCCTCGCCGGCCCTTGGCTTGACGGTAGGGTTGACCATCGATAGTTTTTGTCCAAGTGCGGATATTATACTACGTGCCTAAACTCTCTCATGCAATATAACTAGGTATCCAACCTACTTAATAAATAAGTCCGTGAACAAAAACAAACGTATAATAAAAAACACATTTTAATTATTAGAGAACATTATAAGCTAGGTAAGGTATTATTATTGCTAGGTAGGTAGCTGCTTATATAATTTAGGCTGCTAGGATATAATTTAAATATTTTTGTGTCAAGACATTATTTTCTGTACGTAGTAGGTATGTACAGATGTGTCATACGTATGTACAAAAAAAATTGTACACTGAAATCACAAAAGGTAGGTAGATGTAGCCGACATATTAGAAATTATAGGTTAGCGATTTCTTCCGTCCACGGTAATTTCATACAACGACCTGGTACCTAAATTCTCTATGGTAAAATAATTCTAAAGTCCTTTCAGTCATTTTCGTAGTCTACAAAAAACAAACCTACGCATAGTATTATATTATCTGTGCCTGCGCGGAGATAATCTCAGCTATGTCCGAGCAAGATAAAACTTATCGTTCGGCTTGCGGCTCGCGCGTGTGGCTCGCGCGCGCCGGCGGCGGCAACCTTTAAGGCTTCTCTTCCCCGAACACTAGCGCCGCCACATATTTTATCTTATTATTACGTCGAAGAAAGAAACGTTACGTTGGGCAATTTGTGAATCCTATCATAAGCTTTTTATAATGCATCTATAATTTTTTTATTTTGTATTCTTTAAGCTGAGTTGCGAAGTTGCTGTTTTTGGCCACCATGGTGGCAAAAAAGAGCAACTTCGCATCTCTGCCTACACTATACAACCTAAAAAAATTATAGAGGCATTAAAAAAATGCTTATGATAGGTATCACAAATTGCCCAACGTAATTTTTGGAATTTCCTTTCTTCGACGTAATAATAAGATAAAATATGTGGCGGCCCTAGTGTTCGGGGAGGTAGAGCCTTAAGGCGTTGTCCTAATAGAAAGCGCATGTGCGATCATCGTAAGTTCGCGCGAATTTTACTCGTACGAACGCGCGATCAAACATATTGAACTCTAATAGGTGTCCTAACTGACAATCGCACGACGCGGTCGCGCGACTCAAATGTTTGAAACTCTATTCGCGCGAACTTAGTTCGTACGAACGCGCGATCAAACATATTGAATTTGAATGGGTGTCCTAATTGAAATTCGTGCGAAAACGTCGGCGTGGTACCGCGCCCGCGCCCCTCTCGTCTTGCCGGCCCAGCCAGCCGGCCGGCCGCCATTATGTAAACTTGACGTTAACGCAACGCACGTGTTTGGTTGCGAGAATTGTGTAAAATGTAATTTGAAGATAAATTGATAATTGAGGTGCGTAATCGACCAATACTTTGGGACAAACGCAAAAATGACTACAAAAACCGTCTAAAGAGTGACAGAGAGTGGAGTTTGGTTGCGAGAAGTGTAAATAAAAAAGTGAGTATATTTTTTATTCATTACTTATTTTCTTTTACTCAGGGCAATCGTTAATGCTCCCTGGTATGTAAGAAATGGCGATCTTCATCGGGACCTGAAGATAGAATTCATCGATAGAATAATACAAAAATACGCAGAGGCTCATGAACAGAGGCTTCATCATTATGTGAACGTCGCGGCTATCCAGCTCCTCGACAATACGGACATAGTAAGAAGGCTCAAAAGAACTAAACCTTTTGGGTTAGTGTAGTGATAGTTATACTTAAAGTGCATAAGTGCTAATTTTAAGTGCCGATGGACACGTTTTTAGTGATATGCTTTTATAAAATTAAGTTAAAACCAAATTACCCATTAGTCAAACCTATGGCTAGATTGTAATGTTATTCTAGTGTATTTAAATATGTATGCTAGATTATAGTTAAAAAAAAAACTTATTTTCTTTACTACATTATTTACGACGAATTTGAGAAATAATTAGTAAAATTCTGTCTTGCAATAATCGCAGCTCTGGAAGTGTTATTATTACGCCTGGTTCTGTTTAATGTCGTCAAAGAAAGAAAGAAAGAAAGAAAATATTTTTATTGACCTTAAAACTACTACTTAAACACAATTAACCTTAAGACTACCAAATAGTTACAAGAAAAAGATTTGTTTTGTGCGTAGCAGCGTTAAAGGTAAATAATGGCCCTTCACTCAGCGTAGTGCTGGATGCACACTGATGTGTCCACCCAGCGCTGATTTTCAGTGAAGGCCAGAGGGATTGTGTCACGTCACGATCGTCAGGTGAGTGTAGATATCATCAATTATAAGATTTCATTTAATTGTTATGAGTATACATGTATAGTCAATGTGTTGTGCCGTCGACGATTTATAAGGTGTTGTCGATCGCTATAATATGTTTTGTCCATATCTATTAAAATATTGTGCAAGAGACAGATTGACATTACAATTTTAATAGCGTTTTCAACCGAGGTCTCTATAGGTTTATAAAGTATTCGAAATTTCGAGGCCATCATTCCAAATGTGCATTCTACACCAACTCTCGTAGCAGATAATCTTTTATTGAATCTTATTTTTGTGACATTTGTCGCTTGCCTTCTTGGATAAGGTCGCATTATAAATGTTTTAGTGGGAATGCCTCGTCTCCTAAAAACACATAGAGTCTGGCTAACGAAAGTAGATACTGGATTTTTTTTTGCAAACTTTTTATATGACAATACTAAAGTGTTCCTAACATCGGATATTTACCCTACAAACTGGGGTAAAAAAGACAGGTAGGTACATGTGCTTTCAAATTAAGTGAGGAACTCCATATTACCTACCTTTATTTCAGGCCTCACAGCGCTAGAGCGCTGTGGTGCCGGCAAGAGCGGTATAACATCTGCACAAAGCAACTCGAATTGAGACTTGTGCAGACGAAAATGTGCCACAAACTCCTTGTCGGGCAACATTAATGGCTTGCTGGCCTGCCGCAAGACTGCGATCTAATCGCAGATGCCTTTTCAGCCGCTCTTCTTCTGCAGCGGCCATCAAAATTGCTCGCGCCATAACGCCTGAAATCAATTAATTATGTGTAACAGAACTAGTGTAGTGTGTATAAGCTCTCAATGAACATTCATGTAGACATATAGTAAGTGCCTTCTTCAGGTGAAACATCTTGTCTCTTGCCCAGTTGGGAAGAAGACATTTGATTGAGAGAATGCTTTGTATTTTTCTTTGACAAAATGAATTTGAACTCAAGTATAATTATTACTTACTTCCGAGATTATTAATTACCAACTTCTAAGCTTCCGAATTTTCAAACACAATGTTTAAGACAATTTTATAAATTGGAAGTACTTAGATTTCACCAAAACTTTTTCCAACAAGACTCGAATGAGCTCCCTTCTTCATTTGACGTTTCAAATGGGCTTGAATTTGCTACTGAAATTCATTTCGGCGTTACGCAATTCCAAAATTAGCGGGAATACGAAATTTCATTCATTCACTGGGTTTGAATTTCGCTGGTAATGATGTTGCATGTGGCAGCAATTTACACAATACGAAAGTGACAGTTGAAGTCCAGGCTAGGTTTCAAATGTCAAAAATGAAGTCAATTACGATTACCAATTTACTTAGAGAATAAGGCTGCTGGTCGGCCGCGAATCACAAGTGAAGCTGAAAATCGAGTTTAAAAGAAAATCATTAAAAATAATCGTCGTGCCCGCGCAGGAGGACTGACCTTGAAGTGGAGAGAGATGATTCACAAAGATGTATCAGTCGATACCTGCAAGAGGGTCGTAAAACGATTGGGCTATGGATTTTATACTGCTAAAGAAAAACCTTTACTCACGCGTCTCCAGAAAAAGAAAAGGCTGAAATTCTCTCAAGATCATAAAAATTGGCAGACCAGTGGCGTGAAATAATATTGAGTGATGAATCCAAATTTGAGGTGACGATCGGTGATGTACCGTCGAGACCCCTAACCTCGCCTGTGACACCTATCTTCGCCTATTTTCAAGAAACTTTAAATATACCGAAAATTTATAACAATACCAATTGTTTAAACTACCAAATACGTAACATTTTTATTCCTAGCAACATTTTTGCGATCAAAATGTGGCTAACTTCACTTTACTTCTGACACACACCAATTTTTCGGCAACCGGAACGTCGAGGTTTATGAAACGCGGGTGAAACTTTAGTTTTTGTGAATCATATCCAACACGTAAGATTGACATTTATATGTATTTTAACCAGTTTTTACCCCTCTTTCAGACGAAGTAATTATTTTTATGATAGGTTATGTAGTTTAAGAACAATTGATAGAAATTGTGAAATGGAACCGTTGCGGCCATGTTGTTGCCAAACATCGCCTACCCCTAGGGTTGTCACTTTTTACCACGACGCACAGTGGAAATGGAGAGGGTCGGACATGAGCATCTAAAAAACAATGTTATAATTAAATAATGCTATAGTGTAGCTAATGATTCTCTACTACAGTCATTCTCGGTAGTTTTGCCGTAAGTGCAATATTTAAATAGTAAATTGAGAAAACGTTATTCTCTTTACCACTTTGTTTGGAAATTAATACAAACAGTGCTATAATTAAATGTACTGTACCTACTATTATTTATAGGCTTTTATATTTTACAGGTTTTCATAATGGCTAAACAAAAAAAAAAGCAAGCACAAAAAAAGAAGAGAAATTACACAACGAAGCACAACCCAGAAATGGTGGCTCTTGCCATCGAGTTATTAAAAGAGTAAAAATGTCTTCTTACGAAGCAGAAAAAAGGTTTGGCATTCCACGACGAACGCTTTTGGATAAATTGCATGCTAAACATCTAAAAGTCCAGGTTGTCCAACACGCCTTACAATAGAAGAAGAAAAAGACTTAATAAAAGTGCTAATTGCTGCTGGTGACTACGGCAGTCCTCTGAATTTGTTGGATTTAAGAATAGTAGTGCAGTTGTATTTAGAGACGAATGGAAGAACAGCAGTTTTTGATGATAAATTACCGGGAAAAAAATGGGCATATTCATTTATAAAACGGCACAAAAGTGAACTGACCCAACGCTCAACACAAAACATCAAAAGAAGCCGAGCTGAGAAAAGCACTGATGAGATGAATGATTACTTTGAAAATTTGCAAAAATCTTTAGATGGCATACCTAAGGAAAGAAAAGAAAATGTTCTAAACTATGATGAAACAAATCTGAGTGACAATCCCGGTGCATATAAATGCTTATTTCGCAGAGGCATAAAATACCCTGAAAGAGTTTTGAACCACACAAAAGGAGCAATTTCCATTATGTTTGCAATTACAGCAGGAGGTGAATGCTTACCACCGTATGTTGTGTACAAAGCTGAACATCTGTACCAACAATGGAGAATAAACGGACCAAAAGGAGCTAGGTACAATCGCTCAAGATCAGGTTGGTTCGACAGCACAATCTTTGAAGATTGGTTCGAGACGATTGTTTTGCCTTGGGCTAAAAACAAAACGGGATCAAAAATATTGATTGGAGATAATTTAGGGTCACATATAAACCACAAGATAGTGACAATGTGTGAAGCAAATGACATAAGATTTGTATTTCTACCGCCAAACTCGTCACACTTGACACAGCCCCTCGATGTTTGCTATTTTGGTCCCCTGAAAAAACTATGGAGAGCAAAACTTATGGACTATAAAATAAAAAATCCACGAGAAGCTACAATCAGTAAGGCTCATTTTCCGGAATTACTGAAATGTTTAATGCACGCCCTTGAAGGAAAAACAAATAATATTGAAAGCGCCTTTAAAGCTACCGGTATTTATCCGTTTAATCCGGACAAAGTCATCCAAAAACTACCCGACTCCAAGAAACCATCAGAATACAGCATAGATTGCGCGCTGTTGCAATTTCTGAAGGAAAATCGTGCTCCAGATCCTATGAAAAAAGTTCGTAACAAGAAACTTAGTGTTCCTCCCGGTAAATCCGTCACAAGTGAAGACTTTAAAGATACTGCAGTATTAATAGAAAAAAATCGACAAACAAAACCTCTTGAAGCAACATCCTCTATTGATCGTGTTGGACCTTCACCTTTTGGACCTTCTGGTGTCTTGAAAAAGCAAACAAAAAAAAACAAGACAAAAAAAGCCAGGAGAAGTCGCCTTGACCGAAAAGACTCTTCGACAGAGTGCAGTGACGAAGAAATGAGCTTGGCTTCCTCCACTGAAGACTTGATTTTAGCAGGCGATCAAATGGATCTTTTCAAAGATGAACATTCCGAAGATGACTTACCTTTGGCGAAACTCAAATTCGAACGCCAAAGCGGCTGCACTGGATACCAACTTATCGATGACCAACTAATATTATCGGGACCACTTGGTGACAAGTCGCCAGTCATTTCGTCTGAAGCTATTTCTCAGAGTTGCAGTAGCAGAGAAGAAACTGTTAGTGACCAGTTACCAGTCACGCTGGCCGCGGCTATCTCTCAGAGCGGTTATGGAGAAAAACCAGTCAGTGAAAAGCAACCCGAAGCTATTGCTCCAAAATGTGAAGAATTAGTCATAACCACTAGTGTTAGTCATAACTACCAATTAAAATTAGCACAGGTTGAAGAGTTCAGTTTTCAGAACTGTAATGATGATAACAAGACACGGTCCTACAATATTGGCGATCACGTTATTGTGAGGTGGGGATATTCTAAATATCCGGGTGAAATAATCTCAAAAAATCCTGAAGGAGTGATGGTTAGCTGCATGAAAAAAGGAAAGAAATTTTGGAGATGGCCGCTCATCAAAGATGAGGAACTATACTCCTGGGAAAATGTCTTACAGAAAATTGAAATTCCCAAATTTGTAAAAAAAGGTTGCTTTATCGTTCCTGAACTGGATTATTAAAAGATTGAAAAGTCATACAAAGAAAAAGCCAAATGCTAGTTTTAAGTTATAAGAATAAAAAGTTATAATAAGTCTTGGTTAAAAAGAAAGTTACCTACTCCTACTTAAGAATGTGACCTAATAAATATAATTTTTTCTACATCCACTTTTTCTTGAGCTGTGACAACCCTAGGTTAAACTTCGGAAATGTATGGAAACAACTTCAGGCTGACACCAAACTTCGCCTAATACCTTATTTTTATAAAAAAAAATTGGTTGCCTGCAAAGTCGGTAGACGGGCGAAAGTTTTACGTGACAACGACTTTGTGAGCGCATAACGTGAGTGGAGCGTAACGCGTAACGCAGTTTCTTGAAGTGTCACCCGGCAAACCAATTTATAAGACGTTGTCACGTCAAAACAACTCTATTACAGTAGTCATAAAGTTTAATTTTGGTTGTCCATTTTCCAGACTTTGAATCAGTCAGACCAATAAACTAATAAGTATATTTTTCACTGACAGAAACTAGATAGGCGAAGATCGGAAACAATGCCGAAACTTCGCCTATGACATTTGAATCGTTATTTCAATCAGTTTTACTGCATTATATCAAGTATTGATGACCTATCATTATAGCTTTAATTAAGTAGAAACGTTTTATAATCAATGAAAACTAAAATACTCTGTAATTTGAGAGCATGAGACGAAAATGTGTCAAAAACCAGGCGAAGTTAGGGGTCTCGACGGTACGGAAAAAAGTTATCAGAAATAAAGATGAAGCATTCCATACCGATTGTATCAAAAGAAAAGTGAAGTTTCCTGGATCGGTGATGATATGGGGCTGCATGTCAGCACGAGGTCTGGGTCATCTACATTTTGTAAAGGCACTGTTAATGCAGTAAAGTACCAAAACATTATGGAAACAAGTCTCTTGCCCTCGATTCCAGTGTTGAAACAGCGTAATGCCTACACCTTTCAACAAGATGGTGCGTCCTGTCACACTGCGAGGACAACGAAGGCTTGGTTTGACCGGAATCAGATCCCTACAATGGAGTGGCCGTCGAGTAGTCCAGATTTGTCACCGATTGAGATCTTGTGGTGGAAAATGAAGAAAATGCTGCGCAAGTTGTTTCTCATTCTGGAGCGATGATAGCTATAGTCTTGCCTTAACTCCACACACTGAGAAAGAAACGTTAGTTTTTTTTTTACTGCAGATCCCTAAAAATCATGATCTGTTCTTGATCTCAAGATTTTAAGTTTCCTTTTAAATTGGCCTAGAATTTTACCTATATTGTAGGCCTGTACTGTAGGGCAAGCACGGGGATTGTTGACTAGGGTAGAATAGAGAAAAATTACGTTACTTTGTCATCGAATGCGTAAATAATTTGAAATTCATCCCTTCAACTTCAATAATGTACGCAATGTATGACGATGCGATGTCAATATCGTCTATTCTACCCTAGATAATAATCCCCGTGCCTGGCCTACTGTAGAAGGTACCTAAACATTTTTATGTTATGTCAAATCAGTCACTCAGTGATGACACGTAATAGCGACAGTTTGAGGTAGATTTCCTAAATCAAATTGATTTTGCGGTGTCGTATGGGAGGCATCGCAACTGAGGCGTGCTGTATGGGCAGCATGGCCGCAGAGAGGTGGAGGCGGGGGGGAGTGCCGGTATTGAGGTACGCCGCTCTCTCTGCCTTCCGCGGCCTTGGCGGGTTTGCCACCGTTTGATGTTTGATCATAGGGTTCGGTTCTCGGACCCACGTTGTGGAACATCGGGTACGATTGGGTGTTGCGGGGAGAGCTGCCGGATGGTGTCAGCGTGACCTGCTACGCGGATGACAAGCAGGGCACTGCGTGCGGTGCCGACTTCCGCGACGCGGCCGAGCGCGCGACTACGGGAGTGGAGGCCGTGCTGAGGCGCATACGGCGGTAAGGCCTGGAGGTGGCTCTGCCGAAGTGAAGTTGAGGAGGGAATCCGACCCGCTCGATCGACCTGCGAATACATTTATACTGAGTTAAGTAACCGTTTTTATCAACATCATCTCAGTGGTTAAGTGTCCACAGCTGGACATAGGTTTCCCATCGATTGTAACTGTAGGTTCTCATGAGGCTTAGTGAAATTTTCTCTCTTTCTGTATTTAATTTATTTAAAACTGTGATGTCAATTCTTTTTATAGATGTATGTACCTAGTCTTTTAAATTAAATTAATTGTAAGCAAAACAAAATTATTTTTTGAAATGTAAAATAACATGGTCTTCCTTTTATTTAAGACTATTATATATATTTAAGGCTTCTGTCCGCGGCTTTGCACGCGTATTTTCGGAATAATAAGAACCTAGCCTAGCAGGACCGTGTGGAGTGGCACAAAAGTTTGGAGACCTATACCCAGCAGTGGGTGAAGTCGGGTTGCGGATGATGATGATGAAGTACCTAGCCTATTATCTAAGTTAAGCTATGTTCTAAATGTACCTACGTCAAATTACATTATGACCTGTTCAGTAGTTTTGGAGATCTTAGGTAACAAAAAAATCATATTTCACAAACTTTCGGCTTTATAATATTAGTAGGATGCTATGTCATTGGGGATAAAATCACGCTAATCACACTTATATTATAAATGCGAAAGTTTGGATGGATGGATGTTTGTTACCTCTTCACACCAAAACTACTGAACGGATCGGGCTGTAATTTTGCATACAGATAATTCTAGGCCTGGAATAAAACAGGCTACTTTTTATCCCATAAATTAGTTCCCATGGGATAGAAATCACCTTTAAACGTTTATAGAAACAACGCGTGCGAAGCCGCGGGCATAAACTAGTAATCTATATGGTTGAACCGTAAAATTACGGGTGTTTATGTAAACAACTTGGCGGGTTCGATTCCCGGTTCAGACAGGCGATTATTCAAAAATATTTGAAAGCAGTTCAAATTATTTTTAAAATAAAAATTAAATCTTCGCTCAGTAAAATTTTCTTTCTACAATATTTAAGATAATTTCCCTCCATGTAGCACGGCCGTGGGAGGCGTCTTAAGAAAAAACGATATACAGAGCGCTGTATACGACGATGTAAGAAATTGGATTAGCTAATACTTGAACGAAACGTCACAGGAGAGCTTTACGTACTTCACGACAAGTAGCGGTAGCATGACGAGAGGTGTTTATGCTTGCACGATGATCGTGACGATTACCTTGCCGATGACAGACGATCATACGAGTAACGATCATCAAACACAAATGGCGTTAATGTATAAACAGGGATAAGGTGATTAAGATTGAGACCGCCACGGTTGTAATTTTTTTAGACAACGAATTATAATGAATTGCAATGACAATAAACTACCCAGAAAAAAATACACCTACGCTAAGATCGAAGAGTCAAATACCTTTGCTAGAAGACTGCAGTTCAAGCCGGAGCAGCAACACTTGATCTTGAATCCGGGCTGCTTGTGAAGTAAACAGGCTCAGTGTGAACTTTCTGATATGTATTTAGTCTGTACTTTGTTTACTGGGGTCGAGTTATACTCCTATTTGACGACTCCGTACCTCTCGAAGCTCTCGCTAATCTGCGGTCTTGCCCATTGCAAAGTGGATTATGTCTACATAGTATTTGGTCTCGACAATGTCGCGCGTAACATTGTCGCTAGGGCTATTGATGTGATGACGCCTTTTGATTTCACTTGGCTGATGGGAGTATTTGGTCCATGGGTTGGTAGTTTGGGTGCGATAGGCTCATGGTGGGCTTTGCTTTGCCTTTGTTGTCGGCATTGAGGTCCACATTGGCGGGTCGTTGTAGAAGCTGTAGGTAAAAGAAAAGAGTTTGATATAATAATTATTCAATGCAGTCTTTAAACAAAGCCCGCTTGGTGGTCTGATACTTGGTAAACAGGTTTGGTCTGATACTTGATAAATTGATTGTTTTATTTTCAAAGATGGTTTTAATTTTGCTTCTTTTTTGTTGCGTATTAAATGATTAATTTACTTATGAGTGGGTTGACAGTGAGGACCCGTAACGTTATAGCAATTTCAATAGAACTAGTATCCACGTTATTCTTTATGACATATAGAATGATATATCTTTTTAAATTATCCAAATCGGACCATTACGTACAAAGTTATGTATGACTAAATTACTAGTTAAGTTCAATGAGTGACCGCCGCGGGCGCGTGTGACGTCACTGGGTTGCTCGCCGCCGCCCGTTAACCGTAGGCCGATATCAATTTTTTGTGATTTACTCCGAAACTATAAGTTTGGGACCCATCATAAAAAATTAAAAAAAAATCCATTCGATGGGTCTCTCAAAACTGAGTCTATTTGGTTGTGTCATTTTTTTCCCAAACTTATAGTTTCGGAGTTTATCACTAAAATCTGATATCTGCCTACGGTTTAAGGGCGGCGAGCGACCTAGTGACGTCACACGCGCCCGCGGCGGTCACTCAGTGAACCTCGCTAGTAATTTGGTCATACCTTCGTCAATTTTTGTCGTAGAACAATAATTTTTGCACGGTGTGTTATGGATTTCTTAGTTCTACAAATCTGCATTCTCAACTAAAAACGTTACGGATCTTCATTTGGTCTATTAGATAAACAAACGGGTTTTCTTTATCAACTACTTGCGTACAAAGTTACAGGTCATGTTAACTTCAATAAATAAATAAATAATGCTGGACAATCCACACAGCATCTTCTAGCCCCGGGGCTAGTGTTGACCCAACCTAACTTTACCGGCGAGGCGCTCTCTGCGTCCGCTATAAGTTAGGTATTGCTGTCATGGCCATCTGCGATCAACAGCATAATTATATTAATTATCCTTTCGAAAATAAGAAATCAACATTTGTTGTAAAATATCTTAGATTCAAGAATCGAGTTTAGTTAGGCGGTTTGTCTGGCTGTCTCATATGATTAATAATTGAAAGTTTTACCTGCTTCGCATGGTGCCCATGGTCGAAGTGTCAGACCTTTGGATGGTCAGGTATGGGCGGCACAGGCCGGTTGAGGGGTGTCCTGAAATTAATTTAGAACAATTTAGTGCTAGGCATTTCAATCAGCTTCAATACTTTAATGTATGATGTTGATTGTTAAATCGATGTTAAGAAAATTACTAACGTCAAAGTCAGTTGATTTCCCGCTAAAAACCAATAAGCATGTTCTTGGATTTGCAAATCAGTTTTTATTATATCTGAAGTCCCGAGGAGCTCTAGATCTATTACGAATACCATACCATATCAACATCTACATTGACTGCTGAACATAGGCATAACTCTGTTTCATGATTTGTTTATTTTCTTTATTATTTTATTTTACTGTATTTCTTTATGTAAAATTATCCATCACGGCGCGGTATGTGAGCTCTGTAACGCTTGCCATTTCTCTTCGGATATTTTCTTTCAGGCCATCAATTGACCGCGGGTTGTTTTTGTACACTTTACTCTTAAGATAACCCCATAAGAAAAAGTCCATTGGGGTTAGATCCGGACTACGTGGTGGCCAGGGCATATGTTCTCTTCGAGAGATCACTTTATTAGGGAAAAGTTGACAGACAACGGGCATAGCGGTGTATGGGCAGTTGCTCTATCCTGTTGAAACCAGGTCCGCGTAGTAAAGCCTGGAAAATTCTGCATGTCTGGTGTAAAAAAGTCCTCGATCATTGCCACATACCCATAACTGGAACACTTACGAATGGACTGGGTAGGATTTTCATGAATTGACTGTTTCACTGCGTCGATGTTTTGTTCCATCTGTGATGTCTTTGGTCAACCTGACCGTTGTTTATCCAATGTCGAACCAGTCTCCTCAAACTTAGCAACCCAGTTCTTAATCGTTTGAACACTTGGAGTATCGGTAAAGTTACGTAAATTGTGATGTTCTCTAAATTTACGCCGCGCGATGGTAGCCGAATTATCGTTTCGATAAAACTCACGCACACAAAAAGCACGGTTCACACCGTCGAAACGCTCCATGGCGACTGAATTGCCAGAAACCGTCTGTACACCCCCGGACCGCGCGCGCCACTCCCGCGCGCCCTTTGTATTTTATTCGAAATTTACATTTCAAGGGACTTATGGGCCACCCTGTATTAGTCCACTTCTGGGCATAGGCCTCCCCTAATGAGCGCCATAGCGCGCTGTCTTCAACTTGCCGCATCCAGCATCTGCCTGTAGTCTTTCGTAGGTCGGCATCGCTGGCTGGAGGGCGTCCTGCACTACGTTTGCTAAGTTGCGGTCACCAACCAAGAACACGTTTACCTGTTGTCAGTTCATCGCGAGACATGCTGGCTTACAGCCTCTTCAGCTTGCAAACTTTTGGAGCTATGTCGTTAACTTTCGTCAAGACTTGACAGAAATGAATTTATATACGTACCTACTCGCATTTTTGAATAAGTTTGCGATAAATATAGACTTAGAGAATCTGTATTGATCATGTCTGTTATCCACCTGGCGAAGGTATTCTGGAAGCTGCATCTGTTCTTCGTTTACTAATCGGTTTATTATTAATCTGAAATGTTCAATGTTACGATTAGCATGGCATACAATTTTGAATGTTATTGGAATAGCTATTTTTAAATCGACTACGAAACAAGGTTTACCGAGGAGGTTATATTTAAAGTCCGGTAACGCTGTCATGGCCATCTGCGGTCAACAGCATTTTAGTCCATTCGAAAAAAAAAAAAAGAGGAGGTTATATGTTCCGTGTCTGAATAATAAATAAATAAATAATACTGGACAATCCACACAGCATCATCTAGCCCCAAGCTAAGCAGAGCCTGTGTTATGAGTACTAGATGACTGATATACATAATTATAATACATAACATAAATAGATATTTTTTATTATTATATAGAAACGACCAGAACACCCGAAACAAATATTTGTAGATCATACAAATATTTGTCCCAAGGCGGGAATCGAACCCGCAACCTCCTGCGCCGCAGGCGGAACTTCACCCGCCGCACCACCGAGGTCGTCAAAATTAAATGTGAAATACCTAGCTCTTGATTTTATAAAAGTTTTTTTATTAGTATTTTAGCTTATACTTTGTATTGAAGGTATGCAGCACTTCTATGTTATTTTTAATAAATAAATAATAATATTATTTTTTTCTAGAGAGAAGTTTTTCTTTTGTTTTTTATTGTTTTTAAATTTTGCATCTGAGCTGTTGCTGCTTTTCCTAGGTATAATTATATTTCTTCAGAGTAATGATTTTTTTAAACCCTGGATTAAACCCACTAAATCCAAGAAACCCGTTGAACCCAGGCCTCAATCCCCTAAACCCAGTTAATCCGGGACTATACCCAGTGAATCCTGCTATGAACAGAAGCTATTACACCCCTCAGCCAGCAGAGGTGCTGCCGGAAGATCCGCCGAATGTCATAACCTCACCCACAGCCTATATTGGTCCACTGCTGGATGCAAGACTTCCCCTGATAAGCATGTTATTGGCTTTTATCTCATGCAGGGTAACGCTTATAATCCCCACACTGATATTGGCATACAGCAATGCTACCTACATTCTCAACTTGCTCTTTCTAGACTTTGTATTCTTTCCTCCATTTTAGTACTTTGAAATGATAAGAATCTTAATAAAATGTTAAGAACTTCAACTTCAAGAAATTTTTTTAACAGTTGTAATTTCAGATCCATAGACCTTATAGTCGGTGCAATCGGTCTGTTATCATTTATGGTATTTGTTATGTGTTTTTGCATTTGTTTAACCAGCTCAATATCTCATTATGGCCTCTTCCAATATTGAGTCTCATTATGGCCTCTTCCAGTTCGTGGTATTATTTATCTTTTTTTCTTTCTATTGAGCTAGAATTCATATAGGGGTTTTCTTTTAAGGTGTTGTTCCATTCTTTGCTGGGATGTTTGTTGTTGTTGCTATTTATTTTTCTAGGTGACAAAATTTACACCAGTGAACGGAAATGAGTAACACTATTCCTTTCGAATTTAGAATCACATAATCAATTTATATTTTTAATCATGTCATGAATCATGAAAAATCGAAACATGCAAACGCAGCGCGCGTCTGCATGTTTCCCTCGATTTTTATAAACCTCAAGCATCAACATAATTTCTATCATTTTTCTCGTTTGATTGCGATTTGATGAAGGATATATTTGGATGGTTTGTATGTCTTTTTTTCATTTTAGAGGTTACGTTAGCTAAAAGTTTGGTTAATTGGATTACACTTACTATGTGACTTACTAGCAAATAGCAAATTTATCGATGATAGCAAAGATGTAAATGGTTGGAGGCTACAATCGGTGCGAATTTGTGGAGTTTTTGTTTGTTATTCCACGTTGGGTCAATTTTTCACTTTCTGTTTTCACGCCTCAGTGTACTCTTTCTCCGAAAAAACACTTGACCACGCGTATTTCAGTGTTTATAATTGTATTCAATATGACGTTTTTTTCACTGAATTTCCATTTCCAATATTCTCAATAAACTACTCAACTCAATTCAATACAATACAATACCGAGGCGGAAGGAAACCATTTTGTTGTTTGTTATTTTACAGTGTTGCCGGCAGTCAACATGAAAAAAAAAAGCTCCGACCAACTGCAGCCATAATATGGCTGCAGTTGGTCGGAGTCCGAAATATATTATATTTCGGACTCCGAAATATAACAAAAAGATCCGTTTCGCAAATTTTGTGTTACTCGTTGTATCGGGGATATTAAGTCTTCCTTATGAATTGTACTTTATGTTGTTTCGTCTTGATGAACAGTAAACTTCACATATTTTTACAATACATTTTTAAATATCGATAGGTTTCTGAAAATAGAAAAACAAGTTAGTAGTAAAGGTTGAAAGACTGAGGTAAAAAAATGTCCCACACTCAATTACATTCATTTCATGTAGAGCAGACGAAGCGCACAACTCGGTAGGTAGCCACGCGAGTAAAGGAAAACGTCTTCAGTCAGTTCCTTGCTAATAGGTAGGTACTCGTAAATTCAAACTTCAAACATTTTAAAAGTTAATTTGCATATAGTCACAAAGTCCACCATTCCATTCAACCACGAAATAATAATAATAAATAATAATAATAAATAATGCTGGACAATTCACACAGCATTATCTAGCCCCAAGCTAAGCAGAGCTTGTAATATGGGTACTAGATAACTGATATACTTAATACAATACAATACATGGATAGATATTTTTTATTATACATAGAAATTTCAACAAATTTTCAGCAAATTTTCTACTTTAAGGTCGTAGTTCACGTATCAACTCGGAAAAGGCTCGTCACCGTTTCAACTCGGGCCGTTCAGTATTAGCTAAATGAAACTCCCTACTGCAACGCACACTAATCGGAAAAGTAACGTAATTGCCTCGCCTCGGGAAAAGCTCACGAACCGCGGTGCGCTGCGAGGTCGACTTGACGTTCCCGCGCTTACGGTTCTCCGTACCCTAGCTTACGGCTCTTCGTCCAAAGATCCGCAATGAGTCATAGTCCGCAAAAGATCCGCAGAGGCAGAAAAAAGTATGAAACGGACCAAAAAGGTCCGCACCAGCAACGCTGTTATGTTGAACTTGTATTCCATGGAAGGGAGGGCAATTCTGGCAATATACATAATCTACTCGTTACTTATGGCAAGAACTGTTAAAATATCGAGTGATTGTTTCTAGCAAACATGCATGCGCCTTCTCAAAATCTGCAATGCGATATCTATCGAAGGCTTTTCTTCGATAAGTTGCTCTGTAGTTCACGTGTTTGTTCACGTGTTTGACATACCTGTATAACTTTTTTATTCAATTATTTTAATTTTCAATTTTAAATTGATAATTACCTATTACAATTTGGTTGAGTGAATTTTATGTTGTATATTTTGCTTATATTATTTCATCTAACTTATTTATTAAAAAATTGTATTTTACTCACGAGTAAAATAATTCATTGTAATTTACATACGAGTATGTAAATTACAATGAATTATTGATAAAAAATTGACATGAACCTAATTATTGTTACGAAATAAAGAACTTGAACTTAACGTAAGTCGCACAAGAATGCAGTTTTTAGCAGCACTCAATATGATTGAAATATTTATCATCTGGGATTTTATCACGCGTATCACTCGATAAAAATATACATATACAAAAATATACATGTATATCGTGATACAGAGATCAGGAAAGGAATCAGAATTGGCCAGTCTGACGAACGGCGGCCATGTTTTGAAAACAAAAGTTTTCCATGATCTATGGTTTAATTTATACAAAGAAGAACATGGGCTAAGCCTAGGTAAATGGCATAGTTCTTGGCCACATCAGGAAATTGACTCACTTAAATTCGCACAGAAGCGCTTTCGAAATGCCCTTATTTTGTTCATTGACTTAGTATAATTACCTAATGGTAACAAATGAATAATACATTAAAAAATTAAAACGCAATTCATTGTAAATATTGAATAAAATAAAGATCAAATATAGCATGTATTAAATCATCTTATGGGCCTACTAGTGAGTCTACACGGGCTTCTGTTAACATTTCTGAAGCGCTACAGTAGCGCTTCAGAAATGTTAACAGAAGCCCGTGTAGACTCTTTCAATGCCATCAAAGAAAGAGAATAGCGTCATTCATGTCAAGAGTTGACATGTGTAAAAACGATATTATTGTAGTGATACGAAAGCTAAAAAAAATAAGCCTGTCTGACCGTCTGTTGTTATCGGACACTTACAGACGGTGGGTGAATATTGCCACCTGACGTACTGAGTACGGAACCTAGTACCTTAAATTTTATATTTTTAATTTTTATTATATTTTGCTTTTTAAATAATGGATCTTGTGTCTGCAATAAAGAATTATTATTATTATTATTATAATCAAATAAATAGTTCTATCTAGTACCTAACTCGCAAAAAGTCAGTTGATTCCATGAGGCGCGGTCGCCTTTGCGGGGGGGTTCACACTTGGTCAGGGCCGTAGCATATGTCCCAATTCGTCCCCATTTGGGGGGTTATGTTAACAAACTCCACAGCAAATTCATTTTCCACAAGAACAAGTTGCTATTAGTAACACATCACAGTTTCATTTGAATTTATAAAAATGTATAGATGTATGGACCACGGAATTAAGAAAGTAAGGGGAAATGGTAGGTGGGCGTAGCACGCGTGCCACAAGTACACGTTGTTACGCTTACTCGACCCCAATCGGGTTCTAACATCGCGTGGAGTTGCTAGTCTGGCCATCAATTCATTTTTTCCGTAGTTATGCCGTATTGTTCTATTTTAGAGTGTAAAAATGATAGTAGGAGGAAAAATCTTCAGAATGGAGGTGTTTCGTACCATCGGTAAGTGCGATTTTTGTTGTTTTGTAATAAAAAATGGTTGCCTGTAAAGTCGGTATACGGGCGAAAGTTTTACGTGACAACGACTTTGAGTGGTAAAAATCTCTGTCTCTCTCGCTCTTAGGCGGTCTAACTGTGCTCGAGTGGAAGGGACGCGTGCCTTTCACTTTTTATGTCTGTCTCTCTCGCTCTTAGGCGGGCTAACCATGCCCGAGTGGAAGGGACGCAAGCCTCTCACTCGCTCTCATTGTGAGCGCATAACGTGAGCGGAGCGTAACGCAGTTTCTTGAAGTGTCACCCGGCAAACCAATTTATAAGACGTTGTCACGTCAAAATCTTATTTTATGTACAGGAGTAGCTCTTCGTACCTGCTTTGAATAGAAGCAATCCACTCTTTTTTACATTATACCTGAGTCCATGGGCCGCTGCGTATGTCTCACAAAGAGTTCGTAACCGTCTCAGGACACAATATGCAGGTATTGACAGAAATTGTCAGAATTTGCTTCATTTGGAGTGACTCGTGACCCTGAATCCGTGGGATGCCGAGGTTTTCATAAATTTTATCGGAGCCTATGGTCGAAGCAGACTTGATGTCTCAATTTTATTCGGCATGAATTCTGAGATGTCTTAGTTATCAACAGGTTCAGTACCAGATCTGGTCACCGACGCTTGAAGCTTGAACAAAACCGTACGATGATGTCCAAAGTTTGACCTTATCGATTCCAAATAATGGTGGGCACCGAGAATTTCCAGAAGCTGTTTGAAGATTGGTTTTTGCCTTGAAAGACCGAAGACGCTGATGAACTCACAAGACCCTACACAATCTGGACAAAACGCTGAGAAACAAAGGTATTAATAGCTGCCAAAAGCAGTGCACTGGCACTCGGAAGAGACTCTTGGGCCAGTGACAAAAAGACGAGAAACCACCCAAGCGACTTCGTCAGAGGTCAGACCTTAAAAAGCGAATGCGAAGATGGTACGACGCCTTCGGAGCTCCAACACACGCTTTAAAAAAGGCAATAGAGCGAAACCGTGGGTCGAAAGTATTCACGCATCTTGGTTAGGAACCTGATGAATCTTAAAACGCACGATGGGAGAACCGAGATCAATGCTGAACAAAAGACTTCTATGACCGTTTATATGCTGCCAATGCTCCTTGTCCTTAACTCAACGTGACGATCGTGATTCTAGAACCACCCTGAAACGCCACTATACCGACTTACTGCCAGTTACCAGTACCTGTCTATGATACAAGCTCTGCTTACCTTGCGGTTAAATGATGCTGTATGGATGGATTGGCCAGCATTATTTATTATTATTTTTATCGCTCACGACAAAATCGATTGACTGTTAAGAAGGCTTATTATAACAATAAAGCCACCGGTGAGGACTGAAATACTTCAGAATTTCTAAAGGCCCTCGTTGTACAGGAGGTACAGATCTCCATAAATTCCGTCTTTCATTGCTGGAAAACTACAAAGGCACGCTTCGGGAGCTTGGTGGTTCTGTTATTTAAGGAAGATACGATAACACCTTCTTCAAAAATTAAAGACCCATCTAACTTCTTAGCCAGGTTCTCAATATAATTTTTTTTTCGAAGTTAATTTATTCTTCTCCGTTACAAAAGTGTCCAATTTTTAAGAAATACATATATCTTATCTAATGCGAATTGACCGAAAAGGAAAACTAGTTTTAACGTCCGGCCACCTCATTTATACGAACCAATTTAATCTGGCCGAAAACGAAACCACAATTCTAAGCATGATGCCATTTTCGGCCGCACATAAACCGATGACAAAATTTCGTATGAATAACAGTAAAATGGGGGCCGAAAAAGGAAATTTAGATTCCTTCGGTCGACATTAGTCAACACGATGCAAATATCGTCGGCTTATTGCAAGAAGTCATTAACCGACAAATCCAAAAGTTTGGCAAATGCAGTTTAAAGTTTTTATAACTTTAAGAGTCTATATCATCAAAACTACGACAGTTATCAATATAATTTAAACGCCAATATATAGAGATATGTAATTATTTTATAATTAACTGAAATCAGTGCAAATTCAACCACTGCATTTTTTTTAAAAGCTAAAAATGCAAAGATAATGACTTCTTGCGATAAAAAGTTTTGACTAAACTGGAGTTAAGTATTTCTGCAACGAAGTTATTAGTGGCCTCTTTCGAGTATTAAAAGACAAAATAATCATAAAATAACATATTTTATCACTAAAAGCTAAAAAAATTACCTTGTTTGTCGAAAACACTTAACAAAATAACTAAAATTAGTAATAATGGCACATGAATCAGTCAAAAACACGTTCTAAGCTTTTAGAAAATAATTCTGCTAGCCAGCAAAGAGTTATAAACACATAAATAGGTTGGAAACGATTAAGTAAACTATTATTTAGATTAGAAAATATTTAGTAACAGACTTTGAGCTTTACCTGAAAACCTTCTTATCCTATCTACCCTCCTCATAACGCTCGACCTGGCCGTAGACCCGGTCCCAGGGCGTGAGGACTCGTACGCCAAGGCACTCGAGTCCGTGGACGTCGGACCTCTCCAGACGCCAGCAGAAGTGGAATCCGAGGCCTCAGCGCTGATGGCGCGCATCATCGAGGCTAAGGCGGCCGCTTCCATACCCATCACCAGGCGCCAAGGCCAGTGCAACGACCTCCCCCAACACCTTAAGAGGGTAATAGAGAGGAAACGCGAACTCCAGCGCGAGTGGGCGCGCTCTCGCTGCCCGCGACTGAAGACGCGACCCAACCCGATATCTTCCGAGCTCTCGGCCGCAGTACAGGTTTGGCGTGAGATCTGGGACCGAATCATCGACCGGGCCTCCGAACAGGACAGTAACCAGTACGCGCTGAATAGGGCGCTCACGCGGCAGCCGGCAACAACTTACCCGCTGCTGGACCGAGATGGGGTCCGGCGCTTTTGACGGGCCACTTCCCGGAATCCTGGAAGACCGGACGGGTCATCGTGCTACCCAAGCCCGGCAAGGATCACCGCCTCCCGGCCAACTACCGCCCCATTACTCTACTACTAATAGTGGGCAAGCTCCTGAAACGCCTGCTCCTGGGGCGCCTGGCTCCAACTATCGAGCCGCGCCCGAAGCAATTCGGCTTCAGGAGTGGCCACTCTACTACGCTGCAGCTCACCAGGGTGCTATACCACCTTGCAGTCGAGCACAACGCCAGGCGCTGCACCGTCCGGGTCTTTCTGGACGTAAAAAAGGCCTTCGACCGTATTGGGCACCCCGGCGTTTTGTACAAGCTCCTGCAAACCCCAACTCCACCAGCTCTCATCAGGATTGTGGCATCCTTCCTCGACAACCGGCGGTTCTTCGTCGCAGTTGAAGGTGCCACATCCTCCACTCGATCCATCTCTGCTGGTGTACCGCAGGGTAGCAGCCTGTCGCCAGCGTTATACGCGTTCTATACCGACGACATCCCCACCCTGGAGGGCCACCTACGCCCCGGGGAGAGGGATGTGTCGCTAGCGCTGTTCGCGGACGACAGCGCCTTTTTTGCGTCTTCCACCAGCCCCACCATCGCAGCTCGCAGGATGCAGCGGCTGCTGAACATCCTGCCGCCCTGGCTGGACAAATGGCGCATGGCCGTCAATGTGTGAAAGACGGCTGCGCTGTTTGTTTCCCGCCGCATCGGCCACTCACCGCAGCTGACACTTCGGGGCCAGAACGTGGCATGGAGCCCGCACATCCGGTACCTCGGCTTCGGGATCGACAGGTCGTTGAGGATGCAGCCGAAGGTTGACAGCGCACTACAACAAGCGCGCGTCGCCCGACCGTTCTCCGACCCGTCCTGGGATCTCGCCTGCCTCTGAGGACCAAAGTGTGGGTCTACAAAGGCTAAGTCCGATCCCGACTCACATATGCAGCGCCGGCCTGGTACTCACTCGTCTCCCAGACGAATAGGGACCGGCTCCAGGGGCTGCAAAACGTGGCTCTGATGATCTGCACTGGCGCGAGCCAAGACGTCAGGAACGATGTCATCGCCCGCGACCCGCAGATCCAATCCATAGACGAGTTTGTCGTACAGTACAGTCGTCGGATGTACGACCGCGCCGACAACGGCCACCAAGCCAAATAGCGCCTCACCAACCCCGGCCCCCAGATGATGACCGCCCGTGGAGGCCCCTTCCCTGGGACCTCACCCCCGCGGAACCCCCCGGATAGACCGTGGGTTAATTTAAAAAAAATTAACTTTGGGTAAAAAAAAATTAAAATAAGAAAAAACATGCAAATAATTGTTAATAAAAAAATAAAATGATGAACAAGCTAAATAAAAGCATTTTTTAGCGAAACCCAAGGACCGAGGAGTCGTCACCCCTCGAGTTGATGCCGGGGTAAAGAGGCCAAGCCTCGATGCCCCGCTCTGTGCCCCCACAAGGGCCGGAAAGAACGAACTACTACGCGGCGCGGCAGAGGCTAGAGCGGCCCCGAACAAAATACGCCTCTGCCCCGCTTCCGCGACTCCGGTCACACGGCACGCGGTCTCATAGGTAGCATAGCAACACGTAAATGTATGTGTGCAAAAGTCATTTTGTAAGGCATTTACCTGTTATTTTTACATTAATTATGTTTCGAAAAAAGTAATTAAGTGTAAAAAATGAATTCTATAAAAAATAAAAAACTCAGTGTAGGCGTTACTCGTTTTGATAGAAGTCATTTAAAACCGTTAGTATTTTTTTTTCCAAAAAATACGATACGACAAAACTGGTTAAGGTGCAAATAATGAATTAAAGCAAAACTTATTCAAACGTTTGTGAACGTAAAAGCATTTTCAAAATGTTGTTAAGTGACATAAATTAGTTACGTATGAAAATAAAAATGGCAATTGTGTTTTTTTTCTTTTGTTAAAATTTATTAATGTAAGATAATGAATTTTATGAAACCAGATATACCAAAAATGCAGTTATTGACTTTATAACCAAGCCATAACTTCTAAGTTTGAAGAGCTACAAATTTGTGAGTTTTACCAAAATGTAGAGCTCATCGAGACGAACTCAATGGTATATCTAACGCAGTTAGTGACTTCTTGCGACTAATGACTTCTTGCAATAAGCCGACGATATACTCTAATAACATTCTGATAAGTAACAGAATGAGACAACAGTATTCTGCGTCCATTCGTACTCTCTTTCGGCCCCCCCGGCCGACATGTAAATTTTATGTGAGTTTCAAGTTCCATTATCCGGCCACCCCAATTTTTAAGTAATTCAATACAAAAACATAAATATTCGTATCTTAATACGTAAAATAGGTATTCCCATAGTGGAAAAACAACACATGACAATGGGTACATCGATAAAACTTGACATACTTGTCTTCCACTGAAACACGCGCCACTATTTTTTTTGTTAAAAATCCGACAAGCTGACAGTTCCGTCGCAGGCGCAAAACTTAACATTTTTTTTTAAATTACACGGTGTGTTTACACGCTCGACAATGTTATTAGATAAGAGTGTAACTATTTGAATAGGCATTGAACTTGATTTCGTTTAGAAATTGTAATCAACCCTTAATACCCCAACCCCAAATAAATTTAATAAGTGCCCACACCGCAATGGCCGATAACAGGGGCTGGTCGGCCAACGGGTGCACCTACCCTAGTACATTATAAAAACACATGTGTGTAGTTGTGCTTTTTATCTTCGTACCTTAACTCAAAAAGGATATTAAATTGGAGGTAGGAATGGTTTTTTCTAAAAAGTTAATTTAATTTTAATAATATCTATAAATTATTTTACAGTAGAAATTCTATATCAATACTACATACCTACGATAAAAAATTCAGCTTCGTAACCCATTTGCATTTTCAAGCAATTGCCCATGGCGCAAAGTTTTTTAAATTTTTCTCGAAACTTAGGTTACAGCAGTTATGCTTTTTCTCCTACAGAGGGCAGTTTTCCAGTTGTGAAATTCACTTGAAAACTATTTTACGCTCGCGGCTTCGCACGCGTTGTTTCTATGGAAACGTTTAAAGATGATATCTATCCCATGGGAACTGATTTATGGGAAAAGTAGCCTATGTTTGATTCCAGGATTTCCAGGTTTAGAATTATCTGTGTGCAAAATGTTAGCCCGATCCGTTCAGTAGTTTTGGCGTAAAGAAGTTACAAACATCAGCACACAACACAGCAAACACAGCCATTTGTACGATTTAAATCGTATATGTACGACTTTTTGCAAGATTTTTGCGAGTACGATCGTAACATCGAAATCGTACAGAAAAGGTAATTTTTCTAATAGCAACAATTCTGTATCAAACTCATTCGTCTGAACCGTAGAAAGCCTAATATTTAATCTGAGGTCTGAACCGTGGAAGCCTCGTAGAAGCAAAATTATAATCTATGGTCTGAACATAATAAACAGTAAAAGCACTGACAGCTCAGATTAATTAAAGGTAGATCTTTAGCGATCGTGCCGAAGAGCAAGACAAAGTGGTGGGGGAAAGTGTTGCCATGCAATTTTCTTACCCCGATTTTAGGTTCCTTATTTCATGTCTTAGTTGGTAGATCGGATTAGCGATTTTCCAGTTAACAAATTTAAAAAATTAAATTATCTGAGCGTCTGGTCGAAGCGAAGCGTGACCCGAGAGCTGGTGAGTATCAGGCACAGCGCATCAGCATTGCCATACAGCGTGGCAATGCAGCCAGCGTCTTGGGGCTTCCGACTGGTATTGATATTGATCAGTTGAGCTACCTGCAATAGTCTGAAGATAGCTCAATTGTTTCAATTGTAAATACTTGTATAATTTTCTATTTTGTGAATAAAGGCTATTGCTAGGTCATTATAGTTATACAAGTAAGTATCACAATGTGAACCCTGTTTGGCGTTACAAGTGGAAGGCAGACCGAGGTTGTTTTTGGTAGGTAAATATAATTATGAAGTACTAAGGTGAGTAGTACAGATAGAGAAACAAGTGTTTTTGTTTTAAAATAATCAATATTTATTACAATAATTAACGTTTATAAATTTTACAGTTTTAATCAGTCTTCAAAATTTCGTTTTATTATTACTTAATCATAAAATCACAGTTTAATTATAAATGTCTTAGTTATATTAAAAATACAATAACATTTACACAAAATTAATAACACTTTCAAAAAAAATTGTTACTTACGAACGTAACATCGTATATTTGCTAAAAAATATTAATGTTGCTATCTAAAATGTACTTAACTTTCATTGTACTTGCATATAGGTACTTATACCTAGTTAGTCACAGCATTTTTTTAAATTAAAAAATACACACGCATTTACACAGAAGCATTTAAAATATCGCAGAATCATTATAAAAATCACAGAATCATTTTAAAATTAGCATACCAATTTCTACAAGAACCTACTTAAGATTTTTTTCTTATTTATATGGGACAGTTAGATTAGATTTGGACAGTTGAATTAGATTAAGTACAAAAATCACATGATCATTTAAAATATCACAGAATCATTACAAAAATTTTTATTACGAAGATTTTTTAGGTTCCCAATCTTTGCTACCCGTTGCTTTGATCCAATGCAACCGTAATTCTTTATCTTCGGGAAATCTGTAACAAATAAAAACACTAATATTATAAATGCGAAAGTGTGGATGAATGGATGGATGTTTGTTATAGTTGTTCTATCTCACGAAGTCCGATGGGCTATGTGTGTCATAGTGAATGAATGTACACATTGTTTTAGTGTGCGTAAGCTCAGAAGAGAAGCATAAAGTGTCGCCTGAGACGCGGTCCAGGTCACTAGTGCTCATTGTATTCACGTCAGATTTTGGTAGCGAGTACCGTCAGCATGACAACTAAGCGCAAAGTTGTTCGTAGTGAGGTAAGTTAACGGACTTCGTGAGATAGAACAACTTACATATACCTCTTCACGCCAAAACTACTGAACGGATCGGGCTGAAATTTTTTATGCAGGTAATTCTAATCCTGGAATCTAACATAGGCTTTTTATCCCACAAATCAGTTGCTATGGGATAGAAATAGCCTTTAAACGTTTCCATAGAAAAAACGCGTGCGAAGCCGCGGGCATAAACTAGTTTATAGATAATGTAGCTCGCTATGTAGGTACCTATTAAAAAATGTTTCAATGCGCCATTTAGGGAATTTTAATATCGGATGCAGGCAACCCTAAATTTTCACAATTATAAGTTAGATGAACTAAAAATAGCATAAAACATAATGTTTGAGTCTTGTGTGTATGTAAATCTATGAAACTGTTAATTTGGAACCTTTTTATAGTTAAAAGAACTTGTACTTACGAGTGGAATGATAAATTCGGCACTTTTCCTTCACAATCACTTCTACATTCAAAAACACTGCACCGCACCATTTTTGTGTTTCATTTTATTGTTTTTAGGTGCGGGAATGTCCACACGAACACTTTGTTCACATTTAAACATAAAAAACAAAAGCAGATGGAGGTGCTAAACAATGCAAAAACCGGCACGCTGGATGAGATCTTAGGCTTTAGGCATAAAGCTTGGTTCACATTGCTGTGTCGGGGTGTGTCGTGGCGCGCCAGAGCGCAATCGGTAACGTTCATTACCTATGACTAGATTCACATTAGTAGTTTGTGTTGGGGCGCCCCAACACAAACTACTAATGTGAATGGGTATACAGGTAATGAACGTAACCGATTGCGTTCTGGCGCGCCACGACACACCCCGACACAGCAATGTGAACCTAGCTTAAGTCGTTCTCTCTTTAGTGTGAATGCGATGGCAACTGCGCGAGTTCTATAGGTTTCTCTTTCTACGGTAGAAAGCCTAATATTTATTCTGAGGTCTGAACCGTCGAAGCCTCGTAGAAGCAAAATTATAATCTATGGTCTGAACATAATAAACAATAAAAGCACTGACAGAGTTGTGGCAGCACACACAGCAAGCCATTAAATAAGAAGTTGAAGTTGAATTCCCGGCCAGTGTTTCCAGTTAAAAAATTTAAATTGCCCCAAGTTATTTGGAAATTAACTCTAAAATTCCCTACATGATTTATAAATTCATTAATTTAGGGAGCATATTATATGATAAAAAGAAACAAATCTTTTTTGCATATTTTAAAAGGTACGAAAATTGATTGATTCGTCTTATTAATTAAACAGACTTGTATTGCGCTTTAAAATTATAATAATTGACATGTTTTCCACATTTCTATTGCATACCTTATAATTATTTGTACCATTTTCTAACACGATTTGCATATTGTTTATGAATAAATGATTATTTGATTTGAATTGCAAGAGTCAGATCTGATCTAGAGAATCCCGTATTAGATGTGTAGGTAGAGCAATAAGCATATAGGATAGATAGGGTTATAACATCATGTTATTCTTTCCTTAAAATTCCCTAAATAGCAATAAAAAGTCGTACATGAAGTATGTAGTTTCGCCCTAAAAATGGGCGAAATCATTATTGTTGGTACGACGTTTAATTTCAAATTTTCCTTTGACATACTACTTTTTTTATGCTGTGGTACGATCGCAGCATATTTTCACCTGGCAGCCCTGTACCTACTTATCTGTCTGTGGGTGGTTTGTGGCGTGCGTGGCGTCCCGGTCCCTCCCGTCCGCTCCGTCCGAGTCCGCCCCAGTGTTGCCGTTCTAGCGACTTTTTCGCTAGAACTAGGTGATTTTGTGGGTGTTCAGCGAGCAAAATTCTAAATTTAGCGAGAAAAAAGTTTTTGGCGACTTCTAACGACTTTTAGGCGCGTCAATACGACGCTAGAAGGGCAACCGTCTTTTTTCAAAACTAAGGATACTGAATTTATAAACATAATGAATCAAATTAATTATATTAATATTTCTTTCTTTCTATATATTTATAGAAGCAGGGCACTCGGGATTTCCAAAATTACGAGCATGCTGTGCAAAGTTCGTTCTGTTTATCTCGCTCACTGCTATCAAGAATGAATGAAACCGAGAATTACTTACAAAGGTATTGGACAGTTTCGAAGGAGTTCATTCATTTTATCGTCAGTTTCAATTCGAAATTCAAAAAATTGTAGGTAGAACAAAGTTTATCGTCGGTAGTTTATATTGGCACCCTGTATTTCCTTTTTCATTTTGCCTTTTTCACTGATCATGAGTGTACGAACAGAAACTGAGAGTGACGGGCGGCCGCTTTTTTAGTTCAATCGGGATCTTAAGCTGCTGATGACCCAATTGTTGATTACAACAAAAATGTGTGAATCAATTATTCACTTCTTGCATTTGGTCGGTGTGGCTCCCTATTTACGAAATAGAAAAGTCAATAACGTTTTTTTACAATTTCTAGACGTATATTCTATTCATAGAAAAAGTAGATTGGGGTACATCACCATCTAGCAATAAATAAGGTTAGACATCTTGATATCGTGGTAGGTAACACATGTCATGGGACCAACGGTATACAACCGATTGCCTTAAATTATCAAGGAGGCTCCTAGTCTCAACACATTCAAATCCAAACTTAAGCGCTGGGTTGTCAAACAGACATTCTACACCTTCAATGAGCTCACAAGCCTGAAAGTAACAAACTAAGTCGGTACCTAGGTACTTACAAATGTATAACCTACCTGTGATTTATTTGAATAAGTTCAATTATCTTTACTTTATATATTTTTTATATAAGTAATTTAAGATGATGTGTAATTAATTATACTACTATTTTTTTGACCTGTAATGTAATTATTCCATTATAAAATAAATGAACTGAACTGAACATCACACATGGATCACAGCATCATCTAGCCCGAAGCTAAGCAGAGCTTGTGTTATGGCCCATAAGTTAACCCCAAGTACGCATAAGTTATGGGTACCTACTAAATAAAATAAATAAATAAATAATGCTGGACAATTCACACAGCATTATCTAGCCCCAAGGTAAGCAGAGCTTGTGTTATGGGTACCAGATGGATGACTGATATACTTAATAGGTACATTATACTACATAGATATATTTTTAGGTCCCGTACCTCAAAACGAAAAAAGGAACCCTTATAGGATCACTTTGTTGTCCGTCTGTCTGTCTGTCTATCTGTCCATCTGTCAACCCTCTTTCCTCAGAAACGCGTGGACGTATCGAGTTGAAATGAACGTCAAATACTCAAGTCCGTAACCTTTTGAAGCCGCGATATAAATAAAACTTCTAAGTCAACGCACTCAAATGTTACAGGCGTTTAAGTCCGAATATTTAGAAATTTCCAAGGGAATCACATGCACATAAACCTATAGGGTACTTCCCGTAGACCTAGAATCATGAAATTTGGTGAGCAGCAAGGTCTTATTGCATAAGTAAAGGGGAAAATCTGAAAAATAGAAATTTGTAGTTTATTTACTAAAAATATTACTTTCGAGCATTAAAAGTAATTTTTTTAGTGAATAATTTGGACCAAAACCTATAGGGTACTTCCCGTTGACGTAGAATCATAAAATTTGGCAAGAAACAAGGTCTTACAAGTAAACGGAACCCTTAGTGCGCGAGTCCGACTCGCAATTGACGTTTTATTTAGTATACATATCGAATTCGCAACCTCCTGCGTCACGCAGGAGGTTACGAAGGTGCGTCGCTAGCGGACCTTTGCCCGCTGCGCCACAGAGGTCGTCAAAGAGTAGGAATAGAACAAACAACTATGGAAGAATAGAACCACAACTACTACCTAAAGCATTTCGGTTTGAGCGTTACTGAGGTCACAATAGATGAGGTAGGTTAGCGACTTCTTGCGGATTTTTATGGAACGATTTTTTCCATATCTAGAGGAATTTCTAATACTAGCTAGGGACTTCTAATTTAGTTGAATGGCAACACTGGTCCACCCGCAGCCAGCCAGCCGCCGCTGCCGCGCACAGATCTTCTAATTTGTTTAACCATATAGCATAGCTGTGGTAGTGAAATTCAGTGAAAACTGAGAATAACTCATAATAATATTCAATATTATTCTAAAAACTAAAATACGCGTGTTCAAGTATTTTCTCGGAGGAACATCATTCAAAAGTTGTGAAAACAGCAAGTGCATGTATCCAACGTGAAAAATCAAACATGTTTGCCAGAAAGTCGCACCTCTACCAACCAACGTTATCCAACGATTGACATCTTTGCTATCATCGCTATTTACGCTATTTGCTACAAACAAATAATCCATGTGTGAGTGTTTTCCAATTATCCAAAACATTTAGTTAATGTAACCTCTAAATTGAAAAAAAAGACGTTGACGATGATCCAAACCATTCAATTCTAGGATTCATCAAACACAATAAAACGAAAAATGGGAGAAAAATTATTTTCATGCAAATTCTTAGAAAAATGGAGGAAATTATGCAAACCCAGCGCTACGACGTGGATAGAATAAAAACAATAAGTTAATGCGAAAGGATTATGTCTACAGGTAGGTATTACTTAATTGTGTTCACTGGCATTAATTTATTCACCTATTTCTAAGTTATAAAAATAAATAGCAACAACAAAAAACATCACAAGAAAGAATGGAACAAAAACTAAAAGAAAAACCTTATATTTTTCGCAAAATTATCTGTAGATGAAAGAAACTATAAACAGTCTGTGCGGTGCTATATGCATGGAGATATTGATGGAATGGTTTCAACCATGACATGGCGCGCATCCCGCCGTCGCACCCCATTACCATAGTGTTGCAATAAGCTTTGAGGATAGGGTCCCTGCAGAGGTATTTTGATTCGTCGGAAAGGCCGTCGGATTCGGTATGGCCATTCCGATGAATTAAAATACCCCTGCTGGTTTAGTCATCTCTTTCTGCTAAGCATGGTGAATATGGCAATACCCTTTTGATTGGGAGAGGCCGTTCAGCGGTGGACATTTACAGGGTGACTGGGACTCAACCTGCCATAGCGAAATCGCAAATAAAGGAGGTCATTTGCTAATTATTGGACCTTACTTTCCCTTACTAAAGTTTTATAGTATTGGTGATATGTCAATTTTTATACTTTATTGAGATTTTTCCAAAATTTGACCTTCAAGCATTCGTAACTTTTTTTTTCTTTTCAATGCTTTATTTTTTTAATATTTCTTGGTAGTCATATACATTTGTAAATAAAATACGTCGGAACTTCCCTCAAACTAGGATCGAAAAATAAGATATTACGCTCAAAAAAAAAACTTACTCTAAAAAATAACTTCATAAAATGTACCTATCCTAAAATAATAAAAAAATCTACAGTGTTTGAATAATTTATTCTACCTTAAGTTAATTCTCTGGTTCGTCACCTTCCCAACGGTACTAAATTTGTATGCAAAAAGTGTGATTCGCTAGTCATCTGTAGGGTTTTCAGGTCAACCAGTCATTTTTAGTTAAAGTTCCAACGAAATGATTAAGGCGCATAGTAGGGTGGATAGTGGCGCCACTGCATATTTAATTTAATCATTGAGTTATACAAAGGAATTCTCAATAAATCGGACCGCTGGTAGACGATACCTATCACAAGCTTTTATTTAATGGATCTGTAATAGTTTTGTTTTGTGTTATTCAGTCAAAAACCTTGTTTGGAGAGCTTGGTGGCCACCAATAGGAACTAAACTCTTGAAACAAGTATCTGCCTACATAATACAGTACAAAACTATTAAAGATACTGTAATAGATCTAGGGCTCCTTGGGACTTCAGATACAATAAAAACTGATGTGCAAATCCATGAACATGTTTATTGGTTTTTAGCGGGAAATCAACTGACATTGACATTAGCTATTTTCTAGACATCTATATAACAATCAACATCATACATTACACCTCCCCTTTAACTTATTAAACTCCTATTAATTAACAATATAATATTCCTAATCAATTTGAATAATTATTTTTAATTTTAACTAACAACCAATTATATCCTCCCACTCTTCTGGTGGCGGTATTACCACATCGTCATTTTCATGATCATTTGTCAATTGCTCCTGTGTTTCATTATCATTTTCAGAGCTTGCCCGTGGGGGTCTGGTTCTCAGGAGCTGGTCCACATGGCGTCGGTGTTTGCTTCCATCTTCAGCTTCCACCTCATACACCGCTGGCTCCTTCCTGCATACTATTCTCCCCCTCAACCACTTCTTATCTGTATTGTAAAGCCGCATTAAAACATAATCACCTTCATTAAATGTTTTTTGTTTTCTTTGTGCACATTCTTCCTTCCTTTCCTCTCCCTCAATCTCCGCACTATTATCTGCGTCAGGGTGAATCTGTGTCAGAGCAGTTCTTAGCTTACGGCCATTTAACATCTCTGCTGGTGTTCTCCCTGTAGCTGTACTTGGAGCAGTTCGCATTTGAAATAGCATTTTATCTATTCGCTCTGCCCAAGGCATATTAGAAGGTTGTTTTTTAAGCTTTGCTTTGATTGTCTGAATGGTTCTCTCAGCTTGACCATTGGTGGCTGGATGGTAGGGTGCACCTGTTAAATGCTTGATTGAATTTCTTTTGACAAATTCTTGGAATTCATTAGATGTAAATGCCAGTCCATTGTCTGACACAATTATGTCTGGTAAGCCATTATCTGCAAAAGCTCTTCTCATTATTTCAATGACAGACTTCGTTGACATTGATGAAACCATCTCTACTATGGGCCATTTGCTATATGAATCCACAACAATTAAAAACGTCTTTCCCATAAATGGTCCCATAAAATCAATATGTACTCTAGACCATGGCTTTGATGATTTTGGCCAATCATGCTCAGTGATGGGTGGATTGTTGCGATTAACTTGGCAGATTTCACAACTGCTTACCATTTGTTCTATGTCTTCATTTAATGTGGGAAACCATAAGTACCCTCTAGCTAGCATCTTAGTTTGCACTATTCCACTATGTCCTTCATGCAATCGGCTTAGTACCTGAGCCTGTAATGTAGATGGAATCACCACTCTGTTGGACCACATCACACAATCTTTATTTAAAGACAAGGAATCCTTTCTTCTGTGGTAAGGTAGCAAGTCTTGATCTTCTACTTTCTCTGGCCAACCATGAAGTAGATAAAATTTTATCTTTTTTAGCACTCCATCTTCTCCTGTTGCCTTCGCAACCATCTTGGAGTTTAACATGCTCACATCCTGGAGTTCTTCAATGAGCATCATATCTTCCTCTGTCTGCACATGACTTGGTGTTGGCATCCTGCTCAAGTTGTCCGCATCACCCATTTCCTTCCCAGGTCGATATTTCAGGTCATATTTGTATGAGTTCATGATCATTGCCCATCTTAGCATTCTAGGTGACACTAGTTCTGGTATTGGCTTATTTCTCCCAAATATGCCCAGCAGAGGTTTGTGATCAGTATATATAACAAACCTTCGACCCAGTAAGTACTGTCTAAACTTCTTCAATCCAAACATAATTGCCAAGGCTTCTTTGTCAATCTGTGCATAACGACGTTCATGTGCTTGCAAAGTTCTTGATCCCATTATTACAGGTTTTTCAGAACCATCCTCCATCTTATGAGTCAAAACTGCACCCACTCCATAGTCACTGGCATCACAGATCATATGTAATTCTTTGTCCAAGCTATAGTGTGTCAGAGTCAAATCTGATGTTAATAACTGTTTTGCCTTATCGAAAGCCTGTTGTTGTTCCTCTTGCCATATCCACTTTGCATCTTTCTTTAAAAGCCGGTTTAAAGGTTCAAGAACAGAAGCTTTATCTTTTAAAAATCTTTCATAGAAATTATACAATCCCAAGAATGCCTTAAGGGTCGTTTTATTCTTTGGTGGTGGTTTCTGACCAATTTCCTCAACTTTTTCTTTTGATGGGTGTACTCCATCACCATCAATTTCATATCCTAAAAATGTGACCTTTTTTTCAGCAAATACGCATTTATTCTTATTTAATGCCAATCCCACTTCATTCAGTCTTTTCAAAACCTGTTCTACTCGATTGTTGTGTTCCTCTAAAGTAAAGCCGCTAACTGCTATATCATCAAGCAGGCAAGCAACTCCTTCCATACCTGCCAATAAAGACATCATCATTCGCTGAAATATAGCTGGAGCTGCATTTACCCCAAAAGCCAATCTATTCATTTTCATCAATCCCAATGGTGTATTGAGGGTCAAAAGTTCTGCTGTTTCCTCATCGACTTTCAGCTGGTTATATGCTTGCTTGAGATCTATTTTTGAAAAGAACTTTCCTCCAGATAAATCAAAGAATGCTTCATTTGATGTAGGCAATGGGTAATTATCCACTAAACATCCTGCATTTACTGTGCTCCTGTAGTCTCCACACAGTCGTAATGATCCATCCGGCTTTGGAACTATCCTCAATGGTGTGGCCCATGAGGAGTGCTTCACTGGTGTTAAAACACCATTCACAATCATTTTCTTCAATTCTTCTTTCACTTTTTCTCTCAAAGGAAAAGGCACAGGGCGTGCAGGCAGAAACACTGGTTTAGCATCCTCTTTGATATCAATATGCACTAATGGTCCTTGGTATCTATCCAGGTTATCTCCAAACAGCTCAGGATAGTTATTTTCAAAATTGCTAGTAGCTGCTTGTTCCATATGAGCCTCATGAACACCCTGTAGTGATATACCCAGTGCATAAAACCATGAACGGCCCAACAATGGAGGTCCTTTGCCATAACTCACCACCATTGGTAACTTTTGGATCTTATTACCATGTTTCACTTCAACCAGCTCCGTTCCAGCCACTTTGAGTTCTGTGTTTGTCCATGTTACAAGTTTCTTTTCATAAGGTAACAATGGGCCTGGAAAAGCACGTGCATTTAACTTGTATATTCTATATGGTATGATGGTGCACGCAGAGCCGGAGTCAACTTCCATTTGCATCTGTACTCCATTCACCATCATATCCACCATACATGGATCTGCAGTAGTCACAGCACAATCACTAGTCACTCCGTGCACTCTTATGCCGAAGCTATCTTCATTTTCCTTTTCCGCTTCACAGGATTGTACTTTGTTGGTTCTGGTTTTACATACAGCCTTCAAGTGCCCCTTTTTATGACATTTGTGGCATATTGCTGCTTCAAATCTGCATTTTTCAGCTCCATGGTGCTTCCCACAATGTTTGCATTTTGAGTTGATTTTGTCCACGCTCATTGCTACTGATCCACTCTCAGTCTTCTCTGGTACCAATGTCATGAATCCTTTTTGGATTGCCTCGTAATTTAACGCGTGTTGCACTACCAGTTCATATGTTACAGTTCCCAACTTGAGAAGTTCTCTTCTAAGCTGACTATCTTTCACTCCTAATATGATTTGTTCTATCATGCGACGTGATAGCTCTTTGAAATCACATCCCGTAGAAATGTCATGTAGCGCGGCGATAAAAGTTGTTATCGGCTCTCCTTCCTCTTGCCTGCGTGAGTAGAATTTTTCCACTTCAAGTATGGGATGCTTCCTTGGTACAAAGAACTTGTTCACAACTTCTATCAGTTCCCCAAAACCAACTTCGCTTGGCTTCCTAGGTGCCAACAAGGAAACTATTAGCCCGTACGCCTCCTTCCCACACTGCGACAGGAAGAGGGCCCGCTTTTGCACGTCGTCAATGGGTCCCGCTGCATCCAAGGCAAAAAACAACTGCTCCCTGTAGTTTTCCCAGTTGTCTTTGTAGGGCTCGAATTTTCCAGGCAGAACTAAACTTGCTATGTGTGCAGCGGCAAATCCGGTATTCGTCGTCGCCATTGTAATAGATCTAGGGCTCCTTGGGACTTCAGATACAATAAAAACTGATGTGCAAATCCATGAACATGTTTATTGGTTTTTAGCGGGAAATCAACTGACATTGACATTAGCTATTTTCTAGACATCTATATAACAATCAACATCATACATTACAGATACATTTAAAAAAAGCTTATGATAGATATTGTCTACGCGCGGTCCGATTTTTTGATAATTACCTTGTCTAACGTAATTATAAAATTAAATTTATAGTGGCGCCACTATCCACCCTACTATTCGCCTTAAGCGAATTTCGCAGAGTATTTTTGCAAAATTATGAGTAGGTTATAAATAAAAGAAATTAGTTACTCAGTGTACTTAAATTATTATTTAAAAAAATACTTTAACGATGTAAAATCGGAAATTAGGAAAAAAATTCGGGCATCAAAAGCAAAAATTTAAATTGAGTTGAAATTAAGGATTCTGCTCGAATTGCTGCCCGCAATTTCTAATACATGCGCGATATCTTTTCCTAATTACCGTGGTGGGAAGACTAAGCTTAATTTCCTCATAAATAACTGAAAAAGCATTATCAATTTTTTGAATTAACTCTTCTTATGTAATTATGCCTTCATTGTAGGCCAACTCTTTGGTCCTGCCCCAAACGTAGAAATCGAGAGGTATCAAGTCTGGCGACCAGGCCGGCCATTTTAGTAAAAGTGCCAACGAAAGGATGAAGCGAATTTCGCAGAGTACTGACAGAAACAGCTCGAAATACGATAAAATAAAATAATGAAGAAAATAAACATATCATAAAACAAATTGATGCCTATGTTAAGTAGTGGATGTAGGTAGATGCTGATATGGTATGGTATTGAAGCTGTTTGAAATGCCTAGCATTAAATTGTTATAAATTAATTTCAGGACAACCCTCAACCGGCCTGTGCCGCCCATACCTGACCATCGAAAGACCGAACACTCCGACCAGGGGCACCATGCGAAGCAGGTAAAACTTTCAATTATTAATCATATGAGACAGCCAAACAAACCGACAAAGCTAAACTCGATTCTTGAATCTAAGATATTATACAACAAATGTTTATTTTCGTTTCATTTTTTCGAAAGATTATTATGGTGTTGACTGCAGATGGCCATGACAGCATTACCGAACTCCTCGTGGTAAAGTTAGGTTCGTGCAACACTAGCCCCGGGGCTAGAAGATGCTGTGTGGATTGTCCAGCATTATGTATTTATATAAGCAAGTTAACATGACCTGTAACTTTGTATGCAAGTAGTTTATAAAGAAAACCCGTTTGCTTATCTAAAAGAACAGATTGTCCACCTACTCATAAAGTAAATAAATAAATAAATCGTGTAATACGCAACAAAAAGTAAGCAACATTTTCTTTTTAAGTACTAGCTGCATTCTTACTACCCGTTGTCGTATTACCCGCTTTCCCGTAGGAATGAAGCATTTTCCAGCGATAAAAAGTAGCCTATGTTCATCAGAAATAATGTGGGCTTCTAATGGTAAAATAATTTTTCAAATCGGACCAGTAGTTTCGGAGCCTATTCAATTCAAACAAAAAACAGTCAAATCTTTCTTCTTTTTATTATTACTTATAACAGACCAAACCCATTTACCAAGTATCAGACCACCAAGCGGGCTATGTTTAAAGACAGATTCATTGAGTATCTAATTGAACTTTTTTCTTTCAGAGCATCTACAACCGTACCCGCCAAACGCCAATGTCAATGCCGACAGCAAAGGCAAAGCAAAGCCCACCATGAGCCTATCGCACCCAAACTACCAACCCATGGACTAAATCCTCCCAGTCAGCCAAGTGACGTCAAAAGATGTCATCACATCAATGTCCCCCGCGACAATGTTACAGCGCGACATTGTCGAGACCAAACACTATGTAGAATTAATCCACTTCGCAATGGGCAAGACCGCCATCCAATTCATTCCGAGATTAGCGAGAGCTTCGAGAGGTACGGAGGCGTCAATTAGGAGTATGACTCGACCACAATAAACGAAGTACAGACTTCATACATAACAGAAAGTTCACACGGAACCTGGTAACTTCACCAGCAGCTCGAATTCAAGGTCGAGTGTTGCTGCTCCGTCAGCGGGATCAACGACCACTCCTAACACTAGTACAAACACAATTACTTGCGAGAGCGCCGAACCTAGCCTACCAGACAACAACACCGAACGAAACGCAACCATAGTCAACACTAGTACGACTCAAAATCCTACCGAAGAACCAAATGAAGATTCCGTAAATACCCTCTATGGGCGTACTAAGCTTGAATGACGCTCGATAGCGTTGAATACATCGTGGAATGTTTGTTTACCGCCGGCAAAGAGTCCCGACATCGAATGCGGTGGCGGCGAGTGCTGCGGCGCAACAAGAGAAGGTCGCGGAAAGTACAAGCAATAATGAATCTTCGCGGCTTGAACTACAGTTTTCTAGCAAAGGTATTTGACTCTTCTATCTTTAGCGTATGTGTATTTTTTTCTGGGTTATTTATTGTCAATTCATTATAATAAGTTAACAAGATTACAGCAGGTGGTCTGAATGTAAATCACATTGTCTCTGTTAACATTAACGCCATTTATCCACCGGCCGCCGCCCGGTCGGGGTTTTTACTCTATGGAAAACTAGCTGCTACCTGCGGCTACGCACGCGCTTTTTAACTAGCCTATGTCCGTCCCCGAGATACTATGTACTTCCCTGCCAAATTTCATTGAGATTCTTCTCGTATGGGAAAGGGAAACAGACAAACAGACAGAGTTACTTTAAAATTTATAATATTAGGCAAAATTTTAAAACTGTGGAGCCGCCCCATCGCGCGCGTCCTTGGCACAACAAAAATAAATTATAGGAGTATACATTTTTTATGATCTTAAAGTTAAGTATTAGAATAAAATATATACCATAATTAAACTAAAGCAAAATTAGTTGTAGGCAAGCAGTTAAATAGGTACTTACGTAACAATAATTAAATGTCTCTAAGAAAGTACTTTGGATTCTGATTATCATAGGGCGTGTGCGTGTGTGTGTGTGTGTGTGTGTGTGTGTGAGGGGGTGTGTGTGAGGGTGTGTGTGTGTGTGTTAGTGGGGAAGAGGGCTTCTGAGGACACCGGTCTCTTAAGGGCAACAGGAGACTCCTGCGTGCATCGTGTGTACCTACCTAAAAAACTGTGTGCGAAAACGGGGACTCGTTTGTGTGGGTGGTGATAATGCTGGACAATTCACACAGCATTGTCTAGCCTCAAGCTAAGCAGAGCTTGTGGTCTGAGTACTACACTTGCGAGCTTTAAAATGGAATCGCTTTCATCGCGAGTTGATCAAAACAATTTTTTTACAATTTATGTACAATGAACTATAGATTGTTGTATATCATTTGAAAGGTAATTTTGTTACCGTTCAAGTGATATCAAGAAGATTTAAAATTAATTAAATTGGCTACCTAAATTTTGGGAATTATTGCAATAGGTCGAAGTTGCATCTATCGGCTTCTATCGGCGCCGGAGCTGGATGAGCTGGATTTCTCCCTCGTATCCGCTGTTTTAGCTCGTCCCACATATGCCAGATTGGGTTCAAGTCAGGAATAAGGGCTGGCCTGTCTAGTGTGGGAATGCCGACATGGAAGACGTCTGTCGGTACTGTCTAGTCACTGCTGCGGTGTGGCAGCGGACATGATAATGTGCATTAAATCAAAATTTATCGTCGCCAATAAATCCTGCGTAAGGGAAAACATGACTTAACTCATAGTTCACTGCAAAGAAATTGTAAAAATTTGTCTTGAACAACCCTTGAAGCGATTCCAGTTTAAAGCTCGCAAGTGTAGATAACCGATATACTTAATACAATACACTACACAGATAGATATATTTTATATTACTTAGAAAACGTCCAGAACACCCTGAACAAATATCTGCAGATTGTACAAACATTTGTCCCGAGGCGGGAATCGAACCCGCAACCTCGGGTAATACTAGTTCGTAAGTTTCTATTATTTTATTGGAAATTTCTTTGTCAATAAAGTGTACTTATAGGTAATAACAGCTTTTTTTCCTGCATGTGGGATGGTAGGTTTGCTTAGTTATTTTATTACTATCATAAATTAGCTTTGGTCTGCGAAAACGAAACGTCACCGATAACGCGATGACGGCGACGAAATGGCAATACATTTACGTGCATATACTACGGCCGCCTGTACAACGCACGCCCGTTACCCGAGCGCCGTAATCCGGCCGCCGAAGATATGAGTAGTTCGGCGCGACCGCTAGAGCTCGTCCTGAGATTGACTAGGTACCGATTTTTTGTTTTAAGCTTCCTCTTCACTAACCGCGATGATCGTTACTCGTATGATTGTCTGTCATCGGCAAGGTAATCGTCACGATCATCGTGCAAGCATCACCACCTCTCGTCATGCTACCGCTAGCCAATTGTCGTGAACGGTGAAGTTCATAAAACGTTCTTGTGACGTTTCGTTCAAGTATTAGTTAATCCAATTTCTAACCTAGTCTTCGCCTTCGAACGTACAGAAGCAGAAGAAGTTGTTGCCGGTTCAACCTAGACAAAATGCGACTACCACGGGAACGACAGCTCTAACAAACTGAACCACCGAGATCGTCGCGGTGGACACACTCAATCGCCGTCACGCCATCTTGAACTCGGCCTAAATAATATCGTTATCGTTGACGGCGGCGGTGGACAAACGGCGTAACTGTCACTCATTTTCCATTCGAAAAATATGATTTACTAGTTTATGCCCGCGGCTTCGCACGCGTTGTTTCTGTAAACGTTTCAAGGTGATTTTAATCCCATGGGAACTGATATAGGGGATAAAAAGCCTATGCTTGATTCCGGGATTATGATGTTTATTAAAACGGTTACTTAACTCAGTATAAATGTACTTGTTCGCAGGTCGATCGAGCGGGAAGGATTCCCTCCTCAACTTCGGCCTAAGCCTCTCCAAGCGGTGCGCTCGCCCTCGCACGAGGCGACGTACTTGCCTCGCTACAGAGAACATCGTGAGAAACGACACAGTCTGACACCGTCTACCCATCTACAGAACCATACCAATCAGAGAGTAACTTTGTGTATGATGTGTCCCAACATGTCCTTGTTTGCATAAAATATCTTAGATTCTTGAAACGATTATAGTAAAACTTAAACTAATTACCGGAAACCGCATACAGGGAGCATGTATATTAGCTAAACTACTAAGACATTTCGAAGCATGCATAATAATGCTTAGAGCAAATTAATAACATTTGAAATATGATCCGTTGGGTGCAGAAACTTGTTATTCTCGACGTTTTATTACACAAATCCACCTCGAAGGTCTGCGATGCAGGAGGCTTAAATATTTTTAAATAGTTTAGACACGTTAGACCAAAATTGGCAAAGTATCTCATTTCATTTATCTATTGGCCGATCTTACAGGTATTTTTTGATGTTGTAAATAATAAAAATATGTGACAACTCTTAAATATATTTGTAAATAGGCCTTGTAAAGAGGCACCTGCATCACAGAATAACACATGTACACATCGCAGTGGACGTAGATTAAGTATTCTCGCTTCTACAGCACTGGCTACAGGTGGTAGGTGGGTGGGCAGGTGTTCATAGTACTTACCTGCTTCTTACCTTAATTGTGTGCGAGCGGCCATGTTTTTAATTTAGATTCTCCGTTTCATGTAGGTACCTACAGTTGTTCTATTTCACGAAGTGTTTAGTCCTGGTTGTAGTAGTGACTTTGCGCTTAGTTGTCATGCTTACGGTACTCGCTACTAAAATATGACGTGAATACAATGAGCACTAGTGATCCGGACCGCGTCTCGGGCGAGACTGATTGCTTCTGAGCTTACGCACACTAAAACAATGTGTACATGCATTCACTACGTCATACATAGCCCAACGGACTTCGTGAAATAGAATATCTGTACCTATGTGTGATTTTATGATTCACAAAGTTCTTGTTTCTCCTATCGTTTTGTGTTTGTTCTATTTATTATTCTCTTTTTATTATGTCATCATTGTTTTTTAGGATTCCGTACCTCTAAAGGAAAAAAGGAACCCATAAAGGATTATATTGTTGTCCGTCTGTCTGTCTGACTGTCAACCCTCTTTTCTCAGGAACGCGTGGAGGTATCGAGTTGAAAATAACATCAAATACTCAAGTCCGTAGCCTCTTGAAGCCGTGATATAAATAAAACTTCTCAGTCAACGCACTCAAAAGTTACAGTCGTTTATGTTTGAAAAATTTTAAATTTCCAAAGGAATCTTCAACCAAAACCTATAGGGTACTTCCCGTAGACCTAGAATCATGAAATTTGGTGAGTAGCAAGGTCGTATAGCGAAAGTAAAGGAATAAATAAGAAAAACATAAATTTGTAATTTATTCACTAAAAAAATTACTTAGTAATTTTTTTTAATTGCTTTGAATGCTCGCCATGGACCAAAACCTGTAGGGTACTTAATAAAGTAAAAAATCCGAAAACAGTAAATTTGTAGTATATTCACAAAAAAAAATACTTTTGATTCTCGCCATGGACCAAAAAGCAAGGTCTTATAGCACAAGTAAAGGAAAAAATCCTAAATCCGTGATTTTGTAGTTTATTCACCAAAAAAAAAAACTTAATTCTTGCTATAGACCAAAACCTATAGGGTACTTCTTGTTTACCTACAATCATAATATTTGGTAAGAAACAAGGTCTTACAATTGAACGAGATCTTTAGTGCTTGACGTTTTATTTATAAGTCTTTGGATACAAGTACCTACTCATAGGTAATATAGAATACCTAAAAATTACCTATAGCTGCCTAGTGCCTACCTACCTACTTTCTGCTTGTGTTTGTGACTATACAATGTGTCCGGTCACCGGTGTCTGAGACTTTGGGAGGGTGAAGTACGGTAAATTTTATCGACAAATCACTATCCCTATTTTTTTTTCTCTCTCCATGATAAAATGGATAGTGATTTGTCGATAAAATTTACCGTATTTCACCCCCCCCAAAGTCTCCGACACCGGTGACCGGACACATTGTATATGTATATGTACCTACCTACTTGTAAATAACCATTCCTTGTCAAACCTGTATGTACCTACTAGGCATGTGTCTTTCGATCATTCACAAAGATCGATATCAATCACGACCCGTTATGAAAATGATCCGGTTCATATGACCCGATCATTTGATTGATTGTTTTTGCCGGCGGCTTATCATCGCCTCAGTTCGATTTTTCGTTTCATTTCGATCTTTTCGATTTTGTGATAGATTGCTTGTGCGAGATCGGTTCTTTGCGTCGTCGCGTCGCCGTTTCGTTACTGACTGATTTGGTTCCCTCAAAACTTTTTCGAATTCGCGGTTTAGGTATATCATTCATGATCATTTATGGTAGATAATTTGATATTTATTTATATTTTATACGGAATGTTTGGTAAGGAATAAAGGAATTAATACCAAAGTACCGTACTGCAAAAACAGACTCTATTACGTTATCTTAAGGTACTTTTTAATCAGGCTGTGAATGGATGAGACAATCCACAGAATGTGTCCTACTCGCACGCACCACTCACGGCCTCGCGAGAGCAAGACGCAGCGTCAGCCGATCGTAATGTTGCGCGCGTCTCAGTCAGTCATTCATTTCACAATGAGCCGAACATTGAAAATTTCAATGTTCGATCATTTCGATTTGAAATGATCGGGTCTTTTCGTCGAGACTGTTCGGAACAATCACCACGGCCCGTGATTGCAATCATATGAGCCGTTCGTTCATGATCGACACAATCCTGTTTTTGGCCAAATAAATGTCGAATAAATCTTTATCTTATCGTAAAATGTTTAATCGGTAATCGATCTCTCGATAGCCGTGGTCCCGTTGTGGGTGTTCACGGCCCCACGCAGGAGGCTGCGAATAAATAGATCGATGATCATGGGTCACAAAATCTTTGAAATAGTTCATGATCGTTTTGAACAAAGCGCACCATAACTCACAAATATAGGTTAGTTTTATCTAGATTAGATAGTCTCTTTATTGCACCATCAATACACAAAACAATAAGTACTTAATACTAATAATATAAAATGTGGCACAATCGGCGGCCTTATCGCTTACAGCGATCTCTTCCAGGCAACCTATCTAGACATACGGTTCTACAAGCACAGGCCTTGGGGCCGATTTTTCGATTCTCAGTTAAGTCGTTGAATAGCTATCTAGCGTATAAAATTATCGGTGTGTTTATCAAGCTGCTTCAAAAACTTTACCATCATTAATCTCCGAAGTACCTATGCAGAGCGATCCATCTAAAATGTATTTTGGTAAGTACCTACTATTTTTAGGTAGTCATTAAATAGCGTTATCTATCTCTTACCGGTACCTTTAGTACATATATGTATAATTGACAAACGTTCGAAACCACATCGAAACCCTCGACGCGCGAGTTACACTCGCACTTGACGGATCTTGTTTTTTATATTGTTATGTCGTGTGTTTTCATGACCACATTATTGTTGTTCACACTAAGCAGCCACGTCAGTTCGTCTACGACTCTACGAGTTAACCCTTTACCGCGTGGATTTTTTGATTCTTTTGGAAAAAATATATGATAATATAGGGTATATATTAGGGCACTAAAAAATATTAAAAAAAATATAGAAGACCTATAAAAAAAAATATATAGGTTTAAGTAATTGTTCCAAATATGGAACGCCATGCGTTCTAGTTCTAAAATTCTGATGTTCCATATTTGGTACAACATGCGGTGAGATCTATAATAATGTATGATTGATGTACAGGAATTAAAAAATAAAAGAAACAACATCAAAATTTGCATAAGTTTTTAATTACTAAACATGGAAGTTTTTAAAACAGTTGCGATCTTTGTTGAAACAAAGATAACAACCACACTTTTCGCACATCACTTGGGACTTCTGCTTGCATCCTGCCATTTTACACCTTTGGCGATCAGTTTTCCAATCGGGCCAGTGATTAAACCCGTCTCCAGCTACTTCCAATGGAGACAGCTCTATGCGTCTCTTTGATCGACCTTTTTTAATTGCCTCAACATCTTGATTCAGTGGTCGTCCTCGTTTGCGTGTAGTCGGAGTATATACTTTTGAGTCTTTGTGCATCAATATGTCTGCTATTGTCAATTTGAAGTCAAGCAGTGGAATGTAAATATTTTCACCTTTCTCTTTCATGACTCTCCGCCAAAGTAGCCAACTGTTCACGCAACAGAGATCAATGAAATGAAAGAACAGGCGGTGGTACCATTTCTTACTGCGAATTTTGATCCTATAGAAGCCTAACATGGCATCTAGTAAATCAACACCGCCCATGTATTTGTTATAAATATTTACTGCTTTTGGGCAAGGAACATCAACTCTACACTTCTGTTTTTTGGAATATCTTTTCACAACTCCCATTGGTTCCTTGCCTACGTAGGATGAACACAAACTGACTGTTTTATTGTCGACCCAATTGGTAACTGATAGCTGAACATCGTCAATTGCAACAGTTTTTTCGGAGCAATAACCTCGTTCTTTCTTTTGTGAAGCTTTTTTATTTATATTTATATCTGGAGCTCTTCTCAGTTGTATTGTGCCTAATGGCAGAAGACCTCTTTTGTGCAAGTTCGCCATTAGCTTCAAACTTGTGTACCAGTTATCAACAAAAATCTTGTGATTCAAATTATCTGAGACAGTCTCCAATAGTCTTTGTACCACATTTCCTGGCACTCCAAGATCGGGACAGTTTTTAGGCGGCTCAGGGTATTTTCCTCCAAATAATTCAAAATCATAGCTAAATCCACTGACTCCGCTTAAAACGTAATTTAAATAACCCCATTTATGGGGTTTTTTCGCATTATACTGTCTGATTCCTGAAGTTCGGGCCTTAGTAGGGATCATCTGTTCGTCGATTGACAAAAAATCCTCTTTCGGCACTTGTAGCACTCTTTCGCGAAGAATTTTTATAAGTGGGCGTATTTTCTGAAGCCTGTCAAACTGCGGGTCATTTGGTTTTAGTTCTTTTGTTTTGTCGAAAAAATGCAGGAATCTTTTAATTTCTTCAAATTTATTGCACGTCATTACATTTGCAACTTTTTCAACAAATGTGCCCTCCTTCCAGTAATGACGAGTGGATGGTAGCTGTACTACCGACATGTAGATAATAATTCCAATAAATTTATGGATGTCTTCATGTGTCACTGAATGCAAGTTTTCGGGTGAAATTTGAGCTGCGTATACATTGCTTTCTTCCTCTATTAAATTTACTGCACATGATGGAAAAAGAAATTTGAAAAATTCCATCGGAGTATTTAGCAGCATTATTTCATCCGGAAGAGTTTCAGATCCCAAAAAAACAATATTGGATTCATCATACTGAAGATTGTTATCCGACCACACCAACTTGTCTTTCTTTTTTTTCTTACTTGAAGAAGCTGCCTGTGAAGTAGAAGGTTCGCTGTCTGTAAAATCTTCTAACATCTCCAAATACTCGTCAGTGCGCTCAGAAAAAACCTCATCCAGTTCCACTTCTTCTTCATCTTCTTCTTCTCCATCTTCTTCGTCTTCTCCATCTTCTTCGTCTTCTCCATATTTTTCTTCATTAATGTGTAAAGGATCTTGAGTATAATAATCGTCATCACCTGATACATTTTCATCCTCACTGCTCTCTGGAATCACGACGAATGCTCGACGAGGTCGCTTACCTAAAATAATTATGCAAATTGACTAAAAAATAATCACGTATAAATATATAATAAAATGTATATAGTCAGACAGGGTGGGAGATCAGACAAACGCTTGAAATACAATTATTTAAATAAACTTTAGGTATGCGATTCTTTTACTTATCCTACTTAGTATTAATCAAAAAATATCAAATATCGGAACTTATAAGTTATTGACTGGAGTGCATAAGGTTCAATATTTGGCACTACAAAAAACCTCACAAATGCATGGTGTTCCAAATATGGAACATTTAGAAATGATAATATTCACTACATAATTATGGTTTGAACTTACTTCTTTTACCGTAAACCGTTTGTGGGTCCATTGTTCCATCAGATGAATCACTTTTATTTCTCAGTTATTGATTATAATCACAAAAAAAAACGAATTGAAAGTCTGCGAATTGGCAATCTGTCAAATTTGGGCGATCGTCTGATGAAAGCGTCGATTCTAGTTCCTAAGGGAACTGATATACAAAGCGAACGGGGCGCGCGGCCGGGCCGCTCTTCTTGTCCGCGCGCCTTGGCCGCTGCTTCCGCGCTGTAGTCGCTCGGTTTACAATACTACATGCCACATTCATTTAGAAACCAGAAGACTATCACCATGTTAGTTACAGAAACAATGCTAATTTTAATTTTATTGTTCTTAAATAAACGAAAGTTGAAACATACAAAAAAGAAGCGTTTTCGTAAGTACCGCGTTCAACCATTTAACATAGAGAGAATTACGAATGGGTTATATAATACGCATTACAAACGCCTTCGATTTTTCCCTAAAAAGTTTGAAAAATGTTGTCGAATGTCTGTTCAAACATTTGATGAACTCCTATCCGTCGTAAAAAAAGATTTAACAAGAAACGGGAACAAGACCGGAGATGGGATATATGCTGAAGAAAGACTTGTAATCACGTTAAGGTATGTAAAATAATAAATTTCAGTAAAGTATGTGTAAAGTAACAAGGGTTGGTAAAAAATAAAATACATATTTATTTACAAAAATCAAGTTTTTATTTGTCAAAAACAGATATATAAGATATCAGTGCTTAAGGTGTTTGCTCTCAACTGTGGAGGGAAATTCAATTTTTTTGTTTTTTTTTTTATTAATTGCGGCTAAACTGTTCAAAACTAAAACACAAAACTTAAAAATTAACAGTTTAGCCGCAATTAATAAAAAACAACAAAAAAAAATTGTATTTCCCGCCACAATTGAGAGCAATCACCTTAAAGATCAATCAATAAACTGTTGCCGTCTTACCACAAAAAAGTTTTTTGAGTTGTCGAATAATTTCGAGGCAATTATATTATATTTAGTTTTTAATTTTAGTAATAATAACATGTTTTTCATAACTGTAGATTTTGAATGATGTACATCGATACACCCAGACTAGTTGTTGATAATTTTGGCATTGCTAGTTTGGGTTTGCCCTCTATGTAAATTAAGAAAAACTTATTTGACTGTCACTCGGAGATGCAATTTTCTCGGAACTACACAACTGATTAGCCCAGTCATTACATTGGAATACAGTCGAAGGTTGTGTTTCTGCCGTAGTTGGTGGAACCTCTTCAAACAGGGGCTGAGCTGATGAAGTGCCAGTAATAATTGTTTGGCCCCTAGATTCTTTACTAGGTACCGTGATGACAGTACTGAGAGCACTGTGAACTTGTCTAGAAGTGCTTGGAACAACAACATTTGTACTGCTTGTATTGTAACCATAGGAAGGCGATGAATTTGTATAATTACTTCTGTCTACATAAGAATTGTTTTCAATAGCAGTCATTATTTCAATTTTTGTTCTCATTTTCATGAGCGGACTAAGCTTTTTTAGACTCGGTACAAGAGATAATAAGAATAATGTGTCTTCATCACGCATATCTTCTAATTCGCGATCATTTCTCTCTTTTAGCAATTCCAATAGTTTTGTAGAACTATCTGATTGTAATGCAGTATCAACATTCTGTATATTTGATGTCCTAGTTGGTCTTTGACGAATGCGATGATAATGATCGGAGTCAGATGTGTTATTTTCGACAGAATCGACAGTAGTCGGAGTTAAATTTTCGTCTCCAGTAATATTGCCAGATATAGGACGCTCTTTCATAACTGGCAGCAAAAATTGCAAAATATCAAAATACACATATTTTTGTTTCTTTTTTGCTGGATCCCCGGATTTGGATGAATTGTTTTCATTCAGACATTTTCTAAATTTATCTTTGATATTTTTCCACTTCGTTGTTAATTCTTTACCTGCAAAATAATAAATTAATAATTCATTACAGGTACTTAGCAACTGGAATGACATTTACGGATTTGGCTTTCGAGTTTATGTTGGGGACTACTACAGTAAATCATATTGTGCGGAAGACGTGTCAAGTTATTTGGAATAAATTACACCAAGTAGAAATGCCCACACCTACAGAGTCGATATGGTTGCAAAAAGCTGCAGATTTTCATGCAAATGCACAGTTTCCTAACTGTATTGGTGCCATCGATGGAAAACATATCAGATTGAGAAGTCCAAGAAAAAGTGGTTCTTTATTTTACAATTACAAGAAATACTTTTCTATTGTGTTACTGGCTGTGGCAGATGCGAATTATTGTTTCACTTCTATAGATGTTGGCGCATATGGAAGAGAAGGAGACAGTCAAATATTTAAGAGATCCAATTTTGGTAAAAGATTAGCAAACCATACGTTATGTTTACCGGATGATAAGGCACTGCCTAATGGTACAGCAGATTGTGTACCGCATGTGTTTGTGGGTGACGAGGCTTTTGGACTTCACCATAATTTAATGAGACCTTATCCAAGCTCTAACTTAAATAGAGAAAAAAAAATATTCAACTATAGACTGTCTCGTGCGAGACGATTTGTAGAATGCACTTTCGGTATATTATCAAATAAATGGCGTGTATTCGAAAATAGTATTTTAGTGGAACCCGATTTTGCTACTGATATTATAAAAGCAGCTTGTGTATTGCATAATTTCGTCAGAAAACGGGACGGCTACAAGTTTAACCATACTCTGGCACACTCAATGACGGATAGTTCATTGAGATTGGATTTAGCTAGAAATGCAGGTGCACATGCTATTCGAGATAAGTTTTCGGAATACTTTTCAAGTTTAGAGGGGAGCCTTCCATGGCAAAATAGATTTATTTGAAACATCTATAAAGTTGGGTTACCAGGAGTCATCTTTTGACATAATGATTTATCTTTCAGTTTGCACGATAGTAATAATCCTTTTTAAAAACTGGATTTTTATAAATAAATATCTTAGAAATTGCTTAAACAATATAAATAATTATCTATTACTATATAATTATTTTTTATTAATATGTACCTATTCATTGACGTGAATAGGTAAAATATAAGTTCATGCTAAGCTTTTTTTGTTTAAACAAATAAAAAAAACAAACCTTTAAGTTGTTTTTGTTCCTTAGTTAAAGACGACCAGTTTGGGATCATCTCCTCACTTATTTCACTCCAGTCATTACTCTTAATAATTTTGTTACTGTAGGACTCGTGACGAGAATCCCACGTCGATGGTCGTTTCTCAACCTCTAAAATAAATTTTTCTGTGTCGAACATTGTCACTGTACAAATACGCGCGCCCTGTCCGCTTAGTATATTTGTTAACACTGGGCTCAATACAAGCATGCGGCAGAGCGGAGAGGGAAGGGTCGCGGGCGCACGGCCGCCGCGCCGCCCGTCCTCCGCGCGCCCGCCGCGCCGTCCGCGCGGAGTAAACGCTTTGTATATCAAGTCCCATGGGCGACAAACATTTTATCTCAACAGCGGCCCGGCCGCGCGCCTCGTTCGCTTTGTATATCAATTCCCTAAGCGTCCTGTGGAGGCGCCACTGGCACATATTTCGGTGAGTTACACTCCCTGCTTGCGAATTAGTTCCATGAAAAAATCATAGATGCCGCAGGCAGTAATAAATTACACCAAAACCTGAGTGTTCCAAATTTGTCACAGTATGCGGTAAAGGGTGAACCTGAGTGTTTCACGTTCATTTATTGATTTCGTTAATAAATAAAATAATCCTATTTTCTGTCCGCGAGGAATGTTTTGCTAATCCTTGTGTTGTGTTATCATGACCACATTAAGACTGGTTGCCCGCATCAAGCAGCCACGTCAGTTCATCTACGAGTTAACTTGGACCTGAGTGTTCCACATTAATTTATTGATTACTTGAATAAATAAAATAACATCACGTTTTGTCCGTGAAAGATGTTTTGCGTATCCTTGTGTTGTGTTATCATGACCACATTAAGACTGGTAGCTCCCATCAAGCAGTCACGGCAGTTCATCTACGAGTTAACGTGGACCTGAGTGTTCCACATTCATTGATTGATTACTTGAATAAATAAAATAACATCACGTTCTGTCCGTGAAAGATGTTTTGTGTATCCTTGTGTTGTGTTATCATGACCACATTAAGACTGGTAGCTCCCATCAAGCAGTCACGGCAGTTCATCTACGAGTTAACGTGGACCTGAGTGTTCCACATTCATTGATTGATTACTTGAATAAATAAAATAACATCACGTTCTGTCCGTGGAAGATGTTTTGCGTATCCTTGTGTTGGACTTGTCTTGGACACATTAAGACTGGTAGCTCCCATCAAGCAGTCACGGCAGTTCATCTACGAGTTAACGTAGACCTGAGTGTTCCACATTCATTGATTGATTACTTGAATAAATAAAATAACATCACGTTCTGTCCGTGAAAGATGTTTTCCGTATCCTTGTGTTGTGTTGTCTTGGACACATTAAGACTGGTTGCACGCATCAAGCAGCTACTTCAGTTCATCTACGAGTTAACTTGAACCCTGAGTGTTCCACGTTCATTTATTGAATATGAGAATAAATAAAAAAATTCCACGATCAGTTTCCTGTACCATATAGTATAGCGGCTCAATGCAGATTCATATGATGCCATTTGATCACTGATGTCTATTGATGATTTGCCTGTGTTATAATCCACAATGCAATCGGGTTTGATTTGATGAAACGTTGTCCTGTCTGTGATCTGACAGTTGTCATTTCCTTTGCTGACTGCACTGTTGTCAGAACAGTTACAAACCTTTGGTTATACCAACTTTTCCGTTTGCCGTTTCCATTGCAATAATCTCCCCTCGTTTCAGTTTGGCGGCCACTACATCTTTTCGCAAATGTTTTCGGTTCAGCCTCATCGTTCCTACTAAATTTGTCTTTCTATGTTTCAGCCTGTATGCAAGCGGTACGCTTGTGTAGTAATTGTAGAGCAGAGAGCCAGCCAGGCCTAGCTTTGGCTATGTCGATCCTACGCAGTTGATGCACAGTGATGGAAGATAGGTTAGGTTGGTGGATTGCAACCGGCGAGTGAAAATAAACGAACAGAATCACATAGCACAATAGTAATTATTATTGTCTAGTGAAAACAATTAGGAACTATATTACATGATTAACACTTAATTAGGGAATACATAAAATTAGCTTAGACGGACATGTTGTGTGGGCTTTTTCAGAACAGAGAGAGAAGAAATACATACGATGCAAAAGACACAGAACGGTTTTTAGAGTCGAGTACTGTCAGTGTCATCGAGACAACATCGACCGATATAAAGCATTGATAAATCCTTACTATAATCTTAGTCTCATAGAATAGTTGAATGGTGTACCAATAAATAGCATGGTTCAATATTCCAACAGTAATTGTTGGTATAGAGCGTCCTACCCTCGTCCAATAAATCATTTACTAGATCCATTACGATTTTTGCAGAAGCACTTTGATCTTCGATATTTGATCGAGATTTCCCACAATAAACTGCCATATTCCAAGCAATATCCCTTGTCAGAGCATAACTTGAAGAGTTTTATACCTTACTTATGGCGTTTATTTTTAGAATCTTATGACTGCGTAACAGCACTGTAAATCAAAAACATGTAAATCAAGTTTTTAGTTAGACAATCAAAAGCGGTGGTTTTTCTCTGGGTTCACATTCAAATTATTCGGTGTCGTTTAAGTTCTCCAGTAAAATTTAACAGTGTTTATCACAAGTGAATAAAAACTTAATTCTTCAAGATTTTGCCCGTTTTGTCCATAATGTTTTGATAGCAGGTTTCTCACATCCCTTATTTTTAATGCTTTTACAGGTAAGTTGGCTGCCACCTCGAAAGTCTGTCACCCAGGACAAGAAACGTGAAAACCTCGGATTTTGGATCTTACTACCCGGACGTTTCAAGAGATTTTATTTTTTCTAAGTTTCTAAGTGGAAAAAATATAGTTTTAATGGTTTTAAATATTTATTTATTATTTTTAATCAATTAAAACTAAATTACGTCTAAAAAGGAAACAAAACAAACTATTCTTAAAGTTTTAAGGAACTTACATTTCTCGTTTCTTTAAATAAAAGAAAATTAGACTCTTGTAACAAAAAAAAAATATCTCTACTCATTTAACAAAACAAAATTTTAAAGGAACTATTAACAGTCTTACATATTTAATGTCTGTAAACATAACAAAAAATTACTCTTTAACTTAACGAGAAAATCATTTAAACTTTTCAGTACTACCACATTTTTTACTTAGTTAAATAAAACAAAGAAAATTGTACTTCTAACAAAACTAAAACAGTTCTAAAAAACTATTACAAGTCCTACATTTTTAAAGTCTGTTTTATTTCTCAGGTTTTTCCTATTTATCAGCCTTGCCAATAGCTTTTAAAGTTTCTTCCTTGCTCAACAGAAATTTATAAAAATCAACACAATTATAATCTTTAAAATTATATTTTATTTATCACAGCTGAGACTGTTTCTGTTTTAAATGAATTTCTTTTGTCCATTGCTGTGTGATTAGAGAGAATATTCTTTCGACATTGGCATTGTGTGCAGGAATACAAAAAAAATACTGTGCAATTTTTAATAATTCTGAATATAAATGAGCATTCGCTGTTCGAAAAAATTGTAACCAAAGTTGATTTGCATTTAGAAGTTTATCTTGCTGGCTTAGATTTTGACTGAATGATTTTAAATTCACCCACTCATCTATTAATTTTACGTCGTCAATTTCTATGTTATTGTCTTTAAAAAAAACAATAGTTTCTTCAATAGCACTCCATTGAGTATTCTCGTTTATATTCGGTAAAAACATCCAATCAAATGTATCGAATTGTTTTAAAGGCTCTATCCATTTTTCAATGTACGTTTTTATTTCGTTATAGAAATTCAGAGAACATTCTTTAAACTCTTTTTTTTGTGTTTTCACCTTCTTTATTCAAAGTGCTTTGAACTCAACGGCAAGAAACTCTCTAATTCGGTCATCTAAGCTTTTTGTGATGGATGTAAGTATGTTTCTTGTTTCAAGGACAGAATTATCAGTTTCTTCCAGTTTCTCTATTTTTGAGTGAGTGATGTGCATAATAGAGTGTTTAAGAAACAAATACGCCTCCGAGAGAGGATTTTCAAAAAACTGTTGAATTACAGGTGGACTTTCAAGACTTTCAAAATAATCCTTTAATGGACGGTAGAGCTTCAGAAGTCGTTCGATAGCTGGGAACAAACTTAACCATCGTGTCTTAGAATGATAGAGAAGCTGCTTGTATTCGACATCAGCTGTTTCACAGAAGTCTTTAACCCTTAGCCAGGTTGCGCATAGTTTTACATTTTGAGACTTAATTATGGTAGATTATAGGATTAAAAAAATACTAATTTCTTGTTTTTTTTTTATTATTATTATTTCTATAAAAAAAACACGGTGGTCACTATGCGTCCTCTGCCCAAATAAAAAAAAAAAAACGACAAATAGAATAGGTATCGGTACCTATATTTCACAATCTGAAACTCTTCTAAACACCATTCATCAATATAAAAAGTTGCACTACATATCTACTTGTGAAAGTCTTCAAAACATGGTGTTGCACAAAGTGTAACTTTGCATACTTTACAAATTATTTTAGATCTTTTGACCTCTTTCTTGGTGCTGCAGAAGCGGCATCGTTTCCTAGTTCTTGCACCATAAGGCATGTGATGCCCAACATTTCTCAGTCTCACTTCATCGGCCACACCATACCGGCCTCCTCTCTTATTTTTGAAAATTATATGGTCTCTAATACGGGTGGAAAAGTTGTCTATGAGACTTCGAGCCAATCTAAGACGAAACTCCTTGTGGCTGCTACTGTTTGACTTGTGTGTCATACTATACATAATATATGCATTTATGCAGGCCACTTCCAACATAAACCAGAATAATCTCAACCAATTTTTTTTTGTTGATTTTCTCCCTATTGAGTAGGATGACCTAAAATGATCAAGTCTATCCACACCACCCATATTTCTAGTGTATTGTTCAATTGCATATGGGCAAATTATTGGTGCTTTTTGGCCATCCTTTTGGGTTCGATGTATAGTAACCACTTTTTTAGGATCATGTGCTGTGGTACATATATAAACATCTTTTGTGTCACGCCACTTTATTACAGACACCGGGTCTGCATACTGGAACATGAATTCCCCAATCTTCAACTTATTTTCTTTTTTGTCACCTTTGTGTGGTAAAAGACGTGGTGGTAATCCTTTCCTGTTCACTCTGACAGTACCAACTGCATAAATTTTCCTCTGATGCAGCATCTCCATCAATGGCAGGCTGGTAAAAAAATTATCAAAAGCTATTAGGGTGTCAACCTGCACTGTTCTGCACAACTCCATGACGACTTTGAAACCAAGGCCTCCATCACCATCTTCATTAGTTTCACATCTGCCACTGTATACATTGAATTGATGCAAATACCCAGTTTCAGAGTCGCATCTTGCCCAGACCTTGTAGCCTCTTTTGATTGGTTTTTTGGGCATGTATTGCTTCATGCTACTTCTTCCCTTAAATTTGACCATACTCTCATCGATTGATTGAGCCTGGGACTCAATACAATTATCCTTGAAACTTTTATTCAAAATATCCATTATTTGACGGATTTTACCCAATCTATCATACCCTACTTGAGTTCGCTGTAGTTCTCTGGCTCGGTCACTTAAGTGCAAGTTTTCTGTGATTTTTTTAAAACGTCTGCATGTCATCACTTCACTTATGACTGGGTTGTGGTAGAATGGGTCTGTAGACCAATAAAGTTCTACATCTGGCAGAGGGTGCAAGCCCATCATTATAACTATTCCCAGATAAGCTTTTATTTCTTCTTCTGCAGTTGGAGTCCAGTTTAGCGACCAGATGAATCTTGCATATTCATTTGTATTATTTGTTATGATAGTGATTATTTCACTGGGAAACATATTTTCAAAATAGTCAATTGGAGTACTTCGGTTTGTGTAAACTTTGTTGGATTTCAATTTGTTTTTGAAGTCTGGAGCTGCAAAATTAGAAGTATCCAGCGACCACACCCTGTTTTTTTCAATTAATTGCTGTAGAGTTTCTAGCTCTGGTGCACTAGTTGATGCTTGTTGGACTATATCTTGTGGTAACTGAAAACAAACATTCCATTATAAAAACATCTAAAAGGTAAAACCTAATATTATGACCTTACTAGCTGAAGCGGTGATAGGCTATGGATATAGTTGTTACCTCTAATGCAGAATGAGGAGCCAATTGTTCTCTCTCTATCCATGAGGATGATGTAGGCCCTTGTACCATCATTGGTTGCACATGATCTTGCATTATAGTGGATGCAATGGGCCGATGATTTGCCATATCTTCATTTAGTGAAAATGATGGTGGATGTGGGTCTGGTACTGGTGGTGAACAGACCCTTTCTTCTTCAAGGATGTCTAATAGCTCAGAACGTGTCAGTCCTTGTATATTATCCAATGCTTCATCTATATGAGGCATTGGATAATTTTCATGTGTACATCCATCATCTGAATCGTCCTCTGAAGATGCATGAATATCTATTAGAGCCTTTTCGATTTCAGTCTCTCGAAGATGTGGAGGATAAGGCCTCTGAAATCATAGATTTATAAAATAAATTATTTTAATTTGGAAAAAAAATAGCGGGCAGTGGACGTATATGGACCACTTAGTTTCCGCGTTCATAACTCCATCATAAACAAATCCAATGATATAATAAAACCATTTATACCTTTTATGATCCAATAACTTCCTAAATCAAATGCAACAGGGCACTTACCGTATTTTTTTTCGACATTATCGCATATTTTGCTTCCGCCAACGGTCAAAAACACACAATAATTCGATCGACAATGTTGTGACCATGAAATGTCAAAAATTTGTTTGAATGTCACTGACAGTTGCACATGTTTGAAATTGACAGTTTCATAGACAATGTTCGAATATGCCTATGTGGACTCCAGGAGTGCTCTGCCCGTTACAAAAAAATAAATTATGAAGTGGTTCTTATACGTCCTCAGCCTGGCTAAGGGTTAAGGGATTCAGTTCGTACTGTGTAAGTAGCAAAAAAATTATAAATTTTTAAGACGATACATTCAGCGTCGACTGGCAGCAAATCGCATCCGTGGTGCACTGCGTTGTTAATAACGTGTGCAGAGCAACCCACGCCAACTATGTTGGGGTTCAGACTTTGTTTGAGTTTATGAAAAACATTGTTGATTTCTCGTCGTTCTGTTCCACCGAAGTTTGTGTTGCAGTTGTCTCCACTAAACGCAATACACTTTGACAAGAGATCGTACTGCCGAAGTTGTTTTATAATCAGTTCAGTAATTGTGTCGGATGTCTCATTTTCCGTGTTTTCTATTTGGAGAAGTTTTGTAGTGATTCCGGTTTTTTTAACATCAAAATATTGAATAACCAAAGGAAACAGTTTTGTGCATCCATGATTACTGGCATCAGTAGCCATGCTGATATATGGTACATTTTGTAAATCATTTTTAAGTTCGGCAACAGACAAAGGGCCTAGCACTCCAGTTGCTATTGCAGTTGCCTTTGTTCGACTACATGAAACTTTTTTTGCGGTATCTGAACCCGAAAATATTTCACGGTTGAGAGTACAAGTGCAATCCAAAGAATTAAAAGACACATGATGGCTTACTGTATGATAGACGAGTGCGCCTTCCGCTGCTCGAATAAGGAGGTCTTCCAAAACATCTTTCGGATCTTACAAAATATGTAGCTATATTTGAAGAACTGGCTTGATTTCTCAAATTTGTTTCGTGTTTCTGTGTACTCAAATGTTCATAAGGGTGGGTCAGGTAGATAACCGTTTATATGGGTCAGTAACCCTTAATTAGCACTATTGTAAATAAGCGTAAAAAGGGGTGGTTTCTGATCACAATCACAACCTGTTGTTGGGTTAACATAACAATATTTTATATAATTTTGTAGCTAATACTAGCAGCTTTAAGATTTTACTAAGAAAACAATATTTTAGCGTTCAGTTTTTTGCCAGTGACTTGCGACTGCAGGTGTGTCGCCTGAGTCGATTTTTTTGCTCACGAGTGTATTTGTCCCGAGGCGGGAATGAACCCGCAACCTTCTGAGCAGGCGGATCTTCGCCCGCCGCTGCAGTGTTGGTATTGCAATATTACTCAGGTATTTACTTCTCCTCCAGTAATTTGGTTCAAAATGCAGGTGACATATCCTTCGGTACTTGAACACATACATATTATCCAAGCAAAGAAGGTTTACGCCAACTGCTTGAACCCATGTGAGAAAGCGAGTTGGATCCTTACCGTGATTAAGGAATTTGTGAAGCACAATATCATCTGCACCTACAAAATAAATTCACATTTTAAATATAGTTTTTTTGTAGATAAACAAGCTCTAGATCAAACAGATCAAGAGCTTGTTAGTAATAATTATAATCATCAGCACTTGAAGGAACCTATAACAGGCTCATGTAAGGCATTCACTGCACTCCCTCGGCAGTGCGACCCGCAGGGGCGCGGCTTCGTGCACATACAATAGGTGTCTTGGGCCATGAAAGTGCAAGTCATCAAGTAAATTTTATAGGTAGGCAGGTTCACTTACGACTTTTAGAACATGCTGGGACACAGCAAACTTTAGCTGCCGCCATAACGTTAGTCCTTTTCACAAGCGTAGGTAAACAAGATGGGCAGAGTCGGAGTCCAAGAGTAGCCAAGTCGTGAATATATGCGGAAAACGGGAGTCCAAGAATAGCCAGGTCGTGAATAAAAGAGGAAAACGGGAGTCATTTTTTAAATATGTGCATTGATATACAGTTCTTAATGTTATCAGGTAAGTTGTTGTATAACTGCGGACCTTCATAAAGAATGTTTATTTTTCCATAATTGGTTCGTGGTCTCCTTAGTGTTAACTTATTTCTATTTCTCAAATTGTAAGTGTGTGATATTTTTGTAAGTGTTATTTGTGTATGTATTTTTTTAGTTAATATTTTCTTAAGGTGGCTATTACAAAAAAACGCGAAACCCAAAAGTTAACTGGTTCAAATTATATAGTTTTCGTTCGTTGCTTGAAATAACAATTACTTGTTAATAATAGTTCCTTTTCTCTTCTACAGTAATAATAGTATAAATTTTAGATAACTTATTTGTTTATTTTATAATAATCATTCTACCGATGCATGTTCAGGCAAAAACTCTCGGAGACCTGTTTTTGGAGCTCTAATTTGTAGATTCTATTGAATATAGACAATCAAACAAATTTTTTTTAGATAACAAATATCCTATACTTACTTCCATAATAATAGAATACATTCGTTATAGATCTTTATGTAAAGAAAGAAAAAACTGAAGTGAATTCAATTATCGACCGAAAAGGCTTCGAAACAAACCCCAGTATATCCGAAGTTCTACATAATTTTGACGCAATAATTAAAACAAAATAATCTTCAACATTTGCTAAAACTACAATATTAATTTCATTTTCTAAATCGCTACTATTTTTTTTTATTATTTAAAAATAGTATATATTTCAATGCGCCGGCGATTTACCCTCAGTACCGCGAGAGCGCTTATCGAGGCCAGACCTATGTTAGTTCATCGTGAGACAGTAGAAAGTTACGCTTGAGCAGTGCTTCCAGATATGGGTCATTCAAACTGTATCTTTTCCGAATACCCACGGACGCTTTAACGATAAAATTCAGGCATTTCTGTTTCATCACTGTAACTTCTTCAGTACTTGCATGTAGCTCTGGGACAGCAAGTTGATTAGCGATACCCAATCCCAGGTATATATCTTTCAGATTTATGTAATGTTGACTATCAGTAGGGTCAATTGCGTGGGGTGTTCTTTAAATGATTCGGAGTTATGTGTTCTCTGTATAGCTCTGTCATTTTGTTATGGGCTTCGATAATAACCGGGTCTTCGCTTTGAAAATAAATATTGACGCGAGTGAATTTGGGCAGCATCCAACATAAAAAATAAAAATATGCCTTGATGATGTGATCATTCAAAAGAATGTGAATATCTTGGCAATCTTGGTCTTCCAACCATTTATCGTCAAAGTACAGTCGCAAGGCGTCCCATTGCTCCATAATTCTGTTCACAACACTGGATAGAGACAACCAACGCGTTTGGGCTGGACGTAGCAATTTGTGTATGTTAGTGTCTGTAAATGCTTGAAATTCTTTTAACTCTGCTTGACGTTTGCTACTATTTTTGAAGTAATTGTATATCAAGCGAGTCAGTTTTCCTGCATCGTGAGGCAATTCTTTGCAAGCGTCGGAAACGCACAAATGTAAAGAATGGCAAAGATCACGATAATACCTGGGCATAGTTGTCTTAATCGTGAGGACACTGAATTGTGGCAGCCAATCATCGTGTTACATCCATCGGAACCAAACCCGGAATTGTCCAGCATTATTTATATTTTTTATATTATATATTGCGGCTTCTCCACAACCTGTCTATGACAGCTTGTCGACCTCTATCATCTGGCACAGCGGGAGGCTCCTCAATTTGATGAGCACGATCGGCTCGGCAGGTCATCCACAAGGCGGCCGTCATTGACTATGTTGTGTAGAACAACATACGCATTTACAATTTTGCCTGCTTTTATTGGAGAGTAGTGGAGCACCCTATGAACAAGTAGGCAACGCCATCTTGCTTTCAGCACCCCTATGCAGCGCTCAACCACATTGCGTGCTCTGCAGTGCTTCTTTGTATAATATTCTTCTGCTGAACCAAGTGGAGCATTCAGCACTGGGGTCATGAGCCAAGGCCGCTGTGCATAACCTGAATCACCTGTGTATCAAAAAATATTATTTAGGTACTATTTAAGTTATGGAAAAAAAAAATACATGGGTACCTTTTAGTATTTAAATCTTTTATTCTAATTTCATCTAGCCGCTCGCTACACACGGCGCGCGCAGGCCGCGCACCGTCAATGCACACCGCGCAGACCGTTATTTTTTTGGCCGGCGCGCGGTCTGACATCTGGCGCTTAGAAGCTATTTTATGACTCAACTCATGGAATTCGACCCTACATGTGTTTACATTATTTGTTCGGGTTGAATGAGCGCTTTGAATGATACCTAATTTGTATGAGTGTGAAGGCATGGTAAGAAATAAAGTCGCTCGGAACTTACAAATTACAAAAATATTTGCCATTTTGTATACAAAAATTTCTAATTTAAAAATGTAGGATTAATCTATGTTTTAGATGTTATAAATGAGTAAATAGATTCAATATGAAGCAGAAAAAAACAAAACAAAATAGTCAACTGTACAAAAATATTTATTTACAAGCTTTTAAAACCAATACAATATTTGTTTGTATCACGGGTTTTTCTCGCTGATACATAATTCTTTTAAAAATACAAATCCAACATGGATAGTTAAAATATTAGTATTTTCTGAAAGCTTATTTCAGCCCTGAAGCAAAAGTATAACTGTTATTATCTTAGAACAAACGAATACATCAAAATATGGGAAAGTGAACACCAAGGTACAATATGCTAAGAAGTTTATCTTACGGTTCCTGAGATATTTGTTCAACAAAATCTGTTTGATTAGATTTATTTCTCATTTCGATTAATCTGCATAAAAACAGCTTTCCAATGATACCACACAAAGTAAAATTAATTGTAATTGAAAAAAGTTCTAAGCATTTCAAGTAGACCACTTACAAAATGTTTGACGAAAAGGGCACATTTACACCGACGTTATCCAGCCCAAATGGTGACTGTCCGGTATTACCAGAAAAGAAGTATGTTTCTATTAAATTAAAGGTAAATACAATTTACAAATCAATAAGTAACATAAACTAAACAGTAATTTATCGTGAACTTATAGCGTGAACTCACACTGGGTAATTTCTAAGAAATCAAAATACAATACAAAAAATCTGTATTGTACATCATAAAAATATCATAACAAGGAGACATTAGATAACACAAGGACAATGGGCGGCCTTATCACTTAGAAGCGGTCTCTTTCAGGCAACCTTTGGATGGAAGGAATTAAGTCTGGAATTACCGGAAAACAAGATTTCCGGTAATTCCAGTCTGGAATTACCGGAAATCTTGTTTTCCGGTAATTCCAGACTTAATACAAGAATTAAAAATTAAATTTAACTAAATTAACAAATAAACTAAAACAATTAAATTAACAAACCATTACGTAACATAAACTACTAGAATATATATTTTTTAACAGAATTGTCTAAACATTTATTACTGGTCACAATGGCCGGAAAAAAAGTATGTAGTATACAATACAGCACATAATTGCTTTATTGTACACCATAAAAATAACATTACAAGGAGACATTACATAACACAAGTACAATGGGCGGCCTTATCGCTTAGAAGCGATCTCTTCCAGGCAACCTTTGGATGGAAAAAATTGTGAATTTAAGAAAGGCAGGGGTGTACCAAAGATGAAATATTCATCATCATCATCATCATTAACCTAACATAGTCCACTGCTGGACATAGTCCTCCCCTATTGAGCGCCACAATCTATTGACCACGCCGCATTTTGAAAACAACAACATCACTGAAGACGACAGCTTCATTCACTCTACAATACACTCTACAGTGCCCCTGCGTTAATCGTATTGTAGAATGTATAAAGCTGTCGTCTTCAGTGTACTAGATTTACCATTTAATGTAGTGACATTAAATGGTACTCCCTAAAACATCCGATGACACACAAGTTCACGTTGCAAGTGTCACACTTATAAACAGTGCGCGTTGGCACCTTTTTAAGTGTGCACATCTTGCAACGTGCCCGCTTGCTATCGGCGTTTGTCGGAAAGTGGCCCGTTCTCATTACCGTGCGAGGATTTTGATCTACCTTTACCATAGCCAATATCTCCTTAGCCAGAGTCACCCTGAATAGCCTCTGATTCCCGTTTTTATTATGATTAAACATCACGAAGGCGTTATATACAGACACATTCAGTAGTCGGCGGAACAGTTTTTTATACCACACCAGGTTGCGCACTCTTTCTACGGGGAACGCCTTCAGCATCTGGTCTTTTTTATCTACGCCCCCCATGCTCATATTGTAGTCGAGCACAACCTGGGGTTTATATTTATACGAACCATACTTTTCCTTTCCGCCGACTACTGAGCTGTGATACGTCGAAATCATGGCCACAATATTGGCGTCATGCCAAACTGAGATGGTTAAGTCTTCAGTTTGGCTATACACGACCTCACCCTGCCGCATAGAAGATTTATTTATTTTTTTTAATGATTCAGGCACAAATTCTCGTTTAAGACGAAGCGTGCCCATCGTGTCTGTTTTTTTGGTTTTCAACGTCCGTGATAGCAGTGGCGAGTTATAAAAATTGTCCATAACCAGAGTATGGCCTTTGTTGAGCAAAGGCCGTACCAGGTTATGGACAATTTTTGATGTTGCCCCCTCAGGCTCATCTTGATTCTCGGTTTCTTCATAGGCCGGTTGTGATTTATCGCCTTTCCCTGTGTATAGTAGCATTTTCCACAGGTAACCCGTACGCGACTCACACAATTCGTAACTCTTTATGCCTACCCGAGCAGCTTTGGTTGCTATAAGCTGCACGAAGGATAGACGTCCCTTCCATAGCAGAAGGGACTCATCAATCGCTATGTGCTGCTCGGGTAAGTACAAAGAGCTAAATTTGTGGTTCAAGTGCTCGATGATGGGCCAAATTTTTTTAAGTTTTCGGTCTTCTCCAGTTGCCGTCCTCAGGATATTATTGTTGACAAAATGTAAACATTTTTTTATAGTCTGAAATCTTCTGTACGACATGATTTTGCAGAAACATCCGACTCTGAGCATTTCCATGCACGGATACCAATACTCCCGTTCAACCGGGAGTATTAATATGCTTTGCAGCATGAGCAAAGCCAGAAATGTCCAAATATCATGCCCAGTTATTTCAGACCATACATTGTTTGCTGTGGTGTATAGACTGCTCCCGTAGCGGTTCGATTCTTGGACGATGGTATTTATGATACCATCGTCCCAGATCAGCTTGAACACGTCCAGTGGAGTCAATCCGTCCACGCTGAACGTTGGTCCACTGTCCCCAGTGAAAACCTCCTGCTGGCCGACAAATTTCTCTGGGTCACTCGACCAATCAAAATGCAGCATGTCCGGGTTCGACGACGCTGCCTCCCTTAAAGCTAAGTCATCCCTGGAGTCCATCGCGTCGAGAACCTGGGTCAGGTGTGATGGGAGCTCTTCTTCATCTCTCCTAAGCGAGTTGCGCTGCCCCACAGTCCTGTCTTCAAACGCTTGATCCGGCTCCTCGTCGATGTCGCTGCCAGGATCGATTTCGCCTTGTATATCTTTATCTTCATCTAAAATAAAACAAGTACTTGTTAGGTAAATATTGGATGCTGAGTTTTGCTGAAGACCGGGCTCTTGGGGGAGAACTATGTCCATCAGTGCAGCAGTAGCAGGTTTTGTTAGATATGATGTAAGGTAAGAAACTTCCTAACAAAAAAAAATTATGACTGCTGGCGTGGCTTACCCTCAAAAATGTTGATATCAAGCCATTCAGCTTCTGGCGACGGGGTGGAGCGTTGCACCCGAGAAGGGCCGCTACTGGATGCTGAAAATGTTAATTTGTGGTTTAAAACTTATTTTAACATTTAAAATTATGAATGTCTAGCAGCAGCCTATGTTCACCGGAGATAGTGTAGCTTCTCAACGGTGAAATAATTTTTCAATTCCGTCAAGTAGTTTCGAAGCCTATTCAATTCAAACAAACAAACAAACATTCTTTCCTCTTTATAATATTAGTATATAAATATGATGGAGGTGGCTCAGAATCGCTATTCAGTCAGATGGGGGGAAACCTATGTTCAGGTTTCCCCCCATCTGACTGAATAGCGATACTTACTCGGTGAAAAGCCGACCAACTCGATGTCGGCGTCAAGAACCTGGACATTGGAGAGCGTGCCGTAGTTCCCACACAAGATACCAGTTGATGGCGAGAACATATACGGTACGGCATCTGTAATATTAAATGGTCCTTATTAAAATATCAAAGTGAGATGTAAACGAATGTAAGTAAAAGCTGCATTTATATATACCATCGGCAACCTCTGGACCTCCTCCATCACTAATGCCAATTAGCGATCCTGAGCCACCTGGCTCAGGATCGCTAATTGACACATCGTGTATCTCCGCGTATCTCCATGGTCCGCTATCTCCTTGCCCCTCTCTCTCTGGTTCTGGGTATGAGAAAAAAGAAGATCGTCAAAGAAGTAACTTTAATAAAAAAATACAAAATTAATCAATTGATTCATACCTGGTAGGCTCTGCTTCTCCCAGGCCTGTGGTTTTCTGGGAGGTGGAGTAATAGGCACCCCAGGGAGGAGAGGACAGGGCACACGCGTCGGAGACGGTTTTCTAAAAGAATTTAATATAGTGTTAGATAAAGATAATGTAGAAGCAACAAGACATAAAGAGACTACATTAAAAAGGAAAACATTCGAACTTTTTACTTCTTTTCGGTGGAGGCGCATCGGGAAGTAAGTAGCGGGCCACCTGTTTTTTTTCTCGCATTGCGGTGAGGGTTGCTTGTTGGTCCGAAGAAAGCTTTGAAGCGTTTTTTCGGTCCGTAGCCTTCGCAATCCGCACTTTTTTTAGTTTTTCTCCGAGAGATTCCCTGAAATAAGTAAGAACCATATCCATAAAAATGAAAATAAAATTTTACAATTAATTAAAAAAATATATATCATAGTTTATTTACGTGGGCTGAGGCGGGACAGAGCTTGGTGTTGAAGGCGACGGTCCCCGTGAAGTGGATGGCCCTGCTTCTCTAAAAAACGTAACACCAATGAGAATGCAGAACCGTGCTAAATGTATTGTAAAAAACTGAGAATCATGCTAAACGTAAATTATACAAAGCCAACACCAACAGAAAATCTAGCGAGCGAGCACCACGCCTAGCACCTCTGCTTCCACGTGCACAACGCGGAGCACGACCGCGCCCACATCCACGTCCACCAATTGCATCCATATCCTAAATAAAAGCATTGAAATTAAAAATAAGACTTAAAAGTAAGCAAATAGCACCAGTTTTTGAATATTTATAAAAATAAAAATTTAATATAAATATAAATATAAAAAATTTAAATATAACGAAATAAGAAATTTAAATACACAAAAGAGATTTTGGGTTGCTATGTACTTTACGGGATGCAAGGAAAAATCAAGTTTCAAGGTCAAAGGTCAATGATCTTTGAAAAAATATATGTTAATTATGCATAGAACAATATCTGAGAGAATTTTTTCCGTCTTTTTCCCATTGTAATTGAGCTACACATTTTGACCTCTAGCACCGAGGTCATTGAACTTTGGGGTCAATGACCTGAACAAAACTTGCCCCTTTAAAGACCTCCTTTACGATAGCGTTAGAAAAAATATTAGTTATATATGCATAAAAAAAATGACTAAAATTTTCCGTCTTTTTTGCATTGCTTTGCCTTGCATCCCGTAAAGTACAGTCTAACCAGATTTTGACCAAACATTTAAAATAATAAAAAATATTTCTTTCGGAGTATACCGGATTAGCCTGCCTTTGTATCGATAAATTCGTTCGGTGTGACTGTGGTCACTGCGCCCACGGCGCTAACATGGCGGTTGACTTGAATGATCATGCACAATTTAGCAAAATATTATCCATAAATTATGATTTTATGGACAAATAACGGCACAAACTTGTTCTAAAATGATTGTTTATCAATATATTGGTGTGATTATAGCATTTAACATACTAAATACATAAAAAATTGACGTGCAAATACACACAACAAAAACGTAACGGCCGGTGCTGGTTATTTTATCCAATTTGACGAAATAAATCAATGTCAACACAAACTTATATCGTAAATAGGTACTTACAGAGTTCATCTTTCTACTAAAACACAACACAACACCAAAATAACGTTTTTTTACTATTTGTAAGCACTGTTTATTATTCGCTAACTTCTCCGACCGGCGGGAACAATAGACTGACTTTAGGATTTTTTTTCCGACTTGTCAATGTTCAGTTTGTTGTGTTGTCATACATTGATTTTTAGCCTAGGGAAGTAGGAAAAGGATAGCACTCATTCCTTACGACTAGTCGACCGAGAAAAAGCAGGATAGAGGAGTATTTACCCCGAGGCCTTGAGTTTCAATATCGGGTAGACTTCTACCCGATAGGCTTTCGAGCCATTTTTTTTACTGGGTATGGTTCTACCCAATATGTAGCGAGCGGCTAGTTACAGTTTGATTTTATATACCTGGGTAGCTAAAATGTCAGTCTACTGCTATAGACTTAAGATAGATCTATTTTATGTTGAGAAGCTAACATATCTCTCCTTGTTCATGTAAGCTCTCCAAATAGGACCTTACTGGGCATTGGTTCCAAATGTCTGAGTCAAGGCTGGCCCCACCAAAAGAGACATCCAAATGCAGTATCTGCAAATTGTCATCACAATTCTAGCACTACAATAGGAAAAGGTTTTATTAGTAGGTCTGTATAAAAATATTTATGCTCTACTAGACCACCAAAAGATACCTAGGTACAGTAGCGGTACCTACTAAGAAAAACTAAAACTAAAATATAAAATTAAAACTTCCTTTCTTACTCGGTAGTAAGGAAGGAAGTTTTAATTTTACTTACTATTAAAACATTTAGGGAATGGTACATTTTGCGATTAAAATAGACCTCATGGTCTCTGGGTCTTACAATGGCCACATGGGTGCCGTCAATAACCTTGGGGTTATTGACGGCGACGGTGTAGTTGGCTACACCGGGAAAGCTATGCCTTGTCATAAATCTAAGACACAAAAAAATGGTTCAGATAAGTACATACGTATAAGTAAGTTGGATACATACCTACCTTCCTTGACAAACACTTTCTAATAATTAGTTTTATACTTACTTCCTCATGTTTAACTCCCTATAAGCCTGAGTCATGAGAAATTGTATGTATTTCCGCAAAACTTCTGGTGTGTTGAGGGCATTTGTAACCTCTTCGATGCAATTGTGCACAGAAGATTGGGACAAACCCAGATGGTGATAGGCCCCAACATTCTTTTGGTAGCAGCCATTGGCATAAAATGTAATGGCTGCTAAAATCTAAAATTATAAAATCCTAAAAATAGGTAAACATTTGATATGGCGTTACCTGTAAGGGGCGAATCGCGTCGCTTCTCTTGCTAACGTGTAGCAGCGGCTCCAGGGTTGCACACAAACCGGAAAATTGATCTTTGGAGAGCCTGCAATTGGCTCGAAAGTTGCTTTCCGGCAAGCTGATGGGATCGCTCCGCTGTCGTATTACTTTGTGTTCGAGGATAAGTTTTTTTTTTAGCCTCTCTTCGGCTAGCATAATAATCAGTTTCCTTTTTTCGGTTTTCTTTTCTTTCCTCTGATATATAACATTCTTTATTGTTTTCAGAGAAATTTAACGGCGGGTCTTTTGTCGCTTTTGTTTTTCTAGGTGATGGCGCTTTTGCTCTTAGTACTCATATTATGAAGCCCTTTCCTGCAGGGCTAACATGCGCGCCACGAAAGACGTCGCGCGCGTGACGACTATTTTTCTCGTCGTCAGTTGTTTTCTCGTTTACCCTAGCATGCGCGCCACAAACGATAAAATACTCGTTGTCGAGTCGTCCTTCTCGCGTAGAGATGGCCTCCCAGACGAATACCCACTTAGTTCATTCAATTGTCTATGGTTTTTGTGAAATGCACGAAAGAAATAAACTAACCTTTTTAGTTTTCACCTTCTTTATTGGCAGTTTGAACATTTTCACTGGTAGAATGGTGGTAAACAGTCGAAAAAGCCACGAAAAAACAAAACAAAAAAAGAAGGAGAAGAGAAGGTATTACTTCTGGCTTCTGGCAAATTTTGATAATTATTAGAAGAGAGCTTTCATATTATAGAATATGATGGATATAATACCCAGTTGTTGGCATAGCATTTACCGCCAGTGTCCTTGTAAAACGCAAAATAACATACTAACCGCAAAAAAATATCTAGCAAAAAAAAATCTAGCACGCAATGTGAATTAAGCTACATACTCTACGTATCGAGTGATATAATCGGAAACCAAATCAGACGTCTATTCCAATCCAAGCTTTAATAACTTGCCGCGCGCCTTGGAAGGATACAAAGCTGACCAACCACATTAAAAAATAAGCAGTAGGTACCTACCTACTCTGTCAAGCCGTACCCGTGACTCTGTGCTACTTTGACGACCGACCGAAGTGGCGGCGGCGCGGCGGGCGAAGGTCCGCCAGCGACGTGGGAGCTTGCGGGTTCGATTCCCGCCATGGGACAAATGTTTGTACGATCTGCAAATATTTGTTCCGGGTGTTCTGGTATTACATTTTTTATTACACAGAAAACTATGTAGTATAAAAGAAAATGTGCAATTCCTATAATATTAAGTTTATTAACTCATATTAATATTTTATTATTGTATGTCCAAAAGGACAAACTGTTGGACAATTGGTTAAGTTTGAACAATAAATGTTTCTTATTCTTATTATTACTTTGGTGTGGCACCACTATGCGTTCACGTTCAATAGGTTCCTTTCCTACATTTATAAGGTAGGTACCTAGGTATATTTTGACTCGCACACAAAATCAACACAATGGAACAATTTCCGTGCCGAGTAGATTGTCAGAGAACAAGAGTTTACATTTTCAAGAGTCTACATAGCAGCTTAGACGTGACGTATGTGTGTAGTGAGTTTTGTAAAAATGAACATAGGTAGTAAGGTTGTTGTACGTACCTAGTACCTACCTCTTCGAACTTGGATTACGAAATAGAAACTAATGTAAATCTGCTGGGAAAGAACTCTTTAGCAATGCAAAATTGCTACCTAGGTGCTTGGTAGGTGTACCTACCTAATCTACTACCTACTATGAATGTTAAAATTACCAACCTTCTGTAAATTGAGTCAGTATGTTGACTGAGAAGCGGCTGTTTGCAGTCTGGGAGTGACATAAAGTATGGTCCTGCCCCAGTATTTGTCGTAGATTTCCTCCGTTAGGTACCAAAAACTGTAGGTACGTACAGAACGGAACACATGACCAAGGTAAATTATGTAACCATTTATGTACCTACCTACCCTACCTATGGGTACCTACATTGTAGTCAGAAAGCGATGGCATTCGTTATTATTATGCATCGCCAATAAATAATTTTGATACAGGACCGCTATGACCAACAAATTCGAAGAAAACATTCAAGAAAAAGTTCTCGTGACTTCTCGTCCTCAAATTGAAAGACGAAAGTTATTCTCGCGCTGAATTGTCAAAAGTCGAGATAATTTGGCGCGCATGTTAGCGTTTGACGAGAAAGGTTACCACAGATAAGATATACATTCACTAAAATCGTTCACGTGATGAGACGTGACGACTAATGGTGTCGCATGCTAGCATCGGTCGAGAAATCGAGATGCCGCCATTTTTCACGAGATAACGAGACGAAACACGCTTCTCGTGGCGCGCATGCTAGCCAGGCTGGACATCATCTGTTAGGTACCCCAGAAAGAATGTTCAATCAACAACTATCACATTCTCCTGCGGTCGCAGGGAATACTTTCGGGATATTATCGTCAGTTTTTAGAGTATTTAAAAGACCTATTCCATTAGATGTCGTTAATCGTCCCATCTGGGCCCTCTTTTATTTTTAATCTTTATAAATGATGTTATTCTCAATTTTCATAATTCTAGTTCGTTAATTTATGCTGATGATACCAAAATATTTATAAAAGTTTCCTCTTTAACTGATTGTCAACTTCTCCAAGAAGATCTTAATAGACTCTACTCATACTGTGAATTGAATTGCATTTCCCTTAATGCTAAAAAATGCAATGTTATATCCTTTACTAGGAAACCGAATCCTATAATTTTTAAATATAAATTTAACAATATAGAAATTTCTAGGGTATCGGTGGTTAGAGATCTAGGCGTTTATTTAGATCACAAGTTATCTTTTATCACTCATTTCGATACAATTACGCCCAAGGCTTATCGAATGCTTGGATTTATTATGAGAATTGGTAGGGAGTTTAATAACCCTAAATTTCTTATCCTTTTGTATAACAGCTTCGTCAGGTCAATTCTTGAATATGGATCAACGGTCTGGAACCCAAAATATAAAGTACATATTGAAGAAATACAACGAATTCAAAACAAATTTTTAAAACATTATTTATTCCGCTTTCCGACAGCTCCTACAGACTCTATAGTAGATCTAGACATTCGTCGCACTATACGAGATCAAGTGTTTTTATATAAATTACTGAACAATCAAATTGATTCCGAGTTGTTACTTGAAAATATTTATTTACACTGCCCACGGGCTTCATCTAGGAAAAAGAAAACTTTTTGGACTCCAACCTCTAGAACAAATTATAGGCAGAACATGTTTCTGAATAGAGCTTGCAATAATTACAATAAATTTTTCAACGAAATAGATATATTCGATTCAACCGCCGCCGCCGTCATGTTTCGTAGAAGCATTGTAGACATTGCTGCCGCCAAGTTACTTAGCTAAAATTATTTTACTTTAGCCTTTAGTCTTTTCCCCTTTTTTGCTTTTGTTTGAAATATATTTCTATCTTTGTTAATATAAGTCTGTTCACCAGTTTTTATATGTAAATTTGTTTATAGTGGAGACTTTACTGGTCTAAGAAAATTCTTATTGTATCTCGTTATATATCTATGTACTGTCTGTCTTCCAAATAAATAAAAATAAAAATAAAAATAAAAAATAAAGTTAAAACTTCTATTATAACCTACAGCTGTGTATTACTACACAATTTTTTAAAAAAGAGCAAATCATCTCGCAATATTTATACTCCACCAGGCAGTACTGACAGCTATGATAGGAATGGTGAATTAATCCATGTAGTGAGAGTAAACCATGAAGAAAATCTATTACCATTACAATCTGTATCTCGTCGGGCTCCTATTAATGCTACGCAAATAAGATCAAATTTTATGAATTACATCCATCAAAGTCGACTATGCAGTGGTAGGGCCTGTGATGCATAATTTATCAAAATGAGTAAATACGTACTTACTAATTAATTAAAAATATTGGAAACTATTTAATTGTTTTACCATTTGTTCACCTGTCGATATAATACTTTGGCATGTATATTTTCCTTTCAAAAATGCCTCCATAGCATCATAAAAAACCCAAATCATAATATATATAGCTCGATTACCACTGACTCATAATATATATAGCTCGATTACCACTGACTCACTGACTGACTGACTCATTGACACGATTGTTCTCCCTGTTGGTGGATGGGAAGGTATGTTTTTTTTTACGGAAACGTGTAGGGGGGGTGGGGGTGACTTGGGGAAAATCCCGACTTTTCGAGATTTCCCCCCCCGGAGCCCACCCCTCCCCCCCTTCTTTTCAACGGAGCGTTTCGGATGAAAAATTTTTAGGGATTCGTATAGAGGGGCTCGAGTGATTTCCATTGCAAAAAAAATTTTGCCCCCCTTCTCCCCCAGGACCCCCCCGAACCCGGGGGAGCATTGCGGCGAGCGAAGCGAGCCGCAATGCGACAACGGGGGACCAGCACGGCGAGCGAAGCGAGCCGCGCGGTGACCCCCCCCTCGCCCCCCGCCCCCCTCAACCCCCTTTCCCATCAAAAAATCTGATATGGGTATCGTTTTCGACTAACATGGGGGTGAGGATTACGAATTTGATGACGGCGGGCGTGTGTCGGATTGCGGTGAGCGAAGCGAACCGCAATCCGTCACACAGCAAGGCGAGCGAAGCGAGCCTTGCTGCGTGGCAGCACGAGCGGGTTCGTATTGCGGTGAGCGAAGCGAACCGCAATGCGACTATTGGGGAACTGCACGGCGAGCGAAGCGAGCCGTGCTGTGACCCCCGCGTGCCCCCCCGGAACCCCCTTCCCCATCCAAAAATCGGATATGGGTATCGTTTTCGACTAACATGGGGGTGAGGATTACGAATTTGATGACGGCGGGCGTGTGTCGGATTGCGGTGAGCGAAGCGAACCGCAATACGACACACGTCACGCAGCAAGGCGAGCGAAGCGAGCCTTGCTGTCGATTTCGATAAAATCAATGACGTAGGTTACGATAAGGGGAACTTAATTTATAACGAACACTGTGACAGCCACCATCGCGAGCTGCTTGCAGCTCGCGCACTTATACCATACTAGTCTCATAATATATAAAGCTAGATTACCACTGACTGACTCACTGACTCACTCATTGACACGATTGTTCTCCCTGTTGGTGGATGGGAAGGTATGTTTTTTTTTACGGAAACGTATAGGGGAATCGGGGGTGACTTGGGGAAAATCCCGACTTTACGAGATTTCCCCCCCCGGAGCCCACCCCACCCCCCCTTCTTTTCAACGGAGCGATTCGGATGAAAAATTTTTAGGGATTCGTATAGAGGGGCACGAGTGATTTCCATTGCAAAAAAAATTTTGCCCCCCTCTTCCCCCAGGACCCCCCCGAACCCGGGGGAGCATTGCGGCGAGCGAAGCGAGCCGCAATGCGACAACGGGGGACCAGCACGGCGAGCGAAGCGAGCCGTGCTGTCACCCCCCCCTCGCCCCCCGCCCCCCTCAACCCACTTTCCCATCAAAAAATCTGATATGGGTATCGTTTTCGACTAACATGGGGGTGAGGATTACGAATTTGATGACGGCGGGCGTGTGTCGGATTGCGGTGAGCGAAGCGAACCGCAATCCGTCACACAGCAAGGCGAGCGAAGCGAGCCTTGCTGCGTGGCAGCACGAGCGGGTTCGTATTGCGGTGAGCGAAGCGAACCGCAATGCGATTATTGGGGAACTGCACGGCGAGCGAAGCGAGCCGTGCTGTGACCCCCGCGTGCCCCCCCGGAACCCCCTTCCCCATCCAAAAATCGGATATGGGTATCGTTTTCGACTAACATGGGGGTGAAGATTACGAATTTGATGACGGCGGGCGTGTGTCGGATTGCGGTGAGCGAAGCGAACCGCAATACGACACACGTCACGCAGCAAGGCGAGCGAAGCGAGCCTTGCTGTCGATTTCGATAAAATCAATGACGTAGGTTACGATAAGGGGAACTTAATTTATAACGAACACTGTGACAGCCACCATCGCGAGCTGCTTGCAGCTCGCGCACTTATACCATACTAGTTACTATATATAAAGCTAAATTACCACTCACTCACTCACTGACATAATTGTTCTCCTTGATGGTGGAGGGGGAGGTATGTTTTTTTTTGCGGAATCGTGTAGAGGGAGTCCGGGGGACCTAGGGAAAATTCCGACTTTTTGAGATTTGCCCCCCCGAACCCCCGCCCCCCAGGGGGGCTCCCAAGCAGAGTCACACTGATGAAAATTTTTAAGGGGGTTGTATAGAGGGAGTCGTGTGATTTCGATTCCAAAAAATTTTTACCCCCCCTTGCCCCCCAGGACCCCCCCTTTTGAGAGTGCTACAAGATGCCGTCGTGATAGAGGAGTTTTGATTGCAGGATCGTATAGAAGGTTTCTTCTCGAATTGGAAAAATTAAAAATTCAACCCCCCTCCCGCCCCAATTTCCACCCCCCCTTTTGATATCTCCCAAACGAAGTACGATACAAGAATTGTTTTTTCACAGTCATGTAGGGCAAGGCAAATAATTTCGAATGCAAAAAAAAAATTGACCCCCCAGCCCCTCTAGACCCCCTTTTTTATTAAAAAACCGAAATTTGGCCATTTTTAGCCTATATTTCGACCACTTTTTAGGGTGGAGCATTGCGGCGAGCGAAGCGAGCCGCAATGCGACTACGGCGAACAGCATGGCGATCGAAGCGAGCCGTGCTGTGACCCCCGCGTGCCCCCCCGGAACCCCCTCCCCCAGAACCCGGGGGGAGCATTGCGGCGAGCGAAGCGAGCCGCAATGCGACAACGGGGGAACAGCACAGCGAGCGAAGCGAGCCGTGCTGTGACCCCCCCACGCCCCAGCCCCCCTGAACCCCCTTCCCCATCCAAGAATTTGATATGGGTATCGTTTTCGACTAATATGGGGGTGAGGATTACGAATTCGATGACGGCGGGCGTGTGGTGGATTGCGGTTCGCTTCGCTCACCGCAATACGTCACACAGCAAGGCGAGCGAAGCGAGCCTTGCTGCGTGGCAGTACGAGCGGGTTCGTATTGCGGTGAGCGAAGCGAACCGCAATGTGACTATTGGGGAACTGCACGGCGAGCGAAGCGGGTTCGTATTGCGGTGAGCGAAGCGAACCGCAATGTGACTATTGGGGAACTGCACGGCGAGCGAAGCGAGCCGTGCTGTGACCTACCCACGCCCCAGCCCCCCTGAACCCCCTTCCCCATCCAAGAATTTGATATGGGTATCGTTTTCGACTAATATGGGGGTGAGGATTACGAATTTGATGACGGCGGGCGTGTGGCGGATTGCGGTGAGCGAAGCGAACCGCAATACGTCACACAGCAAGGCGAGCGAAGCGAGCCTTGCTGCGTGGCAGCACGAGCGGGTTCGTGTTGCGGTGAGCGAAGCGAACCGCAATGCGACTATTGGGGAACAGCACGGCGAGCGAAGCGGGCCGTGCTGTGACCCCCTGTGCCCAGACCCCCTGTACCCCCTCCCCCATCAAAAAATCTGATATGGATATCGTTTTCGACTAACATGGGGGTGAGGATTACGAATTTGATGACGGCGGGCGTGTGCCGGATTGCAGTGAGCGAAGCGAACCGCAATACGACACACGTCACGCAGCAAGGCGAGCGAAGCGAGCCTTGCTGTGTGACACCACACATACATAAATGGGTATCGTTTTCGACTAACTCGACTGTGTAGATTACGAAAAAGATGTCCATTTCAAAATCCAAGATGGTTGACATTTTTTCATCGCAAAACCCACTCTTGGTTATCGATTTCGATCAAATCCAGGGTGTAGGTTACGATAAGGGGAACTTAATTTAAAAAGAATAGTACACACAGCCGACGCGAGCTGCTTGCAGCTCGCGCACTTATAACAACTAGTTGGCTTATAAATTTCTTCTTCTTCCATACCAGATCGGATCGAATCTTGTTTTTTTTTAAATGCATCCGAAATGCTGACATCAATGTCTCTTACTTTTTTTTAAGTTCCGAAACAGGAATTTGCAGGGAGTCTGCAATGCGATTCCATGCACCATGCACCTGGAAAAATCGTACCCACAATACTACATATTATTTTCAGACGAGGCTCTTTTATATTTTCATCCTAGCCTATTTGCATCAGGGATAATGTAGGATTCTAATGCTAAAAGAATTTTTCAAATCGGTACATTAGTTTCGGAGCCTATTCAATTCCAACAAACAATTTAAGTCCTTCCTCTTTATAATATTAGTATAGAAGTATAGATAGATAGTATACATAATTTCTATCAACATAAAAATAGTATAAACATACCTTGTTCTTATCCTTGTGCAGTGCATTATTTGGGTCCCAAATTGCGGGCTCAGATTGATATAAATCAATAAACTTGAAAGTTTCTTCATTGCTCCACGATATTGACATTTTAGACGATCGAAAATTCTAGTTCTAGCACGCAACACAAAAGTGTACCGGTTAGCGGCCGGTGACAAACTAAACAATGGCCGATTGTGTAAACACCACAAGCCACGCTACGCCACGATTCCTTTGAAGTGTGCCCAAAAAACCGACAACTCCCCGATTGCGCGCCACGATTGACAATTGTCCGCCATCATATATCATTACCCCCTGTACACAATGGCGATGGCCTGTAGTGGGCCCGCATGGGCCATTGTGTACTTGAGCCATAAGATGACCAAGGATGGAACAGTCAGAATACCTAGCGATTCAAAGTAAGGGCGCGCTGATTCATCTTGCGGGATTCTAACTATAGCGCGCACTGCTCTTTTCTGTATCCTAAAGACGCGCTCCCAATCCGCTGCCCGACCCCAGAACTCCACGCCATACTGTAAGATTCTATGTACCGACGCGAATTTATTTACAGGTATTTATTTATTGTGGGAATACACTCAACAGAAATTGTTCTATCAAATCAGTACCTACATATATATTCCTGGGGTATATGATATTTTGTTACAAAATTTTGCAGTTTTGTATTCTGACGTCTTTTGATAACTTATACAAAATTTGAAGCAGTTAAAATTTTTCTTCTTAGTTATAACCATTCACTAGAATCTCGCTGCAAAACAGTAGCTTTTAACTTTTTCAAATGTTTTTCTTTCTTTTTCTGAAGAAGGTAAGCCTTTCGTCTGAAAATCTGTATTGACTCTGTTGTATTCTGAAGTGGTCATATCTGGCTGTTGACAATTTGCACCATAGTTCTTTTCGTTGTTTTTGGTATTGAAAAGTATATGTTTCCTTTTCTCACATAATTCGCTCGTTGTTTTGACCTTTTCTCTTAGCTTTTAACAAGTGCCCTGGGACTTCTTCCTAAAATAGCGTAAATATAACAATATACAATATAAAATATAACAATAATAAATTTTAGAAGATACTTAATGAATTTAAGGGATAAAACAAAGCATAAACAATGAAAATAAATAAAATATAATCTTAAAGTTACGGACAAATGATAAAAATCTAAACTTTACTTGTGACCAAACTATGGCATTTCAGCACGAGATTATATCCGGGCTCTAATGAATCCATCTCTCGATTTAGCGTCAGTTACGCTTTGTAAGGCCTCTGTCACTAATTTCACACACCTCTCATCAGATTGAGTGTCGCAAGGAAAGTCTTCAATATGCAAATCTTTATCTAAAGTAATTTTTTGAAGATCCTCAGTGGAAATGTGTCGAAGAACCGGCGGCGGTGCGGTAACTTGTCATTCTTGCCTCATTATCATTTCGGTGTAATCACTTACATCGAAGTTTATTTTAGGAGGCCTAAATATTCGGCGTTTTGAATTATTTTCAGCTTCTCTAGCTTTGATTTATATACCTCCCAAATGTGTATCTTTCATCAAAAATCATGCCGACAAGTATATTCTCTGGATGCGCAAAAAATGCGTTTCTTGCGATTACAGAATCTACAACAGTTCAGGTAAGAGTCGAGAAAACATAATCAGTTGATATAAATGCTCCTTAAAAGATGCCTTATGCTTGATTAAGAACCAAATCGGTGCGTGAACTCTAAGAACGTAGTAGGTAAGCATTTGTAGGTTTTCATATGGATTTTGAGAACTCACGTAAAGTCTGAACAACCGATTAGCTGTAGTAAGCCATCTCGAGTGCACCATTTTCCCAGGTTGACGTTTAGCTAGCTCAGGAGTGCAGGAACCAGCTTAAACAGCTTGACATATCTCACAAATATTTTATCCGTACTTAGCTCTTCAATCACATTTTTCGGCTCTCAAATCTCAGATGTCGTTTAACTAATTTAGCTGTTTCTTGTCTGTTTAAACTGCTGATAACCATTTTCATTTGATTACTATGGTCTAACAAAAAACTTCGCTCAGCGATGAACTTCTGATGGTTTAACCACAAACAAGACTCAAACGAAATGCATTTACAAGCAGCAACGTCAAGACAATTACGTCGAACAAAACATTTCAGTACGTTTTCATAACTATAATTTCGTTTGTTTTTGGGCTATCTTTTTAAACTGAGGTACCTTTTAAAATAAGCTTTAAGTAATTTGTAAAACTCGTGACTTAGTAACGATTGGAATTGAAGCTATCGTCTAAATTTTGTTGATGTCCAAATATAGAATATATTTCACTTCGCCACGAACTCATTCTTTAAAGTCAATAATATCCACTTTTGACACTATTGTAATTGAAACTGTACCTTTAAGGCATAAAATTTACTTTGGATACAAACAAAACAGTCGCGAGTCACATAAAGAATATAATTTAAAAGAGTTGAAAATTGAGGGTAGTTGGAGGTAGAATTGAGGGTAACCCTAACAAATACGAAGCTGCTGGAAACGTTTTCAACCCCGAAGATTAAAGATCCGTTCAGGTACTACACTAAAATATAGTAAAATAATAATACTTTCTTCAGGATTCAAAATTATAAAGAGTCAAAAATCGACTTGAAAATGTAATTTTTTGAAAACTTTGAAGGTCGGTAGAGACCTAAAGACCTTTTATTAGATTTTTTTTAAATTTTATTCGTAATCTACATACAATTTCGCAACTTTCGAGTGGTCTTACGTTACGGAAATCAAAAAAAAGTTTCTACGGGACACCCTAATGCATATTGCATTGCAATAGAGTTTACTTTGACAAAACACCACTTACGCCGCGCGCCGCCGATATACAGTCTGGCGCATGGCGAAAGAGAGATAGTCATATTAGCGAAACAAGCAAGTGTGAAGAGAGCAGAATGCTTGATAGACGGGTGGCTAGAGAGCGAGAAACAAACAGTTTCGGCAACGCTCGACTTTGGACTGAGCGATGCAAATGTCGTTCACAAGTAAACTGGTTCATCAGTGGACTGTAAACCGGTCTAGCAGTCGACAGCAAACAAACAGTCTACAAAAACAGTTCGTTCATTCAACGACCACTCCTACAGAGAAGTCATCTGGTAAAGTTGATTTTCGTAGGAGAAGGCGAGGTACCGGCGATGGCTCTCTCGTATTGGTGTGTGAAAGTACGCTTGAGAGATATCTATTTTTCCCATGTAATCGTTCTTCTGGAGGAATTTGGGGACGTAGTTCTGATTTTCTAGACGAAACTTTCCAAGGATTAGTCGTCGAAGGTCAAAAATTTTGTTCTTGATACCCAAAATTTTTGGGTATCAAGAACATTCTTGATAAAAAACCCGTTTTGGCCGTTGATCTTTCGATAACTTCTAAGTACAAGAGAGTCGATATCTCCTTGGTCATTAGCTTTGAGGTTTTTGTGGCAAAACGCGCTACTAATTTTCGGGTTAAAGGGATAGAAGGGGGTTCCGTACGAACGGCAGCGCATAGTTGGTTATTATCTTTAACACAGCAACTGGTACCCCCAGCTTCTGGCACTGTTGCTTGTAATTCTTCAATTGCCCCCCTCTGAAAGTCTTGTCAATATTTACGTCGTTGATGACGTTGCTCTTTCTTATCGACTCATTTTGGTTTGCTACTAAATTGCTTCCGCTTCTGAGTAACTGCTTGTGATGGACGAGTGTGCCATCCTGACTTTTTGGGTTTTGCGTACGGGAAGCAATGGGCAGGCTAGTTTTATTAGATTGCTGAAAGAAAGTCCTTTCTTTATCCGGAACTTTTCCGAAACTAGAGGGAAAAACCCGAGATGCACCACCGTTGTCCCTCATAAAGCTAGACAACTTATCTTCCTGGAACAGATGCGTATCTGACGGTGGTATACTTTGCAATACCGACATTAGAGCGTCACTTTTGGTTTTAAAGCTTTTCCGTCTCATCTCGATCGTCTCAGCCCGATTAGCACAAACGTACTGCAACAAATCGTCCGACGTTGCCCTAAACTCCGAGCCCTCTGAAAATAACTTCTTCAAGTCTGCATCCGCTGCGGGAAACAACCAAATCAAAAGGGTACAAATTTTGTTGGACTGCCTACGGAAGAGTCTACGTAAGGAAGGACGAAACCTCCAATAATAACTATTCACAGCGAGGCTCAGATGAACGCCTTACGCAACTCAACATGACTAATAATTGTACATATAAATACTAAGTCCCACTTATTCATCAATAAGAATCATATATTGTATACACAAACACACAAAAAACTCACACGAGTAAGTGTGAGTTTTTTGTGTGTTTGTCTCACACTCAATTCACCTTACAAACAATAAACAAAATATTCCTGTACATCTGAGTACATCTATCGTCTTGGAAGGCATTAACTACAAAACAAATTCAGACAAAAGAGACTATTTGATAGCGACTGAAAACATTTATTTACAAGTCAATGATGGATAATTCTATGAATATAGCACATGAAATCGATGATACTGAGATTGCAGATTCTTTTACATGTGACATAGACAAACTATCTTTTAAATTTACTAAAGTAGAATCATTTGATTTAACCTTTAACTGGTGACGTGGTTTTTGAGTAACGTTAGTGGTGACGTTAGGCCTGACAGGCCTCGGATGAATATAAGCATAATTCACGATGTACATTAATTGATGACTGTAGCCTATCTAATTGTGTTCATATGAATATTGAGGTATTCAATAAAACGATTTTGTGTAATCTAATTATCATTTTTATTTAAGAACAGACGTATCAAAATTAGCTCTCGTATTATCACAAAAAACGACGTGAGATCAACATTTGGTCATAAAATACAAAAAATCAACATTCTTATTGATAATAACATTTTTAAATCTTAGAATAGACTTCAATCATCTTATAAAATAACATAAATCTCTTATCAAATTTGTAACCACAAAACTGACAGTGGGTAAACTTCATAAATTTTTACTGACACTCAGGACACAACTGTTTTGCGCAATGCAAGCATACATGCTTTTTACACGAAACACATTGATAAAAAGATTTTCGGTCCCGCTTGACTTTAGGACCCACATTGTTTTTAACATACATAAATGATCTTTGTGATCTAAACATCCCTAATGGTAGCATTTTTTCTTATGCAGACGATACCGCAATTGTATTTGCTGGATCATCATGGGAAGAAGTAAGGAAAAGGGCTGAAAAGGGGCTGGAAATAATTCAAATTGGCTTAACCTGAACTTACTGTCCCATAACGTCGAAAAAACTAAATTTATGTGTTTCACTTTGGACAATCGTACTCAACCTTCTTCTGATTATACAATTAAGATCCATGAGTGTGGTATGAGCAATAATTTGTGCTCCTGCTCATCAATTAAAAAAGTAGAGACCACTAAATACCTAGGTGTCATAATTGATCAATGACTATCGTGGCTTCCACACCTCGAAAACTCATGAACAGAACTAGGAAGCTCATTGGGTATTAAAAAATTTAAGGCATATAGCATCACAAAATCTCGTACATAAACTATATGTTGCTCTCGCACAATCAGTTTTAACCTACTGCATACCAATTTGGGGTGGAGCGATTAAAACAAAATTTAGAAATTTAGAAAGAGCACAGAGATCCCTATTGAAAGTTATGTACTTTTAAACCATATAGGTTCTCAACTGAAAATTTACACTCAATAAAGGATACACTATCTGTGAGAAAATTATACATACTGCATTCAGTTATTAAATTACACAAAACCATCACTTACGACCCTAATCTCATAAAAAGTAGAAGGAAAAATAAAAACGTAATAAATAAAAACTAAAATAATCATCCTTTGCTGCTCGTGAAAACGTAATTAAATCGGCACATACAGTGCCCTCCAAAAGTTAGTTGAAATGATCAATAATGTAATAAATGTGAGGAAATTATAATAAATCCAAATAAAATCATGGCTTCAAGAACTATTTATTAAAATATAATCAATTCAGAATATTTCTATCAACCATAACAACTTTAATAATTTTAATTTATGTCTGTAGACAAAATTACGTTGCCAAAAGTTAGTAGAAATTATTTAATTCTTTATTAAGAATTGTATTATCTTTGCCAATGTCTTTTAACTTTTAATATTTTGTATGACCGCCATTATTCTGTAGAACTGCTTTAAGTCTTCTAGGCATTGATTCTACAAGATTTTGTAATGTTTTGACCGGTATAGTCGACCATGTTTCAAGAATTTTATTTTTAAACTAATTCTGGTTGCGTCTTATGAAAACAGGGATGCAGCGATCCAATTCATCCCACAAATGTTCAATAGGGTTAAGGTCGGGTGACATCGAAGGCCATTCCAGTAAGTCCACTTCGTTATCTTCAAAATATTTTTTAGTTATCTTTGCTGTATGCTTCGGATCGTTGTCTTGTTGAAATTTGAAAATGCGACCTAATCTCATTGATTCAGCAGATTGTTTTAAATTATCACGGAGAACATTACAATAGATCTGTGCTGTCATCCTGCCTTCAATTATTTGCAGTCGGCCCACACCATGCCAAGAAAAACACTCCCAAACCATCACACTCCCACCGCCGTGTTTCACAGTGGGCTGCAAGTATTTGTCGTCGTAAGAGTTATCATTGCTTCTGCGCCATACGGTTTGCCGACGTCGATTTCCAAATAGTTCTAACTTTGATTCATCGCTAAAGACTACTCTCTTCCAAAAGTCTATTGGTTTATCCGAATACTTGCGGGCGAACTCCAACCTTCGTTTTTTATGGATCGATGTTAAAAGAGGTTTCTTTCTGGCAACGTGACCTCGTAAATTAGCATCATGCAGGCGTCGCCTGATAGTAGTTTCAGAAACCGAGGTTCCTGCTTCCTGTAACTGATCTTTGATCTCTCGTACCACAATCTTGGGATAGATTTTACACTGCCGCACTATTTGTCGATCATCAACAGACGTAGTAGCCCTAGGACGACCCGACCGTGGCCTATCTGCAAGACTAGGGCATTCTAAACTCTTCTTTATTATTTTTCGCACACCTTCTGGACTAACTTGAAATAATTTTCCCACAGCACTAAAGTTTTTCAATTTTTTATATTTACACACAATCTTCGTTCTTTCTTCTATAGTTAATTTTCGTCTCGGAGTCATTATTAATTCAAAACAGTCAAGTCACCTCACAATATCTTATTATTAAATTTAAACAACCCACACTGCCGTGTGTTGTGAAACAAACAAACTGTTTGCTCAGGTCTATTGCAATTGTTTTCAGTACTTATGTTATCAATGCGAAAATACGGTTTGCAGGATTTCTTCTTCATCCCAGCATGGAGAGCGGTGGAGCACGATGTCGCTGAGCTACGCAGCCAAATTATTGATGATGCCGGTCACACCGCATGGACACTGCTTCGATCGTGACGACGCAGCCGTAAGTGCGAACGGCAAGCGCCTCCGACGACACCTCCCGGCCTTTTCACTTCACAATCATTCAATTTCAATAAATCTATCTCAATAGCTAGTCAGATCAAATTATTTGCTACTTAATCTACCAATTCATAAAAACTAATTTAGTAGAAATCAAATGAAGTATTAGACGATAGACAAACAACTTTGGGATTGTTCGTTGGATTTGCTCATCCTCCTTGTTTGGGGAAGGCATGTCAAGCATTGCTCACAGCTGTGTGGTGCCGGCTTAGAATTTGCATCACCCCAACTTTTCCCGCGGGTGTCATAAGAAGATTGAGAAGTCGTGAGAAGATTGTCCGATTTTGATAAAAAAAAATTGTATTTATATAATATTAAAATAAAAGTTGCTGGACAAGTCACACAGCATTATCTAGCCACAAGCTAAGCAGAGCTTGTGTTATGGGTACTAGATAACGGATATACTTAATACAATACACTACATAGATAGATATTTTTATTATACATAGAAAACATCCAGAACGCCGTGGAACAAATGATTGATGTCGCCACTCGATGAATTTGAAGTCGGTTGATAATTTTTTAAAACACGCCAAATTACAACCGACGCCGTCAATATAAAATGCATCTAAACATAACTTGTTATTTTGTGCTGTGCGATAGTGGTGCGCGGCGGTTCAGTAATAATTATACTGCAAGTAGGTTACTGAGAAATATCACATGATTTGCACCAGCCGAGAGTTTTATCGTGACAGCATTTCACGTTCAGTTCACTAACTGTACAACTCAGCAATCACTTACTCGTAGGTACGAGCAGTATTTATAATTTTTCGCATAGCGAGCATATTGAGAACAATTTTATTTATTTATATTATTTTCATTGTTTTAATAAAATTAACTGCCTTTAAATTTTCACAGTTTAACCCTTATCCCATTCCGGTCAATTAACGAATGGGTTAAACGGGCAGAACGTGTGATTATTTCATGTATTCACGACTCACACTCTGGTTCAAGTTAACTCGTAGATGAACTGACTTGGCTACTTAAAGCCATCAACAGTCTTAATGTGGTCATGTAAACACACGCCACAACAATACACAGATTTGCAAAACTTTCCACACGGACAGAACGTGGGATTTTTTTATTTAGGATTTATGTGAACTTCAAGTTAGCTCGTAGATAAACTGACTTGGCTACATAAAGCAAGTAACAGTCTTAATGTGTCATTAAAACACACGACAACAATACTCTTTGCAAAATTTCCCACACGGACAAAACGTGGTATTATTTTATTAACACACGACATAACAATACACCGATTTGCAAAACTTTCCTCACGGACAGAACGTGGGATTATTTTATTTAGCACACGACATAACAATACACCGATTTGCAAAACTTTCCACACGGACAGAACGTGGGATTATTTTATTTAGCAATATTAATAAATGAGTTTAAAACCGCGAGAATATTGAAAATCGTTAAAAGTTTCTTACTTCAACTGACTTTTGCCGCACTCTATTCAAGTAGTGAGCACATAAACATAGATTATAGAAGAAAACAAAACGAATTTCGGGGAATCCCGCACTGTACGTATTACAATAGTGTATCCGAACATAAATAGTAGACAGTTCATTGATTGAAACTGCGTATTTTGGAAATTATGTGACTTCATTGATGAGGTGAATTAATTTCAACTTACTTTTGGAGGGCACTGTTTGTATAATAAATTAAACAAAATTTTAAATATTTATTCAATGAACAAATTTGAATGTACGAGTAAAACTAGCTTAGCATATTTACTGAAACTAAACTATGATGCAACTGAAACAATTCTAGATTAAGATAGATGAATTTGGTTAAAAATATAAAATTATTTATGAGTAGATAAACTATAATATACCACTAAATACCTAGGCCACTAATTACCACTAAATACCTAGGTGTCATAATTGATCAAAGACTATCGTGGCTTCCACACCTCGAACAACTCATGAACAGAACTAGGAAGCTCATTGGGTATTAAAAAATTTAAGGCATATAGCATCACAAAATCTCGTACATAAACTATATGTTGCTCTCGCACAATCAGTTTTAACCTACTGCATACCAATTTGGGGTGGAGCGATTAAAACAAAATTTATAAATTTAGAAAGTTATGTACTTTTAAACCATATAGGTTCTCGACTGAAAATTTACACTCAATAAAGGATACACTATCTGTGAGAAAATTATACATACTGCATTCAGTTATTAAATTACACAAAACCATCACTTACGACCCTAATCTCATAAAAAGTAGAAGGAAAAATAAAAACGTAATAAATAAAAACTAAAATAATCATCCTTTGCTGCTCGTGAAAACGTAATTAAATCGGCACATACAGTGCCCTCCAAAAGTTAGTTGAAATGATCAATAATGTAATAAATGTGAGGAAATTATAATAAATCAAAATAAAATCATGGCTTCAAGAACTATTTATTAAAATATAATCAATTCAGAATATTTCTATCAACCATAACA